>CM055120.1:211033621-212368621 GCA_029206835.1 Rana muscosa | reverse complement strand
AAGCCCCCAGTCACAGTGTCACTGATTGCAGTGACCATTTATTTAGTGATCACTGCAATCAGTGACATTTGTGACTGTAAAAGTGTCACCAAAGTTTAGTCTTAGGTCCAGTGTAGCCCCCTAACCCCCCCTAATAAAGGTTTAACCCCCTGATCACCCCCCAGATAACCCTTTCACCCCCTATCACCACTGTCGCTAAGCAATTGTTTTTCTAAACGCTGTCTTAGTGTCGGTGATGCAGATCGTAGCCAGTAATTTTTTTTATGTTCGCCGCATGTTTTTATAGCGTCAGGTACCCCAATATATTATCTAATAAAGGTTTAACCCCCTTGATCGCCCCCCAGGTAACCCTTTCACCCCCTATCACCACTGTCACTAAGCGATCGTTTTTCTAAACGCTGTCTTAGTGTCTGTGATGCAGATCGGTAGCCGGTAATTTTTTTTAGGTTCGCCGCAGGTTTTTATAGCGTCAGGTACCCCAATATATTATCTAATAAAGGTTTAACCCCCTTGATCGCCCCCCAGGTAACCCTTTCACCCCCTATCACCACTGTCGCTAAGCAATCGTTTTTCTAAACGCTGTCTTAGTGTCGGTGATGCAGATCGGTAGCTGGTAATTTTTTTTAGGTTTGCCGCAGGTTTTTATAGCGTCAGGTACCCCCATATATTATCTAATAAAGGTTTTAACCCCCTGATTGCCCCTAGTTAACCCTTTCACCAGTGATCACCATATAAATGTTACGGGTGACGCTGGTTAGTTTGCTTTTTATAGTGTCAGGGCACCCGCCGTGTATATAACCCAATAAAGGTTTAACCCCTTGATCGCCCGGCGGGTGATATCAATTAGGTTTTAGCGTCAGAGAGGGTCTGAGTCACACCCCAGGCAGCGTCAGGTTAGTGCCAGTAACGCTAAAACCCACGCGTGAAGCATACACCCCCCTTAGTGGTATAGTATCTGAACAGATCAATATCTGATCTGATCAGATCTATACTAGCGTCCCCAGCAGTTTAGGGTTCCCAAAAACGCAGTGTTAGCGGGATCAGCCCAGATACTTGCTGGCACCTGCGTTTTGCCCCTCCGTCCAGCCCAGGCCACCCAAGTGCAGTATCGATCGATCACTGTCACTTACAAAACAAAAACACACATAACTGCAGCGTTCGCAGAGACAGGCCTGATCCCTGCGACTCCAGTGCTGTAGGAGGTGATTTCACCACCACAGTTAAAAAAAAAAAGCAAATATGCCGAAGCATTGGGGCAGCAGGGGCGGAGGAGCGATTTTGCTCCTAATGCCGCGTACATACGGTCGAAATTCCGACGGAGGCTTGCCCGTGGAAAAGTCCGACCATGTGTGTGCGGCATAACTTTTTTGCGGGAGGATGCCCCCATGCTTCGGCATATATAAATGGTGCGTGTATGCCCATCATTGGAAGTGGGTGGATGAAGGGCGGTATTCTAATGGTGGGCATACCCACCGTTCAATCTCTTTTTTCGTTCAGCCAACTGGCTGCATGAAAAAAAAAAGATTACAATACATGTCCAACAAGGACCAGCAACGTACTGGTATGTTGCTGGACTTTGAATGTTTATACCAGAATGATGCCTGCGGGTTTAGGTATCATCTTGGTATCATTCTTTTCAGCCTGCGGCCGGCTTTCATGTAAAAGCAATCCCAGCGGCTAATTAGCCTCTGGACTGCTTTTACAAGCAGTGGGAGGGAATGCCCCCCCCCCCCCCCGGATATAAAAAGCGCCATTGGGAAAGCATTTTATCACACCGATCTTGGTGTGGTCAGATGCTTTGAGGGCAGAGGAAAAATCTAGGGTCTAGAAGACCCCAGTTTTTTCAAAAAAAGAGTACCTGTCACTACCTATTGCTATCATAGGGGATATTTACATTCCCTGAGATAACAATAAAAATGATAAAAAAAAAAAAATACTTGGAAGGAACAATTTAAAAATAAAATAAAAAAGCAAAATTAATAATAAAAAAAAAAGAAAAAAAAAAAAGCACCCCTGTCCTGCCCTGCTCTTCCCCAATGGCGAACGCAAGCGTCGGTCTGGCGTCATATGTAAACAGCAATTGCATCATGCATGTGAGGTATCACCGCGAAGGTCAGATCGAGGGCAATCATTTTAGCAGTAGACCTCCTCTGTAAATCTACTGGGGTAACCTGTAAAGGCTTTTAAAGGCTTTTAAAAATGTATGTAGTTTGTCGCCAATGCGCGTTTGTGCGAAATTTTAAAGCATGTCGTGTTTGGTATCTATGTACTCGGCCTAAGATCATCTTTTTTATTTCATCAAACATTTGGGCAATATAGTGTGTTTTAGTGCATTAAAATTAAAAAAAGTGTATTTTTTAACCCAAAAAATGCGTTTGAAAAATCGCTGCGCAAATACTGTGTAGAAAAAAAAAATGCAACACCCACCATTTTAATCTGTAGGGCCTTTGCTTTAAAAATATATATAATGTTTGGGGGTTCAACATAATTTTCTTGCAAAAAAAAAAAATGTTTTCATGTAAACAAAAAGTGTCAAAAAGGGCTTTGTCTTCAAGTGGTTAGAAGAGTGGATGTAAGCTTCCTAATGTTGTGTATAAAATGCCAGAACAGTTCAAAACCCCCCCCAAATGACCCCATTTTGGAAAGTAGACACCCCAAGCTATATACTGAGGCATGCCGAGTCCATGGAATATTTTATATGTTGACACAAGTTGCGGAAAAACAACAATTTTTTTTAATTTATTTTTTTTTGCACAAAGTTGTCACTAAATGATATATTGCTCAAACATGCCATGGGCATATGTGGAATTACACCCCAAAATACATTCTGTTGCTTCTCCTGAGTACGGGGATACCACATGTGTGAGACTTTTTGGGAGCCTAGCCATGTACGGGACCCCAAAAACCAAGCACCGCCTTCAGGCTTTCTAAGGGTGTAAATTTTTGATTTCACTTCTCACTGCCTATCACAGTTTCGGAGGCCATGGAATGCCCAGATAGCACAAAACCCCCCCAAATGACCCCATTTTGGAAAGTAGACACCCCAAGCTATTTGCTGAGAGGTATTGTGAGTATTTTGCAGATCTCGCTTTTTGTCACAAAGTTTTGAAAATTGAAAAAAAATAAATATATATATATATATATATATTTTCTTTCTTCATTTTCAAAAACAAATGAGAGCTGTAAAATACTCGCCATTCCTCTCAGCAAATAGCTTGGGGTGTCTATATTCCAAAATGGGGTCATTTGGGGGGTTTTGTGCGATTTTGGCATTTTATGGCCTTCGAAACTGTGATAGGTAGTGAGGAGTGAAATCAAAAATTTGTGCCTAGAAATCCTGAAGGAGGTGCTTGGTTTTCGGGGTCCCATACGCGGCTAGGCTCCTAAAAAGTCCCACACATGTGGTATCCCCGTACTCAGGAGAAGCAGAAAAATGTATTTTGGGGTGTAATTCCACATATAACCATGGCATGTGTGAGCAATATATCATTTAGTGACAACTTTTTGTAATTTTTTTTTTTTTTTTGTCATTATTCAATCACTTGGGACCAAAAAATTTATATTCAATGGGCTCAACAGGCCTCTCAGCAATTTCCTTGGGGTGTCTACTTTCTAAAATGGGGTCATTTGGGGGGGGGGTTTGTGCTATTTTGGCATTTTATGGCCTTCGAAACTGTGATAGGTAGTGAGAAGTGAAATCAAAAATTTGCGCCCTTAGAAATCCTGAAGGCGGTGCTTGGTTTCCGGGGTCCCGTACGTGGCTAGGCTCCCAAAAAGTCCCACACATGTGGTATCCCCGTACTCAGGAGAAGCAGCAAAATGTATTTTGGGGTGAAATTCCACATATAACCATGGCATGTGTGAGCAATATATCATTTAGTGACAACTTTTTGTAATTTTTTTTTTTTTTTTTTTGTCATTCAATCACTTGGGACAAAAAAATAAAAAATTCAATGGGCTCAACATGCCTCTCAGCAATTTCCTTGGGGTGTCTACTTTCCAAAATGGGGTCATTTGGGGGGGTTTTGTACTGCCCTGTCATTTTAGCACCTCAAGAAATGAGATAGGCAGTCATAAATTTAAAGCTGTGTAAATTTCAGAAAATGTACCCTAGTTTGTAAACTCTATAACTTTTGCGCAAACCAATAAATATACGCTTATTGACATTTTTTTTTACTAAAAACATGTGGCTGAATACATTTTGGCCTAAATGTATGACTACAATTGAGTTTATTCGATTTTTCTTATAACAAAAAGTAGAAAATATCATTTTTTTTCAAAATTTTCGGTCTTTTTCCGTTTATATCGCAAAAAATAAAAATCGCAGAGGCAATCAAATACCATTAAAAGAAAGCTCTATTTGTGGGAAGAAAAGGACGCAAATTTCGTTTGGGTACAACATTGCATGTCCGCACAATTTACAGTTAAAGCAGCGCAGTGCAAAATTCTGAATTCACCTCTGGTCCTCTAGCTACCAAATGGTCCGGGGCTTAAGTGGTTAACTTGAAAACATTTAGAATGTCCATAGAAATATTAAGGAAAATAAGTGTGTAAGTTGCTGGTATTTCTTACTTTTTCTGAAACATTCCCTTTTGGACTTACCTTCATGACATAAAGTTCATATGATTAGCCTTGCAGTAATATAACGTTTATTTTATTTATTTAAAGGGACCGTGTGGTTGCTGTGTTTGTTCAGGGCCCTGCTTGGCAGTTCAAAGGGTGGCCATGGTTATTGCCTGATGGATCTCCAGTTGACATCTTTGCAAAAAGTAAGCCATTACTTGTTTAAATAATTATTAGTGGAGAACAACTTCTGAAGGTTTATTGTTGAACACTGAAATATATACAGTGTAACGGAACATTCCACTTGAGTTTTCCCGTCATATACCGCTTCCTATCAGTCTGGATATAGATATAAGATATTCCAACTGCTCATCAGCACACAACGAGACGATACTTGTTTGTCTGCCGAACACGGAGTGTTTATTAGAGCTAGAATACAGTCTTATATACAGTTAAGAGGCGGTGCATATTACTGCTCATATTACTCTACAGTACATTTGTAAGCAGAAACCTAATTAACATGAGCTAATTAACTAAATCATTTACACAGACTAGGTGACTCAGAGATATGACATTTTAGGGTAGACTTCATGTCTCCTAGTTCACCGGGTATACAATACACATTATAAGTACAAACGTAGGACATCTTCACACAATAGCAGGATCAATTAGCACAGACAACAATGTGACAGAGAGCCTCACTAGACTCATTTACATAATAGAAGACTCTTTCAATTAACACGTTGAGTTCAGAATCAAACAAATCAAGAATAGTCTTTACATATAACCTGGGGGATATTGTGGATAAATATTACTATCCCATTTTAAGTAGTCTAAGATATATTTTCTGACTCATCTTATCCCCCTAATGGACACAGGCTGATTTAGACATAAGAGGTGCATGGGGAGCTGAAACAAGAGTATCCCATACTTTCCAAGGGATTCTGGGTTCCACGGGCCCTCCCGTCACATACAGTATCTCACAAAAAGTGAGCACACCCCTCACATTTTTGTAAATATTTTATATCTTTTCCTGTGACAACACGAAATAACACTTTGCTACAACGTAAAGTATGGAGTGTACAGCTTGTGTAAATTTGCTGTCCCCTCAAAATAACTCAACACACAGCCATTAAGGTTGAAACCGCTGGCAGCAAAAGTGGGTACACCCCTAAGTGAAAATGTCCAAATTGAGCCCTATGTGTCCATATTTTGTGTGGCCACCATTATTTTCCATCGCTGCCTTAACCCTCTTGGGCATGGAGTTCACCAGAGCTTTACAGGTTGCCACTGGAGTCCTCTTCCACTCCTCCATGACGACATCACAAAGCTGGTGGATGTTGGAGACCTTGTGCTCCTCCATCTTCCGTTTTGAGGATGCCTCACAGATGCTCAATAGGGTTTAGGTCTGGAGACATGCTTGGCCAGTCCATCACCTTTACCCTCGGCTTCTTTAGCAAGGCGGTGGTCATATTCGAGGAGCGTTTGGGGTTGTTATTATGTTGGAATACTGCCCTGCGACCCAGTCTCCGAAGGGGGGGGGGGATCATGCTTCAGTAGGTCAGAGTACATGTTGGCATTCATGGTTCCCTCAATGAACTGTAGCTCCCCTGTGCCGGCAGCACTTATGCAGCCCCAGACCATGACACTCCCACCACCATGCTTGTCTAGGAAAGACACACTTGTCTTTGTACTCCTCACCTGGTTGGCGCCGCACACGCTTGGCACCATCTGAACCAAATAAGTTTATCTTGGTCTCATCAGACCACAGGACATGGTTCCTGTAATCCATGTCCTTAGATTGCTTGTTTTCAGCAAACTGTTTGCGTGCTTTCTTGTGCATCATCTTTAGAAGAGGCTTCCTTCTGGGACGACAGCCATGCAGACCAATTTGATGCTGTGTGCGGTGTATGGTCTGAGCACTGACAGGCTGACACCTTACCCCTTTAACCTCTACAGCAATGCTGGCAGCGCTCTTGCATCTATTTCCCAAAGACAACCTCTGGATATGACACTGAGCATGTGCACTCAACAACTTTGGTCGACCATGGCAAGGCCTGTTCTGAGTGGATCCTGTCCTGTTAAACCGCTGTATGGTCTTGACCACTGTACTGCAGCTCAGTTTCAGGGTCTTGGCAATCTTCTTATAGCCCAGGCCATCTTTATGTAGAGCAACAATTCTTTTTTTCAGATCCTCAGATTTCTTTGCCATGAGGTGCCATGTTGAACTTCCAGTACCAGTATGAGAGAGTGAGAGCGATGACACCAAATGTAACACACCTGCGACCTTGTAACACTAACGAGTCACATGACACCGGGGAGGGAAATGGCTAATTAGGCCCAATTTGGACATTTTCACCTAGGGGTGTACTTACTTTTGTTGCCAGCGTGTTTGACATTAAAAAGTGGTTGTAAACCCTTACAGACCACTTATACCTACAGGTAAGCCTAGATTAAGGCTTACCTGTAGGTGCAACAAATATCTCCTAAACCTACACGGCTTAGGAGATATTTGCAAAAAAGACAGCACTGATGTCTACGGCGCATGCGCGCCGTAGACAATGGCGCAGGCGTACTGAGCATGCTGTTAGTGAATGGGGTCATGCTGTTGGCGGCGGCTCCCGTGCGCACGCGCGGGAGTGACGTCATCGCGGCTCCGTCAAGTCACAGCGCTGGAGCCGCGATACACGCAAGTCACTCCGGGAGACATGGCGACGGAGGAGGCGAACGAGGGCGGCTGCGGGAGCTTCTATCTCAGTTAAGTACTTAATAATGAGCTAGTATATTATGCAGACTAGCTAATTATGCCTTTGTCTTGCAGGGTGTATTTTTTTTTTTTTTTTAAGGAGGCTTTACTTCCTCTTTAATGGCTGTGTGAGTTATTTTGAGGGGACAGCAAATTTTACACTGTTATACAAGCTGTACACTCACTACTTTACATTATAGCAAAGTGTAATTTCTTCAGTGTTGTCAAATGAAAAGATATAATAAAATATTTACAAAAATGTGAGGGGTGTACTCACTTTTGTGAATTACTGTAGATGGAAATGAATTTTTGGATGGGAATATCTGTTAAATCTACTTTGTGGCTTTTTCGTGTGGTAGTCCATTTGTCCAGAAATAAGGTATATCTCTGATCTAAGCACTTAAATTTACTTTTTTTAAATTAAAATTATACAAATATAGCTGTAACTTATGCTTACCTCCAATTTTCTGTAGTTAGAGCCTTCCATCTTAAGTATGATGAAGTTCGACTGGACCCCAATGTGCAAAAATGGGATGTTACACTGTTGGAACTAAGTTACCACAAAAGACATCTGGACAGACCCGTCTTCTTGAAATTTTGGGAAACCTTGGACAGGTACTGACTTTTGACCTACCTTTTTGATATCAGCATCTAGAAAAAAAAAGAAGGTAGACACAGATGAGTGTTTCAGTAAATACTAGGAGCTATTTATAAAGTTGAGTGGATAATTGGTTATACAATTAATTTATTGTATAGTTTTATAGCAAATTACATTTCCACAAGGCAAACTTCAGTTTTATATAAAGAAAACAAAAATGGTATTGATGCGCTGTTCCCTCCAAGATGAACTGATGTGACCTTATACTGCAATAACAGGTGAAGTGAATAGAAACAACCAAATTAGTTAAATCTAGTGGCAAATGATGACCTGACTTTAAATAACGGAAAATTGTTACCAAATGCTTACTGTAATTTTCCTTTCCTGGCTCGGTGTCATGCCATCACTGCGGGTGAACGCCTACCCCTTGACCCCCTGTGAGAGCTTCCTGAAAAGTAGTATAAAAGGCAGGCAGTACCTGGTGACTGTGTTCTTGTAAAGAGCAAGCAATGGACCAGGTAGGGTTTTTGTGCTGGCATGTTGCCGAGCCAGCAAAGGGAAATGACGCTAAGTATTTGGTAACAATTTTCTGTGTTTTTCCTGGCTCTGCGTCATGCCGTCACTGCAGGATTTAACTAGCCATTTCCAGGGAGGGAAGAGCCAGATATAATCTCTTGACAGAGCATTAGACAATGTATATGGTGAAATATCGGCGCTACCCCTAGAAAAAAATTACACACTGGTGCTGCAACCTGATTATTCAGCTAATACATGTGTATAAAGAGAAAAAGTGCACAACCAAACAATATATATAACTTCCTTAATATGAAAGGAAAATTTGGCAATGGTGTGTAAAGACAGTAAAATTTAAAACACAAAAGTCCAAAACCCGGTGCTCTAATGGTGAACGAATTTAAGGGACACTGAAGAAATCACTCGTTACTTCTATCCAGAGAATAAAGCAAACCATGCCGCTTACCAGATTCGCTGGATCACAAATTATAGAGATCAAACACGCTCATCAAGGGATCACTCAGATCAGGGTTATTCCTCCATGGGTTCATCTGATACAGGGATCTTAGTAATACAGCAAACTCTCCCACGGTATGGGTATTCTTAACCAGGAAATCTCCAGCAGTGGGACAAATCATATGATAGTAAAGAGAGGCTTCATGGTGCAGTACTACAGTTTTAAAAATGTATTGAAAAGTTTTCTTAGGCACTGACATCCAAAAAAGACGGTGAACGGTACATTCAAACAGCTCCCAGTCGATACCTTGTATGGGGAAACATGTCGGGTGGAGCACTTCTTCTTCACTTTTTGAATGTACCGTGTTCTGCTGCTCTGAGGAAACCAGACCACTAGAGACTCTCTTGACCATGATATTATCTGTAAGGGCTGAAAGCGCTGACACCTGAACCTTCAGGGTGTTGTAGCCAAGTCCTCCATCAAGGCCGGACTGCAATAAGTCCAGAATATTAGCCACTGCGGGGGAGCAGAAAGAAAATCCTGCTGGACCGCAAAAGCTTCGAACCTTTGCCACACTCTGTAATATGTGGAGTTGGTAGAATTCTTCCTGGCTAATAGAAGGGTGGACATTACTGAACTAGAGGTTCAAGTCTTGCAGCTTACCCCTCTCAAATTCCAGGCAGTAAAGGCCAGACGGGACGGGTTGGGATGAGTGCGGCCATTGCAAAGGAGCAGGTCTCGGACTTGAGGCAGTCTGATTGGAGGACACGCTGCTAGGTGACACAGAAGGGCAAACCATGGTCTCCTCTGCCAGAATGGAGCAATCGAAATAGCTGTTACTCTTTCGTTCATGGACGGACACCACTTCCTATTGACAAGTGGGTAGTATCCTTCATTTAGGAGTGACTAGGCAGAAAACTTGTAGAAAGTGTTAACACACCACACCCTCTACAGCACTGCTCAGGGGGCGGCCCCTCTGGGTATAATCCCTCTCTCTGCACCTCGCAGATCAGTTTTTTTTTCTGCCTAGTAAGGAGAAGGACATGGCTCCCTTCGGGCCCACTGGTCCAGGGGATTTTTTTCTAGGTTGGATTTTGTTTCCTGCGATCTTCGATCAACTGCCGACTGGGTGACAGGCTGGATTCCAGATCCTTGTAGTCTCCCCAGTTTCGGCCATCGAGCGTGTGCCGACCCTAGCTACGTGCTGGGTTTTCCCACGACATGCTCGTCGCTCCACGGGGTGGCCAGTGAGTTTCGCGCTCCAGGGCATGCATATGATCGTTCCCTAGGGCTCAATCAAAGCATGCCGGGCCGACAGTCACCTCCGTGCGCGGAAGATGATCTGTCCGGAATGTCTTCCAGCATAATCCATGCAGGGAAATGTAAGTAGCTCCCCTGCTTCGGCATGGTGACTTGGCTGGAATTTCCTGGAGAGATCAAGTAAGTGGTTGTGGCCCTTTCTTTCCTCTCTCCCTGCCTTCCCTCCTCTCTGGCTAAGGCTGGTTGCTGGGTGCTGGGGGTCACCTGGGGGGCTCCATCTGGAGCGGGGCTGTGCTGTAGCTGTCATAAAAAATTTCAATTTTTTGCTTACCTGTGTGCCTTCTCCCTCCATGCGGTCGGCGGCCATTTTCTGGTGGTCCATGCCTGTTTGGCCTCTGGTGACTGGCGGCCATTTTCTTGTGGTTCGCGCCTATATGTATATACCGCCGCTCTGCGGCCATCTTTCTGTGGTCTGCGGCCGCTTTTGCCTCTTGACGGCCATTTTCCTATGGCCCACATTGGTTTCAAGGCGGCCGCTTGGCGGCCATTTTGCAGAAGTCTTCGGCCTCTAGGGTGCATTTCACTGGCGCGAAAACATACAGAGAAACGCTGATAAGGTTCAGACTGACGCAGGCAGCGGTGGGAGAGCATCTCAGACGGGAGCAGACGGCAGCAATAGCGGTACTGTTCTAAGGGTGGTGAGTCCTCTGGGAGACCCTGCATCTCTGTAGCAGCTAGGAGGGTGGCCTATTGATACTTTGCCTGGAGTCCCTGTGGATGTCAGGCGTGTGGGTCAGCATGACGTCAGAAGCAGACGTCGTCTTCCCTGAAACACCTGAGTTGGCAACTGGTGCCCCTGATGTATCTGTGGACGCTATTTCGGCAATCCTGGAGGCTTTTTGTTGCCAAGGTGGAAGCGGCGCATGGGAAAAGGGAGGTGGTAAACGCCCCCTTCCCCCGCCATCTTCTGGGGATAATTCTGATGCAGAACCAGGCCCAGCTGTGGCTCATGGCCCGGATTCTGATGCTTCAGAGACTGCAGACTGACCGATTGGACAGTGAGAATGACTCCAAGTCCAGGTCAGCACACGAAAAGGCTTTGGTATCTGACCTTCTCACTGCAGTGCGGGATACGCTGAAATTGGAAATGCAGCAGAGACGGCGGTCCCCTTTGGGTTCCGTAAGCCGGCCCGCACTGCTAAGATGTTTACTGGTGTGTCTTATCTTGATAAGCTTTTATACAAGGAGTGGGAAAACCCACTGAAGGTTTTTTTGCAGCCCCGGTACCCCTTTGAGGAGAGTTCCTGAAAAAATGGTCCTCTTCCCCGATAGTGGACCCCCTTGTGTCCAGACTTAACAAGGGGGCTCCTGTCTTCAAGGACCCTGTGGTCAAGAAGGCTGAGGCACTCGCTCGCTACCTATACACTGTTGTGGGCTCAGCGGTGCATCCAGCATTGGCTGGAGCTTTGGTGTCTCAGACACTGAGTGGGCAAAGATGCTACTCCAGGGGTTAAAGGCGCGGGAGGCTCCTCCGAATGAGGTAGCTTTGGCCGACCAGTTGGTACAGGGCCTTAAGTTTGTCTGCGAATCAGACACGGATACTATCCCCTTGCTGTCTATAGCCTCGGGTTATGCAGTGGTGTTATGCCACCTGGTTTAGTTAAGTGCTGGTCTACGGACCAAAAAACTTCCAAGAAGGCCTTAATGGACCTGCCCTTTAGCGCTGACAGTCTTTTTGGAGCCTCTCTGGATGACATTGTTAAGGATGCCACAGGAGGTAAGAGCTTGCTGCTCCCGCAATCCAAAAAGGGGTAAGGAGCCACACCATAGGCTAGGGCTCTCCTTCACCGCGCACAAGTGGTCTTTCGTCCGCCTAGTGCGGCAAGTAAACGACCCCAGGCCGATAAAGCGCCTGCTGAGGGACAGAAGCGTCCCTGGGTTCGCAAGCCCAACCTTGCCTGCCTACCGAACAGATTTTTTCCCTCTAAACCGCCAGCTTCAGCCGACTTGTCGAAGTCCTATATGGGGCGGTTCAAGACCTGCTGAAACGCAGGGTGGTCCTTCCTGTCTCAGTACAGGAAAGGATTCAGGGGTTCTACTCTAATCTGTTCGTAGTGCTGAAGACGCTCTGTTGTCGATGCCCTCCATCCGGGGGATTTTCCGGCATCCTTGTTCATCAAGGACGCATGTTTGCATGTTCCCTGATGCGCCAGGCATCAGATGTCTAAGTTTAGCGGCCGGGGAAGACCACTACCACTCGTGCCTCTCCCCTTTGGCCTGGCATCGGCACCAAGGGTGTTCACCCAGGTGCTTGCCCCGATTCTGGCCCTACTACTAAGACAGCGTGGCATCGCTATCATGGGCAACCTGGACGTTCTTCTGAGGGCCACCTCAAATTCAAAACTAGAGGTGAGCGTGTCTATAACCTGTCGGACCCTCCGTTTCTTGGTTGGGTGCTGAACACTCAGGAGTTCGTATTGGTACTGTCTCAACTCCTAGTGTATCTAGGGTTGATTCTGGCAAAGGTTTTTTTTTTCTCCTCCCTATGGGAAAGTTGCAGACCCTTCGGGCTGTGGTGCGGCAGTTGACATCCCAAGATGGTTGTCGCACCATTTTTTCAGGCGAGTCCTGGGCCTCATGGTAGTCTCCTTCGAGACGGTACCATATGCACTATTTCACAAGTGCAAGTGTTACAGAAGGTAATTCTGTCCAGAGGGTCAAGTGCTCTTCATCCCTGGATTGTCAAAATCCGCGTGAGCCACCTAGTCAGGACCTCCCTAGTTGGTGGCCAGCATTTCTGTCTGGAAAGTCGTTCCTTCCTTTTTACTGGATGGTGGTCACGGCGGACGCCTGTCTTCCGGTTGGAGAGGAGTCTGGGGAGCTCAGTGAACCAGGGTCGCTGGACTCCGGAGGAATCCCACTTGCCGATCATTGTCCTGGAACTCCGGGCAATCTGGCTTTGCCTCTCCACATGGTCTCAGAGGCTATGGGGGCGTCCAGTCAGAATCCAGTCGGACAAACGCCACAGCGGTGGCGTATGTCAACCAACAAGGAGGAACAAGCAGCTCAGCTGCAGCATCGGAGGTCGCTCACCTCCTAAGGTGGGCAGAAAGGCGTGTACCAGGCCTGTCAGCCATATACATTCCGGGTGTGGGAACTGGCAGGCGGACTACATGAGTCTCCAGATGCTGGACTAACGAGAATGGTCTCTACACCCAGAGGCGTTTCAGCTCCTTTGCCAGAGGGGAGACACGCCAGTCGTATATCTCCTGGCTTCTCGACTCAATCGGAAGGTATTGAGGTTCGTGGCCAGGTCAAGAGACCCATGGGCAAACACGACAGAGGCGTTGATAGCACTGTGGAGTCAGTACCGGCTAATCTATGCCTTTCCTCCTCTGAAGCGCCTTCCTCGGCTGCTTCGCAGACTGGAGGCAGAGAGGATTCCAATGGTCCCAATTGCTCTGGATTGGCCTTGGCGTCTTTGGTACGCCGATCTAGTTCGTCTGGAACAGGGATGAGCCGAACACCCCCCTGTTCGGTTCGCACCAGAACCTGCGAACAGACAGAATGTTTGCGTGAACTTTAGAACCCTATTAAATACAATGGACTCGAACGTTCAAAATCTAAAGTGCTAATTATAAAGGCTTATATGCAAGTTATTGTCCTAAAAAGTGTTTGGGGACCCGGGTCCTGCCCCAGGGGACATGTATCAATGCAAAAAAAAAGTTTTAAAAACCGCAGTTTTTTCGGGAGCAGTGATTTTAATAATGCTTAAAATGAAAAAATAAAAGTGAAATATTCCTTTAAATTTCGTACCTAAGGGGTGTGTATGATATGCATGTAAAGTGGCGCATGTTTCCTGTGCTTAGAACTGTCCCTGCATAAAATGTCATTTTTGAAGGAAAAAAAGTCATTTAAAACTCACTTGCGGCTATTAATGAATTGTCGGCTCCCGGCAATACATACAAAAGTCATTGATAAAAAAAAAAAAAAAGCGTGTGGGTCCCCCAGTATTCAATTACCAGGCCCTTCAGGTCTGGTATAGATATTAAGGGGAACTCTGCCGCAAATTTAAAAAAAAAAATGCGTGCGGTTCCCCCAAATATCTATACCAGGCCCCTCAGATCTGGCATGGATTTTAAGGGGAACTCAACCCCAAATAAAAAAAAAAATGGCGTGGAGTCCCCCCAAAAATCCATACAAGACCCTTATCCGAGCACGCAACCTGGCAGGCTGCAGGAAAAGAGGGGGGGACGAGAGCGCCCCCCTCCTGAACCGTACCAGGCCACATGCCCTCAACACATGGGGGGGATGTCCCCATGTTGATGGGGACAAGGGCCTCATCCCCACACCCCTTGCCCGGTGGTTGTGGGGATCTGCGGGCGGGGGGCTTATCGGAATGTGGAAGACCCCTTTAACAAAGGGGACCCCCAGATCCCGCCCCCCCCCATGTGAATTGGTCCTACCATTTCACGAAGAAAGTGTAAAAAAATGTAAAATAAAACACACACACACCTTGGAAAAGTCCTTTATTAAAAAAAAAAAAAATTCCAGCGGTGAAATCCAGTGTCCCGCAGCGATCCGATGTCCAGCGCTGTCCGTCATTGGCTGAGCCTGAGCGGACCTGATGGGGAACTTCCTCCATAGTCTATTACATGTATAGACCCGCCCCTTCTAAAGTTCCCCATCAGGTCCGCTCAGCCAATGACTCGGTGTAAGGCTGAGGACCTGATGCGGAACATGAGAAGGGGCGGGTCTTTACATGTATTACACAGTGAGGGAAGTTCCCCATCAGGTCCGCCCCCTCGGTATGTCAGACCCCGCCTACGTCATTGGCCTGAGCGGACCTGATGGGGAACTTCCTTCACTGTGTAAATTTAAATTACACAGTGAAGGAAGTTCCCCGCTCAGGCCAATGCTCGCAGGACCCATGCAACCGATATTCTCTCCACCAAGATGTTGCCGAAATGGGCCAGTCTAGCCCCTACTGGCAACATCTGGGTGGGCAACCTTTCAGAAAGACTTGGTAGTCGCCTTGGAAGCCTGAGAGGCCTTGGATTTTGCTTGATCCCAAAAGGAGTTGCGTGGGCGCCATGAGAAACGGTTAAACTCCCTACCCGGACGGTAGGATCTTGCGTCTCTGAACTGCTCCTGTGGTCTCCTATTTGTGCACCCGATGTATCGCATCCTCCAGAGTTTTCCCTAAGAGTGTTCCTCCTGAAAATGGGATAGAACATAGGCCTTGTTTTGAGGCAGTCATGCAGACCAGTGCTTCAAACCATAAGGCCCATCTGGCCGTGACCGAATGCGCCATAGTTCGTGAAGCGAACCTCCCCAGATCCACCACTGCTTCTGCCATGAATTCCGCAGTCAACTTGAGGCCCTGGAGGCTAGTAGAAACTGATTTCTCACTCATAGCCTTGTGATCCGAGAGCCAGCTCCACATTTGCAGAGCATACTCGAACCGTCCTTGCGACAGAAGTCAGGGCAACAGCCAGCCTACAGGCTGCCCCTGCTGTAGAGAACACCATCTTAAGGTCTGAATCGGCCCTCCTTTCCATGGAGTCCTTGAAAGACACGGTCTCCTACAGTGGCAGGGTAATATGCCTTGCTAAGTGTTGTAAAGATGCGTCCACTTTTGGAGGTGTATTCCAGGATTCTAAATTTGACAGCCGGAATGGATAGTTTATTCACTCTGTTCTGAAACGCTGGTTTTCTATCCGTCCTGGTCCACTCATCTTCTATCAGTTCCTTTATCTCCTCCATAAGAGGTGACTTGGGCAGATCCTTCTTTTAAGTTAGAGTAATATTTCCTTTTGTCTTGAGAAACCGAGGTAACCTCCTCCCATTCTATAGCCTGCCTAACTGTCATAATGAAAGCAGGAATTAAGGAGAAATCCTATAGAAAATTAATCCATTTAATCTTGTGCCCATTGAGAGTCTGCATCAGACCTGCTGGTCACCAACCCTGGTTAGGTAAATCGTCTTCCTGTACAGTCTAGTGCACAGACCTACCCGTTCCTGAAGGAGGCAGGCAAAAGATCTTTTACACTATCCTGGACTGCCTCTTTTTAATGTACCGCTTGATTTCCTCGTTCACCGCTTGGTTGGACTGAGATGCCTCCCTGAAGCACGATTCACTAAGCCGTTTGGATGGCATAGATACGCTTTCACACGCCCAACAAATATTAGCCACCGGACCAGTAGGATCCATCGCCCTTTTACCTACAGATGAGCCTGTATGGCAATGCCTAGAAGATGGGCCGGCTGAAACGGAAGAGTATTCCTGATGCATATGGTGTCGCTTAAACTTTGCTTTAGAATGAGAAAGACGTGGCGATGGTGAAAGATTATCGCTGGATGAAGATATTACCCTCTTGTGATTTCTTATGTGAAGAGCCTCACCCCCCTGCAATAAGGAAGGACTGCTCAATATCAATAGGCAGAAAGGACTACACAGGAATCCATAAGCAGTCCCTACCTTTTGAGTAGTCTTCAGTGCCTCATCCAGAGGAGCTGGCGCGCTCATCCTGGGCTAAGTAAAGGGAGTTTTAGATCAGAAGCTTAATCCAGAAAAAACAGCTACTATAGGGAAGACCTGTAACACTCGCCAGTTCCACAGACAGCAGGTCACAGGCAAGCAGAAAATAAGGTGACTGGAGATCCCTTGCCCATCAGCCACAAGGACAGGAGCAGACTATAGGGACAGATGAGAGAGGTTAGCAGGGCAGTATAACCCAATACCCCGGAGCAGCCACGGCTGAATCCTCACCTAAGCAGCACACTGACACCCTAGGGCAGCAGCAGTGTAAGACTCGCCGCGCCGGAGCTTTAAACATCGCTCATCCAATGGGCGTCCAGCGTGCCTGTGCCAATCAGGAGCCTTGGGCCTTTGACCAATGAGACGGCGCTCTGATGTTATGAGCCCGCACCCGTGAAAAGCCGGAGAGCCAAGGAGAAGGAGGGGGAGGAGCTGCGAGCGCCGGCCAACCCACCACTAGTAGCCAATGGTTCACCGGGCTGCTGGCCAGCGTGAAACCCACGTTGGCTGCGTGAGGGAGACACAGAAAGCAGGAGAGAGAGGAAGAGCCCAGCTTGGCAGTTCTAGCCACATTCAAAAACCTTTGCTTATTATGCGGTAGCTTCTACCCCGGCACCAGGAGCGCCCAATCTCAGGGGGATTTACTTCCAACGAGGGCCTTCCAATATGTCGTATCCTCCAGGGACTCTCGATGGGAATACATAGAAATCATCAAGAACGTCCGGAACAAGGACAAAAAAACACCGTCCCCAGGTACTGCCTGCCTTTTCTATACTACTTTTTCAGGGTCAAGAGGGCTGAGTTGACTTGCGGTGATGGCATGACGCAGAGCCAGGAAAAATAAATATGTGCAAAAAAAAAACCAAAAAAAACCCATAGTCCAAACAAAGTAAAGTGCACAAATGGAACTTAAAACAAATATACAAATAAAAAATCCCACACACTTGGGAGAAAATGCATGTATCAATGAAGGTGTGTAAATATCAAATATTCCACTTGCGTGGTCATCCGTGCTCAAAAAATGTAAAAGTGCTCCATCAATCGAGAGAAAATTGGCATCTTGCCAGACGAGATGGATCCCTATAACAGAGATCAAGATGGCTTGTGAGAAAATGATCACAGGTGTGGATGTCTCGGGTATAGATGTTTCAAATGCCGTGTATCCATATACTTGAGGATAAACTCCATATATTCAGGAACCATATATAGAGAAGGGAGAATCCATATAGTGTAAAACAGCCAGACATTTTATGAAAAGTTAAGTTACACTTACATCAAGATTAAGAAATTCAAGCATGAACGGTATCTCTGGCAGCGGTATCACTCATCCAGTGAGTTCAGATGGCGTTGTGTACTCTCCGGCTCAACGCATTTCCAAAAAACGGTTGTCAACTGGGAATGTTTACACTTTATTTGGAGTGGAGTATTTTATGCACATATTTTCTTTTATTTAAAAGTCAAGTCATCATTTGCCACTAGATTTAACTAATTTGTTTGATTCTATTCACGTTGTCTGTTATTGCAGTAGAAGGTCACATCTGTTCATCTTTAACCACTTCAGCCCCGAAAGGTTTTACCCCCTTAACCACTTCAGCCCCCTAATGACAGGCCATTTTTTTGCGATGCGTCGCTTTAACTTACAATTGCGCGGCCGTGCGACGCTGTACACAAACATAATTGTCCTTTTTTCCGCTTTCGGTGGTATTTGATCACCTCTGCGGTTTAAAATTTCTTTAATTTAGGTCAATATATTTACCAATTTTTTTTTTACTTGTAATGGAGGTTATCAGCGATTTTTAGCAGGACTGCGACATTGCGGCGGACAGTTCGGACACTTTTGACATTTTTTTTTGGAACCATAGACATTATTAGTGATCAGTGCTAAAAATATGCATTGACACTATATAAATGACACTGGCAGGAAAGGGGTTAACATCAGGGCCAATCGAAGGGTTAACAGTGTTACCTCAGTGTGTTTCTGCATGGGGGATGGGCTCACTGCATGGCTACTGAGTAGTGTTCCTGATTAGCAGGAACACTAGATTAGAGTGTCCATGCCTGACAGCATGGTGGTCTGCTTGTTTAAATCGGCAGACCGCCATTCTGTCTCTGCGGGGAGCGATCGCAGGTGGCCAGCGGACATCGCATCCTCCGGGCCCGCTAATTGGCCCCCCTGTGGCCAATCGGCGCATGATCGTGGCTCCGGCAGAGCGCGTGCCCCCGAGTGGCTATTGCCAGAATCACGTACAGGTACCCGATTTTGCGTAATAGAGCCGCCTTGCCACAGTATATGTACGGCAGGTGGTCGGGATGTGGTTAAAGGAACAGCGCACCATTACTATTTTTGTTTGCTTTTATTCCTAGTCCTGGATTTTAGTTGCAGCATTTCAGACCAGCGCAGGGATACATTACTTATTACGTTTTATATAAAGAAATTGTGACACTAATCTTACGGAAATATGTATAACATACGCGTAATGAAATATTCGTGCAGTGTCAAATTCCAGCTAAATATAAGTATGTAAAAATCTGTACAGTGTATTTATAATAAATGGTGTATCAAAAAAAACGACATAAACCCAAGGTGAGAAACTCCATAAAATAAAGTGTACTAGGGTCCAAAAATAATCATGTGCATTCCTTTATAATGGAACTTCACCGCCGTGCTACACCCAAAAAAGGCTTACCGGCAGAATATGACTCTCTAAAGATAAAGTCCTATAACGCTAAATTGAAGATTAACGTCTGGTTAGCAATGGTCTTTTCCGGTAGATAAACAGCCATTAGCATGAAAGAGATTAAATGGCACAAGGACGAAACTGAGGGGCAATCTTCCTTAGCTTAAAACTCAATGTTTTTAAGTTTTGCACCTCAATATCGTAGGGCGTCCTTGGATTGAGGT
This sequence comes from Rana muscosa, assembly GCA_029206835.1. NCBI lineage: Eukaryota > Metazoa > Chordata > Amphibia > Anura > Ranidae > Rana > Rana muscosa. The sequence goes on along the minus strand of CM055120.1, from coordinate 212,349,041 downwards.
GGTTATACAGGGATGATGCGATCACTTCTGCAGGTGGCAGAAGTGGGTTCCCCCTCCCTGCGACAGGCGGCACTACACAGAGAGAAACTGACACTTTTTCCTCCCTCTCTGACTCCAGAAACCGGAAGCGCAAAGGATTTTGTCACTTCCGGTTTTGGCTTTGTTTACCTGGTTGGAAAGCAGCCGATTCAGATTGATCTGTGTCTGATCAGCTGCATGGGAGGCCAGAGGAGAGTTTTGGGGTCTAATTTACCCCAGATCTCTCCATAAAGAGTAGCTGTCACAAGGTATGTTATTCATGTAATGGAGACAGTGTAAAAAATTTTGGATTAAAAATTTAAAGTGCTTAAGTGCAAATTCAAACGCATACTCAAGTCCCGCACCCATATGTAAACAGTGATCACGCCACACATGTGAGGCATCATCGTTAATAGCAGAGTGAGAGCAGTACTTCTAATGCGTGACCTCCTGTGTTTCTCTAAACTGGTAACTTTTAAAGGGTCGCCTATGGATAATTTTAAGTATTGTAGTTTGGCACCATTCCACGGGCAGACACAATTTTAAAGCCTGACATGTTAGGTATCTATTTACTCGGCATAACAGAAGAAAAAATTGCGTTTGAAAAACCGTGTAATTAAAAAATTTGCAACACCCATCATTTTATGCTATAGGGCCTCTGCTTAGAACCTCCAATTATTATAATATTTTTTTTTTTTTTGTCATTTTCTAGATAGTAGATTTTTACTTGTATGTGAGCAGTGTCAGATTTGTCTGGGTAGGCAAGTGGTCAAGTTGTGTTTAAATGAATTACTGCACACATTTAGAATTTTTGCAAAATACGAAAACAATAACCTCAACTGGACTTTTAAGGCAGTTTAGAGGCAATTTGCTGAGAATGATAATCGTGATCAGTCACATCCTATAAAATTAAAAACACATAGAAACTGTGCAATCAATAAATGGGTACCCTACAGCTCATATATCTGGAACTCTGGATTGGTTTCTGGGGTGACCAAACCAGGAATGATGTTCACAGAGAAGTTCCCAACGTTTCGGAAGATAACAAAATTCTTTCTTCAGGAGAAGAAAAGAGCAAGGTACAGTAATGTAGAAGTTACCAGCTGCCATACACACGGGCCGAATGTCGTACGGTTCTTTAACTGAACCTTAAGTCTATAGACAGGCTGCACGGCTGTCCCCGCTCCCTTGTCACAAGATTTGATTGACTTCAGCAGGAGCCAATGGTTCACCCTGCTGTCTCCCTCCTGTGAGGAGGGAGAGAGCCACTGCTCTCTGATACAGTGCTGGATCGAGATAGGTCTCTGGTAAGTATAAGGGTGGGCTTGGGGGAATTCTTTGCAAGGAAAGTTTTTTTTACCTTAATGCAGAGTATGCATTGGGTAAAAACGTTAAGCCTTTGGAACCACTTTAAAAACACATATGAAGGCAACCTTTGCTCTCGCTGGTCCTGGCCTTACAATAAACTGGTGCATATATTTTGATTTGTCAGACTGTTGCTAACTAGACTGCGCAAATTCATTGAGAACACTATCCTGTTTTTGAGGACACTGCTCTGCTGAAACTATTGCAGCCCCTGCCATAGACGCTGCTGTTTTGTACTTGTACCCCATTGAAAGTAATTTGCCAGAGCCCTATAATGTAAAAGGTATCTTTTACGCATGTCTTTCAATGGTCAATGTCTGTGGTGAATCACTTGATAAATGTATCAAGGAAAATACTGGATGGGAAGAGACTCTTACCCCACAAAAAACATCCTAAGCCTACTATTACGGTCACTACCTCATCTCGCCAAAATAGGGGTCCTTTTGCACCACCCAGTTGTGAAGAAAAGATGCATCTGCCTTTGACTTAAATAAGGACAAGACGAAGAAGACCCTTGGACCCTAAAGAATCCCTCCTCGCAATGAAGGGGCACCCTCAATTTTCAGAGTGGGGATGTCTATTGGCATTTGCGCCAGTTTGGATCAGAGAAGTCCTGGACCTCTGAATCCAAATTGTCATTCCTGAGTGCCACAATGTTTTTTCTCTGCCCTTTCCTCAATTCCTACCCTCCAATCTGGCAGCTTCACCTCAAAGACAGGCAGAGTTGTGGGCTGCCCTGTGCCTTTAGTAACGAGGACTGGTAATCCCACTTTCTCGAGAGGAAATGTTTAAAGGATTTCTCTCAAACCTATTCACAGTTCCAAAAGCAAATAAAGGCATTTACCCCTTTTTGGTCCTGAAATCCATAAACCAGTTTATGCATGTCCCCAAATCTGTATGGAGTTTGCAAGATCTTTCATTGCTGCTCTCCGATTAGGGGAATTTCTGGCATTGGTGGATATCCAAGATGCCTATCTTCACATTCTCTTCTTTTCCACCAACCATTATTTTTTTTACTTTTCTGTGGAACAAATGCTTTAAATTTTTGTTTCCCTGCAATTCAGGCTCCCCTCTACATCAAAAGTCTAAACAAAAGTGCTTGCTCTGCTCCTGGCCCTGCTAATATCTTAGAGCACCCATGTCACAGGGTACCTGGACTACTGTCTGCTGAAAGATTCAAGATATCTGCACTTCAGCCTTCCTATTGTCTGGAGTATTTGGGGCTGATCTTGGACACAACATTCCCCAGGAAATGATTGCCTCGGAGGTCCAGTTGTTGGGCAATCCCAGGTCAGCTAGGCGTTCCTCAACTCTCTTCTACGTGAGGGTCCTGAGCCTCATGGTGTCCTCCCTCAAGGCCTTCCCTTACTTTTGCAACTCAACATTCTCATGATGTTGGACAAGCAGATCATTTTTTTGGATTGCTCACTACTTGTATCCAGCAAGGTTGATTTCCAACTCAATCCAGGGAACCTTGTCACTATAGGACTTGATGCTGCTCTTCAACATTCTGGAGCTTAGAGCCATAAGGTTGACTCTTCTACAAACTGGACCCTTCTCTTGGTCACCCAGGCAGGGTGCAGTTGGACTGTGCCATGGCTGTGGCCTACATACAGTAAATCAAGTGGGTACAAGACATCGGGCAGCAATGACAGAAGCGAGTCTGATTCTCTCCTGGGTGGAAAATAACATTCAATTTCTCTCTATTCACATACTGGGAGTGGAAAATTGGCAAGTGGCTTTCCTGAGTTGCCAAGGCCTGGACTCAGGGGAGTGGTCCTTCCACCCGGGGTCTTTCTGATGCTATTTCAAAACAGGGGAGATACCAGATGTAGACATAATGACCTCCATATAACAAAAACCGACCACTTGTTGCCAGGTCCAGGAGTCCCTTGGCCTTTGTAGTGGATGCCCTGGAAAAATGTAATACAGATAATTAACCTGTAAGACCAAAGGATCTGTGTCTATTACCAGGGGAGAGAAGGCAACCAAAAAGAGGCTGGAGTGGGGTATAGATACCCCCACATTCAACTCCGGCCGAGCAAAGGCAATGAAAAGGTCAGATGTGAAAACCTTCAGCCCGGCTTGCACTGAAGCGATTGCTAGGTATGACCACTGAAATGGTACTTTTAATCCCAGACCCTATATCATTTATAAAGATATTAAAAAGTAAGTATCACAACACTGAACCTTGGGGTACACCACTGATTTAAAATACCTTAGACCATTCAGAGCAAGAATCATTAACCACTACGCTCTGAATCCTGTTTTTTAGCCAGTTTGTTTGACACCTTCTAACTTTCATGAATCCATGCTGTCTGTTTCTTAAAATATTTTTTTCAGCAAGAACTCATCTATGTGCTCTTTTATTAAACTCTCCAGTATCTTCCCGACTATAGAAGTTAAACTAACCGGTCTATGGTTACTCTGTAACGACTTTGATCCCTTTTTTAAATATGGACACCACATTGGCCCTACGCCAATTCAGTGGTACCATTCCAGTTAACGAGTCCCTAAAAATTAGAAACAATGGCCTTGAAATGACAGAACTCAATTATTTTAGGATCCGTGGCTAGATGCCATTTGGTCCAGGTGCTTTATCCACCTTTATTCTGTCTAAATATTTCTGGACCATATCACTTTTGAGCCATTGGGGATCATTTGGGGCTGTGTCAATACCATCTCCATTATGGACATGAGTTCCGTCATGCTCCTTTGTATACACAGAACTGAAAAAAATATTTAATTTGTCTTCTTTTTGTCCCGTCACCCACTCTAGATTATTTAAAGGACCTACATGCTTAGACCTGACCTTTGTACGATTCATAGATTTGAATAGTTATGTGCACATTGTGTTAGATATGTGTTCATTATGATTTGCTGATTCATATAAGCAGGTATCCTAATTTTATTTTATTTTTTTAGGTGCCAAAAGTAAACTAATGCACATGGTTTTATTTTGAAAGTTTGTATTTTCTTTAATGAGCAATTCTAATACAGAACATAAACTAAACTTCTTTTTTTTCTTCTTTTGTTTTAGATACATGGTGAAGCACAAATCACACCTACGGTTCTGAAATATATGTCTGCATTTGGAGAGCAAATTATGGATTTATAAAATGCCCTAAGGGTGGAACTGTTAAATGTTAAAAATTCGTTAACCAACCATCTTGGCTCCAAGGACTTACTGCCATAACTTGCATTCACAACAGATAGTGTGATATTTTTTAATTAAAGTTTGCATAATGTCTACACCTCAAATTGTATATTTTGATAGTCACAAATACTTTGTTTTAAACAGCATTTTGTTTAGATTTTGTTTGTAGAAGGCACGGCTCTATGCTACTGGTGCATTCTGTAATGAACTACCGTACTCTGAAATCTGTTTTCCAGTAAATGTGTAAAACTGCAGTTTAGCATATAAAATTGCCAAACTGGGATAAGAAGTGAATTGTGTACAGTGGTGCAAATGGGGATTCTAATGTATATATTTTCTGTTTATGCACAAAAAGGAAATATAAATATTACCTTTTTTTCAACAGTTAAGTTTGCTTTCTCTATTCCCGCAGATGTTTAAGGTCAGCCGAGGTCAAAACAAAAGTCAATAAAAAAAAAATAAGCTCTGTACACTGGTCTCTATGATTTTAGGATGTATTTAGTAGAATTTAAATGCTAAATACATAGCTGAACCACATATAGGAAAGGTTTATCTGCCAAAATAATGCTAAAGCAGTGGATATAAATTTAGGAAATGAAAAATTAAAGAGGGTGCAGTAGTATTAAAAAAAAATAAAAGTTGAAAAAATAGCCACATGAGTTTCAGGTCAAAGAACATATACAGAATAATCCTGATGGGAGCATCGGTCCATTCCACATTGTTGGTCTGAAGTCAACGCCTGTAAGACGCAGGAAATCATCAATGCCTGATGGCAAATTCTGTAAGATCTCAAAACAACGCTTTGGACAGCAGGGAAGCCATGGTGACACTTTTCCAAGACCCTGCCCCCTTTATCAAACCAGCCTATTTTTAAACGTTTTTTTTTTTCCCTAAAAGTTTCATACTACTGCACTTAGTTTGTGCCCTCTTTGCTTTTTCATTTGTTGTCAGCTTGAGATTACCCCGATTTTCAAAGGAGCTGCATCTGGAGCAGTGCGTTTTTAACTTGAAAGCAAACATTTATTATAGCGCAGCTTACCAATTTTCAGATGTAATGGCTGCATTAGTTTTCCTTTTTAGGCTAGCTATCTTTGTTCATCTGGTGATATATCCAGGAAGGGTGTTGCTTGACAGATCACCAGGTGAAAACAGAGGGGGAAAAAAGCCTTAAAAAAACAAATGCAGCCACCAAATTGAATAATTAGTAAGCTGTAATATACAGGCAGTCCCTGAGTTACAAACTTCCAACTTGCATACGACTCGTACTTAAAAACGGAGGCAGCGTGACGTCACGATGGTCGGAAAAAAACCACTGGGAGGCACTTAAAAAATTTACCCATTCCAACTTGCATACAAATTCAACTTAAGAACAAACCTACAGAACCTATTTTGTTCGTAACGTGGAAACTGCCTGTATTCATTTTTTGTTTTTTTTGGGTTAAATACCCCCTTTAAATTACCATAAATACAGACCAAGGGAAGTCTCAAAGTGCTTACTTTAAAGAGGATCAGGAAGTGTAACTGAAGCCGATTTATCAGTACAGAACGAATGATTTCTTTAAAAACAAGTCTAGATACAAATTCGTCTCGCATACCAAGTGGCCCACAGTGTAGATAACATCTCATTGACCCCCTGATTGAGTAGAGCTGTGGAATAGTACTCCCAGAACTCCCCAAGTGTGGCCTAAATCATATTCCTTATGAAGCATGCAAATTGCATTACCAAAAGGTATAATAAATTGGGGAATTGGCAGGAAGAGCTCAAGCTGCAGTGACCAAGGGACTAACTAAACCAGCCATAGATGCGGTAAATCCAATATTGCATAACTCATAAAAAAAGGTTGTGGTTCTCCATTATATAAGGCTTAATTTGATCTAATGAAACGAAGATCAGTGATAGTCCATATAGTAATCCAAATGTGTCTTAAAGTAATCTTAAAGAGACCCAAGTCCCAGACCTATATAACAGGTAAAGTCCACTTGACTCCCCCGTCCCACATTCAGACACTGCAGATAGAGCAAAAATCAATATATCGGCAGGGATGAAGGTGGATAGTGCTAAGCCATAAAATATTACGTAAGCAGTAAAGAAGGCTAGTTCCACAGTTAGACAAGCGGAAGGAGCGTTCTGCGTTCATACTGCAGCATACATTGATTTAGAACGGTCTAGTCATTAATCTGATCAGTGAATTCCATGTTGTAAAGATCACTTCTTACGCATGGAACTGTATAAGGCCAGTGGCAATAACCACTTTACCCCCTGGACCAAGGCTGGAGATGCTTTCTGGTGTCTCTCACCAAGTGAATCATCAATCCCTGTTGCATTCCAGAGCCTTAACCTGCATAGATGGGAGAGGGGCAGGGGTGCCCGGGTGTGAGGGTGTCAATACGTTTCGTCTGTCAATCAGCATAGGCTTCATCAGTACATGGAGGGACTTGTGCATCAAGTTTCAATGGCTGTGCTGCTTGAAAGACAAAAGAACAGCAGGGGTCTCCCTCTTTCATAACACATCACATAGTAAATATATACAGTTGTGCTCATAAGTTTACATACCCTGCAGAATTTGATTTCTTGTGCATTTTTCAGAAAATATGAATAACACAAACTTTTCTTTCACTCATGATTGGTGTTTGGCTGAAGCAATTTATTATCAATCGACTGTGTTTACTCTTTTTAAGTCATAATGACAACAGAAACTACCCACATGACCCTGATCAAACGTTGACATACCCTGGCGATTTTGGCCTGTTAATATGCACGGGGTTTGAATGGCTATTAAAAGGTAACCATCCTCACCTGTGATCTGTTTGCTTGTACTTAGTGTGTGTGTTTGTGTATTTATAAATAAAAGGTCAATACATTTCTGGACTCCTGACAGACCCTTGCATTCAGTGCTCCACTGACATTTCTTGATTCAGAGTCATGGGGAAGGAAAAAATAATTGTCAAGGGATCTGCGGGGAAAATGTAGTTGAACTGTATAAAAACTGGCACTTGAAGAAAGATGGGCTGCGAAGTCGAGTCGCTAGAAGAAAGCCATTACTATGCAAATGCCTCAAAGTATCCTGCTTATAATATGCCAAACAGCACAGAGACAAGCCTCAAACATTGTGGCACAAAGTCATTTGGAGTGACGAGATCAAAATTGAGCTTTTTGGCCACAACCATAAACACTACATTTTGGAGAGGCGTCAACTAGACCTATGATGAAAAGTACACCATTCCTACTGTGAAACCCCCCCCCCCCCCCCAGTTCTTAATACTGTGTATTGCTCCCTTTAACATCAATGACAGCTTAAAGTCTTTTGTGGTATTTGTGGATGAGGCTCTTTATCTTCTCAGATGCGAAAGCTTCCCATTCCTCTTGGCAAAAAGCCTCCCAGTTCCTGTAATTTCTTGGGCTGTCTTGCATGAACTGCACGTTTTGAGATCTCCTCAGTGTGGCTCAATAATATTGAGGTCAGGAGACTGAGATGGCCACTCCAGAACCTTCACTTTATTCTGCTGCAGCCAATGACAGGTTGACTTGGACATTCCAAAATGACAATGATCCAAAACACAAGGCCAAGTACGTCCCAGGCTCGGCTTCCTGGCTGATGAATGCAAATGTTCCTCCAGTATTTTTTGATAACATACTGCATTCATCTTGACATCCGTTTTGACCAAATTTCCTGTGCCTTTTGTAGCTCACACATCCCCCAAAACCTCAGCAATCCACCTCAGTGTTTCACAGTAGGAATGGTTTACTTTTCATCATAGGTCTTGTTAACTCCTCTCCAAAATGTAGTTTTTATGGTTGTGGCCAAAAATCCAAATTTTGATCTCGTCACTCCAAATGACTGTGCCAAAAGGTTTGAGGCTTGTGTCTGTGCTTTTTGGCGTATTGTAAGCGGCATACTTTGTGGCATTTGCGTAGTAATGGCTTTCTTCTAGCGACTCGACCATGCAGCCCATCTTTCTTCAAGTGCCAGTTTTTATACCGTTCAACTACATTTTCCTGCAGATCCCTTGACAATTCTTTTGCTTTTCCCATGACTCAGAATCTAGAAACGTCAGTGCAGCACTGGATGCAAGGGTCTGTCAGGAGTCCAGAAATGTATTGACCTTTTTATACACACACTAATTACAAGCAAACAGATCACAGGTGAGGATGGTTACCTTTTTCATAGCCATTCAAACCCCTTTGTGTCAACTTGTGTGCATGTTAACAGACCAAAATCGCCAGGGTATGTAAACTTTTGATCAGGGTCATTTGGGTAGTTTCTGTTGTCATTATGATTTAAAAAGTAAACAGTTGATGGTTAGCATTTGGCTGAAGCCATTTATTATCAATGAGTGAAAAATGTTTGTGTTATCATTCATATTCTCTAAAAAATGGCCAAGAAATCAAATTCTGCCAGGGTATGTAAACTTATGAGCACAACTGTATATGTTTTTAAATGCAATGAATGATCAGACTAACATTAGGCATTAAAGACCACTGTATTCCATATTGATAGATGCTATGGCAGGAGAAGTGTGGAGGGGAAGCAGGGAAGCTTCATCAATGACGTCACGTGCTATGTGAGGAGAAATGGTCATGGTGACACTTTTCAAGGACACTGCCCCCTTTTAGCAAGCTAGGCTATTTTATTTTTTACTTTTTTTATTTTTTATAAATAAAAGTTTCATATTACTGCACTTCGTTTGTACCCTCTTTGCTTTTTCATTTGCTGTCAGCTTGAGATTACCCCAATCCTCAGAGGATCTACATCTGGAGTGGTGTGTTTAAGGTGTATTAAACATAAAAGCAAATATTACATTACAGCTTACCAATTTTCACATGTGATGGTGGCATTATTTTTCTTTTTTTAGGCTTGCTTGCTTGCTTGCATCTATTTTCATCTGGTAAGTCTGTTTTTTAAAAGAACAAGCTGTCTTGCAAACATATTAGTTACAGGAATGAGACAAAACATTTAATGCTTACAATGATCAGCTGTTGCTGTAACTGCTTATAAAGTGTTAGCTGGAGTTTAGCTTCAATTTGTTAGATGTACGAGCGGAGTTGGATTTGGATACACTAACACTCCCCCCCCCCCCCCACACTGACAATGCTGCTGTCCAAAGGTGCCCCCTTTGCTCATTCATCCATAGTGGGGGCACTCTAATACAGAAAAGGTGTTACTGGCCAGATCACCATGTGAAAGCAGAGGGGAAAACAGCCTCATAAAATAAACCTAATGCAGCCCCCACATCTAATGATTGGTAAGCTGCAATATATTACATGGTTGGGTTTATTACCGCTTAAACTCTTTGCTTCTGTACCTGCTAAAGTAGCTCAGCCGGTGAAAGACTTGCAGGATTGTTGTTTCTGCTATTCCATCTGAGAAGAGAAGGATTTATAATTATCATTTGGCTTATGCTAGGACGTGTGTGTTGTGAATACATGTGCATATATTTTTTATACACACACATTCTTAGTTTCAATCCCAAACAACTTTCAGTGCTTTATTCCTTCAGTAGGGCGATAAAGCTGCCTGGATTTTGATCCATGTGGTCCACTTGCTGAAGGAGCCTGTCCCATATGGTGACTTCATCAGTTGAAGATTTTTTACTCCTCCAAAATGCTTTGCCACCATAATGCTATTGAAGAAAATTTCCTGTGAAAATGGGCAGTTCCTGTGGTGGATACTGACATTTCTTGTCTTAATGAGACCCTTGCAGCCCCTTTGAAGGATAATCCTTTGTTCATACTCCCCTTAGGTGCCAGTGTGTGTAGCAGGCACAGCACTCTCTTCTTCCAGTACTGTGCTCCACTGGAAGACAAAGAGCTTGCCCCAGCTACATGCAACCGCAAAGGGAGATGGGGCAGTTTCTCTTGCAATCTGATGCTAAGCTTCGGATTGCCTGGGTTGCCCCTTCAGGACTGGTATAAATTGGGGGGGGGGCCCTCATGAAAAAGAAAATGCATGAGGTCCCCCCCAAAATCAATACATGACCCTTATCTGAGCATGCAGGCCAGGAAAGGGTCTCTTCCCTCCGAAGTGGCTCCGGTGCGAATTACATGGGAGTCCTGTGCATCTTCTGGCCTGTTTCGGGTCCGAATTAAGCCAAAAATTCTGCCTGAAACTGTGAACAGGGACGTATCAGACCCCTGCTGTGAGCCGCTCCATGCTGCGGTGTGAACCCAGCTTTAAGTTTTGACAAAAAATAAATAAAAAAAATCTGGAGACTGGTTTCTAGGCAGAGCTGCACCAGATTTTGTACTCAAGTTTTAGTAATTCAACCCCAATGTGGCTTGGCCCCCCCCCTCTCTCTCTCTGTTTACAGGATTTGACTGACCGCAGGAGGAGCCAATGATCCAGCTCCCAGCCAAACTTGTGCCTTTTACCAGTGGGCTTGTGTTATTGTGTGAATGCTTTGGCAGTTATACCAATTGGTCTCTATCCACATTTACAGAATTTATATGGCTTAAAAGCTGATCAGCTCCCATGCAAGAAACACATGTTAAAATGAATTGCCAAACATCTGATCTCCCTTTCAAGATCCTCCAGAACACAAGTCGGATTATGATGATTCGACTTGGATGGGACTTCTATTCAAATCAATGGGCAGTCGGATCGGTTAAGACGGCTCTCCTATTGATTTTGAATATAGGCAGAGAAATGCTGCTAAAAGCTAACGTGGCTAAACGTGCATTAACGCCAATGCAAAAAACGCAGAAAAGCGTGTTTTTACAGCTGCTTTTTCCTGCCATTGGTAGTGGCTTTGCTGCTCGTTTTTTTTCCTAACATCCTGTGTACATAAGTTCTAAGGCAAGAACATAATTTTGGAAGAAGATATGGCCCTCCAAACCAGCTAAGGTTGGATCCAAGGTCTCCTCCCTGTGGTATGTCCACTTCTTATGCCGCGTACACACGACAAGAAATATGCCATTTTAAACGGTGGTGTGTATGCTCCGGAGCATTTTTCTTGACGAGAAAAATGCCCGAAAAAAAATTAGAACCTGCCCTATTTTTTCTCGTCGTTTTTCACGTCGTTCTTTTTAACGTCGTGAAAAACGGTCGTGGGTATGCTTTTACGAGGGGAAAAACAATGCGCATGCTCAGAATCAAGTATGAGACGGAAGCGCTCGTTCTGGTAAAACTAGCGTTCGTACTGGAGATGGCACATTTGTCACGCTAAAACAGACTGAAAAGCGCGAATCGTCTCTCACCAAACTTTACTAACACGAGGATCAGCAAAAGCGTCCCAAAGGGTGGCACCATTAGAATGGAACTTCCCCTTTATTGTGCCGTCGTACGTGTTGTACGTCACCGCGCTTTGCTCGAGCATTATTTTTTTTTTACGATAGTGTGTATGCAAGGCAGGCTTGAGAGAAAACGCGAAAAATCACGTCAAGTAAAACGTCGTTTTCTTTCCATGACATGAATAACGGTCGTGTGTACGCGGCATTAGAGTAGGGGAGATCTCTGGCAGCCTACTGGTTCCAGAAAATCTTAGCCGCCTCAGTGTCATTTCTGAACTATGTGAACCTCTTTACGGTACTGAAACCAAATGGAGGATTCTGAGCCCATTCTGTATCTTAAGACCCTCAACTTGTGACTAGGGATGAGCCAAACAGCACCCGGTTCAGTTCGCACCAGAACCTGCGAACGGACCGAAAGTTTGCACAAACTATCGAACCCCTTTAAAGTCTATGGGACTCGAACGTTCAGAATCAAAAGTGCTAATTTTATTGTCCTAAAAAGGATTTGGGGACCCGGGTCCTGCCCCAGGGGACATGTATCAATGCAAAAAAAAGATTTAAAAACGGCTGTTTTTTCCGGGAGCAGTGATTTTAATGATGCTTAAAGAGAAAAAAAAAGTGAAATATTCCTTTTAAATATCGTACCTGGGGGGTGTCTATAGTATGCCTGTGAAGTGGCATGTGTTTCCCGTGTTTAGAACTGTCCCTGCACAAAATGACATTTCTAAAGGAAAAAAGTCATTTAAAACTGCTTGCGGCTTTAATGTAATGTGTGGTCCCGGCAATATGGATGAAAATCATTGAGAAAATCGGCATGGGTACCCCCCCCCCCAGCCCATTTGGGTCTTGTATGGATATTAAGGGGAACCCCACACCCAAATTTAAAAAAGGAAAAGCGTGGGGCCCCCCAGGCCCTATATACTCTGTACAGCAGTATAAAGGTGATGCAAACAAGACGGGGACTGTAGGTTTGTTAAATAGAATCTGTTTGTAATTTGGAACCGGTACATTTTTAAAGTGTAGCTCCAGCCAAAAAATCTATTTTTAAGCTTTTTGGAAAACATAGGGAAGGGTTATCACCCCTGTAACATTTGTTTTGCTGTCTGTGCACCTGGTTCAGATCATTTCACCTCCCTTTCTATCCCAATGAAAATTGTTTTTTGAAAATTTGGGGTTTTTAGTGAAACAAGGATTGGTGATAAAGCATAAGTGGAGAGGAGACACGTTTTTCCCATATTAACTCTTACAGGAGAGAATGTCCGTTCCTTGGGGTAGATTTCTTCTCACTTCCTGTTGTCTCCCTCCGTTTGCAAGTAGGAGTCGTTTGTAAGTTGGATTTTTGAAAGTAGGGGCCCGCCCTATATACTCTGCAGAAATTTGGGCCTTAGGTGTTGGTGTTGCCACAGCAGTGTAAGGCCTCACAGTTACGCTTGGTGGGCGCAGGAACGGGCAGTGCTGTGAAATATTAGATCAAGAATTGGAATTACATGCCCCTGTTGAACAGGGGCAGAAAAATTGGGCCTTAGGCACTGGTGCTGGTGCCACAAAACTGCAACCCCTCACAGAAACTCTAGTTGGAGCGCAAGAATGAGCCCTGCTGCAAATTATTGCAGCAAAAATTTTAATTACACGCCCCTGTTAAACAGGGGCTGAAAAATTGGGCCTTAGCCACTGGTGGCAGTGCCCAGAACCAAAAATGTTCTTACAAGCTATCAGCATGAACATTGAGTAGGAAGAGGATAGTCACTCAGCATCAGCATAGGCAGTCTTGAAGGGATCTCCCATTCAAAAAAAAATTATGCGGTTACATCAGCATCAGGTGCTTGGTAGCTGGTGATCCAAAAGTGATTCATTTTTATGAAGGTCAACCGATCGACCGATTCGGTGGACAGGCGCACGCTGTGATAGGTTACAAAGCCTCCAGCAGCACTGAATGTGCGTTCCGAAAGAACGCTGGATGCAGGACAGGCCAGTAGCTCAATTGCATACTTTGCAAGCTCTGGCCAGTGATCCATCCTCAAGACCTAGTAACCCAGAGGATTTTCGGTGGGAAAGGTGTCCAAGTCTGATCTTGCCCCTAGGTATTCCTGCACCATGTTAATCAGATGCTGGCGATGGTTGCTGCCATACCTTGGGGCTGCGGACTAAAAAATTGTCTGAACGCATTGGTCAGACAGCCACCTTCTCCACTGCTCCTTCTGTGACTGACCGAAACCTCAGCAACACGTTGTCCAGGACCAGGAATTTGTAGCCTCCCAGTCTCTGGAAACGCGATGAACAAACCTTTCTGCAAGGCCTCCCGAAGATGTTTCATCCACTGCTACCTCTGCGACGGCAAGATAAGGTCCGCAACCTTACCCTTGTAACGTGGATCAAGGAGGGTTGCCAGCCAGTAATGATCCCTCTCCTTGATACCACAAATACGAGGATCCTTTTGCAGGATCAGGGAGGCCATGTAGTGTAGGTTTGCTGAGGGATTCGGTCTGGAGTCCTCTGGGTCACTAAGGACGACATGATCCACAGCCACCTTCTCCCAGCCACGTACAAGTCCATGGGTTTTTTGGGACTGTAAATGATCCCTTGAAGACTGCTGCTGATGCCGAGTGCTAGGCTCCACCTCCATGCTGACACAATCCTCCTCCTCATCCTCTTCCTGTGTGATCGGCGGGCCAGCAGGAACACTGTCTGGATAAAGGGGGTCTTGAGAGGTAAGGAAGTCTTCCTCCCTCTGTTCTGCCTCAAGTGCCCTGTCCATTTTTCCATGCAGCGTGTGCTCCAACAGGTGGACAAGAGGGACAGTGTGGCCAAAACATCACCCGCAGATTAGGCGGTTCTTAGGCAGGTTAAATTCCTTTTGCAGGTCAGCCAGCTGAGCACTGGCATTATATGACCGGTGGAAATGCACACAGACTTTCCTGGCCTGCCTCAGGACATCCTGTAAGCCCGAGTACCTGCCAAAGAACCGCTGCACCACCAAGTTAAGGATGTGAGCCAAACAGGGCACATGGGTTAGCTGTCCCTGTCGGAGGGCGAAGAGGAGGTTGGTGCCATTGTCGCAAACCACAATTCCTGGCTTAAGCTGGCGTGGCGTCAACCACCTCTGAGCCTGCAGAGGTGAAAGAATCTCTGCCCCAGTGTGGCTCCTGTCCCCCAAGCACACCAGCTCAAGCACCGCATGGCATCTTTTTGCCTGCGTACTTGCGTAGCCCCTTGAATGCCTACGGAGCACCACTGGTTCTGAGGACAAATCAGCACAGGAAGAGGCCATAGAGGAAGAAAAGGAGGGGGTGGAGGAGAGAGGTGTGTCAGAGTCTCCATTTTGGAGGCGTGGTGGCGGAACAACCTCCAATACTACTGCACCTTGTCCTGCATCCTTCCCAGCCAGCAGAGTCACCCAATGCGCCGTGAAAGATAGGTAACGTCCCTGTCCATGCCTGCTGGACCATGAGTCAATGGTAATATGCACCTGACCGCCATGTCCAGTGAGGCCAAGAAATTGCCTTCCACATGCCGGTGGAGAGCCGGAATCGCCTTCCGTGAAAAAAAGTGGCATTTGGAAACCTGCCACTGAGGAACTGCACATTCCACAAACTCACGGAAGGGGGCAGAGTCTACCAACTGAATAGGCAACAGTTGAAGTGCTATCAATTTAGCCAAGCTAGCATTCAACCGCTGGGCATGTGGATGGCTGGGAGTGAACTTCTGTCGGCGGTGCAGCAGCTGGGGCAGGGAAATTTGCTGGTACAGTCTGTCATTGGTGTAACGATAGCAGATTGCCCGCAAGTACTTGGCTGTGACACACCTAGTTCTACACCTTCATTCCTCTTAGTGCAGGTTTCAGAGGACTGAAGGTATAGTGGGATTGGAGATCCCAGATGATGAGGAGCAAGGAGAGGTCCGCTTTGTTCTCTGGTGTGGGTCTTTTAGGTACGCTTGCCAACGAACTGCATGGCAGGTCGACATGTCTGGTCAAGCATGTGGTTCCCAAGCGGGTGATGTTTTGGCCACACTAAATATGCTTGAGACATATGTTGCAAATAGCAGATGTGCGATCTGATGCACTCATCTCAAAAAAGGCCCACACCTAAGAACTTTTGGAATAATGTGCAGAGACAGCAGCGCCCTGCACATGCGGAGTTCTGCGGTGTGATGCCGTTGGTGTGCTGCCCGTAAGCTGACCCCTGGAGGGCATCCTGCCTCGTTGGAGATATGCCTCCTCCTCCTCTCTCCTATCGGGCACCCACGTAGAGTCCGTGACCTCATCATCCCCTCCCTCCTCATCACTGGAGCAAACCTGGCAGTATGCTGCAACTGGGGGAACATGACTGCCAGATTGCTGTCCTTCTTGGGCACCCCCTCTCTCTGGGCTCACGTTACTGCCTTCCTCTATCTAGGTACCATCATCGGAGCCTTCAAAACGCTGCACATCCTCCTGCAGCATGTACCCAACACTGTGGTCAAACAGTTCGGGGGACTCCTCAGGAGGACATGGTGGGGCTAGGGAAGGAGTGACTGATGCCATTGAGCTGAGGGAAGAGGCCGCTTTGGCAGCTGCTTTGCCAGACAAAGTACCCTGAGCCTGGGTGAGAGAGGATGAGGAGGATGAGGACGGATTGGTCATCCACTCTACCAAGTCTTTGGCATGTTGCGGCTCAAAGCGGCCAGCTGCCGAAAAAAAGGACAAGCGTGTCCCACGGCCACGTGCTGATGAGGATGCACCGTGTCCACGACCAGCACTGTTGCCTCTAGACACAGAGCCTGCTTGCCCTCTTTTATTGGCTTGTGACTGTCTGCCTCTCCTTGTTGGCCTTCCAGACATACTAATGGCCTGCAGTGAGATGTAGCTGCACAAAGCTGGGATGTATATATACTGATTATACTGCAGCTAGCAGAATCAAATGCCTGCCTGTGGTATTATTAGTAAGAGAACACCAGCAATTGTCTTCAGTTATCTTTAGGTGCACACTGTGCAGAGGACACATTACACTGACTGAAAATACTGCAGTTGCCTGCCTGTGGTATTAATAGTAAGAGAACAACAGCAATTGTCTTCAGTTAGCTTTAGTTGTACACTGTGCAGAGGACACAGTATACTGACTGAAAATACTGCAGCTACCACAATCATCTGCCTGCCTGTCAGTATATTAGGAAGAAAATAACAGGAACGGATCTAGCTAAACTGAATACAGTGTATATATTTATATATCTACAACACCTAACTGACTCGCCTGCCTGCTCTAACTCAAATTAAATGACTCTCTCTCTCTCTCCGCCGCCGCAACACACTACACAAGGCCGCCATGCAGTTGGCCTTATATAGTGTGGGGCATGTACTAAACCCCCTGAGACATAATTGGCCAAAGCCACCCTGGCTTTGGCCAATTATGGCTCTCCGTTCTTACCGCGCTGTGATTGGCCAAAGCATGCGGGTCAGAGAGCATGCTTGGCCAATCATCAGCCAGCAATGCACTGCGATGCCACAGTGAATTATGGGCCGTAACGCGTCACTCGAATTTGGCACGAACGGCCCATAATGTTCGCAATTCGACGAACAACCAAACAGACGATGTTCGAGTCGAACATGAGTTCGACTCGAACTCGAAGCTCATCCCTACTTGTGACAGGTCATCATACCTTCCTTTTTCTGGGGGATTTTCTAGCTTCAGTAAATATTTGGGATGATTACTTGCACATTCCCATCCTTCCTGCTCTTTAACACCATCTGTGTTTTGCAGTGCCCAATCAGTATAACCAATCTGTCTCCCTCCCCTTTGGCCTCACCAAAACCCCTGGGTTTTCCTAAAGGTGCTTACCCCAGTCTTAAGGCCCATTCATACCAAGTGCAGTAGGACTGTTGGGTGGCTATTGAAATATTTAAAAAAAATATGGCAGCCAGTCATCCCCCCCCCCCCCCCCGCACAGCCCAAGGCAATCCATGGCCTTACACTGCACTGTGGCCAATAGAACTTACTGAAATGTCACTGCTTGATATTTCATTAAAAATGCACAGTGTGATATGCTGTGTTTGCAGCATTGGCACTGCTGTCATTCTACTGCCCAGCAGTGACTGTGTTTTCACATACCCTGTGCTCTGCTCAAGGCATTTATGTTGTGGGTTACCTACTTCTCCAGTTAAAGGATCAGTTCTCCCTCTCAGCTAGTATCCATTAGCAATCGCAGGGTCTGTAGAGCTTTAGTAGGATCATCAACTTGTGGAAGTCATCGCTGGACCCATATGACAGATTGGAGTACCTGGGCCTGACACTGACATTAGGCATAGCCCTGTCCAGGATCTTCATGCCTCTACAAACTTCTGTCCCTCTGTGTTTACACTCTTTTCCAGGGTAAAAACCTTGCTTCGTGCCTCCATGAGGGTCTAGGGCAGAATAGTTGCTGCCATCAAGTTTGTGCCATACGATTCAGATCAATTTAGGTGTTCCTTTAATGTTGGACCGCTTTAATTATGAAGGTACCTGATGAAAATCCAGTCATACAATGTCAAAGCTGTGACCTACATCAATAATCAAGGAGGCTCAAGAAGATGCACTGCACAAATGGAAGTGGACTTGAGCCTTTCTTGAGGTGAACTACACATTTTGGCACTGTCTGCCATCCATATCCCAGGTATTGAAAATTGCCAGGTGCCAGCATCTGGATCCAGGGTAATGTGGAAGGAATATCAAGCTAGTATTTTTTAGTATTTAGTATTTTTTTTGTTTGTTTTCGGTATACAGCAGTGCAGTGGCGTAGCGTGGGTTGTCAGCGCCCGGGGCAAGGCAAGTAATTTTCGCCCCCTAACCTGCAAACTTTTCGCACTCCCCAAGTCCCTTCCCTTCCTACAATAGTACTGCCCTACCTGATTCCTACACTGACCGACCTGATTCCTATACTGACCACTACACTGACCTACCTGATTCCTATACTGACCACTACACTGACCTACCTTATCCCTACACTGACCTACCGGATTCCTACACTGACCACTACACTGACCTACCTGATTCCTATACTGACTACTACAATGACCACTACACTGACCTACCTGATTCCTTACACTGACCTACCTGATTCCTATACTGACCACTACACTGACCTACCTGATTCCTATACTGACCACTACACTGACCTACCTGATTCCTATACTGACCACTACACTGACCTACCTGATTCCTATACTGACCTACCTGATCCCTACACTGACCTACCTGATCCCTACACTGACCTACCTGATCCCTACACTGACCTACCTGATTCCTACACTGACCACTACACTGAGCTATCTGATTCCTATACCACTACACTACACTGTCCACTAAACTACACACTGCACACTAAACGACTACACACTAAACACTGCCCACTACGCTACACACGAAACACTGCCCACTACGCTACACACGAAACACTGCACACTACGCTACACACTGCACTGAACGCTACACACTAAACACTACACTGAACTGACTTACTGGCTGCTCCCTCTACCCAGACCATGTCCACTCCCCCAGCAGGCCAGCAACGTGACTCACGAGTAGACATGTGCACTGCCGAAAAATTCTTTTTTTTCTTTTTTTTTGCTTTTTTCGGAAATTCTGGAAATTCTAAAAATTTGGATTTTTTGCTTTTTTTCTGAAATTCGTGAAATTCGTAATTCGAAATTTCCGAATTTTTGAATTCCGACTTTCCGAATAAAAAAAAAACGAAAACGAAAAAAACTAATTTTTCAAATTTCCGAAAAAAGCAAAAAACGAATTTCCGATTTTCGGAAATTCGGAAATTTTAGATTTTCGAATCTCGATTTTTTGAATCTCGTAAATCCGAAATGAAATTCGTAGATTCGAAATTTCGGAAATCGGGAAATTCGAAAATCGGGAAATTTCGGAAATTCGGAATTAACGAATTTCTCTAAATTCGTAAAAAAATAATTAGAAACTAAACTAATTGCACATGTCTACTCACGAGGGAGTCTCTCACTCACCTGCTTTTCTTCCATGATCTGCTCTGCGGTCTATCAGACTGGCTGCCAGAACGGGAAACAATCTGGGATCCGGTCCAGACCCCGGAGGAGGGGGGGACAGCCGCGACGGCGGCGGCTCACAGCTAAGTGGAGGCCAGCCCCGCTCACCAGCAATCGAATACAGGCCAGCCCCGCAGCTGCACATGACCCCATTCGCCCAATCACAGGGCGCCAGGGTCCATCCTG
The DNA here is from genome assembly GCA_029206835.1 of Rana muscosa. Taxonomy (NCBI): domain Eukaryota; kingdom Metazoa; phylum Chordata; class Amphibia; order Anura; family Ranidae; genus Rana; species Rana muscosa. The sequence continues at coordinate 212,329,070 of CM055120.1, read as the reverse complement.
CGGCGGAACATGGCGGCCGAAGCGCGGAGGCACTGGAAATAAAAATTAGGAGGATGGGGCTGGGGACACAAACATTGGAGCGGGGTTGTGCCCAGCTGGCTATTGCTTCCTGAAAAAAATTCTCACTTCATGCCCTGAGCAGATCTTTCGGTGCTCTATGGGATACCAGCAACTACTGCTAATGTGAAGAGTTTTGCCATTCTCCCACTTTATTCTGCTGTCTTTCATTCAGAGACCTCATGCTCCCACAATGCAATATGTTCTGTGAATGGGTGGTGGAGTGCCTGTCAGTTATTGGCTCCTCCTCAATTCACAGAATGCAATGCATTGTGGGAAAATAGTCTCTGAATGGCGGAGACCATAGAAGGGGTAGTGAATGGCACACCTCTTCACACTAGCAGTGGATGCTGTTAATCTATTTATCACCAGAAGACAGCTGCTCAGAGCAATGTCTGGGAGCTTAAAAGTAGTAACCATCACCAAAGTGCACAAGAGCAAATCATGATGAACCAACCACCAACTAACATGCAGAAACTATGGGTGTGATTATAGGCACTGCCCAGGAAGGCTTCTGGAAATACCGTTACTAACTGTGGTTTTCCCTAATCATCTTCCAGGACAGCTACCCCGAAGGATAAATGAGAAACATTATGACATCACTTCTTGTAATCTATTGAATGCCAAAGATATCTTGGGGAGATACCTGATTGTCTCCACCTGGGAGACTAAATTGATATTGTGCCTGTAACCCAGAACAAATGACAAAGGAAGGCTCAGCTTTTCTTTTCCCCTCATTGGACTTCCACCCAAGTCTTTAAAATTATTTGGAGTTGCTAGAGTTTACCCCAACATTTCACGGGAGGAGAAACAAGGACCAGCTTAGCGGAAAAGGAAACTCTCCTCAGGTAAAAAAAAAAAAGGCAGGACAACAATGAAGGGGGCTTACCGAATCCAGTAGATCTCTATGACGGAGATCAATAGGGGCTCAAGCTCATATATTCCTCCCACCGAACCATCGGCCAACGGACACTGGAATCGGACGATATCTCCCGCTTGTTCCAAGGCAGAAAAAAAATCTCTCTCCCAGTGCCAGCTGGGGTGCTTAACTTATGCGGAAAAAGGAGTTTATGGAAGAAAGAAAAATAAAAAAAACTCATGGTGCAGTATTCCTTTGAAATTTAAGATACCCTTTATTTAGGCTGGATAAAAGTAACATCAGACAAGTTTTCTAATCAGGAGCGGCAAGCTCAAAAAAACGCTGCTTGTACTCAGCTGCGGTCTATGCCGATCAGCTGTAGCGTAGTGACGTCACGTTCGGCAGCTCCACCCGACGCTGCGTTTCGTCGTAAGAGGCGTCCACTGGGAAAGGAGGCTGGGGAACGGACGTCACTTACCACGCTTTTGAATGGCAAGGAGAGATGACACCGGAAGTCAAAAAAGGAAAAAACCTCCGGCGTCCTGAGTATAGATATTGCCTTCCCTCAGCATTCAAAAATCCAATTCAAAGAAGCTGCCAGATAAACAATACATATACTCCTAATAGCATACCTTAAAAAATAATCGTATGAATACAATTAGCATAATAAAAACAAATATGAACATATATATAGGGGCAATTTTTACACATTGAATTACAATAAAAATACATTGTTGCATATTATAAAAGGGGCATGAATTCCCATGCAGTAATGTTCCAACCCCTATTAGTAAGGGAGGTCCCCTGATGCTTTTTCAAGCTAAGCTAATACTTTTCTACTTATTTCGGACAACTCATCTCAGGGGTCATTACCTCAAATAACAGGGGCTAAAAACATACAAAAATGTAATATTACCATTATGAAAACTATCTCAAAAATATCTTTATATATATAATACACAAAAACACTTTTACATATATGGTACACACATAAAAATTATTAGATTCTTGAGTGAGGTGCATATGTGCCTATATACTCTACATATATAATGATCAATTCCACTAGATCAGTGCCAATCCTGCACAATCCTAAACATGTATATGAAAACCACACTTCTACACGCAAACATGTGCACAAGTGCATATATATACACATATTTTCATGTATTTTGGTTAACCTCAAACTCTAGGATTTCGCAAACGGGCAAGTTGATGGTTATTTAAAATTATTAACATAAGATAGGGACACATGGAAAAATTAATAGGTGGTAAAATTAACTATTATTTAAAAAGCAATTTATATCCCACTCTATATTCAGGCCTAAGGGTCGATAACATTGTAAATTATAGATCCACCGCGTTTCTCTATGAGATATTGTAAGCTTCAGATCACTACCTCTCCAATGAGGAGTATAGGCCTCAATACCTATTACCTCAAGGAGAGAAGGGTCTCTGTTGTGGCATAGATGAAAATGCCACGAAACACTGTGGTCCTTAAATCCCTTGCGGATGTTGGTCAAATGTTCACCTATCCTAATTTTCAGAGCACGGGTGGTCCTTCCAACCTATTGGAAACCGCATGGGCAACGAAGTAAGTATATCACCCCCACTGTGGCACATGTAATAAAGCTGGTGATATTATATTCTTTGGAGGTGATATGAGAGGTGAAGGAGGAAGTTTTCAAGGTTTTGGATGATTTGCACACCTTACACCTTCTGCACGGGAAAAAGCCTTTTAGGTTTCCAAACATACTCATTTGTTGGGGTGGGTCCATCACGCTAGGTGCTATTATGTCCTTCAAATTTTGATTTTTCCTGAAGAGGACTTGGGGTCTCTCAGGGAGTGTAGGCCCCAAGGCCTGATCGCTCGAGAACTCTCCAATATTTGCGTAGGACCCTATTACCCCACCAAAAATGTGAAGAAAAAGTGGTCAAAAAAGACCATTGGAAATCTGTTGTCATATTCCTTTCCTTGATTTTTGGTGTTAGTAAGTTATTTCTGTCTAATTTTGCGACATCTCTAAGGTCATTTTCCAAAGTGTGGAGCTCATATCCCTTTTCCACGAACCGTTTTTGAAGTACAGTTGCCTGGGTTTCGTAGTCACTCAGCCGCAAACAATTTCGTCTTATCCGCTGTAACTGTCCCTTAGGGATAGCTCTAAGCCAATTAGGGTGATGTCCACTGTTAATTGGGATATACCCATTTTTATCCGTACTCTTAAAGTGAGTCTTAGTTAGGAGGGAGTCGTTATCTTTGAATATCACCAGATCCAAGAAATTCACAGATAGAGCACTATACTCATATGTGAATCTGATTCCCCAATTATTAGCATTATGGGTAACCATAAAATCACATAGAGACCCCGCATCTCCTCTCCACAAAAAGAAAGCGTCATCTATATATCTCCGCCATATTAGTAGGCGGGGCTCCTGTAGGGAAAAAAGTTGGTAATTTTCCCACAGGGCCATGAACAAGCCTGCGAGGCTTGGGGCAAATTTGGCCCCCATAGCAACGCCAGTGCTCTGAAGATAATATTGCCCACCATAATAAAAATAATTGTGTTCCATGGCGAAGTTCAGTAATTTCATGACGAAATCTAATGTGGAGGATTTTATTGACAAATCTTTATGAAGGAAGAACTCAGCAGCTTTATAGCCCAACTCATGGGGTATAATGGTATAAAGAGAAGCAACGTCCGCTGTTACTAGCAAGACGTCTTCTCCGATTTGGTATTCAGACATTTCCCTAATAATTTGCATAGAGTCCTTCAAAAATGCGGGAGTTTTTGCTACTACTGGTTGTAAAAATACATCAATAAATTTACCAATCCTTGAGGTAAGGGAATCAATCCCGCTCACAATGGGACGTCCGGGGGGTTGTAATGGGTTTTTGTGGACTTTGGGAATATAGTAGATAATAGGAGTACGCGGGGCTAGAGGTATAAGAAAATCAAATTCCTTATCATTAATGACTCCTTTTCTGTGTCCCTCTTGGACTATGCTACATAGCAACTGTCTATAATTCTCCATAGGATCCCTGCGTAAAATTGTATAGGTTTGCCTGTCAGCTAACAGGGATTCCATTTCCTTAATATAGTCCTCTTTCTTTAGAACCACAATCCCCCCCCCCCCCTTGTCGGCTGGTCTTATTATCAGATTCTTTCTTTCACATAGGGATACTATGCCCTCATCTGCGTTCCCAGGTTTTTCCTTCTTAAATTTTACCGATGATAGTTCTTGAAAACCAGCTCTTTGAACACTGTAATTCCCGGAGCTGGTTTTCCCGGTTCATTTTTCAGGCCGGTCCCTCCCCTATTTGTCTCTATGATCGGTGTACTATTCCTGAGTACTGGATTGGTCAGAAAATAGCGTTTTATACTTAATTTTCTGGTAAATTTCTGTACATCCAAAAACATCTGGAATTTATTTAAAGGTTTCCTGGGGGCATATTTCAGTCCCTGATTCAGTGTGATTTTTTCGGATTTGGTGAGCTCCTCTCCGCTAAGATTAAAAACTCCTTGGCATGTTAATTCTGTCTCAGTTTTTTCGGTGTTGCTCCGCTGGCCTCCTCTGCATCCTCTCTTAGTCTTCCCTTTTTTCCCCGGCCCTTTCCTAAAAAATTGTCCGTCTTATTCCTTAGTGGTGCTGCTCCAGGGGGACCTTCATATGTCCTTCCTTTTGTGTTATTTTGAGTCCTAGATCCAGCACCATATTGTTCATTCTCCTCAAACTCTTCATTTGTACGTTGTAATGGTCTATATTGGTTGTGCACTGGAATATCATATCTCCAAGGTACCTGTGGAGATATGATTTTCTGCCTTGGAACAAGCGGGAGATATCGTCCGATTCCAGTGTCCGTTGGCCGATGGTTCGGTGGGAGGAATATATGAGCTTGAGCCCCTATTGATCTCCGTCATAGAGATCTACTGGATTCGGTAAGCTGCCATTTCTTCTATACCTTATCTGAACCATTTGGATGTGGAGTCTTCACGTACAACTGATTAGAAGATTATATCACACATATACCAGCAGATGTGATTGCTCGGCTTACTTGAGAATCAATCTCATTTGGAACTTTCTATATATTTAATTTTTTCATATACATTGGTAGTTGTTATAGGTGACACTATAGGTATATTCTCACTTGCACAGGACTTTGTTTCCTTTGGTGTTTTTTTATTTTTATTTTTATTTTCATAAATTTTTTTCATTTGTGTGTGAACACATATGAACCAGTGGCACTTTGTTTGCTTGTTTAAGGGTAGCGCATTGTTATTTTCTGTTTTTTGCATATATTTATGTAGCGGTTATTCCAGCTATTATTCACTTTAGCAGCACCCATCAATTCACCCTATCACATTGACTATTATCACATATATTTTCAATAGTCACTTTTTTAGTAATTTAATTCACTAATTTATTTTAAGTCATGGTTAGCGCGGATTTTTTCCATTTTTACCAACAATGAAGGGGGCTAATGATCACACCTGCAAGGCACAGTGAAACAACAAAACAAATGTTACCATGTGGATGGTTGGGGAAACAGTGAAACTGAGGGGGCAGGAGGGGCTTTTTTTTTTTTTAGTTTTAAATATTTTTATTGAAAGTTTTCAATGATAACAGAAGATTATCAATCAAGTAGGTAATACAGTATAATAACTAAGTGTGCGTCCTTATTAACATAAATTCCTGTAAAAACATAGATGAATCTTGCAAGGTACCTCAAGCAATACTGTCCTAGCATTACCGTCCAGCGAATAATTACGCTCCACCGTAACCAGCCGGAGGCATACCCAAAACTATTTAAGCACTGTGTCTCCAGCCCCTGGGACGCCCCACAGGGATCACACTGCATCCCAGTAGGTGGAGAAACCAGCACCCAAGAAATGTCCACCAACCTGGTATGCATATCTTGTTGAATAGATGATGCACCTCATCAATATTACTAAATATAAGGTATTATGTCAGAATAGGAGGCTACTATGCTCGGTAAGTAAAGAAAAAGTCAATAAGAAACGAACACAAACCAAAGCTCAGTAAAATAGTTATAAAGGAAAACGGCGTTATCATATTGGTCGTAGTAACCCAGGAATGCCAAGAGAGGCAGAGGAAAGGAGAAGAGATATAAACGTGTGAAAGAAAGAGACGGAAATACTCGCATGCTAGGTATGTGGGACGTGAGTGCCCAGAAATCCAGGTTGAATGCCAGATATAAGAGAGACATTGCATGAGGTGGCCCAAGGTTCCCAGGTGGCTATAAATTTTTCAGTCTCATCATTAAGTTTTTTTTTTTTTTTTTACAAAACAGGAGTGCTTTATTGAAGGATAAGTACAGTACAGTAGGTCAGCATTACAGACTTTTGTCAAGTACAAAGGAGAACAATAAAAGTTAGAAGTAACACAGTACAATCACTGAATACAATACATGGTATGTACACTGCTCGAACTCAAAATTGGATCTAGCCTAGTGAAACTCTCTGCAAGTACCAAATTGCGGACTAGAGAGAAAAAAGAGTAGACTCAGTTGGGAAAGAGACATAGCAAAAGCAGGATAACCCGACCTCAGATCCCCAGGGGAGAAAGGAAAAAGGGGAGGAGACGGGGGAGTAAAGGGGGGGGGATGATGAGAGGGGGGGGGGAGAGAGAGGGGGGGACAGAGGGGGGCGAGAACTCCAGGGGGGGGGAAAGAAAAAGGGGGGGGGTGGAAGGAAAGGCAGACAAGGAGGGAAGGGACAACACCCAGATAGCTCCAGAGCCTCAGAATGTTGTCCAAGCCAACCAGACCCTGTCAAACTTCCAGGGACATCCACGACTAATGTATGTCAATTTGTAAAGAGGTAGAGCCGCATTGATTTTGCCCTCCCAGGAAGAGACAGAAGGAGGGGAGGGGGAAGTCCACTGACATAAGATTTCCTTTTTGGCATAAAACAGAAGGTAGAAGATCAGCAGTTTACTGTGATGGGACCTTTGCTCAACATCAATGATACCCAGCAAAGCTAATTCAGGCGTCATGGGGACAGACAGCTCCAGTCTAACATTTAATTGTTCAAATACCCCTGACCAGAAAGACGCCAGAGCAGGGCATGTCCAGAACATATGGATGTAAGTGCCCTGGGTCGTCCAACACCCTGGGCATTGCGGGTCCCTATCTGGATAGATTCTGGATAAACGCACTGGGGTAAAGTAAACTCTGTGGAGGAATTTGGTTTGTATAAGTTTATCACCCGCAGACACAGCCAGCTTAGGTCCCCTCTCCAAGCATTCCTCCCAGTCCTCCCTCTCCAGTGCCGGCAAGTCCGCCCTCCAAGCCTCCCAGAGTCTATCCATCTTGATGGAGTCAATGGGAAGCAAGGTGTTATAAAGAGCAGAGAGAGGCTTCTGTAGGCCATCACAGGACAATAAGTCTTCCACCGGGTCTAATTGAAGACACGGGGGCGAGGGAAATTGGGCCCTAGCCGCATGCCGAAGCTGGGCATAACGAAAGTACATCCAGCCGGGCAAGCCATAGGTCTGGGTCAGCTGGGAGAATGTCAACAAGACTCCCGCCGGCATAATATCTCTTAACGTCTTGATGCCATATTTCGCCCACACCTGAGGATCTGGTATGGTTCGAAAGTGAGGCAGATTAGGATTTCCCCAGAGGGGCTGAACCGGGGACCAGCGCCCCACCCGTGAGAATCTGCGCCGTGCCATCACCCACACTTTAAGCGTCGCCCTAGTCGGGACCGGCAGGTCCTCATAAGCTCTTGATCCTCTATAAGCTAGATTTTGGAGTGCCTGCAGGGAGCCCAGCCGGGCCGCCTCCACACAAACCGCAGCATTTGAGCGCTGAGCCCCAAACCACCAGTACGCAGTGACCAACATAGCTGCCCAGTAGTATACCCGTAGATTAGGAAGGGCTAGGCCCCCCAGGTGAGTAGGGGACTGTAAAGTGGCTCTCGCCAGTCTCGGGACGCCCCCATTCCAGACAAAGGAAATGATACACTTATCCACCTCCCGAAAGAAGGCCGCCGGAATCCATATCGGGCAATTCCGAAATAGATAAGTGAACTTAGGTAAGACAACCATCTTTAAGATGTTTATACGCCCAATCAAGTTCAGCGGAAGGCCAGACCAGGATTGACACCGTTCCCTCAGGAGCTGGAGCAATGGGAATATATTATTAAGTGCATAGTATCGGGCAGGAGTCCTAGCAATTCGTATCCTGAGGTATCTGAATTCCTCAATCCACTGTAACGGTGCGGAATTGGGCAGAACCTGAGTCCGATCATCAAGGGGAAAAAGGATCGATTTCGACCAGTTGATACGGATACCCGACAGGGACCCGAATTTATCAAACAGCTCCAGGGCCGCGGTCAGGGATGGGCCTGCATCATTCAGATATAAGAGGGCATCATCCGCATAGAGGGACAACTTCTCCTCTAGAGTACCGATCTGTAGCCCCCGGACTGCCAGAGACTCCCTGACCAAAATCGCCAGAGGTTCCAGCGCCAGGGCGAACAGGCCGGGTGACAAGGGGCATCCCTGATGCGTGCCTCTATGCAAACAGAAGGATTCAGAGACCCAATCATTAGTACGTACCCTGGCCCTCGGGGCCCTGTATAGTAGCTGAATCCAGCGCACAAAACTGGGACCGAAACCAAAGCGTCGCAGGATGCCCCAAAGATACTCCCACTCTACTGAGTCAAATGCCTTTTTGGCATCCAGTGAGGCAATCACTCGAGAACCGGCATTATCATGGGTTATGGACAGGTTTAGAAACAGACGCCTGATGTTAATGTCTGTACCCTTACCCGGCATAAAACCAGTCTGGTCAATATGTATCAATGTAGAAATTACCGACGACAGACGGGTGGCCAAGATCTTCGCAGCGAAATGGGCCTGTACGACGCACAGTCCTGGGGGTCCTTACCTGGCTTGGGGATCAAGACAATGATGGCTTCTGCCATAGACTCGGGTAAAAAATCTGTTTCTGCGAGTTCAGAGAAAAGAGTTTGAATTCTAGGGGCAAGAAGATCCGCATGCTGAGAATAGAACTCCGTAGGTAAGCCATCTGCTCCCGGGGTCTTACCACTCTGGAGACCCCCAATCGCAACTTGAACCTCCTCCAGAGATATATCCCCCTCCAACCGTGTCCTATGGTCCTCCAACAGGGCAGGAAAGGGGACAGCATCCAGATAGTCTTGGAGTTCAGATGGAGAGAAACAGGCCCTAGAGGAGTATAGCCCCTGAAAAAACTCAAAAAATCTAGCACTGATGTCCTCAGGAGAGGACACCAGTCGCCCCTGATTATCCTGGACAGCAGCAATATGCGTGGAGGCTGTCTGGGCTCTTGCCAGCCAGGCCAACAACCGTCCATTTTTATTGCCGTGTTCAAATATTCTCTGCTTAGAGTACAGCATAGATTTTTTGTCAACTCAACATTGTGTAGGGAGAGATCCCGAAGGGCCCCCCGCCAGCGGAGGTGAGCCGCTTCACTGGGGGAGCGCACGTATTCCCTCTCGCATTGTGCAGCCACCCCCTCCAAATTCTCCAGTGACCGAGAAGCCTCTCTCTGCAGGGAAGAAATTTGGGATATATATTCCCCCTTATCCAAGCTTTGAAAGCATCCCATAATGTGGCCGGAGTAGCAGACTCCCCGTTTAGCATCCAATAATTACAAATACTTTCCACCATGGAGTCCTGCACCCTCTCATCCAATGCCCAGAACCTAGACAGACGCCAAAGTTTCAGGTTGGGGGGCCTAGCCAGGGAGATAGTGAGCTGAACAGGGGCATGATCCGAAATTCCACGGGGTAAATGCTTGGCCTCTCTAGTCCAGCACAATGCCCCTGGTGAGGCATATGCCAGATCTATGCGGGACAAGGCCCTGTAGGAGGCGGAGTGGCATGTGTACTCCCTATCCTGAGGGTGAAATTCTCGCCACACATCTGTGAGAGCAAACGTAGCTGCCCAGCTTTGGAGTTCTGAGGAAGGGCGTCCCACCGCATGCAGTCTGTCTAGGTCCCGTGATGGCACCATATTAAAGTCCCCAAGGAGAAACACTTCCTGTGTGTGAAACCCCATCACTATCTGCATAATATCATATAACAATTGGGCATTGGCTGGAGGTGGTAGATAGAGGCCCACCAAGACCATTTTTTTGTTATACAGCAAAACATGTATTATTATATAGCGGCCCCCAGGGTCCGTCCGGACATCCAATACCTGGAGTGGGAGAGATCTGCGGATCAGAATGCTAACACCCCTGGCATAAGTAGAATAAGTGGAATGATAGTGGGCACCTACCGAGGCCCTCCGGAGACCGAGGATTCTGGTGCCCACCAAATGTGTCTCCTGGAGAATGCACACCTGAGGGTTGTATTTTTGCAGTTTTTAAAAACTAGCGAGCGCTTGGTGGCCGAATTGAGGCCCCGAACGTTCCAGGAAACAATATTAATATTCGCCATAGCCTACTGGGTATAAAGAAAGGGCCAATTCCGCAGATCCCCCCCCCCCCAATCCAGGGAGCATACAATCCCAATGAAACACACACTGTGAGTAGCAAGTGCAGCACCATGTATAAGTACAGTAGGAACATCAGCCTTAGAATTAAGCAACTCCTGAAAAACAAAACTATTAAAACATTCCCCAATTGTCTGCAACGGCAGAAACTTTCCCCCCCACCCCACACCCCCAGCAAAGACCGGTGATGCATCAATTCCCCTAACCCCAACAATAACATTAGTTCAGAGAGGGCGTGCACCGAACGCGAGCGATATCCTCCAAAAGATCCATAGAGATGCTGGTAAAAGCTAGCATAATCAGTCTCCTAGGTGAACCCAGGGGTACAAAACTTGGTTACTTATAAAACATGGAAACATTTGAATAGTCGCTTGTGCCTCATGAGAGTGCAGCCCACAGAAGGGCAGCAAATTATGTATCCACCCGCCAGCCCCCAGCACAGACCAGCAAGTCCAGAGCCAGAACCAGGGACGGGAGGACCAGTAGTGTGCGGCGGCGCGCGGAGCTGCAGGGAGTCAAGTGCAGGGATGGTGGGAGGGGGGCGGCAACACATCCATGTAGCAGAGTTAGCCATAGGTCAGTCCAACGTCTTCAGCAACGGCTGCACTTCCCCAACCCGCAAGCGGCGCCAAACGAGCGCGCCAAGGAGAAGTGTAGAGGACCCTCCAATTAATAGGAGCATAGCAACCAGTCGCAGTTTCCCAGGGAGGTCCCCAACATCCCAGGTCCAAAGGCCCCCTAGATGGGCGATAAAAGTGGGGGTCCCACCTGCGCAGCTCCGCGCCCCCCACCATCCTAAAATACTGTGTGCAGGAGTGAATTTAGTTCCAGAGCCGCGATTTACAAAGCAACATAGATCACAGTGGCAGTATATCCATGCACAGGCAGGTTAATATATTGTAGGCACAAGCGAAACATAAAGGCAAGGCAGAAAGGAGGGGCAGCTGGCTATCCATGAAGAGGAGGCAGCGACTCCAACCAGGCCGCAGCATCCCGGGGGGTAGTAAAAAACTTAACAGTCTCCCCATCCTGTACCCTCAGCTTGGCAGGAAAGAGGACACTGTATTTGATGTTCCTTGCCCGCAGCCCCCCCTTCACCTGGTCAAATGACCTATGGAGCTTTTGAGTCTCAGCCGAGTAATCAGGAAAAAACAATAAGTTGCCATTCTGAAATCTCAACTCACCCGCCCTGCGCGCCGCCCGGAGGATCTCATCCCGATCCTTAAAGTTGAGCACCCGAAGAATAAAGGTGCGAGGGCGAGCTCCAGGGGGTCCCGGGGTCGGAGGGATTCGATGAGCGCGCTCCACAGTAAAGTATGGAGAGAACTGCGCGTCCGGCAGCAGGTCTTTCAGCAGGCCTTCCACGAACACCGTAGGATTCTTCCCCTCCACGCCTTCCGGCAGGCCGAGAATCCGGAGATTGTTTTCTGTTCCGGTTCTCGGCATCGTCCACCTTGTACTCAAGGGCCCGCACCCTCGTCTGTAGAGTGCGGAGAGACGCCGAGTGCTCCAGGACAGTGTCCTCCGTCTGGCCAGCCCGCTGCTCCACCTCCGTCACCCTCGAGCGGAGCTTGTCTAGGTCCTGCCGAACGAGGCCAACATCCATTTGCACGGCCTCGATCTTGCTGGTCAAGGTGGCCTGACATGTCGCAATAGCCGCCATCACCTCCTGAAATCTGAGCCGGGTCTCAAGCGTCGGGTCCTCCAGCTCCGTTTGCGACGCCATGCTGCGAGCTCTCTCAGAGGGAGTCACCACGTGCGCCACTGCCTGCGGAGCTATAGCCTCCGCTTGTTGTGGAAAATGAAGTCTCTTTCCCCTCTGCCGAGTCCTGTGGGACATCCGGAATGGATCTGAGCAGTTAAGTCCCGGTAAAACAGGCAAGAGCAAGGATAATAGGAGAGTAGCCAGCAGAGCTCTAGATCAGGCTTCCTCTCAGATCGCCATCTTGGACACGCCCCCGTCCTCATCATTAAGTTTAGCAACAATTTGCTCTTGAAACATGATCCAGGATACCTTCCTCCTGAATCCTTGAAATGAGACGGTGGGTTTCTTCCAGGCCTTGGCTATGGTCAATTTGGCTCCTAGTAATATAAAAAAATGAAAGTGTCTGGGAGAGTTTGGGCAAATTGGGAATAGTATGATTTATAAGTGCTATATTGGGTTGTGGAGCTATCTGTACCCCCGTCAGTGATCCAATGGTGCGAAATACCTTGTGCCAGAAAGTTCTAATGCGCGGACAGGACCACCAAGTGTGGAACATAGAGCCCTCAAGTTTGCATCCTCTGAAGCATACTGGGGAGGTGCCTGCGTACATCATTGCCAGCCTGGAAGGAACATAATACCACCGGACTAGTACTTTCAGACTAGCTTAGATTAGGGAGACATTGAGTAAACCTTTAAACGCTCGCTTCGATGAGCGGAACCATATCTCAGTGTCCCATGAGCTGTCCATATCATCCTCCCAAATCTGGGCGTAGGTGGGCTTGGTCAACCTAGTCGACAGAGCCGTGTAAATTAAAGAGATACCTCCCCTCTGATCCATAGTGTTCGAGCACCAGTGTTCATAGGGTGTAATCGTAGGTGGGTCTGATTTGTTATTCCAAATGGAGTGCAGGAAGTGGGAGATTTGGGAGAATCTAAAACACTCGGAGTCGGGCATATCTAGTCTCTTTTTGCAGTGGGATAAAGAAATAGGGCCCGCAGGAGAGAGAAAGTGACCAATTCGGTATAGGCCCTTATCTGTCCACCATTTAAATGCCCCAATGTTCATTCCTGGCAGGAAAGCAGTGTTATGGAACAGATGAGCTAGGGGTTTCAACGGAGATGTCAAGGTTGTATGATTATAAATCCGGGAACATAGAGCGACAGAGTGGGAGATTGTGGGGGATAAAATCGCAGGTCTGGCTTTCGGGTCACACCATAACAGATAGTCGATGGTGTTTGACGGGACCGCTTGCCTTTCTTTAGAGAGCCAGTCCGGCTTCTGGCCCCTTGAGAAGACCATTGAGATTTGTGCTAGTTGTGCTGCCCGATAGTAATCCCATAGATTCGGGAGACCCAAGCCTCCCTGTGATTTTAGGCGGAAGAGAATTCCCGAGGGGCATCTGTAACCTTTTTTGCCCAGACGAAGCAAACCACATCAGACTGAAGTTTACCCATGACCTGTTTCCTAATCGGGATTGGGAGGGATCGGAATAAATACAGCAGACGTGGGAGAAGAGTCATCTTAATCGCATGGATTCTGCCAAGCCAAGATAGACCGTCTCTCGCCCAAATATTCATGTCATCTCTACATTTCTGCAGCATAGGGGGGTAATTCGCCTTAAAGAGGTTATTGATGTCTGAAGTCAGTTTGATGCCTAAGTATGGGATCGCCCCGGAGGCCCAAACAAAATCAAAGTTTTTAGAAAGTAGTAGAAGCACGTCCTGTGGGACAGTAACGTTTAGGGACGTTGATTTAGTCATATTTACTTTCAAGCCCGATACCTCACTGAAAACCTTCAATATTTTAAGAACTACTGGGGTAGATGTTAGTGGGGAGGTAACAAAGAGGAGGAGGTCATCAGCGTACAGTGCGCACTTATGTTCTCAGGGCCCGCATTTGACTCCCTTAAAGTCAGGATTTGATCGGAGAGCGATGGCTAAAGTCTTGATGGCTATCGCAAAGAGGAGGGGAGAGAGTAGGCAGCCCTGTCTGGTGCCCCTGCTTATGATGAAAGATTCCAAGTACCTCCCCATCAGGCGTACCTGAGCAGTGGGTTTAGAGTAAAGCGAGTGTATCAGATTTAGGAAATATGGGCCAAAACCCCATCTCTCCAGGATACCAAAAACAAGTAATACAGGCGCAATGTACAAGTACCTCAGTATATGGATAGAAAATAAAGTACCGAATAGTCCAAGGCCAGTAAAAAAAGAGGTTGTACTCTCAAATGTATTAATGGGGGAGGGCAGTCAGAGCCACCAACAGGACCAGAAGCCGGTTTTCCAGTGAGCTAAAACAAAAAAAGAAGAAGAGGAGGAGAGGGGCGCCTCTGAGATAGATATCAATGTAACATTTATTGATAGCAATATTCACTCACATGTAAAATGAAGTGGTTGTATTCAGCTGGGTGGAAAAGTAGAAGAACTACAGGTCACAGAAGGTCCATGGAGCTGACATCACAAGAAATCCTGTTAGGGAATCGTGTGATGATGGGCACAACAGGAGATTTCCTTCTGGGAGTTTCTTTCACAGCAGGTTCAAGTGAAACGAAATGCCCGCCACCCCCATATTAGTATAGAGATAGGTTAAAAACAAATGAAATAACAGAGGTCTGTACATCAGGCATTTGAGGAGGAAAGAAGACCTTCTGTGACCTGTAGTTCTTCTACTCTTCCACCCAGCTGAATACAACCACTTAATTTTACATGTGAGTGAATATTGCTATTAATAAATGTTACATTGATATCCACCTCCCTACTGTGCACGAAAACCCCCTTCCTGCCCAAGCCATTTTTCAGCTTTCAGCGCTGTCACACTTTGAATGACAATTGCGCGGTTGTGCGACGTGGCTCCCAAACAAAATTTGTGTCCTTTTTTTCCCACAAATAGAGCTTTCTTTTGGTGGTATTTGATCACCTCTGCGGTTTTTATTTTTTGCGCTATAAACAAAAGAAGAGCGTCCAGTTTGGAAAAAAAACACTATTTTTTACTTTTTGCTATAATAAATACCCATTTTTTTTTTTTAAATAAAATTTTCCTCAGTTTAGGCCGATACGTATTCTTCTACATATTTTTGGTAAAAAAAAAAATCGCAATAAGCGTGTATTGATTGGTTTGCGCAAAAGTTATAGCGTGTACAAAATAGGGGATAGATTTATAGCATTTTTTTTTTTTTTATTAGTAATGGCGGCGATCTGCGATTTTTTATTGTGACTGCGATATTGCGGTGGACACATCGGACACTTTTGACACATTTTTGGGACCATTCACGTTTATACAGTGATCCCTGCTATAAAAATGCATTGATTACTGTATAAATGTGATTGGCAGGGAAGGGGTTAACCACTAGGGGGCGGGAAGGGGTTAAATATGTTCCCTCAATGTGTTCTTACTGTGGGGGGAGGGGACTGACTGGGGGAGGTGACTGATGGTTGTCCCTATGTACAAGGGACACACCATCAGCCTCCTCTCCCTCACAGGACGTGGATCTCTGTGTTTACACACAGAGACCCACTTTCCTGCTCGTTTCCCAGGCAATCGCGGGTGCCCGGCGGCAATCACGGCCGCCGGGCACGCGCATCGGGGCCTTGTGAACGCGGCGGGCGCGCGCGCCTTCTAGCTCGTTTTAAAGGGAGGACGTCACATGACGTCCTCCCAGAACAAGAGTATCCTCCGCCCGCCGTCAATTGACAGTGGGTGGTGGACAAGTGGATATCTATCTCAGCGGCGCCCCTCTCCTTGTTCTCCAGGATACCAGACAGATATGCCCAATCTATGGAATCAAAGGCTTTGTGTAGATCTATTGAGAGCAAATAACCTTTTTGTTGGGTTCCCCCATCCCACTGAGACTGTAAAAGTGAAATAATGTCAATGGTTCGTCTAATCTGATCCGGGCCCTGTCTCCCAGGGATGAAACCCACCCGATCTTTGTGAATGTATGAGGCGATGAAACCAGACATTCTGTCAGCTATAATCTTGGTCAAAATTTTAATATCGTTAATAAGCGAGATCAGACGATAATTGCTCACCTCACTTGGGTCCTTATCAGGTTTGGGTATTACTGAGATATAAGCAGCGTTTAGGTCTGTTCCCAATTTTGCTCCATCCCTGAGAGAGTTGAAAAACCGGGCCAAATGCGGAGCCAGACTAGGGCCAAATTTTTTGTAATACCCGGTGGAGAAGCCATCCGGGCCAGGGGAGGATCCCACTTTAAGAGATTTAATGGTGGGGGCCGTGGAGGTGGGGGGGACCATTGCAGCCCTCTTAGGCGCGGGTCTCCCCCCCATGGTTCCAGCCTGGGCTCTGAATGGCACCCTCGTGTCTCAACCTTGATATACTGACTTATGATTGCCTGAAGAGCCTCCGAGGTTTTTTTTTTTCTTTCTTAGGCTGCTTATTTTGTGCTCTCATCCTGTAAGGCGAGAATATGTCATTCCACTTTTACAGATTGTCACATATGGTTTTATCCTTTTAATTTAAATTTTTCTTTTATCTCATATTTTGAGACTGCACCCAAGACTATTGTACGTGCAGCCCTTGCCCATTAGCGCTGTCGCTCCACTATTTTTGAAAGGAGCAAGCGGAAGTTGGTAAGGTTTTTCAACGGAACTGCCGAACTTTCAATCGCTGTGGCGGGATGTCACCGCAAGTTTTTAGTTTTTTTGTTCAGGGTATATGCTACTTACCGGACTGGGGACGTTAGTTTCTGGTATAAAAGCAAGGGAGGGATTGTTTAGAGTCACAGCTCGTTCTATGGGTTCATATCCTGATTGTATACTGTTTGTGCTGGAGGTTTGTGCTGTATTGGGGGACCTCTCCCTTATGTGGAGAGTATCATGGTTTAGTTATTGTAATCACTTCGGTCATGGCGAATGATATTAAGAGAATCTCTTGGAATGTTCGGGGCCTGAACCACAAGTTTAAGAGGGCCTCGGTATTCCAATATCTGAAATTGTTCCGACCACATGTCATCGGCAGAGTCCTTTCTTTACGCAAACCGTGGATTCAAAGGGCACTGCATTCGACCTACTCCACCTTTGCTAGGGGAGTCTCTATTCTAATCAGTAGAACAGTGCCTTGCGCTATTCACCAGGTGTTCTTTGATCCGGGAGGTAGATATGTGGCGGTGGTTATGGATATATGTCACAAACCTATGGTGGTGGTAAATATTTATGTGCCCCCCCCCGTTTAGAATTCAAATTCTGTATGACCTGTTATCTAAACTTGCACCGTATGCTCGCCTTCCTCTTCTTATGTTGGGAGATTTCAATGCTGTCCTTGATGCGACATTGGACTCTTCCAATCCGGGTAGGGTGGACTCTGCTGATCTGAATTAATGGAGAGCTGTAGCGGACCTTACTGAGTTATGGCGCTGGAAGCACCCAATGGACAGATGTTTCTCTCATGTGTCGATGGCCCACAGGTCATCGGCCAGAATAGATCTGGCCTTTGGAAACAATTTGTTATTATCATATGTTAAAGATGTTGCTTATCTGGCTGGGGGTCTGACCGATCACAACCCCCTTGCTGTTACTCTGGCTTTTAGGTCAGGGGCGAGGGGGGGTGGCTGGCGGCTCTCACCTAAATGGTTGCAAAATGAGCAGGTTTCGGCCCAGCTGGAGGAGGCCATGCGGTTGTACTGGTCTTCCAATGCTAATTCGGCTGACCCTCACGTTGTATGGGATGCATATAAGGCAGTGACGAGGGGGGGAATATATCTCTGCCATTAAAAAGGTATGGGTGCAAGATAATGAAGAGAATGAGCTTTTGCAGCAACGGGAACGGGAGAGTGCGAGGGCTCATGCGGACTCTCCTACAGAGGCCTTGTATGCGGCCATGATGGAGGCGCAGCGGCCATACATTTCACGGGGCAAGCTCGTGTGGAGATGGCAAAAAGGGCGCAGACTGTTTTTGCAGAAGGCGATACAAATGGGAAACTCTTGGCCATGCTGGTTGCTGACTATCACCCGCTGACTAGCATTCCAGTTATTAGAGACAGAGGAGGGATGTTAGTTGGGGAACCGGAGGGTATCATGCAGGAGTTTGTCCGGTTTTATTCCGCTCTCTACTCCCCTATACCTTCCTATGACCTCTCGGCATTGGATTCACTTTTAAGCAGCCTGCCCATACCGAGATTGTCGGAGGATGACAGGAATTTATTGGATGCTGAGATCACGGTAAAGGAAATTCAGAGGGCAATATTTACTTTCCCCCCAAATAAAGCCCCTGGGCCAGATGGCTTTCCGGCCGACTTCTATAAGACTCATGTTGGAATAGTGGCTCCTAGGCTCAACTTACTGCTAGCATACTGCCATGACCACGACACACTGCCCGACTCTATGCTGGAGGCTTATATGGTTCTCCTGTTAAAACCAGGGAAAGACCCGACGAATTGTGCCTCCTATCGGCCAATAGCCTTGTTGAACATGGATCTTAAGATCTTAACAAAGATACTGGCACTCAGACTAGCTACTGTACTTCCCTCTATAGTAAATATTGACCAAACAGGGTTTATGCCGGGCAAGTCGACTGACACAAATTTGAGGAGACTGTTTACCCACTTGCAGATTAAACCCAGTGATAGCGGTTCCAGAGTCGTGGTCTCCATCGATTTCAAGAAGGCTTTCGACTCTGTGGATTGGCAGTACATGTTCAGGGTCCTGGAGGTCATGGGATTTGGGCCACAATTCAGGAAATGGGTGTCCATGTTGTACAGGAGTCCAAGGGCGGCAGTCAGGCTGGGATCTTCCACCTCGGATTTCTTTGAGGTGGGAAGGGGAACTCGGCAGGGGTGTCCGCTCTCCCCTTTCTTGTTTTCCATAGCCCTGGAGCCATTGGCAGTCGCACTTAGATCCTCCGGAGACATTAGATCCATCCGGGTGGGTACAATAGATGAGTCCCTGGCGTTGTACGCAGATGATTTACTGTTGTTCCTGGATGACCCGGCATCTTCTCTGCGTGCGGCCCTGGGGGTCATTGATCATTTTGCCACCTTCTCGGGCCTCAGGGTAAACAGGGCAAGTCTTCCATACTCCCGATAGATGCCGGGGCCAAGGGTATGGCTGACACAACCTTACCACTACAGTGGGTCACGTCCATAAAATACCTGGGAGTTCTGATCACTGCAGATGTGCAGAATTACATGCCCCTAAACTTAACACCATTGATAGCACTCCTAAAACACAAGGTGCAGACGTGGACAAAGCTTCCACTGTCCTTGATAGGTAGGATAAGTTTGCTAAAAATGAAGTTCCTCCCTGTCATCCTATATTTTCTGAGGCATGCGCCAGTCTGGGTTCCGAAGTCATACTTTCGGAAAATTGATAGTGTAATTTCCTCTTTTATCTGGGCTCCCGGGTCCCCGAGGATAGGGTTAAAAATACTACAAGAACCTGGGGATAGGGGGGGGGACTGGCGTTGCCAGACTGGCAGAAATATTACCTAGTGGGACAGATGGTCTTTGCGCGTAGATGGCTAACGGCTGAGGATGGGGATGCCGCCACGGTGTTGGAGGCGGCTCACTTAGGATCGTATGACAGCCTTCGTTTTGCTCTATTTCGGGGCACCAGGTCAGAACTGCCCCTGACAAAAACTATGAAAGCCACGATCAAGGGAGGGCATGGGAGGCGGCGGTGAAATTAGCTATGGGGGGTTGTCACCCTCGACTCCCTTATGGATGAATCCGACCCTGTCAGAGTTCTTTCACTTACCAGATCCTATGATATGGGCGGTCAAAGGGATAAAAACGTTGGGGGACTTGACTTCATATGGTGAACTACTGACCTTTTCCCAATTACAGGTGAGACATGATCTTCCCAACTCATACCTGTTCAGGTTCATCACGCCTTCCGGGTACAGTTCCGAGAGAGGAGGGTGGAGTCACTACCCTCCTCGCTTGAAACATTGCTGGCGGACGGGGAGCTGGCTAAGATCCTCTCGGTGACCTACAAAGAATTCTTTAAGATAACCCCCCCGGCTCTCACTAGATGTAGGGAGAGGTGGGTAGCAGAGGTTCCGGAGGTGCAGGGGGAGGACTGGGATGATTTATGGACGCAACCGTTTAAACATTTGGTATCCGCTAGGGACAGATTGATCCAGTTTACATTTTTGCATAGAAGCTATTATACCCCGGCTAGACTGGGTAGGATCTTCCCTGAAACCACAACAGAGTGTTGGAGGTGTTCGCACTCACCTGCGGACGCAGATCACATTTTCTGCCACTGCCCCCTGATACAAATATTTTGGGCTGACATCACCTCTTGTCTTACTGAGCTGCTAACGGTTCCAATCCCCATGACCGTGAGGGTTTGTATGCTGGGCCTGGTCGATGAGGTTGTACCAACTAGGGCACTGAGAACTATGCTGAATGTATTGCTCTTCTACGGCAGAAAAGCTATTTTGTTGCATTGGAAAAAACCTGGAGCACCGAGTGTCTCCTTCTGGAAGGGTTTGGTTAACTCCATGCTGCCTTACTACAGGGCCACATATGAAGCGAGAGGATGTATGAAAAAGTTCAATAAAGTGTGGCACTCGTGGTTAGAATCTAGTGTCACAGTGGGTTGACGGAGGAAGTATTTTGAGTACTGGTGGTGAGAGCAGAGAACCTTGCGTGGGTGTGACCAGTGTAACACGAGGTCTGTGCTATTCTCTATATTTGGTTTTCATTATGTATGTTATTATTTTCTTTTCTCTCAATGTGTCTCCTTTTTATTTTTTCCTGTCCCCATTCTCCTCTTCCCCGTAGGGGGAGAGGGGGAAGGTTCCCAAAAGACATGTTTATACAAATATGAGCTGCACAAATAACTTCCTATGGATTATGAACTGGATGGAAGATCTCTCTATCTTGTCGAGCTGTGATTCTGGGGTGGGGGGAGGGAGGGTTTTGGGGGAGGGGTGTTAGTTAATTGGTCTCTGTTAGACAGGTTGGCCATGTTGGCCGTGAATGGATGGTGTCAAGGACACATCCAAATGTTGTATGTAAGATTTGCATTCAAAAAACAATAAAAATAATTTTCAAAAAAAAAGAAGAGATTTAATGGTATCCATGACTTCCTCTTGAGTGAACGGGCTCTCGAGGATGTCCCTATGTTCCTCCATCAGGGAGAGTAATGGCAGTTCTTGTAAAAAAAAATCTTTAAGCGGACTGGGGGTCTGCTGGGTCTGTTAGTACAGGTCAGAGTAGAACCGTAGAAAAGTGTCCATAATCTTAGGCCTCGTACACACGGCTGAGATTCTCGTTGAAAAAAACATGTCGTTTTTTTCGACGAGATTCTTGGACAAGAAACTTGTCCCAGCCGAGTGTACACACGCTCGTTTCAAAGAACCCGCGGTTCTTTGAAAGGAGTGTACGCAGTGACGTCATCGACTACGTCGAGCATGCGCTCGTCACATTCGATGCCGTCGCCGTCATCTTGGTATACCCTACGTATGCCTAGGAAGCTACCGCGCATGCGTCGAATTCATTTCGAACATGCACGGGCTTCCGGGAGGACAGGTAAGTGTACACACACTCACTTTTCTCGTCGAGAAACATGCCGAGGAGAATCTCGACGAGAAAATAGAGAGCAGGTTCTCTATTTTCTCGTCGAGGTTTCTTGTCGGTTTTCTCGACGAGAAACCCGATAGCAGCGTACACACGACCGATTTACTCGGCAAGACCTCTCTGCCAGCAAGTTTCTTGCTGGTTCTTGCCGAGAAAATCGGTCGTGTGTACGAGGCCTTAGTCGGATTCTGTGTCAAGTCTCCTGCCGCAGTCCAAATTTTAGGGAAAGCTAAAGAGCGGTGCTTAGGAGTACGTTTTACTGCTAATTTAGAGCCTATCCTGTCCTTCTGGAAATAGAACCTTGCCCCGGTCCATCTAAGATGTTGTTCTGCAGCCGTCATCAGATTTAGGTTAAGGAGAACCCGAGCTCTGTCTAGATTAGCTAAGGTACCGGCTGTGGGGTTACGTCTATGCGCTTTAGCCAGGGAGTGGAATTCTTCCGTGAGTCTGAGTGTATCTGCCTTGCGTTCCGCTTTCAGTTTTGAGGACGACTGAATGAGTTTCCCCCTGATGACCGATTTATGCGCCACTCATATGGTAGAAGGGGAGACCTCCTCCGTTGAGTTTATAAGGAAATATTCCTTAATGGCCGCCTCCACTAGTGAACATTGTATTGGGTCACTCAAAAGAGATTCTTGTAACCGACAGTGAGGAGAATCTATCACTCCCGAGGACTGCAGAGTGGTCACAGTGACTATCGAGTGATCAGACAGAGGAGATTCTACTATTTTGGAACCTCTAAGTAGAGGAATTGTATAGGAGCGGGTGAAAATGTGATCTATCCTGGCAAAGGATTTGTGTGGGACTGAGTAGTGTGTGTAGTCTTTTGCGTGAGGGTTAGCCTCCCGCCATACATCCACGAGTCCTACCGCATTGAGTAGTTTAGCTATGTTTGTACTCTGTTTGGGAGGGCGCTTGGGCTTAGTTTTCCCATCTGCCAGCTTGTCTAGGGAGAGATCAAAGGCGGTATTAGAGTCACCGCCAATGAAGACTGACCCCTTGAGATGTGGCTTCAGTTTCTGTAGAAGGGAGTCAAAGAAGGGTTTTTGTCCCTTATTAGGGGCATGAATGTATACAGCTCTCCATCTATGTGACCGGAAACCAAAATATAACGCCCCTGGGGGTCTACTACAGTTTCTGGCTGAGAGAGATTAATGTGTTTGGCAAAGCATACCGCCACCCCTTTTGTCTTGTTATCTGCTGATGCCAGAAAAATTTGTGGGTAACGTTGATGTAGGAAGGAGGGTTTGAATGTGGATGGGAAGTGGGTTTCCTGTAACAGGAAAACATCTGCATGCATGGAGTGGTATTGCTGGAAGACTTTCCTGCATTTTATGGGGGAATTGAGACCCTGAGTGTTATGCGAGACTATTTTAAGTGTGAGCATGGAATGGTGTGCGTTAGACATGGATCAGAGGGGATGAGTCTATGATAAGGCTCAGTGGCTTACCTTGTCCCAGGGAGAGGAACACCCAGATAGGCCGTGAGAGCAGACAGAGCGAGATCCCATTGTCAGAGATGGGAGGAAGGATGTAGACATGAAGCCTGGGAGTATTCTGTCGAGCATGAGTGAGAAGAAGAGAAAGGATGAAAAAAGAGAGAAGGAAGAAAAATGGGGTTATACAATTGTAAACCATAAGTAACCGTTTGTCCTGTAAATTCAATGTAAACAAACTCTGAATTGGGGGGTCCCCCTCCCCCCCCCCGGAGTTGGATGGGCTAGCCATTCCCCACTCCTACAACCTGAGAGGTCCAGAAAACCCCAGTAACGGGGAGTCCAGAGCAGAACCTAGGAGCACTGACAGTACTCTCGGTTCCTAGGATAGGTTCACTGAGTCCACCATGGCCCAGCCACCTGGTATCACATAAATCTTAAGGCAAGAGGTAGCCCATAATAGCAACTAAACAGAGAGCCCCAACTAAATGAGCAACCATGTCAAGGAATAGCCCCTAACATTCCTCCCGACTCCCGCCCCCTCCCCCCGACCCCCCCCCCTATAGTGGGGGGTCTAGGAGGCCAGGCAGAACCCAAAAGGAATACCATCTGGCAATCCATGACCTAAAATAAGGGGTATCCCCTGTAGTAACAGAGTAGTGCTCCCCCGTCCAGCAGGAGAGAAAACCCCCCACACGCTGGAGGATGGAGCACATCAGCCGAACAAAAATAAGTTTGTCTGAACAGCAACCATGAACCTATAACAAAAATGAATGGTGAGGAAAAAACTGTCTACTAAGAGCAAAATTGTAAACAAAAGGGAAGGCCTAATAAGGCGGTCCGCAGACCAGAATGCTTACTGCGGTTTGCAAGAGTAAACATCCCCCATCCCGCCCCAAGTCCAGAATACCCGGTCCCTATGTTCAAACTGTAACCTTCAGCAAAAGCAGGCAAAGACATTTGTCCATCCACGAAAAGCAAGGGGTCATGTCACACTCGGGCTACCAGTAATGGGGTGGGCATAGCAGTCTCAAGCACTTAGGGAAGGTGGAGGTTTCTCAGATCAGAGCCCTGGTCCAGTATAGGATAGTCGTCCTTCAAGGTGGGAGATTTTCTTTAGGCCTCTTGGAACTTTGTGTCAGCCAGTTGTGTTGCAGTGGACTTGCTGGCGGTGGTCTCTTAGACGAAGAGGTTGTGTTTCTAGTGATCTGCATGGAGGAAGGTTCCTGTGACAGGATTCGAGGTGTAACAGGAGGCGCTCCCCCTCCAGTAGTGAGGAGAAGCCATAGCTTTTGTTCTTGAAGGAATTTTATGTCCTTGGAAAGTGAGGTTATCTGAGCTCCTGGATTTCTTCATCACCTCTTCTTTTACTGAATAATAGTGAGGCTTTACTATGATGTCTCTGGGGAGACCGTCAGTGCGGGGGGGTTGAAGGGCTCTGTGAGCTCTATCCAGCTCCAGGCGGATATCTGTAATATCAGGAATCAGGCTGCGTATGAGGGCTTTTACAGTTCCCTGTACCTCCTTTTCAGATTCGGGGAGGCCCCTTATCCTAAAGTTGTATCGTCTCGATCTATTCTCGAGGTCGTCGATCTTTGCGAATGCTGTTTCCAATTGATCTTGTACATCTTGCAGCCTAGCAGTATTTTGGTTAATGCGGGAAACAGCATGGTCAGCTTTTTGTTCTATAATGTCCATTCTCATTCCTATTTGCTGTAAATCAGCATGAATGGATGCAGTGATCTGAGCAGCGTTCTATGCCAGCCCTGTAGAGAGCATTTGAGCAAAAGCAGCCATCATGGATGGGAAGTCAGAGGGAGTAGGAAAAGGACCTGTGGCTTCATTGGCTTCTAATAGGAGGCCTGTATGTGGATCCAGCATAGGGGTTGTGGGGATGCCTGTGCTCATCCTACTTAGCAGCGATTCTGTGGAGTCTGGGGATGCGGCCAGGGTCAGGGGCGGATAGTCTGTACCTGAGGGGGACTGCAGGAGCACGTCCTGGTCAGCAATAGAGTCCCCAGTTAGCTCCGTGCTGTGAGGGCCTCGTGCAGCCACCGCCATCTTGGCATAGCTGAGGGGGCCGGGACTCGCGGACATCTGGCGTGTCAGATTTCTCCTCGCTGGCGTCGCTGTCATCTGGGGGATCAGGGGGGCTTCCCCTGTTTAAATTTCCCAGTAAGGGTGCTGGGGCGGTGCAGTGTGAGCTCCGGTGGCTATAATCGAGCCGTGGTGGAGCGGAGCTCTAGAAGCCGGCGGCCATCTTGGGAGCTGTCGCGCATGCGCCTGGCGGGAGGGGCTTTTAACCTCGTTTTGATTAGTGATTCCTGTTGAAGCAGAGTCAATCTTCTCTCAGGTGGCTGTCCTGGAAGATGATAAAGAAAAAAAAAATACTAAACTTCAGCTTTAAGCTCCTTGCTGCAGGTGGGGGGCACCAGAATTGGATTTTCTGGTGTCCATAATCAACAACAAGCTAAACACGTTTGATGGCAGGTTCATGGACCCTTCGGTATTTGCAGTGGATTCTCTGGTGATGCTGTGGGATCCGTTCAAATTAACTTTTCTGCCACTTCAGATTCTCCTTTGTCTGTTTCACAGGATTGAGATGAAGGGCATTCTAGTGATTTTCCTTGCACCCGATTCCTGACAGACCCTCCTGGATCTTCTATTCTAGGTTCAGTGCACCATCCTGCTTCAGTCACTGGCTTAAAGCTGATCTCCAGCTTTACTTTCATTTTTTATATAGTTCTCTTGGGCCAAGCCAGCTCACAATGAACTATTCGCTTGCTGGGCACACTGTATAAACTGTATATAGCCTTATCTACATATAGTATATAGCACTGTGTTTTGGGTGTGAGACATAAGCTTCCTGTCTCACACCCGGAACAAAATCGCATTGGGCTGAGCGGCACTTAGCCAATCATAGAAAGCTTTGTATTCAACAGTGAATAGAAAACTTCCTCTGGCTGAGTCTTAAGGCCCGTACAAACGATAAAATTTTATGGCCATAATTGACTGATGGACGTGTCGTGCCGAATAATTTGACCGTGTGTATGCTCCATCAGACAATTGTTTGCTGAATTAACGACAACAAATGTTGGCTGTTCATGCTCACAAACTGTTGGGCAATAAATCTAGTACGTCGGTTTATCCGATCGTGTGTACGCAACTAAAATTCAAAGTACAAACACACATGCTCGGAACCAATGCTAAACATTAGACAACAATAGCAGAAGTTAAAGAGCTGAAAAACCACGTGGTTTGGTGAATGTTGTCTGAAAATGTTGGGCCGTCTGTATGCAGAACAAGTTTACGGCCAACGCCCTTCGGCTCAAAATCCATGGAAAAGTCTGATGGAAGTCCGATCATTTGTATTAATGACCAAGCACTGCTCAGTTATGCTGTTTTGTTCTGAGTGTGAGACAGAAAGGTCTCATCATACACCTGGAACATAGTGATGTGTATGCAGCTGAGGCTACATACACTTTATTAGGGATAAGCTCGGTGTTCGAGTCGAACATACGTTCGACTCGAACATCGGCTGTTCGATCGTTTGACGAAGATCGAACGTTTTGGGCCGTTCGCGCCAAATTCGAGTGACGCGAACGGCCCACAATACACTGTGCCATCGCAGTGCAATCCCGGCGCTGTGATTGGCCAAGCATGCACTGTGACCCCGCATGCTTGGCCAATCACACACAGCGCCGGCAGTGAGGAGAGCCATAATTGGCCACAGGCAGGATGCCTGTGGCCAATTATAGCTCAGGGGGGTTTAGTACACGCCCCACACTATAAAAGGCCGCCAGCGCGGTGGCCTTGTGTAGTGTGTTCCGGTTCAGGGAGAGAGAAGGATAGGCAGGGATAGTGTTAGTGATATTTGTTCATTTACCTTGTGTGTAGGGAGAGAGAAGGATAGGCAGGGACAGTGTCAGTGATATTCTGCTAAACCTTGTGTGCAGGGAGAGAGAAGGATAGGCAGGGACAGTGTCAGTGATATTTTTGCTAAGCCTCCTGCACAGTATACACCTGAAGCTAGCCCTTATTGCTGTGTTTTCCTGTTGTGTAACACAGGCAGGCATCTGCAGCACTTAAAGCAGGCGTAGTGTGATTCCTGAAAAATATACACCTGAAGCTAGCCCTTATTGCTGTGTTTTCCTGTTGTGCAACAAAGGCAGGCATCTGCAGCACTTAAAGCAGGCGTAGTGTGATTCCTGAAAAATATACACCTGAAGCTAGCCCTTATTGCTGTGTTTTCCTTGGTGTGCACCGGGATTGCACTGCGATTGCGCAGTGTATTGTGGGCCTTTTTTGAGTCGAGTGCATCAGATCGCAACGCTGCTGTTTGCAACATATGTCTCAAGCGTATCTCGCGTGACCAAAACATCAGCCGCTTGGGCACCACATGCTTGACCAGACATATGTTGACCTGCCATGCAGCTCGTTGGCAAGACACCTTAAACACCCACACCAAAGAACAAAGCGGACCTCTCCTTGCTCCGCATCTGCTGGGATCTCCAACCCCACTATACCTTCAGTCCTCTCTGAAACCTGCAGAGAGAATGAAGGTGTAGAATTAGGTGTGTCACAGCCAAGTACTTGCGGGCACTCTGCTAGCAGTACACCGACGTCTGATTCTAGCAGGCAAATTTCCGTGCCCCAGCTGCTGGACCGTCAAAAGAAGTTCACTCCCAGCCATCCACATGCCCAGTGGTTGAATGCTAGCTTGGCTAAATTGGTAGCACTTCAACTGCTGCCTTTTCAGTTGGTAGACTCGGCCCCCTTCCGTGAGTTTATGCAATGTGCGGTTCCTCAGTGGCAGGTTCCCAAACGCCACTTTTTCTCACGGAAGGCGATTCCGCCTCTCTACCGGCATGTGGAAGGCAATGTCAATGCCTCGCTGGACAGGGCGGTCAGCGGTAAGGTGCATATTACCGCTGACTCATGGTCCAGCAGGCATGGACAGGGACGTTACCTTTCTTTCACGGCCCATTGGGTCACTCTTTTGGCAGCTGGGAAGGATGCAGGACAAGGTGCAGTAGTGTTGGAGGTTGTTCCGCTGCCACGCCTCCAAAATGCTACTACTGGTTGTTGTGACACACCTCATTCCTCCACCCCCTCCTCTTCTTCTTCCTTCATGGCCTCTTCCTGTGCTTTGTCCTCGGAACCAGCGGTGCTCCGTAGGCGTTCAAGGGGCTACGCAAGTACGCAGGCAAAAAGATGCCATGCCGTGCTTGCACTGATGTGTTTGGGGGACAGGAGCCACACTGGGGCAGAGGTTCTGTCAGCTCTGCAGGGGCAGGCCGAGAGGTGGTTGACGCCACGCCAGCTTAAGGCAGGAATGGTGGTTTACGACAATGGCACCAACCTCCTCTCCGCCCTTCGACAGGGACAACTGACCCATGTGCCCTGTGTGGCTCACGTCCTTAACCTGGTGGTGTAGCGGTTCTTGGGCAGGTACCCGGGCTTACAGGATGTCCTGAGGCAGGCCAGGAAAGTCTGTGTGCATTTCCACAGATCATATAATGCCAGTGCTCGGCTGGCTGATCTGCAAAAGGAGTTGAACCTGCCCAAGAACCGCCTTATATGTGACATGCCCACCAGGTGGAACTCAACGTTGGCCATGCTGCAGCGGCTGCACACGCAGAAGAGGGCCATCAATGAGTACCTGTGTGACTACGGCACCAGGACATGGTCAGGGGAGCTCAGTTTTTTTTCACCACGCCAGTGGGGCATGATCAAGGATGCATGCACTGTCCTGGCACCATTTGAGGAGGCTACGAGGATGGTGAGCAGTGACAGTGCATCCATCAGTGACACTGTACCTCTTGTCCACCTGTTGGAGCATACACTGCGTGGAATAATGGACAGGGCACTTGAGGCAGAACAGAGGCAGGAAGAGGAGGACTTCCTTGCCTCTCAAGGCCCCCTTTACCCAGACAGTGTTCCTTCTGTCCCACCCATCCCACAGGAAGAGGATGAGGAGGAGGAGGAGGATTGTGTCAGCATGGAGGTGGAGCCTGGCACTCAGCATCAACAGCAGCAGTCTTTTAGGGATGATTTACAGTCCCAAGAAACACGTGGACTTGTACGTGGCTGGGAGGATGTGGCTGCGGATCATGTCATCCTTAGTGACCCAGAGGACTCTGGACTGAATGCCTCAGCTAACCTACGCTGCATGGCCTCCCTGATCCTGCAAAGTCTGCGGAAGGATCCTCGTATTCTTCGGATCAAGGAGAGGGACCATTACTGGCTGGCCACTCTCCTTGATCCACGGTACAAGGCTAAGGTTGCGGACCTTATCTTACCATCGCAGAGGGAGCAGAGGATGAGACAACTCCGGGAGGCCTTGCAGAAAGGTCTGTGCAACGCGTTCCCAGAGACTGGGAGGTTACAAACTCCTGGTCCGGGACAACGAGTTGCTGAGGCTTCGGTCAGTCAAAGAAGGAGCGGTGGGGAAGGTGGCCATCTGACCGATGCGTTCAGACAATTCTTTAGTCCGCAGCCCCAAGGTATGATCGGTTCCAGCAACCATCACCAGCGTCTGATATACATGGTGCAGGAATACCTAGGGGCAAGGTCAGATTTGGACACCTTTCCCACCGAAAATCCTCTGGCTTACTAGGTCTTGAGGATGGATCACTGGCCAGAGCTTGCACAGTATGCAATTAAGCTACTGGCCTGTCCTGCATCCAGCGTTCTTTCGGAACGCACATTCAGTGCTGCTGGAGGATTTGTCACGGATCACAGGGTGCGTCTGTCCACCGACTCGGTTGATCGACTGACCTCCATAAAGATGAACCAGTCTTGGATCACCACCAGCTACCAAGCACCTGAAGCTGATATAACAGAATAATTTATTTTAAAATGTCACATCCCTTCAAGACTGATGCTGATGCTGAGTGACTGTCCTGTTATGTTGACTGACTATCCTCCTCCTCCTCAATGATCCGATTCATGATGATATCTTGGAAAAACATTTTTGTTTCTGGGTGCCGCCACCAGTGGCTAAGGCCCAAATTTTCAGCCCCTGTTTAACAGGGGCGTGTAAGTACAATTTTTGATGCAATGCTTTGCAGCAGGGCCCATTCCTGCACTCCAACTAGAGTATCTGGGAGAGGTTGCAGTGTCGTGGCACCAGCACCAGTGCCTAAGGCCCAATTTTTCAGCCCCTGTTTAACAGGGGCGTGTAATTACAATTTTTGATGCAATACTTTGCAACAGGGCTCATTGCTGTGCTCCAAATACAGTATCTGTGAGGGGTTGCAGTGTTGTGGCACCAGTGGCTAAGGCCCAATTTTTCAGCCCCTGTTCTACAGGAGCATGTAATTAGAATTCTTGATATAATAGTTGACAGCAGGGCGTTCCAGCGCCCACCAAGAGTAACTGTGAGTGTTTACAGTGTTGTGCCAACACCAACACCTAAGGGGCCAATTTCTGCAGAGTATATACGGCAGGCCCCTACTTTCAAACATCCAACTTACAAACGACTCCTACTTGCAAATGGAAGGAGACAACAGGAAGTGAGAGGAAATCTACCCCTAGGAAGGGAAATTCTCTCCTGTAAGGGTTAATATGGGAAAAAGGTGTCTCCTCTCTACTGATGCTTTATCACCAATCCTTGTTTCAATAAAAACCCCACTTTTCAAAAACAGTTGTCATTGGGACGGAAAGTGAGGTGAAATGTTCTGAACAGGGGCACAGACAGCAAAACAAATGTTACAGGGGTGATAACCATTCCCTACGTTTTCCAAAAAGCTTAAAAATAGATTTTTGGGCTGGAGCTACACTTAAGCAATGTACGTGTTCAAAATTACAAACAGATTCTACTTAAGAACAAACCTACAGTCCCTGTCTTGTTTGCACCGCCTGTATACTGCTGTTCAGAGTATATAGGGCCTTTTTTTAATTTTGGGTGCGGGGTTCCCCTTAATATCCATACAAGACCCAAAGGGGCTGGTAGTGGGGTGGGGGGTACCCATGACATTTTTCTTAAAGATTTTCATCCATATTACCGGGACCAGACATGACATTAAAGCCGCAAGCAGTTTAAATGGCTTTTTTTCCTTTACAAATTTTATTTTATGCAGGAACAGTTCTAAACACGGGAAACACGTGGCACTTCACAGGCATATGTTAGACACCCCCCAGGTACGATATTTAAAGGAATATTTGACTTTTTTTTTTCACTTTATGCATCATTAAAATGACTGCTGCCGAAAAATGGCCGTTTTTAAAACTTCGTTTTGCATTGATTCATGTCCCCTGGGACAGAACCCAGGTTCCCAAACCCTTTTTAGGACAATAACATGCATATTAGTTGTTATAATTAGCACTTTAGATTTCGAACGTTCGCATCCATTGTATTTAATAGGGTTCTAACGTTCGTGCGAACTTTCGGTCCGTTCGCAGGTTCTGGTGCGAACCGAACCCGGGGGTGTTCGGCTCATCCCTACACTTTATACAGCGTGCCCAGCAGGTGTACATGTTAGTGTAGCAAATAGTAAAAGGGTTTGTAAAGTCACTATATGACTTTACATGTATCCCCTCCGGAGTATGATGCTATTAACAATAGTGTAAGTGTTATATATATATATATATGTAGCGGGGTCTTTAAAGTTAGTGGGATACACCTGGGGGTAGAGAGACCCAGGTGTGTAATTATGTCAGGGTTCAGACCCCTTTTCTTATTCGTGGAGGATTGGGTGGTGTAATATTCTCTTTGACCAGTGGGTGTCAGTATACCTACTGGCTCGAGGTAGAATCACTACCAGAGGGCTACCCTTCTTTGTCCCTTCCTGGAGATGGTACGGCCGGGGCGGGGAACCCGCCGTGGTGTCGATGGGAGGATATAAAAGGGGGAGACGCCCTCGCCAGGGGAGCTGTCCGGAGGGAGGAGATCGTGTCTTCACGCACCCAGGCACCTTAGGCCTGGGTGCGGGCGGTTCAAGGTTCCGGCCTAGGCGCCCAAGGCCTGGCCGGAACGAGGATGGAGTCCATCCCGGGCACCTTCAGCCTGGGGTGAGGTACTATTAAGGAGGCCTGGGACCCGGTGACTCCGGCTGGGTCCCGCGAGGGTGGAGTTGCTCCAGGGCGCCCCTTGCGAGGGGACCCGCATCTGAGGTGAGGAGGCTGGGGAGGTCACCCGTCCGAAGACCCGGTGCAGTGTCAACCCGGTGACGGATGGGCCTTCGGTAACTCCCTCGGAGGACATCTTCCCCTGATATGGGCTACAGCACAGCGGAGGAGCTTTCATCAAGATTCCTGCAACCCCTGGTCATAGCACAGGGAGTGTAGGGACTAGGAACCTGTACAGTGCCTCGACCTGCTTCCCCATCGTATCATGCCGTTGCATTTGACTGTATGTGGAGATACGCAATAAACCTGAGTTTGGACTTTGATGGGTGTATGGACTCTGTTGATGGGAACAAAGGGAGATTCCGGCACGGAAGGACTGACCCTCATAACCAGTGCACATTTGGCCCGAGGAAAAAAGATTAATACTGGCCTTCACCTCACCCACAGCCATGGGGAGGACATGGGCCGTGGCGCACCTCACTCTGTCGCTCGACATACCCCTAGCTAAAGAGGTCGGGGTGAGGCCGCTACACGTGGGGGCTCGTCCGGGATGAAATGTGTGTTGACCCTGAGGTTTGGAACGGCTGTGTTTGGACTTTGCTGCCCGGAGGAGGTCCGAGCAGGTCGGCCATGTGATTGGCCAAAGTGCATCCCTGTGCTCGAAGTCGTGGAAATTTCCCTGAAAAACCGGGAGAGGCCCATGCAGAAAGAGCGGGAAGAGGGAGGAGTCCAGCCGTGTGACGAACTACATGTAGGGACTTTTGCTGCACTGCGCCACGAGGCACCCCATGACTGCGCAATTCGTGGGAGGAGACTGAAGGAAGCCCGCGAAAACGTGCAAGTCGTGGGAGGAGTCTGGCCACGTGTGGACAGACACGTGGAGACTCCGGCGCGAGGTCAGCGCGTGATGGAGCAGCAAGTGGTCGGAGCGAACTCAGGCTCCCCGTGGATGCCGGTACCTTATCCTTTCAAGATGACTGCATTTGCTGCACCCATTACAGACACGGGGATAAGGCTCAGGCCCCGAGGACAGTTGGCTCTGTATTCATGCAGAGACACGGAGGCCCTCGGTGTGATCTGTCCCGGATGCTCGGGACTGGTGGTCCAACTAAAGCCATTCGGGCGATGCGAAGCATGCAAGGAGTTTCTTTTTGAGGTTGAACCACACACGGAAAGGCCCCGGGCCCTACGCCTCAACTGCATCACAGGAACCGCCACTCCGGAGGGAGAGATCAAAGCCTTTGCGGAGTTTCCCGTGCGCGCTGACCAGGGCGAAGTGACTGCCCAACCAGAGACTGAGAGAGAAAAATCCGAGGACACTGCTTCGGTCACTACAGACTCCCTGCTGCCACCCCCGAAGAGGAAGATAGGCCTGGTGCAGGCATCCTATGGTCGTGGTCGAGCTTCACCCCGCCGCTTGCCTGGCCTGGATGGCGCCGGTAGAGAAGAGAGTCCCGGACATCCTAGTTCTTCAGAAGGTCCAGGTGAGCCAGGGGCTGGGACTGTGGTGTTGGTTGGAGGTGTCGGGGGTCCACAGTCGGTGGAGCCCGCAAGGGAGGGTAGCCTTCCGTCTACTAGAGACTACCTTCCCGCCGAGATGTATGACACCTCCGACTTAGAGTCATTGTCAGACTGTGGGGATGACGGAGAGATAGACGAACTGTTTCACCGAAGGGCTGGGACAGACGTCCACTACCTGTGCTGAGTAAACCGCAGGATTCCCCAATGTCCATAGAAGACAGTACGCTCCGGGTGAAGGCCCCGGAGTTCTCGAGGAAATCTAGTCCTCCGACCAACTTCCCGCATTCAACTACATCACCCGCTCTGATGTTGGGGATGCAGCGTGCTTCGTTGCGGGCACCAAAGACAAAGAAACCCGAGATGGTGAAGGTACCTCGGCACCCGGAGGCCATCGTACAGCCAGGAGAAGGTGAGCGAGATGTGATGCCACCTCTAGCCAGGTTGCAGAGACTTTTCTCCCAGAGAGTCGCCCGTGAATATGGGTGAGAGTACCCCTACTTGCCTCGGGACTTATTGTATGAAGTCGAGGTCCTGCGACCAAGGTGGTATGATGAGTTTGTATGGGAAAAACTTAAAGTACCCCATGCCAGGCGATACCTGTCCTGTTCGCCGCCTGTGTCTAAAAAGTTCAAGGACTGCAGAGCTGATTGGAGACTTGGGCGCCATATTCATGCCGATAAGGTGCTCATCTGCCGGATCCAAGGTTCTATTTATAGGAGAAGTGAGCTCCTATCTTGTTGCTGTTGAAACTTTCTGGAAGAGACATTCCCAGACGCCTAGAACTGTGCCCTACTTTTGTTTTGATTTGGGCTTTTCTTTTACTCACTGGAGATTTGGGAGCTGTTGTTTTTTTTTCTCCCTTTTCTTCATGTGCCAAAGGCAGAGACTTTTGGGGTAGAGTTAGAGTAAGAGAGCAGGAAGAATGAAGATCTCACCAAGTGTCATTACCGCAGCGCTGTCACCAGGTGGCAGTGTTGTGCAACGAATGTTTGAAAATGTTACACATGCATTACGTACTTATTGGAGTGAGTGGGTCTCTCGGCTGACGGACCCACTCATGCCAAGTTAACACAGAGTGTTAGGATGTGTTTTTTTTGTTTGTTTCCCTTCTGCAGGAGATTCGTCGGTCAAGACTACTGAGTATGGGGTGGTTCTTAGACAGTGACGGGAGGGATTGTATATGTGTACGTGACAGATGTTTTATACAAAAGTTTTAATGTTCTAAGGTTTCCCTGTCTGTTGAGCAGGTCTTGGCACATACAGTATCCAAAATTTGAGGGATAGCCTCTGGGGCCCACTTCATGTCACCACTCCTTGGGAGACATGGGTGTGCACCTGACGCTGGGGACCAGCGTCAAATCACCAGGGGGAGTGTGTAGCGGGGTCTTTAAAGTTAGTGGGATACACCTGGGGGTAGAGAGACCCAGGTGTGTAATTATGTCAGGGTTCAGACCCCTTTTCTTATTCGTGGAGGATTGGGTGGTGTAATATTCTCTTTGACCAGTGGGTGTCAGTATACCTACTGGCTCGAGGTAGAATCACTACCAGAGGGCTACCCTTCTTTGTCCCTTCCTGGAGATGGTACGGCCGGGGCGGGGAACCCGCCGTGGTGTCGATGGGAGGATATAAAAGGGGGAGACGCCCTCGCCAGGGGAGCTGTCCGGAGGGAGGAGATCGTGTCTTCACGCACCCAGGCACCTTAGGCCTGGGTGCGGGCGGTTCAAGGTTCCGGCCTAGGCGCCCAAGGCCTGGCCGGAACGAGGATGGAGTCCATCCCGGGCACCTTCAGCCTGGGGTGAGGTACTATTAAGGAGGCCTGGGACCCGGTGACTCCGGCTGGGTCCCGCGAGGGTGGAGTTGCTCCAGGGCGCCCCTTGCGAGGGGACCCGCATCTGAGGTGAGGAGGCTGGGGAGGTCACCCGTCCGAAGACCCGGTGCAGTGTCAACCCGGTGACGGATGGGCCTTCGGTAACTCCCTCGGAGGACATCTTCCCCTGATATGGGCTACAGCGCAGCGGAGGAGCTTTCATCAAGATTCCTGCAACCCCTGGTCATAGCACAGGGAGTGTAGGGACTAGGAACCTGTACAGTGCCTCGACCTGCTTCCCCATCGTATCATGCCGTTGCATTTGACTGTATGTGGAGATACGCAATAAACCTGAGTTTGGACTTTGATGGGTGTATGGACTCTGTTGATGGGAACAAAGGGAGATTCCGGCACGGAAGGACTGACCCTCATAACCAGTGCACATTTGGCCCGAGGAAAAAAGATTAATACTGGCCTTCACCTCACCCACAGCCATGGGGAGGACATGGGCCGTGGCGCACCTCACTCTGTCGCTCGACATACCCCTAGCTAAAGAGGTCGGGGTGAGGCCGCTACATTATATATATATATATATATATATATATATATATATATATATATATATTACACACACACACACATACACATACACACACTGTATATATATTGTAAAGGACTAGCATCAAATGTAGAACTTGAAGGACACCGCCACTCGCTGGTTCTTCTTTTTAAGGGCTTTGTTTGCCCATTTTTATTAAAAGAAGTTCAAAACAAAATGAAAGGTTTCCCTCGCAGGCGTTTCAGCACTCCTATTCATCAACAAAATGTCATTTAGCCTCCTGGCTTATACATACAGCAGTGCTGCTCAGGCCTTCCACTTCAGGCTTTCATCTGTCTCCTACAGACTTTTCCCTTGGCAACACCGTCCATTTAGATAGCAGCCCCTCACTGCTCTGATCCTCAGACTTGGGTCCACTGCTCTGACCCTCAGACCTGGGTCTCTGGTTTCCAGTGTGCAGACAAGCACTCTCTGGCTTCTCCAGTGCACATTTGCACTCTGTGGCTTCTCCAGTGCACACCTGCACTCGTCGGGAGGGTGGAGCCCAGAATGCTGGTCCTGACTCTACTATCAGGCCCACACACACCTGAACAATCAGTGTGCAGTTGAGTCTCAAAACCCGGATCCAGGACTGGGGATTTCATCCCACCCGGATCTCTAAGAAATCCCCAAGCTCCAGGTCCCAAAGTGGACTTTAGTAAATCATGAGGAAACTGAAAAGCCAGTTTCCTCCCAAACAAGAAAATACCCTGGAGCCCCTCAACCTGCCTGGTTGAGAATCCTGTATTCATACACTGGTGGGGTACCACACTACCACATACCCTTTGTTTCAATCCGGAGGGAGGAACACCAGCACCCATCATTATGGTTGGGACACCTCTGTGCTGGCTGTCAGCCACGTAGGCCCAACCTTTTTTCCGGGTGCGCTTCCAGGTATGTCCCACCCTGGATCTTAACAAGGTCCTATATTTCCCTATACTCAGCCTTCTCCCTCTTCTTTTGGGGTTCCATAAGCACTGCCTCTCCTGAAATTTTAACAGGGCACCCCTGGTCTTTCTACCAACCCTTCTGCCTCCACGCTTCAGGTTCCCAGGTTTCCCAATACCTTTGGACACCACACTGTCATGTACCTTTAACAAACTATTTGGTTCATCTTTGACAGACATATTCAAACCAACATTACACCTCTCAACGTTGCACAGATCACCAATGCCTTTTTTTTTTGTATTTGCTAGGGCAGAGTCTGCAGAGGGCACACATAATAGAGGGCCGCCATCACCCACGGGAACCTCACAGGACGTCACCTCCCCTGGGTTCACCCACTCTGCAGGCAGCTGTCCTACCACTTGACCTGTTCTGATGCCATCTGTATTGTTATCCACCTGAACAGACAAGCTCTTGTCTGATCCACATACAATTTTTACCGCACTTCTTATCCGTTTCCCTGTCTCGGGGACCTTATTAGGTTTGTCACCTAAACCAAACATTGGATTTTTAACCACCTTCGGTTGAGCCCCGGTTAGGATTTCTGCTGCTTTCTGGTCCACACTTGGCCCTTCCATCTCATGTGATTCATGTGATTCTTCCACTGGTACAGCATACACGCCCTTCACCGACAGCTGATCAGTACTACCTTGGACCATAGAAGCAGAAATGCCTTCTACCTGGCTGTTAGGTGGTGAAACCTCAGACACTTTCTTTTCGCCAAAGCCTCTCCCATATACCTCTTGTACAGGAAGTAACCCATCAGCATACCCAGAGGCGATTTTTAACACTAGTAATACAGTCATAAATAAACCATTTCTGTCTTGTCTTCCTTTGTGCTGTACCTCCTGCCACTCAGGGGTCCACCTAATGGTACTCCGCAGTACCAGACTGTCTGACTGTGGTGGAGACACTCCAGTATAGACTGGCTGTACATCCCAAAGTTTAAGCATCTCCTTTAATACTTTTGTTAGAAACCATACCCTTGGCTCCAGACCCAAGTCCTTCCTGGGGACTTTCCTGACACTGGGGATGCAGACAGACTCACTTGCTGAGATGTGAGAGGTTGCAAGGTTTAATGGAACCTTCTCCCAGCTGGAGACAACCACAGCCTGGTGCTCTACCAGAGCGCTGCCAGGTGCTTGACTCATACCCAACTTCTCAGGTTCAGCACCAATGAACTGCTTCACATTACCAGTGACAACGTCCTTTTGACACGCCATGTCAGCATAATTTCTGTAGGTTACGGACAAAGTGTCTGCTGTGTGCTCGCCTATATATGGTCCATATTTCTCATGAGGGTTAATCCCTGCAGCAACCACCACGCCCTCAGGTATAAGCTGTTCTGCCGTCCCTCCTGCTGGCACAGCAGAAACTTTGTCCACCTTATTTTTGTGCATGAAAGCCTCATCTATCAGGGACATTCGATTTTTACCCCAACTATCCCAATCCGTTGTAGCTGTGCTCCATTCATCGGCGCTCCTCAGCCCTGATCCATCCGCCCAAGGAGACACATTAGAACAGACAGGTTTAGTTGCAGATTCATCACCCAAATTACGAATCATGGCAGACTTCGGTAACCCATGTTTTAGCACCACAGGTTGCAATACACCACAACCACCACCTTGCTCGGGCGGCGCTTCATAAGCCTCACACACCTTTGCATTTGTAGCGGGGTCTTCAAAGTTAGTGGGATACACCTGGGGGTAGAGAGACCCAGGTGTGTAATTATGTCAGGGATTAGACCCCTTTTTGTTATTCGTGGAGGATTGGGTGGTGTAATATTCTCTTCGACCAGTGGGTGTCAGTGTACCTACAGGCTCGAGGTAGAATCACTACCACAGTGCTACCCTTTTTCTCCCTTCCTGGAGATGGTACGGCTGGGGCGGGGAACCCGCCGTGGTGTCGATGGGAGGAGATAAAAAGGGGGAGACGCCCTCGCCACGAGGTCTTTTGGGGGGGGATCATCTCTTCACGCACCCAGGCACCTTAGGCCTGGGTGCGGGCGGTTCAAGGTTCCGGCCTAGGCGCCCTAGGCCTGGCCGAAATGAAGATGGAGTCCATCCCGGGCACCTTCAGCCTGGGGTGAGGTACTTTTAAGGAGGCCTGGGACCCGGTGACTCCGACTGGGTCCCGCGAGGGTGAAGTTGCTCCAGGGCGCCCCTTGCGAGGGGACCCGCATCTGAGGTGAGGAGGCTGGGGGGGTCACCCGTCCGAAGACCCGGTGCAGTGTCAACCCGGTGACGGATGGGCCTTCGGTAACTCCCTCGGAGGACATCTTCCCCTGATAGGGGCTACAGCGCAGCGGAGGAGCTTTCATCAAGACTCCTGCAACCCCTGGTCATAGCACAGGGAGTGTAGGGACTAGGAACCTGTACAGTGCCTCGACCTGCTTCCCCCATCGTATCATGCCGTTGCATTGACTGTATGTGGAGATACGCAATAAACCTGAGTTTGGACTTTGATGGGTGTATGGACTCTGTTGATGGGAACAAAGGGAGATTCTGGCACAGAAGGACTGACCCTCGTAACCAGCACACATTTGGCCCGAGGAAAAGATTCGTACTGGCCTTCACCTCACCCACATCCATGGGGAGGACATGGGCCGTAGCGCACCTCACTCTGTCGCTCGACATACCCCTAGCTAAAGAGGTCGGGGTGGGGCCGCTACACATTTTTCACAGGTTGTGTTAACCCACCATTTACCAGCACATTTTTAGTACTAGCAGCTTGCACTAACATAGTACCATTACACGGTACAGTTCCACTCTGTCCCACCAGAGTGACATCGCAGTTGTCCATGGCAACCTCCGACTGCAATACATTAAGTTCCCTGGAGATTTCTGGGGACAACTGTGCTGTCTTACCACCAATTGCTACAGGCAACGACCCATTTGTGACAACAGCTTTTGCTCTGGAAGAACCTGGGGTTTTCCCAACAGCAAACTTTTCATTAACAGTAACACTTATAGCATTTTTAGTTTTTGTAGGCTGTCCTAGCCCACTGCCAACTTGAGGCTGACAGACATTAGACACAACACTTTTAGTCATCAACACAGGTTCTGTTTGGACTTTAACCCCTGCATTCCCACTGGGTATGAAAAAGTCATTCTCAAGCGCACATTCTGTGGCCCCACTAACTGGGGTCACTCTCACATCATCATGGACAGTCTCGTAGCCAGTTCTTTTATACCTGAAATCAGCAGTTCCAGGCATCATTTCATTAAAGATTGTCTTACCCACCACAGTAGTTGGGGTCACCATCTTCATTTGAGTACGTTGTCTTAAGAACCAGTCCTCAGCCGCACATTTACTGGCCAACTCCACCTGGTGGCCATGGGATGAAATCACAGCAGGCATCCCCCACTGTTTAGCACCCCCTGCAGACACCACAGAAAACTCCTCCTTGTTGCCAGGGGTAACTGCAAACATATTTGCAAAGGGATCTTGGCCCACAGGTAAAGAGTTCTGCTCAGCAACATTACCTCCAGGTGCACCCCAGAATCTAGGGCAAGACAATATTTCGTGCCCCAGCTGGCCACATTCCAGGCATGGTACTGGACGACTTTTCCCCAGTGCGTTTCTCTCCTGATGATTCCTTCCAGGCACAACTTCCACTCTCGTTGCCATGGGAGATCGCAGTCTCCCAGCAGAGCTTTGCTGGCTCTCTCCAACATGCTGTATTGGCTCCTCCGGAAGCCACTTGTCACGACCCATGGGAGGCACACCCCATGGTCCACAGACAGCCCGACTGGCCTCCTCTGTGTTGCTATGGGCAACCACTCTCTGTCCTGGCCTTTGATCAGCCTCTCTTCTGGCATATAACACAGGCTTCTCAGACCTTTGTTTTGCTAGGTAGCTTTGCACTGGAGCCAGGGACAAAAGGCACTTGGAGACTGCATGCCCCCACTCACTGCACCGCAAACAGCGCACTTGGTTCCATGTCTTGTCAGGGTTTCCCACCCTGCATCTGCTGGACCCTGTCTCAAGCTGTGTCACTTCCACACTTTTTGCAACAGCTGCTGGTTTAACTGCAGCAGGGTTGCCAGGGGCAACAGCACCCCTCTCCCAGGCATGGACATCCGGCAGCTCTCTTTTTGTATGGAAGGTTGGCTTGCCTTCCACTTTAGCTTGGTCCAATCCTGCCAGGTGTCGCTTGCACCAATCCACTGCAGATTCAAATGCTGGTGGACTCTCCACACTAGCCGTCATCTGTGCATTCATTGCACCAGGGTTGCTAGGGACAACAGCAGCCCTCTTTTCCCTTGGAAAACTCTGTTTAGGCATGTATGGGGTTCGATCAGGCGGTAACAACCCCTCCAGCCACAGAGCTCTATCTATCATCTCAGGCATCCTTGCTTCTTTTAGGCGTTTTGATCGCCCCATCCTTGCGGTCTTGCACACAGCAACTTGTAACAGTTCTTGGCGGAGAAAGGGGAAAATAAAATAAAAAATCTGTTTGTTTCTCCTTTCACAGGTACACAACCTGCATGCAACAGTCCATCAAATAAACTTCTGTGCAATGCAGTTTGCCTGGCTGCCACACACAGCTAGCAGCAGTTCACTGCAGAGAAAAAAAAATTGTCTTTTTGTTCACAGGTACACCACCTGCAACAAATTGGAGCACTGTCTCTTTAATGAATGAATGAATGTATGAATGAGTGACTTGTATAGCGCTCACATGCGAACTGATCGCCTCTAGGTGCTTTTTGCAGCCAGTGTTTGCTTGGCTGGTGCGGTCATTTTTACCCCGTAGGATCTGGGCCAATTTGGACAAGATCCAATTAACCTACCAGCATGTCTTTGGAGTGTGGGAGGAAACCGGAGTACCCGGAGGAAACCCACGCAGACACAGGGAGAACATGCAAACTCCAGGCAGATAGTGTCGTGGTCGGGATTCGAACCAGTGACCCTTTTACTGCTAGGTGAAAGTGCTAACCACTACACCACTGTGCTGCCCTTTTCTTTAAGGCTAGTTACCTTTCGCTTTCAGGTTCTCCTCACCTGCACACACACAGATTATGCAGTCTCATGCACCAAAAACACAGTTCATATAACAGATGAACTTACTTGATTGTAGGGATCTCAGATTGTGCCAAAATTCTCCACCACGTGTAAAAGACTAGCATCAAATGTAGAACTTGAAGGACACCGCCACTCGCTGGTTCTTCTTTTTAAGGGCTTTGTTTGCCCATTTTTATTAAAAGAAGTTCAAAACAAAATGAAAGGTTTCCCTCGCAGGGGTTTCAGCACTCCTATTCATCAACAAAATGTCATTTAGCCTCCTGGCTTATACATACAGCAGTGCTGCTCAGGCCTTCCACTTTAGGCTTTCATCTGTCTCCTACAGACTTTTCCCTTGGCAACACCGTCCATTTAGATAGCAGCCCCTCACTGCTCTGATCCTCAGACTTGGGTCCACTGCTCTGACCCTCAGACCTGGGTCTCTGGTTTCCACTGTGCACACAAGCACTCTCTGGCTTCTCCAGTGCACATTTGCACTCTGTGGCTTCTCCAGTGCACACCTGCACTCGTCGGGAGGGT
Source organism: Rana muscosa (assembly GCA_029206835.1). Lineage (NCBI taxonomy): Eukaryota > Metazoa > Chordata > Amphibia > Anura > Ranidae > Rana > Rana muscosa. The sequence goes on along the minus strand of CM055120.1, from coordinate 212,286,484 downwards.
GGAGCCCAGAATGCTGGTCCTGACTCTACTATCAGGCCCACACACACCTGAACAATCAGTGTGCAGTTGAGTCTCAAAACCCGGATCCAGGACTGGGGATTTCATCCCACCCGGATCTCTAAGAAATCCCCAAGCTCCAGGTCCCAAAGTGGACTTTAGTAAATCATGAGGAAACTGAAAAGCCAGTTTCCTCCCAAACAATAAAATACCCTGGAGCCCCTCAACCTGCCTGGTTGAGAATCCTGTATTCATACACTGGTGGGGTACCACACTACCACAATATATAAATAACTGAAAAGGCTAAATACCTTTTCTAACACCGCAGCTCTGCGGTCACGTAACCCCCCCTCCCCTGTTCTTCCCCAATCGATGGAGAGAAGTGGGAGGGGCCAATATTCCCATGTGACTTCAGCTGGCCAGCACAGGGGGATCATGTGACTGCACAACTGCGGTGTAGGAAAGGTATTTAGCCTTTTAATAAAAAATAAAAAATCACATGTTGATGACAGAATAAACCAGAGGGGGTACATGTATTTGTGTGCAAGAGGGGAGAAATCGTGCTGACAAAGTTGGATGAATAAATAAGGAATAGTGAAAAAAAGCCGCTAGCAAAAAAAAGCAGTCAGATAAACTGTGAAATAAAAAATAAAACAAAAAGTCATGCAGCGCTAACTATCTGATGAATAAGTCCATAAATTGATAAACAGATCAAAAAATGTGTCAACAAAATCCAAAAAACAAAGTTCCTAAATCATGCAGAAATAAACGGAAGATGTGCGTGATCAAATATCACCGACGTGATCCACCACCCAGTGTAAGATGGACTCTTACCAGAGTTACCAGAGTTGCAGGACTCTATTACGGAGTCAGATGCACTCAATATGGTGTATCGTCATCAGACATCACATATAATTCAGGAACAGACAGTATTCAGTGCTTCCAGTATGTCTCAATGGACGTAGGGAAAAGGATGTGCATCATGGATGTATAAATGAAGGAAATATCCACATAGTATAATACCGTAAACATTCTTTTAATGTAGAAACGGGATTAAATGTACTCACGTTTCAAAGGAATAAATCAAGCGTATAGAGTCAATCCAAAAACAACCATGCATGGAAGTAGATACGTTGGTAAACACAGCAAGACCAGCGTGGCAATGGCACGTACATAAGCTCCACCCTACATGTTTCATCATAACTGACATCATTAGGGGCATGTACGTGCCAGTGCAGCCACACTATATTTATATTTATATTTAATCCAGCAGAGGTGGGTTCCAATTGAATAGGCAATCATTCAATAAAAAATATACACAACGATGGCCGCTAGAAAAGCCAAGCCTCGATGTAAAAAATCAAATGCACTCCAAGCCTGGATGTGGTAGTGGATCAACAGAAGAATGATCCTTGTAACTTGCGTCACAACCCGCTGGTTATTAACCAAGCCTCGGAGTCATAAAACATGGCCTTATACTGTATATTGCAGTGGGAGGGGCGGGGAGGAGAGCCGCTCTCACGCTGTCAGAGAGGGAGGGGAGGGACAGTCAGAGCAGCGGAATGATGGAGGCATGTAACCTGACCACAGTATTTATAGATCAGCAGCCCTGATTACCATGGTCAGCACAGACAGGGGGACACAGGAGCTGGCAGGATCAGCTAGGTATTTTACAAGATTGGAAGGAAAAAATTACGTAGCACGAGCATTGTGTGATACAGCATGCCTTAAACAGGATCTTTTTTTTAATTTATTTTTTTAGGGTTACAACCACTTTAACTTTAAAACGATTTAAATGGCTTGGCTGTTATCTTCATGGTCTTAGAGACAGTGGCCTGTCAGACTCAGTCATTCCTACCCTCCTGAAGGCTAGGAAGAAAACTTTTTGCAAAGTCTACCATAGCTGCAAAATCTATTTTGCTTGGTGCGAGTCAAGGAAACTTTAGCCTAGAAGGTACTCCATAGAACGTAACCTATCCTTCCTCCAGTCTGGTCTGGATCAGCATCTGGGTTTTGTGTGCGTCCAGCTGCTATCACCAGAGGTAATCACTGGCTGTGCAAACAGGCAATGAATAGCTGTGGCCATACACAGCTGTCAATCCCAGTGGCAGGAATAAGTAGATTCTTGCTGCTGGGATTCGCACCAGGCCTGGACTGGCCATAGGGCATACAGGGCATATGCCCGGTGGGCCGCCGGTGGGCTGCCGGGCCGCATGTCACGTCTCCCCCCAGTGCACTCTCAGCTGCAAATCGGAGCCACACTTTTGTGACAGTGACACCCGTCGGCACATCAGGGGGCCGGGACCCGCAACGATCCCCTTCTCTCTGGCAAGGTGGCCACGGCACTGATGATCTGATCGGTCTCGGCTCGGCTGTCTCACACAGGCGAACAGAGTGAAGCCGCCTCCCCCTCCTCCTTCATGTCCACACAGGGGAGGGGACCCGACATGCAGTCCCGTGCTGATCTGAGGTACATTATGGGTCTGATGGGGGGGTTCTGTATTGTAGGGGTGGTCTGAAATGTAGGGGTTCTGTATTGTAGGGGGGTTCTGTATTGTAGGGGGGTCTGAAATGTAGGGGGTTTTGTATTGTAGGGGGGTTCTGTATTGTTGGGGGGTCTGAAATGTAGGGGGGTTCGGTATTGTAGGGGGGTCTGAAATGTAGGGGGGGGTCTGTAATGTAGGGGGGTTCTGTAATGTAGGGGGGTTCTGTATTGTAGGGGGGTCTGAAATGTAGGGGGGTTCTGTATTGTAGGGGGTCTGAAATGTAGGTGGGTTCTGTATTGTAGGGCGCTCTGTATTGTAGGGAGGTCTGTAATGTAGGGGGGGTTCTGTATTGTAGGGGGGTCTGTATTGTAGGGGGGTCTGTAATGTAGGGGGGTCTGTATTGTAGGGGGGTTCTGTAATATAGGGGGTTGTGTATTGTTGGGGGGGCTTAAATGTAGGGGGGGGTTCTGTATTGTAGGGGGGTCTGAAATGTAGGGGGTTCTGTATTGTAGAGGGGTTCTGAAATGTAGGGGGGATTCTGTATTGTAGGGGGTCTGTAATGTAGGGGGGTTCTGTATTGTAGGGGGGTCTGTATTGTAGAGGAGTCTGTAATGTAGGGGGGTCTGTATTGTAGGGGGGTCTGTATTGTAGGGGGTTCTGTATTGTAGGGGGTCTGTAATGTTGGGGGGTCTGTAATGTAGGGGGGTCTGTATTGTAGAGGGGGGTTGTATTGTAGAGGGGGGCTGTAATGTGGGGAGGGTCTGTATTGTAGAGGGGTCTGTACTGTAGGGAGGGGGTCTGTACTGTAGAGAGGGGGTCTGCACTGTAGGGAGGGGTCTGTACTGTAGGGAGGGGGTCTGTACTGTAGGGAGGTCTGTGTAACATGCAGGGGGTCCAGAACTGTTAAGGGGTGTCTGTGTAACAAACTGTGGGGAGCTGTGTAATGTAAAGGGGTCCAGAGGTGCGGTGCTATGTAATGTAAAGGAGTCCAGAGGTGCAGGGTGCTGTGTAATGTAAAAGGGTCCAGAGGTGCAAGGTCCTGTGTAATGTAAAGGGGTCCAGAGGTGCAGGGTGCTGTGTAATGTAAAGGAGTCCAGAGGTGCAGGGTGCTGTGTAATGTAAAGGGGTCCAGAGGTGCAGGGTGCTGTGTAATGTAAAGGGGCCCAGAGGTGCAGGGTGCTGTGTAATGTAAAAGGGTCCAGAGGTGCGGTGCTATGTAATGTAAAGGGGTCCAGGGTGCTGTGTAATGTAAAGGGGTCCAGAGGTGCAGGGTGCTGTGTAATGAAAAGGGGTTCAGAGGTACAAGGTGCTGGGACCCCACATCCCTTCATTAACCGCTGCCGCAAAGCCACCGCCCCCCCCCCCCCGGGCTGCTCAGTCTAAAATGCCTGCGCCTATTCTATTTTTTGTCCCAGTCCGGGCCTGATTCGCACAGTGGCTAAACACACTGGCTAAATGTCTGAATGTAACCTTAGGAAAATGGCTGGCTACTTAACATAAAGGAGCTGTTCTAGCTGCCAAAGGGTTTGTATTTTTGTCAATCCAGTTCTGAGATCTAAAAAAAACTCTAAGTAAATTTATATTTGTTGTTTTTTCCCCCATTGGCCAGACTCCAGAGTTCTGCTGTATAGAGGCTGCAAGAGGCTTATGTGAATTCAAATTCATGTGCTAGCGCTCCTAATGATGTAATAATGAATACAGAGTTACATTAAGTGTCTTTTATATTTTCCTATCTTTCAGCTTTAAATTTAGCCTGAAACATTTCTTTCAGAAAATCCTGGGTGTTTCTTACATTTTTTGTCCTTAGAATTACTCAATGTCACATGAAAATATTGCTTGAGAAGCCAGATTTGCCTGCCTGATTAATGAAGCCCATAGTTTTGATTTATTCTTTTTTTGTCATTAAGACCTAACTTAGACACCTGCACTAGAAAAGTAAAGCAATAAGGCCGAATTCACATTGGAAGGAAAAAAGGGATTTTTATAACAGCTTACCTGTAAAATCCTTTTCTTGGAGTACATCACAGGACACAGAGCGACTTAGTCATTACTAATGGGTTATATAGTTTACCTTCAGGTGCTGGCACTGGCAACTTCCAAACCAGAAGTACCCTCCCCTATATAAGCCCCTCCCATCCGGGAGCACCTCAGTTTTGTAGCAAAGCAATAAGTGTCCCAAAAAGAGGGGTGGGAGCTCTGTGTCCCGTGATGTACTCCAAGAAAAGGATTTTACAGGTAAGCTGTTATAAAAATCCCTTTTTCTTTTTCGTACATCACGGGACACAGAGCGACTTAGTCATTACTAATGGGACGTCCCAAAGCAATGCCCAATGAGGGGAGGGATACACTATACATAAGCTGGGCGCCATCAGGCATGAGGCTCTTTTGCGGCCTGCAACACACTGCGCCCAAAGGCGACATCCTCCTGACTTCTGACGTCTACCTGGTAGAATCTAGTAAACGTGTGTACTAAGGACCATGTTGTGGCCTTACAGACTTGAGCCAGGGAGGCTTGGTGATGCACTGCCCATGAAGTTCCAACTGCTCTTGTGGAGTGCGCCCTAACTTTGAACGGAGGCGGTCTCCTTTTCAAGCCATAGGCTTGTATTATGACCTGTCGAATCCACTTGGCTAAAGTAGATTTTTGATGCTGCCTGACCCTTTCTGGGGCCTTCCGGCAGAACAAACAAAGTATCCGTTCTACGAATCTGAGCAGTGGCTTAAAGATAAGCTTTAACTGCTCTTACTACATCCAAAGAATGCAATAACTTTTCCTCTACCGAACTAGGTTTGGGGAAAAAAGGAAGGAAGAACCACATCTTGGTTCAAATGGAACCTCGATACCACCTTAGGAAGAAGGCTGGATGAGGACGTAATACTACTCTGTCCTTATGGATAACCAGATATGGCTCCTTACAGGACAAGGCGGCTAATTCCGATACTCTTTTAGCCGAACAAATGGCTACTAAGAAAATCAATTTCCGGGTGAAAAGAACCAAGGAAATGTGCCGCAATGGTTCAAATGGTTGTTTCTGTAGAACCGACAGAACCAGGTTTAAGTCCCATGGACATATGGGAATACTAACCGGAGGGCTAATACGCATCACTCCTTGTATGAAAGCTTTGACTAATGAATGCAAAGCCAAGGGCCTTTGAAAAAAATATTGACAAGGCCGTCTGACCCTTGATAGTACTCAAGGCAAGCTTCCTATGTACAGCCCACTGTAGGAAGTCCAGAATCCTACCTATTACGTACTTACGTGGATGCCATTTCCTGGCCTCACACCACGTGATGTACGCCTTCTAGATCCTATAATAGATCTGCCTGGATACCGGCTTCCTGGCATTGATCATGGTAGATACCACAGGATTAGAGAGCCCTCTCTTTTTTAGAATGTGGGCTTCAATAGCCAGGCCGTCAAACCTAGGGCTGGTAAGGAAGGGTAGTATATCGGTCCTTGCGAAAGCAGGTCCGGACGATGTGGGAGGGTCCAAGGACTTCCCACTGACATTTTTACAATCTCCGCGTACCATGCCCTTCGGGGCCACGCTGGAGCCACCAGAATCACTGGTTTCTTTTCTACCCTGATTCTGCGGATTAATCGCGGTGGGAATGCATATATCAGCTTGAACTGATCCCAAGGGAACACTAGGGCATCCGAACCGCAAGCTAGGGGATCCTTTGTGCGAGACACAAATCTGTCCACCTTTGCGTTGAATCTGGATGCTAGCAGATCTACATCCGGTGTTCCCCACGGCTGGCATATTGCCTGGAAAACCTCGGGGTGAAGAGACCATTCCCCGGGCATAATTGCTGGCGACTTAAAAAGTCTGCTCTCCAATTTTCCACTCCTGGGATGAAAACCGCGGATATGGCTGTGACATACCTTTCTGCCCATTCCAGGATGCAATTCGCTTCCCTCTGGGCTGCACGACTCCTGGTGCCACCCTGGTGATTGATATATGCCACTGCTGTGGCATTGTCTGATTGAATTCTGACAGGTGACCCTTGGAGTTTGGATGTCCATGCTACTAGGGCATACCGGGCTGCTCGTATCTCTAAGAGATTGGTGGGCAGGGCCTTCTCTGCTTCTGACCACTTGCCCTGGAGAGACCATTGCTCCAGTACTGCCCCCCAGCCTATGAGGCTGGCATCTGTAGTGACCACCTTCCAAGAAACCGGACTGAAGGGTTTCCCTTTTTCCAGATTCTGGCACCAACCACCAATGGAGGCTCTTGCGAACGGAAGGGGACAGGGACATTGGTAAGTCTAAAGCCTGAACTTTTTTGTTCCAGGCTGACAGTATGGCCCTCTGCAAGTTCCTTGAATGGAATTGACCGTAGGGTACTGCTTCGAATGAAGCCACCATTTTTCCCAGCAGCCTTATACACAGGCGTATGGATGGTTTTTCTTTTTTGTACCCACTAAGTGGGTCAAATCTTTCAAAGACGACACCTTCTCTGGAGGTAGGAAAATCTTTCTCTGATTTGAATCCAGTCTTAGCCCCCAAGTATTCCAGGCTTTTGACTGGTTTTAGGGCTGACTTGTCTCGGTTGATAATGCAACCGTGAGATTCCAGATACTTGATTATCTTGTGAACGACCACTTCTAGTTTTTTTCACTGAGTGGTCTATCAGCAACAAGTCGTCTAGATATGCCATTATCGTTACACCTTGTGTTCCTAGTTTGGCCAATCGTAGGGCCAGAATTTTTGTGAACACTCGTGGTGCTGTGGCCAGACCGAAAGGTAAGGCTCTGAACTGAAAATGGCGCCCTTCTACTGCAAAGCGTAGAAATTTCTGGTGGGCCGGACAGATGGGAATATGCAAATAAGCATCCCTTATGTCGATCGAGGCTAACCATTCCTGCCCTTGTAGGGCGGTGGCCACCGATCGGATCGACTCCATCCGAAAAAGTCCTGATATGTAGGAACTTGTTTAGCCCTTTTATATTTAATATGGGCCTCATGTCCCCATTTGGTTTGGGGACTGTGACAAGGTTCGAGTAAAACCCGAACCCGTTTTCTTCCAAGGGAACCTTCATGATTACCCTTGGGGCAATAGTTGCTCTAGTGCCAGAAGGAGGGATTCACTCTTCTGGGGATCGCTTGGCACGTTTGACCTTATAAAATGGGCAGGAGGAATGTCTTTTAACTCCAGCCTGTATCCCAGACTTACTGCGGAGATCACCCATCTCTGATGGTGTCCCGCCAGGTCTCTGTGAACAACTGAAGTCTTCCCCTCACCCGATTGAGTGGGGGCAACCCTTCATGACTTGGGGGGAGGTTTTGTACCTCTCTTGACCCAGGGTTTCTTGTTACCCTGTGATTGTCCCTGATTTCTGCCCCCTGGATTTGACCGCGGAGGCCGTCGGAACTGTTTCACAGCCGATGTGCCAGGGACTGGAGAAGTAGGCCTCTTAAAAGAAGGACTTCTACCCTTGTTCTTAACCGGCAAGAGTGTACTTTTACCGGCAGAAGTTTTCTGGATATATTTGTCCAGATCATCTCCAGATAAGCGTTCTCCATGAAATGGGAAGCTAATCAGCAATTTCTTACAGGGAGCTTCAGCAGACCAGTTTTTTAGCCATAGAAGCCTACGCATATGTCTACAGACAGCGTAAAGCGGGATGCCTGTTGGATTGTATCCTTTATGGCGTCCACCGCAACACAAGGCTCTAGGTAGGTCAGCTAGGGCAAGAGCCTGCTGATCTGGTAAGTCCCTTAAGACTTGTTTCAACTGATCTTTCATTGCTTGGCAGACTCCAATCGCTGCTACTGCAGGTTGTGTCACCATGCTTGCTGTAGAGAAAGCAGATTTTAGTAAAGACTCCAATTTTTTATCTATTGGGTCCTTGAACATTGGAACATTATCTACTGGACATGTCAGTGATTTATTTACACAAGAGATGGCTGTGTCCACTGTAGGGACCTTCCATTTTTTTTTTTTTTTTTATGAACTTATCCTCCATGGGATAGATCACTGGAAATCTCTTGGGGGGAGTAAATATTTTACAGGATGCCCCAATCCTGGTAAATAAACCCTTCCAATAAAGGGTGGATTGGGAAGGAACAGACAGTCTGGGGAGCTTTCAGCGACCCCAGCGAGGAGACAGTAGTGGTTGATGGTTCCGCCAGAGGCATTTAAAATGCTGCTCGGACCATGTTAGTCAGAGACTGAACCCATAATCTTTCAGCCTGAGATGCTGAGAAAGGTTCTTCCACTGTTGATTCCTCTATAACTTTATCAACCTCACCTGATCCCCTTCAGGTAGGTCGATCTCTGGGACTGTTCCTCCACTAACAGGCACTCTGCAGGAGGAGACGGAGATCGGACGCGCTTTTCCTGTGACAGGGAAGCAGCGATCAATGCTGTTAATCTCTCTTCCAATCCTCCCAGAGTTGAGGATAAAACCTCCTCTGTTATATATACAGGAGCAGGTGGACTGGGGACAGCCGCAGTACCAGGTACTCCTGCGGGGTTCCTACGGCTACTGACCTCTGAAATTTCAGGGGAGATTGGCGCAGTACAGCATGCCCAAAATCCTCAGAGCCCGACGGAGACCCCTTTCGCTTCTTGGAAGATCTATTTCCAGAGCGTCTGGACGACATATCCTATAAGCACAAAGCTGAGGTATTCCCGTCGTCATACACCAATTTTGCTGGTAATAGTCTAACACAGTTGCTGCTATATTCCAGCTGGTGTCCACTAAAGTGCCTTTCTATGGGGATGCCTGCATCAACCGCCTCTGTGTGCCACTGTTTGTTGCTAGCTCTGTTTGCATCCAGCTGACACTTGTACTGTGTCTTTATACAAGCTGGGACGCCTGCACATGCGCAGAAGCGCCGTGGCGCGCATCGAGCGTCATCCACCCGCCCCGCCCCTTTTTTTCATAGGAGGCGCGTGCACACGCCCGCGCGCGCGCCCGTGCACCATTGGCGCCCTTTTCGAAAATCAAACAGGGACTAGGAGCCAGGGCCCTTTTTGCCGGAGGGCCTGTGCGGTGGATGAGCGCAGCAACAGGGCAGAGGAAGTGGATTCCCACAGAGAAACTTACCAACTGCCTGGATCTTTTGACTTGAGAAAACCAAAGATCCACATGACAAGAAAAATGGACCACAGCGGCCTCTAGTGGTTTAACACAGGTACCGCGGTCCTTTTTTTTTTTTTTTTCTTGACTACTATTAAAATTTTACATTTTCAGTAGTTACAGGCATACACAGATATTAGCGGGAATACCGTTAGGTAACAGACAGAAAGACAAATTAGGCTTGGGGGTCCCCCAATAGAACCAAGTTCCTGGGGGCCCCCACTTACCTGTTCCCCGCCGCAGGACTCTGTTTGGTCCACAGAAGCCCAAACTTCACCTATCACGGCAGGCATTGTAATTAAACCTTCAGGGACCGGGTTCCCAAGGATTCCACTCCCCTGGACCTGTATAGCACCCTGCACAGACAACATCTTGGTCGTGGGTATGACCAGAGCTCTGGATCCCAGGGTCCAGCCCTCCTAAGAGAGGCATTACAGGCAAAACCTTGCTCTTCTGCTGCAAGGCCCGGGTACCGACCGTTTAGCTATGAAGCTTTTTTGGTGGGATCCGGAACAGCTTACTAACGCCCAAAAGAACCTGTACGCAAGCCCAGTGAAAACACATGTTACTCTTTGGCCAACACCTTAGACACTGGCAAAAAACTGAGGTGCTCCCGGATGGGAGGGGCTTATATAGGGGAGGGTACTTCCGGTTTGGAAGTTGCCAGTGCCAGCACCTGAAGGTAAACTATATAACCCATTAGTAATGACTAAGTCGCTCTGTGTCCCGTGATGTACGAAAAAGAAAGGAGGCTTTTAGCAAATGTTTCTGACCCTTGCTAAGCATCATCTAAAATAATGGACAGGACTGAATTGGTGAACTGAGCCATGTGGTTGATCAGGGTAGTGCAGCTGCTTCCTGAACTATCAAACAAGTGTCAACAGGTGTGACTAAAAAAAATGCAGCGCTACCTTCACTAAGAGCCGGTTCACACAGGGGCGACTCGTCAGGCGACCTAGCCGCCTGACAAGTCGCGCTCCACTCTGTACAATGGAACCGTTCTAATAGGAGTGACTCAAGTCAAAAGGTTCCTGTACTACTTTGGGACGACTTCAGGGCGACTTGCATTGACTTCAATACAGAAGTCATTTTGCAAGTCACCTCTGAAGTCGCGTGGAGATCGCCCGGCAGAGTCGCGGGACAAGTCCTGCCGCCCCAGTGTGAACCGGGTCTAAGGAATGTAATGTATGATTAAAAAAACAAAACATTGAAGGTATTATCCAAAGAAACCAAGCTTACATATAAATAATTAAATAGTTGCTCCTCCAACATGTAACCGTGCAACCAACCTGGTTAAGCACCTGCACACATACCGTATATACAGCGCAATAGTGATGCACATACACTTCTTAAATAGCAATAGCGGTGGGAACCCCTTCCCAATAATCAGTCTCTTATTAGGTGGAATACTTTGGTAAATCAAAAGCAAGTGTGGCTACTTGAAAAGACAGGAAGACAAGGAGAGAGGCGCCTCTATGTGCAATAGTGTAACAAGTTTTTAATAGTAGATACAAATACACTCACATTTAGGTGAATTAACATAGGCGTTTAAAATGTCAGGATGACGATCATCAGCAGCAGGTCACAGGGGGTTCTCAGCTCTGCGTAGAATGACAGGAGTGTCTCTGAAGATGGAGCGGCCGTGATACAAACGGTAGTTATATATATTCCGACAATAAAAATCAAATCAGTGCAATAAGGGTATTACCCAATAGATAAAAGGTTAAAATATTAAAAATATATAAATTCAAATTCTTGCCAGGACACCGCAAGTCCGCACGCTCACGAAACGCGTCCATTTTTGATGACGTCACCCTCTGCAGCTTAACCACATGTGCGCTCCTAGCCTCGCTCTTAACATACTACAGGATCGTTGTCCCCGGAAGCCGGCCGCTCCATCTTCAGAGACACTCCTGTCATTCTACGCAGAGCTGAGAACCCCCTGTGACCTGCTGCTGATGATCGTCATCCTGACATTTTAAACGCCTATGTTAATTCACCTAAATGTGAGTGTATTTGTATCTACTATTAAAAACTTGTTACACTATTGCACTTAGAGGCGCCTCTCTCCTTGTCTTCCAGTTACCCCTGAACATGGTTTCTGTTCATCTATGATGGCCGCCCTGTGCACAGTGGATCCCATTTATCCCTGCTCCACCCATATACACCGCAGTATGTAAACAGACTCCTAAGGACTTCCTTTAAGACTGTCTATATATACATATGTTGTATGGTATTTTTTCATCTTATTTTTATATTTTATATATTTTTTAATTAATTTATTTATTTTATTATATATATATATTATTTTTTCTTGCTTCATATTGATTACTTTGGATAATACATGTTTCTGTGGATATTGTGCGCCACCACTTGTCTATATACTTGAAAAGACACCACATGATCCTCCACCTTCCTATATACTGTATGCTCTCACCTTCCTTTCCGAGCTATTCACAGGTTCCATTGAGCCATCCCCTTACAAGTGTTCCTGTAATCCTGTGTCAAGATTTTCTCCAGATCCTTACAGAACTCCTCTGCATTAAGCGTGTTAAGCGTGTTAATGATGGAATCACATATGCAAAGCCTTTGCCTCAAAAATGCCTCGCTGGGTCCTCTTTACACAGCAGGCATATTCATTCCTATGGGTGTGAGTCTTCAGACTGGGGACTCCAGACATTGATGAAGTAGATCAGTCTGGGCTGTGCCCCCCCATACATGGTATAACTAAAGGAGCCCTCAGCTGACACCCGCCTAGGACCAACAGTTATTTACCAAATGCTCCAGGGGGTATTTACAAAACAAAAAGATCCCAGTCTTGCTGGAGTAGGTATCTGCTGCCCTCTACTGTCTGTATTTGTAAATAGGATTTGCTTTTATTTTTACCACAGAGTTAGTTGGTTATAGAAGGGTACTTCCTGTCCCCACTAGTTGGGTCAGAAACCCTAATTGGTGGATTGTGTCTACTTCCTGGAAACACCCCTTTATATAAGATCACAGAGAGCTTCTGTTGCTGTTGTATTTCACCCAGGCCTGAAGAAGAGCCTATTAGGCAAATATTTCTATGTTCTAATAGCTTACCTGCAACTGCCCATAGCTAAATCCTTGTGCGAGACTTATTGCTGTCCTATTGGTATTATCTAACATGCACAGTGCCAGATAGCTAGGTCTGTTTTTCTGTATGTGTGTATTGGTCACCTTCCAGTATATTATTAAGTGAACCTGTTTATTGCAATAGACTTTAAATGAAGTGCCTGTTATTTTAGTTAACCCTTTCCCTTCTTATCTGGGTTTCTTAGCTAGTCTTAGCTCAGGTCTCCATAAGCAGCATAGACTAGAGCCAGGTTAGGCATCTGAAGGCCGCTTGTGGTAGTCAGAAGTCCGGTTGCATGACAGATTAGAAACTACTGAAACTACTAGAGACTTGGACGCAGAGTAGATATGCTGACTGTTCCAGCGCCACGTGCTTTCTGCTGATGAGAATCTGCGTTCCAGGCTGGTTGGACAATGATTGTAGGATCTCCCCATCACCGCTGATCTTGTTTTCAGATCTCCAACACAAAGATGGACACCACATTGCGATCATCCTCAGGGGCCCCTGCAAGTGAACTTTGCTGCAAAAGCCATTTGGAGGTATCTTATTGTTTTTAATAACAATATATACCTGGGTATATGTGCAAAATTTCACAGGACTCTTGTTGGGCCCTTCGCTGATAGTACCTGTTTGTACATTGGTTGTATGTAGAATCAGGGAAAAAAGTATTTGATTCCCTGCTGATTTTGTACATTTGCCCACTGACAAAGAAATGATCAGTCCATAATTTTAATGGTAGGTTTATTTTAACAGCGAGAAACAGAATATCAAAAATATCCAGAAAAACACATTTAAAAAAAGTTATAAATTGATTTGCATTTTAATAAGTGAAATAAGTAATTAATCCCCTATTAATCAGCAAGACTTCTGGCTCCCAGGTGTCTTCTTTACAGGTAACGAGCTGAGATTAGGAGCACTCTTAAAAGGAGTGCTCCTAATCTCATTGTTACCTGTATAAAAGACAACGGTCTACAGAAGCAATCAATTAATCAATCTACCAGATTCCAATCTCTCCACCAAGACCAAAGAGCTATCCAAGGATGTCAGAGACAAGATTGTAGACCTACACAAGGCTGGAATGGGCTACAAGACCATCAACAAGCAGCTTGGTGAGAGGGTGACAACAGTTGGTGCGATTATTCGCAAATTGAAAAAACACAAATTAACTGTCAATCTCTCTCGGTCTGGGGCTCCATGCAATATCTCACCTCGTGGAGTTTCAATGATCATGAGAACGGTAAGGAATGAGCCCAGAACTACACGGGAGAATCTTGTCAATGATCTCAAGGCAGTGGGGACCATAGTCTCCAAGAAAACAATTGGTAACACACTATGCCATGAAGGACTACAATTCTGCAGCGCCCACAAGGTCCCCCTGCTTAAGAAAGGACATGTACAGGCCCATCTAAAGTTTGCTAATAAACATCTGAATGATTCAGAGAAGAACTGGGGGAAAGTGTTGTGGTCAGATGAGACCAAAATCAAGCTCTTTGGCATCAACTCAACTCGCTGTATTTGGAGGAGGAGGAATGCTGCCTATGACCCCCCAAGAACACCATCCTCACCATCAAACATGGAGGTGGAAAGATTATGCTTTTTTGGGGGGGGGGTTTCTGCTAAGGGGACAGGGCAACTTCACCGCATCAAAGGGACGATGGACAGGGCCATGTACAGTCAGGTCCTTAAATATTGGGACATCAACGCAATTCTAATCTTTTTGGCTCTATACACCACCACAATGGATTTGAATTGAAACAGACAAGATGTGCTTTAACTGTAGACTTTCAGCTTTAATTTGAGGGTATTTACATCCAAATCAGGTGAACGGTGTAGGAATTACAACAGTTTGTATATGTGCCTCCCACTTTTTAAGGGACCAAATGTAATGGGACAACTGGCTGCTCAGCTGTGTGTTATTCCCTCATTATCCCATTTACACGGAGCAGATAAAAGGTCCAGAGTTCATTTCAAGTGTGCTATTTGCATTTGGAAGCTGTTGCTGTCAACAAAGAGTTGTCACTATCAGTGAAGCAAGCCATCATTAGGCTGAAAAAACAAAACAAACCCATCAGAGAGATAGCAAAAACATTAGGTGTGGCCAAATCAACTGTTTGGAACATCCTTAAAAAGAAAGAATGCACCGGTGAGCTCAGCAACACCAAAAGACCCGGAAGACCACAGAAAACAACTGTGGTGGATAACCGAAGAATTCTTTCCCTGGTGAAGAAAACAACCTTCACAACAGTTGGCCAGAACACTCTCCAGGAGGTAGGTGTATGTGTGTCAAAGTCAACAATCAAGAGAAGACTTCACCAGAGTGAATACAGAGGGTTCACCACAAGATGTAAACCATTGGTGAGCCTTAAAAACAGGAAGGTCAGATTAGAGTTTGCCAAACAACATCTAAAAAAGCCTTCACAGTTCTGGAAAAACATCCTATGGACAGATGAGACCAAGATCAACTTGTACCAGAGTGATGGGAAGAGAAGAGTATGGAGAAGGAAAGGAACTGCTCATGATCCAAAGCATACCACCTTATCAGTGAAGCATGGTGGTGGTAGTGTCAAGGCGTGGGCATGTATGGCTGCCAATGGAACTGCATTGGAACTGCATATGGCTGCCAATGGAACTGAATCTTGTATTTATTGATGATGTGACTGCCGACAAAAGCAGCAGGATGAATTCTGAAGTGTTTCCGGCAATATTATCTGCTCATATTAGGCCAAATGCTTCAGAACTCATTGGACGGCGCTTCACAGTGCAGATGGACAATGACCCGAAGCATACTGCGAAAGCAACCAAAGAGTTTTTTAAGGGAAAGAAGTGCAATGTTATGCAATGGCCAAGTCAATCACCTGACCTAAATCCGATTGAGCATGCATTTCACTTGCTGAAGACAAAACTGAAGGGAAAATGCCTCAAGAACAAGCAGGAACTGAAGACAGTTGCAGTAGAGGCCTGGTATAGCATCACCAGGGATGAAACCCAGCATCTGGTGATGTCTATGCGTTCCAGACTTCAGGCTGTAATTGACTGCAAAGGATTTGCAACCAAGTATTAAAAAGTGAAAGTTTGATTTATGATTGTTAATCTGTCCCATTACTTTTGGTCCCTTAAAAAGTGGGAGGCTCATATACAAACTGTTGTAATTCCCACACTGTTCACCTGATTTGGATGTAAATACCCTCAAATTAAAGCTGCAAGTCTGCAGTTAAAGCACAACTTGTTTGTTTCATTTCAAATCCATTGTGGTTGTGTATAGAGCCAAATAAGATTATAATTGTGTCGATGTCCCAATATTTATGGACCTGACTGTACCTTCAAATCTTGGGTGAGAACCTCCTTCCCTCAGCCAGGGCATTGAAAATGAGTCGTGGATGGGTATTCCACCATGACATTGACCCATTGACCCAACACACAGGGCCAAGGCAACAAAAGAGTGCCTCAAGAGGAAGCACATTAAGGTCCTGGAGTGGCCTAGCGAGTCTCCAGGACCTTAACCTCATAGAAAATTTGTGGAGGGAGCTGAAGGTTCGAGTTACCAAACATCAGCCATGAAACCTTAATGACTTGGAGAGGATCTGCAAAGAGGAGTGGGACAAAATCCCTCCAGAGATGTGTACAAACCTGGCCTAGGTGGGATGCTTCCTTGTGCCTGGAACATCCAAACCACCAATGGGACCTATGATCGGATAGCAGACTTCTCTCACCCCAGCGGAGATATGGACCTGGCATCAGAGTACCCGGGGCTGCTGCGGATCGTCCTTTCAGCATACACCAGGACTGTGTCTGAGGATGAATATCTGGAGCTCAGGCAGCAGATCCGGGTAGAACTCTGGATTGGAGCCCTCCAACTCGCTGGTATAAAACAGGGCAAGTGCTTTCCAAACCCAGAGCAACGGGCCAGTGACCAACGGGCATTGCGGATGGCATTCCTGGGAGAGCGGCCCCAGGAGCAATGGGTGACTGAGTTAGACAGGCTGGTCCAGCAGGAGATAGAGCTGGACAATCGTTATTGAGCTATGCAATGACACACAGAGCAGGAATATTTAGGGGAAACAACAGAAAGTTCTCCAGAGGGATATTACTTTGGCGGCCCTGGATTGCTTTGGGAGAGCCTTACAGATTGTTTTAGTGTTTGGCGATGAAAGGGAACCTACCCTTGAGGATCTGCGAGAATACAGAGAGGCAATGCTCGGTCTTGCAGGTGTCTCAGAGCTTAAACCTGATCTGGAATATCTGCTAAGGAAAGAACAGCATCTGGAAATGGCATACAGGGAACTGCTAGAACACGTTCAACAGCATGCCCTAGAATCGACAGTGGGAAATCTGGAGATTGCTGTCCCCAAATCTGAAGTGTTGACAACAGGGCAGAGCTCTGCTAACCTCTGCCCAGCATCGATAATATCTTCTGGGTTCCACGGACAGGAGATGGTGAACCTCTATCCCCAGACACCAGTTCCAGAGACTGGGGATTTAATAGAATTCTCTGCTAAGAAAGAACAACCTGGTGAGCCTCCTGTAGAAGAGCTGGTATGAGGGCCAAACTTCACTAAGCTCTGCCCAGGACCAACAGCCGCATCTGTGGAGTTACAAGAAACTTCCCCAGCTAAAGCGCTGGCCACCGGACAGAGGGTCCAAGACCTCTGCCTCACATCTGTGGTAGTTCCGGAGGCTCAGGGTGAGAAGGTGGCGGTCACTTCCCAGCAGCCAGATGAGGGTAAGGGAGATGGAGCAGCCGGCTCCCCTTCTCAGCAGCAGACGGCACCACAGCATGATTCCAACAACCCAGCAGAAGAGATGGCAACTGAGCAGAATGGTACCAACCTCTGCCCAGCACCCGCAACAACTGCGGGATTCCAGGGAGCCGGGGCAGTCGGCCCCTCTCTCCAGCACCTAGCTGATGTAGTGAAGCTTCTACTTTCAGTTGAATCACTGGCAACAGGGCAGAGCGCTGCTAGCCTCTGCCTAACACCTACAGTGCCTCCACAGCATTAGGAAGCTAGGGCAATTGGCCCCTCTCCCCAGCAGCAGACCGAGCCCTGGAATGTTAAAAACCACCCAGCTAAAGCGCTGGCAGCCGGACAGAGAGTCAGGGACCTCTGCCCCTGTCAGGAAAGGTTTTACCTGCTGGTGGCACTGTCAGACCTTTGGGCCACAGTACTGATGTCCACCAGCGGGTGTCTCCCATCAGCCTGGAGCCGACATCATCTCCTGCAATCAGGCGTCACCTGAGACTGATTGCAGGAGGTGTGTATACATACCCGGCAGACGCTCACACATGTGCCTTGGTATTTTCCTGGAGCCCAGACCTGTATTCCTGAACCTGTACCTTGTGATCTACCTGTACCCTTGTGGCCTGTTATCCTGTACCTGGTGTCCTGTGTTCCTGAACCCTGAATCCATCCCGGGACCCATGTCTCTGTACCTTGTGACCTGTTATCCTGTACCTGGTGTCCTGTGTTCCTGAACCCTGCATCCATCCCTGGACCCCTATCTTTGTACCTTGTGACCTGTTATCCTGTACCTGGTGTTATGTGTTCCTGAACCGTGCATCCATCCCTGGACCCCTGTCTTGCAGACTCATCCCTTCCTCTTGTTGTCCTCTCCTTGTCCCGTCCTGCTCCCTGTTCAATCAGACTGATCTCTCGTGTATGTCCCCGGCTTGATTACGTTTATGATTATATCTCAATCCTGTATTCACGTTTGGTTTAGAGAGTTGTTTTTGTGTGTCACCGTAGTTGTTTGCTGGTTGCTTTATTGTTTATGACTTATCCTCTTAGTAAATCTATATATATTTACTTTACATACGTTTTGGTCTTCCCTGTTGCAGTCCACACATTCTGGTCGCACCGGTTTATGACAGAATACCAAGCCCAATCCTGACCAGAAGTGGCTGCACAGAGGAGCCAGCGTGTTCCTGTTATTTTTGGCCAAAATGCATTCAGAAATAGTGGGTTATCTTTCTTCACTGGTGACGGAGGACAATAGTTATTGCCGTCCGGTATTGAAGGAGTGGGCCAGGGATCAACTTCTAGAGTGTATCCGTCTGGCCTATTCTCTAGTCGATAAGGGCAGTATGCGGTTTGAAAACACTCAACCTTTGATTCAGGTGTGTGCAGAGCTAGCATTGTCCAGTTTTCCAAAAGGCAGTGGTGACTTTTCTCCCCCTTTTAGCATGGCTCAGGTGGAATCATTAGTGTGGCTTTTGGAGGATGACTCTGCCTACTTCTTGAGCACTATTCAGCATGTTCCCAAGAGGTGCTAGTGGAGTGTGTTAATTCAGTGCAGTCTCTTGTCAGACAGGCAGCATGTAAACTGAATTTTGTTCAGCCATTACTCCAAGCATGGTCAGATATATTGCACTCAGAGGCGTTGCTAGGGGGGTGCGGGGGGTGCGGTCCGCCCCCGGGTGACACCCGCTAGAGGGGTGACACCCTCCCTTTTTTTTTTTTTTTTATTTATTTTTTTTTTTTTTTTACAGCTGACCCATTCATTGATTAATTTCACCCCGCTGGGCTGGAAGCCTGGAACAACACCTCCAGCGCCACGGCCGCGCCTGGTGTGTGTCCTCCGGCTCCTTATTCTTCCTATTCCTAAATTCCAATCCTCCTCCCTACCCTACAGAGCCAGCGAGCGACTCAGCCTGTCACATCATCACACTGCACTGTGATGATGTGACGACACGCACTAGCGTTGCTAGCCAGGTGCGGGGGGGGCGGGCCGCACCCGGGTGACACCCACCAGAGGGGTGACACCCGTGGGTAGCGCAGCGGCCACACTGACATCGCCCGCCCGCTGCCCTGTGCCTTAGGCTCACGCTGCGGCTGTGTCCCTCAGCGGAGCGGAAGGAAGCCGCCGCCCCCTCTGCCTCCTCTCTGTTTACATCCACAGAGGAGGAGGAGGAGCCCGCGCTCGAGAGACACACCGCTGTGTGTATCTGCCGCTCTGTTCTGAGGTCTGTAAGGTAAGGGGGGCATCTTTACTGATGGGGGGAGGGGGTGTCTGTACTGCTGGGGTCTGCACTAGGGGGAGTTTGCACCAGGGGGGCTGTAACTGAGGGGGTGTCTGTACTGAGGGGGGTCTGGAACCAAGGGGGTGTCTGTACTGAGGGGGGTGTCTGTACTGAGGGGGGTGTCTGTACTGAGGGGGGTGTCTGTAACTGAGGGGGTGTCTGTACGAGGGGTGTCTGGTACTGTGGGGGGTGTCTGTAACTGAGCAGGGTGTCTGTAACTGAGGAGGTCTGCACTGCGGTGGGGGTGTCTGTACTGATGGAGCGGTCTGTACTGAGGTGGGGGTGTCTGTACTGAGGGGGTGTCTGTACTGAGGGGGGTGTATGTACTGAGGGGGGTGTCTGTAACTGAGGGGGGTGTCTGTAACTGAGGGGGGGTCTTTAACTGAGGGGGGTCTTTAACTGAAGGTGTGTCTGTAACTGAGGGGGTGTCTGTAACTGAGGGGTGGTCTGTACGAGGGGGAGTCTGTACGAGGGGTGTCTGTAACTGAGGGGGTGTCTGTAACTGAGGGGTGGTCTGTACGAGGGGGAGTCTGTACGAGGGGGAGTCTGTACGAGGGGGTGTCTGTTACTGAGGGGGGTGTCTGTACTGAGGGGGGTGTCTGTACGAGGGGTGTCTGTAACTGAGGGGGGGTGTCTGTAACTGAGGGGGTCTGCACTGAGGTGGGGGTGTCTGTACTGATGGAGCGGTCTGCACTGAGGTGGGGGTTCATACTGAGGGAGGCGGGTCTATATTGATGGCGGAGAGTCTGTACTTAGTGGAGCGGGTTTGTACTGAGGGAAGGGATCTATACTGTGGGAGTGGGGTCTGTAGTTAGTGGAGGGGGTCTGTACTGAGGGGGGACTATAGTTGTTGGGGGGTGACACCATTTTTTTTTTCGCACCGGGTGACACCAACCCTAGTGACGCCACTGATTGCACTCAGCCTCTTCTCTGCTACCTGTCCCACAAGAACTCCCCCTAGCCACTGCTTCCTCTTCCTTACCGTATTCCAGCCCTTATCTTCAACCA
This sequence comes from Rana muscosa, assembly GCA_029206835.1. Classification (NCBI taxonomy): domain Eukaryota; kingdom Metazoa; phylum Chordata; class Amphibia; order Anura; family Ranidae; genus Rana; species Rana muscosa. The sequence goes on along the minus strand of CM055120.1, from coordinate 212,265,794 downwards.
GCTGCACCCCCTACTTACAGCCCTGCAGTCACTTACAGAACTTCAGTGGCTAAACCAAAGAAAAAACAGAAGTTTTTTCCAACTCATACAATCCTGCCATTATCCCAGCCTGCCTCCACACCAGCTGATCTGCTCCAGCCTGTTTCCACACCAGCCGATCTGCTTCAGCCTGTTTCCACACCAGCCAATCTGCTCCAGCCTGTTTCCACACCAGTCGATCCGCTCCAACCTGTTTCCGCACCAGTCGATCCGCTCCAGCCTGCTTCCACACCAGCCGATCCGCTCCAGCCTGCTTCCACACCAGCCGATCTGCTCCAGCCTGCCTCCACACCAGCCGATCCGCTCCAGCTTGTTTCTACACCAGCCGATGTGTGGCTTCTAAGAGTCTTTCACCCATTGTTGTTTGTGCTAATTAACTCTGCTATTGTGTTGTGTTAGTTCTGTGTTGATATTTATGATAATGTGTATTGTATAGTCAGTGAGCTAGGAGACGACAAGGCTAGGACCTGAAAGGTCATATCTCTGAGTCACCTAGTCTGGTTAAATAATTAGTTAATTAGCTCATGTTAATTAGGTTTCTGGTTACAGTTTGTATTGTCATCCTGGTGTATATATTTGTGTGGGATCGCAAATAAACCAGGCTATTTCTGGTGTACTGCAAGACTGGTGTTGTCTGGTTCTTCGGGGTTACTAGAGCCAGATCCATTGGTTTTGTGTTACAGGACTTGGGAAGCAGCTTCTTGACGGAAATACCCAACACAGTCCGGAGTCCATCACAGTAAGCAAATAGGCATAACAGTATATCTTTGGCAGATGTTAAGAGGTGTCCTGACGTCATCTGGTAGTGATCCAGAGAGGCTAAGGGTTCCTGAGCCTAGTACACTCATAGGAAGAGGAGAAGGAGCAGTAGCCAGCATTGAACGCAGAAGGAGCCGGGCCGGAAGTGACAGCAGCGGGAGACTGAAGATGCCGCAGAAGGGGAGGTGGCATGTTTCCAAGCATCCATGTGTATTGATGCTTATTTATTGCTGCACATTTATCCACTATTCCTCCTTGTACTAATGACAATTTATATGATGCTTGTAGTTGAAAGTTTGCCTTTGTCTAGATAGGAGAACTGGGGAGAATTTGTGCATGTACTACAATTTGCTGTTATGTCTGTATATAATGCTTTCTGTCATAAATATAAACTTGAAAAATGAGCTGTCCGGAGTGCTGCCTGTAAGTTCTTTAGAGTGTGTTATTCCTGGGCCTTTCTTGAGGAAACCCAGTCTATGGATTCGTCACCCTTGTTTATGTATTCACCCTCTTTATGCATTGATGTTGTGATTTGGGTGTGCATTAGCTTTTTTTTTTTTTACTAATCATCCTGGATATTGCTCTGTTCATGGTTTACCTTCCACCAGAAAAGCTCCAAACTTTCCTCTTCCATGTTTAGACACTACAGTCCAGGAGCCAACTGACCCTCTGCTTTTGCATGAGGGCCTTGGGCCTAATAACTGCCTCTTTCAAAGCAGTTCCACATGCCCAGTTTCACTCCAGACCATTGCAATTTAACAATCTAGTACCATGTGACAAGAAGGTTTAATTTCTAGACCAGGGGTGTCCAAACTTTTTTCAAAGAGGGCCAGATTTCATGAAGTGAACATGCGTGAGGGCCGACCATTTTACCTGACTTTCTTTGAACCATTAAGACCCCTTTCACACTGGGGCGGTTTGCAGGTGCTATTGCGCTAAAAATAGCACCTGCAAACCGACCCTAAACAGTGGCTGCTGTTTCTCCAGTGTGAAAGCCCGAGGGCTTTCACACTGGAGCTGTGCGCTAGCAGGACCACTCCAAAAGTCCTGCTAGCAGCATCTTTGGAGCGGTGAGAGGAGCAGTGTATTTACCGCTCCTCCACCGCTCCTCCACCGCTCCTTCCCATTGAAAACAAGAGGTGCATTGCCGGCGGTATTAACCCTTTTTCGGACGCTAGCGGGGGTTAAAACTGCACCGCTAGCGGCCGAATACCGCCGCAATTTCGGCGGTATAGCGCCGCTAAAAATAGTGGCGCTATACCGTCACAGCCATGCACTGTGACATTTCCCCGATCTCTGCATCTGCAGTCCACAGATGCAGAGATCTGGAAATGTCACAGTGCCTGTGATTGGCTCTGTGCGCTGTCAGCTTCATAGCAGCTCTGGCAAATAGAATTGTGAACACGCCCAGCTACACGCCCCGCTCATCCTAACAATGAGAGCAGCGCTCGGGATTTATCATGCTGAAGATGAATCCAAAAAAAATAAAAAAAAATAACACGCGGATATACTTGGGGGCCACATTAGAATGTATATGTAAATTCCAAGTAGGGGCCACATCAAACCGGAACGCGGGCCGCACTTTGGACATGCCTGTTTGTTAGATAAATTTAAAATTATACTTTATCTGTCAACTATCAAGATGCATATTAATCTTCTAAAGTTAAAATGTTTGTTTTATAACTCTATTATACATAAATATGCTGAATAGCTCTAATAGTCCTAATTACTGGAATAAGTCATATGACCATATTCTATTTGTGCAAAAAATGTGCTGACTTATAGTAAAACTGTAATTTGCTTACACCTGCCAAACATGGGCTGTGAACCATGAAATAATTTATGTTTCCATTGTATGAGATAATTTATGTATCCATTGTATGAAATATCCTGTCATAAGGTGTAGGCTGAAAAAGGATATTTCCCTCTTTCCTGCTAACGTCAGAATAAAGGTTGAAATTATACATGGTCAGGACGTTACGAGTAGGAAAGGGGAAGGTTTAAGGGTTATAAAAGCAGAATGTGAATCTATGACAGGCAGAAAATGGATCTCTGAAGCCGCAAATATACTTTAACCATTTTCTCTGCATATGCAATAAAACATCTTGACTTGTAACGAGAGTCGGTCCGAAATTTCCTTTGACAGTTTGGTCCTTCGGACTGGAAGTCCAAATTCCTGGAAAGCACTAGCCAACAACCCAGTGAACCGATGTCCGTACGGCAAAAAACTGTAAGTCCTCCGTCTTAAAATTGACGTTAACAGAGGCCGGCTCACTGAACTAGTGCCTCCCGGGCAGCGACTTACCGAATCAGCACAAGAGACCGCTCTCGGGGCAAGGTAAGGTATTTTAATTTATTATATTATACCTTTAGGCCTAAATGTGATTAGGGATTTAATGAATTAAGGGATTTTTGTTAAATACATATAATATAGAGATGAATTGAATGTTTATCTGTTGTGTATATGTCTTGCTTTATCCGAGTTGAGGGAATATAAGTAGATACGTCCGTAGTTTAAATCCCTTTGATATAGGAGTATGGTCCCATTCTAATACCCGGGTGCAGATAAAGGAAATTTGTCGACAAAGGACCTAGGTCCTGACAGCCTTGTAAACTGCAGGAATTCCCGTGGGGGACACATAAATATTCCTACATCAAAAATATGAACCCCTGTTAATACAAAGGTATGGCCTGATAGATTTCCAGGTAACAAATAGAGGTAATTTGACGAGCCCTTGCGCTCAGCCAGCCTCGTATGTTGTGTAAAAAACCTGTACAGGCATTTATAAATACCGTTGAATTAACAAATATTAATGTTTTGATAAAGTGTGGGAACAACAGTCGAGAGAAATTAAGTCTCTTTTGTAATTCTGTTCATGCTCCCTACAGTTTACTGAAATATTAATGTTTTGATCAGGGGGGGTTGACCAGTCAGGTGAATTTACGTTCGCCTTGTAATTCTGTTCATGCTCCCTACAGTTTACTGAAATATTAATGTTTTGATCAGGGGGGGTTGACCAGTCAGGTGAATTTATGTTCGCCTTGTAATTCTGTTCATTTCTCCCTATAAATGAATAAAACATTAAGTAAGAAGACAAGACACCAGTATTATAGCAGCACACAAGATCAATAATCTAGAAGTGATATGTCACGACTAGAAAGTTTGTGAGTAGCTGCAGAAGTGATAAGATACTGTGTGCAGGTATTGTGTCAGTGTGAGAAGACCTTACAAAAAAAAAAAAAAAAAAACTCCGTGTGCACGTTAAAATGGGTGTGATCCATGGAAAATCTGTTGGTTTGAATGAAGATGCTAAGTATATGTGTAGTCTAGACAAAGAGAATGTGAAATTTCTTAAGATGTGGGAAACAAAATATGATTTTGATACTTCCTTAAATAAGGATGGTTGTGTAATGCTGTGTAGAAAGCTTAAAAATAAGGCCGGCCCGAAAAAAAGGAAACAGAAGAAATTAGGTCTTCCCCAGGCAAAAAAATGGCTTGAGGAGGCTAATCGTAGGTTAAATTCAGAAAACCATAAAAAAACTATGTTTTTAGACAAAGAGGAGGACAATAATATGACCGTCCTCCGAAGCTTAGTTCAGCAAGTATTGACTGAACAAAACTCAACAAATCAAATGCACCCAACAGCCCCCACACACCCTTTAGAAGATACCCCAAACCCACTGACAGTTTCCGCTCCCCCTTTAACCACAACTCCCACTCCCAAATCCCTATACCCTATTGCAGACTTACATTCCCCACCACCATACGGGACAGAGGCATGCAATAGGCCACCTCGACTGACCCCCCGACTATCGGCAAACAACCCTTTTTCCATGCAATGTGACCCCCCACTGTTTGCTGCCCCTTCGTGGTCACCTGGGTCACCCCCAGATGCAACCGTTTCTCCTACGGCTGCAGCAAAACCCCCTCTCAAAATGACCCTTGCTGTCCAGAGAAGTCCACAAGGGACCCCCCTTACAGCAACGGTTACAAAACTCGTCGGCCACCTGCTCAATTAATTAATATCCCCCGCAGCTGGGGAACAAACAGAATTTGGGGAGGAAGAGTTCCCATTAATTGAAGTTCCCAACCCTAGGGCAGGACAAGATGTAGGAGGTGTACCAGCCCCCAACACTATGATGGTCTATCGCCCCTGGACCCCCGAGGATGTTAAGAAAGCTATTGAAGGGATACCACATCCCAAAGTTAACATAGCTCAATTCAGGGATGGTATCATGGGAATGATTGCTAGCTATCATCTCAATGGGAGGGAAATAGAGCAGGTCATCCGACAGGTACTGGGACCTGACTGGCATCATGTAGTGGGAGATTGGAGTGGATTAAACAACCAGGGAAGGGTGTTGCCTCATGATGATGCAGCACTCGAAGTCAGGAGAAATGCTCTTATAGCAAGGATAGAAAATAGATGGGTACGTCGGGCCGACTGGTCCATTATAAATCAGTGTATGCAAGGAGAAGAGGAAACAGTGGATAATTTCATTGTTAGGATGAGGGAGATTTTCAATAACCACTCTGGGATAGAAATCCCAGCAGACCAAGTGAACGATAGCCCATATGAGCAACAGCTAAAGAATGCAATCCTGAAGGGGCTGATAGCCCCTATATCAAGTTTTGTTACCAAACACATGATTATTAACCATAGGATTTGCAGACTTCAGGAGCTAATTGAGTATGCAAGGCATGCTGAAAGGCACTTCCAATCAAAAAAGAAAGTAAAAAAAGGGAAGGTGTTTATGATGGGTGAAAGTAATGATGTGTATGTTGTTGAGAATCGGAACAAAAGATTGGGGAACACTCGAACAAGGCCCCGCATTCAGGAATATGAGGGGAAAAAGAAGAGGGGGGAGTGTTTCCTGTGTGGTAAAAGAGGTCACTTAGCGAGAGCATGTGAGTCAAACAGAGAGGAAGAAGCATGACTAGAAAATGTTGGTATGTCCACAGAGAGAGATACAGAGGGAAATGAGGAGAAAGAGTCTGAGATCTTGGATGTGTGTAATGTTGAAGCTTGTTTGCATGCTGAAGTCAAGCCAGAAATAACATTGATTGTAAAGGGTAGTTGGGTAACATTTCTCTGTGACACCGGGGCTTGCAGGACCCTAATACACCCACTGGATATGCCACCAGGGGTAAAGAAAACAGGTGTAGTATATGTAAAGTCTGCAAATGGGTTAATGCACCAGGAGGCCGTGTCTGAAGGCCTTACTGTGGAAGATCCACAGACAGGTAAAAAGGCTCAGTGTAAAATTGTAATTTCAACTAAATGTCCTGTTAATTTGTTGGGTAGAGACATGTTGCATGCTCTCGATATTTCTGTCATACCAGTGGAGGGGGGCCTCAAAGCCCATCGGCTGTGTGAAAAACGAATCACAGCCGTGGATAATGAGCCCCGATACTGGTATAGCTTGGATTTGCAAACTGAGGGGTTAAAGATGCCCAAAACCCTGACAGAAATAGTTGAAGAAGAGCCTGTGGGGAGCGGGTACAAGGTCCAGACGAACCTCTATTGCACTATGTACTACAAAAAGACCTCAGGGCCTGATAAGTCTTATGAGAAACAGTTAATGAGTCTCACTAACACTGAAGTGCTCCTAAGATACCTGTACTGTGATAAGGAAGGAAATAGTGTGGCTACTTGTCTCCTACCACAACCAATTCTGCAAATATACAGGCAGGATACTGTACCTCATGTTTCGGTCACCCGGAACCCTGGGGTATCATGGTATGAGCTGGGAGAACTTATCACAGACTGGGTTCTACTAACAGATGAGGAACTAGAATCCAAAGGGATTCGGAGGTGCAGATTAGCATGGTTTGTTGAATGTACACCCAGAATCCACATGATTGAAGTTTGTGACAAAAGACAGTGACTGACACTTTTGACCCAAGAAGAAGAGGATGCCTTAAAAGACGTCCCCGATTTCTTGTGGTCAAAAGGAAAAACAGACGTTGGACTAATTAAAACAGCCAGTGAGGTCCAAATAACCCCTAAAAGTACAATGAGGCCTCATCAAAAACAATATCCACTAAGGAAAGATGCCGAAGAGGGAGCAGACCACTTGATAATGGAATTACTAAAAAATGGTGTCATCATTGAATGTCCGGATTCACCATGTAACACGCCCCTGTTCCCAGTCAGGAAGCAGAAGGGAGGGGAAGATGGGTGGAGACTTGTACAGGATTTACAGGCGGTCAATAGGGCCGTATTACCGAGGGCCCCGGTGGTCCCAGACCCGCATGTACTTCTGAACGACCTTCACCCAGATAACAAGGTATTTTCTGTCATTGATATCAGTAACGCTTTCTTTTCTATTGCCTTACACAAAGACAGTCAGTTCTGGTTCGCTTTTACACATAAAAAGAAAAAATACACATACACCAGGTTACCCCAGGTATATTGTGAAAGTCCAACTATTTTCTCACAAGAAATGTCCAATAATTTGTCTCGGTTTGTACCTCCCTGTGGGAGTCAAATTCTCTTGTATGTGGATGACATTTTGGTAGCAGCTCCTTCGGAGCAACAATGCAAACTTGACACCTTGGCTCTGATGCATTTCCTCGCAGAACAAGGTCACAAGGTCAGCAAGCATAAACTACAACTATGGAAAGAAAAGGTGACATACTTGGGTTATATTTTGTCTCAAGAAGGCAGAAATCTGGATGAGATCCGAAAAGAGGCCATCCTTCAAGTCCCCAAACCACGCACCAAAAAAGAAATGATGTCATTTCTTGGTATGGCAAATTTTTGTAGAGCATGGATAGCTAATTATGCTACGGAGGTGGCGCCTCTTTCTGATCTCATCTATGGTACACAAATGTCTGCGAAAGATTGCATCCAGTGGAATGTACAAGCAGAGGATGCATTTACAAAAGTGAAGCACCTCATTGTGGGTTCCTCTGTGCTCAGCTTACCCAATTACAGTAAAATATTTTATCAGACTGTAGACTGTAAAGAGGGGTACATGACTTCTGTTCTCACTCAGGTTTATGGGGACAAACACAAACCAATTGCATTTTACTCAACTAAATTAGATCCAGTGGCACGGAGTTTGCCCCACTGTGTACAAGCTGTAGTAGCAGCCTCATTGGCCATACGGTCCTCTGCATTGATAGTATTGTTCCATCCCCTGGTACTTAAGGTCCCACATGCCATCTCAGTGATCTTACTACAAGACAAGATCTCCTATTTATCTCCAGCCAGACATTTATCATGCATGACTACACTTCTGGGACAGCCACACCTTACAATTGAGAGGTGCACTACATTGAATCCACATGATTGTATAGCTCAAATTGATGAACGGGTACTCCCTAGAAAGGATCTCACTGATGTTCCCTTTCTAGATGCTGACATTACCTTCTTTGTTGATGGGTCGTGTAGAAAAAACGATAAAGGGATAAATCAAACAGCTTATGCTATGGTGACACATGACCAGGTCATTGAAGCCAGATCCCTTCCCAATTCCTATTCTGCACAACAAGCTGAAATTATAGCCCTGTCTAGGGCTTGCAGTCTAGGGGAAGGGAAAAAAATAAATATTTATACTGACAGCCAATACGCTTTCTCCACTATACACATATTTGCCCAGCAATGGAAAAATAGGGGTATGATTACGTCCACAGGTAAACCGATCACACATAGACATCTCATTCTTGCCCTTCTAGAAAATGTACAAAAACCAGCACAAGTGGCTATTTGTAAATGTGCAGCACATAGAAAGGGAACAGATCCAATTACCCTAGGGAATGCACTAGCAGACAAGACAGCAAAAGCAGCTGCTGAAGGACAGCAAATAACGTACATATGTTATACAAATCTCCAAGTAAATGGTGAGGTACGGAAAGCTATTGATGAAACATGGTTATCAGAAATGCAGAAGGCATCACCGGAAGGTGAAAAACAAAAGTGGTTATCAAAAGGGGCAACACTGGTCAATGATGTATATACAAGTACAGACGGTAAACCCATCTTACCTACATCATTATTTAGGTATGCTGCATTATTGAGCCATGGGCAAGCCCATACCTCAAAAGGAGGGATGGTACAGGGGATCAACAAGGTATTCACAACATATGGATTTACGAACTACTCAAAAAAAATTTGACTCACATGTCCGATTTGTAACAGATACCATGCACAAGGTGCCCTACGACCCTTACGAGGTCATTTCCCACAACCCCCTTATCCCTTTCACACAATATGCATGGATTTTATTGAATTGAACAAATGTGAGAATAAAAAGTACTGTCTGGTTATTGTTGATATGTTTACAAAGTGGGTGGAAGCTTTTCCTATGACACACCCGGATGGGCAGTCAGTAGCCAAAGTACTAATCAAAGAGGTGATTCCACGACAAGGGATCCCCTCGGTAATTTACAGTGACAATGGATCCCATTTTGTGAACCGAACAATACAACAGATTGGTAAATGGTATAATATTGACCTGAAAAACCACTGTGTCTACCATCCACAATCTGCAGGCACAGTGGAAAGACATAATGGTACCTTAAAGAGTAAACTAAGAAAATTGATGGAAGAAACAGGAAAAAACTGGGTTCAGTGTTTGCCAATGGCATTGTTAAGTACAAGAATTACCCCTACTGCTAAGGGCCTAACACCGTATGAAATGTTGTATGGTAAACCTTATTATATTCCACAACTCAGAGCATTCGCTCGAGATGATGAGGAAATGGACTATGAACTGGCAAATTATATGAGAAAGTTGCTAACAACTAAAGAACTCCTATGCCCAAATTCTCTTACAGGTCAAGAGACTAAAACAGAACAAGAAGATCTTGTACAACCTGGAGATTGGGTCTGGATAAAAATAATAAAGAGAAAGACTTGGTCTGACCCCAGGTGGGAAGGACCCTATCAAGTACTGTTGTCTACACCCACCGCAGTGAAAATTGTGGAGCGAATACCTTGGATACACCTCACCCACTGCAAGAAGGCACATCATTTAAATAAAAAATCTGAATAACTGCCACACCACAGGAGAAGGGAATGGTACATTATGGACTCATAGGGGTGGAGGGAAGACCCAGAGAGAGACTAATGTTTGAACCAGGGTATTTTACTAAAACATGGACAGGGAGAATCCTTTTGATCACATTGATAGTAGGGGGCATAGTTGTGGGGATTTATATGCTTTTTGACCTCATTCCAATACTGAACATAATGGGTCATAGAGGGGAAAGACAGATAATGAAGGGGCCAGATGGTGTCACCATAAATGTTATACAGGGTAAGACCACCACAATACAATTTGATCTAAGTCAAGTCATAGACATTGGGTATCAAAGATATGTTTTTACGGGCAAATACTTATGTTCTACTCCAGAATGCAGTGCGTGGGCTGATGTGTGGTGGTCAACAGATGATAATGGTTGGCTTGCTAGTTCTGCCGTGATCCCTAAACAAAGGAAGGATCAGGTAGAACGTATATCTATATACAGTCGAAGAGGGTGGACTGGTGATTGCCAGTCCCGTTATTGGCTTACATCTAATAAATGTAATCCCATCTCTTTGACAATAAAAAACCCGCAGGTATCAGATGCTGGAGTTTATGGTCTAGGAGTATATAGGCCCAGCCTGAGTGATCTACTAGGAAGAATTACTATTAAGGTTGTACTCCCTGGTCAGAACACCCCAGTCCCAGAGCCCACTCAGTTTCAACTTAATCCCTCCTTGTTTAAAACAGATTTTACCTACAAGGAACAATTAAGTATAGAAACAGGATTTGGAGACAAAAATGAGTGGATAGAATGGGTCAGATACACAACTCAATCTAAGGGGTTAAGTGATTGTATTTCTTGTGCAAACCCAAGACCACAACTAGCTACCATTCCTCTCCCTGAAGAGGAAACAGATTTAGCTTGCATAATAAGACTGTTTTCAGAAAATATTACTGGGTCTGAATGTGCAAATGAGAAAAAGAGATACCCTAAAACTAAAATGCGAAGTATACCCCCTTCAGTACAAGCATTACCAGGAAATTTTTCTTGTTTCTCTAACATAGACAAGGATGTTTAAAAGGTTGGCACCCTATCTCCTGAATACTGTGCGACCACAACATCAACTACAGACATTAAGTACCAACTAAAATGGTTTCAGGAACAGAAACGGCAACTGGCTGATGTTTGGTGGCTGTGTGGGGACATGAAACTAAGACCTAGACTGCCACCTAGATGGGAGGGTAGTTGTGCCCTTACCCGCCTGTTGCTTCCCTTTTATATTGTTCCTATGACTAACAAATTGATAAAACTACCAGGTAAACACTATTTTAAACGGTTTAAGCGAGAAACACCCCAAGGATCCTTTGACAACCGGGTTTATATAGACTCAATAGGTGTTCCACGAGGAGTTCCGGATGAATTTAAAGCACAGAATCAAGTAACAGCAGGACTCACCTCACTCTTCCTATGGGTACAGCCCAATAAGAATGTCGACTGGATAAACTACATTTACTACAACCAGCAGAGGTTTGTGAATTACACCAGAGATGCTATCAAAGGTATAGCAGCACAATTGGACGCCACCTCTTTGACAGCGTGGCAGAACCGTATAGCATTGGATATGTTGCTGGCAGAAAGGGGCGGGGTATGCGAAATGTTCGGCACCTTCTGCTGCACTTTTATTCCAAATAATACGGCACCTGATGGAAGTATCACCAAGGCTTTGCAAGGCCTACAAATGTTATCCCAGGAACTAACTGAGAACTCTGGTGTAGAGAACCCCTTAACAGGACTCTTTGAAAAATGGTTTGGTAAATGGGGTGATTTTGCAAAAGGTTTGCTCATCTCTGTTGTCATGGCAGCCACGGTCCTTACGCTGTGTGGATGTTGCTGCATTCCTTGTATTAGAGGAATTCTTCAAAGACTGATTGACACATCACTAACAAAGACTATGTTTTTCCAGAACAACACTGAACTATACCCGGAACCTGATGAAGATGAACTTACAGTCCTTTCAAAAGACCTATTTGTCTAAATGATAATACCTGGTAAAATAAAGAACCTGGATATTTGAAGTATTGACATTATAAGTATAATGAGGAGGGAATGTTAGATAAATTTAAAATTATACTTTATCTGTCAACTATCAAGATGCATATTAATCTTCTAAAGTTAAAATGTTTGTTTTATAAATCTATTATACATAAATATGCTGAATAGCTCTAATAGTCCTAATTACTGGAATAAGTCATATGACCATATTCTATTTGTGCAAAAAATGTGCTGACTTATAGTAAAACTGTAATTTGCTTACACCTGCCAAACATGGGCTGTGAACCATGAAATAATTTATGTTTCCATTGTATGAGATAATTTATGTATCCATTGTATGAAATATCCTGTCATAAGGTGTAGGCTGAAAAAGGATATTTCCCTCTTTCCTGCTAACGTCAGAATAAAGGTTGAAATTATACATGGTCAGGACGTTACGAGCAGGAAAGGGGAAGGTTTAAGGGTTATAAAAGCAGAATGTGAATCTATGACAGGCAGAAAATGGATCTCTGAAGCCGCAAATATACTTTAACCATTTTCTCTGCATATGCAATAAAACATCTTGACTTGTAACGAGAGTCGGTCCGAAATTTCCTTTGACACTGTTCTAGACCATTCAATGCCACTGACTCCCAAAGCTAAGCTTGCCAAAGTCTGGTGACCCACAACTCCAGCCCTGGAGTCATAGAAATTCTTCCTCCCACTGATAAGGAAGGTTTTCATGATGAATGCCAGACTTTTAGGCTGGGGGCAAGTCCTGTATACTATGTGGTGCAAAGAACTTGGTCACTGGAGAAAGCTTGTGTTATATTCTGAATATTCTGCAACTCAAAGCAATTTTGTTTTTCCTTTAACCCTGGACCTCTCAACTGAGAAGTCATCCGACCAGGATTCTGTTGGACACCACTGTGACATTGGCTTACATAAACCACCAATGAGGAACCAGATGTCTCACACCTCAAAGAGAAGCCGATCAGATTCACATTGCATTCCTGTCCACTGTTCACATCCCAGGCATGGAGAATTGGCACTGCAGGTGGACTTCCTCAATTTTCACTGTCTATACTTGTCTATAAGAATGGTCTTGCCACCCCAGGGTGTTTCAAGACCTCTGCTGTAGGTTGGGGATACCAAGCATTGACCTCCTGGCTTCCAAGTTCCAAAACAAACTGGGGAAGTTTGTGTCCAGGTCCAAGGATCCTCCAGCCTTCATCGTGAATGCTTTGCTGGCTCTGTTAGGTGAGTTCCACCTGATTTTCACTTTCATATTCTAAAAATCCTTCCTTGCCTGATACAGAGAATTGGGATGAAGGGCATTCTGGTGACTCTCATTGCTCTGAGCTGGTCAAGGTGGTACATGCATCTTGTCAGATTCCTGGCAGAAGCTCTGTTGGCTGTTCAAGATCATCTGGATCTTCTGGTTTACTACTGTGGTTTACTACTGTGCTTCTTGATTGCTAGTTTAATGGCCTGACTGTAGAAGGCCAGGTCCTGAAGCATGGGGACCTACATAATTCAGTTATTCCTGTGCTCTTGAAAGCTAAAAAAAAGTGACTTCTTGCAGAGTCTGCCATCACACATGGAAAGCATATTTCTCATGCCGCGTACACACGACCATTTTTAATGACGAGAAAAATGCAATTTTTTAAAATGGTCATTAAAAATGATCGTGTGTGGGCTTCCAAGCATTTTTCACGACGTGAAAAATGGGCAAGAAAAAATTGGAACATGCTCTAATTTTTCTCGTTGTTTTTCACATCGTCGTTTTTCTCGTCCCGTGTGTAGGCTTTAACGACGTGAAAAAATGCGCATGATGCTCAGAATCAAGTATGAGACGGGAGCACTCGTTCTGGTAAAACTAGCGTTCGTAATGGAGATAGCACATTCGTCACGCTGTAAGGGACTGAAAAGCACGAGGCTGAAAAGCGCGAATCGTCTCTCAACAAACTTTACTAACATGAAGGGTGGCGCCATCCGAATGGAACTTCCCCTTTATAGTGCCGTTGTACGCGTTGTACGTCACCGCGCTTTACTCCACGATAGTGTGTAGGCAAGGCAGGCTTGAGAAGAATCACGTTGAGAAAAATGCCGTTTTTTTCAATGACATTAAAAACGGTCGTGTGTACGCGGCATCAGGGTTCGAGGCAAGGAATTGCTATCACAGAAAACATTGTGGGATGAATCTGATGTTTTCTCTAGGCTTGTCTATATCAGCATTTGCCTTGAGTTCCAAAAAGGACTAAATCTCAGCATTAGTGATTTTTTTTTTCAAAGACTGCTTGCCTCTCATCTAGGGTGTCACTTATATTGTTCCCTTTGCACATTCCATCCTGACTCCATGGGATCTCAACCTAATTCTGTTGATTTTCCAGGAATCTTTATTAGGGATATTTCACCTTTCTACTCTCACCCACAAGGTCACCTTCCTTATTGCTATCACCCCTGTAAGGGGAGTTTGAGTTGGTAGCTTTAATCTTGTGCTACACAGAAAAAAGGTTGTCTTGGGGCCAAAGGTCTCTTTTCTTTACAAAGTGGTTTCTTGCTTTCACCCTAACCAAGGCATTGTTCTGCCATCTCTATGTCCTGCCCCACAACATTCCAATGAGATTTTCCTCTATGGTCTATATGTTGTAGGTGCTGTTCAAGTCTATATCTCTGCTTCAGCTTATTTTAGAAGGGCAGATTCTCTTATTGTAATTTCTGAGGCTCCCAACTGTCCCTGATTTCGAGGGAATTTCTCCCTTATTTTGGTCTGATCTATATACAGGTGCATCTCATAAAATTTGAATATCATCAAAAAGTTCATTTATTTCAGTAATTCAATTCAAAAAGTGAAACTCATATATTTTTATATTGATATATACACAGAGTGATATAGCTCATGAATTTCTTCATTAAACCAGGTATTGGTACTTTTGGCAGTGTGGGCAGGTGCCAAGTCCTTCTGGGAAATTAAATCAGCATCTCCATAAAGCTGGTCAGCAGAGGGGAGTATGAAGTGCTCTAGAATTTCCTGGTAGATGTAAGGTACCTGTGATAGGTAGTGTCCGAAGTAGAACTTGTGTGCTGAGGATTCAGGCGAAAACGTAGTCAGGCAGATTAGGTTGGCAAAAGATCAGGCAAAACTGTACACGATCGAAATCCAGAGAGTGGTCAGGCAGGCAAAGGTCATACACGAGCTGGCGGTGAAGTACAAAATCAGCAGGCTAGAGAGTAGTAAATCAGTCACAACACCCAGGGAGCTATTCCACACAAACGGGCGATGAGAGATAGCATCACTTCCTTTTTATGGGCTGCTTTGATTGAAAATTGTCCACAGCTGGCAGCAGGTGGGGCTAGTGAGTCCAAGGTAATGCTTGATACTGAGAGGACATTTCCAATAGCCCAGATCTCCTCCATAGCACAACTGGTAAGGCTGCAGCTGTGGGACCAGGAAGATCCCGGTTCAAATACACCCAGGTACATGACAGGGCCCCCTTCCCAGTGGACCCCTCTGGGGGCCTAGCGGGGCTTAGTGGGAAAGGAGGCATAGAAGTCTCGAATAAGAGAAGGGGCATGCAGATCTTTGGCTGGAGCCCAGGAACGGTCTGTGACGGGATATCCCTTCCAATGAACCAGATACCGAAGGCCACGACCCTGTCTTCTAGAATCAAGAATCTTGGAGACTTCAAACTCATTTTGTCCATCAACAAGAACAGGAGGAGGTAGCTGTTGCGTTCTGGAGTAGCGATTGAAAATTTATTTTTTGAGGAGGGAAACGTGGAACACAGGATGAATCCGGAGAGAAGAGGGTAGTTTCAACCGATAGGAGACTGGCCCGACTCGAGCAATAATTCTGTAAGGACCAATGAATCAAGGGCCCAATTTGGTAGAAGGTTGTTTCAGTCTCACATATTTGGTTGATAGCCAAACTCTGTCCCCCACCACATATGGAGGTATATGGCATCTTCGTTTGTTGGAAAAAAGTGCATACTTGCCTGCTGACTTCCATAGTAATAAGCAAATCTTTTTCCAATGTAGCAAAATATTTTACACCCACTGATCTGCTGCTGGTACACCAGAAGAAGGCTGAAGTAGGGGAAAAGTCTGAGGGTGATAGCCTAGGGCTGCGTAGAATGGTGTGGTATGAAGAGCACTGTCCCAATGGGAATTAATAGCGAACTCAGCTAAATGCAAATACTCAGACCATTTGGAGTGTAAGGCATTGACATAATGTCGAAGATAGGTTTCTAGGGTCTGGTTCATGCGTTCGGTTTGACCATCTGTTTGAGGGTGATGTGAGGTAGAGAGTGAAAGCGTTACTCCCAGTTTCTTGCAGAATGCTCTCCAGAATCGGGAAACAAACTGGGATCCGCGGTCTGAGACGACATTGGTAGGTATGCCATGATATCTCACAATATGGGAAAGGAAGAGAGTAGACAGTGCTTCCGCTGTAGGTAATTTCGGGAGCGGCACAAAATGAGACATTTTGGAAAAGCGATCCACTATGACCCATATAGCAGTCATGCCCTCGGACTTGGGTAAGTCTGTAATGAAGTCCATAGTCAAATGGGTCCAAGGCTGACGAGGTGCCGAAAGTGGTTGTAACAGTCCAGTAGGCAATGTACGGGGTACTTTATTAGCAGCACAAGTTGGACAGGCAGCCACATAGTCAGTAACATCCCTTTTCATATGAGGCCACCAGACATGACGCTGCAAGGTCTTAAGAGTGATGGTGACACCAGAATGACCAGATAACACACCATCATGTGCCCAGAGGAGTACAGGTTTTCTGAGGCTAGGGGCTACGAACAGGCAACCTGGTGGTATCTTCAAGCCTTGGGGAACACGATTCTAGGTTTCTTGTAACTGTTGGGAAAGAGCCGTAGAGATCTGTGCGACAATTTTGTGAGGTGGGATTATATACTGCTCGGTAGGTTGGTCTTCTTCAGAGGTAGCGAACTGTCTGGAAAGAGCATCGGCTTTCTTGTTTTATGCCCAGGAACATAAGAAAGAACAAAATTAAAACGGGACAAAAACAGAGCCCATCGAGCCTGACGTGAGTTCAAACGTCTTGCAGTCTGAAGATACAGTATGTTTTTATGGTCAGTGAGGATAGAAAAAGGTTTGGGAGCCCCTTCCAGAAGATGTCGCCATTTAGACAATGCCAATTTGATGGCCAGTAGTTTTCGATTCCCAACTCTAATTCATCTCCGCTGGAGAAAACTTTCTAGAAAAAAATGCTACTGGATGGATTCTACCGGACTTAGGCTGTCTCTGGGAGAGCACGGCACCTGCTCCTACCTCAGAGGCATCAACTTCAACTATGTACTGAAGATCAGGATTTGGATGCTGAAGAATTGGAGCATTGCTGAACATGTCTTTTAATTGCTGGAAAGCCGATTCTGCTTCTGAGGACCATACCTTGCAATTTGTACCTTTCTTAGTCATAGCAGTAAGGGGGGCCGCAATGGAGGCAAAACCTTTGAAGAAGCGACTGTAGTAATTTGCAAACCCTAGAAAGCTTTGGAGCCCCCTTAAAGTGGTCGGTTGGGGCCATTGCAAGACAGCGGAAAGTTTTTGAGGGTCCATTTGGAAACCGACAGCACTTATAATGTATCCAAGGAAAGGAATACGGCTTTGATGGAAACTGCATTTCTCAAGCTTCGCGTAAAGATGTTTTTCTCTCAGTCGTTGCAATACCTGCTTTACATGCGAGATGTGCTCTAGATGAGTCTTGGAAAAGATTAAAATGTCGTCCAAGTAGATGATCACAAAACTGTTGCTGAAATCATGAAAAATTTCATTCATGAAACGTTGGAAGACAGCAGGGATGTTACACAACCCAAATGGCATATCCAGATATTCAAAATGTCCATTACGAGTGTTGAATGCTGTCTTCCACTCGTCCCTGTCTTTAATTTGAATCAGATTATAAGCCCCTTGTAGGTCTAGCTTGGAGAAGATAACAGCCCCCTTAAGTACATCAAACAGTTCAAGAATGAGAGGCAAAGGGTAGGAGTCTTTTACAGTGATTTGATTTAACCCTCGATAGTCTATGCATGGTCGAAGACCCCCATCTTTCTTTTCAACAAAGAAAAAACCTGCCCCTACTTGAGAAGAAGAGGGTCGGATAAAACCTCTTTCCAAGTTGTCTTTTACGTATTCCTCCATGGATTTTTGTTCAGGCAAAGACAGGGGATAGGTCCTTCCTTTGGGAAGAGGTGCTCCAGGAATCAATTTAATTGCACAGTCAAAAGAACGATGTGGAGGTAAAAGCTCTGCCTTTTGCTTGCAAAATACGTCTGCAAACGCATGGTATTGAGGCAAGGTAGGTGGGACGGCCACGGAAGCCAACATACAAGCAGAAAGTCTTTTGGGTTGAGACAAACAGTTTGAATGACAGAACGACCCCCAAGAGGTTAGTTCTCCATTTTCCCAATCAAAAGAAGGGTTATGTTGTTGTAACCATGGGTAACCAAAGATAAGGGGTAGAAGTGGAGAATAAAGAACTTCCTCTTTGTGGAGTACGCCTACCTGAAGGGTGATTGTCATAGTCTCAAATTTTACAATGCCATCTCCCAAGGGTTGTCCATTCACGGTGGTAATGTTAAGGGGTCTAGATTTTGGAACAAATGGGACATTATTTTTTTTAGCAAAAGTGTAGTCCAAGAATATGCCAGCAGCTCCAGAATCCACAAAAGCCTCACAGGAGACAAGTTTAGAGGGTAAATGGATAATTGCAAGAACGGTAATCTTGGTCTTGGAGGATATACCTGTAAGGTCTAAGCCAGCTCCTCCAACACTGGTTAGACTCTGCCTTTTACTGGACGGGAAGGGCAGACAGATAATAAATGTCCTTTAAGTCCACAGTATAGGCATAGGCCCAATGCACGCCTGCTTTGTTTCTCCGACTAGGTGGAGATGGCTTACATCCATGGGTTCCACATGGGTTCATCCATGGGTTCCACAGGTGCCTGGGGTTCAACTCAGATTTCAGGTTCTGGCTGAGGTGGTGCTTGGAAGTTAGGGGCCAAACGGTAAACTGGCCGGGAAACTTGCGAGTTCTAAGTCTCTGGATCGTAGCAGGAGTAGGATCCGGAGTCTGGACCGTTGCAGAGGAAGCAGGCAAACAAGATTTAAACATAGTACAAAGTTCATCTAACTTGGCGTCCAGGGAAGAAAGATGCTGTTCATGAGCTCCAATCAATTGTCCCTGACGTGAAATCGCCTTAACAATCTCAGCAGGGTCCACTGTCATTGTGGCCCGTTTGTAATGTAAGGTACCTGTGATAGGTAGTGTCCGAAGTAGAACTTGTGTGCTGAGGATTCAGGCGAAAATGTAGTCAGGCAGATTAGGTTGGCAACAGATCAGGCAAAGCTGTACACGATCGAAATCCAGAGAGTGGTCAGGCAGGCAAAGGTCATACACGAGCTGGCGGTGAAGTACAAAATCAGCAGGCTAGAGAGTAGTCAGGAATTCAGGCAGAAGTTCAACAAGAAAATCAAGATCAAAAAGCAGTCACAACACCCAGGGAGCTATTCCACACAAACGGGCGCTGAGAGATAGCATCACTTCCTTTTTATGGGCTGCTTTGATTGAAAATTGTCTACAGCTGGCAGCAGGTGGGGCTAGTGAGTCCAAGGTAATGCTTGATACTGAGAGGACATTTCCAATAGCCCAGATCTCCTCCATAGCACAACTGGTAAGGCTGCAGCTGTGGGACCAGGAAGATCCCAATTCAAATACACCCAGGTACATGACAGTAGAGGGCTGCGCTGACTTTGTACTTGATAAAACACAGTGGACCAACACCTGCAGATGACATAGCACCCCAAATCATCACGGACTGTGGAAAATTTTGCATTTCATTTGGAAGTCAAGGTCCCAGGGTCTGCAGGAAGAGTGGAGAGGCACAGATTCTAAGTTGCATGAGGTCAAGCATGAAGTTTCCACAGTCAGTGATTATTTGGGGTGCCATGTCATCTGCTAGTGTTGGTCCACTGTGTTTTATTAATGATCATGGTATCACTGTGCTTGATTGGCCAGCAAACTCGCCTGACCTAAACCCCATAGAGAATCTGTGGGGTATCGTCAAAAGGAAGATGAGAGGCACCAGACCCATCAATGCAGATGAGTTGAAAGCTACTATCAAAGAAACCTGGGCTTCCATAACACCTCAGCAGTGCCACAGTCTGATCGCCTCCATGCCATGCCGCATTGATGCAGTAATTCATGCAAAAGGAGCCCCGACCATACAATACTGTACATGGACATACTTTTCAGTGAGTCAACACTTCTGTATTAAAAATCTTATTTTTTTATTGGTCTTATGTAATATTCTATTTTTCCGAGATACTGCATTTTGGGTTTTCACTAGCTGTAAGTCAAAATCATCAAAATTAAAAGAAAAAAATACTTGAAATATATCACCCTGTGTATATCGCATCTATATATAAAATATATGAGTTTCACTTTTTGAATTTAATTACTAAAATAATGATGATATCCTAATATTATGAGCTGTACCTGTAGTATATAAAATGCACTTTTTATCCTTCAAAAATAATTTCCCAGTGCTAAACCTTTCACCCAGTTTCTAAATTGCTGCATTTGTCAATTTCAAAAGCCAGTATAAAGGAATAGTAGTAATAAAAAAGCACTTGTGGGTTTAACTGCTTATTTTGTTTCTAATTCTCCTTTAAGGGGGTGCGTCCAATGCCTACATACTTTTGCACATACTCTAGGAGACAACCTGCTTTTTGTTCCACAATCTGCAGGTGGATTACAAAGCTCATAGTTTTAGCCTATATATTTGTGTGTTAATTGCTATATAATAAGTGTTATTAAACCCACAACAGTAAAAATAGTCATATGCAGTAAAGCATGCTTGTTATACTCACTGTGGAACCTAAGGGGTTAATCCTCTGTGTTCTGCTTCGTGTTAATGAACTGTTGTATAACACTTGTCAGACAGCTCAACAATAATTCAGAAGTCAAAAAACGTGAGACATCAGATCTGTATGTATTCTTTTTCCGCATAACTTTTTTGTAAAAAGACAATTCCACCATTAGTCCAGGAATATATCAAGAGCTCTTCTGCATGCAGCCTGCTAGATCCAGGAGCAGTCATGAAATGGAGGAAATACAGTTCCAGGTTAAAGGTTACTGCCCTTCACTCTGAAGAAAATAGTACTTCCTGTCAAGCTCTGGCAAAATAATAACTAACTAACTCTAACCACTAGATGGCTGCAACGTCAAACTAACATTGCAGTATAATTTGTAACAGCACACATTTACTATGAACAATATGGGCAGAACACTCTGCATTGTGTAAAAAGGCTGTTTGATTCTGTCTTCTCTGATCCTCCCCTTCTTCCACTGTCCCCAAACAATCTCCTGATAGAACAGAGGTTTGGGGACAAGCTGCACATGCTCATTTTAGTGTGTATTGCTTGAGATATTTTTTTGAGAGAGTGCATGTGATCAGCACAGGGCCAATCAGCACTGTCCAGACAGAGGGTCATGGGTCCTGCAGCCTCATAGGACAATCAGGGGAGAATGAAAACTCCTCCTACAAGCTTTAACCAAACACTGATAGAAGTCACAAGACTGCTCTAACTGCTGATGAGAAAAGGTATTTAGCAGTTTATATTTACTAAAACTATTACAGTTCTGTGTACTGTGGAAGACCAGATATAGTGAATGCAGGGTCCTGGGTTCAGGGGCGGATCCAGGGGGGGGAAACAGGGCAATTGCCCCCCCGAGACCATCTGTCACACTCACTTGCTTGGTCTGTTTTTTTTTTTCTGCCTGATCTCCCAGAATTTGGGGACCCGGTACCGGTCGGCCATAAGTCCCCTGCACCCCAAACTGGCACACATGTAGTCCCATGTCTCCTCTACAAGTGTTCAAAGATTGGTGTCTGGGAAACCTACGGCTGGGGAGAACCGATTTTTCAAAGCCAGGCACTCCTTCCATAGACTCCAATGTTAAACGGTAATTTCTCCGGTGAATTTGCAGGTCCGGTACCGGCCGGTCGTAAATCCCCATGACCCTAAACTTGGCACACATATAGCCCCGTGTCTCCTCTACAAGTGTGCAAAGTTTGGTGTCTGGGAGACTTACAGCCGGGGAGAACCGATTTTTCAAAGCCGGGCACTCCTTCCATAGACTCCCATGTTAAACATCAGTCTAGTCATGGGCACAGTGAAGCATGTGCACAGTGAGGCATGAGCACAGTGAGGGAAAGTGAGGCACATTGAGGCATGCAGATGGACACCCTAGGCTTATACTCAAGTCAATAAGTTTACCCAGTTTTTTGGGGTAAAATTAGGTGCCTCGTCTTATATTCGGGTCGGCTTATACTCGAGTATATACAGTACTTGTTCTGCGGCTGCCGCTGCCTCTCTGAGTCTCTCTCTCAGTTTCTCACATCAGCCGATCAGCGGCGCCGAGAGAGAGACTCGTCTAATGTAGTTACGCGGTGCATTGAGACGATACCAGGAGCGGAGGAGGAGGTGGGTGGAGCCTCTTCCCTGCACTCGTTGCTAACGCCTGGGCCGCTTGGCGTCTAGCAACGAGTGACGTCAGTGAGTCACGTCGGGCCGCTCTGCGGGCAGGTGCGATAGCGTGCGGCTCCACAGACGGGTAAGAAAGCGGGCGGCTCCGCTTGCGGCACGGTTTGTGGGCAGGTGGCGTGGTTCGTGGGCAGACCGTGCTGCTCAGTGTGTTGGCAGCGCAGGTGAAAGTGAGAGAGCAGGCTCATCTCTCACCGCCCGTGCCTGCCCTGCATTCCTGCAGTGACTTCCGCCCTCACTGTGCAGGCAGCAGAGAGATTACATTATCTCTCTGCTGCCTGACTCTGGGAGTCTGGGACACAGCAAGAGACAACCAAAACTACACCTTAGCAGGCAAGTTAGGGACAATCCGCAAATTGTGTCAGGTGACGTGGCAAATGACAATCTGCATCTGGTGGCAGGCAAGTGACAATCGGCAAGGTGTGGCAGGTGAGTGGCAAGTGACAATCCGCAAGGTGTGGCTAGTGACAATCCGCAAGGTGTGGCAATTGATGTGGCAAGTGACAATCCACAAGGTGTGGCAAGTGACAATCCACAAGATGTGGCAGGTGACGTGGCAAGTGACAATCCGCAACGTGTGGCAAGTGACACGCTCAGGGCTCCCACTAATTGCAGGCGACAGTGGCAAGTGACACACTTGGGGCTCCCACTGATTCTGCATTGAACTATTTAATTTTATATTACAATGTAATAATAGAAATAATGCACTTCAATCATCCTGACACCATAACAACCATGGTGCCGGGATGATTGAAGCGCCGACACCAGCCATTTCCCCGATAAATTTCCCACAAAAAAAAATATTTTTTGGCAGTGCCCCTCCCGAGAAAAGACTCTGGATCCGCCCCTGCCTGGGTTTAGTAACACTTTAAGGTAAAGGTTCCACCTTACATGGTCAAAGTGCTCTCCACTAGATTAGTTAGTGCTTCCCCGGCTTATCAGCATCAGGAATTGGTTTCTCAAATTTGCAGGGCTGCCACCTAGTCTTCTGTTTGTCAAGTTGTACGAGGAGGATTTTTTTACTTCATCTGATGCCAACATTGGGTGGTTCTGTGAGCTCTATTAAGCCCCTTCTTTTAAAGGGGCTGTAAACCCTTGAGGTTTTTCATTCTAATGCATTCTATGCATTAAAATGAAAAACCTTCTGTAGTGCAGCAGCCCCCCCAGAGCCCCCCTTTTACTTGCCTGAACCTGATCTTTCCAGCGATGAGAACGAGCCCAGCAGCTCCAGCCACTGTCTCTGGTGACGGGTCCTCATTGGATAGATTGATAGCAGCAGCAGCCATTGGCTCCTGCTGCTGTCAATCAAATCCAGTAACAAGGGAGTCGGGGGCGGGGCCGAGTCCTGCTGTCTGTCAATGGACACAGCAGCAGGACTCGGGTGCACGCCCGCACTGGTGCCCCCTTGGAATGCAGGTCTCCGAGGGGGCACTCGATACATGGAGGAGCCAGGAGCGCCGCTTTGGGACCCCAGAAGAGGAGGATTGGGCCCCTCTGTGCAAAACCCTTGCACAGAGGTGGTAAGTATACCATGTTTGTTATTTTTTTTTTTTTACTTTAAAACCCCTTTAACCTGTTGTTCATGTGGGCCTGTTGAAGTTTGTTTTTACTGTATTAGTGACACTTTTTTTGATTTTAATTTTGACTGAAACAACTCCATCTTGTATTCTTCTACAAGAAATGTACAGAACTTTTGTAATCTCTTGAGATAAGTTAGCTAGTTGTCAGCATGTACCAGGCTGAGCTGGTTCTAGTCATTCTGTTTGATGGACATTTAGTAGATGAGGACTAGTGCAGTCAGTATTACACAGAAGTGTATATAAAACTGTTTGCCATAGCATTTTAGAATTCACTTATGCACCGCAAACCTGTCAGTGTTAATTCCTTGTGTGCACATGCTAAAGGGCATTTTTCTTCATGTTAAAGTATTTTATTGAATGAGATATAACAGAAATGTACAGAACATACATTTATAATGGTTGTAGAACAATGACTACATATTTCTATTATAAAGAATAAGTAGTAAATTCATGGTCTACAATGTGCATATTGCTGTATAGTTTCTAAGGGCTAAGCAGAAATCAACGGTGGATACATCCACGCACTAGATGTATGTTACAGTAGATGGTAAGATAACGAACAAACAAATATTATTTGGTTTAGTACAATTAAGAACTAATCACATAGTGCAATATTATAATGCTGCTTAGATAATGCTTTTCAAATAAAAATAAAGATCTAAGTGAACTTTAAATGGACGTAAAAGATAGCGTAAAAATGACATGAAAATAGAAATGGATAAGTAGGTATCCTAAAAATAAGTAGAATAGGATAGTAGGAAAGTAGAGGGGGGGTATAGGAGTCCACTCGGATGGCTCGAGTTCATTGGTCTTTGACCTGTGTATTACAACAGGATAATAGAGTGTTCACGATATGATCCACCTGCTACCATGGCATGAGAATCAAGTCTTCGCGGAATGAAGATAGGTGATATTTAATCCATGGGTTCCATAACTTTTCAAAGATTGGAATTTGATCTCTTTCTATGGATAGCATTTTGGCGTGAGCCATAAATCCATTGACTCTACGTATAGTCTCGGCTATTTCCAGTTTAGGGGTCTTCCATGCTTTTGCAATTGTTTGTTTGGCTGCCGTAAACAATTGAGTGAGAAGTTTAAATTGTTTATATGTGATGTAATCTGGTTTTAAATTGAGCAAGGCCGTGGCTGGGTCAGGATGTATAGTGAAGCCAAATATTCTGGAGGCAGTTTCAAATATCTGTTCCCAGTATAATTGTATCAACGGGCAAGACCACCAAATGTGTAGGTGGGTGCCCGGGTCGGGACAGCCCCGGAAGCATTGGCCTGTTTGGTTTGGCGTAAATTTCGCCAATCTATAGGGAACGAGGTACCAACGGGTTAGAACTTTATAGTTGGTTTCTACCGCCAAAACACTTGGTGAAGAAGATTTTGTTATAGACCATATTTTGGACCAATCAGCCACATCGAATTCTCTTTCCAGGTCCTCCTCCCATTTACGTGCATAAGGTGGTTTGTCTAAACCTGGGTAAATTGTAATGTGGGTGTATATTGACGATATTAGTCCTCTTGAATGGGGGTCTTTTAAACATGCAGATTCAAATATTGTAAGTTGGGATAAAGGGGTGTCAGTAATTAACAAAGGTGCGTAAAAGTTTTTAATTTGGAGATATCTGAAAAGTTCAGAGTTCGGCAAGTTATAGGTGTCGCAAAGGGTAGGAAACGTATGAAAAGATGATGTAGAGGTTAGGTAATTAAGCCGAGTAATATTCAATGTATTCCATACCCTAAATGACTTGGGTGAGACCCATGCTGGGTAAAAAGCAGGGTTTTTAAGGAATGATAAGAGAGGGTTGTGAGGTGATTGTAGCTGATGTTTAAATCTAAGGTTATCCCATACGGCTAAAAAGTGTTTTATAATAGGGTTACTTAGGGTTTTTCTTTCTTTAGGAAGGAGCCATAGTACATTGGATATAGATAGAGGGTCACATTCTGCTGCTTCTATTATTACCCATATAGGTATATCGTCATTAGTGTGATATTTAGTGAGGCTGGCAATATGTGCCGCTCTATAATAATTAGCAAAATTAGGTAACCCAAGGCCTCCCTTAAGTTTCGGTAAATAAAGTGTATGTAACGATACACAGGGTTTTTTGGAGCCCCAGACATAGTTTGATGTTTTTCTTTGGAGTATTCTAAGATAATAAGATGGGATTGGGATTGGTAAGACTCTAAATAAGTAGAGTATTTTAGGGAGAATTGTCATTTTGACTGCATTAATTTTACCTATCCATGAAATTGGGAGATGTGTCCATTGTTGTAAAAGAGTTATTTGTTTGAGGAGTGGGGGATAGTTTGCTGCAAAGAGATCTAAGTTTGAGGCTGTTAGGTGAATCCCTAAATAGGGGATTGACCTCTCAGTCCATATGAAAGGAAGTGCAGTTTTGGCCGAGTCTGATTCTATTTTAGTGAGGGATATATCTAGGGCCATGGATTTTTTGGGGTTTATTGTAAGTCCCGAAATCACTGCAAATTTATCTAAAACGGATAGAAGATTAGGTCCAGAGACTTGTGGGGATGATAGAAATAGGAGTATGTCATCTGCAAATAGGCATAATTTATGATGGTATCCAGCTAATTCGATGCCTGTGATTGTCGGATCTGTGCGGATTCGTTGAGCTAGGGGTTCTATTAGGAGGGCGAATAGGAGAGGGGAGAGTGGACATCGCTGGCGCGTTCCTCTTTCTATATTAAAGGAATTCGATTTATAGCCTGCGTATTTTATATATGCAATTGGTTTGTTATAGAGTGCTTCTATCCATGTTAGGAAGTGAGGGCCAAAACCCCATTTTTGTAATGTGTAATTGAGGTACGGCCAGGCTATGGAGTCAAAGGCCTTTTTTATATCTAGGGACAGAAAACAGGAGGGTATACGTCGTTTTTTGGCTATGTGGGCTAGCAATACGGCCCGACGGACATTGTCTCCCGCCTGCCGCTTTGGCATGAATCCTACTTGATCCTTATGGATGAGCTTGCCTATTATTCTATTTAGTCTTTTGGCCAATATTTTGGCTAAGATTTTGATATCTAGGTTCAGAAGGGAAATTGGGCGAAAGTTTGTACATAGGGTATCATCCATGAGAGGTTTTGGGATCATACAAATAATGGCGGTCAGGGTTTCCTGTCTAAAGGATTCTCCTTTCAATAGTACATTGAAGGCGTCTGCTAAGATTGGTGATAATATGTCTGTATAGGTTCTGTAATATAAAGCTGAGTAGCCATCTGGGCCTGGTCTCTTGTTTATTTTTAATTCTTTAATAGCCTTGGCGACATCTTCTGGTGAAATAATTTCTTCTAGGATTTTATTTTGGTCAGGGGAAAGTCCTGGCAAATGTAAGTCGGAGAAAAATGTATCTGCAGCTAGCGGGTCAAAGTTATTAGATGAAGCATATAATGAGGATAGGTGGGAATGAAATTTTTTGACTATTTTGTGAGGGTTGCTTGTGTATACTTCCTTTGCTAGTTTTAGCCGAATTGGTTTAAAGGGTTTGTTTAGGGAATTGAGTGTTCTTGCAAGGTATGTCCCGGGCTTATTAGCTTTCATGAAGCGGTTAAATCTTGAGCGTTTATAGGATTTTTCTACGGCTTCTGTGAGAAATAAGTTGTATGCAGTACGGGTCTTGTCTTATCGGGATTTAGTTAATGTGGATGGATTTTCTTGATGCGATATAAAGGCCGTGTTAAAATCCATTTCCAGTTTACGGGCAAGGGTTTTCCGTTCTCGTTTAAATATAGCTGATTGTTTCTGGATTGTGTTGCGTATCACAGGTTTATGGGCTTCCCATAGAGTTAGCATACTAATTTCTGGGCTAGAGTTAAGGGTAATGTATTCTTTTATGTCTTGTTCAATAGTTTGGCGATAAGCTGGGTGTTTGAGTAGAATGTCTGGGAGATTCCAAGTACGATCATGGCCTTTGGGTAATAATGATTTAATGGAGGTGAGTACAGCATTATGGTCGGACCATGGAATGGGGACTATGTCTGCAGCAATGATTTCAGGGAGCATGCCTATAGTTAGAAATATATGATCAATCCTTGAAAATGTTTTGTGGGGATGGGAATAGTATGTGTATTTCCGTGTAGTGGGGTTGGCTTCTCTCCATGAATCTACTAAATTATGTTTGGATAGGATTTGTGAGAAGGACTTCTTGACATTTGTTTGTGATGGTGTGTACGGGGATTTATCCAGAAATGGGAGGAGGACCTGGTTGGAGTCACCACAGAGCATAACTGTTCCTATTTTATGATCATTCACTACTTGTAATAAATGTGACATAAATGGATTGGGTTGTTTATTTGGTGCATAATAAGAAACTACAGTTATTGCGGTATCCACTATGTGACCCGTAAGAATTAAGTATCGTCCTTCAGGATCTTTTATTTGTGATTGGAGTATAAATGGGGTAGAACGATGGAAGGCTATGAGAGTACCCCGTTGCTTGGAGGCAGCCGAGACCGTGTAGGTTTGTGGATAGAAATGGGATATAAATTTGGGTGTGGTGGTTTTTGTGAAGTGAGTTTCTTGTAAACAAACTATGTGTGCCTTTTTGGCATGAAATACGCGGAAGGCCTTGGTTCGTTTTTGAGGAATGTTCAGTCCCTGAACATTCAGGGACAAAATGTTTAATGGTGCCATGGTAGTAGGGTGGATAAGGAGGACTTACCTGTTGCCAAGTAATTTGTGTTATTCAATGCGATCCAAGTGGACTCGAAGAGGGGGAAGGAAAGCAGATAGAAGTTGAATACTAGAGTGATAGAATGGAATAAAATTTGACTGTTTAGACAAAATAATACATATACTAACATAAAGACACATTTAAGTGTTTTCCGCAAGTGGGGGCAAAAATCCCCCACTGGGGAAATAGCGCCTCCGTCAGACTTCCACATGTTTTATGTGGTCGAATGAGGGAGGCAAAGTAGGGCGCACGGATCTCCCGTTCAAAAGGGGGGGAGAGCCATCTGAAAAGAATAATACGATAAAGAATAATTCGTTAACCTAATAATGCATATGAAAACTGTTAAGATTATAGGTAAATACTCCAGGGAAGGGACTATAGGGGTGACAAAAATTTAAGAAAATCTGCTGATTGCTCCAGGATCTCCTGGTGAGAAAGCTACCTAAACTAGAGGGGTGGTAATAAAGGGTGAGGATAGAGCAGGAATTGGGGGTCCTCCTTTACACACTAGGAGTAATAACTAAACTGTCGGCTAGGGGAATTAATAAAAAAGATCCCCAGAGGTAAATAATACTGTTGTTCTAGTAGTTCCCATTCAGTAATATAAGATCAATCATTTGACTTACAAAGAGGGGGGACTGGTAAAATAAGTATGACCTATGTTCTTCAATAGTCTAGTGAACGTCAGGAGAAACTATATAATGTTCTTCTTCAAGAACCAGAAAATCTAGGATAGCAGGACTTTTGCTTACCCTAAGTCATGCTAAAAAAAAAAAAAAAAAAAACTAGATCAAAAAAGACAAAAAAAGATAGAAAAAACTTCAACCGTATGCTGGTTAGCATTTTTAGTATTTAAGCTTAGTATTTAAGCTTAACTGGAAAACTATGAGCAATCAGTATAAGTGAAAAGGGACTGCATCTGGGGCAACACTTATTATTGTGCATTAGTTTGTAAATGAGTGCTATGTGTTGCACAATATGTCTTCAAAAGGTCCATAGCAGGGTAAAAGCGAACAGGTTGATTTCTTTGAGTTTTCTGTCAGTCCATTGAATCTTCTCTTTCCTGAGGAGGAGATGTATGACGACTTCTCTTGTGGGATGGATGATTTCCATTTTCCAAATTGGGTTGGGAGTGATGCCCTTTGGATGGAAGGGGCATTGCTCTACTCCGCAGAGAGGTATTTCTTGGATCTGGATCCATTAAATGTAGATCTATGAGTGTTTGTTGAAGTTCTTCATAGGTTCTGCAAGTGTATATTTTCCCTTTATAGGCGAATCGTAAAGAGAATGGGAATCCCCATTGATATGGGATATCATGGCTTTGGAGTTCCTGAAGAAGGGGTTTTAATGCTCTTCTCTTAGAAATTGTAGTTTGGGACAAATCAGCAAACAGTTGGTATTCATGTCCTTGAAAATGTAACTGTTTTTTATCTCTGGCTGATGACAGAAGCATTTCTTTTGTGCGGTAGTAGTGTAGTTTCACTATGATGTCCCGTGGAGGACCGTCAGGTTTTTTAGCAGCAAGTGCTCGATGAATTCTGTCAAATTCCATTCTTTCAATGGGAATGGCTGTTTGCAATTCCTGGAACAGTGCAGTAATTGTAGATTGCAGGTCAAGAATTGCCTCAGGGATACCCCTGATTCGCAAATTGGACCTCCTGTCCCTATTCTCATGGTCTTCTAGCTTGTTATGAAGCAAGATATTTTCCTCTTTGAGATTTTCAAGTTCCATTGAATGTTCCAGAGAAATATTTTCTAAGTCCTCAGTTTTTATCTCTAAGGCAGCTGTACGCTTACCAATTTCCCTTATCTCTCTTGTGAGGTTTGAGGTAATTTGATCAGATGTCTGCTTTAGTGCTTTATGGAGCATATTTTCAAATTGTTTAAATATGGCTGGAGTTATTTGTGAGGTCTGAGGAGAGTCTTGTATGGTAAATAAATCATTGTCAGAGTCAGCTGAGAATATAGGCTGTGACAGGTTTAACTGGTGTGAGCGCATAGATGCTGTGAATGAGGCAGAGGATTGTGCCCCTTTAGTCACGGTTCTCCCCTTAGGAGCTTTCATGACAGGATTTTTTTAACTTGGTACCGCTCCCTCTCTGAGCCATAATTCTGCCCACAAAATGGACTACAGGGTCTCTGGTACTTGTTCTACCCCTCTGGTATGTAATTATACTTGCGGGTTAACGCTGGATACCGGCTCTCCCCACGAACGGTACGGAGCTCTAGCTCTGCATTACCGCACCGCTAGACTCCGCGCATGCGCCCCCAAAGGGCATTTTTCTTATACAACAAACAATCCTGTCTAAAACAACTTGGCAAGCCCTGAGCCAGGAATGAACATGGAAAACCTCACAGCTGAATGAACCCACACACAGATCCCGGGAATCAGACACAAAAGATATCTGGTAAAAAACTTTTAGATTACTTGCTTCTCTGTCTCACAGGGTTTTCATGGGTGTCGGGTTGCAGGTAAGCTCACAATGCGGACCTATCTTGTATAACTTTTGTGTTGCATTTTTCTTATACATCTAAAACATGACTTACCGTAAAATCACTTTCTTGGAGCTTAGGAGACATAGGCCCCTCCACTCTTCTTATAATCCACTCCTACTATTGTTTTGCTACCAAACTGAAGCATGATGGGAGTGGGAGGGGTTATGCTAGGTTGTCCTAACAGATTTTTTTACTTGTGTCTAATCTAATAATCCTAGGTACTTAAATACTCATCCTGTGTCCCTTAATGTTCTCCTAGAATAGGATTTCATGGTAAGTCAAAAAATACTATTTTATCAAAGCAATGAAATACAATCATATTTAAAGTACAACAATTTTTTTCTCAATCAATAGTTTTATTAAGAGAAGTAAGTCTATTACAGGGGCATTATCATTCTGAGGTCATACAATGGTAGTATGCATATATTTTACCTTATAAGCCTTATAAACATGGTATGTTCATGTAAGAGTAAAAACAGAAAGGGTGCAAGAGGATGCAAGGCTGGGTTCACACCTCCGACGGATGCGGCTCGCAGCAGGGGTATGGTGCATCCCTGTTCTCTGTTTTCAGGGACAATTCGGGGGCGAATTTTTGCCTGAATTCGGCCCTGAAACTGAACTAAAGACGCACAGCGTTCCTATGCAAGCCACTCTGCAGCTGCAACAAAGATATGTGAATCGGCTCCATAGAGAGCCGGTCACAATCTCCTGTCATGCGAATTGGATGTGGAGAAACCCAGGTATGAACCCAGCCTTAAGG
Source organism: Rana muscosa (assembly GCA_029206835.1). Taxonomy (NCBI): domain Eukaryota; kingdom Metazoa; phylum Chordata; class Amphibia; order Anura; family Ranidae; genus Rana; species Rana muscosa. The sequence continues at coordinate 212,233,877 of CM055120.1, read as the reverse complement.
GGTAAATTGTGAAAAGAGGGAGAAGAGAGGAGTTAGGTGTGGCTATGGAGATGTAGGGTGTCTCTCGGATTAGGTATGGATCTAGGTAAGATACATTCCTTGGTTAGAAGCAAGGTTACAATTAGTCATTTTCTTTTTCAGGGTTCACTATTTGTTTTTTTTAGATGTACCAAGCTCTGGTAAATGTGTGGCACAGGTGTTTATGCACATTTCATTATGTGTTTTTGTGCACGAAAACATCCTCTCCTCCTTCTGTCTCCTTTTCCTCTCTTCACCCTAGCAAGCCTACCCCAGTAAAACATGGAGAACTAAGGACAATTCAGTCCCCTGGATGTCGAGGGTTTCATCCCGAAGGTGCAGGAGCACCCCAATGAGTATGCCTTTAGAAATCCCCATTATAAATTCTGGTTTAAGAGATAGATTTCCTAGAATCAAATAGCAAGGCAGATGTTCCTGGATTGGGAGTCCCACTGTGCAAAAAAAAATAAATAACATCTATGATAAGCCTCTGTAGTGCCCTGTAGGTTTTGTAGATAATGTACTAAAATTAGTTTGTTGTCATTATGCAAACCTGGCAGGAAATGTTTGTTATCTTTGCAGTAGGAAATGTGCAGACATGTGAGTTCTGTTAGACATTTGTTTACAGTATTGTAGCTAGACGTTAGCAGATGTTCACTTAGCAAAGACATAGAACTGTGTGATTTTTTGCTGAGAGACACCTATATAGAAGCTGTAAGAAAATTTTGTAATAATTGTTATAAAAAATAAGGCATGTAAAGAAATTTACTGTTTTAAAACAGCCAAAGAAACAACAAAGTATAGCAAAAAATGTTATATCCCTTTTTAAAAATGTATTAGCCTTAAGATGCCATGGTAACTGTCCCGTTGGAGACACAAGGAAGGATGCAAAGTCATCTGGAATTGTGCACCTTATGTGGTGTCTCAAGTTGCAGATCCATGGACCCTTTCTATATTGTGGATTAGTAAGTCTTCAAAACAGAAACCATCACATTAGTGAACAATTGTGAAGAGCACATGCAGCTTTGATTGCAGTGATAGCATTCTGCATGTTTAAGTTGATGGGAATGTACAAAAAACACAGCTTACTAGAAAGGATCCCAAATACACACTTGACAGCTCTTTGTTCTGTGCTCTGATGAGATGATGTTTAAACATCTTCTTCTGCACATCTAGTAAGCAATAGGGCCTTAGCAGGTTTTCACCTAGGGCAAAGGCCTCATCCTCAACAAAGGCATAAGGTAGCGCTGGGTCTCCCAAGTGGATAGATCCAGTATGCTCACCTGTTTTGTTTCTCTTCTTCCTTTAGCAATTGTGCAGCAGATGTTGCAGCTGCTGCCGTGAAACATTGTATATTTTCAGTATTATCTATAGTTTACAAGCTCTGACAGCAAATCTACACTTAGGCCCCATGCACACGAGACGCAGGTGCAAACTCTGCTGAACACACGTTTTTAAACGCTGAAACCAGCGTTTATAAACGCGCGTTTTGCCGCGTTTGCGGCCGCGTTTAGCGGCGTTTAACCGCGTTTGCGTTTATAAGCGTTTCATCATAGACCCTCCCTAAGCTCAAAAAACAGTACATTTTAACCATTTCAGCCAGTTTGTGAGACCAGAGTGAGTAGCAGCAGCTGAGAGAGCAGCAGTGTACTTGTATTTAGCGTATCACTTGCCACATCATCTGCCACAAGTTGTGGATTGTCCACTTGCCACGTCACCTGCCACGTCACCTGGCCACATCACCTGGCCACGTCACCTGGCCACGTCACCTGCCACAAGTTGTGGATTGTCCACTTGCCACGTCACCTTGCCACATCACGTGCCACGTCACCTGCCACAAGTTGTGGATTGTCCACTTGCCACGTTACCTGGCCACGTCACCTGGCCATGTTACCTGCCACGTCACCTGGCCACGTTACCTGCCACGTCAGCTGGCCACGTCACCTGCCACAAGTTGTGGATTGTCCACTTGCCACGTTACCTGGCCACGTCACCTGGCCATGTTACCTGCCACGTCACCTGGCCACGTTACCTGCCACGTCAGCTGGCCACGTCACCTGCCACAAGTTGTGGATTGTCCACTTGCCACGTCACCTGCCACGTCACCTGGCCACGTCACCTGCCACAAGTTGTGGATTGTCCACTTGCCACGTTACCTGCCACGTCAGCTGGCCACGTCACCTGCCACAAGTTGTGGATTGTCCACTTGCCACGTTACCTGGCCACGTCACCTGGCCATGTTACCTGCCACGTCACCTGGCCACGTTACCTGCCACGTCAGCTGGCCACGTCACCTGCCACAAGTTGTGGATTGTCCACTTGCCACGTCACCTGCCACGTCACCTGGCCACGTCACCTGCCACAAGTTGTGGATTGTCCACTTGCCATGTCACCTGGCCACATCACGTGCCACGTCACCTGGCCACTTCACCTGCCACAAGTTGTGAATTGTCCACTTGCCACGTCACCTGCCACGTCACCTGGCCACATCACCTGGCCACGTCACCTGCCACGTCACCTGGCCACGTCACCTGCCACAAGTTGTGGATTGTCCACTTGCCACGTCACCTGGCCACGTCACCTGGCCACGTTACCTGCCACATCACCTGCCACGTCACCTGGCCACGTCACCTGCCACAAGCTGTGGATTGTCCACTTGCCACGTCACCTGGCCACGTCACCTGGCCACATCACCTGACACAAGTTGTTGATTGTCCACTTGCCACTTTACCTGCCACAAGTTGTGGATTGTCCACAATGCGATGCAAGCAATTACAGTTTTCTTTTATATTTTTTAATAGTTTTTCATCATTTGCCATCATTTTTGAGATTTCTAATGTTAAAAAATAGGTCACCTTTAAAAACGCTTATAAACGCAAACGCGGCAAAACGCCGGTACCGCGTTTAGCCGCGTTTAGCCGCGTTTAGCAGCGTTTAGCGTCTGAAACGTGAAAACTTTTGCGTCTGAACCCATTTTTTTGCTTCTGGAAAAACGAGGTTAAACGCAACTGCTTGTAAACGCCAAAAAACGAGAGTGTGTGCATGGACACATAGGATAACATTGAATGGGTTCAGGAGCAGTTGAAAAAAGCGTCCAACTGCCTCTGAACGCGCGTTCAACAGCAAATAACAGCGTCTCGTGTGCATGGGGCCTTATACTGCAGTCCTTAGAATTATCTCAATGGTGAGAAGAAATAATATGACAGAAGTTTAGACAAAGTACCATATTCTAAGGCTACATTCACACAGCCAAAAGGCAGTGGTCAGTGTTAGAACGAATCTATTGATAAACAGTGCCTGCACTCACTGTGTGACCAGCAGCAACTATCCGATTAGGACAAATCAATGGCTAGAACCACTGCTGTTCACATGTAAATGCATCCAAGCAGCTACTTGAAAATAGAGCCTCTGCCTAACCCAGGGCACAGTGTGTGTCCAGGGACAGCATTTTTACAGAGTTCTGGTTGAACGCAAACTGGCCACAGCTAATTGGCCAGTTTGTATGCAGCCAAAGCACAGAGTGTCGTTTTGTTCAGAGGCAGCATTCAGCCACCTCCGAATACAGCAAACTGTCCACAGATACACACTTATGTAAATGTAGCCTAAGGAGCAGCATTATAGTCAAGCTTAGGCCTGGGGCCAGGGCAGGTGGCAAATAGGCATATTTACAGAACCAGGTAGAAAGAGCGGTTTAAAAACAGACTTGTTAGTCAATCCATTGACAGGCGAGGACTCAAACTATGAAACAATATAAACAGTGCCTGACACTGACTGACTAGCTTTTTTGCTCATGCGCTGTTTTTACTATTTCTCAAAAAAAATTATTTTACAAAGAAACATTTAATACAGTGAGCCCCCATGACACTAGTATTACAGAGCACTGATAGATTTCTACAGAAAGAGCAAAGCAGATTGCCTAAAAAAAGGAGCAAAACCTTGAACAATACGGTGAATAGTCATAGTGATTCGCTCACACACCACACTCTCATATCTATGTGCTATAATCAAACCAATATATAAACGTGTAGCGCTTCATTATTAACCACTTGTCCCCCGCCCACTGTCAATTGATGGCGGGCGGAGGATACTCTCGTTCTGGGAGGACGTCATATGACGTCCTCCCTTTAAAACGAGCTAGGAGGCGTGCGCTCGCCACCAGCGGCGCGCGCACGCGCCCGCCACGTTCACAAGGCCCCGGTGCGCGTGCCCGGCGGCCGCGATTGCCGCTGGGCACCCGCGATTGCCCGGGAAACGAGCAGGAAAGTGGATCTCTGTGTGTAAACACAGAGATCCACGTCCTGTGAGGGAGAGGGGACCGATGGTGTGTCCCTTGTACATAGGGACAACCATCGGTCACCTCCCCCAGTCAGTCACCTCCCCCCACAGTAAGAACACATTGAGGGAACATATTTAACCCCTTCCCGCCCCCTAGTGGTTAACCCCTTCCCTGCCAATCACATTTATACAGTAATCAATGCATTTTTATAGCAGGGATCGCTGTATAAACGTGAATGGTCCCAAAAATGTGTCAAAAGTGTCCGATGTGTCCGCCGCAATATCGCAGTCACAATAAAAAATTGCAGATCGCCACCATTACTAATAAAAAAATAAAAATGCTATAAATCTATCCCCTATTTTGTACACGCTATAACTTTTGCGCAAACCAATCAATACGCGCTTATTGCGTTTTTTTTTTTTTTACCAAAAATATGTAGAAGAATACGTATCGGCCTAAACTGAGGAAAATTTTATTTAAAAAAAAAAATGGGTATTTATTATAGCAAAAAGTAAAAAATAGTGTTTTTTTTCCAAACTGGACGCTCTTCTTTTGTTTATAGCGCAAAAAATAAAAACCGCAGAGGTGATCAAATACCACCAAAAGAAAGCTCTATTTGTGGGAAAAAAAGGACACAAATTTCGTTTGGGTTCCACGTCGCACGACCGCACAATTGTCATTCAAAGTGTGACAGCGCTGAAAGCTGAAAAATGGCTTGGGCAGGAAGGGGGTTTTCGTGCACAGTAGAGAAGTGGTTAATTAATGTGTAAATATATATATTAAAAACAAAAAATATTATAAAGCAAAAAATCAATCTAATCTAATATTCCATAGTATTCAATTTGTGCTAGAGTCCATGCAGTAAAAGTCTATCAGAACAATACTCATATAAGAATATTTGAAATCGTGTTCAAATTTCAAAGTGATGTAATAAATCAAAATCAGTGCAATGTCTCTTTAAATAGCCACTTCTAAATGACTTTCACCAACAGTGCTCTGAAAACTCCACAATCTGTGACCCCTACACCAGATATGCTCTAACCTGAGGGATATGACCACACTGTACATGTGGTCTATATGAGCCTTGTCCCTCTCAGGGGGCTGGAACTTGCTCTACAGCTTTATCTGTTATTCACTGCTTCTTAAGATTAATGCACCAACCATAACCAGGGCCGTCATCAGGGGGTACAGCCCACACACTTGTAAGGGAACTGAGCGTCTAGAAGGGCCTGACTGTCTGGCAGGGGCGGGTGAATGAGAGCTCTGTGGCTGTGCTGGCTTTCAGAACGTGTGCGAGTCAGCAGCTGCTGCTGTTTCGTTGAGCTGACATCGGACTCTTTGCTGCCACCTCTGGTAAATTCAAGCATGTGCACCCATCGTGTGTGCTGCGCAAGAGCTGGGACCAGGAACACCACCTAACAAGTAAGATCTGTTGTACAAGTGAAGAGGGAGGTGGTGTGTCTGTGTAAATATGCGTGTGCCTGTGTACATATGCGTGTACATATGTGTGTGCCTGTGTACGTGTGTGTGCCTGTGTATGTGTGTGTGTGCCTGTGTACATGTGTGTGTGTGTGTGAGTCTGTGTACATATGTGTGTGTCTGTGTACATATGTGTGTCTGTGTACATATATGTGTGTGTGTGTGCCCTATATACACATGTGAAGGGGCTGGAGTGTGTGGTCCTGTGGATTTCCTGACACACTAATAGCTCTGAGGCAGCTTGCAGCGCCAATGCCCAAGGGACTGATACTGGCAACCTGGTCAGACTCAGAATAGAAAAATGATGTAGCGCAATGAAAATAAACAAAAGATATTAAAAAAGGACAAAAATAAAAGTTCAAACTTCCGATGATCAATAGTCCATCACCATTGTGTTACATATGTGAAGATTTCTATAAACTTCCCAAAACTTTGTGCTGTGTCTCCAGCCACCCAGTGCAATATATCTGCTCACCTCAAAATGTGGACCCCAATATAACATCAAGGTCATAAAAGCTTAAATCATTAACACCAAGGGGATGTCCCCTCCAGCATGCTTCTGCATTCTCCTCCTCCAGCGGCTCCAGAATCATAGGTAAAATTACATGCAAACACAAAATAAAAATAATAGTGTTCTCTGTATAAAAGGATATATTCATACAGTTGCCAAAAAACACTAACAATGACAGCCTTACATGCATATAGATGTATAATCCTCCATCCATTTGGGGGGAGAACTATGTCCTGGGAAGATTTGAGGGAAGGTAATTTTTGGTTATAAACTAGCCTGTGTGATAGACATTTGTGAGCCCTAAATTCTGTGTGCTAAGCACACCTTAGCCCTCCACCCTATGTTATACACACTCCTGAGTAGTGATGAGCCGAACACCCCCGGGTTCGGTTCGCACCAGAACCCGCGAACGGACCGAAAGCTCGCACGAACTTTAGAACCCTATTAAATACAATGGATGCGAACGTTTGAAATCTAAAGTGCTAATTATAACGACTATTATGCATGTTATTGTCCTAAAAGGGTTTGGGAACCCGGGTTCTGCACCAGGGGACATGTATCAATGCAAAAAGAAGTTTTAAAAACGGCCGTTTTTCTGGAGCAGTCATTTTAATGATGCATAAAGTGAAAAAAAAAAAGTCAAATATTCCTTTAAATATCGTACCTGGGGGGTGTCTAAAGTATGCCTGTGAAGTGCCACGTGTTTCCCGTGTTTAGAACTGTCCCTGCACAAAATTACATTTCTAAAGGAAAAAAAGCCATTTAAAACTGCTTGCGGCTTTAATGTAATGTCTGGTCCCGGTAATATGGATGAAAATCTTTAAGAAAAATGGCATAGCTACCCCATCACCCCCCCCCCCCCCACCCCAGCCCATTACCAGCCCCTTTGGGTCTTGTATAGATATTAAGGGGAACCCCGCACACAAAATAAAAAAGGCCCTATATATTCTGAACAGCCGTATACAGGCGGTGCATACAAGACAGGGACTGTAGGTTTGTTCTTATGTAGAATCTGTTTGTAATTTTGAACAGGTACATTGTTTAAGTGTAGCTCCAGCCAAAAAAGTAGGATTTTTAAAACAGCTTACCTGTAAAATCCTTTTCTTGGAGTACATCACGGGACACAGAGCGGCATAGTCATTACTATGTGGGTTATATAGAATTACCTTCAGGTGCTGGCACTGGCAACTTCCAAAACAGGAAGTACCCTCCCCTATATAAGCCCCTCCCATCCGGGAGCACCTCAGTTTTGTAGCAAAGCAATACGTGTCCCCAAAAGAGGGGTGGGAGCTCTGTGTCCCGTGATGTACTCCAAGAAAAGGATTTTACAGGTAAGCTGTTTTAAAAATCCTACTTTCTTGTTCATACATCACGGGACACAGAGCGGCATAGTCATTACTATGTGGGACGTCCCAAAGCAATGCCAAATGAGGGGGGGGGATACACCATACATAAGCTGGGCGCCATCAGGCATGAGGATCTTTTGCGGCCTGCAACACACTGCGCCCAAAGGCAACATCCTCCTGACTTCTAACGTCCACCTGGTAGAACCTAGTAAACGTGTGTACTGAAGACCATGTTGCGGCCTTACAAATTTGAGCCAGGGAGGCCTGGTGATGCACTGCCCATGAAGTTCCAACTGCTCTCGTGGAGTGCGCCCTAACTTTGAACGGAGGCGGTCTCCTTCTCAAGCCATAGGCTTGTATTATGACCTGTCGAATCCACTTGGCTAAAGTAGATTTTGATGCTGCCTGACCCTTTCTGGGGCCTTCCGGCAGAACAAACAAAGATTCCGTTCTACGAATCTGAGCAGTGGCTTTTAGATAAGCTTTAACTGCTCTTACTACATTCAAAGAATGCAATAACTTTTCCTCAACCGAGCTCGGTTTGGGGAAAAAGAAGGAAGAACCACATCCTGGTTCAAGTGAAACCTCGATACCACCTTAGGAAGAAAGGCTGGGTGAGGACGTAATACTACTCTGTCCTCATGAATAACCAGATATGGCTCTTTACAGGACATGGCGGCTAATTCCGACACTCTTCTAGCCGAGCATATGGCTACTAAAAATATCAATTTTCTGGTGAGTAGAACCAAGGAAATGTGCCGCAAAGGTTCAAATGGCTGCTTCTGCAGAACCGACAGAACCAAATTTAGATCCCATGGACATATGGGAGCTTTAATCGGTGGAATAATACGAGTCACCCCTTGCATAAAGGATTTGACAAGTGAATGCATAGCCAGGGGCCTTTGAAATAGTATTGATAAGGCCGAAACCTGACCCCTGACAGTACTTAAGGCAAACTTCCTGTCTACAGCCCACTGTAGGAAGTCCAGAATTCTGCCTATAACGTACTTACGTGGATGCCACTTTCTGGCCTCGCACCAAGTGATGTACGCCTTCCAAACTCTATAGTAGATCTGCCTGGATACAGGCTTCCTGGCATTGATTATAGTTGATACCACAGAGTTAGAGAGACCTCTCTTCTTTAGGATGTGGGATTCAATAGCCAGGCCGTTAAACTTAGAGTTAGTAAGGAAGGGTGGTATATCGGCCCTTGCGAAAGCAGGTCCGGACGACGTGGAAGGGTCCAAGGACTCCCCACAGACATTTTGATGATCTCCGCGTACCAGGCCTTTCGGGGCCACGCTGGAGCCACCAAGATCACCGGCTTCTTTTCCAACCTGACTCTGCGAAGGAGTCGAGACAACAATTGTAGCGGAGGGAATGCATATATCAGTCTGAACTGATTCCAAGGGAACACCAGAGCATCCGAGCCGCAAGCGAGGGGATCCCTTGTCCGGGAGACAAATCTGTCCACCTTTGCGTTGAATCTGGATGCTAGCAGATCTACATCCGGTGTTCCCCACCGCTGACATATTGCTCGGAAGACCTCGGGATGAAGGGACCATTCTCCTGGGCATAACTGTTGGCGACTTAGAAAGTCCGCCTTCCAATTCTCCACCCCTGGAATGAAGACAGCTGACATACATGGGACATGCTTTTCTGCCCATTCCAGGATGTGACTTACTTCCCTCTGGGCTGCACGACTCCTGGTGCCTCCCTGATGATTGATATATGCCACTGCTGTGGCATTGTCTGATTGAATTCTGACAGGGGACCCTTGGAGTCTGGATGCCCAGGCTACTAGGGCATACCGGGCTGCTCGTATCTCTAAGAGATTGATGGGCAGGGTTTTTACTACATTTGACCATCTGCCCTGGAGAGACCATTGCTCCAGTACTGCCCCCCAGCCTATAAGACTGGCATCTGTAGTGACCACCTTCCAGGATATCGGACTGAAGGGTTTTCCCTTCTGGAGATTCTGGGGGATCAACCACCAGCAGAGACTCTTCCGAACGGAAGGGGACAAAGCCATCGGGAAGTCTAGAGCCTGAATTTTTCCGTTCCAGGCTGACAATATGGCCCTCTGTAAATTCCTTGAGTGGAATTGGGCGTATGGCACAGCTTTGAATGATGCTACCATCTTTCCTAGCAGCCTCATGCACAGGCGTATGGACGGCTGTCTTTTTGCACAAAGCAGACGGACCAAGCCCCTCAAAGAGGATACCTTGTCTAGAGGTAAGAAAATCTTCCTCTGGTCTGAATCCAGCCGTAGCCCTAGATATACCAGGTTTTTCACTGGCTGTAGGGCTGACTTGTCCAGGTTGATGACCCAACCGTGAGATTCTAGCTTGGCAACTGAGTGGTCCATCAACAACAGGTCGTCTAGGTATGCCATTATCGTTACACCTCGTGTTCTTAGATCGGCCAACAGTGGGGCCAGAATTTTTGTGAACACTCGTGGTGCTGTGGCCAGACCGAATGGTAAGGCTCTGAACTGAAAATGGCGCCCTTCTACTGCAAAGCGTAGAAATTTTTGATGACCTGGAAAGATGGGAACATGCAAGTAAGCATCTTTGATGTCGATCGAGGCTAACCATTCCTCCCCCTGTAGGGCAGCGGTGACCGATCGGTTCGACTCCATCCGGAAGGACCGGACGTTTAGAAATTTGTTTAGACTCTTTAGGTCCAATATGGGTCTTATGTCCCCGTTTGGTTTCGGGACTGTGAAAAGGTTTGAGTAGAAACTCAACCCCCACTCTTCCATAGGAACCTCCATAATTACTCCTTGGAGCAATAGTTGTTCTAACGCCACTAGGAGACACCTTCTTTTCAGAGGGTCTTTTGGCATGCCTGACCACATAAAATGGGAAGGAGGAGACTCTTAACTCCAACTTGTATCCCCGAGTTACTGCGGAGAGCACCCATCTGTCTTTGATCGTCTCCCGCCAGGTCTCTGTGAACAACTGAAGTCTTCCCCCCACCCGTTTGAGTGGGGGCAGCCCTTCATAGGCTTGACTTGGAGGCTGGTTTAGTACCTCTTCGGATCCAGGGTTTTTTATTACCCTGTGACTGTCCCTGATTTTTACCTCCTGAGTTTGACCGAGGAGGCCGTCGGAACTGCTTAGTAGCAGACGTCCCAGGGATAGGAGAGGCAGTCCTCTTAAAAGATGGACCCCTAGACCTCTTTTTAATTGGTAAGAGAGTACTTTTACCACTGGAAATCTTCTGGATATATTTATCCAGGTCTTCGCCAAAAAGGCGTTCTCCATGAAATGGGAAGCTAACTAAGAGCTTCTTACAGGGAGCCTCAGCAGACCAGTTCTTGAGCCACAGAAGCCTACGCATATGTACCAAAGACAGCGTGAGGCGGGAGGCCTGATGGATAGAATCCTTGATGGCGTCAACCGCAAAGCATAATGCTCTAGGCAGATCAGCCAGAGCCTGGGCCTGCTGGTCTGGCAAATCCCTCAGGACCATTTTCATTTGATCCTTTAAAGCTTGGCAGACCCCAATAGCTGCCACTGCTGGCTGTGTAACAGCCCCTGCTGTGGAAAAAGCAGATTTTAATAAAGATTCCAATTTTTTATCTACTGGATCTTTGAACATTTGAACATTATCTACTGGACATGTCAGTGATTTGTTCACAGAAGAAATGGCTGCGTCCACCGTAGGAACATTCCATCTCTGGGTGAATTTTTCCTCCATGGGATAGATCACCTGAAATTTCTTAGGTGGAACAAATAGTTTATCAGGATGTTCCCAGTCCTGGTATATAAGTCCTTCCAATAATGGATGAATTGGAAAGGAGCAATTAATCTGGGGAGCTTTTAGCGACCCCAACGAGGAGACAGCAGTAGTTGATGGTTCAACAAGAGGCATTTTAAATGCAGATCGAACCCTGTCAGTTAGGGTCTGGACCCACAATCTTTCAGTCTGTGATGCTGAAAATGGTTCACTACTGTCGATTCCTCAAAAACAGAGTTAACCTCCTCCTGATCCCCTTCAGGTAGGTCAGTCCCTTCCTGGGACTGTTGCTCTGCCAACAGGCACTCTAATGGAGGGGATGGAGATCTGGCGCGCTTTCTTTCCTGTAGAGAAGAAGCGATCAATGCTGCCAATCTCTGCTCCAATCCCTCCAGAGTTGAGGCAAAAACCTCCTCTGTTATATATGCAGGAGCAGGTGGACTGAGGACAGCCGAAGTACCTGGCACTCCCAGGGGTTCCTTGGGGGTATTAACCTCTGATTTCTCAGGGGAGGAGGGTGCAGATGACTGCTCCAGATCCTCAGAGCCCGATGGAGACCCCCTACACTTCCTGAGAGGTATATCTCGGAGTTTTTTAGGCGGCATATTCCTTAGTTCAAAGCTGAGGTATTCCAGCCGCAATACACCCCTTTACTGAAATAGTCTAATGCAATTTGCTGCTATGTACATCAGTGGGTGTCTACTAATGCGTCTTTCTGGGGATGCCTGTATCAACCGCCCGCTGTAAGCCCCTATACCATGCTACCAGCTCCTTTTCATGCTCTGTGTCCATAGCAAGCAGCGTGGACTGAGTCCTTTTATCTTGCTGGGACGCCCGCACATGCGCCGAAGCGCTGGGCACACAGAGCGCGTCATCCGCCAGGCTCCGCCCCCTTTTTTGAAGCTAAATCTATAAAAAGAAAGCGTGTGTGCACTCTTGGCGCCATGTAGGGAGAGGAGCCAGGGTCCCTGTTTCACCAGGACTCGGGGATGGAAGGAAACTACTTGGCAGCATGACAGAGGAATGCAGCTTCCCTGATAGAGAGCTCACTCATCTGCCTGGACTTTCACCATGGAAGGAATAGTCCCAAGAAAAAAAGACGTTCCACAGCGGCCTCTAGTGGACAAACACAGGTACCGCACTTTTGTCTTTTTTTTTTTTTAAAACCTCCTTTATGAAAAACATTTCTAGGTTTACAGTTTTTAAAACTTCCCTTATGAAAAGACATTTCTAGGATTTCTTAGGCATATACAGCTATTAGCGGGAATACCTTTAGGTAACAGGCAGAAAGACATATTAGGCTTGGGGGTCCCCTCAATAGAACCAAGTTCCTGAGGGGCCCCCACTTACCTTTTCCCCGCCGCAGGACTTTGTTTGGTCCACAGAAGCCCAAACTTCACCTCTCACGGCAGGCATTGTACTAGACCTTCAGGGACCGGGTTCCCAAGGATTCCACTCCCCTGGACCTGTATAGCACCCTGCACAGATAGCCTCTTGGTTTTGGATATGACCAGAGCTCTGGATCCCAGGGTCCAGCCCTCCTAAGAGAGGCATTACAGGCAAAACCCTGCTCTTCTCTGCAAGGCCCGGGTACCGACCGTTTAGCTATGAAGCTTTTTTGGTCGGATCCGGAATAGCTTGCTAAGGCCCAGAGAACCTGTACACAAGCCCAGATGAATACATGTTAACCTTGGCCAACACCTTAGACACTGGCAAAAAACTGAGGTGCTCCCGGATGGGAGGGGCTTATATAGGGGAGGGTACTTCCTGTTTTGGAAGTTGCCAGTGCCAGCACCTGAAGGTAATTCTATATAACCCACATAGTAATGACTATGCCGCTCTGTGTCCCGTGATGTATGAACAAGAAATATATTTTTAAGCTTTTTGGAAAACATAGGGAAGGGTTATCACCCCTGTAACCTTTGTTTTGCTGTCTGTGCAGTGTGCACCTGTTCAGAACAGTTCACCTCACTTTCCGTCCTAATGACAAATGTTTTTTGAAAATTTGGGTTTTTTATTGAAACAAGAATTGGTGATAAAGCATCCGTGGAGAGGAGACACTTTTTTCCCCATATTAACTCTTACAGGAGAGAATTTGCCTTCCTAGGGGTAGATTTCCTCTCACTTCCTGTTGTATCCTTCCGTTTGCAAGGAGGAGTCGTTTGTAAGTTGGATGTTTGAAAGTAGGGGCCTGCCGTATATACTCAGCTGAAATTTGCCCCTTACATGTTGGTGTTGCCACAACACTGTGAGCCCTCACAGTTACTCTTGGTGGGCGCATGAATGGGCCCTGCTGTGAATTATTAGATCAAGAATTGTAATTGCATGCCCCTGTTGAACAGGGGCTGAAAAATTGGGCCTTTGGTGGTGGTGGTGGTAGTGTTGACACAACACTGTAAGGCCTCACAGTTAGTCTTGTTGGGTCAAGAATTGTAATTACATGCCCCTGTTAAACAGGGGCAGAAAAATTGAGCCTAAGGCACTGGTGCCACAACACTGCAACCCCTCACAGATACTGTACTTGGAGCACAGCAATGAGCCCTGTTGTAAAGTATTGCATCAAAAATTGTAATTACACGCCCCTGTTAAACAGGGGCAGAAAAATTGAGCCTTAGGCACTGGTGCCACAACACTGCAACCCCTCACAGATACTGTACTTGCAGCACAGCAATGAACCCTGTTGCAAAGTATTGCATCAAAAATTGTAATTACACGCCCCTGTTAAACAGGGGCTGAAAAATTGGGCCTTAGCCACTGGTGCTGGTGCCACGACACTGCAACCACTCCCAGATACTCTAGTTGGAGTGGAGGAATGAGCCCTGCTGCAAAGCATTGCATAAAAAATTGTAATAACACACCCCTGTTAAACAGGGGCTGAAAAATTGGGCCTTAGCCACTGGTGGCGGCACCCAGAAACAAAAATGTTCTTCCAAGCTATCATCGTCAATCGGATCATTGAGGAGGAGGAGGATAGTCAGTCAACATAACAGGACAAACTCTCAGCATCAGCATCAGTCTTGAAGGGATGTGACATTTGAAAATAAATTAGTCTGTTATATCAGCTTCAGGTGTTTGGTAGCTGGTGGCGATCCAAGACTGGTTCATCTTTATGAAGGTCAGTCGATCAACAGAGTCGGTGGACAGGCGCACCCTGTGATCCGTGACAAATCCTCCAGCAGCACTGAATGTGCGTTCTGAAAGAACGCTGGATGCAGGACAGGCCAGTAGCTCAATTGCATACTGTGCAAGCTCTGGCCAGTGATCCATCCTCAAGACCCAGTAAGCCAGAGGATTTTCGGTGGGGAAGGTGTCCAAGTCTGACCTTGCCCCTAGGTATTCCTGCACCATGTATATCAGACGCTGGAGTTGGTTGCTGGAACCGATCATACCTTGGGGCTGCGGACTAAAGAATTGTCTGAACGCTTCGGTCAGACGGCCACCTTCCCCACCGCTCCTTCTTTGACTGACCGAAGCCTCAGCAACTCGTTGTCCAAGACCAGGAGTTTGTAACCTCCCAGTCTCTGGGAACGCGTTGCACAGACCTTTCTGCAAGGCCTCCCGGAGTTGTCTCATCCTCTGCTCCCTCTGCGACGGTAAGATAAGGTCCGCAACCTTACCCTTGTACCGTGGATCAAGGAGAGTGGCCAGCCAGTAATGGTCCCTCTCCTTGATCCGAAGAATACGAGGATCCTTCCGCAGACTTTGCAGGATCAGGGAGGCCATGCAGCGTAGGTTAGCTGAGGCATTCAGTCCGGAGTCCTCTGGGTCACTAAGGACGACATGATCCGCAGCCACCTCCTCCCAGCCACGTACAAGTCCACTGGTTTCTTGGGACTGTAAATCATCCCTAAAAGACTGCTGCTGATGATGCTGAGTGCCAGGCTCCACCTCCATGCTGACACAATCCTCCTCCTCCTCCTCCTCCTCCTCTTCTTCCTGTGCGATGGGTGGGACAGAAGGAACACTGTCTGGGTAAAGGGGGCCTTGAGAGGCAAGGAAGTCCTCCTCTTCCTGCCTCTGTTCTGCCTCAAGTGCCCTGTCCATTATTCCACGCAGCGTATGTTCCAACAGGTGGACAAGAGGTACAGTGTCACTGATGCATGCACTGTCACTGCTCACCATCCTCGTGGCCTCCTCAAATGGTGCCAGGACAGTGCATGCATCCCTGATCATGCCCCACTGGCGTGGTGAAAAAAACCCGAGCTCCCCTGACCCTGTCCTGGTGCCGTAGTCGCACAGGTACTCATTGATGGCCCTCTGCTGCGTGTGCAGCCGCTGCAGCATGGCCAACGTTGAGTTCCACCTGGTGGGCATGTCACATATAAGGCGGTTCTTGGGCAGGTTCAACTCCTTTTGCAGCTCAGCCAGGCGAGCACTGGCATTATAAGATCTGCGGAAATGCACACAGACTTTCCTGGCTTGCCTCAGGACATCCTGTAAGCCCGGGTACCTGCCCAAGAACCACTGCACCACCAGGTTAAGGACGTGAGCCACACAGGGCACATGGGTCAGTTGTCCCTGTCGGAGAGCGGAGAGGAGGTTGGTGCCATTGTCGCAAACTACCATTCCTGGCTTAATCTGGCGTGGCGTCAACCACCTCTCGGCCTGCCCCTGCAGAGCAGACAGAACCTCTGCCCCAGTGTGGCTCCTGTCCCCCAAACACACCAGCGCAAGCACGGCATGGCATCTTTTTGCCTGCGTACTTGCGTAGCCCCTTGAACGCCTACGGAGCACCGCTGGTTCCGAGGACAAAGCACAGGAAGAGGCCACGGAGGAAGAAGAAGAGGAGGGGGTGGAGGACAGAGGTGTGTCACAACCAGTAGTAGCATTTTGGAGGCGTGGCGGTGGAACAACCTCCAACACTACTGCACCTTGTCCTGCATCCTTCACAGCTGCCAAAAGAGTGACCCAATGGGCCGTGAAAGAAAGGTAACGTCCCTGTCCATGCCTGCTGGACCATGAGTCAGCGGTAATATGCACCTTACCGCTGACCGCCCTGTCCAGCGAGGCCAAGACATTGCCTTCCACATGCCGGTAGAGAGCCGGAATCGCCTTCCGTGAGAAAAAGTGGCGTTTGGGAACCTGCCACTGAGGAACCGCACATTGCACAAACTCACGGAAGGGGGCCGAGTCTACCAACTGAAAAAGCAGTTGAAGCGCTAGCAATTTAGCCAAGCTAGCATTCAACCGCTGGGCATGTGGATGGCTGGGAGTGAACTTCTTTCGACGGTCCAGCAGCTGGGGCAGGGAAATTTGCCTGCTAGAATCGGACGTCGGTGTACTGCTAGCAGAGTGGCCGCAAGTACTTGGCTGTGACACACCTAATTCTACACCTTCATTCCTCTCAGTGCAGGTTTCAGAGAGGACTGAAGGTATAGTGGGGTTGGAGATCCCAGCTGATGCGGTGCAAGGAGAGGTCCACTTTGTTCTTTGGTGTGGGTCTTTAAGGTAGGCTTGCCAACGAGCTGCATGGCAGGTCAACATATGTCTGGTCAAGCATGTGGTGCCCAAGCGGCTGATGTTTTGGCCACGCGATATACGCTTGAGACATATGTTGCAAACAGCAGCTGTGCGATCTGATGCACTCGCCTCAAAAAAGGCCCACACCAAAGAACTTTTTGAATAACGGGCAGAGGCAGCGCCCTGCACAGGCGGAGCTCTGCGGTGTGATTCCATCGGTGTGCTGCCCTTCCGCTGGCCACCCAAGGGCATCCTGCCTCGTTGGAGATGTGCCTCCTCCTCATCCTCCTCCTCCTCCTCTCTCCTATTAGGCACCCACGTGGAGTCAGTGACCTCATCATCCCCTCCCTCCTCATCACTGGAGCCAATCTGGCAGTATGCTGCAGCTGCTGGAACATGACTGCCAGATTGGTGTCCTTCTTGAGCATCCCCTCTCTCTGCTCTCACGCTACTGCCTTCCTCTAGCTGGGTATCATCATCAGACCCTTCGAAACGCTGGGCATCCTCCTGGAGCATGTACCCAACACTGTGCTCAAACAGTTCGGGGGACTCCTCAGGAGGAGGACATGGTGGGTCTAGGGAAGGAGTGACTGATGATGACATTGATACCAGGGAAGAGGACGCTTTGGCAGCTGCTTTACCAGTACCCTGAGCCTGGGTGAGAGAGGATGAGGAGGATGAGGAGGGCTTGGTCATCCACTCTACGAAGTCTTCGGCATGATGTGGCTCAACATGTCCAGCTGCCGAAAAGAAGGACAAGCGTGTTCCATGGCCATGTGCTGATGACAATGCACCGCGTCCACGACCAGCACTGTTGCCCCCAGACACAGAGCCTGCTTGCCCTCTTGTATTGGCTCCTGACTGTCTGCCTCTCCTTGTTTGCCTTCCAGACATTCTAATGGCCTGCAGGGAGATGGGAAAACCAGCAATAAGGGGTAGCTTCAGGTGTTTATTTTGCAGGAAGCACACTCCGCCCGCTGTAAGTGCTGCAAATGCCTGTCAGTGTAACACACCAGGAAAAAACAGCAATAAGGGCTAGCTTCAGGTGTATACTGTGCAGGAGGCTTAGCAACAATGACACTGACACTGTCCCCTGCCTATCCTTCTCTCTCCCTGCACACAAGGTTTAGCAAAGAATAGGACACTGACACTGTCGACTGCCTATCCTTGTCTGTCCCTACACACAAGGTTTAGCAATATGGTTCAGCGCACTAGGTTTAGCAAAGATTATGACACTGACACTCTCGACTGCCTATCCTTGTCTGTCCCTACACACAAGGTTTAGCAATATGGTTCAGCACACTAGGTTTAGCAAAGATTATGACACTGACACTCTCGACTGCCTATCCTTGTCTGTCCCTACACACAAGGTTTAGCAATATGGTTCAGCGCACTAGGTTTAGCAAAGATTATGACACTGACACTCTCGACTGCCTATCCTTGTCTGTCCCTACACACAAGGTTTAGCAATATGGTTCAGCACACTAGGTTTAGCAAAGATTATGACACTGACACTCTCGACTGCCTATCCTTGTCTGTCCCTACACACAAGGTTTAGCAATATGGTTCAGCACACTAGGTTTAGCAAAGATTATGACACTGACACTCTCGACTGCCTATCCTTGTCTGTCCCTACACACAAGGTTTAGCAATATGGTTCAGCACACTAGGTTTAGCAAAGATTATGACACTGACACTCTCGACTGCCTATCCTTGTCTGTCCCTACACACAAGGTTTAGCAATATGGTTGAGCACACTAGGTTTAGCAAAGATTATGACACTGACACTCTCGACTGCCTATCCTTGTCTGTCCCTACACACAAGGTTTAGCAATATGGTTCAGCACACTAGGTTTAGCAAAGATTATGACACTGACACTCTCGACTGCCTATCCTTGTCTGTCCCTGTCATGGAAATCCTGCCAGGAACAGACGCCCTGGACTTCCTGGTTCCCGGATCAGACAAGCCACCACCAGACAGGAACCCTCTTCTGAAATGGATCTGCAAACCAAGGATGGATTACTCTGGCATCAAGACAGGATATTCGTACCAGAAGAACTAAAGATAACCGTGCTTGAGCTCTGCCACGATCATGCCCTTGCCGGGCACTTTGGCGTAGCTAAGACCACTGAGTTGGTACAACGTACCTTCTGGTGGCCTCGACTACGCGAGGATTGCAGGAGATTCGTGGAGTCCTGTACTACATGTACCCGGAATAAGGGGTCCAGATCCAAAGCCTGGGGACTACTGAAGCCCTTACCCGTTCCAGATAGACCGTGGAAAATGCTTTCTATCGACTTCATAGTTGAACTGCCCCCAGCTGAGAACCACACCACCATCTTTGTGATTGTGGACCGCCTGTCCAAGATGGCACATTTTGTCCCTATGAGAGGGACCCCCTCGGCCTCGGAAACTGCACAAATGTTCATTAAAGAAGTCGTCAGGCTCCACGGGTACCCGCTAATATAGTCTCCGATCGGGGGGTACAATTTACCTCCCGGTTCTGGAGGTCCCTCTGCAAGACCCTGGGAATAGAGCTATCATTCTCTTCGGCTTACCACCCTCAAACCAACGGACAGACGGAGAGAACAAATCAGACCCTCGAGCAATATTTGCGTTGTTTCTCCTCCTTTGCTCAGAATGACTGGCTCTCCCTGCTTCCGCTAGCGGAGTTCTCTTACAATAACTCCATCCACTCCGCAACTAACCAGACCCCATTTTTTGCAAACTTCGGGTTTCACCCCACATTTCTGCCCAACTCTCTCCCTGAGTGCTCGGTGCCCGCAGTTCTGGAAAAGGTGAATTTCTTCTCCTCTAACAACCAACTTCTACGCGAAGCTATGGCAAGAACTCAGGAGTATAACAAGATGGTCTACGACAGGAGGAGACGGGGTGAATTAGTGCTGGCACCAGGCGACCAAGTATGGCTTTCTACCATCAATCTAAGATTGGCTTGTCCGTCCAAGAAATTGGACCCCAAGTTTCTAGGGCCATTTCCTGTCAAAAGGAAAATTAACGAGGTGGCCTACGAGCTGGAGCTCCCCGACTCCCTGAGGGTCCACCCTGTTTTTCATGTTTCTCTGCTGAAACGATCAGTCTCCAACCCAATCCCAGGTCGGACCCCGACTCGCCCTGATCCCGTCATCATAGACGGGGAACAGGAATTCGAGGTAGAAGCTATTCTGGACGCACGAAGAAGAAATAGCCAGAGTCAATTTTTAATAAAATGGAAGGGTTACGGACCAGAGGAGAACTCTTGGGAACCGGAAGAGAACATTCACGCCAAAGACCTGATACAAGCCTTCAGGAGGTCTCACCCCGAGAAGTTTACCCCTAGGGGCATCCGGAGGCTGCCCCTTGGGGGGGGCAATGTCATGGAAATCCTGCCAGGAACAGACGCCCTGGACTTCCTGGTTCCCGCTTGCGTGCGCGCACGTGCGCGCGCGCCCCCCGCAGGTGACGCCGGAAGGGCTATTTAAACTCCTCACTTGCAGACAGTCCCTGCTGTCTGCTCTACAGCGTTCACCCCAAGTGACCTGATCTGCTCAATCACCTGTATCTGACCCGGCTTCCTGTGACCTTCCTGCCATCTACCTGTACCTGACCATCGGCCTGTTTCTGACTTCGATATTGCCTGATCCTTCTGTGCCTCGCTGCCCGCCAGTTTACCCGACCCCGGCTTGTCTGATGATCCTGCCTGATCCAGGCTCTGTTCACCTGCTGCTGTTCAGTGGTTCCAGTCTACCTGCTGTGCCTCCCGGTCCGGGTCATCTGCTGTAGTTCCTGGTTCCTGTTTACTCACCTGCTGTGGTTCCTGGTTCCTGTCTGCTCATCTGCTGGTTCCTGTTCACCTGCTGCTGCTCAGTGGTTCCAGTCTACCTGCTGTGCCTCTCGGTCCGGGTCATCTGCTGTAGTTCCTGGTTCCTGTTTACTCACCTGCTGTGGTTCCTGGTTCCGGTCTACTCATCTGCTGTAGTTCCTGGTTCCTGTCTGCTCATCTGCTGGTTCCTGCCCACCTGCTGCTGCTCAGTGGTTCCAGTCTACCTGCTGTGCCTTCTGGTCCGGGTCATCTGCTGTGGTTCCTGGTTCCTATCTTCTCACCTGCTGGTTCCTGGTCACCTGCGGTTGTTCTTGATCCTGCCAGGCACTCGTACCCCTTCCACCTCCGTGCCTCCTGTTCTACCACCAGGGGCCGCTGGTGGAAGCCGTAAGGGAGGCCTCCCTCTGCTAACCGGGCTCGTCACCGTCAGGTACGTGACAGTAGCAGACAGCCATGTCTGAGCCCGAGCAGGGAGCCTCACCTATGGAGGAACTATGCCGACACCTGGCGGGACTGACCGAGGCCGTCAAGAGCCTCCAGCAAGGCTACACTCACCTGGAAGGACAAGTGCAGGCCCTCACCAACCCCGATGGAGCTCAAGGGGATCCACGCGCCTCCACTTCCTCCGCCGGGGCAGGAGCTGCGCCCACGGTGGTCATGCTTCCCCCTGAACCCAGGGTTCCTACACCCGAAAGATTCTCCGGGGACCGGAGCAAGTTCAGGGCTTTCCGGAACTCTTGTGAGTTGTACTTTGCCTTACAGCCCCGCACCTTTTCCTTAGAAGCTACCAAGGTGAGCTTTGTAATTTCACTACTTTCCGGAGACCCACAGAACTGGGCCCACCGCCTGCTAGAACGCAAGGATGCGTCCTTGGACAGCCTTACACTTTTTTTTGACGCCATGGCCCAATTGTACGAGGACCCTCAGCTCTCGGTCACTGCAGAGAACGCCCTGCGGACCCTTCAGCAGGGACGCAGAGCAGCGGAAGATTATGTAGCTGAATTCAGGCGCTGGAGCGCAGACACCAGCTGGAATGACGCTGCCCTCCGTCACCAGTTTCGTATAGGCCTTTCTGACCCCCTGAAGGACGAACTGGCTAGGGTAGGAATACCAGAAAATCTGAACCTGCTGATCGATCTGACAATTCAGATTGACCGACGCCTGAGGGAACGGAGGTCCGACCTGGATGCTTCCCCGGGTCCCCAGTCATCTGCACCCAGCTCCTACAGCACCCTCGACCCCCTCGTACGATGCTCCTGAACCCATGCAGCTTGGGGTCCTCCGCCCTTCCCTTACTCCGGAGGAACGCCAACGCCGACGCACCTGTGCCTGTACTGCGGGGAGCCCGGTCACTTCGTTAGGAACTGTCCCCTGAAGCTCCATAAGTGCTTGTCAGTATCCCCTGCTGTGATCAACCCTCAGACTAAATCCTCCTCTCACTTTGCTCTTTCTATCTCCCTGCAGCTCCCAGGAAGGACCCTACAAGTAGTCGCAATTATTGACTCTGGGGCCTGTAGTTGCTTCATGGACTCAACTTTTGCCCGTACTCAACTGATTCCTCTACTTCCCAAGACCCATGGCCTACGGGTTCTCCTGGCTGATGGGTCCATTATCAAATCGGGGCCCGTGGTTGAAGAGACGGCTCCCCTACCTGTCACTGTCTTCACCTCTACCGGGGTGCACCGAGAATATCTACGGCTGGACATTATCTCCTCTCCACTGTTCCCCATAATTCTCGGTATGCCCTGGCTACAAGCCCATAATCCTACCATCAACTGGGTCACGGGGGTGATCACTTTTCCTTCCTCCTACTGCCAACGGTCCTGCGGCTCACACAAACCCCCTGGGCCTGCCACCTTAATGTGTACCGACACTGAGGCCGGAATACGTCAGGCGATCCCTGACGCTTACCTGGACTTTCTCGATGTGTTTAGTAAACAGGGGGCAGAGACACTACCACCCCACCGAGCCTACGACTGCCCCATTGATCTACTCCCCGGAGCAGCTATTCCTTTCGGTAGGATTTTTCCTTTAACGGAGGTAGAACAGGGGGCCCTAAAGGATTACATCGATGAGAACCTTTTAAAAGGGGTTCATTTGCCCCTCTACGTCGCCAGCAGGCGCAGGCATTTTCTTTGTGGAGAAGAAGGACCATACCCTCAGGCCATGTGTGGACTACCGTGAACTAAATAAGGTAACCATTAAAAATCGCTATCCTCTCCCTCTGGTACCAGAGTTATTCCAAAGATTGGGAGCTGCCGTCATTTTTACTAAACTCGACCTCCGGGGAGCCTATAACCTGGTTTGAATCAAGGAGGGCGATGAGTGGAAAACTGCCTTCCGCTCCCGGTTCGGACATTTCGAGTATTTAGTGATGCCCTTCGGGCTGTGCAATGCCCCTGCCACCTTCCAGTATTTTATTAATGATGTACTTCGGGACTTTTTAGATCTCTTTGTGATTGCTTATTTAGATGGCATACTAATCTTCTCTCCCTCCCTTGACTCCCATCGCAGGCATGTCAAAAGTGTGTTAGACCGGCTTCGACAGCATAGTCTATATACGAAGGCTGAGAAATGCGAGTTTGAGCGAGAGAGCATAGCATTTCTGGAATTAATCATCTCTGGCGAAGGCATCAGGATGGACCCACAGAAGATCACCGCAATCTTGGACTGGCCAGCGCCAGTGGATAAGAAGGGAATCCAACGGTTCGTTGGATTCGCCAACTTTTACCGTAAATTCATCCGGGGGTTCTCCGCCATCATTGCTCCCATTACCCAGCTAACCAAGCAAGGTACCCGTTTCCACTGGTCCCCTGAGGCCCAAAAGGCCTTTGAGGATCTCAAAGGGCTCTTCACCTCTGCATCCATCTTAAAACACCCTGATTCCTCCCTACCATTTGTGCTTGAGGTAGATGCTTCTGAGGTTGCAGTAGGGGCAATATTGTCACAGAGGCAAGGAACCAAGGCTTTGCTTCATCCGGTGGCTTTCTTTTCTCGCAAATTATCTGCGGCAGAAAAGAATTATGACGTGGGAGACCGGGAACTCTTGGCGATCAAGTCCGCCCTGGAAGAATGGAGGTATTTACTTGAAGGTGCTGCTCACCCGATCTTAGTATTCACCAACCATAAAAACTTAGAGTACCTGAAAACTGCAAAAAGACTTAAACCACGACAAGCCAGATGGGCCCTTTTTTTTCCCGGTTCTCCTTCCATGTAACATACCGCCCCGGTGCCAAGAACACTAAACCTGACGCCTTGTCCCGAATGTTTCATGGATCCAAAGAACTCTCCTCACCCGATACAATCCTCGCTCCTGGGAACTTTCTTCTACTTCAGGAGGACCTACTCACCCGGATCAGACAAGCCACCACCAGACAGGAACCCTCTTCTGAACTGGATCTGCAAACCAAGGATGGATTACTCTGGCATCAAGACAGGATATTCGTACCAGAAGAACTAAAGATAACCGTGCTTGAGCTCTGCCACGATCATGCCCTTGCCGGGCACTTTGGCGTAGCTAAGACCACTGAGTTGGTACAACGTACCTTCTGGTGGCCTCGACTACGCGAGGATTGCATTAGATTCGTGGAGTCCTGTACTACATGTACCCGGAATAAGGGGTCCAGATCCAAAGCCTGGGGACTACTGAAGCCCTTACCCGTTCCAGATAGACCGTGGAAAATGCTTTCTATCGACTTCATAGTTGAACTGCCCCCGGCTGAGAACCACACCACCATCTTTGTGATTGTGGACCGCCTGTCCAAGATGGCACATTTTGTCCCTATGAGAGGGACCCCCTCGGCCTCGGAAACTGCACAAATGTTCATTAAAGAAGTCGTCAGGCTCCACGGGGTACCCGCTAATATAGTCTCCGATCGGGGGGTACAATTTACCTCCCGGTTCTGGAGGTCCCTCTGCAAGACCCTGGGAATAGAGCTATCATTCTCTTCGGCTTACCACCCTCAAACCAACGGACAGACGGAGAGAACAAATCAGACCCTCGAGCAATATTTGCGTTGTTTCTCCTCCTTTGCTCAGAATGACTGGCTCTCCCTGCTTCCGCTAGCGGAGTTCTCTTACAATAACTCCATCCACTCCGCAACTAACCAGACCCCATTTTTTGCAAACTTCGGGTTTCACCCCACATTTCTGCCCAACTCTCTCCCTGAGTGCTCGGTGCCCGCAGTTCTGGAAAAGGTGAATTTCTTCTCCTCTAACAACCAACTTCTACGCAAAGCTATGGCAAGAACTCAGGAGTATAACAAGATGGTCTATGACAGGAGGAGACGGGGTGAATTAGTGCTGGCACCAGGCGACCAAGTATGGCTTTCTACCATCAATCTAAGATTGGCTTGTCCGTCCAAGAAATTGGGCCCCAAGTTTCTAGGGCCATTTCCTGTCAAAAGGAAAATTAACGAGGTGGCCTACGAGCTGGAGCTCCCCGACTCCCTGAGGGTCCACCCTGTTTTTCATGTTTCTCTGCTGAAACCATCAGTCTCCAACCCAATCCCAGGTCGGACCCCGACTCGCCCTGATCCCGTCATCATAGACGGGGAACAGGAATTCGAGGTAGAAGCTATTCTGGACGCACGAAGAAGAAATAGCCAGAGTCAATTTTTAATAAAATGGAAGGGTTACGGACCAGAGGAGAACTCTTGGGAACCGGAAGAGAACATTCACGCCAAAGACCTGATACAAGCCTTCAGGAGGTCTCACCCCGAGAAGTTTACCCCTAGGGGCATCCGGAGGCTGCCCCTTGGGGGGGGCAATGTCATGGAAATCCTGCCAGGAACAGACGCCCTGGACTTCCTGGTTCCCGCTTGCGTGCGCGCACGTGCGCGCGCGCCTCCGCAGGTGACGCCGGAAGGGCTATTTAAACTCCTCACTTGCAGACAGTCCCTGCTGTCTGCTCTACAGCGTTCACCCCAAGTGACCTGATCTGCTCAATCACCTGTATCTGACCCGGCTTCCTGTGACCTTCCTGCCATCTACCTGTACCTGACCATCGGCCTGTTTCTGACTTCGATATTGCCTGATCCTTCTGTGCCTCGCTGCTCGCCAGTTTACCCGACCCCGGCTTGTCTGATGATCCTGCCTGATCCAGGCTCTGTTCACCTGCTGCTGTTCAGTGGTTCCAGTCTACCTGCTGTGCCTCCCGGTCCGGGTCATCTGCTGTAGTTCCTGTTTACTCACCTGCTGTGGTTCCTGGTTCCTGTCTGCTCATCTGCTGGTTCCTGTTCACCTGCTGCTGCTCAGTGGTTCCAGTCTACCTGCTGTGCCTCCCGGTCCAGGTCATCTGCTGTAGTTCCTGGTTCCTGTTTACTCACCTGCTGTGGTTCCTGGTTCCGGTCTACTCATCTGCTGTAGTTCCTGGTTCCTGTCTGCTCATCTGCTGGTTCCTGCCCACCTGCTGCTGCTCAGTGGTTCCAGTCTACCTGCTGTGCCTTCCGGTTCGGGTCATCTGCTGTGGTTCCTGGTTCCTATCTTCTCACCTGCTGGTTCCTGATCACCTGCGGTTGTTCTTGATCCTGCCAGGCACTCGTACCCCTTCCACCTCCGTGCCTCCTGTTCTACCACCAGGGGCCGCTGGTGGAAGCCGTAAGGGAGGCCTCCCTCTGCTAACCGGGCTCGTCACCGTCAGGTACGTGACAGTCCCTACACACAAGGTTTAGCAATATGGTTCAGCACACTAGGTTTAGCAAAGATTATGACACTGACACTCTCGACTGCCTATCCTTGTCTGTCCCTACACACAAGGTTTAGCAATATGGTTGAGCACACTAGGTTTAGCAAAGATTATGACACTGACACTCTCGACTGCCTATCCTTGTCTGTCCCTACACACAAGGTTTAGCAATATGGTTCAGCACACTAGGTTTAGCAAAGAATATGACACTGACACTCTCCCTGCCTATCCTTGTCTGTCCCTACACACAAGGTTTAGCAATATGGTTCAGCACACAAGGTTTAGCAAAGAATATGAAACTGACACTCTCCCTGCCTATCCTTCTCTGTCCCTACAAACAAGGTTTAGCAAAGAATATGACACTGACACTCTCCCTACCTATCCTTCTCTGTCCCTACACACAAGGTTTAGCAAAGAAAAAATATGACACTGTCCCTGCCTATCCTTCTCTTTCCCTGCGCCGGAACACACTACACGAGGCCGCCGCATTGGCGGCCTTTTATAGTGTGGGGCGTGTACTAAACCCCCTCAGCAATAATTGGCCACAGGCATCCTGCCTGTGGCCAATCATTGCTCTCCTCGCTGCCAGCGCTGTGATTGGCCAAGCATGCGGGGTCACAGTGCATGCTTGGCCAATCACAGCGCCAGGATTGCACTGCGATGGCGCAGTGTATTGTGGGCCGTTCGCGTCACTCGAATGTGGCGCGAACGGCCCAAATCGTTCGTTGTTCGCCGAACGCGCGAACAGCCGATGTTCGAGTCGAACCTATGTTCGACTCGAACACCGAGCTCATCCCTACTCCTGAGCCATGCACCCTGTGTGATGCACACTCCTGAGTCCTACACCCTGTGAATTACACACTCTTAAAGGGGTTGTAAACCCACTCTGACAACTTGCACCTACAGGTAAGCCTAGATTAAGGCTTACCTGTAGGTGCAAGAAATATCTCCTTAATCTACAGTGTTAAGTATATAATATTTGCAGAAAACACTGCACTGATGTCTACGGCGCAGGGGGCATCCTCAAACAGAAGGTGGAGGAGCACAAGGTCTCTAACATCCACCAGCTCCGTGATGCCATCATGGTCGAGTGGAAGAGGACTCCAGTGACAACCTGTGAAGCTCTGGTGCTCCATGCCCAAGAGGGTTAAGGCAGTGCTGTAAAATAATGGCGACCACACAAAATATTGACACTTTGGGCCCAATTTGGATTTCAGATCCTCAGAGAGTTCTTTGCCATGAGTTGCCATGTTGAACTTCCAGTGACCAGTATGAGAGAGTGAGAGCGATAACACCAAATTTAACACACCTGCTCCCCATTCACACCTGAGACCTTGTAACACTAACAAGTCACATGACACCGGGGAGGGAAAATGGTTAGTTGGGCCCAATTTGGACATTTTCACTTAGGGGTGTACTCACTTTTGTTGCCAGCGGTTTAGACATTAATGGCTGTGTGTTGAGTTATTTTGAGGGGACAGCAAATTTACACTGTTATACAAGCTGTACACTCACTACTTTACATTGTAGTGTAATTTCTTCAGTGTTGTCACATGAAAAGATATAATAAAATATTTACAAAAATGTGAGGGGTGTACTCACTTTTGTGAGATACTGTATGAACAATGAGAAACAATGGAGTGGCTTCTGTCCCCAGTGGCTGCCTAGCCATCATGATTCAGGACAGCATCTGATATCCCTTAATCCATTCACGTTTGTGAGTGCAACAACCTTTCTTTTTATTTCATTCATAAATCTTACATGCTACATTATACAGTTGCTTGGTGCCCC
Organism: Rana muscosa; assembly: GCA_029206835.1. Lineage (NCBI taxonomy): Eukaryota > Metazoa > Chordata > Amphibia > Anura > Ranidae > Rana > Rana muscosa. The sequence continues at coordinate 212,205,745 of CM055120.1, read as the reverse complement.
TTTCTCCTCCCCTTGTGTTTTTATAAATTTGGAAGTAGTCAGATCTGAGAGAAGGTACATTTATTTTTCTATTGCATTCATTACTAGTCATAGAATACTCTAGTAGGGAAAGCAAAGGCTTTGTTGTGAGAAGGGCTGCTTTTACCATAATGGCACTCGTGAGCCAGTGCCAAAGGGCAGCAGTGTTAGATCGGTATTTCCAGTATACAAATCATGATGGCTTTTTCCTTATTTAATTTCCCTCTTCCGGACATCTATCAACAATTTTGTCTTTATTAATCTGAAAATCTGCAGGGATAAAGTGGGTGCAGGAGGCGTGGAGAGCTCTCCTGCAACTTGTTTGAGGGTCTATACATTGGTAAAGTTTATGATAATCAGACCCCATGCTGTCTCCAATAGTGCATTCTTACAAAAATGTTACTATAATTATCACATGAACCACGGGGATGAACTTTACATAGAGGGATGTAGTTCTGGTGTGCCTGGATCAGCAGTGTTTAAAATCAAAACCCTGAGGCCTCGTACACACGACCGATTTTCTCGGCAAGAACCAGCAAGAAACTTGCTGGCAGAGAGGTCTTGCCGAGTAAATTGGTCGTGTGTACGCGGCTATCGGGTTTCTCGACGAGAAAACCGTCAAGAAACCTCGACGAGAAAATAGAGAACCTGCTCTCAATTTTCTCGTCGAGATTCTCGTCGGCATGTTTCTCGACGAGAAAAGTGAGTGTGTGTACACTTAACTGTCCTCCCGGAAGCCCACGCATGTTCGAAATGAATTTGACGCATGCGCGGTAACTTCCTAGGCATACGTAGGGTATACCAAGATGGCGGCGACGGCATCGAATGTGACGAGCGCATGCTCGTCGTAGTCGATGACGTCACCGCGTACGCTCCATTCAAAGAGCCGCGGGTTCTTTGAAACGAGCGTGTGTACACTCGGCCGGGACAAGTTTCTTGTCCAAGAATCTCGTCGAAAAAAACGACATGTTTTTTTCAACGAGAATCTCGGCCGTGTGTACGAGGCCTGACTGTAAGAAGTTGGACAGAGCTGAGGATCACATATGTTGGTCAGGGCAGATCACTCAGATGTGGACTTTATACAATGAGCACTTACAGGACAAGTGGAAGAATCCACTGTGAAAATGTGAGTTTCAGTCCTTTTTATTAATATATTATTTGAAGGAAGGATTATGATGATTTTTTTTTTCTACTATTTTACATAGATAGTTGCAATGATATTCTTGTGTCCTACAGCTATTAAATTGTTGCTGTTTAGCATTATTTTTATATTTGACTAATATATGCCATTACTTGTTATTCTACTTCCCTGCATGTTGTTAATCATGTGGGTTGTCTATATTGTACCGCTATATGTTAACTAGTATTTGACACAGTTACCTAAACCATTCATCATTTCTTAATCTTCTGCCTTTCAGGAATGCCCGAGGAAAGCTGTTTGCTAATCAGCTCAATGGAGAACATGAGCTACATGAATTATTGGTTTTCCTGCAAAAAAATTTTACATCTCTTTCATTTCCAAATTTTTGAAATTTACACTTCTCCTCATTTGGCACAACTAATTTTTCTAGAATTACTACACACTGCTGGTCAGGAACCTCACAATCTCTTCAACAAATGATACCACTGCCATTTATATTAAACGAAAGGCCTTTGGTGAATGAGATCCCAAATGAGGGATAAATTCATTCCACAGTTTGATGTAACTCAATACCCACTTATACATTAGAAGATTCTGACCACAGTTGAAATTCATCAGTGTCTGTCACGCTTGTTAAATCATTAGCAAGTGATGCATTATTAAAGAGGTTTTAAGACAGAAAGGCTCAAGACTACTATTGATAAGCAAATGTTGCTGATATTTTCTGGTGTGATAAACCAGACTAGAAAGTAATAGCTGTAAAACTCTGCAATGATTTATGGGACAACAAAAAGCCACTTTAATATTTTGTTTGTATTTTAGAATTAATGAATTAGAAAAGTGTTAATTTTGTGGTAAAATAAGTGCAATTAAAAAAAAAAATACATAATATATACAGACTTAAATTCCTTAAAATTGTAAAGTCCAAAGGTTTGCAAATGTAAAATACATTTCTGTATTTGCGCAACAAGATGTTGTGCTATTATGTACAGCCTTGTGCTAATATAGTTTAGAACATTTTTCAATGCAGGTTGGGCTGTGTACAAACATTTCCTACTGTTAAAATGTCAGAAGGCGCACAAAATCAAGCAATAACAGGGGAGAGTATTCCTGGAGGTTGATTGCTGCACTTTGATGCAGCTAGGCAGAATAGATCTAAAAAGTCCTCCATTTTCAACCAAATAAAGCAAAATATTATAACATTTTATAAAAGTCACATGCAAGTGACAGAAAAATATGAAAGCAGTTATAAAAAGTTTAAAAATGTGTAAATGTATTTTTTTTTTTTTTTACATACAACAGTATTTAGCACAGAAAAGCCTTCTTAAAACATGTCACATGTCTCATTCCATCATATATCTCAAAAATAATTTCATGCACTGCACTTATGATGTCATTTTGCAGCCAGTGCACTGCTTGCTCTCACACACTCATTGGCTGTAAGAGTAGGGTGACCAGACATCCCCGGTTTCCAGGGACAGTCCCTGGATTGAGGACACTGTCCCCGGACCAAATCTGTCCCCGGATTGAATTTGAACAGGGCTTGAGGCAATTTCAAAGACAGTCAGTGAAGAATTAAAAAAAGAAATTCTGAATTACACACCACTGCTCCGCCGCTCCTACTAGCTTAGGGGGGTGTATTTTTTTCCATTATCTGTGCCCCTTTCTGATGATCATGTACTGGTCGGAGCGGAGGGAATATTTCTTCAGTTTCAGGTTTTTAACCCTTTTTCAGCCGATAGCGGGGGGTAAAACCGCACTGCTAGCGGCCGAATACCGCCGCAAAGCGCTGCTAAAAATAGCGGCACTTTAACGCTGACGCACCTCCCGCCCCAGTGTGAAAGGGGCCTTACTGGAATGTAAACTAACAAAGAATTATGGATCATAAAAGTTGGAGTGGTGGGCCACGCACCATTCAGCTCCGCTCGCATGTTCTTCTGCCTTGGCTCAAGTCTCGGCCAGCCACCTGCCTGCTTATCTCCTTGCATTCCCTGGCGGAATGATCTTCTTCTGCTCCCCACCCAGTAGTAGCCGGGCCCCGGAGAGTAAGACTTGACAGGCTGTGAGGTGGGTGGCGGCGGTGATGGGCAGAGAGTCGCTAATTGCCGCTGATCACTGATTACTAGTAAGAAAAAAAAAAAAATAGTCGCTGATTGCTGATTACTAGTAAAAAGAAAGATATGTCCCCAGATTTATTTTTAAAAATCTGGTCAACTTATGTAAGAGGAAACAGAGTGTTTCCTATAGTGATTGGCAGCAGCATTTTTTACACTGCACCAGAGCCATCCACAGTGTCCCTGATCATTATCCACACCAATCACATTGTCAACAGAGCAGTCCAGCCAGCCTGAAAATGTGAGTTTCAGTCCTTTTTAATAATATATTATTTGAAGGCAGGATTATAATGATTCATTTTCTACTATTTTACATAAATAGTTAAGATGATATTCCCATGATTGCGATGCATACTAGCACATTATGATATTACCTTGCAGCAGTAATTTTTTTTTTTTCTTTAAAGTTTACTAACGCCTTAAAGTCTCAAGGCACTTCTTGGATTTTGGGCCCCTCTATGCAGCTAAGATGAAAGCAGAGATTGCCAGCACACCACAGATCTTTAAAATGACATCCAAACGTTTATTAACTACAGTATTTATTGGAGTATGAGTGATAAGTGGTGGTGGCTACGCTGTGATTAAACTAAAGTGAAAAGGGTAAGGGAGGGGGCTGTGGACCAATCTAATGAAAAGGGGCCAAAAGTAAGTGGCGTGGTAGCATCAAATGAGTGACATAAATGTGAAAATAATACATACAATATGTATAAATGTCACATGGGTGTGACCGTGAACGCTCAAAAAAAGGAAGAACTGCACAAATCAATAATAAACAAAAATTAGCATAGACTGTGCAAAAAAGACAACACAACAACAACAGTGTATAAACTACAAAATAAAGTCCAACGTGAACACAGTGATCTGCAAAAAAGTATGATACAGTCCAGTACTATAGTAGATCCCGTCACCATTGGTTGCTAAGGTGTTTGACAAACAACTCTTCAGTGCAAGTCCACCGCAGTGCTTTCAAGCAGCTTACCTCCCAGCTGAGACAAAACAGCATAAAGTGCACTCCTGCTATGGACGGCAATGGGCAATCCTCTCAGAAAAGTCCTATTCTCACTCCTATGAGATATATGAAAGTATACAAATGGAAAAGAAAAAAAAAAAGAATAAAACCTTAAATATTAAATAAAGAACTTTGAAGCAAAATAAGGGTCAGTGCCTATCAATGCAGCCCTATCAGTGCCCATCTGCAGCCTCACCATTGCCCATCAATGCAGCCTGATCAGTGCCCATCTGCAGCCTCACCAGTGCTTATCTGCAGCTTTGCCATTCCCATAATTGCCGCCTCACAAGTGCCCATCTGCAGCTTCATATTGCCCATCATTGCAGCCTGCTCAGTGCCCATCTGCAGCCTCACCAGAGCCTGTTTATGCAGCCTTATCAGTGCCTGATTAGACAGAGCCGGATCGCCTGTGTACTCGGCTCTGCTCGCTCAGCATCATGCAAAGTTTAGAGCCGTACAGGAGGCTTCTGCAAGCACTCCTTAACTTATACTGCGGCAGAATGGCTCAGCTGTGCAAATTGCTGTACCGGTACAGTGGTCCCTTTAAAGGCTATTGCAGGCACGCGCGCGGAGCCGATGCACGTGGCCGGCAGAGATCTGTCAGTGTAAACAAACAGATCCCCGTTTTGACAGGGAAGTAGAGAGAGATCTGCTATTCGTAGTGATTAGAAACAGCGATCTCTCTCTACTCCCGGTCAGTCCACTCCCCCTACACTTAGAAACACCTCCCTAGGGAACACTTAACCCCTTGATCACCCCCTAGTGTTAATCCCTTCCCTGCCATTGTCATTTATGCAGTAATCAGTGGCTATTTTTAGCAAGGGATCTCTGTATAAATGTCACTGGTCCCAAAAAAGTGTCAAAAGTGTCCGATCTGTCCGCCGCAATGTCGCAGTCATGCTAAAAATCGCTGATCACCGCCATCACTAGAAAAAATAAAAACTATAATAAAAATGCCATAAATCTATCCCCTACTTTGTAGACGCTAGAACTTTTATGATTGTGATTTTGTTTACCAAAAATATGTAGAAGAATACATATTGTCCTATACTGTTGAAGACATTTTTAAATTTTTTGGGATATTTATAGCAAAAATTTAAAAATATTGTTTTTTTTTCAAAATTGTTGGTCTTTTTTTGTTTAAAGCGCAAAAAATAAAAACTGCAGAGGTGATCAAATACCACCAAAAGAAAGCTCTATTTGTGGGGAAAAAAGGACCTCAATTTTGTTTGGGTACAGCAACGCAGTGCCGGATCGCAAAAAATTGCCTAGTCATTAACCACTTAAGCCCCGGACCATTTGGTAGCTAGAGGACCAGAGGTGAATTCAGTATTTTGCACTGCGCTGCTTTAACTGTAAATTGTGCGGACATGCAATGTTGTACCCAAACGAAATTTGCGTCCTTTTCTTCCCACAAATAGAGCTTTCTTTTAATGGTATTTGATTGCCTCTGCGATTTTTATTTTTTGCGATATAAACGGAAAAAGACCGAAAATTTTGAAAAAAAATGATATTTTCTACTTTTTGTTATAAGAAAAATCGAATAAACTCAATTGTAGTCATACATTTAGGCCAAAATGTATTCAGCCACATGTTTTTAGTAAAAAAAATGTCAATAAGCGTATATTTATTGGTTTGCGCAAAAGTTATAGAGTTTACAAACTAGGGTACATTTTCTGAAATTTACACAGCTTTAAATTTATGACTGCCTATCTCATTTCTTGAGGTGCTAAAATGGCAGGGCAGTACAAAACCCCCCCAAATGACCCCATTTTGGAAAGTAGACACCCCAAGGAAATTGCTGAGAGGCATGTTGAGCCCATTGAATTTTTTATTTTTTTGTCCCAAGTGATTGAATAATGACTAAAAAAAAAAAAAAAAATTACAAAAAGTTGTCACTAAATGATATATTGCTCACACATGCCATGGTTATATGTGGAATTTCACCCCAAAATACATTTTGCTGCTTCTCCTGAGTACGGGGATACCACATGTGTGGGACTTTTTGGGAGCCTAGCCGCGTACGGGACCCCGGAAACCAAGCACCGCCTTCAGGATTTCTAAGGGCGCAAATTTTTGATTTCACTCCTCACTACCTATCACAGTTTCGAAGGCCATAAAATGCCAAAATAGCACAAAACCCCCCCAAATGACCCCATTTTAGAAAGTAGACACCCCAAGGAAATTGCTGAGAGGCCTGTTGAGCCCATTGAATATATTTTTTTTGTCCCAAGTGATTGAATAATGACAAAAAAAAAAACAAAAAAAAAAAATTACAAAAAGTTGTCACTAAATGATATATTGCTCACACATGCCATGGTTATATGTGAAATTACACCCCAAAATACATTTTTCTGCTTCTCCTGAGTACGGGGATACCATATGTGTGGGACTTTTTAGGAGCCTAGCCGCGTACGGGACCCCGAAAACCAAGCACCACCTTCAGGATTTCTAGGCACAAATTTTTGATTTCACTCCTCACTACCTATCACAGTTTCGAAGGCCATAAAATGCCAAAATCGCACAAAACCCCCCCAAATGACCCCATTTTGGAATATAGACACCCCAAGCTATTTGCTGAGAGGAATGGCGAGTATTTTACAGCTCTCATTTGTTTTTGAAAATGAAGAAAGAAAATATATATATATATATATTTTTTTTTTCAATTTTCAAAACTTTGTGACAAAAAGCGAGATCTGCAAAATACTCACAATACCTCTCAGCAAATAGCTTGGGGTGTCTACTTTCCAAAATGGGGTCATTTGGGGGGGTTTTGTGCTATCTGGGCATTCCATGGCCTCCGAAACTGTGATAGGCAGTGAGAAGTGAAATCAAAAATTTACACCCTTAGAAAGCCTGAAGGCGGTGCTTGGTTTTTGGGGTCCCGTACGTGGCTAGGCTCCCAAAAAGTCTCACACATGTGGTATCCCCGTACTCAGGAGAAGCAACAGAATGTATTTTGGGGTGTAATTCCACATATGCCCATGGCATGTTTGAGCAATATATCATTTAGTGACAACTTTGTGCAAAAAAAAAAAAAAAAATTGTTGTTTTTCCGCAACTTGTGTCAACATATAAAATATTCCATGGACTCGACATGCCTCTCAGTATATAGCTTGGGGTGTCTACTTTCCAAAATGGGGTCATTTGGGGGGGTTTTGAACTGTTCTGGCATTTTATACACAACATTAGGAAGCTTACATCCACTCTTCTAACCACTTGAAGACAAAGCCCTTTTTGACACTTTTTGTTTACATGAAAACATTTTTTTCTTTTTGCAAGAAAATTATGTTGAACCCCCAAACATTATATATATTTTTAAAGCAAAGGCCCTACAGATTAAAATGGTGGGTGTTGCATTTTTTTTTCTACACAGTATTTGCGCAGCGATTTTTCAAACGCATTTTTTGGGTTAAAAAATACACTTTTTTTAATTTTAATGCACTAAAACACACTATATTGCCCAAATGTTTGATGAAATAAAAAAGGATGATCTTAGGCCGAGTACATAGATACCAAACACGACATGCTTTAACATTTCGCACAAACGCGCATTGGCAACAAACTACATACATTTTTAAAAGCCTTTAAAAGCCTTTACAGGTTACCCCAGTAGATTTACAGAGGAGGTCTACTGCTAAAATGATTGCCCTCGATCTGACCTTCGCGGTGATACCTCACATGCATGGTGCAATTGCTGTTTACATATGACGCCAGACCGACGCTTGCGTTCGCCATTGGGCAAGAGCAGGGCAGGACAGGGGTGCTTTTTTTTTTTTTCTTTTTTTTTTTATTATTAATTTTGCATTTTTATTTTATTTTTAAATTGTTCCTTCCAAGTATTTTTTTTTTTAGCATTTTTATTGTTATCTCAGGGAATGTAAATATCCCCTATGATAGCAATAGGTAGTGACAGGTACTCTTTTTTTGAAAAAACTGGGGTCTTCAAGACCCTAGATTTTTCCTCTGCCCTCAAAGCATCTGACCACACCAAGATCGGTGTGATAAAATGCTTTCCCAATTTCCCAATGGCGCTTTTTATATCCGGGGGGGGGCATTCCCTCCCACTGCTTGTAAAAGCAGTCCAGAGGCTAATTAGCCGCTAGGATTGCTTTTACATGAAAGCCGGCCGCAGGCTGAAAAGAATGATACCAAGATGATACCTAAACCCGCAGGCATCATTCTGGTATAAACATTCAAAGTCCAGCAACATACCAGTACGTTGCTGGTCCTTGTTGGACATGTATTGTAATCTTTTTATTTCATGCAGCCAGTTGGCTGAACGAAAAAAGAGATTGATCGGTGGGTATGCCCACCATTAGAATACCGCCCTTCATCCACCCACTTCCAATGATGGGCATACACGCACCATTTATATATGCCGAAGCATGGGGGCATCCTCCCGCAAAAAAGTTATGCCGCACACACATGGTCGGACTTTTCCACGGGCAAGCCTCCGTCGGAATTTCGACCGTATGTACGCGGCATTAGGAGCAAAATCGCTCCTCCGCCCCTGCTGCCCCAATGCTTTGGCATATTTGCTTTTTTTTTTTTAACTGTGGTGGTGAAATCACCTCCTACAGCACTGGAGTCGCAGGGATCAGGCCTGTCTCTGCGAATGCTGCAGTTATGTGTGTTTTTGTTTTGTAAGTGACAGTGATCGATCGATACTGCACTTGGGTGGCCTGGGCTGGACGGAGGGGCAAAACGCAGGTGCCAGCAGGTATCTGGGCTGATCCCGCTAACACTGCGTTTTTGGGAACCCTAAACTGCTGGGGACGCTAGTATAGATCTGATCAGATCAGATATTGATCTGTTCAGATACTATACCACTAAGGGGGGTGTATGCTTCACGCGTGGGTGTTAGCATTACTGGCACTAACCTGACGCTGCCTGGGGTGTGACTCAGACCCTCTCTGACGCTAAAACCTAATTGATATCACCCGCCGGGCGATCAGGGGGTTAAACCTTTATTGGGTTATATACACGGCGGGTGCCCTGACACTATAAAAAGCAAACTAACTAACCAGCGTCACCCGTAACACTTATATGGTGATCACTGGTGAAAGGGTTAACTAGGGGCAATCAGGGGGTTAAAACCTTTATTAGATAATATATGGGGGTACCTGACGCTATAAAAACCTGCGGCGAACCTAAAAAAAATTACCAGCTACCGATCTGCATCACCGACACTAAGACAGCGTTTAGAAAAACGATTGCTTAGCGACAGTGGTGATGGGGTTGAAAGGGTTACCTGGGGGGGCGATCAAGGGGGTTAAACCTTTATTAGATAATATATTGGGGTACCTGACGCTATAAAAACATGCTGCGAACCTAAAAAAAATTACTGGCTACGATCTGCATCACCGACACTAAGACAGCGTTTAGAAAAACAATTGCTTAGCGACAGTGGTGATAGGGGGTGAAAGGGTTACCTGGGGGGCGATCAAGGGGGTTAAACCTTTATTAGATAATATATTGGGGTACCTGACGCTATAAAAACCTGCGGCGAACCTAAAAAAAATTACCGGCTACCGATCTGCATCACAGACACTAAGACAGCGTTTAGAAAAACGATCGCTTAGTGACAGTGGTGATAGGGGGTGAAAGGGTTACCTGGGGGGGATCAAGGGGGTTAAACCTTTATTAGATAATATATTGGGGTACCTGACGCTATAAAAACCTGCGGCGAACCTAAAAAAAATTACTGGCTACGATCTGCATCACCGACTCTAAGACAGCGTTTAGAAAAACGATCGCTTAGTGACAGTGGTGATAGGGGGTGAAAGGGTTACCTGGGGGGCGATCAAGGGGGTTAAACCTTTATTAGATAATATATTGGGGTACCTGACGCTATAAAAACCTGCGGCGAACCTAAAAAAAAATGACTGGCTGCCGATCGGCATCACTGACGCTAAGACAGCGATCAGAAAAATGATCGCTAAGCGACAGTGGTGATAGGCGGTGAAAGGGTTATCTGGGGGGTGATCAGGGGGTTAAACCTTTATTAGGGGGGGTTAGGGGGCTACACTGGACCTAAGACTAAACTTTGGTGACACTTTTAAAGTCACAAATGTCACTGATTGCAGTGATCACTAAATAAATGGTCACTGCAATCAGTGACACTGTGACTGGGGGCTGGGGGGGTGATCTGGGGTGATCTGGGGGGCCTGGGGGGGCGATTTATGTCCCTATGTGTCCTGGTGTCAGTGTAGTGTTGTGTGCACTGACCTGATATCTTCTCTTGTACGGCGCTCGGTATATGTAAGCGCCGCACCAGAGATGACATCACTTCCTCCTGCTCCCTCTGTCTGACACAGACAGAGGGGGCATTTCCATTCGCCGGGAGCGATCGCGAGGGGGTGGCCAGAAACGAATGGCTGCCCCCTCATCCCGGAACGCTCCCGGACACTTAGCCACCGCTCACTGTATAGGAGGGGGTCCGATCGGATCCCCCAACTGTACAAAGGCAATCACGTATGCTCTACGTGATTGTGCCTGTCGGTGCCATTCTGCCGACATATATATACAGTGAGCGGTCGTTAAGTGGTTAAGGGGGTAAAACTGAAGCTGAAGTGGTTAAAGGAAGATCTCGCTCAGAGTCTATTATCAGTTAGACATGTGCAAAAGGAAAAAAATTGTTTTGTTTCGTTTTAATTCGTTAATTAATTAATTTCGTTTAGTTGGATTCATTAAATTTGTTAAATTTGTTTTCGGAATTCGTTTGTTTTTGACCGAATTCGAAAAATCGGTCACATTTGAAAATATTTCAACCAAATTCGAAAATATTTCTACCGGATTCGATAATATTTCATTAGCATTCCTTAATATTTCAACCAAATTCAAAAATATTTCAACCGGATTCAAAATTATTTCAATCGAATAGAAAAGATTATAATAAAATAGAAAAACAGAGAATAGACTAGAAAAACAATAGAACAGAATAGAATATATTATATTTTATTCTATTCTGTTCTATTTTTTTTCTAGTCTATTCTTTTATATTCTATTCAAATCTTATCTATTAAAATCAAAATCATTATATACTAAATTCGAATTTCGGAAGATGGTTATATATATAGATTTTTTTCCGACATTCGAATTTCGTATAGAATGAATTCGAATTTGAATAGAAAAGATTAGAATAGAAATAGAAAATAGACTAGAAAAACAATAGAACAGAATAGAATATAGATACTATCTATTTCATTTAAATTTTTTTTTGCAGATTACTATTTGTTTCCATAAGATCTCCTGTAGACTATTAGCATCTATTTCATTTTTTTTGCAGATCTCCTGCAGACTATTAGTATCTATTTCGTTTTCTCACCAGATCTCCTGCAGACTATTAGCATCTATTTCTTTTTTTTGCAGATCTCCTGCAGACTATTAGCATCTATTTCATTTTTCTTTTTTTTGCATTAGAGCAGCCATTTCCTTTATTTCAGCAGATCTCCTGCAGACTATTAGCATCTATTTCACTTTTTTTTGCAGATTACTATTTATTTCCATCTGATCTCCTGCAGACTATTAGCATTTATATAATTTTTTTGCAGATCTCCTGCAGATTATTAGTATCTATTTCATTTCCCCATCAGATCTGCAGACTATAAGCATCTATTTCATTTTTTTTTTGCAGGTCTCCTGAAAACTATTAGCAGCCATTTCCCTGTGTATAGAGATATAAGCGGTGATGATGTCTCTCTTGTTGTCTCTTCCTCAAACTGTTCCTCCATTCATAAATTAAATAGATGCTAATAGCCTGCAGGAGATCTGCTTGGAATAATGGAAATGGATCGTAATCTGCAAAAAAAATAAAAATGAAATAGCTATTAATAGACTACAGTAGATGTGCTAAAATAATGTGTGGGGTATTAGTGAGTGTGGGGGATGGATGGAGATGCTGAGCTCTGATTGGATGGTGTATGGAGGTGATTGTCTCTCTATAGATGGAGGAGGGGGGGGAGATGATGACATCACACGGTATTTATATATTTATAAAACCATCTTCCGAAATTCTAATTTCGTATAGAATGAATTCAAATTCGAATCGAAAAGATTAGAATAGAATCGAAAATATTGCAAAGAATCGAATAGAAAAACAATAGAACAGAATAGAATAAAATACAATATATATATTATATTTTATTCTATTCTGTTCTATTGTTTTTCTAGTCTATTATTTTTTATTATTTTCTATTCTATTTTATTCTAATCTTTTCTATTCAAAATCATTCTATACGAAAATCGAATTTCAGAAGATGGTTATTTATATATATAGATCTATATCTATAGATAGATCTATATCTATAGATATACATATATATTATATTTTTTATAGGGTTAGGGTGAGGGTTAGGGTTGGGGTTGGGGTTAGGGGGTTTGGGTTGGGGGTTTGGGTTAGGGATAGGGGTTAGGGTTGTGTTTAGGGGTAAGGGTTAGGGGGTTAGGGTTAGGGATAGGGTTAGGGTTATGGTTAGGGGTTAGGGTTGTGATTGGGGTTAGGATTGTGATTGGGGTTGGGGTTAGAGTCAGGGTTGGGGTTCGGGTTAGGGTTAGGGTTAGGGTTGGTGTTAGGGCTTCCCCTTGAAGAATAAGGCTTGGACTCAGTGATTGGAATAGAATAAAATAAAATAAAATAATGTTTTTCTAGTCTATTCTTTTCTATTCAGATCTTTTCTATTCTAATTCATCCTATAGGAAATTTGAATTTCGGAAGATGGCTATATATTTTTTTTTTCAGATCTGTTCTATTGTTTTTCTATGCAATTCTTTTCTATTCTTTTCTATTTTATTGTAATCTTTTCTATTCAAATTCTATTTCATTCTATATGAAATTTGAATTTCGGAAAATGGTTATATATATATATATATATATATAAAACCATCTTCCGAAATTCGAATTTCGTATAGAATGAATTCAAATTCGAATCGAAAAGATTAGAATAGAATAGAAAATATTGGAAAGAATTGAATATATATATTATATTTTATTCTATTCTGTTCTATTGTTTTTCTAGTCTATTTTCTATTTCTATTCTAATCTTTTCTAATTGGAATTCAAATTCATTCTATACGAAATTCGAATGTTGGACATGGTTTGCTTTTATATATATATATATATATATATATATATATATACACACACAAATATATATATATATATATATACACATATATATATATATATACACATATATATATATATATATATATATTGTGAGGGGGTTAGCTCGGCAGCGGGTGTGTGTGACCCCCGGGATGGGCTCCCCACACAAAAACAGGCCCAGCAAACGGAGGTTGTGGTTTTCAAAATCAAAAAGGTGCGGTTTATTTTCTATTTACAGTGACAAAACACAGCAAAGCAAAAGAAACATAAACAAAATAAATCCTGGTCAACTTGACCTCTGACTAAACATACAGGTTTCCTAACTAACAACTGGGATCAGCCTAGTGCTGTCCTAGTCCCTAAGTCCCTGGTTTTAAATGTCCAAGCAAATAGCCACACAGGCTTTGTCTCACCGCACAGGGGTTCACTCTCCCTAGACAGTCCACACAGGTCTGGTTCCAGGCATGAGCAAACACCTAATGAATCTGGGAGTTCTTATAGAGGCCTAAATGAGCTGACAAGCTTCAGCTGGTCTCATCAACTCCCTGTCTGCACGACGCCCCACACTCTCCCTAGAGGTATGAGTCATCCATGAGCCCACTAGCCTCAGCTGGGCTTATACAACTCTCCACCTAGTTGTATAAGTCGGCGTAAAGCCTGAATCTGGGCGAAATATATCTACCCCCCTGGATGCAACCAGGTGACTTTACCTTCCTGCTGTCACATACCCCCCCTCTTGTTTTAACCTCAGGGTTGGAACACCAGCAATCAGGCATTCATGTACTCGAGACAAAGCATCCACATTCCCCATTTGAACGCCAGGGCGATGCTTTACTGTGAAGTTGAATTCCTGGAGGGCCAGGAACCACCTATTCACTCTTCTATTTGTTTCCTTGTTTTGAGCCATCCACTTTAACGGAGCGTGATCCGTAACCATGTCAAAGTGCCTACCTAGCAGGTAGTACCGAAGGGAATCTAGAGCCCACTTCACCGCTAAACACTCCTTTTCAACGGTGGCGTAATTTAGCTCATGGGACTTCAACTTCCTGCTGAGGTAAATGACTGGGTGCTCTTCCCCGTTCCAGACCTGGGACAATACTGCTCCTAACCCCACATCTGACGCATCACTTTGTACGACAAAGTCTTTAGAGAAGTCGGGTGAGTACAACACTGGCTGGCTACATAAGGCTTGTTTCAAGAATTGGAATGCTGCCTCAGCCTCGGGGGTCCATTTAATCATGACCGACCCTTTCCCCTTCGTCAGGTTGGTTAGGGGCACAGCCTTAGAAGCAAAGTGGGAAATGAATCGCCGATAGGGATGAGCTTCGTGTTCGAGTCGAACATACGTTCGACTCGAACATTGGCTGTTCGATCGTTCGACGAAGATCGAACGATTTGGGCCGTTCGCGCCAAATTCGAGTGACGCGAACGGCCCACAATGCACTACGCCATCGCAGTGTCATCCAGGCGCTGTGATTGGCCAAGCATGCACTGTGACCCCGCATGCTTGGCCAATCACAGCGCCGGCAGCGAGGAGAGCAATGATTGGCCACAGGCAGGATGCCTGTGGCCAATTATTGCTGAGGGTGTTTAGTACACGCCCCACACTATAAAAGGCCGCCAGCACGGCGGCCTAGTGTAGTGTGTTCCGGAGCAGGGATAGAGTAGCATAGGCAGGGACAGTGACTGTTATTTCTTTCTTGCTTAACCTGGATTCCTTTAGTTTAGGGAAAGAGAAGGATAGGTAGGGAGAGTGTCAGTGTGTTTTGTGCTTCTGCTATAGTGTGCTTAAAAAAAAACATTTATTCTAGGGACAGAAAACTCTAGGTAGGGACAGTGTCAGTTTCTTTCACTCTGCAAGTCCTTGTTTCCAGGGACCTGGAAGGACAGTGAGTGAATTGTCCTTTTGCTATATTGTGATTAAAAAAAACATTTATTCTAGGGACAGAAAACTCTAGGTAGGGACAGTGTCAGTTTCTTTCACTCTGCAAGTCCTTGTTTCCAGGGACCTGGAAGGACAGTGAGTGAATTGTCCTTTTGCTATATTGTGATTAAAAAAAACATTTATTCTAGGGACAGAAAACTCTAGGTAGGGACAGTGTCAGTTTCTTTCACTCTGCAAGTCCTTGTTTCCAGGGACCTGGAAGGACAGTGAGTGAATTGTCCTTTTGCTATATTGTGATTAAAAAAAACATTTATTCTAGGGACAGAAAACTCTAGGTAGGGACAGTGTCAGTTTCTTTCACTCTGCAAGTCCTTGTTTCCAGGGACCTGGAAGGACAGTGAGTGAATTGTCCTTTTGCTATATTGTGATTAAAAAAAACATTTTTTTCTAGGGACAGAAAACTGTAGGTAGGGAGAGTATTTTTTTTCTTTCACTCTGCAAGTCCTTGTTTCCAGGGACCTGTAAGGACAGTGAGTTAATTGTCCTTGTGCTATATTGTGCTGAAAAAAACATTTATTCCAGGGACAGAAAACTCTAGGTAGGGACAGTGTCAGTTTCTTTCACTCTGCAAGTCCTTGTTTCCAGGGACCTGGAAGGACAGTGAGTGAATTGTCCTTTTGCTATATTGTGATTAAAAAAAACATTTTTTTCTAGGGACAGAAAACTGTAGGTAGGGAGAGTGTTTTTTTTCTTTCACTCTGCAAGTCCTTGTTTCCAGGGACCTGTAAGGACAGTGAGTTAATTTTCCTTGTGCTATATTGTGATTAAAAAAAACATTTATTCTAGGGACAGAAAACTCTAGGTAGGGACAGTGTCAGTTTCTTTCACTCTGCAAGTCCTTGTTTCCAGGGACCTGGAAGGACAGTGAGTGAATTGTCCTTTTGCTATATTGTGATTAAAAAAAACATTTATTCTAGGGACAGAAAACTCTAGGTAGGGACAGTGTCAGTTTCTTTCACTCTGCAAGTCCTTGTTTCCAGGGACCTGGAAGGACAGTGAGTGAATTGTCCTTTTGCTATATTGTGATTAAAAAAAACATTTTTTTCTAGGGACAGAAAACTGTAGGTAGGGAGAGTATTTTTTTTCTTTCACTCTGCAAGTCCTTGTTTCCAGGGACCTGTAAGGACAGTGAGTTAATTGTCCTTGTGCTATATTGTGCTGAAAAAAACATTTATTCCAGGGACAGAAAACTCTAGGTAGGGACAGTGTCAGTTTCTTTCACTCTGCAAGTCCTTGTTTCCAGGGACCTGGAAGGACAGTGAGTGAATTGTCCTTTTGCTATATTGTGATTAAAAAAAACATTTTTTTCTAGGGACAGAAAACTGTAGGTAGGGAGAGTATTTTTTTTCTTTCACTCTGCAAGTCCTTGTTTCCAGGGACCTGTAAGGACAGTGAGTTAATTTTCCTTGTGCTATATTGTGATTAAAAAAAACATTTATTCTAGGGACAGAAAACTCTAGGTAGGGACAGTGTCAGTTTCTTTCACTCTGCAAGTCCTTGTTTCCAGGGACCTGGAAGGACAGTGAGTGAATTGTCCTTTTGCTATATTGTGATTAAAAAAAACATTTTTTTCTAGGGACAGAAAACTGTAGGTAGGGAGAGTATTTTTTTTCTTTCACTCTGCAAGTCCTTGTTTCCAGGGACCTGTAAGGACAGTGAGTTAATTTTCCTTGTGCTATATTGTGATTAAAAAAAACATTTATTCTAGGGACAGAAAACTCTAGGTAGGGACAGTGTCAGTTTCTTTCACTCTGCAAGTCCTTGTTTCCAGGGACCTGGAAGGACAGTGAGTGAATTGTCCTTTTGCTATATTGTGATTAAAAAAAACATTTTTTTCTAGGGACAGAAAACTGTAGGTAGGGAGAGTATTTTTTTTCTTTCACTCTGCAAGTCCTTGTTTCCAGGGACCTGTAAGGACAGTGAGTTAATTGTCCTTGTGCTATATTGTGCTGAAAAAAACATTTATTCCAGGGACAGAAAACTCTAGGTAGGGACAGTGTCAGTTTCTTTCACTCTGCAAGTCCTTGTTTCCAGGGACCTGGAAGGACAGTGAGTGAATTGTCCTTTTGCTATATTGTGATTAAAAAAAACATTTATTCTAGGGACAGAAAACTCTAGGTAGGGACAGTGTCAGTTTCTTTCACTCTGCAAGTCCTTGTTTCCAGGGACCTGGAAGGACAGTGAGTGAATTGTCCTTTTGCTATATTGTGATTAAAAAAAACATTTATTCTAGGGACAGAAAACTCTAGGTAGGGACAGTGTCAGTTTCTTTCACTCTGCAAGTCCTTGTTTCCAGGGACCTGGAAGGACAGTGAGTGAATTGTCCTTTTGCTATATTGTGATTAAAAAAAACATTTTTTTCTAGGGACAGAAAACTGTAGGTAGGGAGAGTATTTTTTTTCTTTCACTCTGCAAGTCCTTGTTTCCAGGGACCTGTAAGGACAGTGAGTTAATTGTCCTTGTGCTATATTGTGCTGAAAAAAACATTTATTCCAGGGACAGAAAACTCTAGGTAGGGACAGTGTCAGTTTCTTTCACTCTGCAAGTCCTTGTTTCCAGGGACCTGGAAGGACAGTGAGTGAATTGTCCTTTTGCTATATTGTGATTAAAAAAAACATTTTTTTCTAGGGACAGAAAACTGTAGGTAGGGAGAGTGTTTTTTTTCTTTCACTCTGCAAGTCCTTGTTTCCAGGGACCTGTAAGGACAGTGAGTTAATTTTCCTTGTGCTATATTGTGATTAAAAAAAACATTTATTCTAGGGACAGAAAACTCTAGGTAGGGACAGTGTCAGTTTCTTTCACTCTGCAAGTCCTTGTTTCCAGGGACCTGGAAGGACAGTGAGTGAATTGTCCTTTTGCTATATTGTGATTAAAAAAAACATTTATTCTAGGGACAGAAAACTCTAGGTAGGGACAGTGTCAGTTTCTTTCACTCTGCAAGTCCTTGTTTCCAGGGACCTGGAAGGACAGTGAGTGAATTGTCCTTTTGCTATATTGTGATTAAAAAAAACATTTTTTTCTAGGGACAGAAAACTGTAGGTAGGGAGAGTATTTTTTTTCTTTCACTCTGCAAGTCCTTGTTTCCAGGGACCTGTAAGGACAGTGAGTTAATTGTCCTTGTGCTATATTGTGCTGAAAAAAACATTTATTCCAGGGACAGAAAACTCTAGGTAGGGACAGTGTCAGTTTCTTTCACTCTGCAAGTCCTTGTTTCCAGGGACCTGGAAGGACAGTGAGTGAATTGTCCTTTTGCTATATTGTGATTAAAAAAAACATTTTTTTCTAGGGACAGAAAACTGTAGGTAGGGAGAGTATTTTTTTTCTTTCACTCTGCAAGTCCTTGTTTCCAGGGACCTGTAAGGACAGTGAGTTAATTTTCCTTGTGCTATATTGTGATTAAAAAAAACATTTATTCTAGGGACAGAAAACTCTAGGTAGGGACAGTGTCAGTTTCTTTCACTCTGCAAGTCCTTGTTTCCAGGGACCTGGAAGGACAGTGAGTGAATTGTCCTTTTGCTATATTGTGATTAAAAAAAACATTTTTTTCTAGGGACAGAAAACTGTAGGTAGGGAGAGTATTTTTTTTCTTTCACTCTGCAAGTCCTTGTTTCCAGGGACCTGTAAGGACAGTGAGTTAATTGTCCTTGTGCTATATTGTGCTGAAAAAAACATTTATTCCAGGGACAGAAAACTCTAGGTAGGGACAGTGTCAGTTTCTTTCACTCTGCAAGTCCTTGTTTCCAGGGACCTGGAAGGACAGTGAGTGAATTGTCCTTTTGCTATATTGTGATAAAAAAAAACATTTTTTTCTAGGGACAGAAAACTGTAGGTAGGGAGAGTGTTTTTTTTCTTTCACTCTGCAAGTCCTTGTTTCCAGGGACCTGTAAGGACAGTGAGTTAATTTTCCTTGTGCTATATTGTGATTAAAAAAAACATTTATTCTAGGGACAGAAAACTCTAGGTAGGGACAGTGTCAGTTTCTTTCACTCTGCAAGTCCTTGTTTCCAGGGACCTGGAAGGACAGTGAGTGAATTGTCCTTTTGCTATATTGTGATTAAAAAAAACATTTTTTTCTAGGGACAGAAAACTGTAGGTAGGGAGAGTATTTTTTTTCTTTCACTCTGCAAGTCCTTGTTTCCAGGGACCTGTAAGGACAGTGAGTTAATTGTCCTTGTGCTATATTGTGCTGAAAAAAACATTTATTCCAGGGACAGAAAACTCTAGGTAGGGACAGTGTCAGTTTCTTTCACTCTGCAAGTCCTTGTTTCCAGGGACCTGGAAGGACAGTGAGTGAATTGTCCTTTTGCTATATTGTGATTAAAAAAAACATTTTTTTCTAGGGACAGAAAACTGTAGGTAGGGAGAGTATTTTTTTTCTTTCACTCTGCAAGTCCTTGTTTCCAGGGACCTGTAAGGACAGTGAGTTAATTGTCCTTGTGCTATATTGTGCTGAAAAAAACATTTATTCCAGGGACAGAAAACTCTAGGTAGGGACAGTGTCAGTTTCTTTCACTCTGCAAGTCCTTGTTTCCAGGGACCTGGAAGGACAGTGAGTGAATTGTCCTTTTGCTATATTGTGATAAAAAAAAACATTTTTTTCTAGGGACAGAAAACTGTAGGTAGGGAGAGTGTTTTTTTTCTTTCACTCTGCAAGTCCTTGTTTCCAGGGACCTGTAAGGACAGTGAGTTAATTTTCCTTGTGCTATATTGTGATTAAAAAAAACATTTATTCTAGGGACAGAAAACTCTAGGTAGGGACAGTGTCAGTTTCTTTCACTCTGCAAGTCCTTGTTTCCAGGGACCTGTAAGGACAGTGAGTTAATTTTCCTTGTGCTATATTGTGATTAAAAAAAACATTTTTTCTAGGGACAGAAAACTGTAGGTAGGGAGAGTGTTTTTTTTCTTTCACTCTGCAAGTCCTTGTTTCCAGGGACCTGTAAGGACAGTGAGTTAATTGTCCTTGTGCTATATTGTGCTTAAAAAAAACATTTATTCTAGGGACAGAAAACTCTAGGTAGGGACAGTGTCAGTTTCTTTCACTCTGCAAGTCCTTGTTTCCAGGGACCTGTAAGGACAGTGAGTTAATTTTCCTTGTGCTATATTGTGATTAAAAAAAACATTTATTCTAGGGACAGAAAACTCTAGGTAGGGACAGTGTCAGTTTCTTTCACTCTGCAAGTCCTTGTTTCCAGGGACCTGGAAGGACAGTGAGTGAATTGTCCTTTTGCTATATTGTGATTAAAAAAAAAATTTTTTTCTAGGGACAGAAAACTGTAGGTAGGGAGAGTATTTTTTTTCTTTCACTCTGCAAGTCCTTGTTTCCAGGGACCTGTAAGGACAGTGAGTTAATTGTCCTTGTGCTATATTGTGCTGAAAAAAACATTTATTCCAGGGACAGAAAACTCTAGGTAGGGACAGTGTCAGTTTCTTTCACTCTGCAAGTCCTTGTTTCCAGGGACCTGGAAGGACAGTGAGTGAATTGTCCTTTTGCTATATTGTGATAAAAAAAAACATTTTTTTCTAGGGACAGAAAACTGTAGGTAGGGAGAGTGTTTTTTTTCTTTCACTCTGCAAGTCCTTGTTTCCAGGGACCTGTAAGGACAGTGAGTTAATTTTCCTTGTGCTATATTGTGATTAAAAAAAACATTTATTCTAGGGACAGAAAACTCTAGGTAGGGACAGTGTCAGTTTCTTTCACTCTGCAAGTCCTTGTTTCCAGGGACCTGGAAGGACAGTGAGTGAATTGTCCTTTTGCTATATTGTGATTAAAAAAAACATTTTTTTCTAGGGACAGAAAACTGTAGGTAGGGAGAGTATTTTTTTTCTTTCACTCTGCAAGTCCTTGTTTCCAGGGACCTGTAAGGACAGTGAGTTAATTGTCCTTGTGCTATATTGTGCTGAAAAAAACATTTATTCCAGGGACAGAAAACTCTAGGTAGGGACAGTGTCAGTTTCTTTCACTCTGCAAGTCCTTGTTTCCAGGGACCTGGAAGGACAGTGAGTGAATTGTCCTTTTGCTATATTGTGATTAAAAAAAACATTTTTTTCTAGGGACAGAAAACTGTAGGTAGGGAGAGTATTTTTTTTCTTTCACTCTGCAAGTCCTTGTTTCCAGGGACCTGTAAGGACAGTGAGTTAATTGTCCTTGTGCTATATTGTGCTGAAAAAAACATTTATTCCAGGGACAGAAAACTCTAGGTAGGGACAGTGTCAGTTTCTTTCACTCTGCAAGTCCTTGTTTCCAGGGACCTGGAAGGACAGTGAGTGAATTGTCCTTTTGCTATATTGTGATAAAAAAAAACATTTTTTTCTAGGGACAGAAAACTGTAGGTAGGGAGAGTGTTTTTTTTCTTTCACTCTGCAAGTCCTTGTTTCCAGGGACCTGTAAGGACAGTGAGTTAATTTTCCTTGTGCTATATTGTGATTAAAAAAAACATTTATTCTAGGGACAGAAAACTCTAGGTAGGGACAGTGTCAGTTTCTTTCACTCTGCAAGTCCTTGTTTCCAGGGACCTGTAAGGACAGTGAGTTAATTTTCCTTGTGCTATATTGTGATTAAAAAAAACATTTTTTCTAGGGACAGAAAACTGTAGGTAGGGAGAGTGTTTTTTTTCTTTCACTCTGCAAGTCCTTGTTTCCAGGGACCTGTAAGGACAGTGAGTTAATTGTCCTTGTGCTATATTGTGCTTAAAAAAAACATTTATTCTAGGGACAGAAAACTCTAGGTAGGGACAGTGTCAGTTTCTTTCACTCTGCAAGTCCTTGTTTCCAGGGACCTGTAAGGACAGTGAGTTAATTTTCCTTGTGCTATATTGTGATTAAAAAAAACATTTTTTCTAGGGACAGAAAACTGTAGGTAGGGAGAGTGTTTTTTTTCTTTCACTCTGCAAGTCCTTGTTTCCAGGGACCTGTAAGGACAGTGAGTTAATTGTCCTTGTGCTATATTGTGCTTAAAAAAAACATTTATTCTAGGGACAGAAAACTCTAGGTAGGGACAGTGTCAGTTTCTTTCACTCTGCAAGTCCTTGTTTCCAGGGACCTGTAAGGACAGTGAGTTAATTTTCCTTGTGCTATATTGTGATTAAAAAAAACATTTATTCTAGGGACAGAAAACTCTAGGTAGGGACAGTGTCAGTTTCTTTCACTCTGCAAGTCCTTGTTTCCAGGGACCTGGAAGGACAGTGAGTGAATTGTCCTTTTGCTATATTGTGATTAAAAAAAACATTTTTTTCTAGGGACAGAAAACTGTAGGTAGGGAGAGTATTTTTTTTCTTTCACTCTGCAAGTCCTTGTTTCCAGGGACCTGTAAGGACAGTGAGTTAATTGTCCTTGTGCTATATTGTGCTGAAAAAAACATTTATTCCAGGGACAGAAAACTCTAGGTAGGGACAGTGTCAGTTTCTTTCACTCTGCAAGTCCTTGTTTCCAGGGACCTGGAAGGACAGTGAGTGAATTGTCCTTTTGCTATATTGTGATTAAAAAAAACATTTTTTTCTAGGGACAGAAAACTGTAGGTAGGGAGAGTATTTTTTTTCTTTCACTCTGCAAGTCCTTGTTTCCAGGGACCTGTAAGGACAGTGAGTTAATTTTCCTTGTGCTATATTGTGATTAAAAAAAACATTTTTTCTAGGGACAGAAAACTGTAGGTAGGGAGAGTGTTTTTTTTCTTTCACTCTGCAAGTCCTTGTTTCCAGGGACAGAGAAGGACACCTGAAGGTAGCCCTTATTGCTTTTTTCCCATCTCCCTGCAGGCCATCTATTAGAATGTCTGGAAGGCAAACAAGGAGAGGCAGACAGTCAGGAGGCAATAAAAGAGGGCAAGCAGGCTCTGTGTCTGGGGGCAACAGTGCTGGTCGTGGACGCGGTGCATTGTCATCAGCACATGGCCATGGGACACGCTTGTCCTTCTTTTCGGCAGCTGGACATGTTGAGCCACATCATGCCGAAGACTTGGTAGAGTGGATGACCAAGCCCTCCTCCTCCTCCTCATCCTCTCTCACCCAGGCTCAGGGTACTGGAAAAGCAGCTGCCAAAGCGTCGTCTTCCCTGGTATCAATGTCAGACAAATCATCAGTCACTCCTTCCCTAGACCCACCATGTCCTCCTCCTGAGGAGTCCCCCGAACTGTTTCAGCACAGTGTTGGGTACATGCTCCAGGAGGATGCCCAGCGTTTCGAAGGGTCTGATGATGAAACCCAGCTAGAGGAAGGCAGTAGCGTGAGAGCAGACAGAGGGGATGCTCAAGAAGGACACCAATCTGGCAGTCATGTTCCAGCAGCTGCAGCATACTGCCAGATTGGCTCCAGTGATGAGGAGGGAGGGGATGATGAGGTCAATGACTCCACGTGGGTGCCTAATAGGAGAGAGGAGGAGGAGGAGGATGAGGAGGAGGCACATCTCCAACGAGGCAGGATGCCCTTTGGTGGCCAGCGTAAGGGCAGTACACCGACGGAATCACACCGCAGAGCTCCGCCTGTGCAGGGCGCTGCCTCTGCCCGTCATTCAAAAAGTTCTTTGGTGTGGGCCTTTTTTGAGGCTAGTGCATCAGATCGCACAGCTGCTGTTTGCAACATATGTCTCAAGCGTATATCGCGTGGCCAAAACATCAGCCGCTTGGGTACCACATGCCTGACCAGACATATGTTGACCTGCCATGCAGCTCGTTGGCAAGCCTACCTCAAAGACCCACACCAAAGAACAAAGCGGACCTCTCCTTGCACCGCATCAGCTGGGATCTCCAACCCCACTATAACTTCAGTCCTCTCTGAAACATGCACTGAGAGGAATGAAGGTGTAGAATTAGGTGTGTCACAGCCAAGTACTTGCGCCCACTCTGCTAGCAGTACACCGACGTCCGATTCTAGCAGGCAAATTTCCCTGCCCCAGCTGCTGGACCGTCGAAAGAAGTTCACTCCCAGCCATCCACATGCCCAGCGGTTGAATGCTAGCTTGGCTAAATTGCTAGCGCTTCAACTGCTGCCTTTTCAGTTGGTAGACTCGGCCCCCTTCCGTGAGTTTGTGCAATGTGCGGTTCCTCAGTGGCAGGTTCCCAAACGCCACTTTTTCTCACGGAAGGCTATTCCGGCTCTCTACCGGCATGTGGAAGGCAATGTCTTGGCCTCGCTGGACAGGGCGGTCAGCGGTAAGGTGCATATTACCGCTGACTCATGGTCCAGCAGGCATGGACAGGGACGTTACCTTTCTTTCACGGCCCATTGGGTCACTCTTTTGGCAGCTGGGAAGGATTCAGGACAAGGTGCAGTAGTGTTGGAGGTTGTCCCACCGCCACGCCTCCAAAATGCTACTACTGGTTGTGACACACCTCTCTCCTCCACCCCCTCCTCTTCTTCTTCCTCCATGGCCTCTTCCTGTGGTTTGTCCTATGAACCAGCGGTGCTCCGTAGCCGTTCACGGGGCTACGCAAGTACGCAGGCAAAAAGATGCCATGCCGTGCTTGCGCTGGTGTGTTTGGGGGACAGAAGCCACACTGGGGCAGAGGTCCTGTCTGCTCTGCAGGGCCAGGCCGAGAGGTGGTTGACGCCACGCCAGCTTAAGCCAGGAATGGTGGTTTGCGACAATGGCACCAACCTCCTCTCCGCCCTCCGACAGGGACAACTGACCCATGTGCCCTGTGTGGCTCACGTCCTTAACCTGGTGGTGCAGCGGTTCTTGGGCAGGTACCCGGGCTTACAGGATGTCCTGAGGCAGGCCAGGAAAGTCTGTGTGCATTTCCGCAGATCTTATAATGCCAGTGCTCGCCTGGCTGAGCTGCAAAAGGAGTTGAACCTGCCCAAGAACCGCCTTATATGTGACATGCCCACCAGGTGGAACTCAACGTTGGCCATGCTGCAGCGGCTGCACACGCAGCAGAGGGCCATCAATGAGTACCTGTGCGACTACGGCACCAGGACAGGGTCAGGGGAGCTTGGTTTTTTTTCTCCACGCCAGTGGGGCATGATCAGGGATGCATGCACTGTCCTGGCACCATTTGAGGAGGCCACGAGGATGGTGAGCAGTGACAGTGCATGCATCAGTGACACTGTACCTCTTGTCCACCTGTTGGAGCACACGCTGCGTGGAATAATGGACAGGGCACTTGAGGCAGAACAGAGGCAGGAAGAGGAGGACTTCCTTGCCTCTCAAGGCCCCCTTTACCCAGACAGTGTTCCTTCTGTCCCACCCATCGCACAGGAAGAGGAGGAGGAGGAGGAGGAGGAGGAGGATTGTGTCAGCATGGAGGTGGAGGCTGGCACTCAGCATCATCAGCAGCAGTCTTTTAGGGATGATTTACAGTCCCAAGAAACCAGTGGACTTGTACGTGGCTGGGAGGAGGTGGCTGCGGATCATGTCGTCCTTAGTGACCCAGAGGACTCCGGAGCGAATGCCTCAGCAAACCTACGCTGCATGGCCTCCCTGATCCTGCAAAGTCTGCGGAAGGATCCTCGTATTCTTCGGATCAAGGAGAGGGACCATTACTGGCTGGCCACTCTCCTTGATCCACGGTACAAGGGTAAGGTTGCGGACCTTATGTTACCGTCGCAGAGGGAGCAGAGGATGAGACAACTCCGGGAGGCCTTGCAGAAAGGTCTGTGCAACGCGTTCCCAGAGACTGGGAGGTTGCAAACTCCTGGTCCTGGACAACGAGTTGCTGAGGCTTCGGCCAGTCAAAGAAGGAGCGGTGGGGAAGGTGGCCGTCTGACCGATGCGTTCAGACAATTCTTTAGTCCGCAGCCCCAAAGTATGATTGGTTCCAGCAACCATCGCCAGCGTCTGATAAACATGGTGCAGGAATATCTAGGGGCAAGGTCAGACTTGGACACCTTCCCCACCGAAAATCCTCTGGCTTACTGGGTCTTGAGGATGGATCACTGGCCAGAGCTTGCACAGTATGCAATTGAGCTACTGGCCTGTCCTGCATCCAGCGTTCTTTCGGAACGCACATTCAGTGCTGCTGGAGGATTTGTCACGGATCACAGGGTGCGCCTGTCCACCGACTCGGTTGATCGACTGACTTTCATCAAGATGAACCAGTCTTGGATCACCACCAGCTACCACACACCTGATGCTGATATAACAGACTAATTGATTTTAAAATGTCACATCCCTTCAAGACTGATGCTGATGCTGAGTGCCTGTGCTGTTATGTTGACTGCCTATCCTCCTCCTCCGAGTCCTCAATGATACGATTGATGATGATAGCTTGGAAGATCATTTTTGTTTATGGGTGCCGCCACCAGTGCCTAACGCCCAATTTTTCAGCCCCTGTTTAACAGGGGCGTGTAATTACAATTTTTGAAGCAATACTTTGCAACAGGGCTCATTGCTGTGCTCCAAGTACAGTATCTGTGAGGAGTTGCAGTGTTGTGCCACCAGTGCCTAAGGCCCAATTTTTCAGCCCCTGTTTAACAGGGGCGTGTCATTACAATTTTTGAAGCAATACTTTGCAACAGGGCTCATTGCTGTGCTCCAAGTACAGTATCTGTGAGGGGTTGCAGTGTTGTGCCACCAGTGCCTAAGGCCCAATTTTTCAGCCCCTGTTCAACAGGGGCATGTAATTACAATTCTTGATCTAATAATTCACAGCAGGGCCCATTGCTGCACCCACCAAGAGTAACTGTCAGGGCTTACAGTGTTGTGGCACCAGCACCACCATCAAAGGCCCAATTTTTACTACCACTGTTCAACAATTATATGTAATTAAAATTCCTGATATAATAGTTGACAGCAGGGCGTTCCAGCACCAACCAAGAGTAACTGTGAGTGCTTACAGTGTTGTGCCAACACCAACAACTAAGGGGCCTATTTCTGCAGAGTATATACGGCAGGTCCCTACTTTCAAACATCCAACTTACAAACGACTCCTACTTGCAAACGCAAGAAGACAACAGGAAGTGAGAGGAAATCTACCACTAGGAAGGAAAATTCTCTCCTGTAAGAATAAATATGGGAGAAAGGTGTCTCCTCTGTACTGATGCTTTATCAGCAATCCTTGTTTCAAGAAAAACACCACATTTCAAAAACAGTTGTCATTGGGACGGAAAGTGAGGTGAAATGTTCTGAACAGGGGCACAGACAGCAAAACAAATGTTACAGGGGTGATAACCCTTACCTATGTTTTCCAAAAAGTTTAAAAATAGATTTTTGGGCTGGAGCTACACTTCAACAATGTACCTGTTCAAAATTACAAACAGATTCTACATAAGAACAAACCTACAGTCCCTGTCTTGTATGCACCGCCTGTATACGGCTGTTCAGAGTATATAGGGCCTTTTTTATTTTATGTGCGGGGTTCCCCTTAATATCCATACAAGACCCAAAGGGGCTGGTAATGGGCTGGGGTAGGGGGGGGGGGTCATGGGGTAGCTATGCCATTTTTCTTAAAGAATTTCATCCATATTACCGGGACCAGACATTACATTAAAGCCGCAAGCAGTTTTAAATGGCTTTTTTTTCCTTTAGAAGTGTCATTTTGTGCAGGGACAGTTCTAAACACGGGAAACACGTGGCACTTCACAGGCATACTTTAGACACCCCCCAGGTACGATATTTAAAGGAATATTTGACTTTTTTTTTTTCACTTTATGCATCATTAAAATGACTGCTCCCGAAAAACGACCGATTTTAAAACTTCTTTTTGCATTGATACATGTCCCCTGGTGCAGAACCCGGGTTCCCAAACCCTTTTTAGGACAATAACATGCATAATAGTTGTTATAATTAGCACTTTAGAATTCGAACGTTCGCATCCATTGTATTTAATAGGGTTCTAATGTTCGTTCGAACTTCCGGTCCG
Source organism: Rana muscosa (assembly GCA_029206835.1). NCBI lineage: Eukaryota > Metazoa > Chordata > Amphibia > Anura > Ranidae > Rana > Rana muscosa. The sequence goes on along the minus strand of CM055120.1, from coordinate 212,177,616 downwards.
TTCGCGGGTTCTGGTGCGAACCGAACCCGGGGGTGTTCGGCTCATCACTAATCGCCGATAATACCCAGCGATTCCCAGAAAGGCTCGTACCTGCTTCTTGCTGTTGGGACGTGGCCAACTCTGGATGGCCTCGATTTTGTTGAGTTGGGGTTTTATTACTCCCCTCCCAATGGTGTACCCAAGATATTTGGCCTCCTCCTGCCCAATGGTACACTTCTTGGGGTTAGCCGTAAACCCCGCTTCCCGAACAGAGTCCAGGACTGCTTGCACTTTTGGCAGATGTGAGGCCCAATCTGTGCTATGGACAATTACGTCATCCAGGTAAGCCGCAGCATACTTCCGATGGGGCCTCAGCATCTGGTCCATTTTCCGCTGGAATGTGGCCGGCGCATTCTGTAACCCGAACGGCATTCTTTTATATTGGAACGCCCCGTCTGGGGTTACAAATGCGGTTTTCTCTTTGGCCGACTTGGCCAGGGGGATTTGCCAATACCCTTTTGTGAGGTCAAGAGTCGTCATGTATCGGGCTGTTCCCAGCCGGTCGATCAACTCATCAATACGTGGCATGGGGTAGGTGTCAAATTTTGTAACTTTGTTCAACTGACGAAAATCGTTACAAAATCGCCAGCTCCCATCCGGTTTAGGCACCAACACAATGGGACTAGACCAATCACTTTGGGACTCCTCTATCACCCCTAAGTTCAGCATTTTCTGTACTTCCTCCCGTATTGCCTCCCGTCGGGCCTCTGGGATCCGATAGGGTTTTAACTTCACCCTTTCACCGGGGGGGGTAATGATGTCATGCTCTACCCCAGATGTTTGTCCCGGCAGCTCAGAGAATACCTCCTTGTTGCGAAGCACAAACTCCTTAACCTCCTGTTGTTGGGGTTGTGACAAGGTGGCTGCTATTCCAACCTCAGGAATAGTGATGAGCCGAACACCCCCGGGTTCGGTTCGCACCAGAACCCGCGAACGGACCGGAAGTTCGAACGAACATTAGAACCCTATTAAATACAATGGATGCGAACGTTCGAATTCTAAAGTGCTAATTATAACAACTATTATGCATGTTATTGTCCTAAAAAGGGTTTGGGAACCCGGGTTCTGCACCAGGGGACATGTATCAATGCAAAAAGAAGTTTTAAAATCGGTCGTTTTTCGGGAGCAGTCATTTTAATGATGCATAAAGTGAAAAAAAAAAAGTCAAATATTCCTTTAAATATCGTACCTGGGGGGTGTCTAAAGTATGCCTGTGAAGTGCCACGTGTTTCCCGTGTTTAGAACTGTCCCTGCACAAAATGACACTTCTAAAGGAAAAAAAAGCCATTTAAAACTGCTTGCGGCTTTAATGTAATGTCTGGTCCCGGTAATATGGATGAAATTCTTTAAGAAAAATGGCATAGCTACCCCATGACCCCCCCCCCCTACCCCAGCCCATTACCAGCCCCTTTGGGTCTTGTATGGATATTAAGGGGAACCCCGCACATAAAATAAAAAAGGCCCTATATACTCTGAACAGCCGTATACAGGCGGTGCATACAAGACAGGGACTGTAGGTTTGTTCTTATGTAGAATCTGTTTGTAATTTTGAACAGGTACATTGTTGAAGTGTAGCTCCAGCCCAAAAATCTATTTTTAAACTTTTTGGAAAACATAGGTAAGGGTTATCACCCCTGTAACATTTGTTTTGCTGTCTGTGCCCCTGTTCAGAACATTTCACCTCACTTTCCGTCCCAATGACAACTGTTTTTGAAATGTGGTGTTTTTCTTGAAACAAGGATTGCTGATAAAGCATCAGTACAGAGGAGACACCTTTCTCCCATATTTATTCTTACAGGAGAGAATTTTCCTTCCTAGTGGTAGATTTCCTCTCACTTCCTGTTGTCTTCTTGCGTTTGCAAGTAGGAGTCGTTTGTAAGTTGGATGTTTGAAAGTAGGGACCTGCCGTATATACTCTGCAGAAATAGGCCCCTTAGTTGTTGGTGTTGGCACAACACTGTAAGCACTCACAGTTACTCTTGGTTGGTGCTGGAACGCCCTGCTGTCAACTATTATATCAGGAATTTTAATTACATATAATTGTTGAACAGTGGTAGTAAAAATTGGGCCTTTGATGGTGGTGCTGGTGCCACAACACTGTAAGCCCTGACAGTTACTCTTGGTGGGTGCAGCAATGGGCCCTGCTGTGAATTATTAGATCAAGAATTGTAATTACATGCCCCTGTTGAACAGGGGCTGAAAAATTGGGCCTTAGGCACTGGTGGCACAACACTGCAACCCCTCACAGATACTGTACTTGGAGCACAGCAATGAGCCCTGTTGCAAAGTATTGCTTCAAAAATTGTAATGACACGCCCCTGTTAAACAGGGGCTGAAAAATTGGGCCTTAGGCACTGGTGGCACAACACTGCAACTCCTCACAGATACTGTACTTGGAGCACAGCAATGAGCCCTGTTGCAAAGTATTGCTTCAAAAATTGTAATTACACGCCCCTGTTAAACAGGGGCTGAAAAATTGGGCGTTAGGCACTGGTGGCGGCACCCATAAACAAAAATGATCTTCCAAGCTATCATCATCAATCGTATCATTGAGGACTCGGAGGAGGAGGATAGGCAGTCAACATAACAGCACAGGCACTCAGCATCAGCATCAGTCTTGAAGGGATGTGACATTTTAAAATCAATTAGTCTGTTATATCAGCATCAGGTGTGTGGTAGCTGGTGGTGATCCAAGACTGGTTCATCTTGATGAAAGTCAGTCGATCAACCGAGTCGGTGGACAGGCGCACCCTGTGATCCGTGACAAATCCTCCAGCAGCACTGAATGTGCGTTCCGAAAGAACGCTGGATGCAGGACAGGCCAGTAGCTCAATTGCATACTGTGCAAGCTCTGGCCAGTGATCCATCCTCAAGACCCAGTAAGCCAGAGGATTTTCGGTGGGGAAGGTGTCCAAGTCTGACCTTGCCCCTAGATATTCCTGCACCATGTTTATCAGACGCTGGCGATGGTTGCTGGAACCAATCATACTTTGGGGCTGCGGACTAAAGAATTGTCTGAACGCATCGGTCAGACGGCCACCTTCCCCACCGCTCCTTCTTTGACTGGCCGAAGCCTCAGCAACTCGTTGTCCAGGACCAGGAGTTTGCAACCTCCCAGTCTCTGGGAACGCGTTGCACAGACCTTTCTGCAAGGCCTCCCGGAGTTGTCTCATCCTCTGCTCCCTCTGCGACGGTAACATAAGGTCCGCAACCTTACCCTTGTACCGTGGATCAAGGAGAGTGGCCAGCCAGTAATGGTCCCTCTCCTTGATCCGAAGAATACGAGGATCCTTCCGCAGACTTTGCAGGATCAGGGAGGCCATGCAGCGTAGGTTTGCTGAGGCATTCGCTCCGGAGTCCTCTGGGTCACTAAGGACGACATGATCCGCAGCCACCTCCTCCCAGCCACGTACAAGTCCACTGGTTTCTTGGGACTGTAAATCATCCCTAAAAGACTGCTGCTGATGATGCTGAGTGCCAGCCTCCACCTCCATGCTGACACAATCCTCCTCCTCCTCCTCCTCCTCCTCCTCTTCCTGTGCGATGGGTGGGACAGAAGGAACACTGTCTGGGTAAAGGGGGCCTTGAGAGGCAAGGAAGTCCTCCTCTTCCTGCCTCTGTTCTGCCTCAAGTGCCCTGTCCATTATTCCACGCAGCGTGTGCTCCAACAGGTGGACAAGAGGTACAGTGTCACTGATGCATGCACTGTCACTGCTCACCATCCTCGTGGCCTCCTCAAATGGTGCCAGGACAGTGCATGCATCCCTGATCATGCCCCACTGGCGTGGAGAAAAAAAACCAAGCTCCCCTGACCCTGTCCTGGTGCCGTAGTCGCACAGGTACTCATTGATGGCCCTCTGCTGCGTGTGCAGCCGCTGCAGCATGGCCAACGTTGAGTTCCACCTGGTGGGCATGTCACATATAAGGCGGTTCTTGGGCAGGTTCAACTCCTTTTGCAGCTCAGCCAGGCGAGCACTGGCATTATAAGATCTGCGGAAATGCACACAGACTTTCCTGGCCTGCCTCAGGACATCCTGTAAGCCCGGGTACCTGCCCAAGAACCGCTGCACCACCAGGTTAAGGACGTGAGCCACACAGGGCACATGGGTCAGTTGTCCCTGTCGGAGGGCGGAGAGGAGGTTGGTGCCATTGTCGCAAACCACCATTCCTGGCTTAAGCTGGCGTGGCGTCAACCACCTCTCGGCCTGGCCCTGCAGAGCAGACAGGACCTCTGCCCCAGTGTGGCTTCTGTCCCCCAAACACACCAGCGCAAGCACGGCATGGCATCTTTTTGCCTGCGTACTTGCGTAGCCCCGTGAACGGCTACGGAGCACCGCTGGTTCATAGGACAAACCACAGGAAGAGGCCATGGAGGAAGAAGAAGAGGAGGGGGTGGAGGAGAGAGGTGTGTCACAACCAGTAGTAGCATTTTGGAGGCGTGGCGGTGGGACAACCTCCAACACTACTGCACCTTGTCCTGAATCCTTCCCAGCTGCCAAAAGAGTGACCCAATGGGCCGTGAAAGAAAGGTAACGTCCCTGTCCATGCCTGCTGGACCATGAGTCAGCGGTAATATGCACCTTACCGCTGACCGCCCTGTCCAGCGAGGCCAAGACATTGCCTTCCACATGCCGGTAGAGAGCCGGAATAGCCTTCCGTGAGAAAAAGTGGCGTTTGGGAACCTGCCACTGAGGAACCGCACATTGCACAAACTCACGGAAGGGGGCCGAGTCTACCAACTGAAAAGGCAGCAGTTGAAGCGCTAGCAATTTAGCCAAGCTAGCATTCAACCGCTGGGCATGTGGATGGCTGGGAGTGAACTTCTTTCGACGGTCCAGCAGCTGGGGCAGGGAAATTTGCCTGCTAGAATCGGACGTCGGTGTACTGCTAGCAGAGTGGGCGCAAGTACTTGGCTGTGACACACCTAATTCTACACCTTCATTCCTCTCAGTGCATGTTTCAGAGAGGACTGAAGTTATAGTGGGGTTGGAGATCCCAGCTGATGCGGTGCAAGGAGAGGTCCGCTTTGTTCTTTGGTGTGGGTCTTTGAGGTAGGCTTGCCAACGAGCTGCATGGCAGGTCAACATATGTCTGGTCAGGCATGTGGTACCCAAGCGGCTGATGTTTTGGCCACGCGATATACGCTTGAGACATATGTTGCAAACAGCAGCTGTGCGATCTGATGCACTAGCCTCAAAAAAGGCCCACACCAAAGAACTTTTTGAATGACGGGCAGAGGCAGCGCCCTGCACAGGCGGAGCTCTGCGGTGTGATTCCGTCGGTGTACTGCCCTTACGCTGGCCACCAAAGGGCATCCTGCCTCGTTGGAGATGTGCCTCCTCCTCATCCTCCTCCTCCTCCTCTCTCCTATTAGGCACCCACGTGGAGTCATTGACCTCATCATCCCCTCCCTCCTCATCACTGGAGCCAATCTGGCAGTATGCTGCAGCTGCTGGAACATGACTGCCAGATTGGTGTCCTTCTTGAGCATCCCCTCTGTCTGCTCTCACGCTACTGCCTTCCTCTAGCTGGGTTTCATCATCAGACCCTTCGAAACGCTGGGCATCCTCCTGGAGCATGTACCCAACACTGTGCTGAAACAGTTCGGGGGACTCCTCAGGAGGAGGACATGGTGGGTCTAGGGAAGGAGTGACTGATGATTTGTCTGACATTGATACCAGGGAAGACGACGCTTTGGCAGCTGCTTTTCCAGTACCCTGAGCCTGGGTGAGAGAGGATGAGGAGGAGGAGGAGGGCTTGGTCATCCACTCTACCAAGTCTTCGGCATGATGTGGCTCAACATGTCCAGCTGCCGAAAAGAAGGACAAGCGTGTCCCATGGCCATGTGCTGATGACAATGCACCGCGTCCACGACCAGCACTGTTGCCCCCAGACACAGAGCCTGCTTGCCCTCTTTTATTGCCTCCTGACTGTCTGCCTCTCCTTGTTTGCCTTCCAGACATTCTAATAGATGGCCTGCAGGGAGATGGGAAAAAAGCAATAAGGGCTACCTTCAGGTGTCCTTCTCTGTCCCTGGAAACAAGGACTTGCAGAGTGAAAGAAAAAAAACACTCTCCCTACCTACAGTTTTCTGTCCCTAGAAAAAATGTTTTTTTTAATCACAATATAGCACAAGGAAAATTAACTCACTGTCCTTACAGGTCCCTGGAAACAAGGACTTGCAGAGTGAAAGAAAAAAAATACTCTCCCTACCTACAGTTTTCTGTCCCTAGAAAAAAATGTTTTTTTTAATCACAATATAGCAAAAGGACAATTCACTCACTGTCCTTCCAGGTCCCTGGAAACAAGGACTTGCAGAGTGAAAGAAACTGACACTGTCCCTACCTAGAGTTTTCTGTCCCTGGAATAAATGTTTTTTTCAGCACAATATAGCACAAGGACAATTAACTCACTGTCCTTACAGGTCCCTGGAAACAAGGACTTGCAGAGTGAAAGAAAAAAAATACTCTCCCTACCTACAGTTTTCTGTCCCTAGAAAAAAATGTTTTTTTTAATCACAATATAGCAAAAGGACAATTCACTCACTGTCCTTCCAGGTCCCTGGAAACAAGGACTTGCAGAGTGAAAGAAACTGACACTGTCCCTACCTAGAGTTTTCTGTCCCTAGAATAAATGTTTTTTTTAATCACAATATAGCACAAGGAAAATTAACTCACTGTCCTTACAGGTCCCTGGAAACAAGGACTTGCAGAGTGAAAGAAACTGACACTGTCCCTACCTAGAGTTTTCTGTCCCTAGAATAAATGTTTTTTTTAAGCACAATATAGCACAAGGACAATTAACTCACTGTCCTTACAGGTCCCTGGAAACAAGGACTTGCAGAGTGAAAGAAAAAAAACACTCTCCCTACCTACAGTTTTCTGTCCCTAGAAAAAATGTTTTTTTTAATCACAATATAGCACAAGGAAAATTAACTCACTGTCCTTACAGGTCCCTGGAAACAAGGACTTGCAGAGTGAAAGAAACTGACACTGTCCCTACCTAGAGTTTTCTGTCCCTAGAATAAATGTTTTTTTTAAGCACAATATAGCACAAGGACAATTAACTCACTGTCCTTACAGGTCCCTGGAAACAAGGACTTGCAGAGTGAAAGAAAAAAAACACTCTCCCTACCTACAGTTTTCTGTCCCTAGAAAAAATGTTTTTTTTAATCACAATATAGCACAAGGAAAATTAACTCACTGTCCTTACAGGTCCCTGGAAACAAGGACTTGCAGAGTGAAAGAAACTGACACTGTCCCTACCTAGAGTTTTCTGTCCCTAGAATAAATGTTTTTTTTAATCACAATATAGCACAAGGAAAATTAACTCACTGTCCTTACAGGTCCCTGGAAACAAGGACTTGCAGAGTGAAAGAAAAAAAACACTCTCCCTACCTACAGTTTTCTGTCCCTAGAAAAAAATGTTTTTTTTTATCACAATATAGCAAAAGGACAATTCACTCACTGTCCTTCCAGGTCCCTGGAAACAAGGACTTGCAGAGTGAAAGAAACTGACACTGTCCCTACCTAGAGTTTTCTGTCCCTGGAATAAATGTTTTTTTCAGCACAATATAGCACAAGGACAATTAACTCACTGTCCTTACAGGTCCCTGGAAACAAGGACTTGCAGAGTGAAAGAAAAAAAATACTCTCCCTACCTACAGTTTTCTGTCCCTAGAAAAAAATGTTTTTTTTAATCACAATATAGCAAAAGGACAATTCACTCACTGTCCTTCCAGGTCCCTGGAAACAAGGACTTGCAGAGTGAAAGAAACTGACACTGTCCCTACCTAGAGTTTTCTGTCCCTGGAATAAATGTTTTTTTCAGCACAATATAGCACAAGGACAATTAACTCACTGTCCTTACAGGTCCCTGGAAACAAGGACTTGCAGAGTGAAAGAAAAAAAATACTCTCCCTACCTACAGTTTTCTGTCCCTAGAAAAAAATGTTTTTTTTAATCACAATATAGCAAAAGGACAATTCACTCACTGTCCTTCCAGGTCCCTGGAAACAAGGACTTGCAGAGTGAAAGAAACTGACACTGTCCCTACCTAGAGTTTTCTGTCCCTAGAATAAATGTTTTTTTTAATCACAATATAGCACAAGGAAAATTAACTCACTGTCCTTACAGGTCCCTGGAAACAAGGACTTGCAGAGTGAAAGAAAAAAAACACTCTCCCTACCTACAGTTTTCTGTCCCTAGAAAAAAATGTTTTTTTTTATCACAATATAGCAAAAGGACAATTCACTCACTGTCCTTCCAGGTCCCTGGAAACAAGGACTTGCAGAGTGAAAGAAACTGACACTGTCCCTACCTAGAGTTTTCTGTCCCTGGAATAAATGTTTTTTTCAGCACAATATAGCACAAGGACAATTAACTCACTGTCCTTACAGGTCCCTGGAAACAAGGACTTGCAGAGTGAAAGAAAAAAAATACTCTCCCTACCTACAGTTTTCTGTCCCTAGAAAAAAATGTTTTTTTTAATCACAATATAGCAAAAGGACAATTCACTCACTGTCCTTCCAGGTCCCTGGAAACAAGGACTTGCAGAGTGAAAGAAACTGACACTGTCCCTACCTAGAGTTTTCTGTCCCTAGAATAAATGTTTTTTTTAATCACAATATAGCACAAGGAAAATTAACTCACTGTCCTTACAGGTCCCTGGAAACAAGGACTTGCAGAGTGAAAGAAACTGACACTGTCCCTACCTAGAGTTTTCTGTCCCTAGAATAAATGTTTTTTTTAAGCACAATATAGCACAAGGACAATTAACTCACTGTCCTTACAGGTCCCTGGAAACAAGGACTTGCAGAGTGAAAGAAAAAAAACACTCTCCCTACCTACAGTTTTCTGTCCCTAGAAAAAATGTTTTTTTTAATCACAATATAGCACAAGGAAAATTAACTCACTGTCCTTACAGGTCCCTGGAAACAAGGACTTGCAGAGTGAAAGAAACTGACACTGTCCCTACCTAGAGTTTTCTGTCCCTAGAATAAATGTTTTTTTTAATCACAATATAGCACAAGGAAAATTAACTCACTGTCCTTACAGGTCCCTGGAAACAAGGACTTGCAGAGTGAAAGAAAAAAAACACTCTCCCTACCTACAGTTTTCTGTCCCTAGAAAAAAATGTTTTTTTTTATCACAATATAGCAAAAGGACAATTCACTCACTGTCCTTCCAGGTCCCTGGAAACAAGGACTTGCAGAGTGAAAGAAACTGACACTGTCCCTACCTAGAGTTTTCTGTCCCTGGAATAAATGTTTTTTTCAGCACAATATAGCACAAGGACAATTAACTCACTGTCCTTACAGGTCCCTGGAAACAAGGACTTGCAGAGTGAAAGAAAAAAAATACTCTCCCTACCTACAGTTTTCTGTCCCTAGAAAAAAATGTTTTTTTTAATCACAATATAGCAAAAGGACAATTCACTCACTGTCCTTCCAGGTCCCTGGAAACAAGGACTTGCAGAGTGAAAGAAACTGACACTGTCCCTACCTAGAGTTTTCTGTCCCTGGAATAAATGTTTTTTTCAGCACAATATAGCACAAGGACAATTAACTCACTGTCCTTACAGGTCCCTGGAAACAAGGACTTGCAGAGTGAAAGAAAAAAAATACTCTCCCTACCTACAGTTTTCTGTCCCTAGAAAAAAATGTTTTTTTTAATCACAATATAGCAAAAGGACAATTCACTCACTGTCCTTCCAGGTCCCTGGAAACAAGGACTTGCAGAGTGAAAGAAACTGACACTGTCCCTACCTAGAGTTTTCTGTCCCTAGAATAAATGTTTTTTTTAATCACAATATAGCACAAGGAAAATTAACTCACTGTCCTTACAGGTCCCTGGAAACAAGGACTTGCAGAGTGAAAGAAAAAAAACACTCTCCCTACCTACAGTTTTCTGTCCCTAGAAAAAAATGTTTTTTTTTATCACAATATAGCAAAAGGACAATTCACTCACTGTCCTTCCAGGTCCCTGGAAACAAGGACTTGCAGAGTGAAAGAAACTGACACTGTCCCTACCTAGAGTTTTCTGTCCCTGGAATAAATGTTTTTTTCAGCACAATATAGCACAAGGACAATTAACTCACTGTCCTTACAGGTCCCTGGAAACAAGGACTTGCAGAGTGAAAGAAAAAAAATACTCTCCCTACCTACAGTTTTCTGTCCCTAGAAAAAAATGTTTTTTTTAATCACAATATAGCAAAAGGACAATTCACTCACTGTCCTTCCAGGTCCCTGGAAACAAGGACTTGCAGAGTGAAAGAAACTGACACTGTCCCTACCTAGAGTTTTCTGTCCCTAGAATAAATGTTTTTTTTAATCACAATATAGCACAAGGAAAATTAACTCACTGTCCTTACAGATCCCTGGAAACAAGGACTTGCAGAGTGAAAGAAAAAAAATACTCTCCCTACCTACAGTTTTCTGTCCCTAGAAAAAAATGTTTTTTTTAATCACAATATAGCAAAAGGACAATTCACTCACTGTCCTTCCAGGTCCCTGGAAACAAGGACTTGCAGAGTGAAAGAAACTGACACTGTCCCTACCTAGAGTTTTCTGTCCCTGGAATAAATGTTTTTTTCAGCACAATATAGCACAAGGACAATTAACTCACTGTCCTTACAGGTCCCTGGAAACAAGGACTTGCAGAGTGAAAGAAAAAAAATACTCTCCCTACCTACAGTTTTCTGTCCCTAGAAAAAAATGTTTTTTTTAATCACAATATAGCAAAAGGACAATTCACTCACTGTCCTTCCAGGTCCCTGGAAACAAGGACTTGCAGAGTGAAAGAAACTGACACTGTCCCTACCTAGAGTTTTCTGTCCCTAGAATAAATGTTTTTTTTAATCACAATATAGCAAAAGGACAATTCACTCACTGTCCTTCCAGGTCCCTGGAAACAAGGACTTGCAGAGTGAAAGAAACTGACACTGTCCCTACCTAGAGTTTTCTGTCCCTAGAATAAATGTTTTTTTTAATCACAATATAGCACAAGGAAAATTAACTCACTGTCCTTACAGGTCCCTGGAAACAAGGACTTGCAGAGTGAAAGAAAAAAAACACTCTCCCTACCTACAGTTTTCTGTCCCTAGAAAAAAATGTTTTTTTTAATCACAATATAGCAAAAGGACAATTCACTCACTGTCCTTCCAGGTCCCTGGAAACAAGGACTTGCAGAGTGAAAGAAACTGACACTGTCCCTACCTAGAGTTTTCTGTCCCTGGAATAAATGTTTTTTTCAGCACAATATAGCACAAGGACAATTAACTCACTGTCCTTACAGGTCCCTGGAAACAAGGACTTGCAGAGTGAAAGAAAAAAAATACTCTCCCTACCTACAGTTTTCTGTCCCTAGAAAAAAATGTTTTTTTTAATCACAATATAGCAAAAGGACAATTCACTCACTGTCCTTCCAGGTCCCTGGAAACAAGGACTTGCAGAGTGAAAGAAACTGACACTGTCCCTACCTAGAGTTTTCTGTCCCTAGAATAAATGTTTTTTTTAATCACAATATAGCAAAAGGACAATTCACTCACTGTCCTTCCAGGTCCCTGGAAACAAGGACTTGCAGAGTGAAAGAAACTGACACTGTCCCTACCTAGAGTTTTCTGTCCCTAGAATAAATGTTTTTTTTAATCACAATATAGCAAAAGGACAATTCACTCACTGTCCTTCCAGGTCCCTGGAAACAAGGACTTGCAGAGTGAAAGAAACTGACACTGTCCCTACCTAGAGTTTTCTGTCCCTGGAATAAATGTTTTTTTCAGCACAATATAGCACAAGGACAATTAACTCACTGTCCTTACAGGTCCCTGGAAACAAGGACTTGCAGAGTGAAAGAAAAAAAATACTCTCCCTACCTACAGTTTTCTGTCCCTAGAAAAAAATGTTTTTTTTAATCACAATATAGCAAAAGGACAATTCACTCACTGTCCTTCCAGGTCCCTGGAAACAAGGACTTGCAGAGTGAAAGAAACTGACACTGTCCCTACCTAGAGTTTTCTGTCCCTAGAATAAATGTTTTTTTTAATCACAATATAGCACAAGGAAAATTAACTCACTGTCCTTACAGGTCCCTGGAAACAAGGACTTGCAGAGTGAAAGAAAAAAAATACTCTCCCTACCTACAGTTTTCTGTCCCTAGAAAAAAATGTTTTTTTTAATCACAATATAGCAAAAGGACAATTCACTCACTGTCCTTCCAGGTCCCTGGAAACAAGGACTTGCAGAGTGAAAGAAACTGACACTGTCCCTACCTAGAGTTTTCTGTCCCTAGAATAAATGTTTTTTTTAATCACAATATAGCACAAGGAAAATTAACTCACTGTCCTTACAGGTCCCTGGAAACAAGGACTTGCAGAGTGAAAGAAAAAAAATACTCTCCCTACCTACAGTTTTCTGTCCCTAGAAAAAAATGTTTTTTTTAATCACAATATAGCAAAAGGACAATTCACTCACTGTCCTTCCAGGTCCCTGGAAACAAGGACTTGCAGAGTGAAAGAAACTGACACTGTCCCTACCTAGAGTTTTCTGTCCCTGGAATAAATGTTTTTTTCAGCACAATATAGCACAAGGACAATTAACTCACTGTCCTTACAGGTCCCTGGAAACAAGGACTTGCAGAGTGAAAGAAAAAAAATACTCTCCCTACCTACAGTTTTCTGTCCCTAGAAAAAAATGTTTTTTTTAATCACAATATAGCAAAAGGACAATTCACTCACTGTCCTTCCAGGTCCCTGGAAACAAGGACTTGCAGAGTGAAAGAAACTGACACTGTCCCTACCTAGAGTTTTCTGTCCCTAGAATAAATGTTTTTTTTAATCACAATATAGCAAAAGGACAATTCACTCACTGTCCTTCCAGGTCCCTGGAAACAAGGACTTGCAGAGTGAAAGAAACTGACACTGTCCCTACCTAGAGTTTTCTGTCCCTAGAATAAATGTTTTTTTTAATCACAATATAGCACAAGGAAAATTAACTCACTGTCCTTACAGGTCCCTGGAAACAAGGACTTGCAGAGTGAAAGAAAAAAAACACTCTCCCTACCTACAGTTTTCTGTCCCTAGAAAAAAATGTTTTTTTTAATCACAATATAGCAAAAGGACAATTCACTCACTGTCCTTCCAGGTCCCTGGAAACAAGGACTTGCAGAGTGAAAGAAACTGACACTGTCCCTACCTAGAGTTTTCTGTCCCTGGAATAAATGTTTTTTTCAGCACAATATAGCACAAGGACAATTAACTCACTGTCCTTACAGGTCCCTGGAAACAAGGACTTGCAGAGTGAAAGAAAAAAAATACTCTCCCTACCTACAGTTTTCTGTCCCTAGAAAAAAATGTTTTTTTTAATCACAATATAGCAAAAGGACAATTCACTCACTGTCCTTCCAGGTCCCTGGAAACAAGGACTTGCAGAGTGAAAGAAACTGACACTGTCCCTACCTAGAGTTTTCTGTCCCTAGAATAAATGTTTTTTTTAATCACAATATAGCAAAAGGACAATTCACTCACTGTCCTTCCAGGTCCCTGGAAACAAGGACTTGCAGAGTGAAAGAAACTGACACTGTCCCTACCTAGAGTTTTCTGTCCCTAGAATAAATGTTTTTTTTAATCACAATATAGCAAAAGGACAATTCACTCACTGTCCTTCCAGGTCCCTGGAAACAAGGACTTGCAGAGTGAAAGAAACTGACACTGTCCCTACCTAGAGTTTTCTGTCCCTAGAATAAATGTTTTTTTTAATCACAATATAGCAAAAGGACAATTCACTCACTGTCCTTCCAGGTCCCTGGAAACAAGGACTTGCAGAGTGAAAGAAACTGACACTGTCCCTACCTAGAGTTTTCTGTCCCTAGAATAAATGTTTTTTTTTAAGCACACTATAGCAGAAGCACAAAACACACTGACACTCTCCCTACCTATCCTTCTCTTTCCCTAAACTAAAGGAATCCAGGTTAAGCAAGAAAGAAATAACAGTCACTGTCCCTGCCTATGCTACTCTATCCCTGCTCCGGAACACACTACACTAGGCCGCCGTGCTGGCGGCCTTTTATAGTGTGGGGCGTGTACTAAACACCCTCAGCAATAATTGGCCACAGGCATCCTGCCTGTGGCCAATCATTGCTCTCCTCGCTGCCGGCGCTGTGATTGGCCAAGCATGCGGGGTCACAGTGCATGCTTGGCCAATCACAGCGCCTGGATGACACTGCGATGGCGTAGTGCATTGTGGGCCGTTCGCGTCACTCGAATTTGGCGCGAACGGCCCAAATCGTTCGATCTTCGTCGAACGATCGAACAGCCAATGTTCGAGTCGAACGTATGTTCGACTCGAACACGAAGCTCATCCCTACTCAGGAATCACGCAACCAGTTTGAGCTGGTGACCAAGTGTCTGCGACTAGGGACTCTCTATCCCTCCAGGCTTTCAACAGATTAACGTGATAGATCTGTTCGGGCTTTCGCCTTCCTGGTTGTCTGACCTTGTAATTCACTTCGCTCACTTTTTCCATTATCTCATAGGGGCCTTGCCATTTGGCAAGGAATTTACTTTCAACCGTAGGGACAAGTACCAGTATCCTGTCCCCCGGGGAAAAGGTACGGGTCTTGGCTCCACGGTTGTACACTCTCTGCTGTGCTAACTGCGCTTGGGCCAAATGTTCCTTCACGATGGGCATTACCTGTGCAATTCGGTCTTGCATCAGGGCGACATGCTCAATCACACTCCTGTGGGGAGAACTCTCACTTTCCCAAGTTTCCTTGGCAATATCCAACAGCCCTCTTGGGTGTCTCCCATACAGTAACTCAAAGGGGGAGAATCCCGTAGAGGATTGGGGCACCTCCCTAATAGCAAACATCAGATAAGGAAGTAGACAGTCCCAATCCTTTCCATCTCTATCCACCACTTTCTTCAACATTTGTTTTAGGGTTTTGTTGAATCTTTCAACCAGCCCATCGGTTTGGGGGTGATACACAGATGTACGTAATTGCGTCACTTTGAACAATTTACACAGCTCCTTCATAACCCGGGACATAAAGGGTGTACCTTGGTCCGTAAGCAGTTCTTTACAAATACCCACCCGGCTAAACACAAGAGATAGCTCTTTGGCTATGGTTTTGGCCGAGGTATTTCGGAGAGGGATCGCTTCTGGATAACGGGTGGCATAGTCCATTATAACTAATATGTACTGGTGCCCCCTAGCGGACTTGATTATAGGACCTACCAAATCCATGGCGATCCTCTCAAACGGGACCTCAATGATGGGTAGAGGGACCAGCGGGGCTACGGAAATGTGGCATCGGGGCCAACCTCTGACACACAGGACAGGAGGAACAATAATTTTCTATGTCCTTCAAGAATGTGCCCATGGGCCAACTCCAACACCAACTTCCTGTAAGGTTTGGGCACCACAAGCTGCTCAACGGTTTCTTCTGCCCTTTTTGCCACCCGATACAGTAGGTCCTTCTCTACGCTGAAGTATGGGTAAGTGCAGGTATTATCTGGGTTCACTAACTCGCCATCTATTTTCACTACGTTTTCCCGTGCCTTTATTAGGGCGGGGTCTCTCAACTGTTCTGTGGCAAAGTTTTCCCTGTGAACCTCAAGATCAGAAAACTCCACAGACGGTAGGTTTTCGTCTGAGGAGGTGGGCTCCTCTCCAGTTTCTTGAGTATCCCCTGCCAATACTGATAAGGGAAATTCCGGAGAGTCCTCACCACTCTCAGGGGAGTTCTGGCTATCACATTCCTGGTACATAGGGGCACCAGTGGGGGGCTCAGGATCATCCCACAGTTCCCAGAACTTCGGAAAATCCCTTCCCACAATGGCGTCATGCGGTAACTGAGATACTAAGCCCACTGGATGAGAGAGGGTACCTTTGGGGGTCTCGAAACACACTGTAGTCACTGGATACTCTCGGGTGTCCCCATGCACACAAATAACAGCTACCTTGCTATTCCCAGAGACCTCTGTTTTAACTAACTCAGCCTTTATCAGGGTCACAAGGCTACCTGAATCCAGCAATACCACAACATTTCTACCATTAACACACATTTTGCATAAATGTTTCTCAGTTCCTCGAATGGCAGTGCATGCGACTGTCGCACACAGCGACTGACGTCTGCCCGTCAGAAAGTCACACTGCATGGGTTCCTCCACAACCGGGCAATTGGCTGCAATATGTCCCGCTTGCCGGCAGCGGTAGCAAACGATCCTTCTTGCCGCCTCTTGAGCCGCTGATTTCCCAGGCTGTTCTCGCCAAACTTGGGGTAGAGCTCCCACCCTCTCACTCTCTCCACCCTCACCCCTTGGAATCCTCTTATCCGCCCCTGGGGATGGTCTGGTCTTAGGGTGGAAAGTCCGAGTGTCTCTGGAAGAGGCCGTCAGGTTCTCTGTAGCCAAGTATTTCTCCACACGATCCACAAGACCATCGGCCGTCTCTGGGTCTCCATGGCTTACCCACTTTTGGATGGCAGTAGGAAGAGCTCTCAAAAATCGATCCATTACAACACGTTCCACAATCTTTGGTGCGGACAAAGTCTCTGGCTGTAGCCACTTTCTGCTCAGGTGAATGAGATCATACATTTGAGACCTGGGGGGTTTTCCAAGCTGGAAAGTCCAGTTATGCACACGCTGAGCCCGGACAGCCTGGGTGACACCCAGCCTTGCCAATATTTCAGCTTTTAGCATCACATAGTCTTTTGCTTGGTTAGGCTCTAGGTCATAGTAAGCTTTCTGCGATTCACCAGTTAACAGAGGAGCCACCAGTCCAGCCCACTGCTCCTCAGGCCACTTTTCTCTTTCAGCGGTCCTTTCAAATGTGGTCAAAAATACCTCTGGATCATCCTCTCCAGTCATTTTTGTCAATAAACGACTCACCCCAAAGGACGCGGTATTAGTGGGACGGCTTTCCTCACTGGTCTGCGGACGTTGCTGCATTACTGCTTCCATCTGTTGTTGTAGTCTCTGCTCTTGCTTCTGCAACAGGTCTATGAAGCGGGCCTCAGATTGCTGCTGGGCTTGTTGCTGAGCCTCCAGACTCTGTTGCAAAGTTGCGTTTGTCTGCTGCTGGGCTGCAAGGCTCTGTTGATGAGCTTGCTGCTGGGCTGCGAAGTTCTGTTGTTGAGCTGCAAGGCTCTGTTGATGAGCTGCAAGGCTCTTTTGTAAACCTGCATTTGTCTGCTGTTGATTGGCATTTGCTAGAGCCAGCTGCTTCAGTATCTCCTCCATGCTGGCTTAAAAAAAAACTGCCACTGGTTCTCCACCAACTGTGAGGGGGTTAGCTCGGCAGCGGGTGTGTGTGACCCCCGGGATGGGCTCCCCACACAAAAACAGGCCCAGCAAACGGAGGTTGTGGTTTTCAAAATCAAAAAGGTGCGGTTTATTTTCTATTTACAGTGACAAAACACAGCAAAGCAAAAGAAACATAAACAAAATAAATCCTGGTCAACTTGACCTCTGACTAAACATACAGGTTTCCTAACTAACAACTGGGATCAGCCTAGTGCTGTCCTAGTCCCTAAGTCCCTGGTTTTAAATGTCCAAGCAAATAGCCACACAGGCTTTGTCTCACCGCACAGGGGTTCACTCTCCCTAGACAGTCCACACAGGACGAATCAGTAAGATGAATCTGGGGGACACTCTGTCTCATATTTGTCAGAGAAAAAATATAAAGAAGGCACGGCCACTAGCGTTGCTAGCCAGGTGCGGGGGGGGCGGGCCGCACCCGGGTGACACCCACCAGAGGGGTGACACCCGTGGGTAGCGCAGCGGCCACACTGACATCGCCCGCCCGCTGCCCTGTGCCTTAGGCTCACGCTGCGGCTGTGTCCCTCAGCGGAGCGGAAGGAAGCCGCCGCCCCCTCTGCCTCCTCTATGTTTACATCCACAGAGGAGGAGGAGGAGCCCGCGCTCGAGAGACACACCGCTGTGTGTATCTGCCGCTCTGTTCTGAGGTCTGAAAGGTAAGGGGGGCATCTTTACTGATGGGGGGAGGGGGTGTCTGTACTGCTGGGGTCTGCACAAGAGGGAGTTTGCACCGGGGGGGGCTGTAACTGAGGGGGGTGTCTGTACTGAGGGGGGTCTGGTACTGAGGGGGGTGTCTGTACTGAGGGGGGTGTCTGTACTGAGGGGGGTCTGGTACTGAGGGGGGTGTCTGTACTGAGGGGGGTATCTGTACTGAGGGGGTGTCTGTACTGAGGGGGGTCTAGTACTGAGGGGGGTGTCTGTACTGAGGGGGGGTCTGGTACTGAGGGGGGTGTCTGTACTGAGGGGGGGGTCTGTTACTGAGGGGGGTCTGTTACTGAGGGAGGTGTCTGTACTGAGGGGGGTGTCTGTACTGAGGGGGGTCTGGTACTGAGGGGGGTGTCTGTACTGAGGGGGGTGTCTGGTACTGAGGGGGGTGTCTGTACTGAGGGGGGTGTCTGTACTGAGGGGGGTCTGGTACTGAGGGGGGTGTCTGTACTGAGGGGGGTATCTGTACTGAGGGGGTGTCTGTACTGAGGGGGGGTCTGGTACTGAGGGGGGTGTCTGTACTGAGGGGGGGTCTGGTACTGAGGGGGGTGTCTGTACTGAGGGGGGGTCTGGTACTGAGGGGGGGGGTCTGTAACTGAGGGGGGGTCTGTAACTGAGGGGGTGTCTGTTACTGAGGGGGGTCTGTTACTGAGGGGGGTGTCTGTACTGAGGGGGGTGTCTGTACGAGGGGGGTCTGTAACTGAGGGGGTGTCTGTAACTGAGGGGGTCTGCACTGAGGTGGGGGTGTCTGTACTGATGGAGCGGTCTGCACTGAGGTGGGGGTGTCTGTACTTATGGAGCAGTCTGCACTGAGGTGGGGGTGTCTGTACTGAGGGGGAGGTTCATACTGAGGGAGGCGGGTCTATATTGATGGCGGGGAGTCTGTACTTAGTGGAGCGGGTTTGTACTGAGGGAGGGGATCTATACTGTGGGAGGGGGGTCTGTAGTTAGTGGAGGGGGGTCTGTACTGAGGGGGGACTATAGTTGTTGGGGGGTGACACCATTTTTTTTGCACCGGGTGACACCAACCCTAGTGACGCCACTGGGCACGGCCATAGCATGATATCGTTTAAGGTAAAAAAACAATCTTTAAAAACAGACACGCCAAATGGCCTCTTACTATGGAAGGTACCTTTCCTCGGCACTGGAGGAAATCCACATGTTTAAGTCAGGAGGTTTGTAGAACAGCTGTCTCGCTCGCGCTGTGATGGCGTGCGTTCCACCGCCTGGATGCCGGAAGTGCCCGAAAATAAACACGTGACCGGGAAAAAGCCTCGACGTAAGTTTCGTCGTATGACATCATCAGGAAACGTCCCGGTCACAGAATTAGTCACGTATTTATTTGCTCAGAGTTAAAATCTAATTGGCCGGTGCCAAAAGAGCTCCCTGATTTTGAATGGTGCTGCCATCTAGTGGATTTTGCGAACTAATTTTAATACATCCGTTGAATTTAAAAATTAATATTCATAAAATCCTAATTTTACAATGGAACTAATAATTAAAAAAGTACATAGTTTTTGGAACTTTAAAAAACACTGTGAATACCATCAATCATTATTAAAAAAAAAACTGTTTAAATCGACATCTATATTTAAACCTGCAGGCTGCAAAGTGTCTAAGTCAGGGGTGTCCAAAAATTTTTCAACGAGGGCCAGATTTGATGAAGTGAACATGCGTGAGGGCCGACCATTTTGCCTGACATTCTGTGAACCATTAAAATTCAGTCTAAGTGTGTTTGTCCGAGCACTAATACACTGCCCAACAAGAATTCTCTTGCCTTTGTGGCTGTGTGTGGTGAAGACTAGAGATGAGCTTAGGCGTGTTATTTGGATATATCGTATTTATCGGCGTATAACACGCACCTTCACTTTAAAAAATCTTACATTTTAAATAAATAACTATGAATCAAAATAAGGGTCACCGCCCATCAATGCAGCCTCGCAAGTGCCCATCAATACAGCCTCACAAGTGCCATAAATGCAGCACCCACGTTGCCCTGAATGCAGCACCCCTATTGCCCTGAATGCAACACTCCCGTTGCCCTGAATGCAGCATCCCCGTTTCCCTGAATTCAGCACCCCCGTTGCCCTGAATGCAGCAACCCAGTTGTCCTGAATGCAGCACCACCCTGCTCTGAATGCAGCACCCCCATTGTCATGAATGCATCACCCTCGTTGTCATGAATGCAGCACCCCCGTTGTCATGAATGCAGCACCCCCTTGCCCTGAATGCAGCACCCCCGTTATCATGAATGCAACACCCCCATTGCCCTGAATGCAGCACCCTCATTGTCCTGAA
Organism: Rana muscosa; assembly: GCA_029206835.1. Lineage (NCBI taxonomy): Eukaryota > Metazoa > Chordata > Amphibia > Anura > Ranidae > Rana > Rana muscosa. Next base: position 212,157,261 of record CM055120.1, on the reverse strand, counting down.
TACAGCACCCCCATTGTCCTGAATGCAGCACCCCCTTGCCCTGAATGCAGCACCCCCCTTGACATGAATGCAGCACCCTCGTTGTCCTGAATGCAGCACCCCCTTGCCATGAATGCAGCACCCCAGTTGTCCTGAATGCAGCACCCCCGTTGCCCTGAATGCAGCACCCCCTTGCCATCAATGTAGCACACCCCTTGCCCTGAATGCAGCACCCCCTTGCCCTGAATGCAGCACCCCCCTTGCCATGAATGCAGCACCCCCTTGCCCTGAATGCAGCACCCCCTTGCCATGAATGCAGCACCCCCTTGCCATGAATGCAGCACCCCCTTGCCCTGAATGCAGCACCCCCTAGCCCTGAATGCAGCACCCCCTTGACATGAATGCAGCACCCCCTTGACATGAATGCAGCACCCCTCTTGTCCTGAATGCAGCATCCCCTTGCCATGAATGCAGCACCCCCTTGCCCTGAATGCAGCACCCCCTTGCCCTGAATGCAGCACCCCCTTTCCCTGAATGCAGCACCCCCTTTCCCTGAATGCAGCACCCCCTTGCCCTGAATGAAGCACCCTCATTGTCCTGAATGCAGCACCCTCATTGTCCTGAATGCAGCACCCCCCTTGCCCTGAATGCAGCACCTCCCTTGCCCTGAATGCAGCACCCCTTGCCCTGAATGCAGCACCCCCTTGCCCTGAATGCAGCACCCCCTTGACATGAATGCAGCACCCCTGTTGTCCTGAATGTAGCACCCCCTTGCCATGAATGCAGCGTCCCAGTTGTCCTGAATGCAGCACCCCGTTGTCCTGAATGCAGCACCCCAGTTGTCCTGAAAGCAGCACCCCCGTTGTCCTGCATGCAGCACCCTCATTGTCCTGAATGCAGCACCCGCTTGCCATGAATGCAGCACCCCCCTTGCCCTGAATGCAGTACCCCCTTGCCATGAATGCAGCACCCCCTTGCCATGAATGCAGCACCCCCTTGCCATGAATGCAGCACCCTCGTTGTCCTGAATGCAGCACCCCCTTGCCATGAATGCAGCACCCCAGTTGTCCTGAATGCAGCACCCCCGTTGTCCTGAATGCAGCACCCCCTTGCCATCAATGCAGCACCCCCCTTGCCCTGAATGCAGCACCCCCTTGCCCTGAATGCAGCACCCCCTTGCCATGAATGCAGCACCCCCTTGCCCTGAATGCAGCACCCCCTTGCCATGAATGCAGCACCCCCTTGCCATGAATGCAGCACCCCCTTGCCCTGAATGCAGCACCCCCCTTTCCCTGAATGCAGCACCCCCTAGCCCTGAATGCAGCACCCCCCTTGACATAAATGCAGACTCACCATTGCAGCCTGATTCATGCCTATCTGCAGCATTGGAGGAGACAGGAAGGGGGCGGGACGAGCACCCCCTTGACATGAATGCAGCACCCCTCTTGTCCTGAATGCAGCACCCCCTTGCCATGAATGCAGCACCCCCTTGCCCTGAATGCAGCACCCCCCTTGCCCTGAATGCAGCACCCCCTTTCCCTGAATGCAGCACCCCCTTGCCCTGAATGCAGCACCCCCTTGCCCTGAATGAAGCACCCTCATTGTCCTGAATGCAGCACCCTCATTGTCCTAAATACAGCACCCCCCTTGCCCTGAATGCAGCACCTCCCTTGCCCTGAATGCAGCACCCCTTGCCCTGAATGCAGCACCCCCTTGCCCTGAATGCAGTACCCCCTTGCCATGAATGCAGCACCCCCTTGCCATGAATGCAGCACCCCCTTGCCATGAATGCAGCACCCTCGTTGTCCTGAATGCAGCACCCCAGTTGTCCTGAATGCAGCACCCCCGTTGTCCTGAATGCAGCACCCCCTTGCCATCAATGCAGCACCCCCCTTGCCCTGAATGCAGCACCCCCTTGCCCTGAATGCAGCACCCCCCTTGCCATGAATGCAGCACCCCCTTGCCCTGAATGCAGCACCCCCTTGCCATGAATGCAGCACCCCCTTGCCATGAATGCAGCACCCCCTTGCCCTGAATGCAGCACCCGCCTTCCCTGAATGCAGCACCCCTTAGCCCTGAATGCAGCACCCCCTTGACATAAATGCAGACTCACCATTGCAGCCTGATTCATGCCTATCTGCAGCATTGGAGGAGACAGGAAGGGGGCGGGACGAGCACCCCCTTGACATGAATGCAGCACCCCTCTTGTCCTGAATGCAGCACCCCCTTGCCATGAATGCAGCACCCCCTTGTCCTGAATGCAGCACCCCCCTTGCCCTGAATACAGCACCCCCTTTCCCTGAATGCAGCACCCCCTTGCCCTGAATGCAGCACCCCCTTGCCCTGAATGAAGCACCCTCATTGTCCTGAATGCAGCACCCTCATTGTCCTAAATACAGCACGCCCCTTGCCCTGAATGCAGCACCTCCCTTGCCCTGAATGCAGCACCCCTTGCCCTGAATGCAGCACCCCCTTGCCCTGAATGCAGCACCCCCTTGACATGAATGCAGCACCCCCGTTGTCCTGAATGTAGCACCCCCTTGCCATGAATGCAGCGTCCCAGTTGTCCTGAATGCAGCACCCCGTTGTCCTGAATGCAGCACCCCAGTTGTCCTGAAAGCAGCACCCCCGTTGTCCTGCATGCAGCACCCCCATTGTCCTGAATGCAGCACCCGCTTGCCATGAATGCAGCACCCCCCTTGCCCTGAATGCAGTACCCCCTTGCCATGAATGCAGCACCCCCCTTGCCATGAATGCAGCTCCCTTGCCATGAATGCAGCACGTCCCTTGCCCTGAATGCAGCATCCCCTTGCCCTGAATGCAGAACCCCCCCTTGAACATGAATGCAGACTCACCATTGCAGCCTGATTCATGCCCATCTGCAGCATTGGAGGAGACAGGGAGGGGGCGGGACGAGCGCCGACAGACATACAGGAGAAACTCCTGTTTTATCGGCGGGCCTCTTTAATAGAAAGTCCCGCCTCCTATGATGGACAGAACAGTCGTCCAATAGCAGCGCAGGGACTTTCTTTTACAGAGGTCGCCGTTCAAACAGGAAATACTCCTGTATGCACGGCGCTCGTCCCACCTCCTCCCCGGCAGCCAGCATGTATTTCTTTTGTGGCCCCCGGCGCTCGGGGATTCGTTGGGGGCCACAAAAGATATACATGTCAAAATGACCAGGCGGGCCGTTCGAAACTGGAACAAAGGCCGCGATTGGCCCGCGGGCCGGACTTTGGACATGCCTGGTCTAAGTTATATAGCCATTTAGTTTCGTTTTGGGATACTGCTTTTTTACAATGGGTGCCCCTCCAATGTTTTTTCACTTTTCTCTATCCCATTAAAAATTACCAAAGAGGGATCCTTATTGTGGAACAGCCTGAAATGATTAGATAAACTGTGCTTCGGGAACCCATTTTTAATATTGGTTAGGTGTTCATTAATTCTAGTACGTAGTTTACGTGTAGTTCTACCTACGTACTGTTTTGGACACGGGCATTTAATTACATGTCTGAATCGCAGGTAATTAGTGGTTTAATTTTGAATTTATTTTTGGTAACAACCGATTGAAAATGATAAATTTTTAGTGGTTCTACAGTGCAAGTACAGTTCTTTAGTGCAATAGTGAAACCCTTCCATATCAAGGAAGGTAGAGATGGTTTTAGGGGGCTCTGGGATGTTGGGTGCAATTCTATTGCAGAGACCTGGGGCTCTCTTATATATAAACTGTGGCTTCACAGGAAGGACTTGTTTCAAATCTTTATCTTTTAAGAGAATCGGCCAATATTGCTTGAAGATCTTTTCTACTTCTTTATATTGCCGATTGAAGCCAGTCAGGAATGCTAGGTCTGCTCTAAAAGGTGCTTTGTGCTTTTTTGTCAAAAGGTCCTCTCTATTCATATTGAGGACTTGTGTTTGACTTTTAAATAATGCCTGGGGTGAATAAGCCTTTTCTATGAACCTGTCTGTGAGGATGGAGGACTGCGACAGGTAGTCATCAATACTGTGACAATTCCTCCTTATCCTCCTATACCAGCCCTTAGGAATGGCTGTGGATGTATTAAAATGTTGTCATTTGTTTAAATTTTAATTGCTATCTGTATGCCTGGTGGGTTGTGAACAGCCGTTCTCATACTTGCAATAGCAATATTCGCAAAATCCAGTAGATGACAGCACCATTTGAAATCAGGGAGCTCTTTTAGCTCCGGCCAATCAGATTTTAACACTGAGCAAATAAATCCGTGACTAATTCTGTGACCGGGACGCTTCCTGACGACGTCATACGACGAAACGTACGTCGAGGCTTGTGGTCACGTGTTTACTTTCGGCCACTTCCGGCATCCAGGTGGTGGAACGCACGCCATCACAGAGCAAGTGAGACGGCTGTTCTACAAACCTCCTGACTTATACATGTGGATTTCCTCCATTGCCGAGGAAAGGCACCTTCCATAGTAAGAGGCCATTTGGCGTGTCTGTTTTTAAAGATTGTTTTTTTACATTAAACGATATCATGCTATGGCCGTGCCTTCTTTATTTTTTTTTCTCTGACAAATACGAGGCGGAGTGTCCCCCAGATATATCTCACTGATTTGTCCAGCGGAGTGTCCCCCAGTCATACCTTACTGATTCGGTCAGAATCCTAATCAGCCAAGCTTTACCTGACCTACCTTTTTAGTTAAAGGGGTCATGGTCAGTTGGTAAGTAGGCTACTTACCTTACTCACCGGGTGTGTGTTTTTCCACAAGATCATTCCCATGGTGATAGTATAAAGACATAACCACCTTTTACCCTCTATGGAATTTCATTTTGCACTTTATATTGCTGACTATAAATTGTTAAGCACGTTGTTCACATTATATGCTACCCACATATAACTCTCCCTTACTCTATCCAAAATATAGCTATAGTTCTACTTTAAATTCATTAAGAATCTGGAATAAAGTAAGTCTATCCTAAATTGTAATCAAACTGGTGGTCTGATTCAAAACTCTAGGTGCAATATCCGACTGTACTTATTCGTGGGCATTCACCTCAGTAAGGTGCAAATATTAGCCAACTGATCTTGTCTTTCCTGCTCACTGAGAGATAATATACATTTCTCTTTAGTAAGAAGCTGGGAGTTTGCATCTGCCAACTTTCTCTGCTTTCTTCCTTCTAAGGCAACTGTTTTTGCAATGACTCCACAAGCTTGCCTTTTATATCACAGTCCGCACTGTACCTGTGAAATTGTTCTTGCAGCTCAGTTTCATTTTGACAAATTTCTTGCTGTAGTCCTCCATTCATCAATTTCAATACTGGGGGAGGTTTCTACCTTTTAGAAGGGTTCCACAAATGTTTTCTATGTCTTCTCTGAGATTGTTATTTGTTTACCCAATAGTATGCCATTATGTTGCTGACACTGAGATAATAGTATATTAGACAGGCTTTTAAGAGATTCATCTGCACATGAATGATAATTGGTAGAGGCATATATATTAACATACTGTATGTATACACAAGTTCCATTTCACAATCAACACAGACATAACCAGGACCGGCGCTGCCGCTAGGCGAACCAGGCAGCCGCCTAGGGCGCACTGCTGCCTAGGGTGCAGCCATGGCCACTGGTTTCTCTACTAGCTACTAGTCTGACCTGGGAACACGAGGAGCTGCAGGCTACCACCCTACACTGGAAATCGAGAAATCCCTTAAGTGGTGGGACTATAGCGGCACTGGTAGATTAAAGTCAAAGAGGTAGTAAGAATTGTAAAAATATCACATTTTATTACAAACTGTACATATACAAAACATCAAGTGAAAATGGTGTATGACAACCATACATGAATATTGGAAAGATTAGATACAGATGACTAACGCGTTTCAGGGTTCTCTGATCGGCCGGACATGTGTCTATCTCTCTGAAGCTCATACAGGTGTGGACTTGTTTTTTGAGCTTGGAAAAACTGACCACCTGGCTTCATTACCAAACAACTGACTCAGGACTATCCTCAATTTGGAATATGTTGGTGCAGTGATTTTCTGCACTATACATTGATCCCACTGATCCAAGTTCCTATTTGGTATTATATCCATCTTCTATCATCACACAGTCCCTGTCTCTTCAGACCGCAATACAAGATTAGGTCAGAAACTACAAGGCATAGTACAAGACAGGGTCAGAGACTGCAGGGCATAGTACAAGACAGGGTCAGAGACTGCTGATGTAGTACAAGACTGGGTCAGTGACTGCTGGCGTAGTACAGGAAAGGGTCAGAGACTGATGGCGCAGTACAGGAAAGGGCCAGAGACTTATGGCGTAGTACAGGAAAGGGTCAGAGACTGATGGCGTAGTACAGGAGAGGGTCAGAGACTGCAGCCTTAGTACAGGAGAGGGTCAGAGACTGCTGGCGTAGAACAAAACAGGGCCAGAGACTGCGGGCGTAGCAAAAGACAAGCTCAGATGCTGCTGGCGTAGTACAAAACAGGGTCAGAGACTGCTGGTGTAGTACAAGACAGGGTCAGAGACTGCTGGCGTAGTACAGTGCTTCGTTTGAGCCTTGCTGAGACCTAAGGGTAAGCAAGGCACAGGTGACAATTAGCCAACCCCATGAGATACGGAGCACCCACCGCCGTTCCCGCCCCCCCAATAAAAAACACAAAAACAGACCCCCATCAGCCATTTGTCCCCATACAGGCCACCCACCGCCGCTTCCAACCCCCCCAAAATATAAAAAAATAAACAGGGCCCCCATCAGCCATTTGTCCCCACAAAGGCCACCAACTGCCACTTCCTCTTGCCCCACCAAAAAATAAATACCCCCCCACAAAATACAAAAACAGGCCATTAGCCACTTGCCCCCATACATGCCACCAACCACCGCTTCTTATTACCCCCCCCATAAAAAAAAACACAGACACACAAAGGCCACCCACCACCACTTCATCCCCCCGAAAAAAATACCCCCCTAAAAAGACGAAAACAGGCCCCCCATCAGCCATTTATACCCATAACGGCCACCCACCGCTGCTTCCTCAAACCCCCCACCAAAAAAAGAGAAAGAATCAAGAGGGCAGGCAGTCTCTTGGCAAGCTACCTTGGGTCCTCCTCAGTTCTGGTCAGGTCTCCGGTCTCTCCCCCGGTGGCCTGGCGGCCTCCTGGCTGTGCAGCAGTGCTCCTCTGACTCCACAGTCACAGTGACTCCTCATGGCCCGGGTCATTCTCATCCCATGCAGCAGCCCCCTCTGCCTCTCCACATGCTCGCACGAATGAGGGCTGACGTGATAACTCTCAGCTAGCCACGCCCTGCTCCCTCAATAGGTGGCACTGTTGCCTTTAGAATTAGTGTAATGAGCTGCAGTGAGACTGAGTTATGAATATGCATATCTCTTTCAGCAAATCCATAGGAGTTTCAAGCCACTGAGCATGCTGGGAGAGAGTATATATTTAGAGGAAGTCATGTGATCGAGGTCCTCCCACCCAGACCTCTGTCTGGTGTGGATGTGTGATGAACAGCTTCACTGGGTGAGGCCTGGAGTCTAGAACCTGGTAATGTGCTCGAGGCTCTGCCAGAAATAGCCTGTTTGCTGCCCAGGGACATGGGAGAGGTTCCGCCAGAGAGCACGAGTCTCTTGTTGCCTGGAAGCATAAGGAAAAGAATGGAGTTCTGAGATGAAGTATCATGAGCCAGGGACTGTGAAGAGCCTGGGAAAGCATCAAGGGGAATTCATCCCACTGCACGGTGTTGTGAGTTTTTGTTGCTATAGGAGACAGCTGTTACTACGTAGGTACAGAACATTGGGTGCAGGCCTAAGGCCCTTGTTCTGTATTGCTGCAATTCATTTCAGTCCGAATACAAATTCGGACAAATTTTTGGTGATTCGGATGTATCCGAATTTCCGAATAAAATAGTAACGAGTAGTAACAAATTTAGTTAAAAACCGTTAAAATTTATTTTGTTTATTAATTTTTCAATCAATTACAACTTATCAGAACAATTAGAACTCGGATCAGTCGTAAAACGATTGACCGATTCAAATTCTGTGCGAAGAAATAGCTGGTTGTTAAGCAGCGGGTCAGGAAGCCGGCTGCCCGCATCTTTAACAACCATGAGTCATCATCTGTCAGCTGGCTTCTCCACAGACAGATGAATGTAAAGAAAACAAGGCTGGCAATAGAAAAATGAAAAAAAATGGCGTGGGGTTCCCCCCAAAATACATGCCAGACCCTTATCTGGGCATGCAGCCACATGCCCTTAACATAGGGGGGGTGGGTGCTTTAGGACGGGGGGCTCTGCCCCCCTGCTCCAAAGCACCTTGTTCCCATGTTGATGGGGACAAGGGCCTACTCCCCTCAACCGTGGCCGATGGTTGTAAGGGTCTGCAGCAGGGGGCTTATCGGAATCTGGAAGCCCCCTTTAACAAGGTGGCCCCCAGATGCCACCCTCCCATGTGAATGAGTATCGGGTACATAGTACCCATTTACCAAAAACACAAGAGACAAGTATTTTTTTACAATGCCTTTATTAAACAAATAAAATAAAATTGTGTCCCTCAATGTAATTCCATCTTCAATCACGCCGCCCGCCGACCCAAAAAAAGAAAAAAAAAGCCTTCCACTGAATTCTTGCTCTGCGCTTTGAATTTTTTTATTTATATATGGGGCAGGGCCACCTAGCTACATCACCCGGTGGTACGCCCCCTTCTGATGTCACGGACTGGTGCATGCTGGGTCTGTGACGTCAGAAGGGGCGGGCCCACCAGGTGACGTACCCAGGTGGCCCGCCCCTTACCTGCTAAAAAAAAGACATGTCAAAGCGCAGAGCAGGCATTCGGCGGGAGGCCTCCCAGGAGGCAGAGAGTTTGATTTTTTTGATTTTATGGGTCGGGGGGGTGGCGTGATTAATGATGGATTTACATTGGGGGACACTATTTTTTATTGTATTATATAGTATTGTATTATTATATTATATATAAAGGAATTGTCAAAAATGTGTCTCTTGTGTTTATTACTTTTTGACACTTTTTTGGTAAAAGGGTACGGGTACTATGTACCCAATACTTATTCACATGGAATGAGTGGCATCTGGGGGCCCCCCTTGTTAAAGGGGGCTTCCAGATTCCGATAAGCCCCCTGCCCGCAGACCCCCACAACCACCGGCCACGGTTGTGGGGATGAGGCCCTAGCAATATTTCACCATGAATTACCAAGCTCATTATTGTCACCATCACCCAGAACTCTTGTCCCATTACTTGCTAGAAAGACAAAAACAGAAAATTCCATAGCTCAACTCACCAACCAGTCTGCTGACCAACCAGATTAACCTGTCCAACAGTCTGCGTTAAAAACAGGGGTTTAGTTAGCACGCATTTGCAAACGCATTCGTAAGCTGCAAGGCCTCTTCATGGCACCCTGTGTATGATTGCAGTCCTAAACGCTACTGAATTAATGAGCGTCTCCACAGTGGGAGCACATGCATTCAATGGATAGATGAGGGGCAGGTGGGCCTGGAGGCAGCCCAGTCCCCCTTAAACAAACAGGAGCACACTGGACACCCAGAAATAGCACAGTGGCAGCAAAGGTGCCAAGTGTGTCCCCGGACCATATTTACACCAGTAACAAATAAATGGCCCCTGCCCCCACCTATAACTTGCCTTCACAGCAAGGAGCACATGGAGGGGCAAACGCATGAAAGACAATCACACAAAACAATCACACAAAACAATTAATACTTGTGTGTATCCATTGAAAAGACCCACCACACATCCAGCCCTTAATTTTTCTGCGATGACCCAGATCCAAGTAACTTTACAGTGATATTTTCACAGCAAACTCTGTCTGTCCTTTTGGAGCCATGAATCAGAGAAATTCTGTCCTGTAGGTTCCATGTGGATTTCAGGACTTTCAAACACTTTCTGGGGTGCCAAATGTGCTCTGTTTGAGGTGAGTTAATTCTAATGAAGGACCACTAGATCTTATAACAAGGACTGGGTTTATTTACAAATAGGGATGCACTGTACAATTAAGGCACCATAGAACTAAGGTGTTGTGAGAACCATAGTGGCATCAATACAGAGACATTCCAGTGTTCATTCACATCGTACACTGGTAAGCTCCACCAGTGCAGCCATGTTCAGATGGGAAATCTCAATAATAAACAACAAAAAACTGAAATAAGAGGGCACAAAGACCTAGTGCATTACCTAATGTAAATTTTATTAGACATAACAATCATCCATGAAACGCGTTAAGTCACAGAATTACCTGTCAGTGTGTGTATAGGGGTGGATTTACCCACCAAGCATGTCTCTGTATTATATTATGTATGGATTTGTGACAAATGGGGGTATCTGCATATGGAACCGTCCTATGTTTTATCAGGTGAACTTTTAACTTTTGTAATTATATAATACTATTTTCTTTTTTTTTATACTGAAATGCTATGTAAGTTTGCCTTAAAAAATTCCTCCCAGGTTTTCACACCAGGCTTTTTTGTCCAGACTTGGAACACACCCTTGGTTGTTGGCAACCGCTGTCTTAATCCATCATTGAAAATACCTTGAACCAAAGATCACAAAACTTTCCTGTCCCAGGCTCAAGCCCAACCATGCATGGATCGAAATTCGGCCGGTTCAGTAGGGACCGGCTGAGATTCAATCTATGTTTAGGCAGGCTGATTGTACCCAAGCCTGTTGGATTTTGTACACACGATTACTGCCTGTGGCTATAGCTCCCCGGGCCCCACCCCCTGTCATCAGAACACAATAGCGCTGCAAGAGGGATTCCCTCATCAACAATGTTGATGGGGAAATCGAGTGAGGAAATAAAATAAAATCATCTATTGGCTGCCTCAGAGTTGAGTTTTTAAACAGATAATTACACAGAATATCCATATGATCTTTTCCTTCCAGGAAACATACTGCCATTCTATCCAGGGGGTTTTGGCACTAAACATCTCCAAGGGGCTTTCTATTCAATGTGCTGACAAGCTTGTGCATTCATCTAGTCCTCTTTGTTGCTGGTTGGTTGTACAATCTTCATCTGCTTTAATACAAAGCAGTGGCGGCCCATCCATACGGGGCACAGGGGTGCTGCCCCCCATCCATGCATCCGTCCCCCTAATATACATGAGAGGCGCTGGACACATGGACTCCAATAGTTTTTTTTTTTAAGCATGTGATTAGAGATAGCGGCTTTAATAGGCCTCAAAAAAGGGTGGGCTCGGGGCGCAGAACACTGCACCCTGAGCACACCCACTTGTGTGACAATAGCCAATGAATTTTTGCTATTGTAACACTGATTCTCCTCCCGGCCAATCAGGAAGTGGGTCATGAGACCTGTCATCCGATTGTTCAAAAGGAGAGGCGATCTGATTGGCCGCCTGGGAGGAGGAGGGAGAAGACGCACGGCTTGATGCAGGGTAGGAGGAGATGCAGGGGAAGCCTGGAGCCACCCCGACCTAGATGGGGTAAGTGCGGGCCTTGGGTGGCGGGAGGTGACCTGGCGACCAACCATACCAAAACTGAAGGGCCTGGTATGGATTTTGGGGGGACCCCACGCCAATTTTTTTTAAATGTTGGCGTGGGGGTTCCCCTTAACCACTTCAATACACTGTGAGTCTACACTAAATGCAGAGTATATATATATATATATATATATATATATACCTGTATATATATATATACTGTATATACTCGACTGTATATATATATTAAATACACTGCCTGCACGCCACTAACTAACCTGCCTGCCTAATCTAGCTCAGTCTATCTCTGTCCACACACCTATACACGGCCGCTATGTAAGCAGCCTTATATAGTGTGGGGCGTGGACTTAGTCCCCCTAAACCATGATTGGCCAAAGGCACTCTGCCTTTTGCCAATTATGGCTCTCGCAGCAGAGCGCGCTGTGATTGGCCAAAGCATGCTCCACTCTAATTTATCCCAAAGGTGTTCTATCGGGTCAAGGTTAGGGCTCTGTGCAGGCCAGTCAAGTTTCTCCACCCCAAACTCGCTCATCCATGTCTTTATTGACCTTGCTTTGTGCACTGATCCAAATTAATTGGTGGAGGGGGGAATTATGGTGTGGGGTTGTTTTTCAGGGGTTGGGCTTGGCCCCTTAGTTCCAGTGAAGCGAACTCTTAAGACATCAGCATACCAAGACATTTTGGACAATTTAATGCTCTCAACTATGTGGGAACAGTTCAGGGATGGCCCCTTCCTGTTCCAACATGACTGTGCACCAGTGCACAAAGCAAGGTCCATAAAGACATTGATGAGCGAGTTTGGGGTGCAGGAACTTGACTGGCCTGCACAGAGTCCTGACCTCAGCCCGATAGAACACCTATAGTCTTTTGGACCACCTCCCAGCACCCCCAACCACAGGTCTCTTCACACATTCAGCTTCCTGCCAACCTGGCCCACTCCCTGGCCTGGTAATGGAAGCTCCTGTTTGTTCTACCACAGACTACACCTGTACTGTGCAGACATGCACACTTCTGGCTGCTCCCTTGCAGCCTGATGGATTCCTGGGGAGGCTGAAGCCCTGAACTGCTTTCAGGCCTTAGATTGTAAGGGCAATGCACGCCTAAACACCCACCCTGCTGGTCTCTGGTAAGACCTAGACACAGGGTTGAAGGTTTTGTCGCTCCCAAGCCTCTTTGAAGCCTTTAAACTCTGGAACCCAATCCAGGAATATCAAAACCCGGAGAAAGCTGTAAAACCACTTTGTTGCACTTTGTGAAGGGATTTTTACTCAGAGCTTTGTATATGAGGTGAAGATCTACTGATTGACCATCATCAAATCATGTGAAAGCAGAACTGTTTTTCTTTAAATGTCCTTTCACATAGTTGGGCTTAGTTTCAAATTAAAATTTCACTGCATTCACTAAGCTCAAGGCTGGCTTGAATTTCAGTTGAATAAATGTACAGAATGTCTCTTAATGCAAAAAATGGATACAGCCAACAGAACATTATTGGAGTGCAAGAATCTCTGGGTCAGCAAAAACATAAGATACTGTATATGAATTAAATGATGCTCACTTCAATCAATGCAGAGCAAAATCCTGTATACTTTTGGGTATTAACAGTAAACAGCTTCGCTCTGCTAAGTGCACAATCTCTGCTTTTGCAGATTAAAATAATTTAACTAAAATATGTATTAATAAACTGCAGTCCCTACATGGTACTAAATGGTGGCAAAATGTGAACTTTAAGGATTGTCACGCCACCCCCCTATATGACTTATAAATAGATTCATGCGTTGCCGCTGCCACTCCCTATTCAGGCGTCCGGCCCCTTTTCGGACACCGGGCGCCTGAATTCCAGCGGTATAGGCTCTAATAGGCTTCAAAAAAGGTGGACTTGGAGCGCAGAGCATTGCGCTCACAGTCCACCCAGATGTGTTAGAAAAGCAAATGAATAGTTGCTTTTCTAACACTGAACTGCCTCTCCGCCAATCTGGTAGTGCGGGTCTAATTCCCATTACCTGATTGGCTGAAGGCAGAGGCACTCTGATTGACTGCATTTGATGGGCACAAGTGGCGGCATATGATGGGCACAAGTGGCTGCATATGATGGGCGCAAGTGGCTGCATATGATGGGCGCAAGTGGCTGCATATGATGGGCTCAAGTGGCTGCATTTGATATGCACAAGTGGCTGCATATGATGGGGCACAAGTGGCTGCATATGATTGGCACAAGTGGCTGCATATGATGGGCACAAGTGGCTGCATATGATGGGCACAGTGGCGGCATTTGATGGGGCACAAGTGGCTGCATTTGACGGGGCACAAGTGGCTGCATTTGACGGGCACAAGTGGCATCATTTGACGGGCACACGTGGAGGCACTTGACGGGCATAAGTGGAGGCATTTGATGGGGCCCAAGTGGCAGCATATGATGGGGCACAAGTGGCTGCATTTGACGGGCACACATGGAGGCATTTGATGGGCACAAGTGGAGGCATTTGATGGGGCACAAGTGGCTGTATATGATGGGCACAGCGGTGGCATTTGATGGGGCACAATTGGCTGCATTTGACGGGCACAAGTGGCTGCATTTGACGGGCACAAGTGGAGGCATTTGATGGGGCACAAGTGGCTGCATATGATTGTCACAAGTGGCTGCATATGATGGGAACAATAGCTGAAATTAATGGTTTTTTTTTCAGTATTTTTCAGTTTGTTTGCGCCCCCCCAACAATTTTGAGAACCAGCCACCACTGCATCTCACAGCAGCATAAAATGTTCTAGAATACATGTCACCATGTTACGATGCACTGTTGTGCATAGAGTAAAGTACATCACCTTCACTATGACAAAGAAGACCATTCAATTTCTATCAGCAGCGCAGTTCATTTTGCTAGTAGGTTTGTGTGAGGAGAAGCCTGGCAGCTGTGTGGTGAACTGTGGCTTCATCACTTCTGACCAGAACAGTGATGAGTGAACATTCAGGTAGGAGAAAGCTTACAGTGAAGGTGCTACCTGGAGAGCTGCTGATTGGAGTCAGAAACTTGTAAATGACTGTAGCGGCCTCACCCTCTCTCCATCTTTATCGGTTACACACCAACTCATGTCTAGGGGTTCCTGGGTTGTGAGAGTGAGATGCGCCACGGCCCATGTCCTCCCCATTGTAGTAGGGAGGTGAAGGCCCCTTACTGATGTTTCCTCGGGCCGGTGTGTTCTGTGAATGCACTGAGTCTGTAGTTGCAAGCTCACCAGCCTCCCCTTTGCTTCCAGTAACTGAAGTTCACACACCGGAGAAAGGTCCAACACTTGTTTATTTGACACTCCAATACGCAAAGCACAATAAACAGTTCTTTTGCAGCAAACTGGTTGGGACCTATAACCTTGCCAACGGTGGGGCGAGCAGATCGAGGCACTTCCTAAAGTCTAAGTCCTATGCCACTGTACTATGACCAGCGGCGCCTAAGCCAATCCGGCTGTTACAGAACAGGAAAGATGGGGTCTCTTCCAGCAACCCCTATGAACAGCAATGGAGCCCTCTTCGATACGCTGTGGCCCCTATCAGGGGGATGTGTCCTCCCAAGAGAGTTCCCAGAGGCCCACTGTCACCGGGTTGGTGCTGCTCCGGGTCTCCAGTGGGTAACCTCTCTGGCCTCCTCACCTCAGATACGAGTCCCTCCGCTCAGGGACCCTCGGACAGTCCACCCTAGCGGGACCCAGTCGAAGGTACTGGGCCCCAGGCCTCCTCGATAGTACCTCACCCCAGGCTAAAGGTGCCTGGGATGGACGCCAACATGACTCCGGACCAGGCCATGGGCACCTGGACCAGACTCCTGGATCTCCAGCACCCAGGCCCGAGGGCCCTGGGTGCGGACCGCAACCCTCCTCCTCCGAGGACCTCCTTCTCCGCAAGACACCTCGTGGTAAGGGCGTCTCCCCCTTTTATCTCCTCCCATCAACCGCCCGGCGGGTTCCCCGCCCCAGCCATACCATCTCCGGGAAGGGACAAAACAGGGAGCACTGCAGGAGATGATTCTACCTGAAGCCTGTGGGTACCCCGCCACCCACAGGCAAAGGAGAATACTACATCCTCCAATCCTCCACGAAACAAAAAGGGGTCTGAACCCTAACACAATTATACACCTGGGTCACACTATTCCCCAGGTGTATCCCATCAATTTGAGGACCCCGCTACACATTCCCCCCTGTGATTGGACGCTGGTCCCCAGCGTCAGGTGCACACCCATGCCTCCCATAAAGTGGTGACATGGAGTGAAACCCCTGAGGCAGTTCCTCTAAAAAAAATTTCCCAAGTGCCAAGACCTGCTCAGGGAATGGGGAACATGTAAAACAACTTATGTCATAAAACACTTTAAACATCTGCATAATCACAACCCCTCTCCCACACTGTCTAAGAGCCACCCACTCTCAATGGTCTTGATTGACGATTCTCCTGCAGGGGAAAGAAAAAAAAACAACATCCTAACATAATTTCTTGTCATTTGGCATGAGTGGGCCCGTCAGCCGAGAGACCCACTCACTCCAACAAGCAAGGTGATGTGTGTGTGAAACATTTTCAAACATTTGTTGCGCAACACTGCCACCTGGTGACAACGCCGCGGTCATGACACTCAACGAGTCTTCGTTCTTCCAGCTTTTCCCTACTCTGCCACTATTCCCAAATGTCCTTGCCTTTGGCACATGAAGAAAAGGGGGAACACAAAAAAAAAAACACAACAGCCCCAAGTCTCCAATGAGAAAAAGAAAAGCCCAAATAAAAACAAAAGCAGGGCACAGTCCTGGGTGTCTGGGAATGGCTCTTCCAGAAAGTTCAAGTGCACAAAGGAAATAAACAGGAGTTCTTTTCTCCTATAAGTAAAACTTTGGATCCGGCAGATACAGGGGTTTCAGGTGTTTGTCAAATGCCTCTATCGAATACTCGACATCTTCTCCTTCTCTTCTGCAAATGACTACCTTGTCAGCATGGATATGGCGCCCCAATCTCCATTCAGCTCTGCAGTCCTCAAACCTCTTAGACACTGCCGGCACACATTCCAGGTACCTGCGAGCATGAGGCACCTTCAACTTGTCCCACACAAACTCGTCATACCATCTTGCTCTCCAGACTTCCACCTCAAACAGCAAGTCCCGGGGCAGATACGGGTACTCCCACCCATATTCCCGAGCTACTTTGTGGCAAAACAGTCTCTGCAAGCGGGCCAAAGGTGGCATAGTGGCTTTCTCTCCAGTTCCAGGCAGCACAATAGCTTCCGGATGCCGAGGTGCCTTTACCAGCTCCCTGAAACTGACTTTCGGCGCTCTCAGAGAAGCGCGGGGTGTCCCCACAACCAAAGCAGGTGAGGTAACAGTAGGTGAGGACACCGGTGGAGGGGTAGGTTCCCTCGTAATCTGCGGGTCTTCCACCCGAGGTGTGCTGTCTCCTGTGTACATAGGTGAATCCCGTACCGCACGGGAAGCAAGAAGTGGCATTCTATCCCAGCCCTTGCGGCTGAACAGTTCGTCTATCTCGCCATCATCTCCGCAGTCAGACAGCGACTCTAGGTCGGAGGTGTCATACATCTCCGCAGGCAGATATCTTCCGGTGGACACAGAATCATCCTCCCTGGGGGGCTCCACCTCCAATGGGCCCCCGACACCTCCAACCACCACCACAGTCCCAGCCCCTGGCTCACCTGACCCTTGTAGAGGACTGGGATGTCCGGGACTTCCTTCTCGACCGGCGCCATCCAGGCCAGGCAAGCAGCGGGGTGAAGCTCGACCACGTCCATAGGATGCCTGTACTAGGCCAACTTTCCTCTTCGGGGGTGGGAGCAGAGAACTTGTGGCGACCGAGGCAGCATCCTCGGATTTTTCTCTGTTGGGCAGTCCATCGCCCTGGTCAGCGCGCACGGGAACCTCGACAAAGGCCTTGATCTCCCCTTCCGGAGTAGCGGTACCCGTGAGGTGGTTGAGGCGAAGGGCCCAGGGCCTTGCTGTGGACGACTCGACCTCGAAAAGGAATTCTCTGCACTCCTCACATCGCCCGAATGGCTTCAGGGTGACCACCAGTCCCGAGCAGCCGGGACAGATCACACCGAGGGCCTCCGTGTCTCTGCAAGTGTACAGAGCCAACCGCCCTCGGGGCCTAAGTCTTATCCCTGTGTCTGTGATGGGGGCAGCAAAGGAAGTCATTCTCGTGGGGTGAGGAACCATAATCCACGGGGCACTTGAGGTCATCCCGACTATCTGCTGCTCCATCATGCACTGACCCCGCGCCGGAGTCTCCACGTGTATCCCCACACTTGGCCAGACTCCTCCCATGAGCTGTACATTTTCGCGGGCTTCCTCTTGACTCCGCCCACGAACGATGTCGCCATGGGGTGCCTCGTGGCGCAGTGCGTTAACAGTCCCCACGTGCAGTACGTCACACGGCTGGACCTCTCCCTTTTTCCGCTCCTCCGCATGGGCCTTTCCCGTGTTAGGGTCATTTCCACAACTCCGAGCAGGGACGCACTTTGGCCAGCAATATGGCCGATCTGCTCGGAACTCCTCTGGGCAGCAAAGTTCAAATGTAGACATTCTCAAGTCCATCTTTAGAACACACTCTATCCCGGACTCACGAGCCCCCACGTGTAGCGGCCTCACCCTCTCTCCATCTTTATCGGTTACACACCAACTCATGTCTAGGGGTTCCTGGGTTGTGAGAGTGAGATGCGCCACGGCCCATGTCCTCCCCATTGTAGTAGGGAGGTGAAGGCCCCTTACTGATGTTTCCTCGGGCCGGTGTGTTCTGTGAATGCACTGAGTCTGTAGTTGCAAGCTCACCAGCCTCCCCTTTGCTTCCAGTAACTGAAGTTCACACACCGGAGAAAGGTCCAACACTTGTTTATTTGACACTCCAATACGCAAAGCACAATAAACAGTTCTTTTGCAGCAAACTGGTTGGGACCTATAACCTTGCCAACGGTGGGGCGAGCAGATCGAGGCACTTCCTAAAGTCTAAGTCCTATGCCACTGTACTATGACCAGCGGCGCCTAAGCCAATCCGGCTGTTACAGAACAGGAAAGATGGGGTCTCTTCCAGCAACCCCTATGAACAGCAATGGAGCCCTCTTCGATACGCTGTGGCCCCTATCAGGGGGATGTGTCCTCCCAAGAGAGTTCCCAGAGGCCCACTGTCACCGGGTTGGTGCTGCTCCGGGTCTCCAGTGGGTAACCTCTCTGGCCTCCTCACCTCAGATACGAGTCCCTCCGCTCAGGGACCCTCGGACAGTCCACCCTAGCGGGACCCAGTCGAAGGTACTGGGCCCCAGGCCTCCTCGATAGTACCTCACCCCAGGCTAAAGGTGCCTGGGATGGACGCCAACATGACTCCGGACCAGGCCATGGGCACCTGGACCAGACTCCTGGATCTCCAGCACCCAGGCCCGAGGGCCCTGGGTGCGGACCGCAACCCTCCTCCTCCGAGGACCTCCTTCTCCGCAAGACACCTCGTGGTAAGGGCGTCTCCCCCTTTTATCTCTTCCCATCAACCGCCCGGCGGGTTCCCCGCCCCAGCCATACCATCTCCGGGAAGGGACAAAACAGGGAGCACTGCAGGAGATGATTCTACCTGAAGCCTGTGGGTACCCCGCCACCCACAGGCAAAGGAGAATACTACATCCTCCAATCCTCCACGAAACAAAAAGGGGTCTGAACCCTAACACAATTATACACCTGGGTCACACTATTCCCCAGGTGTATCCCATCAATTTGAGGACCCCGCTACATGACATTTGTGCATTTGTGCACAGCAGACATGTTAGAAGAAGAAGAAAAACGGGCACAAAGCAATATAACAACAATTTGAATTGTGCTACGGTGTACTTTAAACCACGTGGCAGGCCACGGGCAATATGTGCTACACTATATATGTGCTATACATTGCTGTGTGGTGTGGTGTTAACAAGCCCTGACAGTCTTGGAAGCAGAGCTTAGTAGTGTTGGACGAACGGTTAGGGCCAAGCAAAATTTGACCGTTCGGCGAACACGCGAATTTGCGGGGCATTCCGTGGGATGTTCGACCGTCGAGTGCCCCACAATGCACTGCATGCTGCACAGTGCATTCTAGGGCCCTAATTGAATGAAGCCTTGCACCTGACCGCTGGTCAGGTGCAAGGCTTTGCCAATTAGGGCACAGAGCACCGTCAGAACCCTGACTGGACAAAGTGATGATGACTTTGTCTAATCACAGCTTAGTGCTCATAGTCCCACTCCACCCAACCCTAAAGCGTGAAGCGTGCATGTTGTTGGAGTGGAGATCGATAGAGCAGGGCGCAATTTGCTACTACCGAGTTTGTGTGTTCACTTATTGTGACTCTGAGTGTAGAGTGTTAGTGTAGTGTTAGTATAGTGTGAGTGTAGTGTGTCAGTATAGTGTAGTATGAGTGTAGTGTGTCAGTATAGTGTAGTGTTAGTGTAGTGCACTGTTTAACACAGCATTATCTAAGATTTAGTGCTGTATACCCTTTTTTTTGGTTGCTGCGTGTTTTTTTTTCTTTTGTCTTTTTATGTCCTCTATCTGCCCCTTTTTTTAAATTCTCAACTCAATTCTTGACTTTTCTAAATGTGAGGCTGTAGCTCCCCATTTACATTTTTTTTTTTTTTTATAGATTTTACATTGTTGTCAGCTTCATTCCTCAGTTTAATCTATAGAGTGGGTATTTCTGCGCTGCCAATCTGGAGGAGTGTGGAGGTGAATGAAACTATCGCAAACACCTCGCAGGTTAATCCTAACCTGATAAGTAAAGGATCTAAATCGAGGGGGGGGGGGGGTGGTGCTGCGCTGTTTCTAATATGATAAATTATAGTGCACAATGGCTAAGAAATTATCAATCAATAAACAGGTTAAAAAATATAAACAATAAATACAACTTGTTACTGTGCAAATATGCTGTGAGAATGAATAAATGAAAGAAGTCGCCTGCAGATTGCAGTAAATGATAATAAGTGCACCAATGTGACTGCTAAATAAACAAAGTGCAGTGCAGTGCTAAAGTGAAGCAGTAAGTTCAATGAGTAACGAAAAAATAACGAAAAAGTGAAAATTGTCCAATAAGCAAAGGAACACAAATTGAACTCCAAAAATCCAGAGAAGAAGAACAATGGTAAGTGGTGCCCGTGCAGATCAATTTCTTGTAAGTGACAATCCTGCAACTTCATATAGGTGAATGGTGCTGTGGTGACGGGGTGTCTGAATCTCCACTTCCGGTGTCACACTAAGAGTAATGGGTGGCCTCTTACCTTGCGGTAATGAGGTAACCGCTTTTGTATAGTGGGGGTCAGTAAAATCCTTTAACACGATCCTGACGTCCAATAGGGAAACCTTTATAACAGGATGCTGCTGTTCCTCACATATGGGATAACTTATACTGGATCTTAAAGGGTTGCTTACATCTCCCAACGATGGCCGGGTTAGAGGGAAAAAAATGGGGTCTCGATCGTGAAGTACGTTTTTTAAAAGGTGTGTACTTTAATATTACATAAATATAACAAGGTTGCTTACATAAACTCACATAAAAAATTATAAAAACATGCACTTATCCCAAACGAACGGCGAGCTCGTGTGCCTCCGTCTGACTGTCTGCCTCTCCGTCCCTACGCGTGGCGTCACGGTCACGTGACTTCATCAGGGGATGATGGGAAGGCAATACAATGGTCTTTAAATACTGTTTGTATAGAGATTGATACGGCGGCCATTTTCCCGGAGCCCAATGTTAATCTCCATTGGCGGCCATTTTCTTATAGATCCTGTCCTAAGTTATGGCGGCGGCCATATTTTTGGTGGTAAAAAACAATAACAAGGAAGTGGCGGTGGCAATACTTGCGCCGCCAATTTCCTTGTGATTTATTTAAAGATAGGTTGGCGGCCATGTTCATGGAGTCCTTGCAATGATATGTTGTGATGACAGAACCACAACATGGCAAGGACATGACCGCAAACAATGTTGCAGAGTTGAGGGGGCATCACATTCAAATTATGTTTAAAATATGATTAAAATATATAGAGACAATTAATAAAACAGTATTAGAAATATAAAATGGGAATAAATATATTAATATTCTATTTAAAATACACTTGTCAGTGCATTAAAAAAATGGATATGTCAGAGAAATAATATTATTTAGGTCTGGTGGACATCAGGCAGACGTTTGCGTTAGAGGCTATACTAGATGTGTTTATTCCTACCAGGTGATATAAAAATAATGATAAAGATATTGTTAAAACTATATATATATATAAACATATTCTAAAAATATATATAAACATATGCACAGGAGACAGTGTTAGGGGAAAAAACTTATTCTGGTGTGTATGAGGGAGATTTAATTAAAGGAGAAGTTATAAACGGGGGCAACCTATGCCCCATCATGTAAATAAATATATACTAAAAATCACTGAGAAAACAATTGAGGTCGAACTCCACATTGAGTCCTTTTGGCACAAAAGTATCCAAGGTGAAAATCCATTTTGATTCTAATTGGCTTAGTGTCCTCACCTTATGACCCCCCCGCCAGTGTCTAGTATATGGCTCAATGCCCCAAAATTTTAACTGTGAGGGGTCTTTGTTGTGATGCAATAAAAAGTGTTTAGATACATTGTGTTTGTCCAACCCTTTTATTATATTTTGGACGTGCTCTTTGATACGGATCCTGAGAAGTCTTTTTGTACGCCCTATATACTGCAGGCCGCAACTACACTCCAGGGCGTATACCGCCCCCTCGGTGTTGCAGCATATAAAGTCTTTAACTTCATAGGTATCTCCTGTGCTGGAGGATGTGAAGTTAGTTTTTTTCTCATTTGGTCTCTTTGTTTTCTTGCATGCAAAACATCGTTTACAAGGATAAAAGCCTTTCATTGTAAAGAAGGAGAATGGTTTGTTGGGTGGATCTGGCACGCTCTTTACTATTTTATCCCGTATGGTTGGTGCCCTTTTATAAATGAATCTGGGATTTCTTGGTAGTGAATCTTGTAGCTGTTTGTCTGCCAATAGTAGGTGCCAATGCCTTTTGATAATTCTTTCAATCTTCTTGTGTTGTACATTATAGTCAAGGATGATAGATGTCAATGGTTTTTTGGATGGTAATTGATTTTTATTTTTGTCTCTTATCAGTTCGTCCCGGTTCATCTCTGTTACTTCGACTATATTATTTTCTATGAATGTATTACTATATCCTTTCTCGACAAATCTTTGACCCATGGCTTCGGCTTGTTCTTTGAACGTGTCTAAGTTGGTGCAGTTTCTCCTTAGCCGTACAAGTTGACCCTTAGGGACATTAAAAAGCCAATTCTTATGGTGACAGCTTTCTATCGGTAAATAGCTGTTCCTATCAACGTTTTTAAAATGAGTCTGTGTTTTAAAACCAGAAGTGTCCTGTATGATATCTAGATCTAAAAATGTGACACTTGTTTCGCTGATCTCCCATGTAAGCTTAATATTTCTGTCATTTATATTCAGAGTTTGTAAAAATGATGTAAGTAGATTAAGCTCTCCATTCCAAAGGATAAAAATATCATCAATATAGCGTTTATATATGGTGAGTTCGGCTGGTTTATTTTTAAAAACTGTTTCTTTTTCCCACTGGGCCATAAAAATACCGGCCACACTAGGGGCAAACTTAGCCCCCATGGCTACGCCGGTTCGCTGATGGTAATAATTCTTGTTGTGCCAAAAATAGTTATTTTTGAGGCAAAAGTCGAGACATTTGATGATGAACTTTCTTTGCATGCAAGGCAATTTAGTATATGTCCTAAGTCCCCACTTAGCAGCTTCGCAAGCTTGATGATGTAGGATAATTGTGTATAAGGAAGATACGTCCCCAGTTGCCATGATCCATGGTCCTTCTTCTTTGGGAGTGTCCATTATTATTTGTATCATCTGTTTCGTATCTCTTAGGTATGCCTCTGTGCCTTGCACTACGGGTTGCAGATAATGGTCTATGTATTGGCCCATCCTGGCCGTGAGCGAATCTATCCCATTGACTATTGGTCTTGGCGGTGGATTTATTTTGTCTTTATGTATCTTGGGAATTGTATAAATAATAGGTGTTCGCCAGGAATCGGGTACTAAATATCTGGCTTCTTTTTTATTCAAGATGTTCTTTTTTAGACCCAGATGTACCACCTGTTCTAGAGCTTTTCTGCATTTGAAGGCAGGGGTACTGAGCAATTTATTATATGTATTGGTGTCTTCCAACATCTCCTTCATACTATTGTTGTATTGTTCTTTTGTAAGGATGACAATTGCTCCCCCTTTATCAGCTGGTCTTATGACAAGGTCCTTCCTTTTTGTCAGTTTCTTAATACCACTCTTTATGTACTTCGGTTCCTCCTTCTTCTTTATTTTCAAGTCCTTAATTTCTTCCAGCACTACTTTCTTAAAAACATCAATGTATTTGTTATTTTTGACTGGCGGGTTAAAAACTGATTTGTTTCTCAGCATACTGTGTGATATTCCATCTTCTCTTATTCCTGATTTATTATATGTGATGGGGTTCCCTGCTATATATTTATTGATATTTAATCGTAAGGGTCCATTCACAACATAATAATGAACAGCAGAGACCAAATGTCCAAAATAGTAGACCAAACGACCACAATGGAATACGGACACCAAGACAACAACCATATAACGAGAGGCAGGGCAATCAACAATACCATACACCAAGGCAACCAGACAGAAGGCCACCACACAACGATAAAACACCATATAAAGGATGGAAGAAACCCTACTTTTGGAAGAACAAAAAAACATAAATGGGAACAACTGGTACAGACCCCCATATGACCAAAGGGAATATAGGGGCCCTCCACAAGATCATCGAGACCAAAGACAACCACCCCATTATAACAGAGACTACAGAGCTCCCCCATACGAACAGAACGAACCAAGAGGGAGGAGCCCACCAAGAGACTATGGATATGGAAGAAATAACCGACAGAACGAACGAAGCCCGATCAGAACCAACAACTATTATGCCCCATTGGCAAGTTATAATGAAGATGATAGATACGTAAGACCACAGACGAGCCAATATAATGGCCCAGACTATGAGAGGTCTTTTTTAGACAGGGACAGGGAGAACTACCCACCAGACGGACAGAGAGGACTGAGAAATCAAGAAAGAAGAGAGGATGTAGATCCGGGAAGAGACTCAAAAAGAAAACGAGAAGAAAGGGAGAGGGAATTTTCAATCTAAGCGGTGAAACTCTTACTCATGAAGAGATTGGTGTATTGGATAAAGGCCTAAAATATGCACCAACAAAGAATTTAGACAAATTCCAGACCTATATCGGTATACAGAAATTCGTAAGAAAACTAAATATCAATAAATATATAGCAGGGAACCCCATCACATATAATAAATCAGGAATAAGAGAAGATGGAATATCACACAGTATGCTGAGAAACAAATCAGTTTTTAACCCGCCAGTCAAAAATAACAAATACATTGATGTTTTTAAGAAAGTAGTGCTGGAAGAAATTAAGGACTTGAAAATAAAGAAGAAGGAGGAACCGAAGTACATAAAGAGTGGTATTAAGAAACTGACAAAAAGGAAGGACCTTGTCATAAGACCAGCTGATAAAGGGGGAGCAATTGTCATCCTTACAAAAGAACAATACAACAATAGTATGAAGGAGATGTTGGAAGACACCAATACATATAATAAATTGCTCAGTACCCCTGCCTTCAAATGCAGAAAAGCTCTAGAACAGGTGGTACATCTGGGTCTAAAAAAGAACATCTTGAATAAAAAAGAAGCCAGATATTTAGTACCCGATTCCTGGCGAACACCTATTATTTATACAATTCCCAAGATACATAAAGACAAAATAAATCCACCGCCAAGACCAATAGTCAATGGGATAGATTCGCTCACGGCCAGGATGGGCCAATACATAGACCATTATCTGCAACCCGTAGTGCAAGGCACAGAGGCATACCTAAGAGATACGAAACAGATGATACAAATAATAATGGACACTCCCAAAGAAGAAGGACCATGGATCATGGCAACTGGGGACGTATCTTCCTTATACACAATTATCCTACATCATCAAGCTTGCGAAGCTGCTAAGTGGGGACTTAGGACATATACTAAATTGCCTTGCATGCAAAGAAAGTTCATCATCAAATGTCTCGACTTTTGCCTCAAAAATAACTATTTTTGGCACAACAAGAATTATTACCATCAGCGAACCGGCGTAGCCATGGGGGCTAAGTTTGCCCCTAGTGTGGCCGGTATTTTTATGGCCCAGTGGGAAAAAGAAACAGTTTTTAAAAATAAACCAGCCGAACTCACCATATATAAACGCTATATTGATGATATTTTTATCCTTTGGAATGGAGAGCTTAATCTACTTACATCATTTTTACAAACTCTGAATATAAATGACAGAAATATTAAGCTTACATGGGAGATCAGCGAAACAAGTGTCACATTTTTAGATCTAGATATCATACAGGACACTTCTGGTTTTAAAACACAGACTCATTTTAAAAACGTTGATAGGAACAGCTATTTACCGATAGAAAGCTGTCACCATAAGAATTGGCTTTTTAATGTCCCTAAGGGTCAACTTGTACGGCTAAGGAGAAACTGCACCAACTTAGACACGTTCAAAGAACAAGCCGAAGCCATGGGTCAAAGATTTGTCGAGAAAGGATATAGTAATACATTCATAGAAAATAATATAGTCGAAGTAACAGAGATGAACCGGGACGAACTGATAAGAGACAAAAATAAAAATCAATTACCATCCAAAAAACCATTGACATCTATCATCCTTGACTATAATGTACAACACAAGAAGATTGAAAGAATTATCAAAAGGCATTGGCACCTACTATTGGCAGACAAACAGCTACAAGATTCACTACCAAGAAATCCCAGATTCATTTATAAAAGGGCACCAACCATACAGGATAAAATAGTAAAGAGCGTGCCAGATCCACCCAACAAACCATTCTCCTTCTTTACAATGAAAGGCTTTTATCCTTGTAAACGATGTTTTGCATGCAAGAAAACAAAGAGACCAAATGAGAAAAAAACTAACTTCACATCCTCCAGCATGGGAGATACCTATGAAGTTAAAGACTTTATATGCTGCAACACCGAGGGGGCGGTATACGCCCTGGAGTGTAGTTGCGGCCTGCAGTATATAGGGCGTACAAAAAGACTTCTCAGGATCCGTATCAAAGAGCACGTCCAAAATATAATAAAAGGGTTGGACAAACACAATGTATCTAAACACTTTTTATTGCATCACAACAAAGACCCCTCACAGTTAAAATTTTGGGGCATTGAGCCATATACTAGACACTGGCGGGGGGGGTCATAAGGTGAGGACACTAAGCCAATTAGAATCAAAATGGATTTTCACCTTGGATACTTTTGTGCCAAAAGGACTCAATGTGGAGTTCGACCTCAATTGTTTTCTCAGTGATTTTTAGTATATATTTATTTACATGATGGGGCATAGGTTGCCCCCGTTTATAACTTCTCCTTTAATTAAATCTCCCTCATACACACCAGAATAAGTTTTTTCCCCTAACACTGTCTCCTGTGCATATGTTTATATATATTTTTAGAATATGTTTATATATATATATATAGTTTTAACAATATCTTTATCATTATTTTTATATCACCTGGTAGGAATAAACACATCTAGTATAGCCTCTAACGCAAACGTCTGCCTGATGTCCACCAGACCTAAATAATATTATTTCTCTGACATATCCATTTTTTTAATGCACTGACAAGTGTATTTTAAATAGAATATTAATATATTTATTCCCATTTTATATTTCTAATACTGTTTTATTAATTGTCTCTATATATTTTAATCATATTTTAAACATAATTTGAATGTGATGCCCCCTCAACTCTGCAACATTGTTTGCAGTCATGTCCTTGCCATGTTGTGGTTCTGTCATCACAACATATCATTGCAAGGACTCCATGAACATGGCCGCCAACCTATCTTTAAATAAATCACAAGGAAATTGGCGGCGCAAGTATTGCCACCGCCACTTCCTTGTTATTGTTTTTTACCACCAAAAATATGGCCGCCGCCATAACTTAGGACAGGATCTATAAGAAAATGGCCGCCAATGGAGATTAACATTGGGCTCCGGGAAAATGGCCGCCGTATCAATCTCTATACAAACAGTATTTAAAGACCATTGTATTGCCTTCCCATCATCCCCTGATGAAGTCACGTGACCGTGACGCCACGCGTAGGGACGGAGAGGCAGACAGTCAGACGGAGGCACACGAGCTCGCCGTTCGTTTGGGATAAGTGCATGTTTTTATAATTTTTTATGTGAGTTTATGTAAGCAACCTTGTTATATTTATGTAATATTAAAGTACACACCTTTTTAAAAACGTACTTCACGATCGAGACCCCATTTTTTTCCCTCTAACCCGGCCATCGTTGGGAGATGTAAGCAACCCTTTAAGATCCAGTATAAGTTATCCCATATGTGAGGAACAGCAGCATCCTGTTATAAAGGTTTCCCTATTGGACGTCAGGATCGTGTTAAAGGATTTTACTGACCCCCACTATACAAAAGCGGTTACCTCATTACCGCAAGGTAAGAGGCCACCCATTACTCTTAGTGTGACACCGGAAGTGGAGATTCAGACACCCCGTCACCACAGCACCATTCACCTATATGAAGTTGCAGGATTGTCACTTACAAGAAATTGATCTGCACGGGCACCACTTACCATTGTTCTTCTTCTCTGGATTTTTGGAGTTCAATTTGTGTTCCTTTGCTTATTGGACAATTTTCACTTTTTCGTTATTTTTTCGTTACTCATTGAACTTACTGCTTCACTTTAGCACTGCACTGCACTTTGTTTATTTAGCAGTCACATTGGTGCATTATTATCATTTACTGCAATCTGCAGGCGACTTCTTTCATTTATTCATTCTCACAGCATATTTGCACAGTAACATTCACTTTGGTATTTATTCACAGGTTTACCTATATATTTATTGTTTTTACAGTTTTCATTTATTTATATTTTTACTGATCTCATAGTTTTAGTATTTATACATCACTATAATTGATCAGTTGTATTTATTGTTTATATTTTTTAACCTGTTTATTGATTGATAATTCCTCAGTTTAAAGCGCACCAAATACCACTTTTCACCCAAGAAAGTGTATCCAATTACACATTTCCCAGTTTCTATAAAATTTGTTGTCTCGAGATACACTGCCTGGAAGAAGCCTGTTCTTTTCTGGACACCTCCTGTCTTTAAGCCTCGGCCTGACAGTCTGACACAGCAAAGGAGAAACAGAAATTTTACAAAAGGAATGAATGTACCTCAAATTGAACCTGTGCCCAGATGATGCACACCAAGGATTTCTATGTGAGCCATTTCATCATTCTATTGGGCTTGGATATCTGGTGTCATCCTTGAGTCTGGATCTCGGATACATATGTGTGCAGTGCCAGCTGGGATTTCATATGTACGGATACATACACACTAAGCCTGTTTGACCCTCTACACGTATGTGCATTGGGTCCACTCCATCTGGTAAGCCTCCCCTTCATATGGTGGTGGTCACGTCACAAGTCACTTACTATTTTTGGAAAATTCACCATTTTGAACTGAAAGTTTCCACCACATTCACGTTTTGGTTATCAAAGACTTTTTTATACATTCATTTGGAGTTCTATATACAGTATATTTGGACTTATCATCAGATCCATTGTGATCCAGTTACTTTGAGCACTTAGATGTTATATATTGTTATCACGCATAGCGCTACATTTTTGTATATAATCCTGCTATATCCCATGACCTCTCAGTAGCCTCGACTAACTGGGAGAATGGTATAGCAAAGGGCGTCATGGGTCCTTGCAGCATGTCTGCCAGCATCACACCCCCAGCTCTAGAGTAAAGCAGGCAAATTTCTCTGCCCCAGCTACTGAATCGAAAAAAATAAAATGCAGTCTCTGCCACCCACATGCCCAGCATCTAAATTCCAGCTTATCCAAATAAAGAAAGCTTGCAGGGAAAATCTTTTTAAATGTCTTTTTTTTGTTTAAAGGAAGCTTGCAGGGAAAATCTTTTTAAAAGTCTTTTTTTGTTCCTTTAAAAATGTCAGTTTTGCTGCAGCAGGTTCTATATATGGTACAGATGCGCCACTTTACAGGCAGACTAAGGGGACCCCCAGGCACTATATTTAACCACTTGACAACTGGGCACTTAAACCCCCTTCCTAACCAGACAAATTTTCAGCTTTCGGTGCTCTCACATTTTGAATGACAATTACTCAGTCATACAACACTGTACCCATATGAAATTTGTGTCCTTTTTTTCACACAAATAGAGCTTTCTTTTGGTGGTATTTAATCACTGTTGGGTCTTTTATTTTTTGCGCTATAAGAGAAAAAAGACTGAAAGTTTTGTAAAAAAATGAATTTTTCTTTGTTTCCGTTATAAAATTTTGCAAATTATTATTTTTTCTTTATAAATTTTGGCCAAAATTTATACTGCTACATATCTTTGGTAAAAATAAGTACAAATTGGTGCATATTTTTTGGTCTTTGTGAAAGTTATAGAGTCCACAAGCTATGGTGCCAATATCTGAAAATTGATCACACCTGAAGTACTGAGACCCTAACATGCCAGAAAAGTACAAATACCCCCCAAATGACCCCTTTTTGGAAAGAAGACATTCCAAGGTATTTAGAAAGAGTCATTGTGAGTTTTTTGAAGTTGTCATTTTTTTCCCACAATTCTTTGCAAAAATCAAGATTTTTTTTTTTCACAAAATTGTCATATTAGCAGGTTATTTCTCACACACAGCATATGCATACCACAAATTACACCCCAAAACACATTCTGCTATTCCTCCCGAGTATGGCGATACCACATGTGTGAGACTTTTACACAGCATGTCCACATACAGAGGCCCAACATGCAGGGAGCACCATCAGGCGTTCTGGAGCACCCAGGCCAATTCTGACATTTCTCTCCTACATGTAAAAATCATCATTTGTTTGCTAGAAAATTACATAGAACCCCAAAACATTATATATGTTTTTTTTAGCAAAGACCTTAAAGAATATAATGGTGGTCATTGCAACTTTTTATCTTGCACGGTATTTGCGCAGCAATTTTTCTAACGCGTTTTTTACGGCAAAAAACAGTTTTGTGCTTAAAAGAAAAAAAAACAGTAAAGTTAGCCCAATGTTTTTGCATAATGTGAAAGATGAAGTTACGCCGAGTAAATAGATACCTAACATGTCACCCTTCAAAATTGCACACGCTCGTGGAATGGCGCCAAACTTCGCTACTTAAAAATCCCCATAGGCAACGCTTTAAATATTTTTACTGGTTACATGTTTTGAGTTACAGAGGAAGTCTAGGGCCAAAATTATTGCTCTCGCTCTAACGTTCGCAACGATACCTCACATGTGTGGTTTGAACACCGTTTTCATATGTGGGCGGGGCTTACATATGCGTTCACTTCTGCATGCGAGCTCGCGGGGGCAGGGGCACTTTAAAAAAAATATATATATTTTATTGTTCATTTTACTTTATTTATTTTAGTTTGACATGTTTTTCCGCCCCAAATTTTTTTTTATCACTTTTATTTCTATTACAAGGAATGTAAACATCCCTTGTAATAGGAATATGGCATGACAAGTCCTCTTTACAGTGAGATATGGGGTCAATAAGACCCCACATCCCACCTCTAGGCTGGGAAGCCTGAAAAAAAAACAAAAAAAAACAATCTTGGCTTTGATCGTAGCGGTGAGTCGGTAGAAGCACCGGAGGGCAGCGGGAGGGGGGGGGGGGCATCCCCTCTCACCTTCCGTAAGAGCGATCAAGCGGTGGAACAGCCGCTATGATCGTTCTTATGGTGCAGGGAATCGCCAGCTGAAAAAGCGAATATCTGAATGATGCCTGTAGCTGCTCCCATCATTCAGATATCCCCGCATAAAGTTAAGGACGTCATATGACGGCCGGCGGGCGGGAAGTGGTTATTGCAGAGTATTGCCGGGTATTGAGGAGTATTGCAGGGTATTGAGGAGTATTGCAGGGTATTGAGGAGTATTGCCGGGTATTGAGGAGTATTGCAGGGTATTGAGGAGTATTGCCGGGTATTGCCGGGTATTGCGGAGTATTGCCGAGTATTGCCGGGTATTGCCGAGTATTGCGGGGTATTGCCGGGTATTGAGGAGTATTGCCGGGTATTGCCGAGTATTGCCGGGTATTGCCGGGTATTGCAGAGTATTGCCGGGTATTGCCAAGTATTGCGGGGTATTGCCGGGTATTGCCGGGTATTGAGGAGTATTGCCGGGTATTGCCGAGTATTGCCAGGTATTGCCGGGTATTGCCGAGTATTGCCGAGTATTGCGGGGTATTGCCGGGTATTGAGGAGTATTGCAGGGTATTGTGGAGTATTGCAGGGTATTGTGGAGTATTGCCGGGTATTGTGGAGTATTGCAGGGTATTGTGGAGTATTGCCGGGTATTGTGGAGTATTGCAGGGTATTGTGGAGTATTGCAGGGTATTGTGGAGTATTGCCGGGTATTGTGGAGTGTTGCTGGGTATTGTGGAGTATTGCCGGGTATTGTGGGGTATTGCAGGGTATTGAGGAGTATTGCGGAGTATGGCAGGGTATTGCGGAATATGGCAGAGTATTGCACAGTATGGCAGGGTATTGCACAGTATGGGCAGGGTATTGCAGAGTATTGCACAGGGTATTGCAGAGTATTGCACAGGGTATTGCAGAGTATTGCACAGGGTATTGCACAGAGTATTGCACAGAGTATTGCACAGGGTATTGCAGAGTATTGCACAGGGTATTGCAGAGTATTGCACAGGGTATTGCAGAGTATTGCGCAGGGTATTGCAGAGTATTGCGCAGGGTATTGCAGAGTATTGCGCAGAGTATTGCACAGGGTATTGCAGAGTATTGCACAGGGTATTGCAGAGTATTGCACAGGGTATTTCAGAGTATTGCACCAGGGTATTGCAGAGTATTGCACCAGGGTATTGCAGAGTATTGCACCAGGGTATTGCAGAGTATTGGTTTGCAGAGTATTGGCAGGGTGTATTGCAGAGTATTGGCAGAGTATTGCACAGGGATGGCTGAGCAGGGATGGATGGATGGCTGGATCTGTGACTGCAATTGTCACAGATCCAGCCCACAGCTGACATGTTCTGACATGGGGGAGGGAGTGGACATGATCCGCTCCCTCCCCTCTCCTCTCACACTGTACCGATCGGTACAGAGAGGGGAGGGAGGAACCGGCGTCATCACATGACGCCGGTCTGTTTACAATTTACATTTGACGGAGCGATCACGTGGTAAACGGCCGCGATTAGCGGCCATCTACCGTGATCCGTGATGTGCCGGGTCTTCCGGACCCGGCGGTCACGGTCATATCCTGGAGCGCGCCCCAGGGGGTGCGCGGGAGCAAGATTCTGTGAGGACGTCCCTGGGACGTCCACTCAGGATACCTCGACCGCGCTGTGGACGTCTTTTTTACATGGCGCGGTCGGCAAGTGGTTAAAGGAATTTTTCATTTTAATTGTTTCACTTTAAGCATCAATAAAGTCACTGCTCCTTTAAAAACAATCTTTTTTGAACATTTTTTCAAAATGAGGACTTTTGATTTTCCAAGTTCGGGTCCCATAGACTTCAATGGGGTTGGTTGTTGTGGTTCTAACTTTTGCGATGTTCGAGAGTTCTGTTGCGAACCGAACTGGGGGTTGTTCGGCCCATCTCTAGAGCTTAGGAATCTTGCAGTATCTAGTTGCTATGATGAATACCTATAATTGGCTTGGAAATGGAAGTCCTGATTTAAAAATACCGATGGCTTTAAATACTGAAGGATTTTTCTCTTTAATAAAAAGTATGCATTATGCAACAAAGATAACAGAAGAAACTTTTCTTTCCCCTTTCCTTTTACATTTTTTAATATCCTTTGCCATAATCCAATATCCACATTCCAAAAGGTTTTATAAATCAGAACCCTGACAGATTACACAGTTATAAGATCTAATTTATAGGTTTTAAAAAGAGGGTATGTGTGTCTTGAATATAAATGATAGCCACAACACTAAGAATAAATACTTGTGTCACAAAACACGCATGAACCTTTTTTTCCTTCGCAGAACAGGACTGGTGTATGTGTTACAGTGTGTTGAGGGCCATGTACTTTTGCTGCAGGATGCACATTGGGGGTTCATCACAAATGAATAGACGCAAACTCAAAATGTGTATTGCAATGTGCATCAACATGCGCTGTAATACACACGCTTAGGTGTGATCAGGGCTTAAAGTTTTTTTTTCTTAAATCTAGAGATGTCCAAAGAATTTAACTTAGCAGGCAACAAGAGGCCCCTCACATGTGCTTGGAAAGAGGTAGAAGCCAGCAACTGTACTTTGACACTATAAAGTTTGAAGACTGAAATTCCATAATTGTCTAGTTTTTTGGAGTTCAGTTACAAACTTTTGGTTTGTTCTGTTTTATTTTTTCCTTTTATTTTAAACAGTTTTGCTTGTATGTATGTTTTGTTGAACCTGTAATGTTTGTATATCTGTACCATTCACCTTTTTGGAATATATCTATATAAAAAATAGTTAGTCGGTTTTTATTCATATAACTCTAAATTACATAGACAGAATGAGCCCATATGTGCTTGCACTAACCCCTTTGGTGAAATGATTGGCTGAGGTCATTTTTTATTGTGTGTGCTTGCACAAAACTGTATACTAGCCTGCTATCTGGTAGAGAAGAGATTCAGAGTTGAAGTGTCTTTCCCAACCCGTAATTTGAGGGTAGTGACAGCCTGAGTATGTGTGTTTGTTTTCCCGTGTACAGAA
Source organism: Rana muscosa (assembly GCA_029206835.1). Taxonomy (NCBI): domain Eukaryota; kingdom Metazoa; phylum Chordata; class Amphibia; order Anura; family Ranidae; genus Rana; species Rana muscosa. The sequence goes on along the minus strand of CM055120.1, from coordinate 212,122,929 downwards.
AAGCACAAAAATAATTCCTTCTTTCTGAATGCTTCCATGACAAGATTTATATAAAAAGACTGTGGTAGACATCTAGAATAAATTTGTAACATGAAGATTCATCCTCTTTGGTCCCAGAGTCCTGGGGGATGGCTGCTGGGGCTAGCAGTTTAGTGCTGAAGGTGCCAATATGTTGGGTTGCATTCTGATGGAATGAAATATAATAGAACTTCTATAAAAAAAACAGAACTAAGATGTAATGACTGCCAGTATGAGTTTGGATTATACACCTGGATACACACCTACAAGATGCATTTTGTAATGACTGTCATTAAAGTCTAATTTTTTTAGCAAGGTGATTTTGTGCTGTGTCTATGTTCAAATCACTTTTTGTGCAATAATTGGATTTGACATCGATCAGGCTGTTTGTTAATTTCCTTACTTCACCAAGAAAATAATGACATTGCTTATTGTTAATGAGTCTTCTCCAATCCAATATTTTCTATCAGATACAGATAAATACCAGTTTTACAATTCAGTGCATACACCAGCTCAAAATTAGGTGCAGCTTCAACATTATTATAAACTATATTTATATCATTATAAACTAGCTATACGCTTATGGGTGTGTTTTCATCAAGTAATGACTAATTATCTTCTGAATTCAGTAATGACTGAATCTCTCAACATACATCTCCCAACAACTGATGTATTTTTTTAAGAACAGACTGGGTCATTTGTCTTTCATTGTTTAATATATGTGTGGATAAAAACATTATTTTTAAATATATGTATACCTGTGTATATATATATATATATATATATTGCACGCTATCAGATTTTCAAGACAATATTCAAATGCACAATTGCCACCAAGTGTGTAACTAAAAAGCATACAGTAATTAAGGAAAATTGTATCTAGTGTGCCAAACAACTAGTTATTATTTAAGAGCAAGCATCTTTAGGTTCAATACAGCGCAAGCAATATTTAATGTGATTGTAAACTTAACGGTTTTTTTAAATAACAAACATAGTTTTGCACAGATCCTCCTCTTCTCGGGTCCCCCACTGGTGATCCTTGCTCCCCCTCTTCTTGGTGTGCTACCATAGCTAGTCACATCCTATTGTTGGCACACCTGTACGCTCGATTAATGACGTCAATTACCTATATTTCATCATGCACTTGTTCACACAACTACCTAAAGAGGGCAGTATTGGATTCAAAATACATTTTGGAATTTCTTTAAAAGTAACAAGATTTCGTTTTAAATAACCTCTGACCTAAGCCTTGAACAAAACCATAAATATAATGGGGTAGTCTCTTATATGGCAGCATCTGTCTGACTTATTGTCTCCTCCTAAAATATATAGCTTTAAGAAGGTCTGAACGATGGCAATTCATTTTTCCTCCAAATCCCTCTGAGAATGAGGTAATTGGAGCTAAAAACACAATGGTTATTCACATGATAGAGATTTTGTACATTCCACTCTCATTCATAGTACTTTTAACATGTACCCCTCATATTAAAAATATATACTAATATATTTCAATGAGTAAAATTCAAACCATATATAATGAATATATGTTAAATGTTGTAAAAGTCCATAAAAAAATATATGTGAAATTATTAAATTAAGTAGGCATATAAATGCTCCATATTAATGTAATAATAATTCAATAGAAATTATTGCTAATATAATTACTTGCAATTAATAATACTTGTTGATAAGACAACTTTTAAATAAGTCCCATCACTGATGTGTCGTGGCTGCATTGATCAGGTTATAATCTGGTGTGCAATACTACAGATGTTGTGGAAGTACCATTTTCCTACCTGCCATCAACTCAAAGGGTGACATCCTAGCAGCAGCACTTGGTGTAGCTCTGATAGCCATGAGCACTAAAGGCAACTTCATGTCCCAGTTTTACCAGATTTTTTAACAAATTTCTTAAGGACGTTGACAATAGACTGGCCACTAGATGCTGGATGATGGGACATGTCGTCCCGGAGTTACTTCTGGGTATCGTGCTGTGATTGTCTGGAGCCGCGATGAAGTCACTCCCACGCATGTGCGCGGGACCCGCCGGTAACAGCACAGTCACTGAAATTAACAACGCGTACGTGCCATTGCTTCAGTGCACGTGTGCCGACTAGATCTGCACATGGAAATACAGGGGATATCCCCTAAACCGTTCAGGTTTAGGAGATGTCCAGGGTAGCTACAGGTAAGCCATATTATAGGCTTTCCTGTAGCAAAATGTGTGTTTTAAGGGTTTACAACCACTTTAAGTGTATGATCAAAAGTAAGGGAGGATTCCTCCACCTTGCAGGTACCTTCTTCAGGATTGAAAGGATATACTGAATTAATGGTGAGAGAAGTGTTCCCTCAAGAAGTAGAATTGCACAGGTAAAAGTTCATCATTCTAAAATGCCCCCTCCTTACTGAGCCCTTCCTTTGCCTCATGTAGCGCTGCTGGCTGACTCTCCCCCACCCCCTCCCGCCAATAAAATGTTTGTTCAACCATTTGCTCCTCGTTAGATATTGTTCAGGTATTAGGCAAATAATTGCTATATGAAACCCAAAAGTATAATAATTTGAATCTAAGGCCCGACCAATTATGGTGTCTTTAGACAAAGAGACCTCATTTGGGGTTCCATTATTAACGATTATTTGGGTTTTAAATAGATGGATGTTTACCATGGGTGTATGATTTACTGAAATTCCTTGTTGTTGCATCCTGTCTGAGAGGCATATTACTGCATTAGGATTCTTTAATTTTTGGCCTTTTGGTACCTGGATAGGTGACAGAAAATGATTAGTAGCTGGAGAGATGATGACATTATGTGGTACTAATATACTTACTGTATATGGCAGTATCTGGGATGATTTAAGGGGTTTGTATTCATTTATGAAACAACATGGATTCCCTTTTAATCTGGACCACAATGTGGAATTTACTAGATACATGTGTATAGCAAAGCGATGTAATATATCGTTGCCAATGTAAATATGATACCGTGGCTCATTAATTACCAGGAATAAATGATTGGCTGTTTTACCCCCAATAGAAACGAATAACATGCATTTTGCAATTATATTATGACTGTTGGAGTCATCATCCAGATCATGGACCCAGTTATCCTGAGGGTTTGGATACCTAATTACTTTAGGATTGGCCAACTGTTCTAGTAGATCCTTACTAATGTAACTATTTTCCTGGTGTAAATCCAGTTTAGCCCTTTTAGTTCTTCCCAGGTCATTAACCTGTAGGGGAAAGAACACATCATCATACACCTTTTCAACCCCTGCTAGGAATTGTGTATGATTACTGAACCCAGTAGATTCAGTATTTTCTAGATGGAGATAAATGGTGAGAACATCACCTTCCAAGCAAACACCTTTAACCTCCCTGGCGGTATTCCAGAGTCTGACTCGGGGTAAGGTTTCAGTACCTTTAGCGGAAACCCCAAGCCAGACTCTGGCTTCATCGCAGGATACAGGGAGAGTTACTTACCTTGTTCCCTGGATCCTGCGATGTCTCCCCGCTGTCTCCTCGCTTGATTCACACACAGTGCCGCCGAGCTCCGTTCTCTGCGACGTTGCGGCGCACGGGGCGGAGATCGGCGCCAAATTCAAAAAAGTAAAAACACAATACACATACAGTACACTGTAATCTTACAGATTACAGTAGTAATCTTACAGATTACAGTACTGCATAAAAAAATTACACATCCCCTTTGTTCCTAGTGGTCTGTCCAGTGCCCTGCATGCACTTTTGTATTATAAATACTGTATTTTCTGCCTGGAATTTGGAGATTGTCCATAGCAACCAAAAAGTGTCCCTTTATGTCAAAAGTGGTTTTAGACCAGCTAGAAAACAGCGATAATAAATTAGAATCACTTGCAGAATTGAGCGATAGCGATTTGTAGGGAAATTTGTGATCAAACACTAAATCTAATGACAGCGACAATTCTGCAACTGAGCAAATTTCTGTGTTTTTGATTTGATTACATTATTGAATAATTTTTATTATTATTATATTATTATTTGTTATAATTATGTAGCACCCTATTCCCCATTGAGTGGGCGCTATGTTAAATTTAGAGGGTATCTGAGCCAATAGTTGGGCTCAGATGTAAAGGATTAATGTTAAATTAGCCTCTGTTCCGGCTATGGCTGTGTTGTAAAACTTCCCACTGTTTGCCTGTAGGTGGCGTTACCACCTCAGGCCAATGTGGAAGATTGACAAGTCAGAGTGCATTGGGTACCTTCCCCCAGGAACAGTTCAGTGGGCGTGGTCTACCCGCTGAGCATGCTGGGGTAGGGTTTTTAAGGGGCAGACGCCATCTTTTGGAGTCCTTCGTCCCCCCGCGGCCCTCCTGGCGCGAGGGGTATATTGTGTGATTTCAGCCTCGGAGCCATGTTGGTCCGAGGCTGCAACTCTGCCGAGTAGGCCCAGTTATGCTGACTGGGGCCTACCCTTTGAAGTTGATCCTGTGTTGTCCGTCCTGAGGGAGGAAGCCACTCAATGGAGGAAACCAGAGGAGGACCTGTCCTGGAAAAGACCAAGCGGAAGGCTGGTGTCTTGAGGAGGGCCTGGTAATTCTATTGGAGGATACACCGCAACTAAAGTTTACCTTGCAGTCTGCCGGGTCGGCTTAAAGGCTCTTGACTGTTTGGCTGGAAGTTCGGGAGTTAAGTCCTGTGGCAGAGAATCCCGGATTATCCAATCCTGTGCACCACCAGTCTGTGGCAGAGACTGGTCCTGATTATTGTTCGTGCATCATACCGGCTGCTAGGCCAGGTGAGAGGGGCCTATCCGGGTGAGCAATACCCACTCTAGGAAGAGTGGTTAATGACTGTATAGTTGGGGAGTTTTTCCCCAGTGATCTGTACTGTGTACCTGAACCTACCCCTTCCCTTCACCCTTCTACTATTCTTCATACGTTTTATGCAAAGGAAAATAAAACCTAACTGCAGAGGGTTTTACATCTTGTGTGGACATTGGAGTTCCTATAGACTTTCTTCCCCTAGACAACGAATACTGAGGTGCAAGGCCCAAATTAAAACTAGCAGCTCCTACGGGGGTGTGCTACAATTGATTATAGTTATATATTATATTATAATTTATGATTTTGTGTTTCAAATTTTATCATACCCGGGATGTCTACTAGACTCTGGTTTGGACAGATTTAAGTGAGTTATTTCTAAGAATTATATATGTGATGATATTCCGCGCGAATTGGACTATGATTAAGCTGCTGCCCCCCCTTTTTTATGTAGTCTGTCCCAATGACAAATCACTATATAGATTGTAATGTAGGGTGCGGGGTAAATGGCGCTGCTTTGAGTTCAAGGGACTAGTTTTCTTGCCTTCTTGTTGGATGGATTTAAGGCTACTATGGCCATATGGGATACTCTGCAATGGGATTGGAACTGTGTACAATATGTGCTAGTGTCCCCAAACTGTAATATGATCCTCAACTTATATGTGAAACTATATAAACACTCCTGACACTCACAATACCCTGTGGGGTTTATGACAACGTGCTAAATTGGGCCTCTATTGCCACTTAAAAGGTGTGTGTAATGACTATTTGAATGTGTGTCACTCACTTCACATTGCCATCCTCAATGCGGATTCCATAAACCAATTTGTGAAAACAGTATTACAAAACAGTGTTACAAAAATAAAAATGTGCAAATAAATGGTAACTTCCTCGTAAATTCTGTACAATATACACCTATATATTGCTGTGTATTTTCAGTATGTCCAGTGCCAAAAATCTGAAAAAATATATAATATAATAATTCACACCAAATTCCAAATATAGTCACTGATCACTGCCTCAGGTGGGAGCTGCCAGACAACCAATGTGTTCCCTTGTAGGTTACACCAATCCCTAAACCAATGGCATTAGATCACAATGGTCATGTGATGGTTAGCCACTTTGATAGTAGGGTAAAATCCCCTTATGGTTCCTTATTCCAGACAAATTGCTCGAAATAATTAAAACATAGGTGTTCTGTAAATGTATGGCAAAGAATAAGTTCATATGACTACAGAAGGCTCTTGCACTGACATAGAACAGGTTCAAAAATCTTGCGCTGACACAGAAAAGTTCAAATATCCTTCATGCATTTAATCAGGTGACTTTGGTGATTCTATATTGCCAGTAGGAATCCTTCAGCTTGCAGGTAAAGAAAGGGTGACTTTTTGGTGCTGCCCCCTCATATGGGTCCCCACTCACCAGACTGACGTACCCCTGCAGGGGTCACACGCTCATCTGGTATCCCCAGCGATTCCTCCACCGCTCCTTGTGTTGTTCCACTCCTGCTTTTTCCTCCTCCACCACTCAGATCCTCAAAAATGAACCACAATACAGGGCTTCCATAGCGTAATTTGCTTATTTATTTAAAAGTTAATTAAAATACAAACCAAAAAAGTAAAATAAAAAAGAGAGGTCCTCAGACCTTCCTAGATACAGTCCCTTGAGATTGTAGTATCGCCAGGTACCAAGTTTGATCTATCTGCAAACCATATACTGAGTGCAGACAAGCCCCATGGAAGTCACGCCAGCCTGCAATATCAGCTTCGGCTACGGCGTGCGCTCCACCGCTCGAGCCTCGCTAACCGGACGTGACGTGGACGTGTCTGGATGGTCAACTGACGCGTTTCGACGTATGGTCGTTTTCAAAGGTGATGTCATCCCTTCGTGTCCTCCGTCTATAAGCAAACACTGGCACTCCAGCTCCGCCCCTTCAGGGCGTCTCTGTCTGTTCCAATTTACTATGTGTAAGTGTGTGATCGCTCACACCTATCCTGTTTGGCTCCATCTTGTGGTTGTTCCGCAGTATGTTAGTACTATGCCAGTGGTTGCTTATATTAGTTTGTTACATCAATTTCTCCTCTAAGGCAAGTTACACAGAGTTCTACATATCCTATAATGATACCCCTAATGTTTTCATATAGTCTATATTTTAGTAATTATATTCATTTTCTCATCTTATATTATTAAGTAAAACGCTGGGAGGTTTTTTCCTGAATCAGTTCCACCCAGTCTACCTCTATGGGTGTCTATACCAATTCTGACTCAATGGGAGTTATTATATAATCCTATAGGTTCGGGTTATAAGGTCCCCTCCTAATAATGTATATTATTGTAGATATTCTATGTCCATGCTTATCCCCGTATATGTTATATATAAGCTTATATTCTGTCGTTCTATTTGGACTACATTGCTACATTATGTATATCTCTTTCATACCTTTTACTCAGATTGGGCCCACCCCCCCTTTTCTTTTCGTTTGGGGTTCCCAGGAATGGGCTGTTAGAATCTCATCTCTTTGTGGTTTAGTTGTCAGTACATATTATTGGTTTCCCCTCCATGTTCCAAAACCTGTAGTTCCAATGAGATTCATCTGATGTGTTACTATCTTACTTATATTCCTATAAGCTATATGGATAGTTTTTGAACAGCCTACATTTCTTTGTGTCTCATACTCTATTGCTGAAGTGTAAGTTGGAATGATGTTCAGAAGTTGGAGAGAAAGCAGTTGAGATCGATATCTAGGTTGAGGCCCCTGGGAGCGAGGGACCCCAACCTATGTATCCACCTCGTTTCATTTTGGGATACTTGAATCAACTTATTGCTGCCCCTCCAGTGATCCCTTATGATGTCTATTCCATAGAAGACCATTCCAGATGGGTCTCTTTGATGTACTTTATCGAAGTGTCTCGAAAGGCTATGCTTGGGGAATCCTTTCTTTATGTTGGCAATAAGTTCTCGGATCCTCACTTTTAGTGGTCTGGTGGTTCGGCCCACGTATTGCAGGTGGCAAGGACATTCTATCACATATGTGACGTGTGTACTATTGCATGTGATAAGTTCTCTTATTTTATATTCTTTATTGTAGGCCTGTGATTTGAACGAAATCTTCCTCCTAGGCTGGGGTCTGCTTTTTCTGCAAGCTAAACACCGTTGGCATTTGTAGAACCCCTTGAGTTCTGGACATAACTGTACTTGGGAGGGAGCATCTATGACGTTATGTACAAGCTTGTTCCTCAACGTAGGAGCCTTTCTGTAAATTAAGGTGGGTTTGTTTTGAATAACTTTTGATAGTATTCTGTCTTCCATCAGGATGGGCCAGTATTTTTTGACAATATGTTCCACTTGGGGGTATTGGTTGTTGTACCCTGTGATGAATGCTACTTTCTCATGGGTAGATGGTGTTTTAGTTTTCTTTGTTATTAAAGTTTTCTATCCACCTTCTTTATCTTTTCTTTAAGTTTCTGCAGGTGGTGGTCCTGGTACCCCTTTTCTTTGAATCTATTCATAATGACCTCTGCTTGCCTATCAAAATCTTCTTCCTTGTAGCAATTTCGTCTGATTCTTAGTAGTTGCCCTTTTGGAATATTTGCTTTCCATTTTGGATGGTGGCAACTGTTATTGGGTATGTACCCGTTTCTATCCATTTGTTTGAAATAAGTTTGTGTGTATAGCATATCCCCTTCCTTCATTATCTCCAAATCCAAGTATTCCATTTTTTCCTAGTGACATCTTCCTGTAAACTTTATGCCATATCGGTTATTATTTAAATTGGATAAGAAATGCTCGAACGTGGTTTCTGTGCCTTCCCATAGGATGATCAAATCATCAATGTACCTCTTAAAAAATTTGATTTCTGGTATGTTCTTGTTGTAGATATACTCCTCCTCCCACATGTCCATGAACAGGTTTGCAACACTGGGGGCATAGCGTGCCCCCATGGCGACTCCCCTGGTTTGGACGTAGTATTGTTTGTTGTACCAGAAATAATTGTTATTCATAGCCAATTTCAATCCTTCAAGGATATAGTCCATTTGTTGTTGTGTTAAATCTGTACGTTCATATAAGGCTTTTTCTACTCCCTTCAATCCATCCTCCTGCACTATACTTGTGTAGAGTGACTCCACATCAATAGTAACGATTAAACATTCTCTGACTTCTGTTTGTTTTTGGAGCTCACCCAACAGATGTGAGCTATCCCTCAAATGGGATTTCCCTTGGCTGACCATTGGCTTCAAAAACTTATCAAGATATTCACTTAGTCTTGAGAAGATGGAAGTAATACCACCTATGATTGGTCTCCCCGGTGGTTTCAATATGCGTTTATGCACTTTGGGTACATAATATATGACTGGGGTTTTGGTTGATTGAGATACTAGGTACTCAGCCTCTTTTTGATTCAGAATGCTAATATCCCTGCCCTTGGTGACAAATGTTTTTAATTTACTTTCCAGGGCTCCTTTCGGGTTCCCTTTCAGTTTTCTGTAAGTGTTCTCAACTTGCAATAAGTTGTTCATTTCTTCTTCATAGTCCAGTTTATTGAGTATGACTAGCCCTCCTCCCTTGTCTGCTGGTCTTATTATCACTTCCTTTTTTTCTCCTATTTGTTTGATTGTTTTCCAGATATTCTTGTTGTTCCTATGTGATTTTCTCTCCAATTTCCTTACATCCTCCTCTACCATCTTTTTAAATGCTGTCAAACACTGGTTCCCCGGGTCGGTGGGTTGAATAGTGAGTTGTTTTTCAACATAGTGTGTTTATAGACCGTTGGTTCAGCTTTTCTCAGATCTTTATTCAACTCGAAATGCTTTTTGAGGTTTAATTTCCTCATAAACTTTTGGAGATCTATATACACCTCGAATTTATCAAATTTTTTCTCAGGTGCGTATTTTAGTCCCTTGTCCAAAATTGCTAACTCCTCTTTTGAGAAAATGGCATTGCTTAGATTGTAAATGCCTTCCCCTAATATTCCCTTTGGCGTTTTCGTCTTCCCCCCTCTCTTCCCTCTTCTTCGTTTGTACGATCGTTGTATCTCTGAGGGGCTTCGTTGTGTCTCTCCCACTCCTGTGGTCTGCCTTCTCTGTCTCGAATTCCTTGGTTGTGATAGTAAGGGCTTTTCTGTGTCAGCGCAAGATTTTTGAACCTGTTCTATGTCAGCGCAAGAACCTTCTGTAGTCATATGAACTTATTCTTTGCCATACATTTACAGAACACCTATGTTTTAATTATTTTGAGCAATTTGTCTGGAATAAGGAACCATAAGGGAATTTTACCCTACTATCAAAGTGGCTAACCATCACATGACCATTGTGATCTAATCTCATTGGTTTAGGGATTGGTGTAACCTACAAGGGAACACATTGGTTGTCTGGCAGCTCCCACCTGGGGCAGTGACCAGTGACTATATTTGGAATTTGGTGTGAATTATTATATTATATATTTTTTCAGATTTTTGGCACTGGACATACTGAAAATACACAGCAATATATAGGTGTATATTGTACAGAATTTACGAGGAAGTTACCATTTATTTGCACATTTTTATTTTTGTAACACTGTTTTGTAATACTGTTTTCACGAATTGGTTTATGGAATCCGCATTGAGGATGGCAATGTGAAGTGAGTGACACACATTCAAATAGTCATTACACACACCTTTTAAGTGGCAATAGAGGCCCAATTTAGCACGTTGTCATAAACCCCACAGGGTATTGTGAGTGTCAGGAGTGTTTATATAGTTTCACACATAAGTTGAAGATCATATTACAGTTTGGGGACACTAGCACGTATTGTACACAGTTCCAATCCCATTGCAGAGTATCCCATATGGGCATAGTAGCCTTAAATCCATCCAACAGAAGGCAAGAAAACTAGTCCCTTGAACTCAAAGCAGCGCCAATTACCCCACACCCTACATTACAATTTATTTCTAAGAATTGCAGGCCTACAATATAAAATGCCAAATTTCCATGCAAAATAATTGTACCGCTTTCAGCACCTAAAATCTGACAGAATCATACCGCCAGGGAGGTTAACTCTTTCAGGGGACACACATATGATGTTATCCTCCTGTCCACATACGGTGGAGGTCGGTGTTGCTTGTAAGAAGGAGACATCTGGAACTTGGCTATTCCTGAGATGGATCTTAATAGAGTCCGGCCTTTCCTCAATCACATGGCAGTTACACCGACCATGATAGGATTGGAATGCTCATAGTTAATTGGCATTTTCACTTGAGACCAGATAACCTTATTGATATGTAGCACTACCCCCGGAGGAGCTGCTGGTTTATTTTGGGTCAGTACTTTGTTTGCAACCCCCTCAACTGGCTCAGACCCTCCCTTGGCACAACTGGTGTAACTAGCAATTGTGAGACCCGCTGAATGCTGGGAATACAATTTTGCATGGATATAGATATATCACAATAACATGCAATAATGTTGTTACCTTTCTCTGGTAGCAGTCCCTCAGGAAACAAAGATACTTCCAACAAAATGTTTTACTTAACCAAGGATTGGTATTTTACTTGGTATGAGAAAAAGGGAACAGTAACACACATATGCATACAGTTGACTCAGCAGGGCCCTGCAAGAGTCAATAAAGATAAAGACAAAAAGGGTTTCTAAAACAATGTTAAATCTACTTATGATCTAATGAAACAAGTATAGTGCTCGCAAGCTCCCCCTAGTGGGCAATACCACCCAATTTCCCGTAGTATTAGTTCTAGTCAGGCCTGACAATATCACTACACAAGTTCCTCAATGGTGGGAGTCTTCGCTAGCAACGTTGGTGCACGTTATACTTGTAATCCAAAGGGAATGAAGAAGCAACTAAACCTTCACAATGTTTATGGAAGTGAGCTTTCAGTCAGTATAACTCTATCTCAGTCTGCATAGTAACCACGCGCTGCACTATGTCCTGATATACATGTGGCGTACTATTCTGCTGCTGTTGGGCCTTCAAGAGTCAATGGGCCTAGAACTGTTGTAGAATATAGGCAGGTGCCCTCTCACCAGAACAGGCTTAGTCCACCTGTTTTGTTCCGCTAAAGTGATTCAATCCGTGGCCTCTCCGCAACGTGCAGACTCCGGTCCCTCTCGTGGCAGCTGAAGATGTCAGCAGACGGACGACTCCGGAATCTAGGAAACGCGAGCGGGTCACACAGAAAAGGTCGCCCAATTGTCTCAGTGATCCCCTGCAAGGTTGTAGGCCCAGGCTTCAGGCCTAGTCCCCCCGGTCAGCAGGCCTCACGCAGACGTCTTGCAGGAAGGAGGCAAAGATCCCAAGAGACCGAACAAAGCTCCTCCCCTCCTTTAAGTAACCTCTCCTACAAAGCTCTGTGGGGATGCAATGCACTCTGGGAGGACAACTGCATTGTGGGTACCATAGTCTATTACCTACTCATGTCAATGTAGTCCCGTTCTCCTGGTACCGTAAGTTCCACAATGCATCGCTTCACAATGTTAATGACAGTTTTATATTATATTACAAACCGCCACCCCGCTACAGATAAAATCAACAACAGGATTTATTCTGTTAAGGAGATCGATGCCAATAATTAAGCGATCATAGGGCAAGTCAACTATAAGTGTGGGATGGCAAATTACTTTACGCCCCAATTTGAAGTTCAGCCTAGCCTTTCCTATGACCTTCAGGGCGGTGCCCGAGACACTTACAAGGTTAGCTGTAAAACTTTTCAGCTTATACTTTTCAGAAGATAAATCCTGGATTTATTGAAAATATTTCTGAGATTAAATAGTTACTTGGCTAACCGTGTCCAATAAAGCCATTATTTGTGGTAAATTATTATGTAAATCTACTTTCATGAAATTCCTGTGGTCTATCTCCTGTAAGGAGCATAGATATTTTGGATGACAAGTGAAACTGGCTTTTGGCTTTCTGTGTATCTTACCCATCGACGACCCACCCTTCCTTTTCTTCACAGGCAGCATTCCTGAAAGTGCTTGCCAAGCTTTGCATGGCCGAGGATTCTGTCGGCTGTAAGATAAAATCACAAGCAAGTTGCGCCCCTCCCCTTTTTGCCATCTGGCATTGGAAGGGTTAAATTATTTATAGGCATACAGACACTTGGGTTAATTTGCTCACTTTTGCTTACTGGTAAATTACAGGTGTTTGCATAATTTGACATTTTAGCCTGCTTAATTATTCAGTAGGGCTTTTTACAGGAGTAGTTTCCCCTAAAAAAGGATTCCTGGGTTTAACAGTGAGGAAATTGGATAGCTTTTTCATCTGTTCTGCCAACACACCAAACTGACTCTGCATCTGGTCCATTCGATCATGTAAATTACTTCTATTTTTCCAATGAACCCTTGTGGTGGATTTTGGAAATTTGAACCTTCTGATTCAGAACCATTTTGAACCTTTTTCGTATCAGGTTGGTTATCCCTGTAACAATTTCTCTGATTTCTCCTATAATGAGTGAACCGCCTTTTTACAAACTGTTGCTTTATATTTGGGTCCACAGCAACTACTGGTACCTTATTATCATCTGGATTGGGTTTTGTTTTATTCTTATCGGGAGGATTGGAGCTTTTAACAACTTCAGCATAACTCCTCTTTGGAGCCTCAAACTGTCCCTGATCCCTTTTAATGTGAGCAAAAAGATTGTATATACATACTGTATGCACAATAGTTAAAGCGTTGTTCCACCCATTTAATAGTCAGCAGCTACAAAAAGTGTAAAAACTTATGGGACCTGTATTGTGTCCCAGAAGATTGCAAGTAGGGAGGGGGAGAGGTGACCTTCTTTCCAGCGCTGCGGCGCCAGGGGAGGAAGTGGGAGCTGGGTGCCTGTAAAAACTGGGTACCCGCTCCCCCCAAAAGAAATGTCATGACAAATGTGGCATGTCAGGGGGTCACCAGCACTTAAAGCGAAAGTTGCACTTTTTTTTTAGTTTTGGACAAAATTAATTGCTTTTATTGCTGTCTGTGCCCCTCTAAGATTCACCCCTCTATTTGTCCTGTTTACCATTATCATTAAAAGTGAAAGCAAAAGAAATCCCCAAATGTTGGGTTGTCCCCAGAAAAGTAATAAAGGGGACTTTCAATGGGGACACTAGTTCTGGTGACCTGGAGGTCCCAAGGGATTCCCCTAATTTGAAGGTATTTCCTCTCACTTCCTGTTTTGGCTATGGCGCAGCAAGTGAGGGGAAATCTTTCCAGTGGGACACAGATGGCAAAAAAGATGCTACATTTTGATAGAGCCACCAAAATCTTTCAATCGAGAAATTAGAGTGCATAATTTCACAGAAAAACACTAGTACTAATGGAATGCTAATTATTTAAGGAGTTTTTTCTTTGAGAGACCAGCCAAGTTTATAATCAAGAAATCAAAATGATTATTTCACAGAAAAAAACAGAAATAGTATACCGACTTCATTCTATTTTATTAGGCCACAATTTTACACAGAGAGACAGCTGAGTTTACAATCAAGAAATCTAAATTAGAGTGTGTTATTTCACATAAAAATCCCATAACTATTGTAATGGCTCCAAGCACAGTATTAAAGCACTTTAACTAGATATAAGTTTCACAGAGAGACACCAAGCAACTGGCATCTTTTTTTAATCTACTGTATATATCTTTTATCTTTTAATAAAATTTATTTATCCAAGTTTATAAAGTAACAGAAAAATCATTTTTTCCACACAGTGCTTAAGTGCTCAAAACAAATAAAACTGTTTTCTTCGGTAAAAAATAAAGCAAACAGTTCCTAATTTTAGTACAATTAAAACAACATAACGGCTCACCACCACCACCAGTCCCTCCTTTTGGATTAGTGTTCCCGTCTGCTTCAAGATACCACAAAGACCATCCACACCTGCTCACAGCTGTAAACCACTCCACTCTATCTCACAGACAATGTACTGACTTTTCCTTCTTTTTTTTCAGACCTTATCTGCAACCAGTTTAACCCTTTCAAGACCAAAGTTCCTGTAATCAGGGGTTGGAGGCTCTTTCCAACCCAAATTCTCTCTGAGCCTCCAAATTCTAGGTCCCAAATGAGGACTTACCAATCCAGAGAGTACTATAAATTAGTCCTCTTTTTTCTGGCCAGATGCCCCATAGGGCATCTGCATTCTGGTGTTGCTTTTTAGTCTGCATTATACCATGGATTTTAATTCTTGTAATTCCAGGAACCATCTGATTACCATAGTATTTGCTTGTTTGTCCCATCCAGGTCAGTGAGGCTTGGCCTAACACAAGACAAAACTTACCGCAAAGGAGAAAATAGTATAGTGTCAGAAACCATGAAGCAGACCGAGACAGAAATACAGTTAAATTACACTTGTTTAATAATAATAAAAGTAAATAGAACAAGCGTAGTCAAACAAGCCAAAGTTCGGTAACCGAAACAGATAGTCAGACAAGCCAGGAAGTCAGAAAGCCAGGGATCAGCGTAGTGGAACAGCAAGCAGGATCTCGAACCAGAAGGGACATCAGCCAAGCAAGTCCTTAACAGGCACGCAGGAGAGCATCTCTGTGATGTTGACCAGGCGAATGCAGAGAAAATCAGGCCTGGATGGCTTAAGTAAGCAGGACTGACAAGCCGGATATCATCAACAGGTGGGCCATTGTGGAGAGATAGGAGCTGGCAATTAACCGACAGCTGAGCGACCAGCTCAGTGAAGGAAGAGCTGAGCCCAGCCTTGACAGTACCCCCTCCTCAATGACCCCTCCCCCTCAGAGGACTACCAGGCTTGAGGGGAAAATGTCAATAGAAATCACGGAGGAGGACAGGGGCATATATGTCCGAGCATGAGACCCAAGAGCATTCCTCCGGACCATACCCTTTCCAATGCACCAGGTACTGTATGCGCCCATGGAACCTACAGGAGGCAACAATGGACTGTACTTCATACTCCTCATGGTTCTCAACCTGTACAGGGTGAGGATGTGGCACCGAGGTGGTAAAGCGGTTGCAGACCAAAGGTTTTAATAAGGAAACATGGAATACATTTGAGATAGGCATATTAGAAGGTAGGTCTAAAGCGTAAGCCACTGGGTTAATCCTGCGGAGAATACGGAAAGGCCCAATAAACCGAGGTATAAAAGTGGGGAGAAAAAACTGCGCTAAACCCAAATATAAAAACCAAAAACAAGCAGCTGACACTCAAACAAAGTCAAATGGAAATGGTGTAAAAATAGTGTAGCGCTAGTGATATGAATGTGTGAGGGATTACTCCTGTATAAAAAGGTGAACCCAAAATACACAATAAAAAGGATATGATATGATATGATATGCCCCAGTTGAAGACCACTTGTGTCGAAACGCATAGGGTGAGCATTTACTGCACTCCACATTGCTTTGTATCCTTTTATGACCTGTGATCACAACTTTTTATCTTGTTATTTTGATGTATGACTTGTTTTCAATAAAACAATTTTTTTAGTTGACCTGCACCATTTGGAGCTTCTTTTTCTATATTTTTCCATTTGAGTCCATGAGGAAATACCCCAGTGTGCGTCCAATTTGTTTTGACCCCGCAAGGACGTCTGTCGTACCCGTGGATTCGGCAGCTGGGATCTGGGGATTCCATACACTGTTCCAACCGGACCATCTTCTCTGCTTCATAGAGGATCCAGACCATCTAGGACCTTAAAAAATAATTATGGGTTTTCTTTTTATTTTAGATTCATACTTACCTTGGTGGATGGAGCATCAGACCGATGCTCCAGCTGTCCCCCGCCATCTGTGCACTGAGAACCGAGACACAGAACATCGCCCTTGGCTCGGTTCTCACAGATCCCCGAGAGGAAAGCTGCTGACTGTCAGTCAGCGTCTTTCCTCTCTGCTTCTCCACGCTCATTGGAGAGCTGAGCAGTGAAGGGGCGGGGAGAGGCTGTTTCAGTGGCTCGCTGATATGCTGAGACTGCCATCAATCAGGGCAGCTGGCGGATCCCGACTTGGAAGTCGTGATGACACGCTGCCCTGACTGATGGCAGTGACGTCAGCAGAGAACGGACTTCAGACAGCTCTCCGCTGAAAACGGGTCACAGGAGTGCAAAACGAACTGCACTCCTGTGACCCAGAGGAGAAGCCCAGCCTAAAAAGCTCAGGCTGGACTTCTCCTTTAAGCTCATATGACCCACTGTTAAAAGACATGTGTGTCCACCACAGTCGGTAAGAGTACCTCATTCATTCACTCTAGAAGAGTTACAACACTGACTACAGGCAACTACTCTTCACTTTTATTATTTGGTGTCACTTCAACAGGAAGAAGTTTTATCTACTTTCTCCTTTTTTTTTACTCTGTTCTACACTCCACTTTCACAGTCCACATTTAACTTGGGACTTTATCATTTATAGTGTGTTTTCCACATATGTTATTTCACCATTTATCCTTGATGTTCATTCACTAAGGTTTTTATTGTGTATTTTGGGTTCACCTTTTTATTCAGGAGTAATCCCTCACACATTCATATCACTAGCGCTACACTATTTTTACACCAATCAACTGAGTTGCCAAATTTAGAGAGGAAACACGGAGTCAGAGGTTGCGAGATGACAGCCAGACCCTGTCCCCAACCTGGTAGGAAGGCGCAGGCAGGCGTCTGCGGTCAGCATGGAGTCTGTACCTATCATTGGCATGTCACAAAGCCTCTTGGACTTGTGCCCAAGTGGAACGAAGATCATGGAGATGCTCCTCTAATGCAGGAATGCTCTGCAGAACAAATGAGTCAGGCAACATGGAAGGTTGGAAACCATAGTTCGCCATAAACGGGGACAATTGGGAAGCAGAATTCAAGGCACTATTGTGAGCAAACTCCGCCCAAGGTCTGACCAGTTGTTATGATGGTCAGAAATATAGACTGCGGGTGATACGCAGAGGAGAAAGCAAGCTGAATTCCCAACTGTGCACAAAAGGCTTGCCAGAACCGGGACACAAACTGACTACCC
This sequence comes from Rana muscosa, assembly GCA_029206835.1. Classification (NCBI taxonomy): domain Eukaryota; kingdom Metazoa; phylum Chordata; class Amphibia; order Anura; family Ranidae; genus Rana; species Rana muscosa. Next base: position 212,105,193 of record CM055120.1, on the reverse strand, counting down.
CTGTCCGAGATGATGACCTTGGGTAGCCATGTAAAAAAGATCTCCCGTGCAAAAATGGAAGCCAGTTCCTTAGATGTGTGCAACTTCTTAAGTGGAATACAATGAGATATTTTCAAGAACTGGTCAACCAGCATAAGGATAACTGTGTTACCCTGGGAGTTGGGTAACTCAACAATAAAATTCAAAGGCAGGTGGGTCCAAGGCCTCTCTCCATTGGGTATGGGTTGTAGGAGACCCACTGGAAGGTGTCGTGGAGTCTTACTCTGAGCACACATGGAACAAGCAGCTACGAAGGCGGCTACATAAGCACGTAGACTAGGCCACCAGAATTGTTGAAAAATGGCCCAAAAGAGTTGATTCTTCCCAGGGTGACCAGCAGCCTTGGGAGAATGGTAAGTCTGGAGCATGGCAGTATGGAGACTCTCAGGGACAAAGCAGCAGTCACAAGGTTTCTCAGGAGGATCATGGACCTGAGTGGCAAGAATTTTGTCACCCAAAGGAGAAGTGAGACTGGTGCAAACTGGAGCCAGAATACGATCAGGAGGAATCACAGGAACCGGAAGCGACTCCATCTTTGAAGTGGAGGAAAATTGTTGCGACAAAGTGTCAGCCCTTACATTCTTAGTGCCGGGTAAGAATGAGACAATGTAATTAAAACTTGACAAGAAAAGAGCCCGTTGCGCCCTTCTAGGAGAGAGGCGTTTAGCCTCAGACAAGAATGTGAGATTCTTATGGTCAGTAAGAATGTGAACCGGCACAGTGGTACCGTCGAGGAGATGTCTCCATTCTTTTAGGGCTAAAATGATCGATAACAGCTCTCTGTCCCCAATCTCGTAATTGCATTCCGCAGGTGACAATTTCTTGGAAAAGTAGCCACAAGAATGCATAGTGCTCTCAGAGGAAGACAGAAGGGCGCCAACTCCAGTCTCAGAAGCATCAACCTCAAGGATAAAGGGTAACATAGGATCTGGATTAGAAGAAATAGAAAACCAACATTTGCAAGGTTGTCAATGTTTATCAGTCACCACATCCCAAATTGAATAGACAAAACAAAAAACCCCCCTTGGAGGTGGGACTTTAAAAGTGACTGAAAACACAGGAGTATATCAAAAATATAAATTTAATAAATGAGTACAATTTTTTTTTTTTATTAAAGATACCATGCATCTATTGAACCAACTAGATGAGATGTCTGTGCCCCCCAATGCCCTGCTGGTGGCTGTTTATGTTGAAGCACTTTACAGCTCCATCCCCCACCAGCGGGGCATTGGGGTTATCAGACATATTCTATCTCAATCTCACCGTAACAATCGCTCTTTTGACTTGTTTTTGCTCTCCGCTCTCGAGCATATCCTCACGTGTAATGCCTTTTCCTTCTATGGGTCCCACTACCTCCAGGTACAGGGCATAGCAATGGGGACTTGCTGCGCCCCATCCTACGCCAATTTGTACCTGGGGGAGTGGGAACAGAGCTTCCTATCGGAAGAGACTCTTTTGCCACTTACTGAATCCATTGTCAATTGGAGTCGCTACATCGACGATATATTTATCGTTTGGGTAGGTACCCCAGAACTGCTGTTGTCCTGTTTGGATGCCATGAATGACAATTCCTACAATTTAAAATTTACTATGACATACAGTGATGTATCTATCAATTTTCTGGATATTACCATATTAAAGGACATTAGTGGAAAACTAACAAGCGCCCTATACCGTAAAGACACAGCGTGTAATTCCATACTTCATGCTGAAAGTGCACATCCTACATCACTAGTTAAATCGATCCCATTCGGGCAATATTTATGGCTACGCCGTAATTGCACGAATGATGTTACCTTTCAGAAAGAGGCTAATGCCTTAACCTCCCTGGCGGTATGATTCTGGAAGATTTTAGGTGCTGAAAGCGGTACCATTATTTTGCATGGAAATTTGGCGTTTTACATTGTAGGCCTGTAATACTTAGTAATAACTCACCTAAATCTGTCCAAACCAGAGTCTAGTAGACATCTCGGGTATGATAGAATTTGAAACACAAAATCATAAATTATAATATAATAAATAATAACAAATAATAATTTAATAATAATAATACTTTTTATTCAATACATTTTAGTAAACAATATAATCAAAAACACTGAATTTTTTTTTGTTCAAACAAGGGTGCAATATTAGAAGTCATATTGCTTCAGTATTCGTCTCGGGTATGAAAATCTTTAAAACAAGGTACAGCACAAAGTCCTACATCGCAATCGGGACAATAGAACCGCGTTTCTTTACGGATTTTCCTTCCGGTGTCGTCACGCTTGGAGCAGCAAACAACACACATCCTTGTGGGTGCTGACTTACTCTCAGTAGGTGGAATGTGGTCCATAAAGTGACGACCAGTCAGGCGTTCCGGGTTCACAACGCCAGCAGCCCGACGTCCAGATCTGCTTACAGTTGTTGGCGTCTGGTGCTTTGGAAAAATTAGTTTGGCAACCTTCCACACAAAGTCCGCATGGATCATAGGCCTGTCACTATTTTTTTTCAGAAGAATGAAAGCATTCCACAGGCACTGTTCCAGAAGATGCCTGAATATTTTTTATAATATTTCTTCTGTTGCTTCCTCATCGCAGGATAAAAGGTCATGGCCTGGTCAGCCCTGTCCACACCTCCCATGGTGTTGTTGTAATCCAACACGACCTGTGGCTTCATGACATCTTTTCCACCTTTGGTATGTACCAATACAGTAGAAGTGTTGTGGATGGTACTCAGAAGGCACACTTTTTTTTGTCCTGCCATTTCAGTGCCATCATTTTGCCTTTCTGCCAGGCAACTATTTCTCCTGCCCCGAGCTTTTTTTAGGCAAAGGTTGGCGGCATGTCACGCCGGTTAGGCCTAACGGTCCCCTAGGCATCCGTTTTGTTCAGCATAAGGAACTCAAAGAGTTCTGGGGACGTGTAAAAATTGTCTGTGGTGACACAGTAGCCCTGATTCAGCAATGGCTCAATCAAAGAGAGAACCGAAGCGGTTGCCATTCCAAAACATCTGAAACGATCGCTGAATTTGGTCCCTTTCCCGGTGTACAGGACCGAATTCCAGATATACCCAGAGCTGGATTCACACAGCATGAATGACTTCATGCCAAAACGAGCTCGCTTTGATGCTATGAACTGTATCCAGCTTAGTCTACCTTTGTAGGCCATAAGACTTTCGTCGATGCTTATATCTCTGTCCGGCACATAGGTCTGCTGGAAATTCGACAGAATAAGTTGGTAAATCTCCCAAATTTCTTTCAGCTTAGGAGCTGGATGAGAACTCTCATCAAAGTCATCATTATTTACAAAATGCAAATATTTCATGATAAGAGAAAATTTATATTCGGACATAACTGTGCCAAAAAAAGGCGTGGCCAGCAATTTGTTGGTGGTCCAATACCACTTCTGCAGGGGTTTCCCCACCACTCCCTGTAGAATTATAAGGCCAAAAAAGTTCCATATGTCCTCTCTGGTTACTGGCTCCCATTTTCTGCTCCTTGAAAAGCGATGATGTGTAGCAGTTTGTTGCTCCTGATAGCGATTCGTCTCCAAAACAATTTTGGAAATAACTTCATCCGCCAGAAAGAGCTCGAGGTATGCCAAGGGGTTATTGTCCTCAACTTCAACTTTCATCCCAGGTGCTCCTGTAAATGGAAATCTGGGGGGCGCTGCGTGCTCCGTACCGCAATCAATTGAGCACCAAGTCCGCACATCGCTGGGCACAGTCGCAGGATCGTCGCTAAAATCACTTTCCGCGTCCGATGAAGAGCTTCCCCATGAATCGCTGTCGCTCAAGTCCACTGCAACCCATTCTGAGTCGCTGTCTTCCAGCAGGTCGTATAGCGACTTTGAGGTGGAGGCGCGTTTTTTAGATGCCATGGTCGCTGTGCAGTTTCCAGGTACTAAGTACAGTAAAACTGCAGACAAGGGCACTGGAGAAAGCACTGAGGGGCAATCTAAGGTCAATTTATTTAATTTTTTATTGTAATCCAATAGGATTACATTGTATCAGTGTGTTTGTGTTTTATACATTTTGAATTTGCCGCCGGTTCCGCCCCTCTGCGTCGCGACGCTCGCAGGGAAGGGAATCCAGGGCACACAGTGCATCGGGCGGAAGATCCGGCCGCCGTACACTGCGGGAATACATCGCGGGATCCCAGAGACAAGGTAGGTCACCTCTTCCAGGATCCAGTGAGGCAAGCCCGAGTGTGGCTCGGGGTTACCGCTTTAGGTACTGAAATCTCACCCCGAGCCACACTCGGGAATACCGCCAGGGAGGTTAAGAGACCGTCTCCTAATACGAGGATATTCCCTTAGTAGCCTTAAAAAAACATTCAGAAGGGCTACCCTTAAATCTAGGGACCAACTATTGACAAAAAAACAACCCACCATTGGTCCGGACAATGTGGATTTTAATACTGTACGTATTATCACCAAATTCAGTAGACAAAGTGAGCAAATTAAGAGAATTGTCTCCAAATATTGGCATCTCTTGAGGATTGATCCGTCATTAGCTCCATTTGTTCCAGCTCAACCATCAATTACTTATCGTAAGGCCAATTCAATAAAGGATAATCTAATACAAAGTGAATACACGGGTGAATTCCGTGCTGACCCCTGTAGGCGACCCGGCACCTATCGATGCAGAGGTTGCAATTTATGTCAGTACATGAACATTGACAATAAAACAACATTACCAAATGGAAAAATTTTCAAAGCGATTCACTTTACTAACTGTAAAACGGAAGGAGTCATTTATCTACTCTCATGCCAATGTGGGGCATTTTACATCGGTAAAACCAAACAGCCTTTCTTTAAAAGAGCAGCCAGGCACATTACGTGTATGAAGAAATGTGATCCAGATTTACCTTTGGGACGTCATATTAGAGATATTCACAATAGTAGAATTCCTAGAATAAAATTCTTAATTCTAGATAGGATACATCCCAGCAATAGAGGAGGTGACTGGAACAGAACTCTTTTACAAAGAGAGACTAGATGGATTTTCACTTTAAATGCCACCATGCCACCGGGGTTGAATGAACTCATCAGTTACCGTCCGTTTCTTGAGGGCTTCTCCTCTGGTGGCTGGGAAGAGTAGAAGTACATGTAATATGACATAATGACACGTAATCATAACAATTTTCCCCCCTCTTTTCCTCTCCCCCCTCCCCTCTCCCCCCCTTTTTTTTCCCCCTCATTCTATGTGTCTTCGTCTCATATGCATTTGTTCTATTTGGGTTTTGACTGATCCTTTGTCCTTCACACGGCGCATGTAGGGGGTGAGGTGACCCAGTGACCAATCGGTCCCCAATCTTTTTTGACTTGGGTTCCGATTTCTTGGCCTTGGGACACTCTTTCTTCCCCCCTTTTTTGATGCATTTTTTTGCATTAATGCGTCGGCACGCGTTATTTGCCGGCTGTCATCACTTTGGGATAGCGGCGGGCATCCAGCGCGCGGGGGGCCCCCTATAATGAGATAATTTCCTGGGTTTTGTTTTTTATTTTTCTTACCTGTTTTGCTCATATTTGTTCCAACGTTTTTTTTTATATGAGGAGGGATTGTGTGCATGATAATCACTAGCTGTATGTATATAATCTTGCCGATATGTTTAACAGTTGGTACATAAAATTATGGTTCATTTATTTATTTTTATGTGCAGGCTACATTCCATGCACATTTGATTATAGGTCTCACCATCTCTATTGAATCATTAATGATCGTTACTTCGGATCACAATTTGATCTGTGGCTACGACCTATACTGTAATGATCCGGTCCAGCTCTGTACAGCGATCCATTTGAATATACATATATACAATTTTTAGTAGCGAGCAATTTCTTTTCCCTCCCTCTTTTTTGTTTGGATTTTTTGCAATCGGGTCAGCTTATACTCTGCAACACGCTTGCGTCTCTTTAGGTATCACTTTTAGGTAACGATACCTTCCTGTATAGGCTTACTTCCGTTTACTATCTGTCACGCTTTCCTATTTCAATATGGAACGCATCATCTCCATGCGACGCCTTGCGCAATAACGTCATCACGCTTCCGCTTTTTTTGCGTTTCTTCACGCATGTGCGGCCATCCACTGGACGCCATTTAAAGCCCTCGATGACCAGTATTGGTCCACACGAGGCATTGGACACGGCGGTCAACTTGATACGGAGGACCCACACAGGTATTTTGTGCTGAGACAGAGCTTTTTTGAGGCAGCATGCTATATTGTCTACTATCTATGTCCTGACCCTACGATCGCCTTCATTTTCTTTTTACTTTTTCTTTTTATCAATTTTTTTTAGATACTGTTCTCTTGAAGTGGAAGAGTGGGACTCTCATACAGTTGCTTCACTGTTTTAGTAATGCATAATTGATGCATTTTTCTTTAACGGAGGACTCCCTCTATTGGTGAAGTTTTTTGTTCAAGTCCAATCATCTATTCTGTTACTTGGAGGTGTTCTACTATACTGCTAGGTTTTTACATATAACGCACTTTTTTCCCCCTGGTTCTAATCGAGGCTAGGATAGGGGGTTCAAGTATTAACTGTGGGCATGCTGATTTACCTCTTTTCTTTCTCTTTTTGTCTCAATGTTCTTTAGAATATAGACTCATTAATATATATATAGAGTCTTCCTCAGTCCCGCCGTCTCTTCTCATCTGGGGACCCTTGCTGAAGGCCTTTGGATTCTCTCAATACTTTAGCCTCCCCATATGGGGTGTTCTTTGTTTTTCGCCCCATGTTTACATCACTAACAATGAACGTGACCTGTTGACACATGGAATGTCGAACCAATTTTGGAAATCTCTGTAAGCAAATATTTATTATGAATTATATTGTTTTTTGTACATGTATATAATAAGATACCAATCCACATTATGACTTTATATCTAACAGAATCTGTCTTTCCATAGACAACTATTGACCTTTATGTCTACAAATCCCCCGAAGAAGGGTTTACCGAAACAGCTGTTGGGTCTGATCATAAATGTCCAACCTTCTCCTTATCAATTTATTTAGCTTACTGTATTTGTACATATTCCATGTGTTTTTATTCAGATTGTCTTTGTAAATTTTTTTTGTACTCATTTATTAAATTTATATTTTTGATATACTCCTGTGTTTTCAGTCACTTTTAAAGTCCCACCTCCAAGGGGGTTTTTTTGTTTTGTCTAGGATCAGGATTAGGGATGAGCTTCGAGTTCGAGTCGAACCCATGTTCGACTCGAACGTCGTCTGTTCGGCCGTTCGCCGAATTTCGAACATTATGGACCGTTCGCGCCAAATTCGAGTGGCGCGTCATGGCCCATAATTCACTGCGGCATCGCAGTGCATTGCTGGTTGATGATTGGCCAAGCATGCAATATGACCCGCAAGCTTTGGCCAATCACAGCGTGGAAAAAAATGGAGAGCCATAATTGGCCAAAGCCAGGATGGCTTTGGCCAATTATGACTCAGGGTGTTTAGTACACGCCCCATACTATATAAGGCCACCTGCGTGGTGGCCTTGTGTAGTGTGTTGCGGCGGTGGTTAAAGACAGAGAGAGATAGGGGCTGATTTACTAATAACAGTGCGCTGTGCTGGTTGATCCCTTAATTGGTGCGCCGGATAACTTCTCCATTGGGCGCAGGAACCAGCGGCGCACTGTTATAGTAAATACAAATGTCAGCAGCGCTCTATTGAAAATGAATGGTTCCCTATGGGAGCCCATTGATTTGAATAGAGGTCGCCCGGGAAGTCGGATGAAGCCGATCCGACTCGCGGGGCGACTCGTGTGCCGGCTGACACAGGGACAGCGTGACTTTGCGAGGCAACTTGGACACGACATGAGCGTGAAGCAGCCGCTCAAGTCGTGTCCTAGAGGCGACTAGCTGGCTGAGAATGTCTCCAGCGCGATGGCATCGCGCTGGTTCTCGGCAGTCTCGCTGTCCCGTGTTTGGTATGAATCATGAAGGGGAACTCCAGGCCAAATTTTAATGAAAAAAACGGCGTGGGGGCTCTCCCAAAATCCATACCAGACCCTTATCCGAGCACGCAACCTGGCAGGCCGCAGGGGAAGAGGGGGACGAGAGCGGCCCCCCTCCCTCCTGAACCGTACCAGACCGCATGCCCTCAACATGGGGGGGTGGGTGCTTTGGGGCAGGGGGCGACCTGCGGCCCCCCCACCCCAAAGCACCCTGCCCCCATGTTAATGGGGACAAGGGCCTCTTCCCGACAACCCTGGCTGTTGGTTGTCGGGGTCTGCGGGCGGCGGGCTTTTCGGAATCCGGGAGCCCCCTTTAATAAGGTGGTCCCCAGATCCCGGCCCCCCCACCCTATGTGAATGAGTATGGGGTAAATCGTACCAGGTGATGCCACCGCTGACCCCGCCCCCATATGATGTCACTGTCCCGGGGAATGGTGGGACTGTGACGTGCTACGGGGGCGGAGTCAGTGGGGGGCATCACCCGGTGACCACGCCCCATGCCAATATAAGTGGGTGCGCTCCGCAGCAAGAGCATTGTAACGGCGGACAGCGACGAGACAACATCGGGCAGAGAGAAGAGGGAAGAAGACGACGCTGAAGCCCGGGACCCCGCTAGCAAAAGAGCTGGAAGAAGATAGCGGGGCACCCGGCAGAAGGCAGAAAGAACCGGAGATCGTGGAGAAGACACCGGAGAGTGGGAGAAGAACCGGAGAGCGCGGAGACGACACCGGAGAACAGAACAAGAGACCCCCGAAGTCGGAAGAAGACGACGAGGAAGCCCGGGACCCCGCTAGCAAAAGAGCTGGAAGAAGATAGCGGGGCGCCCGGCAGGAAGACCCCCCGAGCTGCCTAATAAATTACTTTAAAAACCTGTGTTGTGCTTTTTATTAACTTTTTTTGCCACCAGGTGAATGGGTAGGGGTACGATGTACCCCATACTCATTCACATAGGGTGGGGGGCCGGTATCTGGGGGCCCCCTTTTTAAAGGGGGCTCCCGGATTCCGATAAGCCCCCCGCCCGCAGACCCCGACAACCAACGGCCAGGGTTGTCGGGAAGAGGCCCTTGTCCCCATCAACATGGGGACATCCTCTCCATGTTGAGGGCATGTGGCCTGGTACGGTTCAGGAGGGAAGTGGGGCCGCTCTCTCCTCCCTCCCTCTTCCCCTGCGGCCTGCCAGGTTGCGTGCTCGGATAAAGGGTCTGGTGTGGATTTTTAGGGAACCCCACGCTTTTTTTTTCCGTGTGGCGCGGGGTTCCCCTTAAAATCCATACCAGACCTGAAGGGCCTGGTATGGATTTTGGGGGGACCCCCACGCCATTTTTTTTTCATTTTGGGGGGTCCCCTTTGAATCCATACTAGACTCAAGGGTCTGGTATGGACCTGGGGGGGGGGACCCCACGCTGTTTTTTTTTCAAGTTTTTTTTTTTAGAGCCGGCAATGTTTATTTTTTTTACATTTCCTTTAACAACCAGCTATAAACAGGTTAAAAAAAATAAAAAATTGCCGCAAATTCGCGGTACTTGCATTTTGGATGCGGGTCCATTGAATTCTCTTACATCAAAAACACTGTTTTTGGCTTGGCAAAAAAATCTGCAGTTGCGTTTAAACTCGTTTTTCACAAAGCCTAAAAATGCTTTCAGACGCCAAAGATTTCCATGTTTCAGATGCGGTACCGGCGTTTAGCCGCATTTTAGTTTAGAAGCGTTTTTAAAGGTGACCTTTTTTTTTTACATTGATAAACTCAAAAATGATGGCAATTTAGGAAAAAACATTAAAAATATATATATCTATCAAAAAATAAAGGAAATTGCTTCCATTGCATTGTGGACAATCCACAACTTCGGGCAGCTGTTGTGGCAAGTGGACAATCCACAACTTGGGGCAAGTGATGTGGCAAGTGACACGCTAAATACAACTACACTGCTGCTCTCCCAGCTGCTGATACTCACTCTGGTCTCACAAAATAGCTGAAATCGTTAATAATACTGTTTTTGGAGCTTAGGGCAGCTCCTTATCATGTTTCCTAACTAAACGCGCATAGGCGCAAATGAGGTAAAACGCGGCATGCAAACGCGACAAAACGCGCCTTTCTAAACGCCGCTTTCAACCTTAGTTCTGAAGACTTTGCACCAGCATCCCGTGTACATGGGGCCTAAAAACGCCTATGCCATTTACAACTCAAAAACGCCATGGTAGGCTAACATGGAGAGGCGTTTTTAAGCTACAAAAAACGCTCAAACAAGCGGCTGGAAAAACGTCCGTGTGCATGTAGCCCTATATTAACCACTTGCGCACTGGTCACTTAAACCCCCTTCCTGCCCAGACCAATTTTCACATTTCAGCGCTGATGCACTTTGAATGACAATTGTGTGCTCATACAACACTGTAACCCAATGAAAATGTATTATTTTTTGGCACACAAATAGAGCTTTCTTTGGTGCTATTTGATCACCTCTGCGGGTTTTTGTTTTCTATAAATACAAAAGACCGAGTTTAAAAAAAAAAAAATTGATATTTTAACCACTTCAGCACTGGGCCTATTCTGGCCTTCTCTCCTTCATGTAAAAATCATACATTTATGGCTATAAAATTACTTAAAAACACCAAACATTATATATATATTTTTTTTAGCAGACACCCTAAGGAATAAGATGGCGGTCATTGCAAATTTTTATCTCGCTCGGTATTTGCGCAATAAATTTTCAAACGCCTTTTTTTGGTAAAAAAATGGTTTCATGAATGTAAAAAAATTACAAAACAGTAAAGTTAGCCCAAATTTGGGGATAATGTGAAAGATGTTGTTATGCTGAGTAAATAGATACCTAACATGTCACGCTTTAAAATTGCGCACACTCATGGAATGACACCAAACTTCAGTACTTAAAAATCTCCCTAGGCGATGCTTTAATTTTTTTTACACGTTACCATTTTCTCATTACAGAGGAGGTCTAGTGCTACAATTGTTGCACTCGTTCTAACGCACGCAGCAATACCTCACATGTGTGGTTTGAACGCCGTTTAAATATGTGGCCGGGACTTACGTGTGTGTTCGCTTCTGAGCGCGAGCTACCGGGCACATGGGCGTTTTTTCTTTATTTTAATTTTTTTTTTTTTTACTTTTTTGTATTTCTTACACTTTTTTTTACTTTTTTGTTTTTTGGATCACTTTTATTCCTATTACAAGAAATGTAAACATCCCTTGTAATAGGGATCTATTGTGACAGGTCCTCTTTATGGAGAGATGCAGGGTCAATAAGACCCCACATCTCTCCTCCAGGCTGGAAAGCATGAGATCGGTCAAAAAAATTCACCAATCACATGCTGACAGCCGAGATCACGGCTTTGTTTACATACGGGAACCCGGCGTGATGTCATAACGTCGCGCCCGGGCCTCCGACGGTCATAGAGATGACTGGTGACCATCTGGTCACCAGTCATCTCTATGCTTCCCATCCGGCGCCGGCCAAATCGTTCTCTGAGCCCAAGATGGCAAGGGAGAGCCCGGAGAAGCACCGGACGCCCCCCCTCCCGCCGCCTATAAGAACAATCAAGCGGCGGAACTGCCGCTATGATCATTTTTAGCGTGCACAGAATCGCCGGCTGAAAAGAATGATATCTGAATGATGTCTGCAACTGCAGGCATCATTCAGATGTCACCGCACAAAGCCAAGGACGTCATTTGACGGTGGGCGGTAGGAAAGTGGTTAATATTTTGAAAATTTAGACAAAAGGTAATTTTTCGCCTTCATTGATGTACACTGATGAGACTGCATTGATGGGCTGCACTGATGGGCACTGATAAGGTGGCAAGGGTGGGCACTGAGAGGTGGCATTGCTAGTTGGCACTGGTGGGAATTGAGAAGTGGCACTGCTAGGTGGCAATGATAGTTGGCAGTAATGGGCACTGATAGGCAGCACTGCTAGGTGGCACTGATTGGCACCAGTGGTGGGCATTGATAGGTGGCACTGGCAGGCACTACAGATTGTCACAGATGATGCAGAATTGCCTCTTCCTATTTGGGACCGATGTCCCTTGCCCATAAGCCGGTGATTGCCTTTTTTTATGCTCACGCTGTCAGCACAAGGAGAAAACAAAAACAATTACCCAGCTTTTGTTTACATCACGTGATCAGCTGTCATTGGCTGACAGCTGATCACATGGTAAAGGGCAGGTATCGGCCCCTTACTTGGATCTGTCATCACCCGAGTCTCAGTGACTCGGTGCCCACAGCGCGCGCGCGCGAAGGGGAGGATGTTTATTGACAGACTCCCGGCAATTGAGGACCATGCTGTGGCCGTCGATCAGTTATAGCGCTGATCTCAAGTGATTAAAGAGGGTCTAAATGGGCCATTGACATGCATCACAATTCAACTTAGGAATGTGTCTTTGCAAAGTTAAACTAAATTAAATCCTTTCTTATTTTTGCTTGGGGATAGAGTGCAGAGGGATTACAAGACTAGACAGTTTTTGGGGATGTCTGCACCCCTGATAGGGTGAAGACAACTCCCAAATTTGGCCACTTTATCCTTCCAAATAATTCACTTCCTGTCACATAGCCACACAGGAAGTGACGGGAAATCCCTACCAATGTCTTTCCTTGGGGACACACAGGTCAATCTAAAAACTTTCCCCATTATGTACATTGCACTCCAGCATTTTGCGGGTTACACCCCAAATTATTAGGTATTTTGGACTTTGGGGTTTATTTACTAAAGGCAAATCTACTTTGCACTACAAGTGCACTTGCTGGATATCCGAGGGGGACATGCAAGCAAACAAAAAAAACACCATCTTTGCTTTTACATGATTGGATGTTACAATCACCAGTGATCCCTCAGATTTTCAGCAGCTACACTTTTACTGCAGAGTGGATTTGTCTTTACTAAACCCCAAACTACCCAATGATTTGGGGTGTACACAACAAAGTGCTAGAGTGAAATTTGCTTAATGGGGACACTAGTTAGATTGATCTGTGTGTCCCCAAGAAAATACATTGGTAGGGTTTTACCTTCACTTCCTGTTTAGCTGTGTGACAGGAAGTGAAGCCAATTTTACTAAAAGGGGACACAAAGCCCAACCTACAAAAAAAAACACAAGCAGGGGTTCTAACACTTACTTTGTTTCCCTCAAAATGCCCACAATTAGAATTGTATTGCCTTGAGCTATTTTTAAGTGCAGTGCTCTAAATCTGTGCTTCTCAAGTACCCCCAACAGGCCATGTTTGCAGGTTTTCCTTCATCTTGCACATGTGCTTTAAATCACAGTCAATGGTTTTGTATTTTGGACAACAATTCTCCATAAGTTAAATTCACAAAACATGTCCTGTTGGGGGTACTTGAGGACTGAGGCTGAGAACCACTGCAATAAAAAGGAAAATTGAATACTTACCGCTCTGTATTTTTCATTTCCTGGTGATTTTCCATGGCAGCACACAATACATGCATATGCTAGCATGAAGGCACCAGGGTAGACAAATCACACCTGTTTTGACATGCCAATCAGCTGTCACATTTGTTGCAAAGAAAACGCAAAACAAACCTCAAAACTTTGCATCAAATTTTATTGGTCAACAAAACAAAGAATAATAAAAAAACAAAAAACAAAAAAAAAACAGGGTCAATTTAAAACAGTTACAGACTCACAACATCTTGAGAAAGATTTGGCTAAATAATGCAGCACAGACAATTTAATCAAAGTGAACAAACAACACACATTAACAACATCAAAATTATTTCAGGGGAACATTTCCCACACACAAAAAAAACCATCCTGTTTTGCAAAGACATAACAAATAAAATACATGTGTTACAAACTCGATAAGGACACCAAAATGTACATTTTGCCGGACGGACACACACACACATGCTTGCCTCTTTTCAGGGCAAGGTAGAGAATGCTATCTGTGAGCTTTATATAACATAGGTTTGTGTGCTAATGAGGCAATTGAAAACACATGCACAGTCCATGGAACACCCAAAATGCAAGTTCACCCAATGTAGAGACTGAACTTCAAAGTGGCTACACCTGTTAAGGATGTCCTTCAATTACTAACCCATAAAAACTCTCTCTGAGCATGCCCAGAAATGTCCCGGTGCTGTTCACACACAAACAGCACTAAAAAAAAATCTAACAGGCTGGGCATGCTCAGAAGAACTTAAATGCAGCTAGCAGAAAACAACCCCCCCTGTCCAAAATTAAGCACATCATCCAGCATGCTACAAAATTAGGGATGGGACAATCACCCCCCCCCCCACCAACAAATACCATTGCAGTCTATGGGAACTGACATGTTAATTTTGCTAGTCCCCACTTGGCTGGCTTATCTTCTAGTTATTGGCCTTAAAATGGGGGCCCAGGTCCCACCCTAAGGGACATATATCAATGTCACCAATTTGGACAACACCAAAAACAAAACAAGGAGAAGTGCCTTTAAATAGGCCAAATTGTTTAAGGGCCATTTCACACCACATGCAGTCCATTGCGTTTTTTATGCATCAAAAATGCATGGAAAATTGGTTATATGGTTCTAAATGGCAGTGTTTGTTCCAGTGCGTTCCAGTTCCACAAAAAAAGTAGAACATGCTGCATTTTACCTGCACTGGACTGTACTGGAACGCAGCAAAACGCATCATAAACACACTGGAACACACTTGTCCTTATCTATGGTTAATAAAAAAGAGGGGTGAAAAAAAACACTGGACTGCATCAAAAACTTTCCAAAAATGCATTGGAACGCATCAAAAACGTGCATTCAGAAAAGCACCTGGAACGCATCCGGATTGCGTTTCTATGGTGTGAACTGGCCCTAGTTCACACCATAGAAACGCAGTCTGGATGCGTTCCAGGTGCTTTTCTGCATGCACGTTTTTGACACGTTCCAGTGCATTTTTGATGCGTTTTTGATGCAGTCCAGTGTTTTTTCCCCCTCTTTTCACTTAGGACAAATGTGTTGCAGTGCGTCTTTGGTGCATTTAGGTGCGTTTCGGTGCATTCCAGTGCGTTTTTGGTACGTTCCGTTGCATTTTTGATGTGTTTTACTGTGGTCAAGTACAGTTCTGTACCTAAAAAATGCAGCATGACCAATTTTTTTTGCCTTTCTGAAACGCACTGGAACGGACTGCAGTGGTGTGAACTATGCCATTGGCATTAATGTGATCAACTTTCTTTGCGTTTTTCATGCATCAAAAAAAACGCACTGCACTGCATCCGGTGTGAACTGGCCCTAAATATCATACCCGGGGGGTTTCTATAGTATGCCTGTAAAGCAGCGCATGTTTTCCATGTTTATAACAGTTCCAGGGCAAAATTACATTTCTAAAGTAAAATAATGGTCATTTAAAAGTACTCGCGGCTGTAATGAATTGCTGGTTCCCGTCAATACAGATAAAAGTCATTGAAAGTCTTTAAAAAAAAAAAAAAAAGCGTGGGGGTCCCCACAAATTCCATTACCAGGCCCTTCAGGTCTGGAATGGATATTAAGGGGAACTCTGCCGCAATTTTTTTTTTAAAATGCGTGCGGTTCCCCCAAATATCCATACCAGGCCCTTCAGATCTGGTATGGATTTTAAGGGGAACTCCACCACAAATTAAAAAACAAATGGCGTGGAGTCCCCCCAAAAATCCACACCAGACCCTTATCCGAGCACACAACCTGGCAGGCCACAGGAAAAGAGGGGGGGGAACGAGAGAGCACCCCCCCTCCCTCCTGAACCGTACCAGGCCACATGCCCTCAACATGGGGAGGATGTCCCCATGTTGATGGGGACAAGGGCCTCATCCCCACAACCCTTGCCCGGTGGTTGTGGGGGTCTGCGGGCGGGGGGGCTTATCAGAATCTGGAAGAC
Organism: Rana muscosa; assembly: GCA_029206835.1. Taxonomy (NCBI): domain Eukaryota; kingdom Metazoa; phylum Chordata; class Amphibia; order Anura; family Ranidae; genus Rana; species Rana muscosa. The sequence goes on along the minus strand of CM055120.1, from coordinate 212,089,364 downwards.
CCCTTTAACAAAGGGGACCCCCAGATCCCGTCCCCCTGTGTGAATTGGTAATGGGGTACATTGTACCCCTACCATTTCACAAAGAAAGTGTCAAAAAATTAAAAAATGACAAGAGCCGGTTTTTGACAATTCCTTTATTAATGTCTTCTCTTTTCTTCCATCTTCTTCTTCCATCTTCTTCTTTTCTCCATTCGGGTTTCTTCCTCCATCTTGTTCTTCATCTTCATCTTCCTCTTTATCTTCATCTTCCTTCTTCCTTCGGTCTTCTCGTCCGCATCTTGCTCCGGCTTCTTCTTTCTTCTTCGGCCGCTCCGTTTGAATTGGAGGTTCCCGCTGTGCGACGCTTCAGTTCTTCAGTTCTCCTCTGGGTCCGCTGCCACCCGGTGACCCCGCCCCCCTCTGACGCACATGGATTTCACAGGGACTTTCCCCGTGGTGTCAGAGGGGGGCGGAGCCACCGAGTGGCAGCGGACCAAGAGGAGAAATGAATCGTCACACAGCGGGAACCTGCAATTCAAATGGAGCGGCCGAAGAAGAAAGAAGAAGCCGGAGCAAGATGCGGACGAGAAGACCGAAGGAAGAAGGAACATGAAGATGAAGATAAAGATGAAGATGAAGAGGAAGATGAAGATGAAGAACAAGATGGAGGAAGAAACCCGAATGGAGAAAAGAAGAAGATGGAAGAAGATGGAAGAAAGGAGAAGACATTAATAAAGGAATTGTCAAAAACCGGCTCTTGTAATTTTTAACATTTTTGACACTTTCTTTGTGAAATGGTAGGGGTACAATGTACCCCATTACCAATTTACACAGGGGGGGGCCGGGATCTGGGGGTCCCCTTTGCTAAAGGGGTCTTCCAGATTCCGATAAGCCCCCTGCCCGCAGACCCCCACAACCACCGGGCAAGGGTTGTGGGGATGAGGCCCTTGTCCCCATCAACATGGGGACATCCTCCCCATGTTGAGGGCATGTGGCCTGGTACGGTTCAGGAGGGAGGGGGGGCCGCTCTCTCGTCCCCCCTCTTTTCCTGTGACCTGCCAGATTGCGTGCTTGGATAAGGGTCTGGTGTGGATTTTTGGGGGGACTCCACGCCATTTTTTTTTATTTGGGGTGGAGTTCCCCTTAAAATCCACACAAGATCTGAAGGGCCTGGTATGGATATTTGGGGGGAACTGCACACATTTTTTTTTTTAATTTGCGGCGGAGTTCCCTTTAATATCCATTCCAGACCTGAAGGGCCTGGTAATGGAATTTGGGGGGACCCCACGCTTTTTTTTTTGTTATCAAAGACTTTTAATGACTTTTCTCTATATTACCGGGAGCCGACAATTCATTACAGCCGCGGGTGCTTTTAAATGCCTTTTTTTTCCTTTAGAAATGTCATTTTGCTGGCGCACTGGCAAGTTCAGAGCTGCACCTGTTTAACTTATGCAAATTGGTTTAAGTGACTTGACATTTACTAAGATTTTGCTGGCGCAGTGTCTTGGCGCAAGGAAACAAGGAAAATTCCCGCGCTGAGCTCAAAAAAACCTCCCGCAGCTCGAATCGTACTTGCCGGCGCAGCGGGCTGGTTTTGAAAAAGTTACTTTCTCACTCTATTTTGGGCATATTGGTTATTTGGGCAGGTGTCACTACACTTCCTCACATCACCCCACATCACCCCCATTATATTCTCACTTCCAGCTTCTTTATATTTAGATTTTAACATGCCGTGCACCAGATCCATAGTGGCGCACTGAGCGCCTCCTCCCGTCCGCCGACAACACTATAGTAAATGGGAAATAGGGCTGCGCTATCGGCGCTAATGTTTTGTAAATACCAAAACAGCCATTGCGCACGCAGATGCGCCGATACTCATGGCGCAAAAGTTTTGTAAATCAGCCCCATAGTGTCATTTAATTAGAGTTAGATAGAGCAGGCGGGCGAGACAGTTAGCTTCAGTTGCAGTGTGTAGAGGATATATATGCATCCTAGTGCCCTGTACACACGATCGGATTTCCGATGGAATAAAATCCGATGGAATTTTCCGTCGGAATTCCGATGAAGCTGACTTTCATCAGTCTTGCCTACACACCATCAGACAAAATTCCGACCGTCCAAAACGCGGTGACGTAAAACACTCAGACGAGCCGAGAAAAATTAAGTTCAATCATTCTGAGCATGCGTCGACTTAATTCTGAGCATGCGTGGGTTTTTTCTCCGTTGGAGTTCCACACAGACGATCGGAATCTCCTATCGTTTTTTTTTCGCATCGGGAAAATTTTAAACATGTTCTATTTTTTAACACTGATGGAAAAAAGTCAGATGGGGCCCACACATGATAGTTTTTTCCGATAAAAGTTCATCGGAAAAACCGATCGTGTGTACAGGGCATAGGTGTTGTATATATATTTATACACTGTATTCAGTTTAGCTAGATTCGTTCCTGTTATTCTCTTCATAATATACTGACAGGCAGGCAGGTGATTGTGCTAGCTGCAGTATTTTCACTTAATGTATTTTCCTTTAGTGTCCTTTGCACAGTGTGCACCTAAAGCTTACCTGAATACAATTGCTGGTGTTCTCATACAAATACAGGCAGGGAGCTGCAGTATTTTGTTTTAGTGTCCTTTGCACAGTGCTCACCTAAAGCTTACCAAGAAAGAATTACTTTCTTAGATGTAGAATTGTTCGTTAACGATAAGGGCAACCTTTGCTCTACATTATATAGAAAACCCACTGCAGGGAATACACTGCTACACGCCACAAGTTCACATCCCGAACCACTCATCAGGAGCATCCCTTTCAGTCAGTACCTCAGACTGAGGAGGAATTGCTCCCTAGACGATGACTTTAAACGCGAATCTAGCCAACTATATCAACGTCTTAGAGCCAGAGGTTATACCAAGACATGCCTACGTAAAGCTTTCAACAAAGTCAAAGCCTTGGATAGGAACGCCCTATTCTACAATACCAAAGACAATAAAAAAAAACAGATTCCATCAGAATAATCACAAGATATAACAGACAACACGCTGCGATCAGAAATATTTACAATAAGTTTTGGTACTTGTTGACATCCGATGAAAAAATCAGCAAGTTCATTAACACCCTTCCTGAGATAACCTTTAAACGCTCTAGATCAATCAAAGATAGAACAGTCTCGAGCCACTATGCGTCAAATACTGATCCCAAACCCATGAGATTGGGCACTTACCCATGTGGTAAATGCAATTATTGTCGCTATATCCTTACAGGCAGCGACATCAATTTGCCTAATGGTGACATTTGGGCACCTAAAAATCGAATCACATGTCAAACAATTGGGGTCATATACCTCATGAAGTGCTCCTGCGGGGCATTTTATGTGGGAAAAACCAAAAGACATTTTTTTTCAGGATGCGGGACCATGTTTCGGCTATCTCCAAGAAATTAATGGAGACGCCCATCAGCCGACATATGGGTCTGTTCCACAATCATAATCTAAAAATGCTCTGTTTCTTCGCCTTGGAGCACATCTCTCTCAACGAGAGAGGCAGTGATGCAGATCGGCGCCTGCTCCAAGTCGAAGCCAAATGGATTTACCGTCTTCAGGCTACTAAACACCCAGGTTTAAATGAAAATATTAGCTATAAACCCTTTTTATGAGACTTTGTATCAAACTGCATTATGCAATGTATGAGGTCTGGACACACTCCATCTTTAACGTCGTGCTTCAGATCCCACTCCCCATTCCCCCCCTCTTCCCTTTCCCCCTTTTCCCCCCTTTTTCTTTTTTTTTCATATCCCTCCACTTGTCCATGCACCCCATTTCACATCAGTACCTCCATATCTGCATACCCGTACCCACCAACACGGGCTAATGCAGAATATATGCTCAGATATTCACTGCCTGGGCCCCACACCCAGGCGATGTGAATACATGTGTCACCGCCACAGTATGCGCTGGTTTATAAATTGTTTAAATTGAGATGTACATTTAGTGATCTTTTTGTATGAATACTGTGAATTTATGCACTTATTTGTGTTTACTATTTTTCTTTTTTTCTGTTTTTTCATTGTTAAATTGGGGTGAGTGATCAATGCCTCCGACTTTATGGACTCCTCAACATTGACATGCCTCCCAATCATGGTATGGTATGTAGAACTTTGAACCAATAAAATAGCCTCACCATCTATCTGGGTGCAAGCTCATGCACGCATCCATGCGGACCAATTATGGTGGTCTGCGTCCTTGTGATGTGTTGTGCGCGCACATCAGTTTCCACGGCATGTATGTTCCCATCCGTCCCACCCACCCAGCAACAGAGGAATCACATGACCATATGCGGGCGCCCAGGGGCAGTCATCAGTGTACTCTACTGAATCCGTGCGAAGGCATGGATGCTATGACTGTCCTACCCCTCACGGTGACGTCACTCTGTCCATCCCCGATGCACGCGCTGCCTGACACTCTGCGGCGGCGTTGCCGCTGTCGCCCTCACCACGGCGCATGCGTCAACCGCCGCACTGTCGTCAATGCGCATGTGCGGGGTCTGGCGGTATATTCGATGGCATCCCCATCGAAACGTCATCGCCGCGCGCCCGCATTCACGCCGCTGACGTTCCTACGTCAACATGCGGCGTCGCCACACCATCGCCTCGGGGGTATAAAAGGCTAGACGCAGCCATTATGGCCGTCACAGGGCTCGCCGAGGGAGCATAATCACCGCACCGACAGCTGCAGGTAAAATTTAGTATTATCTAGACGTTCCGCTAATAACATACTTATGGACATGGATAGCCAATGTCTGTTCATTTGTCATGATACCTGTTATATACTTTTTTTATTTAGATCACAATGTGGAAGCATTCTCTGACCTAGTCAGAGCTTTCCTTTCTTCAATACACCATGTTTGCTGCACACTAATTTCAGGCGCAGCTAATTACAGGTACTTGCCAGACTTGTTAATATTAGTCTTTATGCATCAGTTACTCTGTATATGCCTTAGCCTAGGCCTATGGGAGGGTACAGTTGCACATTTATTTTCTTCCTTCTTTACAGATATAATCAGCATTCCTCTCTGTAATCTAATGAAATATACTTACCTGCTGTCCTGCATTCCAATAAGCTCCCAGGCTTTCCAAACTTAATTTAACAGTAAGCATTCATATATTTCCATTCTTATTTTTGTACGCTTACACATGGTCCAAAATAGACCATGCTTAGTTCGATATCCAATAAGATGCTCTTTGCATGAAACAAACCCTATAAACACTGTTTTTATATTTAGGTTCCCTGTTATCACCATCTGCCCCAACAATCCCCTCCACAGGATCCCCTGTGATATGCTCATGCATTTGCATGGGTGTGGTGGTATGGGTGGAGAATAACCTGCCAGCTTCACTCTCGGGTGCACCCCTACACAGGTGACACCCGTTTGTCAGTACGAGGATCCACAAGAGCACGGAGGTATTGCAACATTTGTCTTCAATTATTCCTTATTAATACACTTTTGTACTTATGATTGTTATTTGATCACAATTAATTTAGATTTTTTGCAAACATGTCAAATCGATGATGGAATAAAGGTTCATTGCATTATATTTTTGTCTTAAATATTTATTTTTATTTTAGACAAACCACAGTCCATATGCATCCCTGAAGAAGCATTAATTATGCGAAACATGTAGGACGACAAATATGTGACGTATAAGGAACGAATACACTGCGTTGTATCTTCTTTCCTCACTGCATTTTACACCATGATAATTTTATATTAAATACAGATGCTTTTTACAAATTTCGTTTGATATTTCTCTTTTTGTATGATTGATTCTGGCAATACTTTCAATGAGCACCTTCAAAGTCCCACACATTTTGCCTCCAAAGGGCTCCCTTTCTATATTTCATTATTGGGACCTAGGTGCTATTGAACAAGATAATTCACATAATAGTGTATGCTCTGTATAAATTTGCTCCTTTGCACAGTGTGCACCTAAAGCTTACCTCAATACAATTGCTGGTGTTCTCATACAAATACAGGCAGGGAGCTGCAGTATTTTCCTTTAGTGTCCTTTGCACAGTGTGCACCTAAAGCTTACCTCAATACAATTGCTGGTGTTCTCATACAAATACAGGCAGGGAGCTGCAGTATTTTGTTTTAGTGTCCTTTGCACAGTGTGCACCTAAAGCTTACCTCAATACAATTGCTGGTGTTCTGATACAAATACAGGCAGGGAGCTGCAGTATTTTGCTTTAGTGTCCTTTGCACATTGTGCACCTAAAGCTTACCTCAATACAATTGCTGATGTTCTCATACAAATACAGGCAGGGAGCTGCAGTATTTTGTTTTATTGTCCTTTGCACAGTGTGCACCTAAAGCTTACCTCAATACAATTGCTGGTGTTCTGATGCAAATACAGGCAAGGAGCTGCAGTATTTTGTTTTAGTGTCCATTGCACAGTGTGCACCTAAAGCTTACCTCAATACAATTGCTGGTGTTCTGATACAAATACAGGCAGGGAGCTGCAGTATTTTGTTTTAGTGTCCTTTGCACAGTGTGCACCTAAAGCTTACCTCAATACAATTGCTGGTGTTCTCATACAAATACAGGCAGGGAGCTGCTGTATTTTGTTTTAGTGTCCTTTGCACAGTGTGCACCTAAAGCTTACCTCAATACAATTGCTGGTGTTCTCATACAAATACAGGCAGGGAGCTGTAGTATTTTGTTTTAGTGTCCTTTTCACAGTGTGCACCTAAAGCTTACCTCAATACAATTGCTGGTGTTCTCATACAAATACCACAGGCAGGGAGCTGCAGTATTTTCAGTTAGTGTACAGTGTCCTCTGCACAGTGTGCAACTAAAGCTAACTGAAGACAATTGCTGGTGTTCTCATACTAATAATACTACAGGCAGGCAGTTGATTCTGCTAGCTGCAGTATAATCAGTATATATATACATCCCAGCTTTGTGCAGCTACATCTCCCTGCAGGCCATTAGTATGTCTGGAAGGACAACAAGGAGAGGCAGACAGTCACAAGCCAATAAAAGAGGGCAAGCAGGCTCTGTGTCTAGAGGTAACAGTGCTGGCCGTGGACACAGTGCATCCTCATCAGCACATGGCCGTGGGACAGGCTTGTTCTTTTTTTCGGCAGCTGGCCATGTTGAGCAGCAACATGCCGAAGACTTGGTAGAGTGGATGACCAAGCCGTCCTCATCCTCCTCATCCTCTCTCACCCAGGCTCAGGGTACTTTGTTTGGCAAAGCATCTGCCAAAGCGGCCTCTTCCCTCGGCTCAATGGCATCAGTAAAGCCGCGTACACATTATCGTGTATGGGCCCCATCAGTCTTTTTTCCATCGGTGTCAAAAAATAGAACATGTTTTAAATTTTTCCGATGGATAAAAAACCGATAGCAAATTCCAATCGTCTATGGGCAAGTCAATCGGTTAAAAATCCCATGCATGCTCAGAATCAAGTCGACGCATGCTCAGAAGCATTGAACTTAATTTTTCTCGGCTCATCGGAGTGTTTTACGTCACCACGTTTGGAACAGTCAGTTTTTTGACTGATGGTGTGTAGGCAAGACTGATGGAAGTCAGCTTCATCAGTTTTCAGATGGAAAAATCCATCGGTTTAAAAACCATAGGAAATCCGATCGTGTGTACAGGGCTTGACTCCTTCCCTAGCCGCACCATGTCCTCCTTAGTAGTCCGCCGAACTGTTTGACCACAGTGTTGGATACATGCTCCAGGAGGATGCCCAGCGTTTTGAAGGCTCCAATGATGGTACCCAGCTAGAGAAAGGCAGTAACATGAGCCCAGAGAGAGGGGGTGCCCAAGAAGGATAGCAATCTGGCAGTCATGTTCCCCCAGCTGCAGCATACTGCCAGGTTTGCTACAGTGATGAGGAGGGAGGGGATGATGAGGTCACGGACTCTACGTGGGTGCCTAATAGGAGAGAGGAGGAGGAGGAGGCACATCTCCAACGAGGCAGGATGTCCTCCAGGGGCAAGCTTAAGGGCAGCACACCAACAGCATCACACTGCAGAGCTCCGCATGTGCAGGCTGCTGCTGGCACACCTAAAAGACCCACACCAAAGAACAAAGCGGACCTCTCCTTGCTCCTCATCAGCTGGGATCTCCAACCCCACTATACCTTCTGTCCTCTCTGAAACCTGTACTGAGAGGAATGAAGGTGTAGAATTAGGTGTGTCACAGCCAAGTACTTGCGCGCAATCTGCTATTGGTACACCAACGTCAGATTGTACCAGGCACATTTCCCTGCCCCAGCTGCATGCCCAGCGGTTGAATGCTAACTTTGCTAAATTGCTAGCACTTCAACTGCTGCCTTTTCAGTTGGTAGACTCTGCCCCCTTCCGTCAGTTTGTGGAATGTGCGGTTCCTCAGTGGCAGGTTCCCAAACGCCACTTTTTCTCACGGAAGGCGATTCCGACTCTCATGTGGAAGGCAATGTCTTGGCCTCGCTGGACAGGGTGGTCAGTGGTAAGGTGCATATTACCGCTGACTCATGGTCCAGCAGGCATGGACAGGGACGTTACCTATCTTTCATGGCACATTTTGTGACTCTGCTGGCAGCTGGGAAGGATGCAGGCCAAGGTGCAATAGTGTTGGAGGTTGTTCCGCCACCACACCTCCAAAATGCTACTACTGGTGATTCTGACACACCTATCTCCTCCACCCCCTACTCTTCTTCTTCCTCCATGGCCTCTTCCTGTGCTTTGTCCTCGGAACCAGCGGTGCTCCGTAGGCGTTCAAGGGGCTATGCAAGTATGCAGGCAAAGAGATGCCATGCAGTGCTTGAGCTGGTGTGCTTGGGGGACAGGAGCCACACTGGGGCAGAGAGTCTGTCAGCTCTGCAGGGGCAGGCTCAGAGGTGGTTGACGCCACACCAGCTAAAACCAGGAATGGTGGTTTCCGACAATGGCACCTGGTCTCCGCCCTCCGAGAGGGACACCTGACCCATGTGCCCTGTTTGGCTCACATCCTTAACTTGGTGGTGCAGTGGTTCTTGGCCAGGTACCCGGGCTTAAAGGATGTCCTGAGGCAGGCCAGGAAAGTCTGTGTGCATTCCACCGGTCATATAATGCCAGTGCTCGGCTGGCTGACCTGCAAAAGGAATTTAACCTACCCAAGAACCGCCTAATCATGCCCACCAGGTGAAACTCAACGTTGGCCATGCTGCAGCGGCTGCACACACAGCAGAGGGCCAACAGTGAGTATCTTTGCCAATATGGCACCAGGACAGGGTCAGGGGAGCTTGTTTTTTTTGCCACGCCAGTGGGTCATGATCAGGGATGCATGCACTGTCCTGGCACCATTTGAGGAGGCCACGAGGATGATGAGCAGTGACAGTGCATGCATAAGTGACACTGTCCCTCTTGTCCACCTGTTGAAGCACACACTGCGTGGAATAATGGACAGGACACTTGAGGCAGAACAGAGGGAGGAAGAGGAAGACTTCCTTACCTCTTAAGGCCCCCTTTATCCAGACAGTGTTCCTGCTGGCCCGCCTATCACACAGGAAGAGGACGAGGAGGAGGAGGAGGAGGAGGATTGTGTCAGCATGGAGGTGGAGCCTAGCACTCAGCATCAGCAGCAGTCTTCAAGGGATCAATTACAGTCCCAAGACACCCATGGACTTGTACGTGACTGGGAGGAGGTGGCTGCGGATCATGTCATCCTGAGTGACCCAGAGGACTCCGGACCGAATGCATTAGCAAACCTACGCTGCATGGCCTCCCTGATCCTGCAAAGCTTGCGGAAGGATCCTTGTATTCGTGCTACCAAGGAGAGGGATCATTACTGGCTGGCAACCCTCCTTGATCCACGTTACAAGGGTAAGGTTGCGGACCTTATCTTGCCGTTGCAGAGGGAGCAGAGGATGAGACATCTTCGGGAGGCCTTGCAGAAAGGTCTGTGCAATGCGTTCCCAGAGACTGAGAGGTTACAAATTCCTGGTTCTGGACAACATGTTGCTGAGGCTTCGGTCAGTCAAAGAAGGAGCCCTGGAGAAGGTGGCAGTCTGACCGATGCGTTCAGACAATTTTTTAGTCCGCAGCCCCAAGGTATGATCAGTTCCAGCAACCATCGCAAGCGTCTGGTTTACATGGTGCAGGAATACCTAGGGGCAAGATCAGACTTGGAGACCTTTCCCACCGAAAATCCTCTGGGTTACTGGGTCTTGAGGATGGATCACTGGCCAGAGCTTGCACAGTATGCAATTGAGCTACTGGCCTGTCCTGCATCCAGCGTTCTTTCGGAATGCACATTCAGTGCTGCTGGAGGCTTTGTAACCTATCACAGGGTGCGCCTGTCCACCGACTCGTTCAATCGACTGACCTTTATAAAAATTAATCAGTCTTGGATCACCACCAGCTACCAAGCACCTGATGCTGATGTAACCGAATAATTTTTTTGAAATGTCAGATCCCTTCAAGACTGCCTATTCTGATGCTGAGTGACTATGCTGTAATGCTGAGTGACTATCCTCTTCCTCCTCAATGATCATGCTGATAGCTTGTAAGAACATTTTTGGTTCTGGGCACCGCCACCAGTGCCTAAGGCCCAATTTTCCAGCCCCTGTTTAACAGGGGCGTGTAATTACAATTTTTGATGCAAAACTTTGCAGCAGGGCTCATTCCTGCGCTCCAACTAAAGTATCTGTGAGGGGTTGCAGTGTTGTTGCACCAGTGCCTAAGGCCCAATTTTTATGCCCCTGTTCAACAATATTTCACAGCAGGGCCCATTCCTGCGCCCACCAAGAGTAACTGTGAGGGCTTACAGTGTTGTGGCAACACCACCACCACCACCACCACCAAAGGCCCAATTTTTCTGCCCCTGTTTAACAATGGCATGTAATTACAATTATTGATATAAAAGTTTACAGTAGGGCGTTCCAGTGCCCACCAAGAGTAACTGTGAGGGCTAATATTTCACAGCTGGGCCCATTCCTGCGCCCACCAAGAGTAACTGTGAGGGCTTACAGTGTTGTGGCAACACCAACACCTAAGGGCCAAATTTCTGCAGAGTATATACAGCAGACCCCTACTTTCAAACATCCAACTTACAAACGACTCCTACTTGCAACCCAAAGGGGCTGGTAATGGGCTGGGGGGGGGGATACCCATACTATTTTTCTCAATGATTTTCATCCATATTGCCGGGACCAGACATTACATTAAATCCGCAAGCAGTTTTAAATGACTTTTTTTCCTTTAGAAATGTCATTTTGTGCAAGGACAGTTTTAAACACGGGAAACACGTGCCACTTCACAGGCATACTATAGACACCCCCCAGGTACAATATTTAAAGGAATATTTCACATTTTTTTCACTTTATGCATCATTAAAATCACTGCTCCCGAAAAAACGGGCGTTTTTAAAACGTATTTTTGCATTGATACATGTCCCCTAGGACAATAACTTGCATATTAGCCTTTAAAACTAGCACTTTTGATTCCGAACGTTCGAGTCCCATAGATTTTAACAGGGTTTGATCGTTCGCGCAAACTTTCGGTCCGTTCGCAGGTTCTGGTGTGAACCGGGGGGTGTTTGGCTCATCCCTAATCAGGATGTGCCAACACAGGAGCAGAAACAAAGGCAGACTTGAGACTGTTCATGGCCTTAATGGACTCCGGAGACCAACACTGTGAGTTACCATCCTTTCTGGTCAAATCAGTCAGGGGCTTGACCAGAGACGAAAAGTAACAAATAAACTTCCGATAATAATTGGCAAAGCCAAGAAAATGTTGCAGAGGACGTAACTGCAGAGGTCGGGGCTACTGTAGGACTGCTAAAAGTTTCTCTGGATCCATCGAAAAACCAGCAGTGGAAATGACATAAACCAGGAATTTAACCTGTTCACGATGGAACTCGCACTTTTCCAATTTACAATAGAGATTAATCTCTCTTAGTTTCTACAGCACACGACAGACGTCTGTGTGGTGGCTCTCTAGGGACTTGGAAAATATGAGGATATCGTTGAGATAAATCACCACACATCACTGCAACAAATCTCGGAGGACAACATCATTAATAAATACCTGGAAAACTGCCGGAGCTTTACAAAGGCCAAATGGCATTACGAGGTACTCATAATGGCCTGTTCTGCTATTAAACACAGTCTTCCATTTGTCACCCTCCTTAATCCTCACAAGATTGCATGCCCCTCTCAAATTAAGCTTTGTGAAAACCGTTGCTCCCTTGAGGCGGTCAAATAACTCCGTAATCAACGGAATCGGATAAGCATTCTTAATTGTGAATTGATTGAGACCCCTATAATCAATACAAGGTCTCAGTTCACCACCCTTCTTCTTCACAAAGAAGAAACCAGCAAGAGATGAGGATTTGCGGATGAAACCTCTAGAAAGTGCATCTGCAACATACTCCTCCATGGCCTTTTCCTCTGAGACCGACAAAGGGTAAACCCTCCCACGAGGGGGTATGTTACTAGGTTGAAGGTCAATTACGCAATCCTACGACCCGTGTAGAGGCAAACTACCGGCTTGACTGTTGTCAAAGACATCGCTAAAATCGCGGTACACATTGCAGTTAATACCTATGCAGCCTGTTGACCTAATTAGATTTCTATTGCTAGAGATGTAAAAAGAGATCTAAAAAGATGAAATATTTTATCTATAAATAAAAAAGACAATCATTTTCAAATAATCTAACAAAATCAGAAAAATAAAAAGGCGCTCAAAAACTTGTGAAAATTCTGTAATATATATAGGGTAGGAAAAAACCCCTTTGTTGCATAAAACTTACAGACACATCTACGTATTGGTGGTGTGGTACTGAGGATCGCAAACCAGCCGATTACATCATTTCCGGGAGCTGAAGCGGCATGTAGGGCGACTACAACCAACACAAACAACATCCAAAGTGGGTCAGAGTGTATGAAGTGACCCTGGTGTATGCTCAAAATGGTGACCCCAAAAAGGGACCTCTGTGAAAAAAAGTGTATAATGGGAAAAATGTGTAATAAATGAGCAGTGTAAATGAAATGTTAAGAGTAAAATGTTGAGTGCAGAAAAAGAAAGAAAAGGGAAAGAGAAAACTAAGGAAAAAAAGAGAAAAGAGAAAAAAAGGGAAAGGAATAAGGAGGAAAATAAAGAATAATGAAAGAGAGTCAGAAAAAGTTATCACCAAGAAAAAGTGAAAGGCTAGAAAGAGCAAAAAGTGAAGAAAGACCGAACTAAAGGTGAATGGTAGGGGTAAGTTGATACCTGTTAATGAATTGGAGGTCCAATGGTGCGTTGTGTACCAAGGTGAGAAATAAAATGACTTGTCCTTTGTGTGTGACCCAACTAAAGGTGAGGTCCATATAGGGAGCGCTGCCACAGCCCAACCCCCAACGTCACTCTGGCTAGCAAAGGAAAGGGAGGCACCATCACCTAAGCCGCCCGGCGTTTGGAGCCAAACCAGACTCCCCTGTGTGCTAGCAGATGTAAATCACTCCGCTGGCGCTGCAGATTTTAACAGCAGCCACAAATCTTAACCACCTTGCGCCCGCCGTACGACTATGTACGGCCGCAAGGTGGCTCTACAATGCCGGGAGGCCGTCTTTTTACGGCCTCCGCTCCCCCGGCCACTGGGGGGCGCGTCACTGTGATGCCGATGCACGTGCCTGGCAGCCGCGATGTCCGCCAGGTACCCGCGATCGGCCGTTACACAGACAAGGACGTGGATCTCTGTGTGTAAACACAGAGATCCACGTCCTGTCAGGGAGAGGAGACTGATGCTGTGTCCCTTGTACATAGGGACACAGATCGGTCACCTCCCCCAGTCAGTCCCCTCCCCCCACAGTAGTAATCACTCCCAGGGCACACATTTAACCTCTTCCTCGCCCCTAGTGTTAACCCCTTCCCTGCCAGTCACATTTATACAGTAATCAGTGCATATTTATAGCACTGTTCGCTGTATAAATGTGAATGATCCCAAAATAGTGTCAAAAGTGTCCGCTGTGTCCGCCATAATGTCGCAGTCACGAAAAAAATCACTGATTGCCGCCATTACTAGTAAAAAAAATTTTTTTTATAAAATTGCCATAAAACTACCCCCTATGTTGTAAACGCTATAACTTTTGCGCAAACCAATCAATAAATGCCGATTGCGATTTTTTTTTACTAAAAATATGTAGAAGAATACGTTTTGGCCTAAACTGAGGGAAATTTTATTTTTTTTTTTAAATTGGGATATTTATTATAGCAAAAATCAAAAAATATTGTGCTTTTTTCAAAATTGTCGCTCTTTCTTTGCTTATAGCGCAAATAATAAAAACCGCAGAGGTGATCAAATACCACAAAAGAAAGTTCTATTTGTGGGAAAAAAAGGACGTCAATTTTGTTTGGGAGCCCCGTTGCACGACCGCGCAATTGTCATTCAAAGCGCAACAGTGCCGAAAGCTGAATCTTCGCCTGGGCAGGAAGGGGGTATATGTGCCCAGTAAGCAAGTGGTTAAAGTCTTTTAGCTGTTTACACAGCCTCATTCCTGATTGGATTAATGCACCTGTTGTCACGGTGTGTTACCTTTTAGATTGATTACTTCAGGGGTGTCAAACTAAATTTAATTGTGGGCCGCATCAGCATTATGATTGCCCTCAAAAGGGCCGGTTGTATCTGTAAGATTAGATGTCCAGCGCATCCCCTCCCCTTACATTAGATGTCAAGAGCCACCCCACCATCAGAAGTTGAGTCCCCCACCCTCCCTTACATCACAGTGCACCCCCCTTACCTTATGTTGCTGTGGGAAGAAGATGAATACATTGCTCGAAAGCAGAAAGTACAGGGTCTGGAAGAGGACCAGAGGAGGGCTGGAGCTCTCCTGCAGCTACAGGAGAGGTGCAAGGGCCACATGAAATGTCCTGGAGGGCCGGATTAAACCTTGTGTTTGACACCTGTGGATTACTTTATAGCAGCATATACTCAAGCTCAGTTTACAACTTTCATCAATTTCTTTACCAGATTTAAGACTGTCATTCCCCCCTCCCTTTGTCTGTGGGGGCCCCCACACCCGCCGGGCGAATCTACTTCTTTGGACTCATGCACATGATTTTGTCCTCGGTAAGGCAGCATATGGGGGATATCACCACACATGTTGTATGTGTAGCACACAGATCTTACCTTCTCAAGCAGGGGGATAAGACACACCATGCCACATGCCAGTGTCCTCTAGATTATAAAGGTCAGGCGGTGTTACATACTTGGGTCCTGCAGTTAGTAGCTCCCGTCTTCTGGTTCGCCCCTCTATGTTTATAGAGGCAAGTCTTTATCTTTCCCAAATGAGGTCAATGTCCACACAACATATCAACTCCAACGTGAGTTTATTTTATCTTGCTTTCAGGAACCAGAGAATTGAAGTGAGAAAAAGGTTAGCAGATAGAAGTGGATTCAGGCACACTCTTGGCTTCGCCGCCACTCGATCCTGAGTGGGTACAGCTCACCTGGATAGTCACTCAATAGCACTAGCAGCCAGCGTGATGCTGGAACAATTACTCAGTCCCCTCCAAGGACCAAATCAAGGAGATCCCTCCTGATCTTTCAACACTCCGCAGAGGCAGTCTGCGAAGCGAGGAATCCTTCCCTCCGACAGGTCACCAGGCCTTTCCCGAGTCAGCAATACTCTATTACTCGCCCTCTTGTTATGGGATCGATCCTCCCCTGGTTTCCTCTGTGTCAGAGTGGTTACCCTCACACGGGTTCCCTGGGACTCCTCTTCGGTTGTAGACCCAGTCAAAGGTACTGGGCCTACCTGGAACTCTGCAGCCTCAGGCCGAAGGTGCCTGAGACTCCTCAATCAAGATGGGACGCACCCGCCCGAGGGGTAGCTCCCTCCTCCAGGCATGGGCCCCGGAATGGTGGCTCTCCTCCGGGCATGGGCCCCGGGAATTGCTCTCTGTGTAATGGCGTCTGCCCCTTATATATCCTCTCCTGGCATGCACAGCAGGCCAGAACCGCCCACCAACGGCAGCCGAGAGAGGACATCCAATACCTACTCCATCACCTGTGGTTCAACCCCGGGTACAGGTGATAGCACCACCTATACGCCCAAAGGGGACCTGCACGCCAGGTGACAGAGCAGTAAGACAGAGTCCAAATAATTAAGAGACCCGAGCCAAACTATTGCTCTGGTCACCCCTAATTTAAGGTATAGCAGGGTTAAATTTGGGGACCCCGCTACATATGTTTTTATAACACTTAATGACTTCAAATGTTTTATTGATGAAATGATTAATGTTCTCTTTCTATTGTAGTATGATAATAATGGAAAAAAGAAACAACCGCGCTATCCCATAGACCTATACAATGGTGTTTAAACTTAAAAATTAATATATAAATTATAACACCAGTGAGTGAACCAAAAATTTGATCAACTCTAAATACCTTAAATTAATATTTACCACATGTGAAAACATACCATTGAAGAACAGTTGTTAACATGTAATGAAGAAGAAACTTATGTAAATTCATTGGTGAACAACAGAACAGTGTCCAAAAAATATAAAAAACAGCAATGAATGCCCGTAATTCAAATTGTAATAAAACACTGGTGCTCTGTGAGGAAATTGTCCATATAGTGACTGCATCCAAAATAAACGTGTAGATCCACCACCATTTAGTAGAAGTTGCCTCTTACCAGCTGGTGTTGATCCCCCATAACAGAGAATCAAAAACTGCGTATAACAGGTCCACTCTCCCCACCAATCAGCAGGGCGGAGCGACGCACTGACGTCACCTCGAAGCTCCATACGATCGTAAAGGGAAGGGTATCTGTATGTGTACCGGCCGACACATCGGATTTAAAGGCTGTCTTTTACCGACACAATTGTAAGTGCAATGTGTTAGACTTTTAATAAAGGTTTTATAACGTTAATACACTATGTGGAGTGTTTCATATCTCTTCCATATTGGATGTCTGCTGATGACCTGTTGATTGGGCATACCTATTATCACGTATCTGCATCTGCTGATTGGTGGGGAGAGTGGACCTGTTATACGCAGTTTTTGATTCTCTGTTATGGGGGATCAACACCAGCTGGTAAGAGGCAACTTCTACTAAATGGTGGTGGATCTACACGTTTATTTTGGATGCAGTCACTATATGGACAATTTCCTCACAGAGCACCGGTGTTTTATTACAATTTGAATTACGGACATTCATTGCTGTTTTTTATATTTTTTGGACACTGTTCTGTTGTTCACCAATGAATTTACATAAGTTTCTTTTTCATTACATGTTAACCACTTTTCTTCAATGATATGTTTTCACATGTGGTAAATATTAATTTAAGGTATTTAGAGTTGATCAAATTTTTGGTTCACTCACTGGTGTTATAATTTATATATTCATTTTTAAGTTTAAACACCATTGTATAGGTCTATGGGATAGCGCGATTGTTTCTTTTTTCCACTATTGTTTCTTGTATTTTTTGTTTACATGTCAGTCACAGCTCCCTTTTCACAACCGTGACGCCATTCACGGTTATTTAATTTTTTAATTCTTGAATTAGCACAGTTTTTCTTCTTTTTTTCAGTATGATAATAATGTCTGTTCTATAACTCTATATAAAAACTCATTAAGAAGCTGTGATTATTTCCAAGAAACATGTAGAGCACGCAATATACAGAAGTTTTCATTGTGAATTGGTAATGTCAGCTTCTCCAGTGTTACCTCATCTGTGAATCTACAGAGTTACATACTTTTTTCTTTTAAATTATGTATGTTTTAAATACGGTATATTGTTGTAACAAAATAAAAATTCAACTTTTTATACCTATCTTGTATATACCAATCTTGTTTAGCCAGATAATAGCCAGGCCGTTATTCCTAATTTTTACAGACAGCTTACTGACGGGAATGGTACCAGCTGATTGGTGAAAAGCTAATGTGGTACTAATATTTAAAAAAGGACAGAGATATGTAGCGGCCTCACCCCCCATCCCTTGTGAATAAAATGGCTGGCTTGTCTAGGGGTATGCGGGAGGAGGATGAGGTTCACTACGGCCTATGTCCTCTAATGTGCAGAGGTGAAAGCAAACACTTGTTTTACCTTCGGGCCTGTGTTCTGGATGGAGCCTCTGCTTCTCCTGACTGTCAGTAATAGAGCCCCACACCATAAAAAGTCCAACACTCCTTTATTCTTCTTTACAAGTGAACAGCATCAGTTGAACTTTTAAATAAACAGACAGGGTGTGGATACGAGTAGGTCCAGGCACAGTGAACTCCCCTATTCCTTCTAGTGCAAATAGGCTTGGCGCACAGTCTCTGCCACCGACCTGAGTGAATTAAATGAACCGCTGCCACCGGTCATAGAACATGAACCACCTTCCTAGATGAATTGGCCCTTGTTGGGAAAAGACATCCATCCGGACGGTCTCCAGAGGTCCACCCGTCACTGGCAATATGCTGTACCAGCTCTTCGGGAGGATACCCTCTCTGGTCCCTTACGCCCTGGATTCAGGCACCCAACACCTGGGGCACCTTAGGACGATCCCTCCCTCGCGGGACCCAGTGGAAGGTACTGGGCCCCAGGCCTCCGGTTGAGTACCTCAGTCCAGACTGAAGGTGTCTGGGATGGAACACGAACTCCACGTGTACAGGCCAAGGGCGCCTGGACACCGATCACGGACAGCAGCCTTCAGGCTAAAGGTGCTTGGGACTTGGACCTCGTGGCGAAAATGTCCGCCCCTTTATTCCCTCTCCCAGCAAGCACAGCGGGTTCCCCACCCCGCAGTACAGCTGCTGCGAGAGGTCACAAAGGGTACGGCACTGCAGTGATGGTTCAACCCCGGCCCAAGGCGACAGCACCACCTACTGAGCCGCAGGGAACTGAACACCACTGATGTCCTCACACGAATAGAACACAGCCCTACTGTACCAATTAGTGCATCTGGGTCATACTACCACCCAGATGCTGCCTCTAAATAGTACATACCCGCTACAGATATATTCCTGGAAACAACCGGTCAGTCAGTCAGTCTAACATCGATGAATTCAGGAAAGATCCTTGCCAAACCAATCTGTTAACATTCTACGAGGAAGTGAGCTGCCATCTAGATAAAGGAAGGCCTGTGAATGTGGTAAATCTGGATTTTGTAAAAGCATTAATTACAGTTTCCCATAAACGCTTAATTTTAAAATTGAGGTCTGTTGACATGGACAATAGGGTATGTACCTGGAGAAAAAACTGTTTACAGGGGCGTGTCCAAAGGGTGGTGATAAATAGTGTGTACTCAGAGTGGTCTGGAGTGTTAAGTGGGGTACCACAAGGCTCTGTACCGGGACCAATTCTGTTTAATTTGGTTGTATTAAATAGCTCAATCTCAGTGTTTGCTGATGATACAAAGCTAAGCAGTGCAATAACTTCACAGCAGAATATAGAAACTTTACAGGAAGACCTGAATAAAATAATCGGGTGTGAAAGTACATGGCAAAATAGGTTTTATGTTAAAACCAACAGTCTCCAGATAGCAAAGGGGAGGACATCAGGAATGCTGCTGACTGATGCATTTCAAAGGAGTACTTTCTTCCTTACAGGAGCATTCCTCATGTCCTCCCCTTTGGTATCTGGAGACTATTGGTTCCAGGACTGATTGCCACAATTTGATGGGTTTTACAAGCAGTTACTCTCCACGTGTTTGTGAGTAGTTTTTATCTTGTTTTTACTAATAAATTGCATTTGTATAATGCACAAGGCTGGTGCACCCTCTTCTTTTTATCTTTTTTGGTCTAGCATGAGACCTGAAGCTCCTCTCTTTCTAATGCCGCGTACACACGACTGTTTTTCATGACGAGAAAATTTCATTTTTTTATTTGGTCATTAAAAATGATTGTGTGTGGGCTCCAGAGCATTTTTCACGACGTGAAAAATGACCATTAAAAATTTGGAACATGCTCTAATTTTTTTTTGCCGTTTTTCACGTTGTCATTTTTCTCGTCATGAAAAACAGCCGTGTGTAGGCTTTAATGACGTGAAAAAAATGCGCATGCTCAGAAGCAAGTTATGAGACGGGAGCGCTCGTTCTGGTAAAACTAGCGTTCGTAATGGAGATAGCACATTCGTCACGCTGTAACGGACTGAAAAGCGTGAATCATCTCTCAACAAACTTTACTAACACGAGGATCAGCAAAAGCAGCCCCAAAAGGTGGCGCCATCCAAATGGAACTTCCCCTTTATAGTGCCGTCGTACGTGTTGTACGTCACCGTGCTTTACTCAAGCATTTTTTTCCACGATAGTGTGTAGGCAAGGCAGGCTTGAGAAGAATCACGTTGAGAAAAACGCAGTTTTTTTCAATGACATTAAAAACGGTCGTGTGTACACGGCATTACACTTCCAAGCCCTGATGAAGGGGGACTAAATAAAAATATATGTCTAAATATAATTGAATCTGGACATTCAAATACATAGTTGGTAAGGTTGAATAAAGACATCAGTCCATCCAGTGCAACCTGTTAGGGTGTGGGGCTATGCGTGTGTATGTGTTTATGTCTCTACCATTTGCTATATCCCTGAATAATCTATTTGCTAAGATGCCCAACTAAGAGTTTTTCTTTAAATTGTTGACATTCCCTGCTGGCACCACAAATTGTGGAAAGGAATTCCACATCTGTTTAGTGATGTTACCCCTGCTATCCAGCCACAGCATGCAGAGGAGGTGGTGGACTGCTTACTGAAAGATACTCATCCTCCTCATCCTCTATGACCTAAGCTGACACTGCACGCAGTCCACCGCTTCCAGAGCTTATTCTGCCTCTTTGTCCACAGTTACTCCTGCCATAGCCTCAACATCATGCAAGGAAGAGTCAGCTTAATTATTTGAACACAGCATTAGCCACTTGCTTCTTGAGGATGCACAGACATTACTTGATTCTGATGTTGGTTCTGAGGTAGAGGAAGGGAGTAACATGAGCCTACAGAGAGGGGAGAACACTGACAAATAACAAATTGGCAGTCATGTTTCCCCAGCCACAGCGTATTGCCAAGTTGGCTCCAGTGATAATGAGGATGGAGGGGATGATGATAATGAGGTCACTGAAACGACTTGGGTGCTGGATAGAGCAGAGGAGGAAAGTGAGGGGGAGAAACAACTCAAACGAAGCAGGATGTCTTCCAGAGGCAGCCATCATGAAAGAGTGGAGAGAAGCCACCCTAATCCATCAGATTGTGGAGCTGTTATCTCCTGGCCCACTTCCCACAGCACAGCTGTGTGGACCTTTTTTAGCACATGTGCAGCCTATCACACTGTTGCAATTTTCAATCTCTGCCGCAAGCAGATCAAACGTGGCAAAAACACCAGCCATTTGGGTACCACATACTTGACAAGGCATTTATCCTCCCACCACTCAGTCCGTGCAAGAGCACCTGAAAGACACAATTCTTCTCCTTCTCACTCCTCACCTTTCATGTCTACCCCCTATATATCTCATGACCCCTCAGCAGCCTCCACTGACTGGGATGATGGTATAGCAAGGGATGTCACAGGTCCTTGCAACACATCTGCCAGCAGAACACTGCCAGCTGTAGAGTATAGCAGGCAAATTTCTTTGTCCCAGCTGCTGCATCAAAAAAAAAAAAAAAAATCCACTGCCTGCCACCCACATGCCCAGCATTAAAATTCCAGCTTGTCCAAATAATGAAAGCTTGCAGGGAAAATCAATTTAAATGTATTTTTTTGTTCTTTATACATGTCAGTTTTGCTGCAGCAGGTTCTATACAGATGTGCCACTTTACAGGACTATATTTTAAATAATTTTCCATTTTTATTGTTTCACTTTAAGCATCATTAAAATTACGGCCCCTTTTGAAATTATCTTTTTTTAACGTTTTTGTTTTTGCATTGGTACTGTCCCCCAGGGCAGTGGCTGGGCCCCCATATCCTTTTTATGGCCAATGACTTACATATACTGTAAGCCTTGAAATGGGGACTTTTCAATGACTTTTTCAAGCTGGGGTCCCATAGATTTCAATGGGGTTCGTCGTTTGGGTAGAAACTTTTGCGATGTTCGGGAGTTCTGGCGCGAACCGGGGGGTTTTCAGCCATCACATGTCTGACGAAGGGATCCTACATGGCTCTGAAACATTGCACTACACCATTTTGTGATGTGATCTTTCTTAAAAACCGCTTGGACAAAATTGATGATGCTTGGTGTGCTGGCAAATATATACTTATTATTAGCTGAATTATATGAACACAGCTTCAGCCACTTGCTTCTTGACGATGCACAGGCATGACTTGATTCTGATGTTGCTTCTGAGGTTGAGGAAGGGACTAACATGAGCCTACAGAGAGGGGATAGCACTGATAAACAACAAATTGGCAGTCATCTCTGCTGTTCAGAGGGCTGTCATCCCAAACGGAGGCACTCATGTAACACTGTAAGACAAGATACTTCTTGAGGCACACTATCCTATGAATTTTTGCTATCTATTATCATTGGCAATCCTACTTTAAATTGCAAGTGTCAGGCTGTTGGGTAGCTTATCAGCCCCCTACAAATTGGGTATCTTTGATGACCCATTTGCTGTACCCTGTTGTTGAGCTTGTTTCCCTTAGCCTTGAAGTTGTCAGAACATTTGAGGTTAAAAGAATATACATATAGGCCTTTATATTATGCAGATTGTATATTTTATTTTATATTGTTCCTATTCATATGTATTATGAACAAGAGGGAGATCATTTTGTCTCTAAAGTTTAAAATAGCTCATGATATGCTATGAACAACACTTTGGTTTCTACTTTCTCTTTAAGAGGTTAACCCAAATTCACTATCTTTAAATTTATTTTCTGTCTCACAAGAAGGCATTGTTTTTCTGTATCTTTTTCCCAGACTATAAACTCAAAGCTTTTGAACACTTAAGAAAATATACTGGCCTCCCCGGGTGGTAATTTAAAGGTTTGACACTTAGAGATAAGGGGGGTGTTGATACGGGCTAACACAAACTGTGTAGTATTGTATTTACATAACGAGATCAAAGGGTTTTATTCACAAATAAGCTGCGTACTGTATATCTTAAATTGGTTATTTTAAGTATCTTCACAAAGTATCTGTTCTAGTAATCCATATATATGCATAAATGGGTTTATATATTAGGAAGTTACAAATATAATATCTTATGAGGTGAGATCCTAATTGTGGAGGACATTAGAAGCTGTATTTGTAAAATGTAAGTTGAGGGTTGTGTTTTGAATGACTTTAGCTTCGAGGAATGTTAACAACCCATTAGCTGAGAGGGGGGTAGATTTTCCCAAGACATTACTCTGAGCCATTCGCCGAAATGTCTGAAGATGGTTGACACATTTGACACCACTAGACAATTACGTGTGTTTTTCTAAGCCTTGGTCAAAGGGGTCATAAATTTTATTTGGCCTCAGTGACCCTGACATTAGGAATTATTCCTTATACACCACTGCCTCTACAGGTTAAAAATGACATTGTTCAAGATGGCGTATATTTGGTTGCTAAGACAACCTTCCAAAACAGTTACCTAGTAATAAGATACACACCCACTTTTTGGAGGGAGATAAAAGTAGGAAGAGTTCAGGGTGTGAGGAGATCGCAAGAAAAACTGGAGAGGATCTCGGAAGGAGGGAAAGAAAGGGACTCGATCTCTCTTGAAGGAAGCTGGAAGGAGATCTTAAAACGCAAACATGTAGCAATGTTGGAAGGAGTCCTGTTGGACTCATAATGGAAGCTTCTCAAACAGACAGAACTTTAACCTGGTAACGTATTTATTTTGTTTATTTACCTGCTTTGGTAATGGAGTTGTTTTTACATGCACATAACTAAAACCATTTAAATATATATGGCAAAGCAATTTGTAATTATCTATATTTTTAACTGCAGTATAAAATAATGATAACCCAAATATTAAGGCACATACCCTAATTTGGTTGTCTTTAAAAAGCTGAAGCTGAGTTGGTACAATGGGGTTTTATTATGATATATGTGTAAAAATTGATTCTTTCTAAATTTAATAAAGCCTTGATTGTTTTGTCAAGCCGTGTCTCTTATATGACACTTGGTCTGGACACGTTTAAGAAGTGTAATCAGGAGATCTGTTTGTTTTGAGAAAGATAATAGTGTTAAATTCAACAAAAGAGTGTTTACACCTTCCGTGAAGTAACGGAGAGACATTTCACAAGAGTTACCAAGTTTTAGATGTACAAGTATCATTTAAGTATTGAACTGTGAATATACTTTGTCACATAGAGCTTGCATAGAAATGTATGTAAATATTATCTGGACATTAACCATCATTTATCTTTGATTGTGAAAGTATATCCGTTCATTTGTTTGATCACGACTTATACCTGATCTTAATTTGCACTGTACTTTAGTTAATAAATATATAAAATATTTTAAGCAACATTCATTTGTGTTACTTGTCTTCAAACTAGCACGGATATAAAGAACATAGAATTTCTTGATATTGTAGGATTGTGATCTCCCAAATCATAGGTTTGCATATTTCCATAAATACAATAATATTTTTATATTTCAGTATAAACATTCTGACATATTGGTAGGCACTATGCTGAGATGTGTCAATGTTTCTGACATATATGGAGGCACCGCTGGGATCTGTCTAAGTTTGAAACAAGTGATATATTTGTGCAAAGTTTTATATATTTTATTGTCATAAATAAAAAATAAAAAATATATATTAATTTTTAAAAAATGTATATTTTTTTGGTGTTTTTGCTATTGCCATTGTTAGTTGCAATATTGGAAAATTACAAATACAAAAGTTACTTTTAGTGCAGCCGGTCCTGCTGATGCAGAGAATGAAA
This sequence comes from Rana muscosa, assembly GCA_029206835.1. NCBI lineage: Eukaryota > Metazoa > Chordata > Amphibia > Anura > Ranidae > Rana > Rana muscosa. Next base: position 212,064,586 of record CM055120.1, on the reverse strand, counting down.
TTGGTATGCATCACAGAAAAAACAGAGAATTTGCAAAATATCAGGTGATATCTTCTGTAAGAAAAGTATCAGAGAAATTAAGACAGAACTTGGTCCCTGTAAGTCAGTTATTACTGCAAGAAGGACCATGTGTACTTTGGATTATAAGCCCAATCAAAGTACCAGAGAACTTTTTAAAGTTTTCAAGAAAGCCCATTACTTGGCTAAGAAAAACCCAGATTTTGAAAGCCATGGATTTTTCCAACTGTTTGATGAGGCTTTGCCAAATAAAATTAAAATTATTGTGGCCTGGGATTACTATCCCAAAAATTGATTGTATTGGCTGATAGAGCACCATCCTTTTTGCTGTTCTACAGAACAGTAAAGAAGCTTCAAGAATAAATTTAAATAGCCTGCTCAAAAAAATAATAGCTTAAAAAGAGCAGGGACAAATTGAGGCTTCAAATATAATTAGGCTGGAATTGTTAAAAACTCCAGTCCTCCCAATTAAAAGTTTACACCCAGTTTTAAAAACTAAAAAGTGAAATCTAGCTTAGGTGTTCAAATATTTAAATGTCTGTAATTGACCAAGAGAAAGAAACATGAGCAGAGTAACATGTTTAAAGACATTTTTTTTCTTTACTCTAAAAATTAGTTCCAGCCCCTCCTTTACAAAAGTGGGAGGAGGCTGAGTTTATCTTCTAAGCCAAACTGCTGTTTAAAGAGCTGACAGGTTTCAGGAAGTTATTGGATAATATTCAAGAAATTATTTTGTTTCAGAAACATTTATAATAAATCCAAGAATTTATTTTCTGAAAAATATATCAGCTAAAATTAATTTTAAAAGCTGACTTTGTAAATATTTTAGGCACTGCCCTGAAATCATAAAAATAAAAAGCCCAGTTGAACTTCAACTTAAAAGGGAATGAAGTAATTTACATTCCCGCATTTATAGTTAATATGCCCAATGATCGACTACGTACTCTCAAGTGACAAGGCCATACACAATAACCTTCTCAGTTCTCTTACAATCAGTGAGTATAGTTGAGATCCATCTCAGGAATATTTAAATTCTAGATGGCACCTTGTGTACAGGCAACTCCACTTCCCTAAAAGAAGGGTTAGACAGGAGGTTCATACAAAAGGTATGTCCCCTGGAAAATAGTTGAGAGATATGCTTGGAAGGTGATATTCTCAATGCTCACATCCATACAGTGTATGCTGACTCCATTGAGCTTAGTAATTATACGTAATTCCTACTGGGATTGTATGGTATTCTTTTCCCTAACAGGTTAGTGACCTGGGGAATGTTAATAAGGTTCATATTTATGCCAGGAATATAATCACAATAGTAGAAAATTATAAAAAAAAAAATTGATCAGTCCTGAAATAAATATTTAGGTATTCAAACCCCTCAGGATAAATAACTAATCAGCCAATCACTTATTCCTGATAATCAATGACCCAAAATATCATGTGTACATTGGCAACGATATATTACATCGCTTTGCTATACACATGGATCTGGTAAATACCACTGTGGTCCAGATTAAAATAAAACCCAAGTAGTTTCATAAATGAACATGAAGCCTTTAAATAATCTTAGTTACTGCCATATGCAGTAAACATATTATTACCACATGAGGTCATTAGTCATACAGGTACTAATACATTTTTTTTATTACCCGGCCATGCATAAATAGGCCAGAATTTCAAGAACCCTACTGCATTAAAATGTTTCGCAGACAGGACGTATATAGAAAAGATTTCAGTAAATCACACTCATGAAAATTAAACGTTTTCATGGAGTTCAAAAATATGTTTGTGAAAAGATTCCTGTGATATGGTCTAATAGACATACGCATTACCAGGATTCAATCTGATCCAAGTGAAAACGCACCTTATGTTTTAAATCAAACATTGCTGTCTTTCCCTAGCTTGCTATGTTTCTCTAGTGGAGACCATTAAGAGTTTCGAGGAGAGGGGTGTTGTGGGATCAGTGCACTGGATCTTATGATAATCCTATACTTGATATTCTTAAACCAATTGGTCAATGCGTTTATATGCTGGTCTGAGACAGATAAATAAACGAGTATATATGTACGGCTAAGCTGTGCCATATATTGACGGATGCTTGATATAAAAAATACAAAGCGCTAAGTACTTCACTACACTAAATCATGCTCAATGATGGTGGAACGTTCAGGTAAGTTCTGAAGACCCATACAAGCTGGCATTTAAAGGTGGTAAGAAATAGTACAAATGGATCAGAATGTTATTTGATCAGATAAATTAAGTTTGAATTTGATGTTCTTTTTTCTGTTTGTTATTTTACATAAGGCCATTGCCTGATGTACCTTCAAGAAAAAGTTTAATATATGGATGATATTTTTGCTGAATAGCATAATGTTTGAAAAGCATATCCCAAAGTTCAGATATGTTCTTAACCAGTTGAGGGAGGCGGGTGTTTAAAATTTCATTTCAGGAAGACCAATGGTGTCGCTCCTAGGTTAATATCCTGAGGCCTAAGGTTTGCAGCCTAAATCTCACCACAAGAAAAAAATGGAGACTGTGATGAGGTCAAAAATATCTGCCAATATCAGTGAATTGAGGAAATGTTTGTGTATGGTATAAAATATTCAATTGTATGCTTGTCATCCTAGGTTCCAACTAAGAATGCTGGAAGGTAATGTATAAGAAGAGACTTATAAGGATCAAGAGAATGTGAATGTAATAATATGACATTGTGATATTTCTCTCCTAACTCACAGATCTTCAAATCTTATACTTCAGCATTAATGTTGATCCTGCCAATTATGGCAGAATTATATCATCATTAGATCATTGATGATTTTAGTTAATTAAAATATAGTTAACCAATCGCTATATCATATATATATATAGCATAGTTAGAAAATGTAAAATATTAGTTAATAAGAATATGTATTCATAATGTCTATTTACTCAAATAGATAAAAAGACTGTATGGATGATGTTAATCCTTTGCGTCCAGTTCCGGAGGGAACCTGTCACCAAACCTCAATGCAGACCAGATCCTTGATTGGTAAAGACGAAGTTGACCACCAAAAGACACAGCGATTGTTTGGATGATGTTAAGCCGTGATGCCCAGTTCCGGATGGAACCTATCACCACATCGAATCCTTCATCAGGAGTCATGAAGCAAGACGCTCCAGGATTCGTATTGCCGGAAAGAAAGAAAGTCCCTTGTTTGCTTGAATCCCAGACTATCCATTGAAAGGAGGGATATTGAATCCCATTTTCAGCTTGTAACTTTGCAAGAGCGGATTCACTGGAGAGTTTCTTCAATTGCTGGTTTACCAGCCTTGTGTTTTATCACATTTGAAATGGGGGGGGGGGGTGACACCACCACTGCAACAGTTCATTTTGTTTTTATAAAGACTTGAACTCATCAACAAAGATCCAAGTCATACAAGAACATTCTTTATCATATGGATGAAGAGAGGAACGTTCTTCAAATATAAAGAAAAATAATAATATGGCCATATCTTTTAAACAACTGTGATATTTCTTCTGACCCGTTTCTTAGTATGTCCGTGACTATTCGTCAGAATACAAGAGACGTGGGGGGGGGAGGTTTGTCAGAACATTTGAGGTTAAAAGAATATACATATAGGCCTTTATATTATGCAGATTGTATTTTTTTTTATATTGTTCCTATTCATATGTATTATGAACAAGAGGGAGACCATTTTGTCTCTAAAGTTTAAAATAGCTCATGATATGCTATGAACAACACTTTGGTTTCTACTTTCTCTTTAAGAGGTTAACCCAAGTTCACTATCTTTAAATTAATTTTCTGTCTCACAAGAAGGCATTGTTTTTCTGTATCTTTTTCCCAGACTATAAACTCAAAGCTTTTGAACACTTAAGAAAATATACTGGCCTCCCCGGGTGGTAATTCAAAGGTTTGACACTTAGAGATAAGGGGGGTGTTGATACGGGCTAACACAAACTGTGTAGTATTGTATTTACATAACGAGATCAAAGGGTTTATTCACAAATAAGCTGCCTACTGTATATCTTAAATTGGTTATTTTAAGTATCTTCACAAAGTATCTGTTCTAGTAATCCATATATATGCATAAATGGGTTCATATATTAGGAAGTTACACATATAATATCTTATGAGGTGAGATCCTAATTGTGGAGGACATTAGAAGCTGTATTTGTAAAATGTAAGTTGAGGGTTGTGTTTTGAATGACTTTAGCTCCGAGGAATGTTAACAACCCATTAGCTGAGAGGGGGGTAGATTTTCCCAAGACATTACTCTGAGCCATTCGCCGAAATGTCTGAAGATGGTTGACACATTTGACACCACTAGACAATTAAGTGTGTTTTTCTAAGCCTTGGTCAAAGGGGGTCAAAAGTTTTATTTGGCCTCAGTGACCCTAACATTAGGAATTATTCCTTATACACCACTGCCCCTACAGGTTAAAAATGACATTGTTCAAGATGGCGTATATTTGGTTGCTAAGACAACCTTCCAAAACAGTTACCTAGTAATAAGATACACACCCACTTTTTGGAGGGAGATAAAAGTAGGAAGAGTTCAGGGTGTGAGGAGATGGCAAGAAAAACTGGAGAGGATCTCGGGAGGAGCGAAAGAAAGGGACTCGATCTCTCTTGAAGGAAGCTGGAAGACGATCTTAAAACGTAAACATGTAACAATGTTGGAAGGAGTCCTGTTGGACTCATAATGGAAGCTTCTCAAACAGACAGAACTTTAACCTGGTAACTTATTTATTTTGTTTATTTACCTGCTTTGGTAATGGAGTTGTTTTTACATGCACATAACTAAAACCATTTAAATATATATGGCAAAGCAATTTGGAATTATCTATATTTTTAACTGCTGTATAAAATAATGATAATCCAAATATTAAGGCACATACCCTAATTTGGTTGTCTTTAAAAAGCTAGAGCTGAGTTGGTACAATGGGGTTTTATTATGATATATGTGTAAAAATAGATTCTTTCTAAAATTAATAAAGCCTTGATTGTTTTGTCAAGCCGTGTCTCTTATATGACACTTGGTCTGGACACGTTTAAGAAGTGTAATCAGGAGATGATAATAGTGTTAAATTCAACAAAAGAGTGTTTACACCTTCCGTGAAGTAACGGAGAGACATTTCACAAGAGTTACCAAGTTTTAGATGTACAAGTATCATTTAAGTATTGAACTGTGAATATACTTTGTCACATAGAGCTTGCATAGAAATGTATGTAAATATTATCTGGACATTAACCATCATTTATCTTTGATTGTGAAAGTATATCCGTTCATTTGTTTGATCACGACTTATACCTGATCTTAATTTGCACTGTACTTTAGTTAATAAATATATAAAATATTTTAAGCAACATTCATTTGTGTTACTTGTCTTCAAACTAGCACGGATATAAAGAACTTAGAATTTCTTGATATTGTAGGATTGTGATCTCCCAAATCATAGGTTTGCATATTTCCATAAATACAATAATATTTTTATATTTCAGTATAAACATTCTGACATATTGGTAGGCACTATGCTGAGATGTGTCAATGTTTCTGACATATATATGGAGGCACCGCTGGGATCTGTCTAAGTTTGAAACAAGTGATATATTTGTGCAAAGTTATATATATTTTATTGTCATAAATAAAAAATAAAAAATATATATTAATTTTTAAAAAATGTATATTTTTTTGGTGTTTTTGCTATTGCCATTGTTAGTTGCAATATTGGAAAATTACAAATACAAAAGTTACTTTTAGTGCAGCCGGTCCTGCTGATGCAGAGAATGAAATTGGTATGCATCACAGAAAAAACAGAGAATTTGCAAAATATCAGGTGATATCTTCTGTAAGAAAAGTATCAGAGAAATTAAGACAGAACTTGGTCCCTGTAAGTCAGTTATTACTGCAAGAAGGACCATGTGTACTTTGGATTATAAGCCCAATCAAAGTACCAGAGAACTTTTTAAAGTTTTCAAGAAAGCCCATTACTTGGCTAAGAAAAACCCAGATTTTGAAAGCCATGGATTTTTCCAACGGTTTGATGAGGCTTTGCCAAATAAAATTAAAATTATTGTGGCCTGGGATTACTATCCCAAAAATTGATTGTATTGGCTGATAGAGCACCATCCTTTTTGCTGTTCTACAGTACAGTAAAGAAGCTTCAAGAATAAATTTAAATAGCCTGCTCAAAAAAATAATAGCTTAAAAAGAGCAGGGACAAATTGAGGCTTCAAATATAATTAGGCTGGAATTGTTAAAAACTCCAGTCCTCCCAATTAAAAGTTTACACCCAGTTTTAAAAACTAAAAAGTGAAATCTAGCTTAGGTGTTCAAATATTTAAATGTCTGTAATTGACCAAGAGAAAGAAACATGAGCAGAGTAACATGTTTAAAGACATTTTTTTTTCTTTACTCTAAAAATTAGTTCCAGCCCCTCCTTTACAAAAGTGGGAGGAGGCTGAGTTTATCTTCTAAGCCAAACTGCTGTTTAAAGAGCTGACAGGTTTCAGGAATGTTGTCTGTGTAAAAAGGTGGGGGCGACTTGCTCTTTATACAAACACACACAGCTGACAAAGTGAAACCAAAATTGTTACCTGTCATTTCAATTGTATTTCCTGTTTTATAGATTGTCTTCCTTACAGGTATTTTATAATAACAGGATACCATAAGAAGTTATTGGATAATATTCAAGAAATTATTTTGTTTCAGAAACATTTATAATAAATCCAAGAATTTATTTTCTGAAAAATATATCAGCTAAAATTAATTTTAAAAGCTGACTTTGTAAATATTTTAGGCACTGCCCTGAAATCATAAAAATAAAAAGCCCAGTTGAACTTCAACTTAAAAGGGAATGAAGTAATTTACATTCCCGCATTTATAGTTAATATGCCCAATGATCGACTACGTACTCTCAAGTGACAAGGCCATACACAATAACCTTCTCAGTTCTCTTACAATCAGTGAGTATAGTTGAGATCCATCTCAGGAATATTTAAATTCTAGATGGCACCTTGTGTACAGGCAACTCCACTTCCCTAAAAGAAGGGTTAGACAGGAGGTTCATACAAAAGGTATGTCCCCTGGAAAATAGTTGAGAGATATGCTTGGAAGGTGATATTCTCAATGCTCACATCCATACAGTGTATGCTGACTCCATTGAGCTTAGTAATTATACGTAATTCCTACTGGGATTGTATGGTATTCTTTTCCCTAACAGGTTAGTGACCTGGGGAATGTTAATAAGGTTCATATTTATGCCAGGAATATAATCACAATAGTAGAAAATTATAAAAAAAAAAAATTGAGGAAGAAGTAAACTGTTACGAAACGGACGTAGGGTGGAGCGGAGCGCTGTCGTCACCTCTGATACTTCCAATAAGGACGGGTGTCTGTTGAATGTGCTACGGCCGGCACACCAGACGTAATCAGGCGATTTTTTAACTGCATACATGTAAGTGCAAACTTGCTTTTTATGGAATAAATTTTAAAAAGATATAATACACTATGTGGAGTGTGTTCCATTCTTTCTATACATATGTGCCCATTGATGAGAACCGGAGGTCGGTGTTTTAGGAACCTCATGTGCTGTGTACTGCGGTGACCTGTGGGAGAAACTACTCAATGCATATATTGACCCTCTGTAATAGGGGGTCGTGTACAGCTGGTAAGGAGAAATCCTGCTTTTTGGTGGTGGAATGTCACAGATGAATGTGGACACAGCATTTTTGTATGATTTTTAGATGAAGCACTGGTGTTAATACTTTGGATTTTATTTATACAAACTTTTTTTGATGGACTATTATTTATAAATTTAAATTTATATTTGATGTTCATATATTTATAGTTTGTCTTATATACACACCTCTTTTTCACTTATCAGTTCATTTGATCTGTGGTTTATGGGGTAATTGTTAATTTTCAATATACTTTATTACTGTCACAGTGATTGGTCACGGGGTAGCGCGATTTCCACCAATTTTTTTCTTAATCATTACCATGTATGGTAGTTCACATTTTTAATCGCAGCTCCCCATAGCTACAAAGCTACCAGTTAAACGTCTGGAGTTTTTTCCTTTTTTCTCACTTTAGTTTATTTAGCGCAGTTTTTCTCTTTCTTTTCCACAACATTCATTTGTGTTACTTGTCTTCAAACTAGCACGGATATAAAGAACATAGAATTTCTTGATATTGTAGGAAATGCCCCTGTAGACGTCCTTTGAGGAACGAAACGCGTCGGGGTATGCATTTTGCTCCCCATATTGCCTTTTAAATATACTTTGAACTGTGATCACTTTTATTTTGTATGCTGGCTTTTTTGATTAAAATCCATCTATGACCTGCACCATTGGAGTCCCCTATTTTTTTTCCTTTCTTTGCATGAATCTGCGAAAGACAAGGCTTTTTTCAGTTTTCTCCAGCTGGTTCTTCCAACACCCTGGTTAGGGTCACCATTCTCTCAAGCCTGATTCACCTGAATGTCTGGTGGATTACCATGATCCGCATATCAACTTCCCAGTAGGATCTTCAGTGTTGAATGCTATTGGTGGCTGACAAATCTCGGGCCTATCCGTCTTACCAGGACTGTTGATATCTGACTGCCAAGGAAGGGAACTACAACATCTTCCAGATTCCTGGTGACACCTTCATGTAGCAGTCGTTTGGGATACCTTTAAGCTCGATTGATCCGGTGTGGTATGACATTCGGGTCCAACGTTTCCGGTAAGCGCATATGCATGTCATCGTTTACTTGAAGACTAGTGTCGGGAGTTCTTCATCCACTTGATGATACCTTCTTTTTGTATTGGGACACTATATCACATTGAAATTTTGTTTATATAGTAGAAAGAAAGGGGGGAAAAGTACTGCGCCAACCTCAAATGATGAATATAAGCTGCCAACACAACAACCAGACAAAAGTGTAAAAAAATGTATATATATAAAGTGTGGCGCTGTATTAGAAAGGAATATGATATCCTATATCGTGATGGACCCTAAAGAGAACCGTACACCTTACTGGAGGCCCAATAAGAATGCATACACCTCAATGGTGAAAAAGACGCATATATCATGCATTCGTAGTGAAATGTGTATATATAAAACAAAATCTAATTGTGATCATATCCTGAAATCCCGTGAAACAATAAATACTAACAAAAGTCCTATAGAACAGTGAAAAATGAAAAATAAAAAATGAATGGTGAAATAAATCACGAGTGATGGGGTATATAGTGACAATTAAACCTTTAATGAAAAATGTATGACATATGAAAAAAGTCCACAGAGTTCAATAGTAATTAACTCTAGAATGTCTTTCAATAGATGTCAGGGCTGAAAACCATATCGGAGAACATCATATATGTGGCTTGGTAAAAATCTTGTCCCAGATGTTTCTCTAAGGTGGACACTGTATATGCCAGCAGGCTGTAACACCCGGGAGTGCCTTCACCGTTGGATCAGGGAAGAAGTAAGTAATAAATACTCTTACCAAGTGTTGTAGATCCAGCTCACCATATAGCGGTGGATCTATTAGGCTTGTGTCCACGTCAGGGACCCACAGATGGAAATCCTAGGCTGTTGTCCTCTCCCAATAAGCAGCGTTTTTCAGCGTCTTTCAGCCGTGAAACTCACTCCAAGTGTAAGGGATCAGCCTACAGAACCGAATCTTCCAATATGAATAGCATCAACCATGAAAAAAACGGGAAAAGATCCTGCACATAGTGTAAATCCAAATATGGAATTTATTAAAAGCACAATAAAAATCCAATACAAAAAATCCAAATGGACAGCTCAATCAAAAACAAATCCAAAAAAGGAAAAACTTCAGAAATGGTAGGTCCAAAATTCAAAGATGCGTGGGGTGAGCAGCATGGGCTGGCATGTAAACCCGACGCGTTTCGTCTACAAAAGACATCAACTGTGGTACACGCCATCCCGGTGCCCCCCACGCTTTAAATAGGAAGAGATATTACCTTAATTGTGTACCTGTATGTCCCGTTGTGCGTCTCACTTCCGGGATTGATAGGTCACATGGGCAACTCAATGTCATGTGACTGGAGTCACATGCGCTTCCCGACCAATCATGGAAGCGCTAATAGAACATGATGCGCCGTCAACGTGGCTGACGCCGCCAACGTCTCATCAGCGCATATTGATTTGGAACCCTCACAGATGACGCGACCGCTCGCAAGGAATGCTGGGGAATGTAGTCGCAACGCAATGAAGCAAAACGACCCTCTCCATACAGCATATCTCAACACAAATACATGCTTGTGGTCATCACGTCACACAGAGGGGGCGGAACAGAGCGCATTGGGATACGGAGCTCTAAAGTATGTCTGTTGACTAAAACCCGGAGCTCCTCTTACCCAATGTGATGAAAGGAAACATCACGCAATGTGCCCGGCAAAAAAAATATATAAATAAATCAGGACTAATAAAAAATGACATCAATGTCACATGTTCACAATGTCCATCCCGGAAGACAGGCACATTGTGTAGAATAAAAATATGTATAAACACACAATGGGACGACAGTGCACAATGGAACATCCATCGAAACCCCATATAACCAAATGGTATATATGGTCTATATAAAGTTTGGGGTGTGGAATGTTGGACACATATTCAACTCCCTGCCAAAACATATATACAAGGCTGAGCCTCTAATGATCAAAATATGCAAACAAATATATATATGTTAAAAATATAAAATATAAAAATATATATTGTGAACTATTGTTAAATGGAGCAAATGGCGGTATGCATAAACTATATCTACAAGGATTAAATAAAGAGGGGGAGGGGGCGGGATGAAGGGAACACAATGTTATGCTTGATTGATAAAAGCATTGATATCCCAATCAATATTGAGTCCATGAGGCCTATAACTTTTTAACTGATATATCCAGTAAGTCTCTAGTCTAGAGACCCCTTTAAGGCCAGATTCACCCCTCCAATGAGGAACAAATTTGTCTATAATCACAAACCTAGTGCCTCTAGGGTCCTTATTATGGAACTCTGAATAGTGTCTAGGGACACTGTGATTGGTTTTACCTTTTCTAATGCTGGTAAGGTGTTCTCCCACCCTAATCGAAAACGTACGAATAGTACGCCCTACATACTGCTTCCCGCATGGGCAGGTAAGTAAATAGACGATGAATTTAGTCGCACAGGTGGTGAAATGTTTCATTTTATAATTCACTCCCGTGGATGTAGAACAGAAGGTATCAGTTTTGCATCTACCACACAGATTGACCTGACATACCTTACATTTTCTACATGGGTAGTATGCCTTTAGGTGTGGAAAAAAGACCGGAATGACTGGAGGGTCAGTCACATTGGGTGCTATCTGACTTTTTAATGAGAAAGCACCTCTATAGGTCACTCCAGCTCTATCTGGAAGTGAAGGACCGAGGACTTGATCGTTTTTAAGGACTTTCCAATGTTTCTGGAAAATGTCCTTAATTTGTTTGTGTTGGGCGGAAAATGTGGTGAAAAAAGACCATTTAAATTTAGACTCTTGAGTTGGTTTACTTCGTTCTATTAGTAATGAATCCCTACTGGTGGTTGTAATACATTGGATTTCTTCATCTATCAAAGTGGAATTGTAGCCCTTATCTACAAACCTGGTTTTAAAAATGTTTGCTTGATATTGAAAATCTGAAAGATTAGAACATTTGCGTCTGATCCGCAACAATTGACTTCGTGGTACTGATTTTAACCATGCTGAATGGTGACAACTGTCGACCGGAACGTATCCATTCCGGTCGGTGGACTTAAAGAACGTTTTGGTCTGTAAGCGGCCACCACTAGAAAAAATGTCCAAGTCTAAAAAATGTATATTGGTATAACTCATTTCATATGACAAATTAATACCAATATTGTTGTCATTGAGGGTAGACATAAAGGTCATGAGGGAGCCCTGATCGCCCCTCCATAGGAGGAGGATGTCATCAATGTATCGAACCCAGAGAACAATCTCGGGACGATCTAAAGCATCCTCCCCCCATTTGGCCATAAAAATATTGGCCAGGCTGGGAGCAAATTTTGCTCCCATTGCGACTCCCTTCTGTTGCAAAAATAAGTCACCATTGTACCAGAAGTAGTTGTGTGTTGTTGCAAATTGTAGGAGATCCATAATGTATCTTTTTGGGGTTTTTGGCAAGTTGTTATCTCTAAATAGAAACAAACTAACAGCCGATAGGCCTAATTCATGAGAGATGCATGTGTATAGTAAGGCCACATCGGCCGTCACTAGTAAGATATCCTCACTATAGTCGACCTGCTGCAATACTGAAATAGTATGCCTTGTGTCTTTAAGGTACGATGGGATTGATCGAACAATCAGCTGTAAGTGAAAATCTATATATCTCCCTATTCGGGAGGTCACAGAGTCTATACCGCTGATGATCGGGCGGCCGGGAGGATGGTTGGCATCTTTATGTACCTTTGGAAGGTAATAGATGATGGGAATGCGTGGAGCAACCGGTACTAAATAGCTTTTTTCTTTTTTATCCAAGATGCCAAGCTGGGCCCCAGTGTCTATAAGATCCGTCAGCGTTCTCTTAAAACTCTGTGTAGGGTTCTTAGGTAAACGTACATATGTATCAGTATCACTTAAAATCTTAGTCATCTCTGCATGATAAGCTTTTTTGTCAAGAACCACTATCCCTCCACCCTTATCAGCAGGGCGTATAGTGAGGTCTTTACGTTCGCACAGTGCCTTGAGACCAGTCTTGATCTTAGGGTCACTGTAAATTATTTTCTTGGGTAATGCCTCCAAATCCTTTAGTACCAAGTCCCTAAACACCTGAATGGAAGGTGCTGTGGAACCAGGGGGATTGAAAAGTGAGGGATTTGGGAACCCTGAATGAACAGTAAGAGAAGTGTTTTCAGGTAAACATGGTCTAACAGGGTTAGAGATAAAATATCTCTGTATATTGAATTTCCGCACATATTTGTGCACATCTATGAATGTGGCAAATTTGTTTAATATTTCAATCCTTTATTTAAAACTGTTTTTTCTGCATCAGTAAAAATGGCTGAACTTAAATTAAAAATCCCCTCCATAGTTATATGCATTTTCTTTTTCTTGGCGCGCCATCCGCCTCTACATCCACGTTTGGATCGGGGTTTCGATTGTACCCACTCTGCTCCTGATAAAAAAAACCTGAGTATGAGGGCCCTGGATGGTTATGATTATAACTGTACGGGGACCTATTAAATTGATGACTATCATCTTTGTCCCCATGATTGTGTTGAGATTGATATGTTCCATGTTCTTCTCTAAGAGGAAAAAACCTATTATAGGTTTCTATCTGCGTTCTTTGTGATTGATAGGGGTGGTAATCATAATCATAATGACCCTGCCCACTTCTACCACGTGGTGAATCATGTCTCCAATGTTCACGGGAATGGTCCCTTCTACCTCTGTTATTACCTCGAGGCCCTTTACCCCTTTACCCCTCCCTGAGGTGGATAAGGGCCTTTTTGTTGAAAGGTGGGAGTACGTTCACCAGCTTGTTTAGGGTTGAACTCCCTAGGGCCATGTAGACGATTTTGAGGTTGAACCGATGTGGATTGCTGTGGTCTTAATTCCCCTACTAATGGAACAGTGACATCCATAGTGTTGGAATTGCCTTCAATTGTTCTTAATACACTCTCCTTGGATTGCCAACTAAAAACACAACCGTTTTTGTAATCACTAACATCCCGAGTATATTTCTTTTGCTTCTTTGTTTTTTGTTCTTTCTCTTCCTTCTCTAAATTAGTTTTTAAACTTGTGGACAACATACCATATTCTGAAGTGGATTTATGTGGTAGGAGTTTATCCCTAATTTCTTTAATCTCTTTATCGATATGTCCCAAGCGGGTAACTTTTTTCTCTAATAAAAAAGAAATAAAGGAAATTCCTGCATCATTAAAATAACGAAACCATGAGCGATGTAGACACTTTGTGTGTTGATTCACACATTTTATTTTCCTGGGTGTTTATTGCCCAGCCTCCCCCCCCCCTTTTTGTTTGTGCTATATCACATGGTCACATAATTTTTTGATATAGTTCAGTTTTTCTGGCCTATATGTAGCGCTGCATATATCACCCCCTATTATAGGAAATGACTTTGTGTTTTCGCTTTCAGTATACTATAAAGATTTTTACCTTCATGGTTTTTCTAGGTGGTGTGTTACTGTTGTTCTAAGATTTTTCTGTTATTTTTGAATAGTCAATGTCATTAATTTTATTTTGTATTGTATATCCTCTTCTAATAAAGCATAGAATTTTATATATCTAACCGTGTTGTGCCTACAAAGTCCATCTGCCAAACTTACCCATTTTAAATTGTCAGTCATGTTCCCCCATGAACTTGGACCTGAATGCACTATAATTTGACTTCTTCACATAAGGCTTGCTCACTGCGGTGCAAAACCTTGTTATTTCCATCCAAAGTCTGCCAAAGAGACACCAGAATTTATCCCAAAAATATCTAATCTGGTTCCGAGTGCACTAAAATGTGGCCTCGTCATATAGACTAGCTCCCCAAGGCCGTTGTTTACAAAATAAAGAAATCTTGCAGAGAAAATCAATTTAAATGCTTTTTTGTTTTCTTTATATATGTCAGTTTTTCTGCAGCGGGTTCTATACACGGCACATATTTACACTTTACAAGCAGACTAAGGGGACCCCCCCAAGCAATATATTTAAATAAAATTTTCATTTTTATTGTTTTACTTCAAGCATCATTAAAATCACTGCTCTTTTAACAACGATCTTTTTAAAAAAAGTTTATGCATTAATACATGTATCCCCAGGGCAGTACCCGGGCCCCCATACCCTTTTTTATTGCCAATAACTTGCATATAAGCCTTCAAAATGGGCACTTTAGATTTTTTTGGTCGAACTCTACTACTAATAATACTATTTTCATCAGCAAATTCATGGATTTGCTGTGTTCATAACACAGTTACCCTAACACAGCTGCCTTCTCCCAATCAATTGTAATCACATTGCCATGACTATCCTTTGCTCCAACTCTTCTTTTTTACTAATTATATATGTAATAATATAGTTAAAAAAATTGTTGTGATTCTCTTTACTCTCCTCTCATCTCTGTGTCTCTGTGTCTTTGTTTTCCTTTTTCTTCACACATATTTTTATTAGAGATGCACCGATATCGATACTGGTATCGGTGCCGATACTAGGCATTTTTTCAAGTATCGGTACTCGCAAAAATGCTCCGATACCCAAAACCGATACCGGAAGTGACGTCAGCTGGGGGCAGGACACCTCCTCTTCCCCTCTGACAGTGGGGTTCGGAGCAGTACGTGATCTACGGTGCCAGGACAGGAGGGGGGTGGGAAAATCCACAGCACAGTGAGAACAGGCTGACAACTGGCCACACTGACACTTCTGCTCCTTTTTTCATTATGCAGCACTGCTACGATCCTCTCCTGCCTCTGTAAACAAGAGGGTGGGTGATGTCATGACTCATCCTGTTCCTGCACAGAGAGAGAGCTGTCTGGATGGCTGTCTGCTATCCAATAACAGAGAGTGGGGAGTCGCCAAGGTCAAGGGGCTGGACAGCATCAGCACATGTGTTTCTGTGAGGCAGCTGTGGAAGTCCCTGGAAGCAGAACCGAGTAATGAGGAGAGCAAGTCCTGCAAACAGGTTAGTGTAGTATGTACAGGACAGTGTCAGCAGGGTACAGACCAGTCTTATACACTAGCACTGTACTGTATATGTTATACACACACCAGTCTGTATATGATGTACTGTACAATGTCAGTGTACAGACTGGTCTGTACCTAACACCCTCATAACGCCCTGTACTGTTCCCTCCTAATACCCTCTTAACGCCCTGTACTGCGCCCTCCTAACACGCTCTTAACACCCTGTACTGTGCCCTCCTAACACCCTCTTAACGCCCTGTACTGCGCCCTCCTAACACCCTCTTAACGCCCTGTACTGCGCCCTCCTAACACCCTCTTAACTCCCTGTACTGCGCCCTCCTAACACCCTCTTAACGCCCTGTAACGCGCCCTTCTAACACCCTCTTAACGCCCTGTATTGCGCCCTCCTAACACCCTCTTAACGCCCTGTACTGTGCCCTCCTAACACCCTCTTAACGCCCTGTACTTCGCCCTCCTAACACGTACTGTACTGCACCCTCCTAACACCCTCTTAACGCCCTGTACTGCGCCCTCCTAATGCCCTGTACTGTCCCCTCCCTGTGTTACCTCCTCCTTTACCCACCAGCTGTCACCTCTGCCCCCATGTCTCTCTGTCCCCATGACCCTCCCATCCTCTTTCCCCAGCCATCACAGCCTTTTTCTTCTCAATTCTCCCACCCCACAATCCCTATTTCACCACACCCTCAACTACCCTGCCCTCACTTACCCCTCTACTTCCCACTCTGCCCTCACCCCAGCCTCGCCCAACTCCCTAACAACCCCCCTCCCAAACCACCCTCCTACCTATGCGATAGGTATCGATAATTGGTATCGGCGAGTACTTGCAAAAAAGTATCGGCACTCGTACTCTGTGTTAAAAAAGTGGTATCGGTGCATCCCTAATTTTTATTATTATTATTATTCATTCTTTTTTTTTGTTTGTTTTTTTTTACATACATTTACAATCTCTGTTGAAGTCGTTTGACGAAACGCCGCGTCAGAGCGTGACCCACGGCATCCCCGCTAACCCGGAAGTGACTTGTGTGCTTCACACACTCCGCTCTCCTACTAGGAAGCTGCTGTGGTGTCTGCAAGGATTCACCAACTCTCCATGGACGACTGGATCTGGTGATAGCGCCCTCTGGGGTCACTTTTATGCTAATTTTTTGTGATTTGATGTACGTAGATAGGTTTAAGGGGGCTTTAAGTGTATGGGCTACTTTGGAATAATAAAACAGGATTACACTATATTGCTGTTCCTTGTTTTTATGACCTTGTGTCGAGCTCCTGTGCCTGCTGTCCCTGCCTGCTGGTGATGGTCCATGAAAAAGTGGCTGGTGTATCTGCTTAAGGCTCTGATTTTTCTGGTGAGTTTAACCCCCTTGGGAAGAGTATATCACGCGGTGGATTGAGATTATTGTTTCTCCCTGGTGGAATGTGCATGCTAGGATTACTACTAAGACACCATTTAGCACTTTGGATTGTTTACATCACCATGACTACATCTTTTTTTTTTTTATTATACTTTTTATTGGAGAATTATTCAACATGTAGTTACATACACCCACATTTGTGTGGAAAAAGAAACAAATTTTCGTACAAAAATATCTTTACATATTTCCTTACTTTTCCTTTTCCCTATTTCCTTCCCTATGTTCTCCCCTCCCCCCACACCCCCCCCCTATTCCCCTGATCTGTCCCCCTCCTGTCCTATTCTTTTCCTATCATTCCCTGGACGTATTTATCTGATTGTTTAAATATTCTCAATTTTTCCCATGTTGTCCTGTAATTTTCCCCCTTTCCCTGCTCTCCCTGGCTCAGGTATTCCATTTCTGAGATATACTCTACCCGTTCAATCCATTCTTTAATAGTCGGTTTCTTTATAGATATCCAGTTTCTTGGAATTAGTCCTTTTGCTGCGTTAAGTAATGGTGGGACTAATGTTTTCTGGTATTGCTTTTTTGTTTTATTTGTACCATGAAATAGGCATGTCCACGCGTTTTGTATTATTTTTTCCCCCGTGACTGCTTCAATATAATCCAAAATCTCTGTCCAGTACTCCTCTATTATTGGGCATTCCCACCACATATGCATCGTTGTTCCCACTTGCTTACAACCCCTCGCACAGAGTGGGGAGTTGTTAGGATGTATTTTATTCATTCTTTCTGGCGTCCAATGCCAGCGTACCATACTTTTATAATTTGCTTCTATTGTGGTTACATCCGAAGCATAGCTGTGTACTGCCTCAATAATTTGCCTCTCGTCTAGTTTTCTGCCCAGATCTTGCTCCCATTTTTCTATAAAGGGTAATGGTCCTTCTGTTTCTAGTTCTGTTAATATTTTATACACCTAAGATATACCGTGTCTCAAAGGCTTTTTACTACATATCTTTTCTAGTGGGGTTAGTGTATTTTCATCTCTAATTGGTTGTGGAATAGGGATGAGCTTTGTGTTCGAGTCGAACATACGTTCGACTCGAACATCGGCTGTTCGATCGTTCGACGAAGATCGAACGATTTGGGCCGTTCGCGCCAAATGCGAGTGACGCGAACGGCCCACAATGCACTACGCCATCGCAGTGTCATCCAGGCGCTGTGATTGGCCAAGCATGCACTGTGACCCCGCATGCTTGGCCAATCACAGCGCCGGCAGCGAGGAGAGCAATGATTGGCCACAGGCAGGATGCCTGTGGCCAATTATTGCTGAGGGGGTTTAGTACACGCCCCACACTATAAAAGGCCGCCAGCGCGGCGGCCTTGTGTAGTGTGTTCCGGAGCAGGGAAAGAGAAGCATAGGCAGGGACAGTGTCATTTTTTTTCCTTTACTAATCCTGGATTCCTTGTGTTTAGGGACAAATAAGGATAGGTAGGGAGAGTGTCAGTGACAGTGTGTTATTCTGTGCTAAACCTTGTTTGTAGGGACAGAGAGGTACAGTGAGGGAAAGTGTCAGTGTGCTATTCTGTGCTAATCCTTGTTTGTATGGACAGAGAGGTACAGTGAGGGAAAGTGTCAGTGTGCTAGTCTGTTCTAAACCAATCTTGCTGAAACATATTTTCAATCCTTGAGTTTAGGGACAGAGAGGTACAGTGAGGGAAAGTGTCAGTGTGCTATTCTGTGCTAAATCTTGTTTGTAGGGAGGGACAGAGTAGGACAGCGAGGGAAAGTGTCAGTGTGCTATTCTGTTCTAAACCAATTTTGCTGTTCCATATTTTCAATCCTTGAGTTTAGGGACAGAGAAGGACACTCGTGGAAATTATCAGTGTGCTATTCTGTGCTAAATCTTGTTTGTAGGGAGGGACAGAGTAGGACAGTGAGGAAAAGTGTCAGTGTGCTATTCTGTTCTAAACCAATTTTGCTGTTCCATATTTCAAATCCTTGAGTTTAGGGACAGAGAAGGACACTCGTGGAAATTATCAGTGTGCTATTCTGTGCTAAATCTTGTTTGTAGGGAGGGACAGAGTAGGACAGTGAGGGAAAGTGTCAGTGTGCTATTCTGTTCTAAACCAATTTTGCTGAACCATATTTTCAATCCTTGAGTTTAGGGACAGAGAGGTACAGTGAGTGAAACTGACAGTGTGCTATTCTGTTCTAAACCAATTTTGCTGTTCCATATTTCAAATCCTTGAGTTTAGGGACAGAGAAGGACACTCGTGGAAATTATCAGTGTGCTATTCTGTGCTAAATCTTGTTTGTAGGGAGGGACAGAGTAGGACAGTGAGGGAAAGTGTCAGTGTGCTATTCTGTTCTAAACCAATTTTGCTGTTCCATATTTCAAATCCTTGAGTTTAGGGACAGAGAAGGACACTCGTGGAAATTATCAGTGTGCTATTCTGTGCTAAATCTTGTTTGTAGGGAGGGACAGAGTAGGACAGTGAAGGAAAGTGTCAGTGTGCTATTCTGTTCTAAACCAATTTTGCTGAACCATATTTTCAATCCTTGAGTTTAGGGACAGAGAGGTACAGTGAGTGAAACTCACAGTGTGCTATTCTGTTCTAAACCAATTTTGCTGTTCCATATTTCAAATCCTTGAGTTTAGGGACAGAGAAGGACACTCGTGGAAATTATCAGTGTGCTATTCTGTGCTAAATCTTGTTTGTAGGGAGGGACAGAGTAGGACAGTGAGGGAAAGTTTCAGTGTGCTATTCTGTTCTAAACCAATTTTGCTGTTCCATATTTTCAATCCTTGAGTTTAGGGACAGAGAAGGACACTCTTGGAAATTATCATTGTGCTATTCTGTGCTAAATCTTGTTTGTAGGGAGGGACAGAGTAGGACAGTGAGGGAAAGTGTCAGTGTGCTATTCTGTTCTAAACCAATTTTGCTGTTCCATATTTCAAATCCTTGAGTTTAGGGACAGAGAAGGACACTCGTGGAAATTATCAGTGTGCTATTCTGTGCTAAATCTTGTTTGTAGGGAGGGACAGAGTAGGACAGTGAGGGAAAATGTCAGTGTGCTATTCTGTTCTAAACCAATTTTGCTGAACCATATTTTCAATCCTTGAGTTTAGGGACAGAGAGGTACAGTGAGTGAAACTGACAGTGTGCTATTCTGTTCTAAACCAATTTTGCTGTTCCATATTTCAAATCCTTGAGTTTAGGGACAGAGAAGGACACTCGTGGAAATTATCAGTGTGCTATTCTGTGCTAAATCTTGTTTGTAGGGAGGGACAGAGTAGGACAGTGAGGGAAAGTGTCAGTGTGCTATTCTGTTCTAAACCAATTTTGCTGTTCCATATTTCAAATCCTTGAGTTTAGGGACAGAGAAGGACACTCGTGGAAATTATCAGTGTGCTATTCTGTGCTAAATCTTGTTTGTAGGGAGTAGGGATGAGCTTCGTGTTCGAGTCGAACATACGTTCGACTCGAACATCGCCTGTTCGATCGTTCGACGAAGATCGAACGATTTGGGCCGTTCGCGCCAAATTCGAGTGACGCGAACGGCCCACAATGCACTACGCCATCGCAGTGTCATCCAGGCGCTGTGATTGGCCAAGCATGCACTGTGACCCCGCATGCTTGGCCAATCACAGCGCCGGCAGCGAGGAGAGCAATGATTGGCCACAGGCAGGATGCCTGTGGCCAATTATTGCTGAGGGGGTTTAGTACACGCTCCACACTATAAAAGGCCGCCAGCGCGGCGGCCTTGTGTAGTGTGTTCCGGAGCAGGGAAAGAGAAGCATAGGCAGGGACAGTGTCATTATTTTTCCTTTACTAATCCTGGATTCCTTGTGTTTAGGGACAGATAAGGATAGGTAGGGAGAGTGTCAGTGACAGTGTGCTATTCTGTGCTAATCCTTGTTTGTAGGGACAGAGAGGTACAGTGAGGGAAAGTGTCAGTGTGCTATTTTGTGCTAATCCTTGTTTGAAGGGACAGAGAGGTACAGTGTGGGAAAGTGTCAGTGTGCTATTCTGTTCTAAACCAATCTTGCTGAACCATATTTTCAATCCTTGAGTTTAGGGACAGAGAGGTACAGTGAGGGAAAGTGTCAGTGTGCTATTCTGTTCTAAACCAATTTTGCTGTTCCATATTTTCAATCCTTGAGTTTAGGGACAGAGAAGGACACTCGTGGCAATTTTCAGTGTGCTATTCTGTACTAAATCTTGTTTGTAGGGAGGGACAGAGTAGGACAGTGAGGGAAAGTGTCAGTGTGCTATTCTGTTCTAAACCAATTTTGCTGTTCCATATTTCAAATCCTTGAGTTTAGGGACAGAGAGGTACAGTGAGTGAAACTGACAGTGTGCTATTCTGTTCTAAACCAATTTTGCTGTTCCATATTTAAAATCCTTGAGTTTAGGGATAGAGAAGGACACTCGTGCAAATTATCAGTGTGCTATTCTGTGCTAAATCTTGTTTGTAGGGAGGGACAGAGTAGGACAATGAGGGAAAGTGTCAGTGTGCTATTCTGTTCTAAACCAATTTTGCTGTTCCATATTTTCAATCCTTGAGTTTAGGGACAGAGAAGGACACTCGTGCCAATTTTCAGTGTGCTATTCTGTGCTAAATCTTGTTTGTAGGGAGGGACAGAGTAGGACAGTGAGGGAAAGTGTCAGTGTGCTATTCTGTTCTAAAGCAATTTTGCTGTTCCATATTTTCAATCCTTGAGTTTAGGGACAGAGAAGGACACTCGTGCAAATTATCAGTGTGCTATTCTGTGCTAAAACTTGTTTGTAGGGAGGGACAGAGTAGGACAGTGAGGGAAAGTGTCAGTGTGCTATTCTGTTCTAAACCAATTTTGCTGTTCCATATTTTCAATCCTTGAGTTTAGGGACAGAGAAGGACACTCGTGGCAATTTTCAGTGTGCTATTCTGTGCTAAATCTTGTTTGTAGGGAGGGACAGAGTAGGACAGTGAGGGAAAGTGTCAGTGTGCTATTCTGTTCTAAACCAATTTTGCTGTTCCATATTTTCAATCCTTGAGTTTAGGGACAGAGAAGGACACTCGTGGCAATTTTCAGTGTGCTATTCTGTGCTAAATCTTGTTTGTAGGGAGGGACAGAGTAGGACAGTGAGGGAAAGTGTCAGTGTGCTATTCTGTTCTAAACCAATTTTGTTGTTCCATATTTCAAATCCTTGAGTTTAGGGACAGAGAGGTACAGTGAGTGAAACTGACAGTGTGCTATTCTGTTCTAAACCAATTTTGCTGTTCCATATTTCAAATCCTTGAGTTTAGGGACAGAGAAGGACACTCGTGCAAATTATCAGTGTGCTATTCTGTGCTAAAACTTGTTTGTAGGGAGGGACAGAGTAGGACAGTGAGGGAAAGTGTCAGTGTGCTATTCTGTTCTAAACCAATTTTGCTGAACCATATTTTCAATCCTTGAGTTTAGGGACAGAGAGGTACAGTGAGTGAAACTGACAGTGTGCTATTCTGTTCTAAACCAATTTTGCTGTTCCATATTTCAAATCCTTGAGTTTAGGGACAGAGAAGGACTCTCGTGCAAATTATCAGTGTGCTATTCTGTGCTAAATCTTGTTTGTAGGGAGGGACAGAGTAGGACAGTGAGGGAAAGTGTCAGTGTGCTATTCTGTTCTAAAGCAATTTTGCTGAACCATATTTTCAATCCTTGAGTTTAGGGACAGAGAGGTACAGTGAGTGAAACTGACAGTGTGCTATTCTGTTCTAAACCAATTTTGCTGTTCCATATTTCAAATCCTTGAGTTTAGGGACAGAGAGGTACAGTGAGTGAAACTGACAGTGTGCTATTCTGTTCTAAACCAATTTTGCTGTTCCATATTTCAAATCCTTGAGTTTAGGGACAGAGAAGGACACTCGTGCAAATTATCAGTGTGCTATTCTGTGCTAAATCTTGTTCGTAGGGAGGGACAGAGTAGGACAGTGAGGGAAAGTGTCAGTGTGCTATTCTGTTCTAAACCAATTTTGCTGTTCCATATTTTCAATCCTTGAGTTTAGGGACAGAGAAGGACACTCGTGGCAATTTTCAGTGTGCTATTCTGTGCTAAATCTTGTTTGTAGGGAGGGACAGAGTAGGATAGTGAGGGAAAGTGTCAGTGTGCTATTCTGTTCTAAACCAATTTTGCTGTTCCATATTTCAAATCCTTGAGTTTAGGGACAGAGAGGTACAGTGAGTGAAACTGACAGTGTGCTATTCTGTTCTAAACCAATTTTGCTGTTCCATATTTCAAATCCTTGAGTTTAGGGACAGAGAAGGACACTCGTGGAAATTATCAGTGTGCTATTCTGTGCTAAATCTTGTTTGTAGGGAGGGACAGAGTAGGACAGTGAGGGAAAGTGTCAGTGTGCTATTTTGTTCTAAACCAATTTTGCTGTTCCATATTTCAAATCCTTGAGTTTAGGGACAGAGAAGTACAGTGAGTGAAACTGACAGTGTGCTATTCTGTTCTAAACCAATTTTGCTGTTCCATATTTCAAATCCTTGAGTTTAGGGACAGAGAAGGACACTCGTGAAAATTATCAGTGTGCTATTCTGTGCTAAAACTTGTTTGTAGGGAGGGACAGAGTAGGACAGTGAGGGAAAGTGTCAGTGTGCTATTCTGTTCTAAACCAATTTTGCTGTTCCATATTTTCAATCCTTGAATTTAGGGACAGAGAAGGACACTCGTGGCAATTTTCAGTGTGCTATTCTGTGCTAAATCTTGTTTGTAGGGAGGGACAGAGTAGGACAGTGAGGGAAAGTGTCAGTGTGCTATTCTGTTCTAAAGCAATTTTGCTGTTCCATATTTTCAATCCTTGAGTTTAGGGACAGAGAAGGATAGGCAGGGGACAGTGTCAGTGTCATTGTTGCTAAGCCTCCTGCACAGTATACACCTGAAGGTAGCCCTTATTGCTCTTTTTCCCATCTCCCTGCAGGCCATCCATTAAAATGTCTGGAAGGCAAACAAGGAGATGCAGACAGTCAGGAGGCAAAAAAAGAGGGCAAGCAGGCTCTGTGTCTGGGGGCAACAGTGCTGGTCGTGGACGCGGTGCATTGTCATCAGCACATGGCCATGGGACACGCTTGTCCTTCTTTTCGGCAGCTGGACATGTTGAGCCACATCATGCCGAAGACTTGGTAGAGTGGATGACCAAGCCCACCTCATCCTCCTCATCCTCTCTCACCCAGGCTCAGGGTACTGGCAAAGCAGCTGCCAAAGCGTCCTCTTCTCTGGTAACATTATGTTCATTAGTCAATCCTTCCCTAGACCCACCATGTCCTCCTCCTGAGGAGTCCCCCGAACTGTTTGAGCACAGTGTTGGGTACATGCTCCAGGAGGATGCCCAGCGTTTCGAAGGATCTGATGATGATACCCAGCTACAGGAAGGCAGCAGCGTGAGAGCAGAGAGAGGGGATGCTCAAGAAGGACACCAATCTGGCAGTCATGCTCCAGCAGCTGCAGCATACTGCCAGATTGGCTCCAGTGATGAGGAGGGAGGGGATGATGAGGTCACTGACTCCACGTGGGTGCCTAATAGGAGAGAGGAGGAGGAGGATGAGGAGGAGGCACATCTCCAACGAGGCAGGATGCCCTTGAGTGGCCAGCGTATGGGCAGCACACCGACGGAATCACACCGCAGAGCTCCGCCTGTGCAGGGCGCTGCCTCTGCCCGTCATTCAAAAAGTTCTTTGGTGTGGGCCTTTTTTGAGGCGAGTGCATCAGATCGCACAGCTGCTGTTTGCAACATATGTCTCAAGCGTATATCGCGTGGCCAAAACATCAGCCGCTTGGGCACCACATGCTTGATCAGACATATGTTGACCTGCCATGCAGCTCGTTGGCAAGCCTACCTTAAAGACCCACACCAAAGAACAAAGCTGACCTCTTCTTGCACCGCATCAGCTGGGATCTCCAACCCCACTATACCTTCACTCCTCTCTGAAACCTGCTCTGAGAGGAATGAAGGTGTAGAATTAGGTGTGTCACAGGCAAGTACTTGCGGGCACTCTGCTAGCAGTACACCAACGTCCGATTCTAGCAGGCAAATTTCCCTGCCCCTGCTGCTGGACCGTCAAAAGAAGTTCACTCCCAGCCATCCACATGCCCAGTGGTTGAATGCTAGCTTGGCTAAATTGCTAGCGCTTCAACTGCTGCCTTTTCAGTTGGTAGACTCGGCTCCCTTCCGTGAGTTTGTGCAATGTGCGGTTCCTCAGTGGCAGGTTCCCAAACGCCACTTTTTCGCACGGAAGGCGATTCCGGCTCTCTACAGGCATGTGGAAGGCAATGTCTTGGCCTCGCTGGACAGGGCGGTCAGCGGTAAGGTGCATATTACCGCTGACTCATGGTCCAGCAGGCATGGACACGGACATTACCTTTCTTTCACGGCCCATTGGGTCACTCTTTTGGCAGCTGGGAAGGATGCAGGACAAGGTGCAGTAGTGTTGGAGGTTGTTCCACCGCCACGCCTCCAAAATGCTACTACTGGTTGTGACACACCTCTCTCCTCCACCCCCTCCTCTTCTTCTTCCTCCATGGCCTCTTCCTGTGGTTTGTCCTCGGAACCAGCGGTGCTCCGTAGGCGTTCAAGGGGCTACGCAAGTACGCAGGCAAAAAGATGCCATGCCGTGCTTGCGCTGGTGTGTTTGGGGGACAGAAGCCACACTGGTGCAGAGGTCCTGTCTGCTCTGCAGGGGCAGGCCGAGAGGTGGTTGACGCCACGCCAGCTTAAGCCAGGAATGGTGGTTTGCGACAATGGCACCAATCTCCTCTCCGCCCTCCGACAGGGACAACTGACCCATGTGCCCTGTATGGCTCACGTCCTTAACCTGGTGGTGCAGCGGTTCTTGGGCAGGTACCCGGGCTTACAGGATGTCCTGAGGCAGGCCAGGAAAGTCTGTGTGCATTTCCGCAGATCTTATAATGCCAGTGCTCGCCTGGCTGAGCTGCAAAAGGAGTTGAACCTGCCCAAGAACTGCCTTATATGTGACATGCCCACCAGGTGGAACTCAACATTGGCCATGCTGCAGCGGCTGCACACGCAGCAGAGGGCCATCAATGAGTACCTGTGCGACTACGGCACCAGGACAGGGTCAGGGGAGCTCGGGTTTTTTTCACCACGCCAGTGGGGCATGATCAGGGATGCATGCACTGTCCTGGCACCATTTGAGGAGGCCACGAGGATGGTGAGCAGTGACAGTGCATGCATCAGTGACACTGTACCTCTTGTCCACCTGTTGGAGCACACGCTGCGTGGAATAATGGACAGGGCACTTGAGGCAGAACAGAGGCAGGAAGAGGAGGACTTCCTTGCCTCTCAAGGCCCCCTTTACCCAGACAGTGTTCCTTCTGTCCCACCCATCGCACAGGAAGAGGAGGAGGAGGAGGAGGAGGAGGAGGAGGATTGTGTCAGCATGGAGGTGGAGGCTGGCACTCAGCATCATCAGCAGCAGTCTTTTAGGGATGATTTACAGTCCCAAGAAACCAGTGGACTTGTACGTGGCTGGGAGGAGGTGGCTGCGGATCATGTCGTCCTTAGTGACCCAGAGGACTCCGGACTGAATGCCTCAGCTAACCTACGCTGCATGGCCTCCCTGATCCTGCAAAGTCTGCGGAAGGATCCTCGTATTCTTCGGATCAAGGAGAGGGACCATTACTGGCTGGCCACTCTCCTTGATCCACGGTACAAGGGTAAGGTTGCGGACCTTATCGTACCGTCGCAGAGGGAGCAGAGGATGAGACAACTCCGGGAGGCCTTGCAGAAAGGTCTGTGCAACGCGTTCCCAGAGACTGGGAGGTTACAAACTCCTGGTCCTGGACAACGAGTTGCTGAGGCTTCGGGCAGTCAAAGAAGGAGCGGTGGGGAAGGTGGCCGTCTGACCGATGCGTTCAGACAATTCTTTAGTCCGCAGCCCCAAAGTATGATCGGTTCCAGCAACCATCGCCAGCGTCTGATATACATGGTCCAGGAATACCTAGGGGCAAGGTCAGACTTGGACACCTTCCCCACCGAAAATCCTCTGGCTTACTGGGTCTTGAGGATGGATCACTGGCCAGAGCTTGCACAGTATGCAATTGAGCTACTGGCCTGTCCTGCATCCAGCGTTCTTTCAGAACGCACATTCAGTGCTGCTGGAGGATTTGTCACGGATCACAGGGTGCGCCTGTCCACCGACTCGGTTGATCGACTGACTTTTATCAAGATGAACCAGTCTTGGATCACCACCAGCTACCACACACCTGATGCTGATATAACAGACTAACTGATTTTAAAATGTCACATCCCTTCAAGACTGATGCTGATGCTGAGTGCCTGTGCTGTTATGTTGACTGGCTATCCTCCTCCTCCTCCTCAATGATACGATTAATGATGATAGCTTGGAAGATCATTTTGGTTTATGGGTGACGCCACCAGTGGCTAAGGCCCAATTTTTCAGCCTCTGTTTAACAGGGGCGTGTAATTAAAATTTTGGATGCAATACTTTGCAACAGGCCTCATTGCTGTGCTCCAAGTACAGTATCTGTGAGGGGTTGCAGTGTTGTGCCACCAGTGCCTAAGGCCCAATTTTTCAGCCCCTGTTCAACAGGGGCATGCAATTATAATTATTGATCTAATAATTCACAGCAGGGCCCATTGCTGCGCCCACCAAGAGTAACTGTCAGGCCTTACAGTGTTGTGGCACCAGCACCACCATCACCACCACCACCACCACCACCAAAGTCCCAATTTTTCAGCCCCTGTTCAACAGGGGCATGCAATTATAATTATTGATCGAATAATTCACAGCACGACCCATTGCTGCGCCCACCAAGAGTAACTGTCAGGCCTTACAGTGTTGTGGCACCAGCACCACCATCACCACCACCACCACCACCACCACCAAAGGCCCAATTTTTCAGCCCCTATTCAACAGGGGCATGCAATTATAATTATTGATCGAATAATTCACAGCAGGGCCCATTGCTGCGCCCACCAAGAGTAACTGTCAGGCCTTACAGTGTTGTGGCACCAGCACCACCATCAAAGGCCCAATTTTTACTACCACTGATCAACAATTATATGTTATTACAATTCCTGATATAATAGTTGACAGCAGGGCGTTCCAGCACCCACCAAGAGTAACTGTGAGTGCTTACAGTGTTGTGCCAACACCAACACCTAAGGGGCCAATTTCTGCAGAGTATATACGGCAGGTCCCTACTTTCAAACATCAAACTTACAAACGACTCCTACTTGCAAATGGAAGAAGACAACAGGAAGTGAGAGGAAATCTACCCCTTGGAAGGAAAATTCTCTCCTGTAAGAATTAATATGGGAGAAAGGTGTCTCCTCTCTACTGATGCTTTATCAACAATCCTTGTTTCAATAAAAACACCACATTTCAAAAACAGTTGTCATTGGGACGCAAAGTGAGGTGAAATGTTCTGAACAGGGGCACAGACAGCAAAAAAAATGTGACAGGGGTGATAACCGTTCCCTATGTTTTCCAAAAAGCTAAAAAAAAGGAATTTGGCATGGAGCTACACTTAAACAATGCAGCTGTTCAAAATTACAAACAGATTCTACATAAGAACAAACCTACAGTCCCTGTCTTGTATGCACCGCCTGTATACGGCTGTTCAGAGTATATAGGGCCTTTTTTAGTTTGTGTGCGGGGTTCCCCTTAATATCCATACAAGACCCAAAGGGGCTGGTAATGGGCTGGGGTAGGGGGGGGGGGTTGATGGGGTATCTATGCCATTTTTCCTTAAGATTTTCATCCATATTACCGGGACCAGACATTGCATTAAAGCCGCAAGCAGTTTTAAATGGCTTTTTTTCCTTTAGAAATGTTATTTTGTGCAGGGACAGTTCTAAACACAGGAAACACGTGGCACTTCACAGGCATACTTTAGACACCCCCCAGGTACAATATTTAAAGGAATATTTGACTTTTTTTTTCACTTTATGCATCATTAAAATGACTGCTCCCGGAAAACGTCCGTTTTTAAAACTTCTTTTTGCATTGATACATGTCCCCTGGTGCAGAACCCGGGTTCCCAAACTCTGTTTAGGACAATAACATGGATAATAGTCGTTATAATTAGCACTTTAGAATCCGAACGTTCGCATCCATTGTATTTAATAGGGTTCTAATGTTCGTGCGAACTTTCGGTCCGTTCGCGGGTTCTGGTGCGAACCGAACCCGGGGGTGTTCGGCTCATCACTAGTAGGGAGGGACAGAGTAGGACAGTGAGGGAAAGTGTCAGTGTGCTATTCTGTTCTAAACCAATTTTGCTGTTCCATATTTCAAATCCTTGAGTTTAGGGACAGAGAAGGACACTCGTGGAAATTATCAGTGTGCTATTCTGTGCTAAATCTTGTTTGTAGGGAGGGACAGAGTAGGACAGTGAGGGAAAGTGTCAGTGTGCTATTCTGTTCTAAACCAATTTTGCTGAACCATATTTTCAATCCTTGAGTTTAGGGACAGAGAGGTACAGTGAGTGAAACTGACAGTGTGCTATTCTGTTCTAAACCAATTTTGCTGTTCCATATTTCAAATCCTTGAGTTTAGGGACAGAGAAGGACACTCATGGAAATTATCAGTGTGCTATTCTGTGCTAAATCTTGTTTGTAGGGAGGGACAGAGTAGGACAGTGAGGGAAAGTGTCAGTGTGCTATTCTGTTCTAAACCAATTTTGCTGAACCATATTTTCAATCCTTGTGTTTAGGGACAGAGAAGGATAGGCAGGGGACAGTGTCAGTGTCATTGTTGCTAAGCCTCCTGCACAGTATACACCTGAAGGTAGCCCTTATTGCTCTTTTTCCCATCTCCCTGCAGGCCATCCATTAAAATGTCTGGAAGGCAAACAAGGAGAGGCAGACAGTCAGGAGGCAAAAAAAGAGGGCAAGCAGGCTCTGTCTGGGGGCAACAGTGCTGGTCGTGGACGCGGTGCATTGTCATCAGCACATGGCCATGGGACACGCTTGTCCTTCTTTTCGGCAGCTGGACATGTTGAGCCACATCATGCCGAAGACTTGGTAGAGTGGATGACCAAGCCCACCTCATCCTCCTCATCCTCTCTCACCCAGGCTCAGGGTACTGGCAAAGCAGCTGCCAAAGCGTCCTCTTCTCTGGTATCATTATCTTCATTAGTCAATCCTTCCCTAGACCCACCATGTCCTCCTCCTGAGGAGTCCCCCGAACTGTTTGAGCACAGTGTTGGGTACATGCTCCAGGAGGATGCCCAGCGTTTCGAAGGATCTGATGATGATACCCAGCTACTGGAAGGCAGCAGCGTGAGAGCAGAGAGAGGGGATGCTCAAGAAGGACACCAATCTGGCAGTCATGCTCCAGCAGCTGCAGCATACTGCCAGATTGGCTCCAGTGATGAGGAGGGAGGGGATGATGAGGTCACTGACTCCACGTGGGTGCCTAATAGGAGAGAGGAGGAGGAGGAGGATGAGGAGGAGGCACATCTCCAACGAGGCAGGATGCCCTTGAGTGGCCAGCGTATGGGCAGCACACCGACGGAATCACACCGCAGAGCTCCGCCTGTGCAGGGCGCTGCCTCTGCCCGTCATTCAAAAAGTTCTTTGGTGTGGGCCTTTTTTGAGGCGAGTGCATCAGATCGCACAGCTGCTGTTTGCAACATATGTCTCAAGCGTATATCGCGTGGCCAAAACATCAGCCGCTTGGGCACCACATGCTTGATCAGACATATGTTGACCTGCCATGCAGCTCGTTGGCAAGCCTACCTTAAAGACCCACACCAAAGAACAAAGCTGACCTCTTCTTGCACCGCATCAGCTGGGATCTCCAACCCCACTATACCTTCACTCCTCTCTGAAACCTGCTCTGAGAGGAATGAAGGTGTAGAATTAGGTGTGTCACAGGCAAGTACTTGCGGGCACTCTGCTAGCAGTACACCAACGTCCGATTCTAGCAGGCAAATTTCCCTGCCCCAGCTGCTGGACCTTCGAAAGAAGTTCACTCCCAGCCATCCACATGCCCAGCGGTTGAATGCTAGCTTGGCTAAATTGCTAGCGCTTCAACTGCTGCCTTTTCAGTTGGTAGACTCGGCCCCCTTCCGTGAGTTTGTGCAATGTGCGGTTCCTCAGTGGCAGGTTCCCAAACGCCACTTTTTCGCACGGAAGGCGATTCCGGCTCTCTACAGGCATGTGGAAGGCAATGTCTTGGCCTCGCTGGACAGGGCGGTCAGCGGTAAGGTGCATATTACCGCTGACTCATGGTCCAGCAGGCATGGATAGGGACGTTACCTTTCTTTCACGCCCCATTGGGTCATTCTTTTGGCAGCTGGGAAGGATGCAGGACAAGGTGCAGTAGTGTTGGAGGTTGTTCCACCGCCACGCCTCCAAAATGCTACTACTGGTTGTGACACACCTCTCTCCTCCACCCCCTCCTCTTCTTCTTCCTCCATGGCCTCTTCCTGTGGTTTGTCCTCGGAGCCAGCGGTGCTCCGTAGGCGTTCAAGGGGCTACGCAAGTACGCAGGCAAAAAGATGCCATGCCGTGCTTGCGCTGGTGTGTTTGGGGGACAGGAGCCACACTGGGGCAGAGGTCCTGTCTGCTCTGCAGGGGCAGGCCGAGAGGTGGTTGACGCCACACCAGCTTAAGCCAGGAATGGTGGTTTGCGACAATGGCACCAATCTCCTCTCCGCCCTCCGACAGGGACAACTGACCCATGTGCCCTGTATGGCTCACGTCCTTAACCTGGTGGTGCAGCGGTTCTTGGGCAGGTACCCAGGCTTACAGGATGTCCTGAGGCAGGCCAGGAAAGTCTGTGTGCATTTCCGCAGATCTTATAATGCCAGTGCTCGCCTGGCTGAGCTGCAAAAGGAGTTGAACCTGCCCAAGAACCGCCTTATATGTGACATGCCCACCAGGTGGAACTCAACGTTGGCCATGCTGCAGCGGCTGCACACGCAGCAGAGGGCCATCAATGAGTACCTGTGCGACTACGGCACCAGGACAGGGTCAGGGGAGCTCGGGTTTTTTTCACCACGCCAGTGGGGCATGATCAGGGATGCATGCACTGTCCTGGCACCATTTGAGGAGGCCACGAGGATGGTGAGCAGTGACAGTGCATGCATCAGTGACACTGTACCTCTTGTCCACCTGTTGGAAAATACGCTGCGTGGAATAATGGACAGGGCACTTGAGGCAGAACAGAGGCAGGAAGAGGAGGACTTCCTTGCCTCTCAAGGCCCCCTTTACCCAGACAGTGTTCCTTCTGTCCCACCCATCGCACAGGAAGAGGAGGAGGAGGAGGAGGAGGATTGTGTCAGCATGGAGGTGGAGGCTGGCACTCAGCATCATCAGCAGCAGTCTTTTAGGGATGATTTACAGTCCCAAGAAACCAGTGGACTTGTACGTGGCTGGGAGGAGGTGGCTGCGGATCATGTCGTCCTTAGTGACCCAGAGGACTCCGGACTGAATGCCTCAGCTAACCTACGCTGCATGGCCTCCCTGATCCTGCAAAGTCTGCGGAAGGATCCTCGTATTCTTCGGATCAAGGAGAGGGACCATTACTGGCTGGCCACTCTCCTTGATCCACGGTACAAGGGTAAGGTTGCGGACCTTATCGTACCGTCGCAGAGGGAGCAGAGGATGAGACAACTCCGGGAGGCCTTGCAGAAAGGTCTGTGCAACGCGTTCCCAGAGACTGGGAGGTTACAAACTCCTGGTCCTGGACAACGAGTTGCTGAGGCTTCGGGCAGTCAAAGAAGGAGCGGTGGGGAAGGTGGCCGTCTGACCGATGCGTTCAGACAATTCTTTAGTCCGCAGCCCCAAAGTATGATCGGTTCCAGCAACCGTCGCCAGCGTCTGATATACATGGTCCAGGAATACCTAGGGGCAAGGTCAGACTTGGACACCTTCCCCACCGAAAATCCTCTGGCTTACTGGGTCTTGAGGATGGATCACTGGCCAGAGCTTGCACAGTATGCAATTGAGCTACTGGCCTGTCCTGCATCCAGCGTTCTTTCAGAACGCACATTCAGTGCTGCTGGAGGATTTGTCACGGATCACAGGGTGCGCCTGTCCACCGACTCGGTTGATCGACTGACTTTCATCAAGATGAACCAGTCTTGGATCACCACCAGCTACCACACACCAGATGCTGATATAACAGACTAATTGATTTTAAAATGTCACATCCCTTCAAGACTGATGCTGATGCTGAGTGCCTGTGCTGTTATGTTGACTGGCTATCCTCCTCCTCCTCCTCAATGATACGATTAATGATGATAGCTTGGAAGATCATTTTGGTTTATGGGTGACGCCACCAGTGGCTAAGGCCCAATTTTTCAGCCCCTGTTTAACAGGGCCGTGTAATTAAAATTTTTGATGCAATACTTTGCAACAGGCCTCATTGCTGTGCTCCAAGTACAGTATCTGTGAGGGGTTGCAGTGTTGTGCCACCAGTGCCTAAGGCCCAATTTTTCAGCCCCTGTTCAACAGGGGCATGCAATTATAATTATTGATCTAATAATTCACAGCAGGGCCCATTGCTGCGCCCACCAAGAGTAACTGTCAGGCCTTACAGTGTTGTGGCACCAGCACCACCATCACCACCACCACCACCACCAAAGGCCCAATTTTTCAGCCCCTGTTCAACAGGGGCATGCAATTATAATTATTGATCTAATAATTCACAGCAGGGCCCATTGCTGCGCCCACCAAGAGTAACTGTCAGGCCTTACAGTGTTGTGGCACCAGCACCACCATCAAAGGCCCAATTTTTACTACCACTGATCAACAATTATATGTTATTACAATTCCTGATATAATAGTTGACAGCAGGGCGTTCCAGCACCCACCAAGAATAACTGTGAGTGCTTTCAGTGTTGTGCCAACACCAACACCTAAGGGGCCAATTTCTGCAGAGTATATACGGCAGGTCCCTACTTTCAAACATCCAACTTACAAACTACTACTACTTGCAAACGGAAGCAGACAACAGGAAGTGAGAGGAAATCTACCCCTTGGAAGGAAAATTCTCTCCTGTAAGAATTAATATGGGAGAAAGGTGTCTCCTCTCTACTGATGCTTTATCACCAATCCTTGTTTCAATAAAAACACCACATTTCAAAAACAGTTGTCATTGGGACGCAAAGTGAGGTGAAATGTTCTGAACAGGGGCACAGACAGCAAAAAAAATG
The DNA here is from genome assembly GCA_029206835.1 of Rana muscosa. Taxonomy (NCBI): domain Eukaryota; kingdom Metazoa; phylum Chordata; class Amphibia; order Anura; family Ranidae; genus Rana; species Rana muscosa. The sequence goes on along the minus strand of CM055120.1, from coordinate 212,030,341 downwards.
TGACAGGGGTGATAACCGTTCCCTATGTTTTACAAAAAGCTAAAAAAAAGGAATTTGGCATGGAGCTACACTTAAACAATGCAGCTGTTCAAAATTACAAACAGATTCTACATAAGAACAAACCTACAGTCCCTGTCTTGTATGCACCGCCTGTATACGGCTGTTCAGAGTATATAGGTCCTTTTTTATTTTGTGTGCGGGGTTCCCCTTAATATCCATACAAGACCCAAAGGGGCTGGTAATGGGCTGGGGTAGGGGGGGGGGTTGATGGGGTAGCTATGCAATTTTTCCTAAAGATTTTCATCCATATTACCGGGACCAGACATTGCATTAAAGCCGCAAGCAGTTTTAAATGGCTTTTTTTCCTTTAGAAATGTTATTTTGTGCAGGGACAGTTCTAAACACGGGAAACACGTGGCACTTCACAGGCATACTTTAGACACCCCCCAGGTACAATATTTAAAGGAATATTTGACTTTTTTTTTTCACTTTATGCATCATTAAAATGACTGCTCCCCTAAAACGTCCGTTTTTAAAACTTCTTTTTGCATTGATACATGTCCCCTGGTGCAGAACCCGGGTTCCCAAACTCTGTTTCGGACAATAACATGGATAATAGTCATTATAATTAGCACTTTAGAATCCGAACGTTCGCATCCATTGTATTTAATAGGGTTCTAATGTTCGTGCGAACTTTCGGTCCGTTCGCGGGTTCTGGTGCGAACCGAACCCGGGGGTGTTCGGCTCATCACTATTGTGGAATAGTGCTTACTAAGTGCGTTAATTGGAGGTATTCCCAGTCGCTCAACTGGCTCCATTCCTGACTCGTAATTAAATCTTGTTTTGTTTTTATTTTGCCTACTGTAATTATATCTTTTAATTGTGCAGTTCCCATTAGCTTTCCTAATCGTGTCCCGTTACCTGGTGTAAAAAACGTTGTGCCTGCTAACGCTATTAATGGAGAATTATATTTCCATTTTTCGTGTCGATGTAGTGTGTCCCATGTTTTAAATACCTTCTTTGTTAAACTATGTGAGTCTGTGCCTAATACTCAAAATTTTGGTGGTATCCATATATTATTTTGTAAATGTGTCATACTTAGCGCATTTTCTATTTGTGCCCATTTCTTTTTTGTTTGTGGATTTGCCCATTCTACTAATCTTGACAAGATTATTGCTTTATGATATCTTTCTATATCTGGTACAGCCATGCCCCCTTCTTTTTTTCCACGAGTTAGTAATGTATATTTTATTCTAGCCTTTTTGCCCTGCCATATATATTTCAAGATCATAGATCTAATCGACTTAAAGAATGGTTGGGGTATATCTATTGGCAGCATCTGCAACCTATATGTTACTTTTGGGAGGATCATCATTTTTAAGATGTTGATCCTTCCTGTCCATCCAACGGGTCTCCTTGAAATATCCTTTAATTCTGCTGTAATTTCGTTTAGTAATGGGATAAAGTTGACCGGATATAGTTCTTCTTCAGTTGTAGTTATTTTAATACCTAGATATGTTAAGGTTTTTGTCTCCCAAGTGAACGGAAATTCTTTCTGTAACAGTTTTTCTTCTTTTTTATCTATTCCTAAGTTCAGAATTACTGTCTTTACTGGGTTGATCTTGAAGTTAGCAAGTTCCCCGTATTTTTTTATTTCCTTTACTACATTAGGGAGCGACAGCCTTGGTTTCGTCAGATATAAAAGTATATCATCAGCGTATGCCGCCACTTTATGTTCCTCCCTGCCCATCCTCACCCCTCCTATGTCCTGATTGTTCCGTATATTCTGTAACAAAGGTTCCATTGCCAACACATACAGGAGGGGTGAAAGCGGGCATCCCTGTCTCGTTCCATTACGCATCTCAAACACCAACGACACACTCCCATTTATTTTTACCCTGGCTGTCGGGTAAGTATATAGGTTTTTGACCCATTTCATATATTTGGGTCCAATCCCGACATACCGGAGTGTGTCCATCATAAACCCCCAGTCGACTCGGTCAAACGCTTTTTCTGCGTCTATCGACATGAGTACGACTGGGGGTTTCTTCTCCTTCCTTTTCTGGATTAATAAAAGGGTTCTTATGGTATTATCTCTTCCTTCTCTCCCCATTACAAAGCCAGTTTGGTCATCATTTATTAGTTCCGGCATTAAAGTTTTTAATCTCGTTGCCAATATTTTTGCATATAACCTAATGTCTGAATTCAGTAACGCTATGGGACGGTAGTTAGAACATATTGTTCCATCTTTTCCTGTTTTGGGTATAATGGTAATATTGGCAAGGAGAGATTCTTTTCTTATTTCTTCATCGCCCCCCAATCTATTGAAATACTTACATAGTTCTGGGACTAACTGTTCTTTGAACTTCTTATAGTACTTAATCTGAAACCCGTCCGGTCCTGGGCTTTTCCCCCCTGGTGTTTCTTGGAGAGCTTTGTTTATTTCATCCTGCGTAATTGGTTTTTCTAGGAGCTCTGCACTTTCCGATGTTATCCTTGGAAGGATCGTTTTTTCTAAATATTCCTGTATTTTGCCTTTCCTGTTTTCTTCTTCCTGTGCTGTCTCGTTCCCTCGAATATCATACAGTGCACTATAGTATGTCTTAAATGCTTCTGCGATTTCTGATGTTTTAAATTTCATCTCTCCTCTCTGATTCTTTATTTTTTCTATGTAATTTAAAGTTTTTTTCCTTTTTGCTATTCTTGCAAGGTGTTTCCCGGGTTTATTCCCCCATTTGTATCTTTCTTTTACTACATTCTTGAATATTTTTCTGGTTTCCTGTTCCATCAAGTCTCTGAGTTGACCCCTCTTAATTATTATTTGTTGGTATGTTTCTTTGTCTTGTTGTCTTTTATCTTTTTGTTCTAGATCATATAATTCCTTTAACAGGTTTTCCCTCTTTTGGTCCCTCTCCTTCTTTTTTCGTGCCCCTATGGCGATCAATTTACCCCTTATACATGCCTTATGCGCTTCCCAGATTGTTGCTACACTCACTTCTGGTGTATTATTTATTCTAAAGTATTCTCCGATTTCTCTCGATATTATCTCTCCTACTTCTTTGTTATCTAGTAAGTCTTCATTTAAGCTCCACATACCCTTTCTTTGTTCTATATTATTGAATCTTATTTTTACTATAACTGGGGCATGGTCTGAGATTGATTTTACTCCTATCGAGGTGTCTACAACATATTCCAGGAGTCCGTGGTCCACCAGGATGTAATCCAATCTTGAATGCGTGTCGTGCACCGCAGAGTAGTACGTATAATCCTTTTTACTTGGATGCGCCGCTCTCCAAGCATCTGTTAATTGATGATCGAACATTTTTTTTTTGACCAATTTTAATTGTTTATTATCTCGTGTCGGTGCACCAGACGTATTGTCTAACTTTTGGTCCATTGGGAAATTGAAATCGCCAGCGAGAATTATATAGCCCTGTTTAAAACCCATCAGAATATTTAAGATTCTGTTCAAATATCTTTTGGGGTGGGTGTTTGGACAATAGACGTTAGCCAGTGTGTATTTTTTCCCCTGAAGATTCCCTTTTAAGAACAAATACCTTCCCTCTGGGTCAACTCTTCTATCCTCTACTATAAAGTTTATGTTCTTTCCAATCCCTATAGCTACTCCTTTAGCTCTCTTGTTTGGGGAGTCTCCATAGTACCAAGTGGGAATCGCACGCGAATAAATTTTGATGTTAGAATCTAGTGCTAGATGTGTCTCCTGAAGAAATACGATTTCTGCGGCATACCTTTCAAGCTCCCTTAATGTCATATACCTTTTTTCTGGGGAATTCAGCCCTCTTATGTTATATGTGATGAGATTTATGTCAGTCATATGTTGTTTTTTTTTGTTTGTTTTTCCCTCTTTCACTCTTCCTTGGGTGGACAGATCCTGGTTCCCCCTCCCTCCTGCCCCGCCTCCCCTCCTCCCCCCTCCCTCTCCCCCCTCCCTCCCCCTCCCCTCTCTCCCCCCAATAGAACTTTGACCTCATGGTCTTAGTGCAGGATTTCTCTTTCGCCTCTGCACTCTTTGGCCCGAGGTGGAGTTCTGTTTGGCACCGTTGGTCCCCTTTCCCCTTCTATTTGGGAACTGGTGCCGGAGCGTCCAGACGAGTCCCGGGCTCCCCCCTATGTCCCCTCTCCTTCTATACCTATTTCGTTCACTCCCTTAACCCCCATCCCCGCCCCCCTCCCCCTCCGTGTGTCAGGCAAGAATACCACCGGTCATACAGAACAAGCAATTGACTGACATAGAAAGCGCCATAAACCCAGGGAAAAGGGGGGGAGGAGAAGGAGAAGGGGGAGGGGGAGAAGAGAGAGGGGAGAAAAAAAACCCTCCTTCCTACCCCCTCCCCACTCCCCCATCCCCCCCACCTAATCCCCCATCTGGCATTGGAATTTCCAGTTTTTTACAGAATTCCGGTATTTCCTCTATGAATCTCAGTCTAGCCGTGATACCGTTTTTCCTTCCTATCAGGCAGGCTGGGAAACCCCAGTTGTACTGGATTTCGTGTTCCTGGAGTATCTTAAGTAATGGTCTTAGGTTTCTTCTTCTTTGTAGCGTTTCTTGGGATAGATCTTGGAAAATCTGAATTTGGCTCTCTTCCCATTTTATTGGTGACTTCCCTCTCAAGTTTCTCCATAGTTGATTTTTTTCCTCCCAGCTTTCAAATCGGACAATGATGTCTCTCGGTTTATCCTGAGCTATTTCTCTTGGTCTTCTTATTCTATGTGCTCTCTCTATTTTTAGTGGGGTTGTTATTTCTCTATCCAGAAGTGGGTTACAGATTTTCCTTATTAGTTCTGATAGGTTCTCCGGTTGGGGTGTCTCCGGTACCCCCCGGATTCTTATGTTCTTTCTTCTGTCTCTATTTTCCTGATCCTCTCGCTTATATGCCAGTTCCTGTTGTTCTTTTCTTATTGACTTTATCTCTCCCTCTAGTCTTCCTATGGCTATTTCACTATGGTCTGATTTCCTTTCCACTTCCTCCACTCTTTCACGCAAATATCCCATATTTTCTTGTATCACCTCCATTTGTGTCTTTATCGATTTTTCTAGTGCGGCGAACATCCCCTCAATTTCTATTTTTGTAGGTAATAACGCTCTGTTTTGTGGATCCTCTTCTCGTCTCTGTTCCATTTCTACTTCGGACTCCTGTTCTATTCTGGACTCTGATAATGAGTCTGACTCTGCCTGGTTTTTATTTTGCCCTTTTTTCTTATCCTTCTTTTTCTTTTCCTCCCTGCTTTCCATCTGACTGCTCCTAGCTCCCTGCTGCTTCTCCACCCCCTGTTTGTCGCTATTTCCACCGTGGGTTACATATTTATTCATTGGCCCCGGGCTCGGGGTCAAACTTAAACGGGGTGATTTTGGAATTGCTCCCCCTCTTGCTCCCCTTGCTCTTGAGCTCATATTATTTCTTTTGAGTACTATCCTTGGGGTTTTATCCCCTTTGCAATGTTCCGCCCCTCTGTTTATCGCCCAATGGTCAGGTATACCCGCCCTGCACACGGTATAGTACCTCTATAATTTTATCGGGGTCAGGACTGTCTCCTTTAGTGCTGCGGGGAGCTGTGTCACAGGATGATAGATGCCTACAAAAGCAGACAATTTTCTGTATTTATTGCACTCTCCGCTCCCACACACTGTCACACTGTCACTTCTGCCTGACCCCGTAGTGTACAGGTTCAAAGTTCACAGGAGTAATGGTACCAATTTATCAATGCTTTCCTACCGCCCCCACTCCTGTACACTTTTCATGCAACTCAAGAAAAGAGGAAGGTACTCACTACTAGTGCCGTATTGCATCAGAAGGTGTAAATAGGTAATGAATGGTCTGTTTTCGGCGTTTCTGCTTTTAGAAACCTTTTGCCCGTTTACGGTTTCTTTTAAGAGCATCACAGAGGGGATATTTTAATTGGGCAAGGCTGCACAGAGGAAACCAAAAAAAAAAAGGAAATGTCAAATTTAAATGTTTCTCACTTCACATCTCGTTTCCACTTCCACTTCCACTTCCTCAATTTAGGTGAGAACACAGCAAGCCATTATATGCATTAATAACAGTTTCCCGTGTTTCTAGTGTTTCAGTACTGTTCCTTACTAGCCCATCAGGTGCAGGCGGTTTTAGTCGATTTATCTATTTCTTTAATGTGGTATATTCACCACTTCCAGAGAGGCTACAAGGGATCAGTGCTGATGAATGCAGGCACCGTGAGCACAGGCAGTCAATATAGTCAGTTTACTTAATTCCACAATATTTTTTACAGGACTAGTCACTTTCACAGTTCTCCAAACTTTTTTTTTTTCAAAAATGGGGATTACTCACGTTTCTTCAGTTCATATCAGTTCATATCAGCACTTCCTTTTCTTCAATTAGTGCAGCGGGGAGCCATCTTACTGAGCAGTGTGGGGAGTAGGACAAATGGAGATGTTGGGGTAACAGGCAGACACGCAACAATGGAGGGGGGGTCTCTTGATGTAGCAAGGACTGGGCTGCGACTCAGCCCCGGTCTCTCAATCCTCTCTTCTGTCCGTCATCCCCCACCATTCTTCTCTGGATTCATCCAGGGTCGCCGCTCTGTCTGTCTCTGCCTCCTGTCAGTTCTACGGGTCTCTCACACCCGTTCACTGCTGGCTGCTGGCTATGTCTCCGCGCGGCAGGCTGCTCTTCCCGGGTCTCATACAGAGCAGCTGCTCTGTCTGGCTCAGCCTCCAGTTCTCTGGATCGCTCACGCCGACTCACATGCTGGCTGTTTATCCATACAGAGGGCTGCTCACTCGGTCTACCTTTTCAGCCGCTGCGGAGCAGATAGGGGGACAAACGAACTTCCAAGCGGAAAGGAGGGGGGCGAGCGTGTTGCAGGGATTCAGGCTTATCTCCTCATTTCTCAGAGAGGGGTCGGGAGACCGGGCTTCTCACCTACACGCTCCAGCAAGCCGCCGGCGCCATTACTAGGCTCCTCCCTGCATAGTCAATTGCTGCAAGTGGGTGTGTGCGATTGTGACCATGACTACATCTAATGCCGCGTACACACGATCGATTTTTCTGATGAAAAAAGACCGATGGACTTTTTTCATTTGACAAACCGATCACGTGTGGGCCCGATCGGTCTTTTTTCCATCGGTATAAAAAATAGAACATGTTTTAAATTTTACCGATGGAAAAAAAAAACGATAGCAAATTCTGATCGTCTGTGGGGAACTCCATCGGAGAAAAAACCCACGCATGCTCAGAATCAAGTCGACGCATGCTCAGAAGCATTGAACTGCATTTTTCTCGGCTCTTCGGAGTGTTTTACGTCACGGCGCTTGGGACGGTCGGATTTTTGACTGATGGTGTGTAGGCAATAGACTGATGGAAGTCAGCTTCATCAGATTTTATTCCATCGGAAATCCGATCGTGTGTACAGGGCATTAGACTTTCTTTATTCAGTGGTTTTTCCACAAGTCTATCAATATTGATTTTTAAGCGCTGTTTTGTGTATTTCAATATCAAAGGAATTGAACTGTTTTATTCTTATACAGTGGTTTTATTTATGTATCAGTTGTGTTTTCTTAGATTATGTGTTTACCTTTATTGATTTTATAAAATTAAGATTGTTGATTATTTCTTGTAACATTTTGAAACATCATATCCTATCTTGCTTGACATTATTGTTTAGTTTTGCTAATCTGACAAATGTATGTTCCTTATAATAATGTTTGTTTTAAAATTGTCTTTTTTATGTTTTGCATAAGTTTTGTCAGAGGTCTTGTACTGCTTGGAGCAATGTTAAACTAGGTTATTGCAGACATCACCAATGAAACTGACACAGCTCAAAAGGTTTAAAATATGTTTACTAAATATAGTTTTTTTTTTTATTTATTTAAAATGAATAGCTATAAAAAACACATTATTTAATCTAGAGGCTAGACACTTAAAGTGGATGTAAACCCGATTTTTTTTTTTTTGCTGTCACAATGTAGTGTATAAGATTTCCTATCATCTGTGCCCAGTCTTGCCACAAAGAGTTAATCCAGCTCTGGGCAATCCTCTTTTTCAGTAAGATAAACGGACAAACAGGAGAACTTTTGTCCGTTCCGCCCCCTTGCTGTGAATGACAGGTTATTTACATATCTCATGCACTAAGCCTGAGACAGACATTATTTTTTAATTCCCACCCCCACTCCTTTTCTGAAGTCATGTGGTTACTTTGCTGGATATTGACTGGATGTTAGTGATCATAGCAGAAGGAATACACAGGAGAAAATGCATGTTGGCAAGGGGAGTGTAGAGGTGGGCGGGGAGTCTACTGACATCAGGACTCCACCCACCGAGCTCCAGACAACAGATCCACCCACAGAATCTGCAGTTTTTCAGTTCTTATAACAGACAGAGGGGAGACATTTGACAGATAAGTATACATGCAGGAGGCATCTATATCCTTATAGATCAGCACTATGGCAGTAGTTTAGAAAGGATTAAAGTGGGTTTAAATCCACTTTAAAGCCCAAGTTCAGTTTAGGCAAAAAAATAAAAAGATATACAGGCACCTCCGTCACCTGTTTGCTATCTCTGTCTGCTATATCCTAATTTTTGGCGCAGTCCTCTGCAGGCTTGCACCCTCACCAATTCAGAGCTGCTTATTTGTCCAGATTTTTTCAGCCAACTTTCTGGAAACCCAGGGTGTCAAGAGCCTTGAGGAAGAAGAGGGTGACGAGGACCTGTTATGTCACCACACCAAACCAAAGACACCTGGAAAAAGTTAAGTATACATTTTTTTTTTGTAAAAAGGGTGTTCTAACTGGGTATTGATGGGATAGGAACTGGGATAGATGCTGATGCAATGTTGTTGTGAAGGAGGGATGACCAGTGTCATTTCTGTCAGAGAAGCTGCTGTACCTCCATTTCAGGCCAAGAACAAGAGCAAGGGCTTGGATAGCTGCTGAAGGGAGGATTCTGCTCTGTCCTCTCTCCAATAGCCATTTACTATGGGCAGAAGAGAGCAGGGTGCCCACCGAGAGCACACCTCTTTCTTAGTATGGGTGCCTCACCTACTGATACAGATGCTCTGCTGGCTTTCTCCTTTCACTAGCTTGCCCCTTTTCAATGGCACAGCATTTTAACCTTGCCAGGAAACAAGACTGCTGCCCCTTCAGGTCAGACCAAGAGACAGTCAGCCAGGTAAGCACTTTTTCCAAGTGGCAGGCAGCATTGGGTTAAAGCTGCAGGGAGGCTGTCTATGCCTAGGGTAGGCCTTGCATAGCAGTCATCGCTAATGGCAGACTGTCTAGAAATGGGCTTACTTAGTTGAATACACCCACAGAGCCCATCCCAACCAAAAGGAATTTGCATTATGGGCATTTGTGCCTGGGCGCATCCTGCCCTAAATGGAAGTACCACCCAGCACCACCCATCTGCAGCAGCTGTAAGACTCTCTTAGAGTTGGATAGGATGTCAGCAGCAGGGCTTGACAGTGTGCCTGTGCCCTCCAGCTGCAGCTAAATGCTGGAGCCTCAGTAACCAGTGATAAACGCCCAGTGTGCATGAGGTCTAAACTCTAAACTCTTCACTGTGATGTTACATAGTTACATAGTTAGTCAGGTTGAAAAAAGACACAAGTCCATCCAGTTCAACCATAAAAAAATAATAAAAATAAATAAAATAAATATAGTACAATCCCATATACCCAATTCTATACCCACTGTTGATCCAGAGGAAGGCAAAAAAAACAGCAGAGCATGATCCAATTTGCTACAGCAGGGGAAAAAATTCCTTCCTGATCCCCCGAGAGGCAATCGGATATTCCCCGGATCAACTTTACCTATAAATGTCAGTACCCAGTTATATTGTGTACATTCAAGAAAGAATCCAGGCCCTTCTTAAAGCAATCTACCGAGCTGGCCAGAACCACCTCTGCAGGGAGTCCATTCCACACTTTCACAGCTCTTACTGTGAAGAAACCCCTCCGTATTTGGAGGTGAAATCTCTTTTCCTCTAGGCGCAAAGAGTGTCCCCTTGTCCTTTGTGTTGACTGTAAAGTGAATAACTCAACACCAAGTTCACTATATGGACCCCTTATATATTTGTACATGTTGATCATATCCCCCCTTAATCTCCTCTTCCCAAGAGTGAATAAATTCAGTTCCTCTAATCTTTCCTCATAGCTGAGCTCCTCCATGCCTCTTATCAGTTTGGTTGCCCTTCTCTGCACTTTCTCCAGTTCCCCAATATCCTTTTTGAGAACTGGGGCCCAAAACTGAACTGCATATTACAGATGAGGTCTTACTAATGATTTGAACAGGGGCAAAATTATCTCTCTCTCTCTGGAGACCATACCTCTCTTAATACAAGAAAGGACTTTGCTCGCTTTGGAAACCGCAGCTTGGCATTGCATGCCATTATTGAGCTTATGATCTACCAAAACCCCCAGATCCTTCTCCACTACGGATCCCCCCAGTCTTACTCCCCCTAGTATGTATGATGCATTCATATTCTTAGCCCCCAAGTGCATAACTTTACATTTATCAACATTAAACCTCATCTGCCACATAGTCGCTCAATTAGACAGAGCATTGAGGTCGGCTTGTAAATTGGCGACATCCTGTAAGGATGTTATTCCACTGCATAGCTTGGTGTCATCTGCAAAGACAGCAATGTTACTTTTGATCTCAGACCCAATATCATTTATAAAGATATTAAAAAGTAAGGGTCCCAGCACTGAACCTTGGGGTACACCACAGATAACCTTAGACCATTCAGAGTAAGAATCATTAACCACTACTCTCTGAATTCTGTCTTTTAGCCAGTTTTCTATCCATTTACAAACTGATATTTCCAATCTTATAGACTTTACCTTGCACATGAGCCGTGTGTGGGGAACTGTATCGAACACTTTTGCAAAATCCAAGTATACCACGTCCACAGCCACACCTCTGTCCAAGGTTTTACTTACCTCTTCATAAAAAGAAATCAGGTTTGTCTGACAACTTCTGTCTTTCATGAATCCATGCTGTCTGTTGCTTAAATAGTTTTTCTCCAGCAAGAACTCATCTATGTGGTCTTTTATTAATCTCTCCAGTATCTTCCCAACTATAGAAGTTAAACTAACAGGTCTATAGTTATTTAATTCCCTTTTTAAATATAGGCACCACATTGGCCCTGCGCCAATCCAGTGGTACTATTCCTGTCAATAATGAGTCCCTAAAAATTAAATACAATGGCTTTGAAATTACAGAGCTCAATTCTTTTAGGATCCATGGGTGGATGCCATCTGGTCCAGGTGCTTTATCCACCTTTATTCCATCTAAATATTTCTGGACCACATCACTTTTGAGCCATTGTGGATTTGGGGCTGTGTCACTACCACCCCCATTTTGGACATGAGCTCCCCCATGCTCCTTTGTATACACAGAACTGAAGAAAGTATTTAATAAATTAGCCTTCTCTTTGTCCCCAGTCACCCACTCTAGATTATTTTGTAAAGGGCCTACATGCTCAGACTTGACCTTTTTACTATTAATATATTTGAAGAATTTTTTGGGGTTTGTCCGACTATCTTTTGCAATCTGTCGTTCATTTAGAATTTTTGCCTCCTTGATTTCCTTTTTACATATCCTGTTATATTCTTTGTAACATTTAAATGACACTAGTGTTCCCTCATTTTTTATATTTTTTAAAAGCTCTTTTCTTATAGTTTATAGCTTTTTTAACTTTGGCAGTGAGCCACATAGGTTTTATTTTTAGCCTTTTAAACTTATTGCCCATGGGAATATACTTTGCAGTGAGTTCACAAACAGTCTTTTTGAAGAATTCCCATTTCTGTTCTGTGCCCATTGATGCCAATATTCCCTCCCAGTCTAAGTCCTGGAGAGCAGCGCTCATCCTTGGAAAATTTGCTCTCTTGAAATTAAGTGTTTTTATCTTTCCCGTATGTGATTTTTGCTTACAACTAACATCAAATGAAATCATGTTATGGTCACTGCTACCCAGGTGTTCCTTTATCTGAACATTAGTAATACGCTCTGCATGGTTTGAGATTACCAGGTCCAACAGAGCATCATTCCTAGTTGGGGCCTCAATAAACTGGACCATAAAATTGTCCTGCAATAGGTTTATACATTTTTGCCCTTTAACTGTCCCAGCAGTTCCATTACTCCAGTCAATTTCTGGGTAGTTAAAATCCCCCATTATTAGCACCGTCCCAGCCCTTGCAGCTCTTTCCATCTGTGCAAGGAGCTGAGTCTCCACCTCCTCATTAACATTGGGTGGTCTATAACAAACTCCAATGATTAACTTTGAACTACGCACATCTGTATGCAGTAGCACCCATAATGCTTCAGACTCATCCCACTCTCCATCCACCAGGTCCTCTTTCACACTCACTTTGAGATCACTTCTCACATAGAGACAGACCCCTCCACCTTTCCTTTTTACCCTGTCTTCCTGAAAGAGTGCATAGCCAGGAATATTAATAGCCCAGTCATGTGAGGAATGAAGCCAAGTTTCAGCAATACCGATTACATCATAGCTCTCCTCATGCACCAGAGCTTCCAACTCACCTATTTTGCTTGGCAGACTTCTGGCATTGGTGAACAGACACTTTAATGCATTAATATATTTTGACCGGTCACATACTATCCTCTTGGGTGTTCCCAGATTGCAACTAGGACTTGCTACTATACTTACCTTGGGTTTATGTGCTTTGGTTACCCTACCACTAATGCCCCTAATACTACCCTCTGTAATATGTTCCCCGCTGACTCTCACTATCTCTGGACCCTCCCCCCCTTCACCTAGTTTAAAAACCCCTCTAACTTTTTGGCCATCCTTATTCCCAACTGATCTGCACCCTCCTCATTTAGGTGCAGTCCGTCCCTTCTATAGTACTGGTTATCGACTGAGAAGTCGGCCCAGTCCTCCAGGAACCCAAACCCCTCCTTACTACACCAGCTCTTCAGCCACTTGTTCACCTCCCTAATCTCCCTCTGCCTTTCTGGTGTGGCTCGATGTACCGGTAGTATTCCTGAGAATACTACCTTGGAGGTCCTTTTCCTCAATTTGGCTCCCAAGTCCCTAAAATCGTTCTTTAGGACACTCCATCTGCCTCTGACTTTGTCATTGGTGCCAACGTGCACCATGACAGCTGGGTCTTCCCCAGCCCCTCCCAGTAATCTGTCCACCAGATCCGTGATGTGCCGAACCCGCGCGCCCGGTAGACAACATACAGTTCGGCGCCTCAAGTCTTTGTTACAGATTGCCCTCTCTGTCCTTCTAAGAATTGAGTCCCCTACCACCAGAATCTGTCTTTCCTTTCCCTTCGCTCCCCCCCCACTCTCACTGGAGGAGTTCTTCCCCCGGCAGCTAGGAGAGTCCCTCAGCTCCAGCAGTGCTGGTCCCTGACTGGTTTCACCAATGTCACTCAATGGAGCATACTTATTGGGATGCTCCAGCCCTGGATCGGCCTCCCTGGCACTTCGCCCTCTACCCTTCCTGACTGTCACCCATCTACTATTTTCTAGTGCCTGCACCTCTTTGTCTCCACCCACCTCTGTGCTGGCCCCTGCCATCACCTGCCGGGTACGTTTCCAGCTCTCCTTTAGTGTGGAGGGTCTTCCCAGTGCTGACAGTTGCTTCCCTAGATTCAGAACCTGGGCTTTCAGGGAAACAATGTGCTTACATTTTGCACAGCAGTAATTGCCCTCGATCAGATGATCAAGGAACGCATACATGCTGCAAGATGTACACCGAGTCGCCTCGCCACACCCGCCGGGCATCGTACCTATTAATTTAATGAGGATTAGAGATTATACCCTGTCCAAATGACCTAACACTAGCTTCCTGACACAACTACTCAACAAGACAATACACAGGTACTCAACAAGACAATACACAGGTACCACGCAGACCTACGTGCACTCGCAGACCAACGGACCTGCGTGCACTCGCAGACCAACGAACCTGCGTGCACTCGCAGACCAGCGTGCACTCGCAGACCAACGGACCTGCGTGCACTCGCAGACCAACGGACCTGCGTGCACTCGCAGACCAGCGTGCACTGGCAGACCAACGGACCTGCGTGCACTCGCAGACCAGCGTGCACTCGCAGACCAATGGACCTGCGTGCACTCGCAGACCAGCGTGCACTCACAGACCAGCGGACCTGCGTGCACTCGCAGACCAGCGTGCACTCGCAGACCAACGGACCTGCGTGAACTCGCAGACCAGCGTGCACTCGCAGACCAATGGACCTGCGTGCACTCGCAGACCAGCGTGCACTCGCAGACCAATGGACCTGCGTGCACTCGCAGACCAGCGTGCACTCGCAGACCAACGGACCTGCGTGCACTCGCAGACCAGCGTGCACTCGCAGACCAACGGACCTGCGTGAACTCGCAGACCAGCGTGCCCCTACCATTGACACTATTTTGGTGCATGATACAATTCTGCCCCCCTGCCCCTATCCTCACTGGTTTTCAGTCCAGTGGCAGTGAAATTTAACCTTATGGTTAAATACCTTACCAGTTTAGCACTTATGTAGCTAAAATGCTCCTTTCAATGTAATCTAATCCATAACTTGAACCTTACACCTGGGCCTTTATTAACCCTGAAAATAAGCCCATAGCTTTTGAACCGAGCCCAACACTTAATCCTTAATCTGTAATCCCAAATACCAAAAATTCCCATTATTATACTGGCCCAGATTATCTTCTCTATCTGTTTTCAGATTAAAGCCCAGACAGCTTCTGTCTGGTTCAGAGCAACCAGGTATGAGAGTGGCTTCTATACTGCCTCGACCATGCAATTACATTAGCATATATATGTATCAGGTAACAAGGTACAGAGAAGCCCAGATCTACTAGTCATATATTACTCTACCTTATTATCATACGCAACCAAGTATTTGCACAGTTTAGGTTTATGGTGCTCAGAGTTTTTATAGGTAGTCCATTATATACCGTATATCATAGGAGATCAAGTATAGGAGACAATCATATATGTTCTAGACATGTGCAATTCGTTTCGTTCCGAATTCGTTTTTTAACGAATTTCGACAAATTCGTTAATTCGGAAATATCCGAATTAACGAAAACTCATTTAACGAATTTTAACAAATATTCGTAAATTCAAATTTACGAATGTACGAATTTACGAATATACGAATTTACTAATGCACGAATTTACGAATGTACAACTATCCGGAAATTCGTAAATTTGAATTTACGAATTTCCGAATATTCGTACATTCGTAAATTTGTACATTCGTACAATCGGAAATTAGTAAATTCGGAAATCTGAAATAATAATTAACTAATAACTTAACTATTACTAACTATTCAATTATAGGTATTGTAATTTCCTTTCAAATTTGGCTGTTAGTGAACTTAACGAAGTTACGAATTGTTTTCCGACATAATGAATGCCGTATCTAAACGAATGGAACGTAATGAATTAATAATAATAATAAATAACAATAATAATAATAAAAACGTTTTATTATTATTATTATTAATTTGTTCCGTTCCATTTGTTTAGATGCGGCATTTGTTATTTCAGGTTATGCGTAACTTCAGATAAATTTGTATTCGTTACGTTCGCTAACAGCCAAATTTGAAAGGAAATTACAATACCTATAATTTAATAGTTATTTTTTCAGATTTTCAAATTTTCGGGTTTTCGAAAATATCGAATTTCCAAATTTCCGAAATTACGAATGTATAAATTTACGAATGTATAAATTTACGAATGTACAAATTTATGAATGTACAAATTTACGAATGTACAAATTTACGAATGTATAAATTTACGAATGTACAAATTTACGAATTTACGAATTGCGATCATAACGAATGACCCGAAAAACGAAAAAAAAAAAAAACGAATGAAACGAAAACGAAAACTAACGAATTTTTTGGCAGTGCACATGTCTATGTTCTGCATTTTATACTGTATGTCTAAGGGATACAGTAAAGTATACAGAGGTCTGACACCAACTGAAACAATTTAACAACTTTACTGCCATTAACCACCAGAAAGAGGGGTTAAAAAATGTATCAAAACTGGGGGCGGGATAATTAGCACGACTACTGAACACTGGTACAGGAAAGGAAGGGGAATAACAGCGCTGCTGTTGACACCAATGCTGGGGGTTCTTATGCCAGGGATTATTATTACAGCTACTGACACCAATGCCAGGGGTTATTATTATAGCCACTGACACCAATTCAGTTATTTTTTTTATTATTGCAGCCACTAACACCAATGCAGGGGGTTGTGATTGCAGCCACTAACACCAAGGATGATTCAAGCTTGCAGTGTGCATTATTGGACATAGAAAAAAATGCAACAGGACTACATTTAAAGACTTTGCTTTTGTGAAGGCCCCTTGGAAGTGTTGGGGACCATACTAGAGCCGCCCTATAATTTTTAAGTTTAGCACCACTGGTCTACAGCTGGTAAGTAATAAGTATACTTTTGTTATTATAATTTATAAATGTTACTGAAAAAAACGATTTGCATATTACCCATATCACCCCTAATTAAATAGGATCTTTATTATAAAAATTAAGATTTTCTGTCTTAAACATTCTCATACTGCCCTGACAGCTGTCGAACACTAAACTGCAGAGGTTTAGTGAGTGGCAGTAATTTGAGTAAGCCAGCGGTAGGGGGTGGTGTGGTGTAAATTTTGGTGCATCACACAATTGACATTTTTTCGTTTGACTCAAATTTATTTGAAGTATACAAATTGACACTTCATTCATGTCACTTTACAGCAGCACTGCTGCTGTACAATGACATGCGGTCCTGTCTTTTATGCTGCGATAAAATGCAGCATGTCTGCAATTTATCACAGCTCCCTGCAGCACAGCTCTTTGTAGCACTGTGAATAGGACCAGGGCCGGACTGGCCTACCAGGATACCGTGAAATTTCCCCGGTAGGCCGCCTGCCCTGGGGCCGCTTTGAGCTGCGGCTGCAGCGCTCCCCTCTCTCCTCCTCCTCCTCCTGTGTGTCACGAAGCTGGGTCTGTGTTCGGCAGCCGCTCTGTAACAAAGTCCCGCCCCCCTAGACCGGCTTGTGTGATAGTAGATTGAATCAGTGTTCTGCCTATCACACGAGCCGGTCTAGACCCAGCTCCGTGACACACAGCGGAAGATGCCCACTGTGCGTGTGTTACAGGCGATGGTGAGTCTGTAGTAATTGGCACAGTGAGGCTGCAATGGTGGGCACAGTGATGCTGCATTCATGGGCATATGAGGCTGCAATGGTGGGCACAATGATGCTGCATTCATGGGTACAGTGAGGCTGCAATGGTAGGCAAAGTGAGGCTGCATTTGATGGGCACAGTGAGATTGCATTCATGGGCACAGTGAGGCTGTAATGATGGGCACAGTGAGGGTGCAATGGTGGGCACAGTAAGGGTGCAATGGTGGGCACAGTGAGGGTGCAATGGTGGGCACAGTGAGGATGCATTCATAGGCACAGTAAAGCTGCATTTTATAGGCACAGTGAGGTTGCATTGATGAGCACAGTAAGGCTGCATTGATGGGCACAGTGAGGCCGCAATGGTGGGCACAGTGATGCTGCATTAATGGGCACAGTGAAGCTGCAATGGTGGGCACAGTGAGGCTACAATGGTGGGCACAGAGAGGCTGCATTTATGGGCACAGTGAGACTGCAATGATGGGCACAGTGATGTTGCATTCATGGGCACAGCGATGCTGCAATGGTGGGCACAGTGAGGCTGCATTCACAGCACAGTGAGGCTGCAATAGTGGGCACAGTGAGGCTGCATTCACGGGCACAGCAAGACTCCAATGATGGGCACAGTGATTTTGCATTCATGGGCACAGTGAGGCTGCAATGTTGGGCACAGTGATGCTGCATTCATGGGCACGGTGATGCTGCATTTGATGGACACAGTGAGGCTGCATTTTGTGACGGGAGGGCCCGAGGAACCCAGAATCCCTTGGAAAGTATGGGATATCCTTGTTTCAGCTCCCCATGCACCTCTTATGTCTAAGTTACCCTGTGTCTATTAGGGGCACAGGGTGAGCAAGAAAATAATGGACATTAAGAATGTGGCTTGGGTTACTTAAAATGGAACCCTGTATATGCCATATTAGAAAGACTGACTGATTCATACTGTTAGGAGGTGCTGATGTTAACTTCAGCCACCTGTCTGTCTGTTGTCTGTTATAATGTAAATGAGCCTAGTGTGGCTTCTCTTTCACCAATTGTCGTCTGTGAAGGAGTTCTGTGTTGATATGTATGATCATGTGTATTGTAGTTTAGGAGACAGCCAGGCTAGGAACTCAAAGGTCATGCCTAGGCTGTCTAAAGGGATAAGTTAATGAGCTCATGTTAATTAGGTTTCTGGGCACAGGTGTTTTCCAGAGTAATATGAGCAGGTATGCACCTCCTCTTTTGCTGTATATAAGACTTGCTTTCCTTTCAATAAAGATTCATTCCTGCTTGACCCTCAACACGGAACTCCGTCTCGTATTTGGGGGAGAATTATTCGTATGGGTTTCTTGTTCGGCTGGTTGGAGTGTCTGGTAGATGCCTTGTGTTCGGGAATGGAAAGTCCTAAACGACTTTAGCCTCTTTCATACTCGGGGTGTCATTACACATTTGATGGGCACAGTGAGGCTGCATTCATGGCCACAGTGAAGCTGCATTCATGGGCACAGTGAGGCTGCATTCACGAGCACAGTAAAGCTGCATGTGATGGGCACAGTGATGCTGCATTCATGGGCAGTGAGGCTGCATTGATGGGCACAGTGAGGCTGCATTCATGGGCACAGTGAGGCTGCAATGATGGGCACAGTAAGGCTGCAATGGTGGGCACAGTGAGGCTGCATTCATGGGCACAGTGAGACTGCATTCACGGGCACAGTAAAGCTGCATTTGATGAGCACAGTGATGCTGCATTGATGAGCACAGTGATGCTGCATTGATGAGCAGAGTGAGGCTGCATTTATGGGCACAGTGAGGCTGCATATATGGGCACAGTGAGGCTGCAATGGTGGGTACAGTGAGGCTGCATTCACGGGCACAGTGAGGCTGCATTAATGGACACAGTGAGGCTGCATTGATGGGCACAGTGAGGCTGCAATTGATGGGCACCGTGAGGCTGCAATTGATGGGCACAGTGAGGCTGCATTTGATGGGCACAGTGAGGCTGTATTGATGGGCACAGTGAGGCTGCATTTAATGGGCACAGTGGTGTAGTGGTTAGCACTTTCACCTAGCAGCAAAAGGGTCGCTGGTTCGAATCCCGACCACGACACCATCTGCCTGGAGTTTGCATGTTCTCCCTGTGTCTGCGTGGGTTTCCTCCCACACTCCAAAGACATGCTGGTAGGTTAATTGGATCTTGTCCAAATTGGCCCAGTATATATGTGTATATGTGTACAAGCGCGTTGAGATCCTACGGGGTTAATGTCCGCCCCAGCCAAGCAGACACTGGCTGCAAAAAGCAATTCAGTTCGCATTTGTAGCGCTATACAAGTCATTCATTCATGTCTATACAAGTCATCCCGGCGGTGCTCCCACTCTTGACTCCTCTCCCATGGGAGAAGTCAGATGCATGTGAGGAGACTATAGGATAAAACCAGAGCCACCGAGCTGGAGCCAACTGACTGAGCCCTGCATGGTGCACCTGAGAGGAGGTCAGTGACAGCACTGCTAGGCCAGTCTAAGGGGGTCACTGATGTAAGGGGGGAGTGAATATGATAATGTAAGGGGGCACTGATATCAGCAAACCACCCCCACTTACCTTAGCGTATTCTTTCTGCGGAAGGTGCCCCCCCCCCACATTCTGGGGTCCCCCTTGATGATTGACCACTTTAACTGGAATTGGCTTTTATATATATAAAGCCCTATGTGATTTCATATCTGTCTTATCTATACTGTGTATAATACACTCTTCAAATGTGCTTTAAAATACATGGTTTTCCCTTTCATGAACAAGAAAATAATGACGTTATGCTGTTGGGCTGGTATAATAATGCTATGGGGCTGGTACGATTTTTTTTCCAGTACTGGTTTTTATTCCCAGTCCAGCCCTGAATTGGACACATAGAAATCCATTGTTTTCTGTGTGTCCTAGCGGTGACTGGCATTCTTCCAGTGCTGAAAAACAATAGTCACTGCACTGTATGTGAATTGGCACTTAATTGTGCAATTTCCTTTTCCTCCTCCTTCAGGTGTTCCTACTTAAGAATGGCAGTATATTTCCTATTTCCTGGCACATCTGTTTTCTAGCGATATAGCTTCATATCTATAGAACTGCAGTGTGAGATCATTTAAGTCTAGGGATGAGCTCGGTGTTCGAGTCGAACATAGGTTCGACTCGAACATCGGCTGAGTCGAACCTATGTTTGGCGAACAACGAACGATTTGGGCCGTTTGCGCCAAATTCGAGTGACGCGAACGGCCCACAATACACTGCGCCATCGCAGTGTAATCCCGGCGCTGGGATTGGCCAAGCATGCACTGTGACCCTGCATGCTTGGCCAATCACAGCGCCGGCAGCGAGGAGAGCAATGATTGGCCACAGGCAGGATGCCTGTGGCCAATTATAGCTGAGGGGGTTTAGTACACGCCCGACACTTTAAAAGGCAGCCAGCGCGGCGGCCTCGTGTAGTGTGTTCCGGAGCAGGGAAAGTGAAGGATAGGCAGGGACAGTGTCAAATCTATTCTTTGCTAAACCTTGTGTGTAGGGACAGAGAAGGATAGGCAGGGAGAGTGTCAGTGTCATATTCTTTGCTAAACCTTGTGTGTAGGGAGAGAGAAGGATAGGCAGGGAGAGTGTCAGTGTCATATACTTTAATAAACCTTGTGTGCAGGGAGAGAGAAGGATAGGCAGGGGACAGTGTCAGTGTCATATTCTTTGCTAAACCTTGTGTGCAGGGAAAGAGAAGGATAGGCAGGGAGAGTGTCAGTGTCATATACTTTGATAAACCTTGTGTGCAGGGAGAGAGAAGGATAGGCAGGGGACAGTGTCAGTGTCATTGTTGCTAAGCCTCCTGCACATTATACACCTGAAGTTAGCCCGTATTGCTGCTTTTTCCTGGTGTGTTACACCAACAGGCATTTGCGGCACTTACAGCGGGCGGAGTGTGCCTCCTGATCATATTACACCTGAAGTTAGTCTGTATTGCTGCTTTTTCCTGGTGTGTTACACCAACAGGCATTTGCGGCACTTACAGCGGGCGGAGTGTGCCTTCTGATCATATTACACCTGAAGTTAGCCTGTATTGCTGCTTTTTCCTGGTGTATTACACCAACAGGCATTTGCGGCACTTACAGCGGGCGGAGTGTGCCTCCTGATCATATTACACCTGAAGTTAGCCAGTATTGCTGCTTTTTCCTGGTGTGTTACACCAACAGGCATTTGCGGCACTTACAGCGGGCGGAGTGTGCCTCCTGATCATATTACACCTGAAGTTAGCCTGTATTGCTGCTTTTTCCTGGTGTGTTACACCAACAGGCATTTGCGGCACTTACAGCGGGCGGGGCGGAGTGTGCCTCCTGATCATATTACACCTGAAGTTAGCCTGTATTGCTGCTTTTTCCTGGTGTGTTACACCAACAGGCATTTGCAGCACCTACAGCAGGCGTAGTGTGATTCCTGCAAAATATACTCCTGAAGCTAGGCCTTATTGCTGGTTTTCCCATTTCCCTGCAGGCCATTAGAATGTCTGGAAGGCAAACAAGGAGAGGCAGACAGTCAGGTGCCAATAAAAGAGGGCAAGCAGGCTCTGTGTCTAGAGACAACAGTGCTGGTCGTGGACGCGGTGCATCGCCATCAGCACGTGGCCATGGGACACGCTTGTCCTTCTTTTCGGCAACTGGACGTGTTGAGCCGCATCATGCCGAAGACTTGGTAGAGTGGATGACCAAGCCCTCCTCATCCTCCTCATCCTCTCTCACCCAGGCTCAGGGTACTGGCAAAGCAGCTGCCAAAGCGTCCTCTTCCCTGGTATCAATGTCATCATCAGTCACTCCTTCCCTAGACCAACCATGTCCTCCTGAGGAGTCCCCCGAACTGTTTGAGCACAGTGTTGGGTACATGCTCCAGGAGGATGCCCAGCGTTTCGAAGGGTCTGATGATGATACCCAGCTAGAGGAAGGCAGTAGCGTGAGAGCAGAGAGAGGGGATGCTCAAGAAGGACACCAATCTGGCAGTCATGTTCCAGCAGCTGCAGCATACTGCCAGAGTGGCTCCAGTGATGAGGAGGGAGGGGATGATGAGGTCACTGAATCCACGTGGGTGCCTAATAGGAGAGAGGAGGAGGAGGAGGATGAGGAGGAGGCACATCTCCAACGAGGCAGGATGCCCTCGGGGGGCCAGCGTAAGGGCAGCACACCAACGGAATCACACCGCAGAGCTCCGCCTGTGCAGGGCGCTGCCTCTGCCCGTTATTCAAAAAGTTCTTTGGTGTGGGCCTTTTTTGAGTCGAGTGCATCAGATCGCACAGCTGCTGTTTGCAACATATGTCTCAAGCGTATATCGTGTGGCCAAAACATCACCCGCTTGGGCACCACATGCTTGACCAGACATATGTTGACCTGCCATGCAGCTCGTTGGCAAGCCTACCTTAAAGACCCACACCAAAGAACAAAGCGGACCTCTTCTTGCACCGCATCAGCTGGGATCTCCAACCCCACTATACCTTC
Source organism: Rana muscosa (assembly GCA_029206835.1). Lineage (NCBI taxonomy): Eukaryota > Metazoa > Chordata > Amphibia > Anura > Ranidae > Rana > Rana muscosa. Next base: position 212,007,673 of record CM055120.1, on the reverse strand, counting down.
AGTCCTCTCTGAAACCTGCACTGAGAGGAATGAAGGTGTAGAATTAGGTGTGTTACAGCCAAGTACTTGCGGGCACTCTGCTAGCAGTACACCGACGTCCGATTCTAGCAGGCAAATTTCCCTGCCCCAGCTGCTGGACCGTCGAAAGAAGTTCACTCCCAGCCATCCACATGCCCACCGGTTGAATGCTAGCTTGGCTAAATTGCTAGCGCTTCAACTGCTGCCTTTTTAGTTGGTAGACTCGGCCCCCTTCCGTGAGTTTGTGCAATGTGCGGTTCCTCAGTGGCAGGTTCCCAAACTCCACTTTTTCTCACGGAAGGCGATTCCGGCTCTCTACCGGCATGTGGAAGGCAATGTCTTGGCCTCGCTGGACAGGGCGATCAGCAGTAGGGTGCATATTACCCCTGACTCATGGTCCAGCAGGTATGGACAGGGACGTTACCTTTCTTTCACGGCCCATTGGGTCACTCTTTTGGCAGCTGGGAAGGATGCAGGACAAGGTGCAGTAGTGTTGGAGGTTGTTCCACCGCCACGCCTCCAAAATGCTACTACTGGTTGTGACACACCTCTGTCCTCCACCCCCTCCTCTTCTTCTTCCTCCATGGCCTCTTCCTGTGCTTTGTCCTCGGAACCAGCGGTGCTCCGTAGGCGTTCAAGGGGCTACGCAAGTAGGCAGGCAAAAAGATGCCATGCCGTGCTTGCGCTGGTGTGTTTGGGGGACAGGAGCCACACTGGGGCAGAGGTTCTGTCTGCTCTGCAGGGGCAGGCCGAGAGGTGGTTGACGCCACGCCAGCTTAAGCCAGGAATGGTAGTTTGCGACAATGGCACCAACCTCCTCTCAGCTCTCCGACAGGGACAACTGACCCATGTGCCCTGTGTGGCTCACGTCCTTAACCTGGTGGTGCAGCGGTTCTTGGGCAGGTACCCGGGCTTACAGGATGTCCTGAGGCAGGCCAGGAAAGTCTGTGTGCATTTCCGCAGATCTTATAATGCCAGTGCTCGCCTGGCTGTGCTGCAAAAGGAGTTGAACCTGCCCAAGAACCGCCTTATATGTGACATGCCCACCAGGTGAAACTCAACGTTGGCCATGCTGCAGCGGCTGCACACACAGCAGAGGGCCATCAATGAGTACCTGTGCGACTACGGCACCAGGACAGGGTCAGGGGAGCTCGGTTTTTTTTCACCACGCCAGTGGGGCATGATCAGGGATGCATGCACTGTCCTGGCACCATTTGAGGAGGCCACGAGGATGGTGAGCAGTGACAGTGCATGCATCAGTGACACTGTACCTCTTGTCCACCTGTTGGAACATACGCTGCGTGGAATAATGGACAGGGCACTTGAGGCAGAACAGAGGCAGGAAGAGGAGGACTTCCTTGCCTCTCAAGGCCCCCTTTACCCAGACAGTGTTCCTTCTGTCCCACCCATCGCACAGGAAGAAGAGGAGGAGGAGGAGGAGGAGGAGGATTGTGTCAGCATGGAGGTGGAGCCTGGCACTCAGCATCATCAGCAGCAGTCTTTTAGGGATTATTTACAGTCCCAAGAAACCAGTGGACTTGTACGTGGCTGGGAGGAGGTGGCTGCGGATCATGTCGTCCTTAGTGACCGAGAGGACTCCGGACCGAATGCCTCAGCTAACCTACGCTGCATGGCCTCCCTGATCCTGCAAAGTCTGCGGAAGGATCCTCGTATTCTTCGGATCAAGGAGACGGATCATTACTGGCTGGCCACTCTCCTTGATCCACGGTACAAGGGTAAGGTTGCGGACCTTATCTTACCGTCGCAGAGGGAGCAGAGGATGAGACAACTCCGGGAGGCCATGCAGAAAGGTCTGTGCAACGCGTTCCCAGAGACTGGGAGGTTACAAACTCCTGGTCCTGGACAACGAGTTGCTGAGGCTTCGGTCAGTCAAAGAAGGAGCGGTAGGGAAGGTGGCCGTCTGACCGATGCGTTCAGACAATTCTTTAGTCCGCAGCCCCAAGGTATGTTCGGTTCCAGCAACCATCGCCAGCGTCTGATATACATGGTGCAGGAATACCTAGGGGCAAGGTCAGACTTGGACACCTTCCCCACCGAAAATCTTCTGGCTTACTGGGTCTTGAGGATGGATCACTGGCCAGAGCTTGCACAGTATGCAATTGAGCTACTGGCCTGTCCTGCATCCAGCGTTCTTTCAGAACGCACATTCAGTGCTGCTGGAGGATTTGTCACGGATCACAGGGTGCGCCTGTCCACCGACTCTGTTGATCGACTGACCTTCATAAAGATGAACCAGTCTTGGATCACCACCAGCTACCAAACACCTGAAGCTGATATAACAGACTAATTTATTTTCAAATGTCACATCCCTTCAAGACTGATGCTGATGCTGAGAGTCTGTCCTGTTATGTTGACTGACTATCCTCCTCTTCCTCAATGATCCGATTGATGATGATAGCTTGGAAGAACATTTTTGTTTCTGGGTGACGCCACCAGTGGCTAAGGCCCAATTTTTCAGCCCCTGTTTAACAGGGGCATGTAATTACAATTTTTTATGCAATGCTTTGCAGCAGGGCTCATTTCTGCACTCCAACTAGAGTATCTGGGAGAGGTTGCAGTGTCGTGGCACCAGCACCAGTGGCTAAGGCCCAATTTTTCAGCCCCTGTTTAACAGGGGCGTGTAATTACAATTTTTGATGCAATACTTTGCAACAGGGCTCATTGCTGTGCTCCAAGTACAGTATCTGTGAGGGGTTGCAGTGTTGTGGCACCAGTGCCTAAGGCCCAATTTTTCTGCCCCTGTTTAACAGGGGCATGTAATTACAATTCTTGATCTAATAATTCACAGCAGGGCCCATTCCTGCGCCCACCAAGAGTAACTGTGAGGCCTTACAGTGTTGTGTCAACACTACCACCACCACCACCAAAGGCCCAATTTTTCAGCCCCTGTTCAACAGGGGCATGCAATTACAATTCTTGATCTAATAATTCACAGCAGGGCCCATTCATGCGCCCACCAAGAGTAACTGTGAGGGCTCACAGTGTTGTGGCAACACCAACATGTAAGGGGCAAATTTCAGCTGAGTATATACGGCAGGCCCCTACTTTCAAACATCCAACTTACAAACGACTCCTCCTTGCAAACGGAAGGATACAACAGGAAGTGAGAGGAAATCTACCCCTAGGAAGGCAAATTCTCTCCTGTAGGAGTTAATATGGGAAAAAAAGTTTCTCCTCTCCACTGATGCTTTATCACCAATTCTTGTTTCCATAAAAACCCCAAATTTTCAAAAAACATTTGTCATTAGGACGGAAAGTGAGGTGAACTGTTCTGAACAGGTGCACACTGCACAGACAGCAAAACAAATGTTACAGGGGTGATAACCCTTCCCTATGTTTTCCAAAAAGCTTAAAAATAGATTTTTTGGCTGGAGCTACACTTAAACAATGTACCTGTTCAAAATTACAAACAGATTCTACATAAGAACAAACCTACAGTCCCTGTCTTGTATGCACCACCTGTATACGGCTGTTCAGAGTATATAGGGCCTTTTTTATTTTGTGTGCGGGGTTCCCCTTAATATCCATACAAGACCCAAAGGGGCTGGTAATGGGCTGGGGTAGGGGGGGGGCTGAGATGGGGTAGCTATGCCATTTTTCTTAAAGATTTTCATCCATATTACCGGGACCAGACATTACATTAAAGCCGCAAGCAGTTTTAAATGGCTTTTTTTCCTTTAGAAATGTAATTTTGTGCAGGGACAGTTCTAAACACGGGAAACACGTGGCACTTCACAGGCATACTTTAGACACCCCCCAGGTACGATATTTAAAGGAATATTTGACTTTTTTTTTTTCACTTTATGCATCATTAAAATGACTGCTCCTGAAAAACGGCCGTTTTTAAAACTTTTTTTTGGATTGATACATGTCCCCAGGTGCAGAACCCGGGTTCCCAAACCCTTTTTAGGACAATAACATACATTATAGTCGTTATAATTAGCACTTTAGATTTCGAACGTTCGCATCCATTGTATTTAATAGGGTTCTAAAGTTCGTGCGAACTTTCGGTCCGTTCGCGGGTTCTGGTGCGAACCGAACCCGGGGGTGTTCGGCTCATCACTATTTAAGTCACTGGAGTGCTAGCGTCATGAGATTTGAAATGAGATTTGGTGATGTCACTGCTCTGCTACCCCCTGATCTCTTGATAAGATGATGGGGAGAAAGCTGTACCTGAAAACTTGTTCCTCCACCAAGATAGCTGCAAAGACAGAGAGTACAAAGCAAGCATGGTTAGTCATTAATGAGAAAACACCAGCTTAGGGGAGCCTATGGGCAATACTGGTAACTAGCTCTTTGCCCTCCACTTGCCTTTCTTGGGCACAGCTTCCATGGTATAGGTCCTATTTGAAAATGCTAAAATAGCATACACTAAAATATAAAATTATGATCCAAACATTACAAGAGATGAAGATGAAAATATTGCACATTCTCATTAAATTACAAGAATATGTAGTCACCCTGCCCTAAGCAGGTGTGACTATTCAAATTTAGGATTTCTAAATTTTATTCAACCCAAGTGACACTCACACCCCTCCAGCCATCCACTAGCTTACGGTTGAATGTATTGCATACAGTCTAGATCATTCTGGTAAGCAGACTCTATGTAAGGTGGCGGTTTCACACATTGGTGGATGTGTCTCCCATGATGGTTGTTTGTTGACAAGGTCTTTTTTCCCACATTGATATCTGATACACGCACCAACGCACTCTGTGAAGTCATCACCCTATTGCTGCTATTCTCTTATCGGAGGAATTGGCACTGTTGTGCCAAACAAAGGCCTGGGCTGGGTTATAGCCATTTGTCTATTTTGGCTTATCATCTGGTAAGCATACACCTTGATAAGATCTGCCTAGATATTCATGACAAGCATTGTGCCCTTTGTTGTTTGTGTTGACTCCATCATCATTATTATTATTTTTTCAAAAGGACTTCACATCTTTGGACTTTAATTATTCACCCATAGCGCAATTTTTTCTTTTTCATGTTTACTTTGTGTTTATCCCACTATTATTGCTGCTGTTAAAAGGGTTCATTCATAGTTTTTCATCACTTATATGAGCTAGCGCAGTTTTTTTCCCTTTCCATTTCTAATTCTGATATTATTACTGCTGCTGTTTGCCATATTTACTTTGAGATATCCTTAGTCATTAGTATGGATATTTTTGACTTTAGGGCCACCAAGGTGGTCAATGTGGATGGAGTTTTTGAACTCTATAGGGAGGAGGAGGGAGACCTTGGAGGTTTATTTTTGAGATTAAAAAATTTGTTGGTCTCTGAAACCCACACTCAATGGGACATAGCCTATCTGGAGACCTATATAAAAAACTCGATGGTCCCCAGAAGCCTGAGGTGGGAGGTTGCTCCACAGAGGGGAGACACAGACTTGGAGGAATGGTTTAGCTATTTCAACAAGGCAGGAGTCTCCTTTCTGAGGTTCTTAATCGATAGGAAAACCATTAAGTTGGCTAAATTAGACAAAGAAATTAAAACTATTAAAGAGAAACTCATTTCTGTGAAAGATAGTGATGAGTATAGAGATAAGTCACAGGGTTTGTTAAAGGTTATCGAGAAAGAGGATAAAGATCAAAAGATAAAAAAAAAGAAAAAATACAACCGAGATTTAACTGACTACCAAAATAACATTGTGTTTGAGTGGCAGAAAAAGCTGCTGTTGAATGAACAAAATAATTCAGAAATGGAAGTTTCTACTCAGGGTATTGATACCAGTGGGACTGTACCAATGGTACATCAGATAAAACCCCACATCCCCAACCCTCCGAAAAAGAGTGGGGGGACTGCAAAATCTATTAAGACAGGAGGTCAAAATGTATTTCAATCACCTCGTAGACCTCCGGGTAATTCCAATAGAGGGGGGCCTGTTCATCAGGGCACTTTTCAACATTGGGGTCCCAATACCAGATCCAGCTACACACATGAATATGGACCACAATATTCTAATCCACCACCTTGGCAAAAGATGCCATTGCCCCAGAGGGGGCGTAATTTTCCGGGTAGAGGATGGGGCTATAAGACAGATAACCCGGATTGGTGGAGGAATGATGGGTCTAATCAATATTCACCATATGGAGCCCATAATGAGCACCCTTGGGGAATTCCCACTCATGGTAACAGCTTCTTCCCTCTCAGAGATAGGGAGGCTTGTGATGAGGATTTTGGCTATTATGAGTCTCAGTTTCAATCAAGAGAGGGACCTATAAGTTCATCCTATCCCCCACCCCCAAGATTTGAAACACCTAATCAAAGACACCCAACTAACAATAGCCAGGGTAATTGGGGTTTTTCCCGGCCAACACAAGGCCTAAAAAGGCCGGTAGAAAAAAACGAGGAGTTAGAGGGGGGAGGCGCCTGCGAGCAACAGAAAAGGCCAAGGATGTGATAGGCCAGGGTATTTTCAATCTTAGCTCTCAGACGCTGACAGATTCAGAAAAAATAGTTCTGGATAAGGGACTTAAATATGCTCCTCCCAGAAGTTTAGATAAATTTGAAACCTATATGGATATCCATAGATTCGTTAGGAAACTAAATATTAAAAGATACATGACTATCAATCCTATTATGAGTATCAGCAATCAAGTGTTCAATGAATATCTTCATTCTGGCTTAGCTAACGCCTCCCTTTTTAACCCCCCGGGGGTGTTGGCACCATCACTTAAAATATTCAGAGACGTAATGATTAGGGATCTTGAGTCTCTTGAAATAAGAAAAGCTAGACACAACAAATTAATGCAGGAAGGCCTTGACACTTTATGTCAAAATAAGGACTTGGTGATTAGACCTGCCGATAAGGGGGGGGGGGGGGGGATCGTAGTACTAGACAAAAAGGACTATATGACCGAAATGCATAAAATTTTGAGTGATGCTGACACGTATACCCCCTTACCAGCTGACCCCAAGTCCATATATTTACGGGATTTGAATAGAATCATATCTAGGGGATTATCAGTGGGAATCTTAAATAAAAAAGAGGGTTTATTTTTGGTTCCTCGGGCACCTAGGACACCGACAATGTACTATCTACCCAAGATCCACAAGAATCCTATCTGCCCCCCGGGACGTCCATTTGTGAGCGGTATAGACTCATTGACGTCCCGGGTGGGCAGATATATTGATTTTTTTCTCCAGCCTCTGGTTCGACGGATGCCATCATATGTTAAAGACTCACGACATGTGATTAACATTCTGTCGCAATTAGACATTAAGCCTGGCACAATTTTGGTGACTGCTGATGTCACATCACTTTACACAATAATTCCTCATAACTTTGGATTTGAGGCAGTCTTATGTTTTCTTAATAGAGATTCGGGACTCCATTCTGACCAGATTTTGTTTTTGATGGAACTGTTGGAATTTGCAGCCACCCATAATTATTTTTGGTTCTGTAACCAATTTTACAGACAGGATAGAGGGGTGGCCATGGGGGCTAAATATGCCCCTAGCCTGGCCAATTTATTTATGGCCAGGTGGGAGGAGGATGTCATCTATGCTGGCCGCATGCCACAGCTTGGTTTGTGGGCCAGATACATAGATGACATCCTCCTCCTGTGGGAGGGGGATCCATCATCCCTTCATGCCTTTATGACCTCTCTCAATGTCAACGAGAGAGGTATTGAATTAAAATATGAGATGAGCTATTCTGAAATTAATTTTTTAGATTTGAAAATCAAAATCGAAGGGAATAAATTGACTACTTCGACATATTTTAAATCTACTGATAGGAACTCGTTTATACCCACTACCAGTTGTCATCATAGGCCTTGGCTTGGGTCAATCCCAAAGAGTCAATATATTAGACTCAAAAGGAATTGCTCCAGTCATGATGAGTTCCTACAACAAGCACAAATACTCACTCAAAGGTTTGTTGAAAAGGGTTACATAGAATCAAGTCTGATGACTACTTTGGATACAGTTAAATCTTTAAATCGAGATGATCTCCTAGTGGAGAGACCTCGTCAACAGGGGGATAACGCCTTACAGGGTGTTCCATTTATCACTACCTACTCCCTGCAACATAAAAAACTCAAACAGATGCTGTCCAAACACTGGCATATAGTGAATAATGATCGCATATTAAGGGACATTCTGCCTGAGAGGCCACAGGTTGTATTTAGGGGGGCCCCTTCGCTAAGAAATAGGGTGTCACCCAATATCCTTGACCCTCCATCTAGAATTAGTTTTTTTGGACATTTTACAGGATACTATCAATGCCATAAATGTAGAGTTTGTTCCCTTAACAGTTGCACTCAAAGAAGGACAACCAGTTTTTTTGTCCACTAGCACACAGAGTAGATATGATATTAAACCGTTTATAACTTGTTCCACAGAGGGCGTAGTTTATTTACTTCAATGCCCCTGTGAATTACAATATATAGGGAGGACCAAGCGCCCCCTACAGGTCAGATTAAATGAACATATCACAAACATCAAATCCGGTTTTAAGAATCATTCTGTATCTAAACATTACAGACTAGTACACAAGAGGGATCCCTCAAACACCATGTTTTTGGGTATTGACAAATTCAGCCCCAAGTGGAGGGGTAGCTCTCTTGTTAGGGACATCTCTAGACTAGAAATGTCATGGATTTTTAAGGCAAAAACGTATATACCCCATGGACTAAATATTGACGTTGATGTCAACGCCTTCATCGACAATTCATAGATGGTCAGTCTCTGTTAACTTGATCTGGGTCATGCGTATGAGTTTATATTGAAATAGGGGGTCTTTCTTCATTTTTTCTTCATTTTCTCCTTTTTTAATTTTATTTTTTTATTTTTTCATTTATTTATTTTTTAAATATTTTTTACGCTTTTTTATTATAAATAAATAAAAGTGTAAGTGATTTTTTGTGCACCCTATGGCCAGCACTATAGGTACACCAATGGGTATTCATCCATCCAATACAATTTATTTGATTGGATTTAATTGTGTCCTGTTATTTATTATTTATCGATTTACAATGGTCAGTGTCTCGATGACAGCTGACCTTGTAATCTTTAATAAACCTAACACAGTATTGATTAATTCACATTATTCACGTTATGGATTATATTTCACATATTCATTATAAATTTTAGGCCTTTTCACTTGCACTGTAATATTAGATATTTGCAGGAAGCATGTAGGGCCTTTTTGCAATAAAAGGTTTTGTATATGTTTTTCTGAAATAGGGAATATATATACAGTGTATAATATTTTTTATAAAGAATTTATATAAAAAAGAGTATTTTTTGGGGGAAAAAAACAAAAAATAATTAATATAGAATTAATTGTGTTGGAATGATTCCAACTATAATTCATTATTCACATTTATAGTATTTACTTTATTATACACATTATATACACTATGGGTGTCGATATGGCCCATTTGTCTGGTCCTTATGACATAATATGCATAAATTTTGTGGGATTCGCTAATTAATTAACAATTTTTGGAGACATATAATATTGCTTTTTAGCCAATTAGTGCCTCTTTTTATCCTCTCTCCATTTAACCTTATTTATATATACATATATACATTTTTTTCATCTGCATGGATTAAATTCTAATTCATGCGCTCGTTTGAGGGACAGATATGTTGTTTGCCAGTAGTCTAGATGGTGGGTGTTGACTCGTGTTCAGGATCCAGATCGAGGCTAGTAATATATGTTCTCGTGTTTTTCATCCTTTTCTGCTACTTTTTGTACTAAGGGCAACACTACAATAGTCCATTGACACGGATGCGGCTTTCCATCATCCAAGATGGCGGCCGCATACTCATGTCCGGACCTCATAATAAGACAAGGTACTATATAACGTGGTGATTAAGCTCGCTACCCGTCCCTTATTGACAATGTCTATGATGACGAAACGCGTCTAAGGGGGTACGTGCTGACGTCACCACGCTCGTTAGGACGGGAGTTTGCTTCTAGCCGGCCGGCTTTTATATGATCGTTTTACCACTTACTGCGTAAGTGTAATTTTAATTCTTTTAAATAAATGTTGTGGCGATATCACACTATTGGTCCCCATTTGTTTTTCTTGGGTACATAACCCCTGTATGGGCCCCACGGAGCTACTATAACAGTGAGGAATATTGATTGATCCACTGCAAGAACCAGATCCGTATGAGTGACACTCACACCCCTCCAGCCATCCACTAGCTTACGGTTGAATGTATTGCATACAGTCTAGATCATTCTGGTAAGCAGACTCTATGTAAGGTGGCGGTTTCACACATTGGTGGATGTGTCTCCCATGATGGTTGTTTGTTGACAAGGTCTTTTTTCCCACATTGATATCTGATACACGCACCAACGCACTCTGTGGAGTCATCACCCTATTGCTGCTATTCTCTTATCAGAGGAATTGGCACTGTTGTGCCAAACAAAGGCCTGGGCTGGGTTATAGCCATTTGTCTATTTTGGCTTATCATCTGGTAAGCATACACCTTGATAAGATCTGCCTAGATATTCATGACAAGCATTGTGCCCTTTGTTGTTTGTGTTGACTCCATCATCATTATTATTATTTTTTCAAAAGGACTTCACATCTTTGGACTTTAATTATTCACCCATAGCGCAATTTTTTCTTTTTCATGATTTATAGTCTATTTGTTGATTTTGTTTTCCCCTAAGCTCAGTGTTGCCGTTTTTTTCTCTCTGCTGCCATTAGGTTTTGCTGGTACCTCTGACAATAGAGTGAGATGCCACAGCGATACTGAGTTATGAATATGTATGTTCCCATTGACCAACTAGTATAAGGTTTATTGCCACTAGTGCATGATGAGGGAGAGCGTAGAGACTTGGGGGGACCTTGTATGCTCTCTCTTACCCTGGCTGCAGCCTAGGGAGGTGCTGCTGAATTGTCTGAACCGTTAGGCCTAAAGCGTGTGTAAGGCCTTGTATGTGCTCTGTGCTGGTAGCTGGAGTTAGATCAGAGGTGGTCCTTGGAAGCTCTCTGCTTGGTTGAGGAGGAAGCTGAACCAGGATTGAGGAGGAAGCTGAACCAGGATTGAGAACCAGAGACCCTGTTGGAGGAAGGAGCCAAGAGGAGACTGGTTTTCTCACAGTGACCTGGTGACTCTCTTGGAAGGATGAACAGAGATCTAAGAGAATGCACAGATGCATTGGAACAAGTACAGAGAAGTCTGCAAGTCAGCTGGAGTTACTATTTACAATTATGCTGGTGACAACTTAAAGGCCCTTTATATACTGTACAAGCTGGATGTGAATCTGGATTCTGTAATAGGGATGAGCCGAACACCCCCGGGTTCGGTTCGCACCAGAACCTTCGAACGGACCGAAAGTTCGCGCGAATTTTCGAACCCTATTCGTTATAATGGACGCGAACGTTCGAAATCAAAATTGCTAATTACAACGGCCAATATGCATGTTAATGTCATAAAACAGGTTTGGGGACCCGGGTCCTGCCCCAGGGGACATATATCAATGCAAAAAGAAATTTTAAAAACTAAAGTTTTTTCGGGAGCAGTCATTTTAATGATGCATAAAGTGAAAAAAAAAAAAGTGAAATTTTCTTTTAAATATGGTACCTGGGGGGTGTCTAAAGTATGCCTGTGAAGTGGCATGTGTTTCCCGTGTTTAGAACTGTCCTTGCACAAAATGACATTTGTAAAGGAAAAAAAGAAGCCATTTAAAACCACTTGCGGCTTTAATGTCATGTCTTGTCCTGGCCGCCATATGGCTGAAAATCCTTGAGAAAAATGGCATGGCTACCCCATCACCCCCCCCCCCCACCCCAGCCCCTTTGGGTCTTGTATGGATACTAAGGGGGACCCCGCACCCAAAATAAAACCCTATACCTACAACCCTATATACTCTGAACAGCAGTATATAGGTGGTGCAAACAAGACATGGACTGTAGGTTTGTTCTTAAGTAGAATCTGAACAGGTACATTATGAAGTGTAGCTACATCCCAAAAAAATCAATTTTTAAGCTTTTTGGAGAACATAGGGAGGGGTTATCACCCCTGTAACATTTGCTGTCTTTGCACATCTGTTCAGAACATGTCACCTCACTTTCCGTCCCAATGACAAATGTTTTTGGAAAAGTGGGGTTTTAATTGAAACAAGGATTGGTGATAAAGCATCAGTAAAGAGGAGATACCTTTTTCCCAAATTAAATCTAACAGGATAGAATTTTCCTTCCTAGGGGTAGATTTCCTCTCACTTCCTGTTTTCTCTTGCCGTTTGCAAGTAGGAGTCGTTTGTAAGTTGGATGTTTGAAAGTAGGGGCCTGCCGTATATACTCTGCAGAAATTTGCCCTATTAGATGTTGGTGTAGCCACAAGACTGGTGGGCACAGGAATGGGCCCTGCTGTGAGTTAATAGATCAAGATTTGTACTTGCATGCACCTGTTGAACCGGGCAGAAAAATTGGGCCTTTGGTGGTGGTGGTGGTGGTGGTGGACGGTGTTGCCACAAGACTGTAAGCCCTCACAGTTACTCTTGGTGGGTGCAGGAATGGGCCCTGCTGTGAGTTATTAGATCAAGATTTGTAATTGCATGCACCTGTTGAACAGGGCAGAAAAATTGGGCCTTTGGTGGTGGTGGTGGTGGTGGACGGTGTTGCCACAAGACTGTAGGCCCTCATAGTTACTCTTGGTGGGCGCAGGAATGGGCCCTGCTGTGAACTATTAGATCAAGATTTGTAATTACACGCCCCTGTTAAACAGGGGCTGAAAAATTGTGCCTTAGGCATTGGTGCTGGTGCCACAACACTGCAACCCCTCACAGATACTGTACTTGGAGCACAGCAGTCACACCTGTTGCGAGGCATCTTTTTAAAAAATTGTAATTACACGCCCCTGTTATACAGGGGCTGAAAAATTGTGCCTTAGGCACTGGTGCTGGTGCCACAACACTGCAACCCCTCACAGATACTGTACTCTGAGCACAGCAATGAGACCTGTTGCAAAGCATTGCCTAAAAATTGTAATTACACGCCCCAACAGGGGCTGAAAAATTGTGCCTTAGGCACTGGTGCTGGTGCCACAACACTGCAACCCCTCACAGATACTGTACTCTGAGCACAGCAGTCACACCTGTTGCGAAGCATCTTTTTAAAAAATTGTAATTACACGCCCCTGTTATACAGGGGCTGAAAAATTGTGCCTTAGGCACTGGTGTGGTGGCATGGATCATTGAGGAGGAGGAAGAGGATAGTCAGTGAACATAACAGGACAGTCACTCAGCATCAGCATAGGCAGTCTTGAAGGGATGTGACATTATAAATTATTCCGTTATATCCGCTTCAGGTGTCTGGTAGCTGGTGGTGATCCAAGACTGATTCATTTTTATGAAGGTCAGTCGATCAACCGAGTCGGTGGACAGGCGCACCCTATGATCGGTGACAAATCCTCCAGCAGCACTGAATGTGCGTTCGGAAAGAACGCTGGATGCAGGACAGGCCAGTAGCTCAATTGCATACTGTGCAAGCTCTGGCCAGTGATCCATCCTCAGGACCCAGTAAGCCAGAGGATTTTCGGTGGGAAAGGTGTCCAAGTCTGACCTTGCCCCTAGGTATTCCTGCACCATGTATATCAGACGCTGGCGATGGTTGCTGGAACCGATCATACCTTGGGGCTGCGGACTAAAAAATTGTCTGAACGCATCGGTCAGACGTCCACCTTCCCCACCGCTCCTTCTGCTACTGACCGAAGCCTCAGCAACTCGTCGTCCAGGACCAGGAGTTTGTAACCTCCCAGTTTCTGGGAACGCGTTGCACAGACCTTTCTGCAAGGCCTCCCTGAGATGTCTCATCCTCTGCTCCCTCTGCGACGGCAAGATAAGGTCCGCAACCTTACCCTTGTACCGTGGATCAAGGAGAGTGGCCAGCCAGTAATGGTCACTCTCCTTGATCCGAAGAACACGAGGATCCTTCCGCAGGCTTTGCAGGATCAGGGAGGCCATGCAGCGTAGGTTAGCTGAGGCATTCGGTCCGGAGTCTTCTGGGTCACTGAGGATGACATGATCGCCAGCCACCTCCTCCCAGCCACGTACAAGTCCACTGGTTTGTTGGGACTGTACATCATCCCTAAAAGACTGCTGCTGCTGATGCTGAGTGCCAGGCTCCACCTCCATGCTCACACAATCCTCCTCCTCCTCCTCCTCCTCTTCCTGTGTGATGGGTGGGACAGAAGGAACATTGTCTGGATAAAGGGGGCCTTGAGAGACAAGGAAGTCCTCCTCTTCCTGCCTCTGTTCTGCCTCAAGTGCCCTGTCCATTATCCCACACAGCGTATGCTCCAACAGGTGGACAAGAGGTACAGTGTCACTGATGCATGCACTGTCACTGCTCACCATCCTCGTGGCCTCCTCAAATGGTGAGAGGACAGTGCATGCATCCCTGATCATGCTCCACTGGCGTGGGGAAAAAAAGCCAAGCTCCCCTGACCCTGTCCTGGTGCCGTAGTCGCAAAGGTACTCATTGATGGCCCTCTGCTGCGTGTGCAGTCGCTGCAGCATGGCCAACGTTGAGTTCCACCTGGTGGGCATGTCACATATTAGGCGGTTCTTGGGCAGGTTCAGCTCCTTTTGCAGCTCAGTCAGCCGAGCACTGGCATTATAAGATCGGCGGAAATGCACACAGACTTTCCTGGCCTGCCTCAGGACATCCTGTAAGCCTGGGAACCTGCCCAAGAACCGCTGCACCACCAGGTTGAGGACGTGAGCCATACAGGGCACATGGGTGAGCTGCCCCTGTCGCAGGGCGGAGAGGAGGTTGGTGCCATTATCAGAAACGACCATTCCTGGCTTAAGCTGGCGTGGCGTCAACCACCTCTCGGCCTGCCCCTGCAGAGCTGCCAGAACCTCTGGCCCAGTGTGGCTCCTGTCCCCCAAACACACCAGCGCAAGCACGGCATGGCATCTTTTTGCCTGCGTACTCGCGTAGCCCCTTGTACGCCTACGGAGCACCGCTGCTTCCGAGGACAGAGCACTCGAAGAGGACATGGAGGAAGAAGAAGAGGAGGGGGTGGAGGAGAGAGGTGTGTCACAACCAGTAGTAGCATTTTGGAGGCGTGGTGGCGGAACAACCTCCAACACTACTGCACCTTGTCCTGCATCCCTCCCAGCTGCCAATAGAGTGACCCAATGGGCCGTGAAAGAAAGATAACGTCCCTGTCCATGCCTGCTGGACCATGAGTCAGCGGTAATATGCACCTTACCGCTGACCGCCCTGTCCAGCGAGGCATGGACATTGCCTTCCACATGCCAGTAGAGAGACGGAATCGCCTTCCGTGAGAAAAAGTGGCGTTTGGGAACCTGCCACTGAGGAACCGCACATTGAACAAACTCACGGAAGGGGGCCGAGTCTATCAACTGAAAAGGCAGCAGTTGAAGTGCTAGCAATTTAGCCAAGCTAGCATTCAACCGCTGGGCATGTGGATGGCTGGGAGTATACTTCTTTCGACGGTCCAGCAGCTGGGGCAGGGAAATTTGCCTGCTACAATCGGACGTCGGTGTACTGCAAGTACTTGGTTGTGACACACCTAATTCTACACCTTCAGTCCTCTCAGAGCAGCTTTCAGAGAGGACTGAAGATATAGTGGGGATGGAGATCCCAGCTGATGAGGAGCAAGGAGAGGTCCGCTTTGTTCTTTGGTGTGGGTCTTTTATGTGTGCTTGCCAACGAGCTGCATGGCAGGTCGACATATGTCTGCTCATGCTTGTGGTGCCCAAGCGGCTGATGTTTTGGCCACGCGAGATACGCTTGAGACAAATATTGCAAATAGCAGTGGTGCGATCTGATGCACTCGTCTCAAAAAAGGCCCACACCAAAGAACTTTTGTGATAACGTGCAGAGGCAGCACCCTGCACAGGCGGAGCTCTGCGGTGTGGTACAGTTGCTGTGCTGGCCTCTAGCTGGCCTCCAGGGGGCATCCTGCCTCGTTTGACATGTGACGCTGCATCCTCCTCCTCCTCTCTCCCTTCAGGCACCCACGTGGAGTCAGTGACCTCATCATCCCCTCCCTCTTCACCACTAGAGCAAACCTGGCAGTAAGCTGCAGCTGGTGGAACACTACTGCCAGATTGCTGTCCTTCAGCATCCCCTCTCTCTGCGCGCACACTACTGACTTCCTCAAGCTGGGTATCATCATCCGAGCCTTCGAATCGTTGGGCATCCTCCTGGAGCATGTACCCAACACTGTGCTCAAACAGTTCGGGGGACTCCTCAGGAGGACATGGTGGGTCTAGGGAAGGGGTGGCTGATGATGCCATTGAGTACGCGTTGGCAGCTGCTCTGCCAGTACCCTGAGCCTGGGTGAGAGAGGATGAGGAGGATGAGGAGGGCTTGGTCATCCATTCTACCAAGCCTTCGGCATGATGCGGCTCCACATGTCCAGCTGCCGAAAACAAAGACAAGCGTGTCCCATGGCCACGTGCTGATGACGATGCACGACCACGTCCACGGCCAGCACTGTTGTCTCTAGAAACAGAGCCTGCCTGCCCTGTGTTCTTGCCTCGGCACGCTCTGCCTCTCCTTGGCGGTCTTCCAGCCATTGTAGTCGGTAGTGTATATAGTATAAAAAATAGAACTCCTATGTGTGCTCACAACACACTGTAGGTCCTATGGGTGCTGACACTAACACACTATAGGTACTATGTGTGCTGCTGACAAGAAAATATAGGAGCTCTGTGTGATGCCACTAACACACTAGAAGTCCTATGGGTGCTGCTGAGAAGAAAATATAGGAGCTCTGTTTGCTGCCACTAACACACTAGAAGTCCTATGGGTGCTGCTGAGAAGAAAATATAGGAGCTCTGTGTGATGCCACTAACACACTAGAAGTCCTATGGGTGCTGCTGAGAAGAAAATATAGGAGCTCTGTTTGCTGCCACTAACACACTAGAAGTCCTATGGGTGCTGCTGAGAAGAAAATATAGGAGCTCTGTGTGATGCCACTAACACACTAGAAGTCCTATGGGTGCTGCTGAGATGAAAATATAGGAACTCTGTGTGATGCCACTAACACATTAGAAGTCCTATGGGTGCTGCTGAGAAGAAAATATAGGAGCTCTGTTTGCTGCCACTAACACACTAGAAGTCCTATGGGTGCTGCTGAGAAGAAAATATAGGAGCTCTGTGTGATGCCACTAACACACTAGAAGTCCTATGGGTGCTGCTGAGAAGAAAATATAGGAGCTCTGTTTGCTGCCACTAACACACTAGAAGTCCTATGGGTGCTGCTGAGAAGAAAATATAGGAGCTCTGTGTGATGCCACTAACACACTAGAAGTCCTATGGGTGCTGCTGAGAAGAAAATATAGGAGCTCTGTTTGCTGCCACTAACACACTAGAAGTCCTATGGGTGCTGCTGAGAAGAAAATATAGGAGCTCTGTTTGCTGCCACCAACACACTAGAAGTCCTATGGGTGCTGCTGAGAAGAAAATATAGGAGCTCTGTTTGCTGCCACCAACACACTAGAAGTCCTATGGGTGCTGCTGAGAAGAAAATATAGGAGCTCTGTGTGATGCCACTAACACACTAGAAGTCCTATGGGTGCTGCTGAGAAGAAAATATAGGAGCTCTGTTTGCTGCCGCTAACACACTAGAAGTCCTATGGGTGCTGCTGAGAAGAAAATATAGGAGCTCTGTTTGCTGCCGCTAACACACTAGAAGTCCTATGGGTGCTGCTGAGAAGAAAATATAGGAGCTCTGTGTGATGCCACTAACACACTAGAAGTCCTATGGGTGCTGCTGAGAAGAAAATATAGGCGCTCTGTTTGCTGCCACTAACACACTAGAAGTCCTATGGGTGCTGCTGAGAAGAAAATATAGGAGCTCTGTTTGCTGCCACTAACACACTAGAAGTCCTATGGGTGCTGCTGAGAAGAAAATATAGGAGCTCTGTTTGCTGCCACTAACACACTAGAAGTCCTATGGGTGCTGCTGAGAAGAAAATATAGGAGCTCTGTGTGATGCCACTAACACACTAGAAGTCCTATGGGTGCTGCTGAGAAGAAAATATAGGAGCTCTGTTTGCTGCCACTAACACACTAGAAGTCCTATGGGTGCTGCTGAGAAGAAAATATAGGAGCTCTGTTTGCTGCCACTAACACACTAGAAGTCCTATGGGTGCTGCTGAGAAGAAAATATAGGAGCTCTGTGTGATGCCACTAACACACTAGAAGTCCTATGGGTGCTGCTGAGAAGAAAATATAGGAGCTCTGTTTGCTGCCACTAACACACTAGAAGTCCTATGGGTGCTGCTGAGAAGAAAATATAGGAGCTCTGTTTGCTGCCACTAACACACTAGAAGTCCTATGGGTGCTGCTGAGAAGAAAATATAGGAGCTCTGTTTGCTGCCACTAACACACTAGAAGTCCTATGGGTGCTGCTGAGAAGAAAATATAGGAGCTCTGTGTGATGCCACTAACACACTAGAAGTCCTATGGGTGCTGCTGAGAAGAAAATATAGGAGCTCTGTTTGCTGCCACTAACACACTAGAAGTCCTATGGGTGCTGCTGAGAAGAAAATATAGGAGCTCTGTTTGCTGCCACTAACACACTAGAAGTCCTATGGGTGCTGCTGAGAAGAAAATATAGGAGCTCTGTGTGATGCCACTAACACACTAGAAGTCCTATGGGTGCTGCTGAGAAGAAAATATAGGAGCTCTGTTTGCTGCCACTAACACACTAGAAGTCCTATGGGTGCTGCTGAGAAGAAAATATAGGAGCTCTGTGTGATGCCACTAACACACTAGAAGTCCTATGGGTGCTGCTGAGATGAAAATATAGGAACTCTGTGTGATGCCACTAACACACTAGAAGTCCTATGGGTGCTGCTGAGAAGAAAATATAGGAGCTCTGTTTGCTGCCACTAACACACTAGAAGTCCTATGGGTGCTGCTGAGAAGAAAATATAGGAGCTCTGTTTGCTGCCACTAACACACTAGAAGTCCTATGGGTGCTGCTGAGAAGAAAATATAGGAGCTCTGTGTGATGCCACTAACACACTAGAAGTCCTATGGGTGCTGCTGAGAAGAAAATATAGGAGCTCTGTGTGATGCCACTAACACACTAGAAGTCCTATGGGTGCTGCTGAGAAGAAAATATAGGAGCTCTGTGTGATGCCACTAACACACTAGAAGTCCTATGGGTGGTGCTGAGAAGAAAATATAGGAGCTCTGTTTGCTGCCACTAACACACTAGAAGTCCTATGGGTGCTGCTGAGAAGAAAATATAGGAGCTCTGTTTGCTGCCACTAACACACTAGAAGTCCTATGGGTGCTTCTGAGAAGAAAATATAGGAGCTCTGTGTGATGCCACTAACACACTAGAAGTCCTATGGGTGCTGCTGAGAAGAAAATATAGGAGCTCTGTTTGCTGCCACTAACACACTAGAAGTCCTATGGGTGCTGCTGAGAAGAAAATATAGGAGCTCTGTTTGCTGCCACTAACACACTAGAAGTCCTATGGGTGCTGCTGAGAAGAAAATATAGGAGCTCTGTGTGATGCCACTAACACACTAGAAGTCCTATGGGTGCTGCTGAGAAGAAAATATAGGAGCTCTGTTTGCTGCCACTAACACACTAGAAGTCCTATGGGTGCTGCTGAGAAGAAAATATAGGAGCTCTGTTTGCTGCCACTAACACACTAGAAGTCCTATGGGTGCTGTTGGGGTGCAATGCTGTGCTAACAGCACTGCGGTTGGTACTACTGCAATACTGTACTAACAGTAAGCACGCACCAGACTAATCCCCAGCAGCAGCTAATAACACACTAACTGTGCAATCAGCAGCAATGAACGATCAATGACTTAGGTAGCAATGGTTTAGCAAAGAAATAGCCAATGGTTTAGCAAAGAAGAGCAAATCTTTCAGTATCAAGCAAAGACAGAATCAGCAGACTAATCTCTCCTAAAGCCGGAACTCATGTGACCGGGGCCGATGGCGTGGCGGCCTTTTAAATGGTGGGGCGTGTACTAAAGCCCCTGAGCTGTAATTGGCTACAGGCGTCCTGCCTGTAGCCAATTATTGCTCTCCGAGTTTCGGGCGCTGTGATTGGCCAAGCATGCGGGGTCACAGTGCATGCTTGGCCAATCATCAGCCAGCAATGCACTGCGCCGGCCGCGCCGGCCGCAATGCATTGCGGGGCCGCTCGCATCACACGAATGTGATGCGAATGGCCCAAATAGTTCTGGGCTCGACGAGCGAGCGAACGCCCGATGCTCGATTCGAACATGGGTTCGAATCGAGCATCGGGCCCATCCCTACTCTGTAAGTGTTGTTCAGGGTATCTGCAGCCCTTATACCTCTTACCTTGTGTGTTGAGTAAAAAAATCTCATAAAGGATACTTAAAGTGACTTGTGCTCAATGTTTCTTGTTCTTGTTTCTAATTTTTAGCTTATGCTAGTTGGCCCTGTCACTGGGTGTTCCTACATGCTTCCAGAGGGTGTTACAAATACATAAAACTATTCATAGTTTTTTATGTATAATTATATTCAATAATACCATCCAAGTTTAAAAAAATGAAATTCAAAGCCAAAATAGACTTTATGACCTTTAAATACTATATCCTATTGTTCTTTTCATTTTTATTGCTGATATTTCACATTTCAATTTGAAAAGGAGATAATATTTCTGGTTATACAATGACTGAGCTACCTCAAGGATACACAGATGGGATAGAATATTTATAAAGGTCCAGTAAGCAGATTCATCTACGAAATCATTTATAAATTAAGCCCAGAGAAAATGAATCTGTAATTGTTTTGTCTGACATAGCTAAAAGTACTTTTAAACTGATGAGGAAAGCAAAAACTGCTAAATGTTAAGCATTGTGTCTGACATCCAAATTCATGGTTGCTGATTAGCACTAGTTATTTAAATTTTACATCAATCTGGTAAAATATTTAATTTTGTTGAGTTATAATATTACCAGGTTGCCGTTTAAAAGCTGAAACCAGGCAAACAGCTAAATACACAGATAAAATACATATTCTCAGGGATTTTTTCCAGAGTGATCGTGGGGGAACGCAGTTCCGGCACCTCTAGCACTGGATATATGTAATGGCAAGGGGTGCTGGGATATACTGGAGGATCTATAGATGCTAGCTGCTGGGGGGTTTATTGCCGCTGGAAGAGGTCTATAGTTGGGAGGGTCTGTTTTTGCTGGTGGGGGATCTATTGTTGAGGGAGGGGTCTATTGTTGCTGGCTGCTGAAGGGTCTGTTGATGTTGGCTGCTAGGAGATATCTTTTTGCTGGAGGGGGTCTATTGTTGCTGAAGTGGGTCTATTGTTTTAATGGGGGCATCTATTGTTGCTGATGGATCTATAATTGTTGGAGATATCTATTTTACTGCTTTTCTTGTTATAATTAACACCTTCCATGTGTTTTTTCTGCTCTTTAGAGCCACCCTTTGGGCAACTTCTGCTAATGTTGTCTGATGGTTAGCATTGGTTCGGAGCATGCGTGTTTGTACTTTGGATTTTAGTCTGATGGATTTGTGTACACACGAATGGATAATCCGACAGAACACATTTGTTGTCGGACAATTTGAGAGTATGACCATCCAACATTTGTTGTCAGAAATTCCGACAACAATTGTCCGATGGAGCATACAGACGGTCGGATTATCCGACAAAACACGTCCATAGGACAATTGTTGTCGGAATATCCGATGGTGTGTACGGGCCTTAAGCTGCTCTGCTGATTTGGACTCCAAATTCCTCAATCCCCAATTCCATTACATAGAGGGGAGTTTTATTATAGCTAATACAGTGCCTTGCGAAAGTATTCGGCCCCCTTGAACTTTTCATCCTTTTGCCACATTTCAGGCTTCAAACATAAAGATATAAAATTTTAATTTTTTGTGAAGAATCACCAACAAGTGGGACACAATTGTGAAGTGGAACGAAATCTATTGGATATTTTAAACTTTTTTAGCAAATAAAAAACTGAAAAGTGGTGCGTGCAAAATTATTCGGCCCCCTTGCGTTAATACTTTGTAGAGCCACCTTTTGCTGCGATTACAGCTGCAAGTCGCTTGGGGTATGTCTCGATCAGTTTTGCACATCGAGAGACTGAAATTCTTGCCCATTCTTCCTTGCAAAACAGCTTGAGCTCAGTGAGGTTGGATGGAGAGCGTTTGTGAACAGCAGTTTTCAGCTCTTTCCACAGATTCTCGATTGGATTCAGGTCTGGACTTTGACTTGGCCATTCTAACACCTGGATACGTTTATTTGTGAACCATTCCTTTGTAGATTTTGCTGTATGTTTGGGATCATTGTCTTGTTGGAAGATAAATCTCCGTCCCAGTCTCAGGTCTTTTGCAGACTCCAACAGGTTTTCATCCAGAATGGTCCTGTATTTGGCTGCATCCATCTTCCCCTCAATTTTAACCATCTTCCCTGTCCCTGCTGAAGAAAAGCAGGCCCAAACCATGATGCTGCCACCACCATGTTTGACAGTGGGGGTGGTGTGTTGAGGGTGATGAGCTGTGTTGCTTTTACACCAAACATATCGTTTTGCATTGTGGCCAAAAAGTTCGATTTTGGTTTCATCGGACCAGAGCACCTTCTTCCACATGTTTGGTGCGTCTCCCAGGTGGCTTGTGGCAAACTTTAGACGAGACTTTTTATGGATATCTTTGAGAAATGGCTTTCTTCTTGCCACTCTTCCATAAAGGCCAGATTTGTGCAGTGTACGACTGATTGTTGTCCTGTGGACAGACTCTCCCACCTCAGCTATAGTTCTCTGCAGTTCATCCAGAGTGATCATGGGCCTCTTGGCTGCATCTCTGATCAGTCTTCTCCTTGTCTGAGCTGAAAGTTTAGAGGGACAGCCAGGTCTTGGTAGATTTGCAGTGGTCTGATACTCCTTCCATTTCAAGATGATCACTTGCACAGTGCTCCTTGGGATGTTTAAAGCTTGGGAAATCTTTTTGTATCCAAATCCGGCTTTAAACTTCTCCACAACAGTATTACGGACCTGCCTGGTGTGTTCCTTGGTCTTCATGATGCTCTCTGCGCTTTCAACAGAACCCTGAGACTATCACAGAGCAGGTGCATTTATACAGAGACTTGATTACACACAGGTGGATTCTATTTATCACCATCAGTCATTTAGGACAACATTGGATCATTAAGAGATCCTCGCTGAACTTCTGGAGTGAGTTTGCTGCACTGAAAGTAAAGGGGCCGAATAATTTTGCACGCACCACTTTTCAGTTTTTTATATTTGCTAAAAAAGTTTAAAATATCCAATAGATTTCGTTCCACTTCACAATTGTGTCCCACTTGTTGGTGATTCTTCACAAAAAATTAAAATTTTATATCTTTGTTTGAAGCCTGAAATGTGGCAAAATGATGAAAAGTTCAAGGGGGCCGAATACTTTCGCAAGGCACTGTAAATCTAGTTTAAAACAGATAATGGAGATCTACCTGCACAGTACAAAAAGAGTTGATTATGGCAAACACAGCTCCCCAGCCCCCATTATGTTTTTTTATTTTTGGTTCCCATGAAGTTTAATGAGGTTGCGATTTGCAAAAAGAAAATCAGTAATGTTTGCCTAATCTGCTTGAATCCAAACCTTTTACATTCTTCTCATCCCTACACTAGTATTCGTCCTGCCTATTATTCAGCTGTCACCCTTAGTGACACAGTGGCTCCTTCAAATTCCTAGACATGCTTGATTATAAATCTCCTGCATCATCATCAGTGGCTTTCAGATCAGATAACCAACAAAACAAAGTGAGGTGCACTAGAGCAATGCCTGAATGAAAATGAGCAGGTAGGTGCTCCCTGTATGCATCTGAACATAGTATTTTACATTTTGACTTGAAGTTTCCATGAGATAGTTCCTGTTTTGAGGGGAAACAGCAGCAGTGTTCCCAGCAGCAGTGAATACAGGTCAATTAAATAAAGCGGTTCAAGGGGGTGTGACCTGTCCCAGCCAAGGTATAACAATGACATGCCTCCATCCCTAATTGTGTAACAAAAGGATAGAAATTGGATTGGGACTTTGAGCGAGGCGTGTCAGAGGGTAGATAACTGGTTCTTTGATGAGAAATAAATTTAATGTAATGTCACAGCACCAAATCAGTGGTCCATGATGTAAAAATATAACAATATTCAATAATATATACTGAATAGCGTAATCCCAAAGGATTTACATAATAAAATTCATATAAAAATATTTAATAAAGTTAATCACTGGACATGATGGTACAGTCAGTACAGAATAAATCAAAAGATAAACATAATTGGTACAGTTAATGCAAAGGTCAATACATAGAAAAATATAGAGATTTGTTTGAAAAAGTTTTTTAGCATCCATAAGTTGGTAACTCAATGCGTTTCTTGGCTTTCAACCAATCGTCAGGAGTCAGATGCACATATATAAAAAAAAACACAGGTTGGTCACAACTCCTATAGTGGGATTTTTCAGTGGTCTGGGTTGTATAGTCACACCCGGGGTTGAGGCAGAGAACATCCCACAAAAGATGAATTTTGGACCCTGGGAAGCAGCAGCCAATATTGCCAGAACACCCCAACATACCACCACGTGGGAATAGACAAACATGCTGTAATGTGCACCCGGTTCTAAAATGTGTGTGTATGGCGCAGGTTAATCACCTCCCCATGGTGACAATTAAATAAAGCATGTCGCTCCTCCATTGAATTTTATGCGACACCACCAGGGACTTTAGGTAGAACATATAAAACCAACCCCCCAACTCCAGAGTTTTGGACTCTGGCAATATGGCAGAGAGGGCAGAGCTTTGTACTCAGTGTTTGGCCTTTCCTGGGGTGACCATTTTGTAGCTGCAGGCAGTCGGGTGAAGATGAAGAGGATGAAGATGTCTTTTCAGGGTATCTGCACACTGTGGGACCCTGCTTCTAGTAGCCTTCCAATCAACTGCCTACATTGAGCACACTGAGATGAGGGGAAGAATTCACATCAGCTTAAACACTGACATACTATATATTTTTTTGTAATTCCTTTATTTAGCCAAAAGTTGCATTATACAAATCAAGGTATGGGTAAAACAAGATACAACAATGTAAGTATGCTAGAAACACACATTAAATATCAGCATCAAGACTTCCAAGGCAGCTCAGCAGATCAGAGCATACGCAGTAACAAGTTCCAAGACGTACAGCATTTTTTTTTCTGGGAGGGCGTAATGGTAAGTATGGATGAGCTTTGAGTTCGAGTCGAACCCATGTTCGACTCGAACATCGCCTGTTCGGTTGTTCATTGAATTGTGAACATTATGGGCCGTTCGCGCCAAATTTGAGTGGCGTGTCACGGCCCATAATTCAGTGCGGCATCGCAGTGCATTGCTGGCTGATGCTTGGCCAAGCATGCACTATGACCCGCATGCTTTAGCCAATCACAGCACGCAAAAAACGGAGAGCCATAATTGGCCAAAGCCAGGGTGGCTTTGGCCAATTATGTCTCGGGGGTTTATTACATGCCCCACCCTATATAAGGCCGCCTCCGTGGCGGCCTTGTGTAGTGTGTTGCGGTGTTGGTTAAAGAGAGAGCTTACAGAGAGAGAGAGACAGTGTCATTTATATTGAGTTAGATAGAGCAGGCAGGCGAGTCAGTTAGCTGCAGTTACAGTGTGTAGAGGATATATATGCATCCTAGGTGTTGTATATATATTTATACACTGTATTCAGTTTAGCTAGATCCGTTCCTGTTATTCTCTATACTGTGACAGGCAGGCAGGTGATTGTGCTAGCTGCAGTCAGTGTTTCACTTAGTGTACTGTGTGCTTTGCATAGCCTTCACCTAAAGCTTACCTGAATACAGTTAGTGACTAATAGTGGTTGTAACGACAGGGGTTAACGTCGTTTAGATATATCCCATTTCCGAACACACAGCAGCTACCAGACACTCCACAGTCAGGCGACCGCTTCCCATAGGAATAATCCTCCCAGATATACGAGACAAACACTCTGTATGAAGTTTCCAGTAGGTCTGACATTCTTTATTGACAAACTTCAAGTTTTATACACACAGAGAGGAGGTTCTTACATTCCTCATTTTCCTCTGACAATACACCTTTGACCAGACCTAATTTACATGAGCTAATTAACTACAGCTGATGACTCAGACACATGACCTTTAGGCTAGCCTCCCTGTCTTTTAAACTACAGTACCCAGTATCAAAGGACTTCACACAATAGTTACATAACAAGCTCCCAATACACATCTGACAGCTCTTTCAGACAACAGGTGGGTTTATTAGCTAATCCCTTTACATCTTAAATGACTATGCATAACCTTTATGTTCCTCAGACTGTCTGTCTGCTAGTTTATAATACCTATAATTACAGACTTAATTACCACAAGCCACATTAGACAATAGAATGCAATCACACCCTACCCCATCACAGCAATTAGTACACAGCAGCCAACACACAATATACACACAATATATACAATGTATATACAGCATTGAATCTGACTAGCACAGATGATAGTGGGGTTCTCATTCACCCTGTGCCCAAAGTGACCCCTGTCACAGTGGTGTTCTCATAATAAAACCACAGGCAGAGAGCTGCAAGTATTTTCAGTTAGTGTACTGTGTCCTCTGCACAGTTTTCACCTAAAACTAACTGAAGACAATTGCTGCTTTTCTCATACTAATACCACAGCAGGCAGTTAATTCTGATAGCTGCATTATAATCAGTATATATATATATATATATATATATATATATATATACATCCCACCTTTGTGCAGCTACATCTCACTGCAGGCCATTAGTATGTCTGGAAGGCAAACAAGGAGAGGCAGACAGTCACGAGGCAATATAAGAGGGCAAGCAGGCTCTGTGTCTAGAGGCAACAGTGCTGGTCGTGGACGCGGTGCATCCTCATCAGCACGTGGCTGTGGGACACGCTTGTCCTTCTTTTTGGAAGCTGGCCATGTTGAGCCGCAACATGCCCAAGACTTGGTAGAGTGGATGACCAAGCCGTCCTCATCCTTCTCATCCTCTCTCACCCAGGCTCAGGGTACTTTGTCTGGCAAAGCAGCTGCCAAAGCGGCCTCTTCCCTCGGCTCAATGGCATCAGTCATTCCTTCCCTAGCCCCACCATGTCCTCCTGAGGAGTCCCCCGAACTGTTTGATCACAGTGTTGGGTACATGCTCCAGGAGGATGCCCAGCGTTTTGAATGCTCTGATGATGGATCCCAGCTAGAGGAAGGCAGTAACGTGAGCCCAGAGAGAGGGGGTAGTAACGTGAGCCCAGAGAGAGGGGGTGCCCAACAAGGACAGCTTTCTGGCAGTCATGTTCCCCCAGCTGCAGCTTACTGCCAGATTTGCTCCAGTGATGAGGAGGGAGGGGATGATGAGGTCACTGACTCCACGTGGGTGCCTGATCGGAGAGTGGAGGAGTAGGAGAAGGAGGCACATCTCCAACAAGGCAGGATACCCTCCAGGGGCCAGCTTAAGGGCAGCACACCGACTGCATCACACCGCAGAGCTCCGCATGTGCAGGGCGCTGCTGTCTCTGCGTTATTCCAAAAGTTCTTTGGTGTGGGCCTTTTTTCAGACATGTGCAGCAGATTGCAACGTTGCCATTTGCAACATACTGTATGTCTCAGGCGTATCTCGCGTGGCCAAAACATCAGCCACTTGGGGACCACGTGCTTGACCAGACATATGTCGACCTGCCATGCAGTTCGTTGGCAAGCCTACCTAAAAGACCCACACCAAAGAACAAAGCGGACCTCTCCTTGCTCCTCTTTAGCTGGGATCTCCAACCCCACTATACCTTCAGTCCTCTCTGAAACCTGCACTGAGAGGAATGAAGGTGTAGAATTAGGTGTGTCACAGCCAAGTACTTGCGGGCAATCTGCTATTGGTACACCGACATCACATTGTACTAGGCAAATTTCCCTGCCCCAGCTGCTGCACCGCGTCTGGGTTGGATACAGTGACTGCCCATCATAGTGACGTCACGACGCTGCTCGCCGCAATTGGACGCTAGCAGACCGGAACTATCGAACAGAGGCTGGAGACGCCGCTCTGATACCTCGTAGTGTCCGTGAGTGATATCACCTAATGCGATGTATGATTTTATATAGTGTAAGGGCGGTTGTTTACAGGGAATTGTATTAATAAAATTGATTGCGGAATTAGACTATTGTGGCCATTTCCTTTTTCATGATATATGAGCACCTGATTGGATATCAGTACTTATCGTCCAGAACCTACCGTTCGGTTTTGAGTGATGAGGATTCCATCTATAATGAATCAAGGTGTTTGATCCAGCGCCGTCTGGTAAGAGCAATTACAACAGGGGTGGTCCACACCCCCCCGCTATTTCACACGACGGGTGGTGCTGGTGTTAGAATGAGATTGCTTTATCAACTGAAACTACTTCCTTCAAGCTCTTTTCTGTCACGGACTGGCTCTTGGATCTTTTCATTCATTTTTTCTGATTAATGGACTCAATATATATTAACTGACTTCCCGTGCTAATATTTACTGCAACAGCGCTGCCCAATATATATTGTACTGTATATTGTTTGTTTCTATGTAATTACAGTTCTTGATATAATAGTTCACAGCAGGGCGTTCCAGTGCCCACCAAGAGTAACTGTGAGGGCTTACAGTGTTGTGGCAACACCAACACCTAAGGGGCAAATTTCAGCAGAGTATATAGGGCAGGCCCCTACTTTCAAATATCCAACTTACAAACGACTCTTACTTGCAAACGGAAGGAGACAACAGGAAGTGAGAGGAAATCTACCCCTAGGAAGGGAAATTCTCTCCTGTAAGAGTTAATATGGGAAAAATGTGTCTCCTCTCTACTGATGCTTTATCACCAATCCTTGTTTCGATAAAAACCCCACTTTTCCAAAAACATTTGTCATTGGGACGGAAAGTGAGGTGAAATGTTCTGAACAGGTGCACACATAGCAAAACAAATGTTACAGGGGTGATAACCCTTCCTTATGTTTTCCAAAAGTTTAAAAATAGATTTTTGGGCTGGAGCTACTCTTAAAAAATGTACCTGTTCCAAATTACAAACAGATTATACTTAAGAACAAACCTACAGTCCCTGTCTAGTTTGCACCGCCTGTATACTGCTGTTCAGAGTATATAGGGCCTTTTTAAAATTTGGGTGCGGGGTTCCCCTTAATATCCATACAACACCCAAAGATGCTGGTAGTGGGCTGGGGGGGGGGGGGGTACCCATGCCATTTTTCTCAATGATTTTCATCCATATTGCCGGGACCAGATATTACATTAAAGCCGCAAGCAATTTTAAATGACTTTTTTTCCTTTAGAAATGTAATTTTGTGCAGGGACAGTTCTAAACACGGGAAACATGTGCCACTTCACAGGCATACTTTAGACACCCCCCAGGTATGATATTTAAAGGAATATTTCAAATTTTTTTCACTTTAAGCATCATTAAAATCACTGCTCCCGAAAAATAACTTTTTGATGGGAAAGGGGTGCGGGGGTGCTGTTTAGGAGGACATTTTTTAGTGGTATTAATGGTGGAGGAATTCTCAAATTCAGGACTTCTCTTAGAAGGTCTAGTGCGTCTCCCCTTCGTTGGCACATGTGATATGCCAAAATGATACAGAAGATGTATCCGACATATCAGATTGTGCCAAGCGTTGGTTGTCAATTTACAATGGTATCAGATCCCAACAATATAAAGTTTTTGGATGTGGACATTTTTAGAGACAAGGAGAATATGTTATCCTGCAAATGGTTTCGCAAACTTACCGCAGGCAACACCATCTTGCATTCTTCTAGCTTTCACCCTAGGTCTTTGGTTGAATCCATCCCGTATGGACAATACTTAAGAATTAAACGTAATAGCTCTAATGCCGCAGATTACAAAAAAGAAGCGAACAATCTTAGAAAACGTCTCCTAGCAAGGGGATACAGCCATAGATGCCTTAAAAAAGCATCTAAACGTACTTTAAGACAGGCCATTACTTATAGATGAGCTACATCCCTGCGGGATATGCTTGTTCAGAGCGAATTTCAAGGTTCCAATAGAGGTGACCCGTGTAAGGAATTTGGGACTTTTCAATGTGGAAGCTGTACTTATTGTAAATACATGAACACAAGAAAAAATATCTTCTTCTCAAACGGCTCCAAATTTCGGCCTAAGCATTATGCGAACTGTCAAACTACTGGAACTGTATACCTACTTATTTGCAGTTGTAACGTTTTTTTCGTGGGTAAAACAATACAAAAATTATGGCAGAGATTATACCGTCATTTTAAAGCTATGCGGGACAAAGACCCCGATCTACCTCTAGGCAGACATGTCATTCAAGTTCACAGTGGCACTGTACCTAAAATTTAGGTGGTAGTTCTCGACAGGGTCCACCGCAGCCCCCGAGGAGGTGATTTTGACAAATATCTCCTCCAGAAGGAGCTGAGGTGGATCTCGACCTTGAATGCCACCTCACCTCCAGGCCTTAACCAAGCCATAAATTTTAAGCCATTCTTACCTGGTTTCTCCTCTGGGAAGTTTGACAGGGACCTCTTGAATTAATGCCACATACTCTGTGGCATTGATCCTTTCCCCCTTTTCTTTATATTTTCAAAACAATTCCCTATTTCATCTGTACTATTTGGTTGTTGTTTCAATAGGACATATGCATTTCAGTAATCACATAATTTTATTATGTACTGCATTTTACTATTCTCCCATGTCTTTGCGTGTCATTTCTTTATAGATCTCGTATGGACAGATGAGATTTAAGCCAGATGTAAGGTTGGATCCACCTGGTGACTTCCCCTCAGCCAATAATTGATGCTCAATATTAAGCTACTTTTTCCTATTTTGATTTATTTTATTTCATTTTATTTTAGATATTTAATCACATACAAGTAGAAGATGTGCCCCATATTTTGGGTTCACATCTCTGCCATTGCTTTTGTATAAACTTAATTGCTTTCAGGTTATGGGGGCATTACTTGGATTGGCTCTTCTGGCCCACTGACGCTCCCCAGCAGAAACCAATCCCGGGCGCATTGTATGTGGCCCATGGATTTTTGCTCCTTTGAGAGCATTGGGCTAATCAGTGTTCGGACCACTCTCCCTTTACGCCAATGTGCCTCATATGCACCGTCTGGTTCACTCACTTTATATTATTCTCCCCTATGTTGTGGGTGTACGCCCATCTAGATATGGGCTTCATGTGTTAAGTTTCCCAGTCGTCAGCGCTATGTTAATGCACATACGTCCTGCAATTCCCTTTTCGCGCGCACTTCCACCCTCTTTTGTGCTGGCGGTCTAGTCGACGTTTGACGTATCCCGCGGTGACGCCGGACGCCGCTGTGACTGAGGGCGGCCCTTCCCTGCGAGAGCTCCTCTCCCTCTTCTTCCTTTTCTGCCTCGATTGGCTCAATACGGCTAAACTTTTCTCTGATCCCGCCCATTACTCCACCTCGTTCCTTTGGTGCGAATTCAAAGCTAGCCAATGATTGGCTGCCAATGTACCTGTAGCCATATATAAAGCTTAATTCTAATCCATTCACATTGCTGCATAGCCAGGATTCAGATGTTTGCCGTGTTCACAGTCCTCAAGGTAAAATGTACAGCTAATCTCCATATACTCTATCTATTCCAGTTGGTGTCATTGCACCGAACTGGATTATATGTGATGTTATTACCGTTAGCGGATACATATTCATTTATACATATATATATATATATTTTTTACTCTATAGAGATTGCGGTAGTCCTCGCTCCATTTGGGCTCTCCCTGCGAGTTTTGGTGGGCTTTTTGAGTTCCTCTTCAGTATGCCCCCCGTCTCTTTGTTGATATACGGTACCTCTTTAACCACTTCCCGCCCAGTCAATAGGAGATTGACGTCCGGGAAGTGGTTCTGTTATCCACACTGAACGTCTATTGACGTCCTGCAGGATAACAGCCACCGCGCGCCCGGGGGGGGAGGGGGGGCGCGCATCGCGGCGATCGGTGGAGCGGTGTGTCAGTCTGACACATCACTACACTGATCTCAGTAAAGAGCCTCCGGCGGAGGCTTTTTACCACGTGATCAGCCGTGTCCAATCACGGCTGATCACGATGTAAACAGGAAGAGCCGTTGATCAGCTCTTCCTCATTCGCGTCTGACAGACGCGAGTAGAGGAGAGCCGATCGGTGGCTCTCCTGACAGGGGGGGTTCGCGCTGATTGTTTATCAGCGCAGCCCCCCCTTGGATACCCACACTGGACCACCAGGGAAGCCCCCCAGGACCACCAGGGAAGCCCCAAGCATGTGGATAGCCAGGTAAGTCCCCCATGGCCATCCACATGCACAAATACATACACAATATATGCCAATCAGTGCCCACAAATGGGCACTGACTGGCACCATCATAGCACGACCAAAATGTATGATGCCCAGCAAAGCCAGCCACCAGTGTCATCAGTGCCACCTACCAGTGTCCATCAGTGCCACCTATCAGTGCCCATCCATGCCCATCTGTACCCGTAAGTGCCCACCTATCAGTGCCCGTCCGTGCCACCTATCAGTGCCACCCATAAGTATCCATCAGTGCCGCCTATGAGTGCCCATCAGTGCCGCCTATGAGTGCCCATCAGTGCCGCATACCAGTGCCACATATCAGTGCCCATCAGTGCCGCCTATCAGTGCCCATTAGTGCCGCCTATCAGTGCCCATCATCAGTGCCACCTCATCGGTGCCCATCAGTGTCGCCTTATCAGTGCCCGTTAGTGCCGCCTTATCAGTGTCCGTCATTGAAGTAGAAAAGGTACTTATTTACAAAAAAAATTAACAGAAACAAAGAAAAACTTAGTTTTTTTCAAAATTTTCGCACTTTTTTATTTGTTGTGCAAAAAATAAAAATCGCAGAGGCGATCAAATACCACCGAAAGAGAGCTCTATTTGTGGGAACAAAATGATAAAAAAAATTGTTTGGGTACAGTGTTGCATGACCGCGCAATTGTCATTCAAATTGCGACAGCGCTGAAAGCTCAAAATTGGCTTGGGCAGGAAGGTGTATAAGTGCATGGTATTGAAGTGGTTAAAGAGTTATATCTGAGATTACTTATCTGAAATCCTGTTTGCATCATATTTTGGCTGGGCTCTACATCACCCGGATGGTCTCTCCAACTGGCTTGCTCCTCTGCCTTGAACTGAGACAAATGTGTTTGTATGCACGACAATCACTTTTTGTGGGATGTAAGTATGTGTTTACATGCTTATATAAATATGATTGTATTGTGCTTTATGCATCTTCCATGTCTGTGACAACTCGCTCTTGACCCTTTCATACGTTTTATTTTTGCTTTTTTATTGTTTGATATCTTCATCAGAATGTTTTGATATCTATGTGTGTATAAATCACTTAGGCCCCTTTCACACTGGGGCGGTTTGCAGGCGCTATTTTGCTAAAAATAGCGCCTGCAAACCGAGCCTAAACAGCGGCTCCTTTCTCTCCAATGTGAAAGCCCCGATGGCTTTCACACTGGAGCGGTGCGCTAACAGGACTTAAAAAAAAGTCCTGCTAGCCGCATCTTTGGAGCGGTGAGAGGAGCGGTGTGTTTACCGCTCCTCCACCGCTCCTTCCCATTAAAATGAATGGGATACCGCGGTAATACCGCCCGCAAACCGCGGCTGTAGCCGCGGTTTGCGGGTGGTATTAACCCTTTTTCGGCCGCTAGCAGGGGTTAAAACCACACCGCTAGCGGCCGAATACCTCTGCAATCGCGACGGTATAGCGCCGCTAAAAATAGCGGTGCTATACTGCCACCGCCCCCACCGCCCCAGTGTGAAACCGGCCTTATGTATAGGAGATGTCTAAAAGTAAATTTACAATGACATTATATTGTGTTACATTGTTACTATATATTGGCTTTTTCTTTTTAGAAATACCACTGTCTGTATACCAATACATTAACCCTGAAGAAGGAAATTTAATGGAAGCTGCTACGAATACAGCTACCAATATCCGAAACATGTCGGTTTTCTCTCGCTCATATATGTATTGACTTGCCTGTCACAACTACAGTGCGTTTGTATGTATTTGGTCAAACAGAATTGCATTCCAGTTCTTTGTTTTTAAACTCATTGTTTTGTTTAAAGCGGAGGTTCACCCACATATTTAAGTTTTATTTCAGCAGTCACTCTTATCAAGAAAATAAACCGAACACTAACCTTTTTTTTTTCTCTCTGTAGTTTTCTTTATTATGAATTCTTTACTCGTACTTCCGGGATTTCCTCCCGCGGGAGTAGGCGTGTCGTTTGCTGGGCTCTCATTTCGCAATGGCTCCTGGGAGCAAATTGTCCTGCTTCCCAGGAGTAATATTGAACCTCCTTCCTTTCAGATATCACGATAAGTGTATCGTCACGTGACTCGTCTAGCCGGTCACGTGACGAGGGCGGATGAATGCCGGGAGAGACGCATTCATCACTACCCGGAAGAATATGCTTGTGGGCTTCAAGATGCCCACAAGCAAAATGGCAATAGCAGGAAGAGTTTTATAAACTCTTTTTTTAGCGCAAAACGGACGGGGGAGGTTTTAAAGTGCCGGAGACGTGAGTAATTATAATGCATACGTTTTTAGATTGAATGCATATAAAAAAAAAAAATGTATGGACCGCAGAACCTCCGCTTTTAACTATGTTATAGCCTTGTACAATAAATATTTTTCTATTTTTTTATACTTGTGTTGGCAATCCATGTTATTTTCCAGTCTGCACCATC
This sequence comes from Rana muscosa, assembly GCA_029206835.1. Taxonomy (NCBI): domain Eukaryota; kingdom Metazoa; phylum Chordata; class Amphibia; order Anura; family Ranidae; genus Rana; species Rana muscosa. Next base: position 211,972,928 of record CM055120.1, on the reverse strand, counting down.
CCAGGGGCTCTCTCTTTCAAATTTCTCAATTTATTTGGGATGTGACTGGAAACAGTGGAAATTGCCTATCAATCACTGGTTAAAATCTTCATTTCAAATTTCTATTATATATGGCTTTCACATTGAGACTGCAGGGCAGGAGTTTTTCAGGTGGTATTTAGGGGCTATTTTTAGCGCTAAAACGCCTGAAAAACTCCTCAGTGTGAAAGGGGCCTAAGAGAGGGTGAATTGGAGAGGGCAGGTACTTCCCTTTCAGGCCTGTTTATTAGGCAGGTGGTCAGAGCTGGCCTGTACTGAGACTTTGCAGATTATTTTGCCTTTTCTTTAATCAAACTCTCATGTCACTAGGAACATAAAATGGTAAATTCTGTGTCACTGCCCCTTTTCAAGTTCACAAGTGCTTGCATACAAGGTGCTTGCATACAAGTTCACAAGTGCTTGCATACAAGTTCCCAAGTGCTTGCATACAAGTTCACAAGTGCTTGCATACAAGGTGCTTGCAAACAAGTTCACAAGTGTTTGCATACAAAACCACAGCATTATATTCAGTGCCTTAAAAAAGTATCCATACCCCTTAAAATTGGCCACATTTTGTCATGTTACAACCAAAAATGTAAATGTATTTTATTGGGAATTTTATGTGATAGACCAAAACAAAGTGGCACATAATTGTGAAATGGAAGGAAAATAATAAATGGTTTTGTGACAGGAGTGACTTTGGGTCGGGGGTTTGTGGGACTAATGTGTGCTGTGCCATGCTGTTGGACTATTTGCTGTGATGGTTTGGGGTGGGACTGTATTCTATTGTCTATTGTGGCTGTCTTAACTATTATGGGATGTGCAAGTGTGTTTGCTGTGAGGAAAAAGGGAGGGGGGATTCCTCCAACCCCCCTGCTGATAAGACTGTGTATTGAGAAGTTTGAACACACCTGACCTGTGTGGCCATTGTCATTGGACAGTTTGACCCGCCCTGTTTTCCAAGGGTGGGAGAGATGTGTTTTTGAGGAGATATATCTGTGTGTCCATGTGTGATAATAAAGTCAGTTTGTGGTTTTACCCTACACTGAGGTGTTGTGTCTGTGGACTGAGGGGCTAAAGAAGCTTGGAGGGTGCTAGATCTGAACAGAGGAAGTATTGACGGCGGACCTAGATCTGTTTGAGGACAGAGGGTCATGAAAACTGGTTGGCAGCAGCGGGATCATGCTTCCTGGCTGTGAAGACCTCCACCTGGATCCAAGAATGGATAGCAGCCTTCAGTCACCCCAACAGCGGGACGAGAGCGCTCAAGATGGCTGATGAAAGTCTGCACACCAGGAGCACTGAAGCCCCAGAGTATCACCATTGGACAGCAAGCAGTCTCCAAGAAAGAGCCAGAATATTGGGTCTCAACCACAGGGGACTGAGTAAGGACCAGCTGGTCCAGTTGCTGTAGGAAAACACTCAGTGGAAGGAGTTGACCACAAATGGAGGTCAGGCACTTCCCAGCGAAGACAGAGCAGAGCCTCCCAACCCAGGCACCAGGAGCCCTTGGGTTGTCTGGTATGAGGAAGAGATGGCCATTCTGGGGAAGGATGCCACCACCGAAAGAAAGCTTGCAGCCATTGAAAAGGCACAAAAAAGACAAACGGAATGGGAGACTGCAAAAAACCGAGCCACCACCCCTGTGTCTTTCCCTGCTGTTTGGGAGATCCAAAGAATTTCCAGGAAGGACTTTAAGCCCTACCAAGACAATACAGGGGATATGGATGGGTTCTTTCAGGACTTTGAACATCAATGCGAACTACTGGGGGTCCCACCCGCAGACTGGACCCGCCGTGTAGTAGGGCTGCTGGAAGGGGGGGCTGCTGAGGCTTATCGAATGATGGACCCTCTCAAGAAACTTAGCTATGAGGACCTAAAACGGGCAGTACTGGACTATTATGCTGTATCGCCAGAGGCATATCGTGTCCAGTTCCGGACTACCCCTCGGGTCCCCGAGACCTCCTTCAAAATGTTTGTGCACAAGCTGTACATAGCATGCCGCCGATGGCTGGAAGGGGAGAAGGCCACCTCCCCTAAAGGGGATCATACAGGCTGTCCTGAAGGAACACTTATTTTTCAATTGCCCCCCTGAGCTCCGACAGTGGGTGCGGGAGCGAAAACCTGCCGCCCTAGAGGAAGCTGCAGCCTTAGCAGATGAGGCCCTCTTGATCAACACACAATGGCGGAAGCCTCCCGCCGAACCACCCGAGTTCCCAAGGTGTCCAGCCCCACCTCTGGGCCCTATATGCCTCCCCATCGTTGAATGAACCCCCAGGCAGCACCAACCCATCGGGTCCCGCTACCACACCACCCGCTTTCCCCACAGTGGACCGCAAGACCCACCTTGGAAAGGCACTGTTTTGGCTGTGGGCAGCCTGGTCACTATCAGGCCAGCTGCCCTGCCAGAAACAAGACTCTCAGACCTAGCCCTGGCATGCCAGTACATTATGTGGATCGGTACCAAGCTCCTGAGGACCTGCCGCCACCCCCTCCAGACTGGTGTTCCTCTTCTGCCGACCGGAACACCCTTCCAGGAGTCTTTGGCCTACAACCTGCTGAGGCCCCTACATCGCTTCTCCAAGGAAAGCACCTACAAGAGGTCACTGTGGACGGTCAAAAGGCGGTGGGATTCTGAGATTCAGGTGCGTTCCTCACTATTGTGGACCCACGAGTTGTGAGCCCTGGTGCTCTCCAGCCCAGCCCAGGAATGGTGATCCGATTGGCAGGCGGCACCAAACGCTTCATTCCCTTTGCTACTGTCACCCTGGACTATGGACTGGGGCCCAAGCGCTGTGATTTCGGAGTAATGGGAGGATTACCTGCAGATGTGCTTATTGGGAATGATGTCGGTGACCTCCAGTGTCACTTTGTCTGGGCCGTCCCGCGAAATCAAGCCCGCCAGGAAGCCACCCAGCGGCACGAGGAGCCCAATCACCCTGTCTTCTCTCCAGCGGCTGAAAGGACTCCAGGGAGAAGGGCCAGTCCAGGTCTCTTCCCATCGGCGGGCATGTTCTCTGAGAGAGTAAGAGGTTGGCTGGGTAAGTAATGCTCGGCTTGAGACAATTTATTTGGGGTACTGTGTGGATACCGGCATTGAGGGACTGGAACTACTGACTAACTTCGGAGTCAACCCGTCTGGGGTCTCCTCCTGTGTTAGTCTCCTGACGAAAGGGGAGATGTGTGACAGGAGTGACTTTGGGTCGGGGGTTTGTGGGACTAATGTGTGCTGTGCCATGCTGTTGGACTATTTGCTGTGATGGTTTGGAGTGGGACTGTATTCTATTGTCTATTGTGGCTGTCTTAACTATTATGGTATGTGCACGTGTGTTTGCTGTGAGGAAAAAGGGAGGGGGGATTCCTCCAACCCCCCTGCTGATAAGACTGTCTTTTTGAGAAGTTTGAACGCCACCTGACCTGTGTGGCCATTGTCATTGGACAGTTTAACCTGCCCTGTTTTCCAAGGGTGGGAGGGATGTGTTTTTGAGGAGATGCATCTGTGTGTCCATGTGTGATAATAAAGTCAGTTTGTGGTTTTACCCTACACTGAGGTGTTGTGTCTGTGGACTGAGGGGCTAAAGAAGCTTGGAGGGTGCTGGATCTGAACAGAGGAAGCATTGACGGCAGACCTAGATCTGTTTGAGGACAGAGGGTCGTGACAACTGGTTGGCAGCAGCGGGATCGTGCTTCCTGGCTGTGAAGACCTCCACCTGGATCCAAGATCGGATAGCAGCCTTCAGCCACCCCAGCAGTGGGACGAGAGCGCTCAAGATGGCTGATGAAAGTCTGCACACCAGGAGCACTGAAGCCCCAGAGTATCACCATTGGACAGCAAGCAGTCTCCAAGAAAGAGCCAGAATGTTGGGTCTCAACCACAGGGGACTGAGTAAGGACCAGCTGATCCAGTTGCTGGAGGAAAACAGTCAGCGGGAGGAGTTGACCCCAGATGGAGGTCAGGCACTTCCCAGCGAAGACAGAGCAGAGCCTCCCAACCCAGGCACCAGGAGCCCTTGGGTTGTCTGGTATGAGGAAGAGATGGCCATTCTGGGGAAGGATGCCACCACCGAAAGAAAGCTTGCAGCCATTGAAAAGGCACAAAAAAGACAAACGGAATGGGAGACTGCAAAAAACCGAGCCACCACCCCTGTGTCTCTCCCTGCTGTTTGGGAGACCCAAAGAATTTTCAGGAAGGACTTTAAGCCCTACCAAGACAATACAGGGGATGTGGATGGGTTCTTTCTGGACTTTGAACATCAATGCAAACTACTGGGGGTCCCACCCGCAGACTGGACCCGCCATGTAGTAGGACTGCTGGAAGGGGGGGTCGCTGAGGCTTATCGAATGATGGACCCTCTCAAGAAACTTAGCTATGAGGACCTAAAACAGGCAGTACTGGACTATTACGCTGTATCGCCAGAGGCGTATCGTGCCCAGTTCCGAACTACCCCTCGGGTCCCCGAGACCTCCTTCAAAATGTTTGCGCACAAGCTGTTCGTAGCATGCCGCCAATGGCTGGAAGGGGAGAAGGCCACCTCCCCTGAGGGGATCATACAGGGTGTCCTGAAGGAACAATTAATTTTCATTTGCCCCCCTGAGCTCCGACAGTGGGTGCGGGAACGAAAACCTGTCGCCCTAGAGGAAGCTGCAGCCTTAGCAGATGAGGCCCTCTTAATCAACACACAATGGCGGAAGCCTCCCGCCGAACCACCCGAGTTCCCAAGGTGTCCAGCCCCACCTCTAGGCCCTACATGCCTCCCCATCGTCGAATGAACCCCCAGGCAGCACCAACCCATCGGGTCCCGCTACCACACCACCCGATTTCCCCACAGTGGACCGCAAGACCCACCTTGGAAAGGCACTGTTTTGGCTGTGGGCAGCCTGGTCACTATCAGGCTAGCTGCCCTGCCAGAACCAAGACTCTCGGACCTAGCCCTGGCATGCCAGTACATTATGTGTATCGGTACCAAGCTCCTGAGGACCTGCCGCCACCCCCTACAGACTGGTGTTCCTCTTCTGCCGACCGGGACACCCTTCCAGGAGACTTTGGCCTACAATTTGCTGAGGCCCCTACATCGCTTCTCCAAGGAAAGCACCTACAAGAGGTCACCGTGGACGGTCAAAAGGCGGTGGGATTCTGAGATTTAGGTGCGTTCCTCACTATTGTTGACCCACGAGTTGTGAGCCCTGGTGCTCTCCAGCCCAGCCCAGGAATGGGGATCTGATTGGCAGGCGGCACCAAATGCTTCATTCCCCTCGCTACTGTCACCCTGGACTATGGACTGGGGCCCAAGTGCTGTGATTTCAGGGTAATGGGAGGATTACCTGCAGATGTGCTTCTTGGGAATGATGTCGGTGACCTCCATTGTCACTTTGTCGGGGCTGTCCCGCGAAATCAAGCCCGCCGGGAAGCCACCCAGCGGCACGAGGAGCCCAGTCACCCTGTCTTCTCTCCAGTGGCTGAAAGGACTCCAGGGAGAAGGGCCAGTCCAGGTCTCTTCCCAGCAGCGGGCATGTTCTCTGAGAGAGTAAGAGGTTGGCTGGGTAAGTAACGCTTGGCTTGAGACAATTTATTTGGGGTACTGTGTGGATACCGGCATTGAGGGACTGGAACTACTGACTAACTTCGGAGTCAACCCGTCTGGGGTCTCCTCCTGTGTTAGTCTCCTGCCGAAAGGGGAGATGTGTGACAGGAGTGACTTTGGGTCGGGGGTTTGTGGGACTAATGTGTGCTGTGCCATGCTGTTGGACTATTTGCTGTTATGGTTTGTGGTGGGACTGTATTCTATTGTCTATTGTGGCTGTCTTAACTATTATGGGATGTGCAAGAGTGTTTGCTGTGAGGAAAAAGGGAGGGGGATTCCTCCAACCCCCCTGCTGATAAGACTGTGTATTGAGAAGTTTGAACACACCTGACCTGTGTGGCCATTGTCATTGGACAGTTTGACCCACCCTGTTTTCCAAGGGTGGGAGGGATGTGTTTTTGAGGAGAGATATCTGTGTGTCCATGTGTGATAATAAAGTCAGTTTGTGGTTTTACCCTACACTGAGGTGTTGTTTTTGTGGACTGAGGGGCTAAAGAAGCTTGGAGGGTGCTGGATCTGAACAGAGGAAGCATTGACGGCGGACCTAGATCTGTTTGAGGACAGAGGGTCGTGACAGGTTTTCATTTTTTTTTACAAATAAATATCTGAAAAATGTGGCGTGCATTTGTATTCAGCCCCCTTTACTCTGATATCCCTAACTAAAATCTAATGGAACCAATTGCCTTCAGAAGTTACCTAATTAGTAAATAGAGTCCACCTGTGTGTAATTCATTCTCAGTATAAATATAGCTGTTCTGTGAAGCTCTCAGAGGTTTGTTAGAGAACCTTAGTGAACAACTAGCATCATGAACGCCAAGGAACACACCAGACAGGTCAGAGATAAAATTGTGGAGAAGTTTAAAGCAGGGTTAGGTTATAAAAAAATATCCCAAGCTTTAAACATTTCATAGAGCACTTTTCAATCCATCATCCGAAAATGGAAAGAGTATGGCACAACTGTAAACCTACTAAGAAATGTCCGTCCACCTAAACTGACAGGCTGGGCAAGGAGAGGATTATTTAGAGAAGCAGCCAAGAGGCCCATTGTAACTCTGGAGGAGCTGCAGAGATCCACAGCTCAGGTGGGAGAATCTGTCCACAGGACAACTTTTAGTTGTGCACTCCACAAATCTGGCCTTTATGGAGGAGTGGCAAGAAGACAGCCATTGTTGAAATAAAGCCATTGCAGTTTGTGGGAAGCCATGTGGGGGACAGAGCAAATGTGTGGAAGAAGGTGCTCTGGTCAGATGGGACCAAAATGTAACCTTTTGGCCTAAAAGCAAAACACTACGTTTGGCAGAAAACTAACACTGCACATCACCCTAAACACACCATCCCCAACGTGAAACATGGTGGTGGCAGCATCATATTGTGGGGATTCTTTTCGTTGATGGGAAGATGGATGGAGCCAAATACAGAGCAATCTAATGCCCCGTACACACGGTCTGACTTTTGCCCGGCCAAAATCACATCGGAATTCCGACGGAATTCCATCGGAGTAAAAGAGAACATGTTCTCTATCTAAACTCCGATGGAATTCCTCTGAATTTCCGATGGAAAAAGTCCGATGGGGCATACACATGGTTGGAATACCCAATGGAAAATGTCCGTCTGACTTTTTCCATTGGAAATTCTGATCGTGTGTACAAGGCTTTAGAAGAAAACCTGTTAGAGTCTGCAAAAGACTTGACCAAAAAATGGGTAGTGGCGCTGCTAAATAGTATGAGATTTAATACATTAGTCCATCAATAAGTCCTTGAAGTGGATACTCAGTATATGTGAAGGGGGAGAGATGAAGAGGGGAGACCTGTATAGATTACTTTAGCAGTCCAAAACAACCTTGGCAGCCTTTGAGGGGGGAGTTGAAAGCAGACTCCAGATATGCAAATGAGAAGAGTGTTTAAATATATTTTATACATTTTTAGAAAAAGGACATATATAAAAAAGACACATATATTTACATTCAATTTGCACACCTGGAACATATAACATCACATATTACATACATTAGACATAGTACATATCACATATTTTCTTATGGGAATCCTACAGTACAAATAGTCCCAGAACTCATCATATAATTTTACGACTCTTCCCTACTTATTTAAACATAACATTCCTGAAGTCCATAGATCATATAACTTCTCATCTATCTTTCCCTCCCTTCTAAGCTCTTATAACCAGTCATTTGCTCACATCTAGAGAGAAGGCAGGGGGGGGGGGGGCAACGTGGGGGGAAAAGCAACATTAGACCTTTACATTAAACCTACCCCACACCTCTATACCCTTTACTTCGTGACAGTGTTTACCATATGTTCTTTACACCTATATACAGAAAAAAAAGTGTGTGTATTAAGATTTTCCTCTCTCTTTTTTCCTTTTCTCCCCATTGTGTTTAATTTTATCTAAGGGGATCCCTTCCCTCCCTTTATTTTTATATAAATAGGTTTTATTTTTACATCGTGTGCACCTACTATTTATTTTACCTTAGGGGGTGGGTCTGGGGATAAACGATCCCCCCATATCCACCCAAAAATTCAGTGTAATTTACATCTCCATCATTTTAACCCTGTGTATTTCCAAAATTTTATTTAAATCTATGTGTCTGAGAGGGACTATATCCTAGCTTCCCTCCTCTTTCATTCATAGATCGTGTTTTTCTAAAAAAAAAAAGGGGGGGGGAGGGAGGCCTAGTGGGGAAATCCCCCCACACACCCCCTCACCCCACCACAACCCACCTCAATCCCCCACATATCTCAGATAGTTCTCTGATTGTTTAAATTCAAGCTAACCGCTCCATATCCCTTGAAATCTCTGTCTGGTGTCATTTTGTAGATGTATTAGTTCTTCCATCAGTCTAATCCTATCTACCTCTCTCAACCAGTCTTTTATCATTGGAGTCTCTTTTACTTTCCAATATCTCGGGATTACAGCTTTCCCTGCATTCAGCAAGAATGGGACCACTGTTGCTCTATATTTTTTCCTAGGTTTCTCTGTAGCATGAAACAGACATTGCCAATGGTCTTGCTTAATCTCAACCCCACTAATCTTTTTAATCATTTTCAGTATTTCTTTCCAGAATGTTTGGATCAGGGCTCAGTGCCACCATATATGGCCATGTGTATTGTGTACCCTCTAACCCACATTCCCTCCAGCACATCGATGAAACCTCTAGATTAATCTTATGCAATTTTACTGGGACATAATACCATTTAGTCAGCAATTTATAGTTAATTTCTTTAACTCTAGCATCCATTGACGTGGAATGTACAAAATCTATAACTTTACATTTCATTTGTTCTGGTATATATTTTGGTTTAGTTCAAATTCCCAACTCTCCAGAAGATGGAGTGTCCCAGTTCCCGGGCAGGGATATTAGGAGCCTATATATATTAGATATCCCATGCCCATTTATTCCTCCTTGGTCTATAAGTTTTTCCCATGGGGTAAGTTCTTTAATAGAGTGCAGGGGTTTTGGGAGGGTGCTTACGAAGTGCTGAAGTTGTATGTATCTCCAGCTATCTCAGGGGGAAACTCCATATTTCTCCCGTGGTTCAGCTACAATACAAAACACATTCTTTTTCAGCACATCTTTTAATCTCAAACTGTCCAAGATCGTCTATTTCAGATATAACTTATTCCCTTTCCCTGGTGGGAAGTAACTCGTACCCGAAAAGGGGCATTAACGGGCTGTTATATTGCCATTTTCTGGCTTTAAACAGGCTGTCCCACACTCTCAGTGTTTCTTTTGTAATTGAGGCTGTATCTTCAGAAAGGTCTCTATATTTCCTTGGTACCCACATTATTTGACCCAGGCATGTGTCGCCTAGGTTTTCTTCTAAGGCTACCCATTCTTTCTGACATATTCCATGGGTCCAATTAATAGTCCTCCGTAGCACCACTGCCTCATGGTACCTTTCAAAATTTGGAAGGTATAATCCTCCCCTGGGTCTCGGCCCTACCAGAGTCTTATTGGAAATACGGGGGGTCCTACTTTTCCATATGAATTTCCCGATCATTGCTCTAAGGGTTTTAAAATATGCTTTTGGGATGTTTATCGGAAGCGTTTGGAAAATATATAGGGCCCTTGGTAAGGTCACCATTTTGATCACAAATGAGAAGAGAAACACAGGCGCCTCTAGGTTAGAACTGTAAACATTTTAATGAGATACAGGTGCATTATTGACTTACATGGAGGTTAAGGCCGGGTTCACACTGGGGCGACAAACGCTCCGACATTGGGAGCTCATGTCGCATGACGTGTGAAAACCAATGTTTCCCTATGGGAGCCGTCTTAACTGGTCCGACACATGTTGGTCCGACTTTGAAAATGCTCCCTGTACTACTTTGGTCTGACTTTGATCCGACTTCAGCCCATTGACTATCATTGAAGTCGGATCAAAGTCGGACCACAGTCTTGCATGATCCGACTTTGGCATGCGACTTGTGCTCTGCTGCTCTTGAGGGGGAACTCCACGCCAAATTTTAAATAAAAAAATGCCATGGGTTCCCCCTCCAAGAGCATACCAGGCCCTTCGGTCTGGTAAGGATTTTAAGGGGAACCCCTACGCCAAAAAAATGGCGTGGGGGTCCCCCCAAAATCCAAACCAGACCCTTATCCGAGCACGCAACCTGGCAGGCCGCAGGGGAAGAGGGGGGGCGAGAGAGCGCCCCCTCCCTCCTGAACCGTACCTGGCCGCATGCCCTCAACATGGGGGTTTGGTGCTTTGGGGCAGGGGGGCGACCTGCGGCCCCCCCACCCCAAATCACCCTGCCCCCATGTTGATGAGGACAGGGCCTCTTCCCGACAACCCTGGCCGTTGGTTGTCGGGGTCTTAGGGTGGGGGGCTTATCGGAATCCGGGAGCCCCCCTTTAATAAGGGGGCCCCCAGATCCCGGCCTCCCACCCTATGTGAATGAGTATGGGGTACATCGTACCCCTACCCATTCACCTGGTGGAACAAAATGTCAATAAAAACACACACACAGCTTTTTAAAGCAATTTATTGCACAGCTCCGGGGGTCTTCTTCCGACTTCGGGGGTCTCCGCGCTCTCCGGTTCTTTCTTCCTTCTGCCGGGCCTCCGCTATCTTCTTCCAGCTCTTTTGCTAGCGGGGCCCGGTCTTCTCCATTGCCTTCTTCTTCTCCCGCTCTCCGGTTCTTCTCTCGCTCTCCGGTTCTTTCTTCCTTCTGCTGGGCCTCCGCTATCTTCTTCCAGCTCTTTTGCTAGCAGGGCCCGGTCTTCTCCATCGCCTTCTTCCCTCTTCTCCTCCTCGATTTTGACATGTTGCTTCCTCCCGCTGTAATGATGGCTGTGCGGTGTGCTTCGATTTATATAGGCCTCTCATGACGTCACAGTCACAAGCTCTAGGTGGCCCCGGGGCATGTGACTGTGACGTCATGGGAGCATGTGGCCACCCGGAGCATGTGACTGTGACGTCATAAGAGACCTATATAAATCGGAGCGCACCGCACAGCCAGCATTACAGCGGGAGGAAGCGACGTGTCAACATCGGCGACGGAGAAGACCGGGCCCCGCTAGCAAAAGAGCTGGAAGAAGATAGCGGAGGCCCGGCAGAAGGAAGAAAGAACCGGAGAGCGAGAGAAGAACCGGAGAGCAGGAGAAGAAGAAGGCGATGGAGAAGACTGGGCCCCGCTAGCAAAAGAGCTGGAATAAGATAGCGGAGGCCCGGCAGAAGGAAGAAAAAACCGGAGAGCGCAGGGACTCTCGAAGTCGGAAGAAGACCCCCGGAGCTGTGCAATAAATTACTTTAAAAAGCCGTGTGTGTGTTTTTATTGACATTTTTTCCACCAGGTGAATGGGTAGGGGTACGATGTACCCCGTACTCATTCACATAGGGTGGGGGGCCGGGATCTGGGGGCCCCCTTATTAAAGGGGGGCTCCCGGATTCCGATAAGCCCCCCGCCCACAGACCCCGACAACCAACGGCCAGGGTTGTCGGGAAGAGGCCCTGTCCTCATCAAGATAGGGGCAGGGTGCTTTGGGGTGGGGGGGCCGCAGGTCGCCCCCCTGCCCCAAAGCACCAAACCCCCCATGTTGAGGGCATGCGGCCTGGTACGGTTCAGGAATGAGGGGGGCCGCTCTCTCGTCCCCCCTCTTCCCCTGCAGCCTGCCAGGTTGCGTGCTCGGATAAGGGTCTGGTTTGGATTTTGGGGGGACCCTCGCGCCTTTTTTTTCGGCGTAGGGGTTCCCCTTAAAATCCATACCAGACCCAAGGGCCTGGTATGCTCCTGTAGGGGGAACCCATGCCGGTTTTTTTATTTAAAGTTTGGTGTGGAGTTCCCGCTCAGGATTCATACCAAACACAGTGCCTGGCATTGGCGGGGATCCAAGTCGGATCCCCGTTCATTGAAAGTCGGACATATGTCGGCTTCATGTCGCAGGGCAAAGTCGGATCCAAAGTAGGACGGATGTCGTGTCGCACAAGTGTGAACCCAGCCTAAGGAAGTAAGGCACGAGTCCATCCACATTGGCGTGGCGTTCACTGCAGAGCGGCGTTCTGAACAGCTGATTTTTCTGCCTGTGGGGGAGAAATCCTAGCCAGCATTTTTTTTTTGTCAAGCTCACAAAGGAGCACGCCCTGAGTCCCATCTACCAGTGCGCATGCTCCGAAACGCCGTCGCAACCCACCAGTGACGTCATTACACCCGGCGCCACCTTCCAGCCCTCACCATCAGCCTGATCCAAGCCTCGGTTTCATCGCCGTGGTCCCAGAGGCCTGTTTATTAAGCAGCTGGTCAGAGAGGCTAGTGATTGGCTGTGTTGCTATCAGTGATGAGACCTGGATGCTGGTTGGAAGCCTAACTACTCTGACTTGAACCTGCTGGGTAAGCTGGCCTGTACTGGGACTTGCAATATCGTAGATGTCTTTGGCTGGGATGCTGAAGATGATTTAAAAAGACTGTGGTACTGATGAGAAGAGTTCCTTGTGTTGTTTTTACTAAAGGCAAATATACTGTGCACTTTGAAAAGAGCATTTTCACTCTGCGAGAGCAGTTGCTCCAGAGCTCAGTAAATGAGCAGAAGCTCTTCTGACTTCCATCATTCAATCATGTGCAAGCAAAAATAAAAAATAAATGTTGTTGCACATAATTGGGTGTTCTTTGCAAATTGAAACTTAACCTCATTCACTAAGCTTTTTTTAACAGATTGCCGACCGCCGCACGAACTTATAACTGCCGCAAGCTCCATGACCGTGCCCGCGGGATCAGTGACGTGTTATGGCAAGCCACGCCCCTAACAGTTAGAATCACTCCCTAGGTCACACTTAACCCCTTCAGCGCCCCCTACAGGTTAACCCCTTCACTGCCAGTATAATTTACAATGGTCCCAAAATGATGTCAAAAGTGTCCGATGTGTCCGACATAAAGTCGCAGTCACGATAAAAATCGCTGATCGCCGTCATTACTAGTAAAAAAAAAAAATATTAATAAAAATGCCATAAAACTATCCCCTATTTTGTAGACGCTATAACCTTTGCGCAAACCAATCAATAAACGCTTATTGCGATTTTTTTACCAAAAATATGTAGAAGAATATGTATCGGCCTAAACTGAGGAAATTTTTTTTTTTTTATCGATTTTTTGGGGATATTTATTATAGCAAAAAGTAAAAAATATAGAATTTTTTTCAAAATTGTCACTCTATTTTTGTTTATCGCGCAAAAAATAAAAACTGCAGAGGTGATCAAATACCACCAAAAGAAAGCTCTATCTGTGGGAAAAAAAGGATGGCAATTTTGTTTGGGAGTCACGTCGCACGACTGCGCAATAGTCACTTAAAGCGACGCAGTGCCGAATCGCAAAAAGTGGCCTGGTCTTTGACCAGCCAAATGGTCCGGGGCTGAAGTGGTTAAATAGCAGTTGGTTATGATACACAGTGCTTTATCAAACTAAATGTCATACACCTAGGTTTCAATTTACTTTAAAGAGGAACTTCAGTTTTTCAAATACTGTAGCTGCTGACTTTTAAAAATCAGGTACATGCCAGTACCTGGTGTCTAGCGCTGTCTTCCTGCAGCTAGTTCTTTTTTCTGCTGTGCCGCCATCTTGGATATGGGAGCTGGCAGTGGCTTCCTGTCATGTCCCAGGAGGCTTCAGCACCATTCATAGATTACCTTGTGAGTTCACTCATGCACAGTGTGGTGCCAGCTGTTGTTCCTCAGGAAGTCACAGCTGACTCCCATTTCCAAGATGGGGGCCCCAGGGAGGGGGAGAGGTAAGTGCAGTTTTACTCTACAAGTGCAGTTGCTCTAGAGTTTAGTAAATGAAATAAACAGTAGCGGCTGGTGCTCCATTTTTTTGGGGGGAGTGGGGGGGGGGCGGCAAGCAATTCCCCCCCACCAGCCCTGCTCACCCGCTCGGCAGCCCCACTTGCAAGCCGGCTTGCCATCCCCGCTCGCCCACCAGCCTGGCACTTACCCCATCCAGGTCCCGGGCAGCTTCTCCGACTTCTCCCCCCGGGCCAATTTGGTGCACCCTGAGCCCACCCTTTTTTGAAGCCAATTAGAGCCTCCGGCTCTTATCACGTGGTTCCCAAAAAAAAACGTAGAACTCTATGCGTACGGCACCCTGTATTGAGATTAGGAGGGGGCGCCTTATGGACAGGCTGCCACTGGAAATTAAGCTACACTTTGCAAAGAATAACCAAACACATGCAAGGAAAATGAAAAAACGAATAAATCTGCATTTTTGTTTAAATGATGGAAGTCAGCAGAGCTTCCACTCATTTACGAAGCTCTGGAGCAAACTGCAAAATGCACAGTCTTTTTGCCTTTAGTAAATCAACCCCAAAGTCTGTCATTATTTTCTGTTTTGCTGAAAAAAGTAGATTTTAAGTTAATTGAACTGTCTTGCAGCTGCCTGTTTACCCCTCGGATCCCGACAAAATTATATATACAGTATGTAACACACACTATATTGTCAAAAATATTGGGATGCCTGTCTTTACATGAACTTTAATGGCATCCCAGTCTTAGCCCATAGGGTTCAATATTGAGTTGGCCCACCCTTTGCAGCTTTAACAGCTTCAATTCTTTTGGGAAGGCTGTCCACAAGGTTTAGGAGTGTGTCTATGGGAATGTTTGACTATTCTTCCAGAAGCGCATTTACAATATATATATTGTAAGAGAGACTGGCTCAACTGGTATTGGTAAACAATGCAGGAGAGAGAAAAATTCCAAGCAAATTTGTCAGCAAGGCAGCAAACAGACACAGGTTAAATGCAGGGGAGCTTTGTTCAGCAAGTCCATAGTACAAGACAAACAAATCAACTGCTCATCCCAAAACAAACTAAATCCATGTCAGTTCCTGAATAACAGGGTTGCCCCTAATGGGTTCCTAAAAACAAACAGGCAGCAATTTAACCTTTTTAGTGTTCAGTTAGCCTTTTCACACAGCAGCACATTTCTACAGCGGAGAAAGCAAGATAGAGAGCCAAAAGTATTAGGATCTGGAACTGGATCACTTGCTGGTGGCATTGTGATTCCTGGACCTGAAGGATACAGTGCTGGTATTCACCAGCGAGTGTCCCCTTTGACAACCAGCAGATCCTAGCAATTAGTCTTCACCTGATGTGGGCTACTGGGATGGTATTTTTTCCCTCTATTATTTCATATTGCCTCAGTGCTCTTCTTGTGTGCAGCATGTACCTTGCTCCCTGTAACCTGTGACACTAATGCTGATTCCTCTCCTGCCTGCTTGCTCCTGCCTGCTTGTATCTGCTCCCGTGTACCTTCGCCTCATTCCTTGCTCATCTTGACCCTTTTCTGTCCTGTTTACCCTGCCATCTGTACATAGCTTAATAGGTGTTATGGTCAGATGAGACTAAAATTGAATTATTTGGCCTCAACACCAAACGATATGTCTGGCGGAATTCCAATACAGCTCACCATCCAAATAACACCATTCCTACAGTAAAGCATGAATGGAGGTGGTAAAATCCTGTTATAGGGGTGTTTCTCTGCAGCAGAGACTGAAGCAGTTGTTAGGATAAAAGGAAAAATGGATTGGGCAAAATACTGTCAAATTTTTTAGGAAAATCTGCTGCCCTCTGGCAGAAAGTTGTGAATGGGAGGAAGAACCTTCCAACGTAAACAATGAACCAAAGTACACAGCAAAAACGACCACACAGTGGTTAAAGGAGAAAAAGGTGAATGTCCTTGCATGGCCTAGTAAAAGCCCAGCCTTAAACCCAATTGAAAATCTGTGGAATGACTTGAAGACTGCAGTCCACAAATGGTCATCATCAAATTTAACTGAACTTAATCAGTTCTGCAAAGAAGAGTGGGCAAATATTGCAAAGTCTAGATGTGCAAAGTTAGTAGAGACATAGCCCAACCCAACAGACCAAAGGCTGTAATTAAAGCAAAAGGTTGTTCAACAAAATACTGACAGAAGGGGGTGATCCTTTTTCTAAGTCCGTTATTCTGTTTTTGAATTTATTACATTTTTTTTAGACATGTTGGTGTTATATCTTTCACTTGGATGTTTAGTCGCATAGCTGGATAAAACAAAAACTGTGTCTGTCTTGATTTCAGGCTGCCAAGCAAAAAAAAAAGATAATTTTTTTAGGGGGGTGATTTTCTATACCCATTGTATATTCCTGCTCAAAGCTCTATGAATGCTCCAGGACCCAGGATACTTATGATTCTGAGAAAAACAACAAGTTGCTTTTCTCCATATCAGTCATAAATCCTAGAGTTCATCACCATAAGAATAGTTTTAAGCATCCTTTGCTCAAGTTCAAGTGTGTGTACAACTGATACAATGAATTGCATTTAACTATCCTAAGAGGAAACATGTCATCATTGTCAGGTGACCAATATCAAGACCGTAATATACAAGTCCATTAGGGCTACAGAGACACAGATCAAATTATTCAGAAAACTGTTTGATGTTATTTTGAGCAACATTTTTTATTTTTTTTCCAGCTGACATATTACTTGCAATGCAATTGCAAAGTGGCTCCCTGTCACCTCCCCGTTTGCAGGTGCATTTATGAATGATTTTGAGACCAGATTTGTTGATACTAATATGATGTTCACTGATCATTGTATGGTCTGATAGTGCCACATCAAGAATATTATTACATTTTTCATTGTCTTTTTTGGTGAGGCATAATTGCATCCTTAAAGGGGTTGTAAAGGTTTGTTTTTTATTTTCTAAATAGGTTCCTTTAAGCTAGTGCATTGTTGGTTCACTTACCTTTTCCTTTGATTTACCTTCTAAATGTTTTTTTCTTTGTCTGAATTTCTCACTTCCTGTTTCTCCTCACTAAACTTCACACCATCATCCGAGTGGTGTGGAGTCAGCCAGAACAGCTTACTGAACAGCTTACTGAGGAGGAACAGGAAGTGAGAAATTCAGACAAAGAAAACAAAGAAAAAAATATTTAGAAGGGAAATCTAAGGAAAAGGTAAGTGAACCAACAATGCACTAGCTTAAAGGAACCTATTTAGAAAATAAAAAAACAAACCTTTACAACCCCTTTAAGGTCCTTTTATTAAATAGTTGAATCAGACTGAGACATAATAAAATGGTAAAATGGTACAAACAGTACAAACGTAGTCAAAACATAGCCAGAGTTCAGTAACCAGAGCAGGTAGGCAGAACAAGCCAGTAAAACAGGAACAAGAGATAAGCATAGTCAGAGGCAGCAAACAGGATCAGTAACCAGAAGGGAAGTCAGCCAGGCAAAAGACAGAAAAACACAGCAGAGTGTATCGGGATATGTTGATGCAATCGGCTTAAATAGCCAGCAGGCTGATTGACGAGCAGGATAGACCATCAGGTGAGTCACTGTGGAATGAAGAGTATTGGCAATTAACCGACAGCTGAGCAGCCTGAGCTCTGAGAAGAGAGGGCTGAGCTCAGCCCTGACAGGTACAGAGGTAATGTTTTTAGATACATGCATTTACATTAATGCAGGTGGTTTTCAATTATAATCTTATTCAAACTCCACAGCTCTTACCTTTGACAGCTTACACACCTCTCATGTCTTCAGGTCTGTGTTGAGAAGGCAAGTGTGAAGAATTAAAAGAATAGTAAGTGAGGAGGACAGGGTAGGAAACAGTTAAACAAAATTGTAGTGAAATTCTGAGATAATTAATATATAAATGGAATTAAAATGTGTGTTAAAACAAAAATTAGAAGAGGGAGGAGGCAGGAAAAAGAGTTAGTTAGTCCCAAAAGGATCCCATTCACTGCAGCATATCAGAGGTAAGCAAGGACATATTTGCAAATATTAAACACCATTGGCCATTGTTATCTGAATCACATCCTGATATTCCAGGGGTTCAATTCTTTCTATGCAGGCTTTTATAAGAAACTGCTCCCTTAGGGATTGGTTGGCCATTGTGTTCCATATACAATTTCTGTGTTTAATTTGTATCCAATGTACTACATTGATGAAGGAAAGATAGGACACCTTACATATTGGTCTTTATATATTTGATACTGTGTGCATGCATATTATTATATATTTTGGTGATCACACAGAAGGTAAAGGATCATTTAGAACAATAGCTGTGCTCTATTAGGTAGAAACAACCAGGACTATTACCAGTGGCCAAACATTTTTTCTTAGAAAGGATATTCTGACAAAGATTTGATAATTTTAGAACAAATCTTGAGAAGCAGAAGAGGTGGGGATAAAATTAGAAAGTATGAGGGATCAATAAAGAATCTTCCCTACAGTTGTGTTGTCTCAACAAAGATTCTAATCTTTATCTTTTCATGTAATAATTGTAAATATTGTGTGTGTTGTTGAATATATGTATTTTATTTAATTGCAAATTTACACAAAATGTACATCATATAATCTTTGATCGTATTGGATTTTGGCAGTCAACCTGAAAGGGAAATCATAATGGTTTTGGGTCAGGTTTATTTTTATTTTTTTTGTTTCACGTTTGTACCTTTGAAACTAGCTATTTTTTTTCTCGCTCATTGAGGCACTCGGCTATATTTTGAAAAACTAGTGGGAGGAAAAAGATAGGTCCCTAAATTAAAAAAAGCAACTTAAGGGGCCGCAACCATCTTGTGGCTAAACCCCACCATTTGTTATTGTCATGCTTACCCCAAACGCAGATGGTAAGCCACTATAGCTGGCTACTGTGTTCTCCACCTATAGCTGCCCCCTTTCCCATAAGGCAAGCAGACCTACCAGTATTCAGTTGCCCCCAGGACTTATACACAATGCTATAGTGCCTTGCCACCATGCCATGACATGTGTGAACTGAGCAAAGCAAACAGATACTTGTGGTTGTCAGACAGGCAGAGTGGTTCAACGACAGTCCAAGTAAAAGGCAGGCAGGGTTCAGAGATTAGTTATTATCCGATCCAAGGTTTTACACAGGGAAATCCAATCTAGCAGGGCAGATGGAAAGGAGGCTTGGTCAGGTAATACATACATTATTAAACTCTATCACAAGCATGAGACTGTAGGTTTTACTGGCTTAAATCAGGTCTGGTCAGAGACTGGCCACATTAATCACCTTGCAGGTGGACAGACAGACAAGGAAAATGCCTGAGCCAAAACAAAGATGCTGGAATGAGGAGCAGAAGCTCCTGAAAGTTATTATTCTGCCAACAGCTTATTGTTTTACATTCTGGATAATCAAAATCCTTGTAGTTTCCACAGTTCTGTCCTTTAGGCAGTCTGAAATGTAAGTTCTGGCCCACACTGTGATATTCTAAGTGAGAACAATTGGCGGTCAGACAACCTGAACCACCAAAGCCTGGCCTCCAGGAAATGTTCCTTAAACAATGAGGGGTTTCATCTCAGGTGAGGGTTGCTGGATGTAGATGCAATGACATATCATTTCAACAGAAGGAAAGACAGGTTTGTCAGAAGTACAGAAGTTCTTTCTGTGGATATTAGGGATGTTATGGTAGCTCTATAGGAATTGTATAGTTTGATTCATGTGTTTCTGCTGGTACAACTTCTGGCATTGCTTAGCAGGATCAAACTAGAAAGGATTCCATCATATTGGTGGCCCTGGGCTGGCCCTGAAAGCTTGGCATGTGAACTTGGTTCATCTACTAGCAGACATCCTGTGGCATCCCTCAATTTCAGCAAAGCAATTACGACTTGCTTAGTAATAATTAGAAAAGAAACCTAGAGGCTCCTACTGCTTGCTAATAATGATGCCATCCATCATTATTTATTTTCTGCACTTTTTTACCTCTTTATCTGTTATCCTTGAGTTTTGCATATCTGTTTTTTCTTGTGTGAAATATAGTACAAGTACATAATAAACATTGCATACCTTTAAAGATTTATATATCGTACACAGTGGTTGTTGGTGTACATCAATACATTATTGCATTTAATTATTTTCCCTACTGCGTTCTGTGTTTTCCTAGCATACATTTGTGAATTGTTTTATTCTTTTTGTATACGTGTTGTATTTCATAAAATATTCAAACACCGCAAATCTCTATTAGAATTGTTGCACTGTAATGTTATAAAGTCATTGTCTCAGAATACTGCTGTTACCTTTGAGAAGAAATCTTTTTTTTGTAAAGTTTATTGTATTTAATATGAAAATAAGAATGGTTGTTTAGTTGGTTTAAGAATGCATTCTGTTTTTTCCCGCTGTGAGCAGTATTTTCCAAGTGTGTGTCCTTGAATGGCTTTGTTCTTTTCAAGCATGCCACTTATTTCCAAAAGAATTCAAATTGTAAATCCACACCAGAATTGTAATATGATACTAATTCTCCTGAACACTATGTCAACATTATATTTTACAGTTTTATATAAATAAACAAAATGGACTTAGCACGTCTGAATATAACCAAGTGAGAACTTAAAGCAAGGGGAAGGAGTAGCTTTATGAATACAGCCAACATTTAGAATATGATCAGACGAGGACAAAAGGAGAGCACTAATAGTGACACAGTTGTCATTTGCAAGGTCTTAACATGGACAGGTTTGCAAAATTTAGGCATGGTATTAGATGGTGAGCAAAGAAACTTGTGCTTATGATGTCTGACTCCAAGGCAGGTGACAATAATGAAGTTTGATCATTAATCTATCTTTGTGCGGAATATTGAGTTTTTTTGTGTTCCCGGTATAGGAATGCATACTACGTTCTGTTTTCCTAAGTGGAATGCAGCTATTATACGTTCATCCAGGGCTTTTTTTTCAGCATGAACGTGGGGGAAAGCAGTTCCGGCACCTCCAGCAAGGAGTACTGGGGTGTGCTGGAGGGTCTATTGATGCTTGCTGCTGGGAGATCTATTGTCATTGGTGGGGATCTCTTTTTGCGTGGAGGTCTCTTGTTGCTGGGTAGATCTATTGTTGCTAGTGGGGGGGTCTTATGTTTCTAGGGGGGAGCAATTGTTTCTGGAAGGGATCTGCTTTTGAGGGAGAGGTCTATTGTTGCTGCCTCTTGGAGGGTCTATTGATGCAGTCTGCTGGGACATCTGTTGTTGCTGCCGGGGGTCTATTGTTGCTGGGGTGGTATTTTGTTGTGTGGGTGCTCTATTTTTGCTGGGGTGTGTCTACTGTTGCTGGGGTAGGGTCTATTATTGCTCACTGAAGGGGATCTATTTTACTGTGTTTCTTTGTTATCATTAACAAATTCCGAGCAAATCACTTAGTAGCAAAAATGATACTTGGTTCTGTATTCTCTAAAATGGGTGGCACAGAGAGGCCGGTAGGAGGTGGAACCAAGGAACGGTGCTCAGGGGCAGAAAGGGAGCAGAAACGAATGGTGGAGGTCGGAGTTCCTGCACTTATTCTCTGAGAAAAAAAGCCCTGCGTCCGTCTATTACACTTCCTGTCAAAGGAACGCATAACACTTCCTGCTTTCTCTAAATGGAACGGAGTGAATATCCGCCCACCAATAAGCCGTCCCCTATATATATTGAGCACAGTGCACATTAAGCCACGCCCCTGGCGATGCCGTTGATGACGAAACGCGTAGGAAGAATTCCGGAAACGTATGACGCGACCTGTATGCTGGGAAGCAGCGGCCATTTTGTGGGTTGGAAACACTGGTCGTTTCCTCTAACTTGCTTACAAATCTCTACTTAAATGTGAGTGTAATTGCCTTTTAATTTTGATACAATAAAATCTATACTTGGATGTCTGCACTATGAGGAGTTTTTTCTCTTTCTAACTGGGTATCGAATATTGTGGAGGTGCTGAAGTATACACACCCAGGCTGCTGAGGAGCTGTATTTAAATATATCCATGCTTGTTTATATCCATCTGAGGGTAAGAGGCAGTGCGTTAGGGTGATGGTGACAGTTCTACACAACTGTTACCTCAAGAAACATCTGATTATTCATGGTCTTTAAATGAATTATGTTAACTGGTTCAGTCTTTGGGAATTTACATCACCATCATACCTTTTGGTTCATGTTGGACGTTGAATATGATCATACTAGCGCTGCACCACTCTCTTTATATCTTTTTATTTTGATTATTAATGTGTCTTAAAACTTTTCTTATATTTTTCAGGCTTTCTCTGACCTTTTATAGTAAGTTCTTTATTTTAGGGTTTTTAGCCAGACTCAGATTTAGAAGGCCTTCATGAGTTTTCTAGCAGAGATGGTATACGTGGGTCTGAAGTTGCCACTTGCTCTCTGAAGGTTCCACCAATGGAATCATGGCAGCCACCACAAGATCTCCAGTCTTTTCCCTTGCATCAACATCTCAAGGAAGTGGTTTATGCAGCTAGTCGTTGTGGCTATCAGAGTCTTAAGAGTGGGGTAAGGCATCTGTTCGGGGGCTTAGAGTCCGCAAGCAGTTATAATAATTTTGATGAACATCTGCCAGATTTCCCTGGGGTGCCTTGTGTTGCTGCCTCCTGAGTCAATGAGAAGGCACTGTAATCTGTCCCCTTGCTCAGCCCGTGCTTAGAGCAGGAGGTATTGGGTTCCGGCAGCTGGGGGCATATATTGAGGGGGAGAAGCAGACACAGAACATGCAGCAGAGAAAGGACCTAAGCCTTTTAGAAGAAAGCTATTGTCTCTCTCATTGCAGTGGCTGCAAACAGAAGGAGTGGCTGTGGGGGGAAAGAGAAGAGGTGAGTGTCTAATATACATGAATAGGGAGATGTCCTCCCCTGATATGGGATGTCATGCCTTCTTCCATCACCTCCCATTCTGCAGCTGTGGTGCTCCTGTATTATCTCAGCTGTCCCCTGTACTTGAAAATGGGAATTGGCAACATTCCTTCTACGGGGAAACATGTCAGGAGGGGACAGGAGCTGTGACGTCATTGCGTCCCGTACTTAGTGGTGCAAGCCCTAGTCGGACCCCTCTCTGTCTACCGCTTGTTTTTAATTTATCTTTTGTAAGTGTAATTTTTATTTTTTATTAAATGTTTTTTGGACATACTGCATGATGAGTCTCCCCTCTTTTCATACATATACCACGGTCCTAGATTAAAGGATGCTAAACTGAGGCTTGTAGGGAGATCTGACGTGGATGTGTGGAGGCTGAGGCGCTCAACGTTGAGCTTACAATCTGCTCCTGCTGCTATGTAGCTGAATTTGGGTGGATGTCATGCTGTTCATAATTTCCTATAATATAGAGATTTTATTGAGCACTGGTGGAGCACGGATGCACCTTATGATTTGAGTATCAATAAACACTGGGAGCAGTGCACCTTCATTTATTTTTGTTTGAACAACAATATGAACACTTTGTAACACTTTTGAGTCATTTTTGTGTTTTGGACACCGATTTTCACTATATTTATGTTATTAATGTAGCAAGGGCCATGATCCCCTAAAAGGCCTAAGGGTGACCTCCATAGTCAGGGAGAGCTGACATCCTTTTTTGTAGAGTGGGTTACTAGGCATAGTGGGTGTAATACAAGATGGAATGATTGGGCGCCAGTTACTTTTTGAATGCGAACAAAAGAGATATATTGTCTCTTAACAAGAACTGGGGGAGAGAGGGTTAGGGCCTGAACACTCTTAGGCAGATGCAATAGCAATTGGCAGACTCTGAGACGAAATAGGCAGACAGCTGTACAGGTTGAGGGCCCTTTAGCTGGTTGCAGCACTGTATTTGTAGAACTGCTGTCTCCTATGGCAACTGAACTTGTAGGTTGACTTCAACACAGATCTGTACACATACCAGACTTGGTAACCCCATTGTGTAGGACCTGACCTCCATCTCACAGCCTCCCACTGTAGATTTTCTCACTGAGCTTCCAGTCTTCTCACCAGACCTTCAGATCCCAGTCGCCCGCTGGATCCCCTGAGCTCTTCCACAGCTAACCCACTGTACACTCCAAGCGTCACCCATGCTACCTGCTGGGTCCCTGGCTTGGCTCTCAGCTAACCCGCTCAATCCTCTTCAAGTGTCACCTACGCTCACCCGCTGGGTCCCTGACTTAAACGCTGAAGCTTTCCCAACTTGTTCACCATCCCCATCTCTTGCAATAAAGATGAACAATAAATTGATAAATTGTTCAGAATGAAACTAAACAAAAATTAAACAATGATTGCCGATATTAGAAAAAGAGTCCTGTAAATGACCAATAGATCTTCAAGAAAATGTCCAACAGAATGACATAAATATGTGAAGGTCTCTTATTCACTGTGGTGACTTCAAACTCAAAACACCCGATGGAAAAGTGCTGTTACTCTGATAGACAAAGATTCCACCACCATTAGAGTTTACTGCCGCTTACCGGAACAACTGATCCCATCAGAGATCAGTGAAAGCAGATGGCTGTTATCCCCTGCCAGGGTCTCTAAGAGTGTCTATGAATATGAACTCCTCCACTAGGATTACACGCCAGTCCGCTCCCACCAGCAGATTCGTAGCTCTGTCCTCAATCACTGATCTCTGATGGGATCAGTTGTTCCGGTAAGCGGCAATAAACTCTAATGGTGGTGGAATCTTTGTCTATCAGAGTAACAGCACTTTTCCATCGGGTGTTTTGAGTTTGAAGTCACCACAGTGAATAAGAGACCTTCACATATTTATGTCATTCTGTCGGACATTTTCTTGAAGATCTATTGGTCATTTACAGGACTCTTTTTCTAATATCGGCAATCATTGTTTAATTTTTGTTTAGTTTCATTCTGAACAATTTATCAATTTATTGTTCATCTTTATTGCAAGAGATTGAGTTCTGGATAATCTTGGTTCACCTCAAAGATTTTTTGTTTATAGTTTTTGCGCAGCTTTTTTAATTTCTACTGGTTTCTATTGTGTGTGTCTCACATATAAGTTACAGCATTTGTCACCTATACACATTAGGTTGATGTTTAGGTTTTTTTTTTGACAGCGCAGTATACACCTCCATTTTTTCATGTTCACCATCCCCGGCTAGTAAAAAAGCCTCCTCTGATACTGCTTCAGACTTCACAAACCTGGCCCCTGATATTAGGAGTAGTTGTCCCTTACTGGTGATGGTGTCCCCTTTTTTCTGACCTCTGGTTCTCACTTGCCACTGGTAACAGGAGTGGTCGTCCCATGTGGCAACTGCTTCTCCTTCACCTCTGGCAACACTCAGTTCATCGTCCAACTGAACCTCTGAAACGATTATGCTCCCCTCGGGCTGATCCTCTACACACTTGGCTAGGCCTCAGGCTTAGGCCTAACCTTCAGCTGCTGTTTCACATACAGCCCCCAGGCCAACACTGATCACCTGACCCATTTCCCTAAATAGACTCTCCCAGCATGCTTCGCCACAAATATGATTGGCTGTGAAATTATGTCTATTCACAACCTGAACTCACTGTGGTTTTGTCATTCTAATGCCAAAGGCAGCAGTGCCACCTATTGACAGAAGAGAGAAATGCACCAGATTCAGGCGTAAGGCAAAAAAGTCAGAGGATACAACTACCAATTAGCCAGGCTAATTACCACCTAGCATAACTAAATTTGTTAGCAACCGTACCTAATACCAGGGTGCTACATTGCACCTTATGTTTAAAAATAATATGAACACTTTGTGATATTTTGAGTGTGACAGCAGGAAGGTAAAGTCACCTGGTTGCATCCAGGGGGGTAGATATATTTCGCCCAGATTCAGGCTTTACGCCGACTTATACAACTAGGTGGAGAGTTGTATAAGCCCAGCTGAGTCTAGTGGGCTCATGGATGACTCATACCTCTAGGGAGAGTGTGGGGCGTCGTGCAGACAGGGAGTTGATGAGACCAGCTGAAGCTTGTCAGCTCATTTAGGCCTCTATAAAAACTCCCAGCTTCATTAGATGTTAGCTCATGCCTGGACCCAGACCTGTGTGGACTGTCTAGGGAGAGTGAACCCCTGTGCGGTGAGACAAAGCCTGTGTGGCTATTTGCTTGAACATTTAAAACCAGGGACTTAGGGACTAGGACAGCACTAGGCTGATCCCAGTTGTTAGTTAGGAAACCTGTATGTTTAGTCAGAGGTCAAGTTGACCAGGATTTATTTTGTTTATGTTTCTTTTGCTTTGCTGTGTTTTGTCACTGTAAATAGAAAATAAACCGCACCTTTTTGATTTACAAAAACCACAACCTCCGTTTGCTGGGCCTGTTTTTGTGTGGGGAGCCCATCTCGGGGGTCACACACACCCGCTGCCGAGCTAACCCCCTCACAGTTGGTGGAGAACCAGTGGCAGTTTTTTTTTAAGCCAGCATGGAGGAGATACTGAAGCAGCTGGCTCTAGCAAATGCCAATCAACAGCAGACAAATGCAGGTTTGCAAAAGAGCCTTGCAGCTCAACAACAGAACTTCGCAGCCCAGCAGCAAGCTCATCAACAGAGCCTTGCAGCCCAGCAGCAAGCTCATCAACAGAGCCTTGCAGCCCAGCAGCAGACAAACGTAACTTTGCAACAGAGTCTGGAGGCTCAGCAACAAGCCCAGCAGCAATCTGAGGCCCGCTTCATAGACCTGTTGCAGAAGCAAGAGCAGAGACTACAACAACAGATGGAAGCAGTAATGCAGCAACGTCCGCAGACCAGTGAGGAAAGCCGTCCCACTAATACCGCGTCCTTTGGGGTGAGTCGTTTATTGACAAAAATGACTGGAGAGGATGATCCAGAGGTATTTTTGACCACATTTGAAAGGACCGCTGAAAGAGAAAAGTGGCCCGAGGAGCAGTGGGCTGGACTGGTGGCTCCTCTGTTAACTG
Organism: Rana muscosa; assembly: GCA_029206835.1. Taxonomy (NCBI): domain Eukaryota; kingdom Metazoa; phylum Chordata; class Amphibia; order Anura; family Ranidae; genus Rana; species Rana muscosa. The sequence continues at coordinate 211,946,212 of CM055120.1, read as the reverse complement.
GTGAATCGCAGAAAGCTTACTATGACCTAGAGCCTAACCAAGCAAAAGACTATGTGATGCTAAAAGCTGAAATATTGGCAAGGCTGGGTGTCACCCAGGCTGTCCGGGCTCAGCGTGTGCATAACTGGACTTTCCAGCTTGGAAAACCCCCCAGGTCTCAAATGTATGATCTCATTCACCTGAGCAGAAAGTGGCTACAGCCAGAGACTTTGTCCGCACCAAAGATTGTGGAACGTGTTGTAATGGATCGGTTTTTGAGAGCTCTTCCTACTGCCATCCAAAAGTGGGTAAGCCATGGAGACCCAGAGACGGCCGATGGTCTTGTGGATCGTGTGGAGAAATACTTGGCTACAGAGAACCTGACGGCCTCTTCCAGAGACACTCGGACTTTCCACCCTAAGACCAGACCATCCCCAGGGGCGGATAAGAGGATTCCAAGGGGTGAGGGTGGAGAGAGTGAGAGGGTGGGAGCTCTACCCCAAGTTTGGCGAGAACAGCCTGGGAAATCAGCGGCTCAAGAGGCCGCAAGAAGGATCGTTTGCTACCGCTGCCGGCAAGCGGGACATATTGCAGCCAATTGCCCGGTTGTGGAGGAACCCATGCAGTGTGACTTTCTGACGGGCAGACGTCAGTCGCTGTGTGCGACAGTCGCATGCACTGCCATTCGAGGAACTGAGAAACATTTATGCAAAATGTGTGTTAATGGTAGAAATGTTGTGGTATTGCTGGATTCAGGTAGCCTTGTGACCCTGATAAAGGCTGAGTTAGTTAAAACAGAGGTCTCTGGGAATAGCAAGGTAGCTGTTATTTGTGTGCATGGGGACACCCGAGAGTATCCAGTGACTACAGTGTGTTTCGAGACCCCCAAAGGTACCCTCTCTCATCCAGTGGGCTTAGTATCTCAGTTACCGCATGACGCCATTGTGGGAAGGGATTTTCCGAAGTTCTGGGAACTGTGGGATGATCCTGAGCCCCCCACTGGTGCCCCTATGTACCAGGAATGTGATAGCCAGAACTCCCCTGAGAGTGGTGAGGACTCTCCGGAATTTCCCTTATCAGTATTGGCAGGGGAGACTCAAGAAATTGGAGAGGAGCCCACCTCCTCAGACGAAAACCTACCGTCTGTGGAGTTTTCTGATCTTGAGGTTCACAGGGAAAACTTTGCCACAGAACAGTTGAAAGACCCCGCCCTAATAAAGGCACGGGAAAACGTAGTGAAAATAGATGGCGAGTTAGTGAACCCAGATAATACCTGCACTTACCCATACTTCAGCGTAGAGAAGGACCTACTGTATCGGGTGGCAAAAAGGGCAGAAGAAACCGTTGAGCAGCTTGTGGTGCCCAAACCTTACAGGAAGTTGGTGTTGGAGTTGGCCCATGGGCACATTCTTGGAGGTCATCTGGGGACAGAGAAAACCCGAGAGAGGGTATTACAGAGATTCTATTGGCCGGGGGTGATGAAGGACATAGAAAATTATTGTTCCTCCTGCCCTGTGTGTCAGAGGTCGGCCCCGATGCCACATTTCCGTAGCCCGCTGGTCCCTCTACCCATCATTGAGGTCCCGTTTGAGAGGATCGCCATGGATTTGGTAGGTCCTATAATCAAGTCCGCTAGGGGGCACCAGTACATATTAGTTATAATGGACTATGCCACCCGTTATCCAGAAGCGATCCCTCTCCGAAATACCTCGGCCAAAACCATAGCCAAAGAGCTATCTCTTGTGTTTAGCCGGGTGGGTATTTGTAAAGAACTGCTTACGGACCAAGGTACACCCTTTATGTCCCGGGTTATGAAGGAGCTGTGTAAATTGTTCAAAGTGACGCAATTACGTACATCTGTGTATCACCCCCAAACCGATGGGCTGGTTGAAAGATTCAACAAAACCCTAAAACAAATGTTGAAGAAAGTGGTGGATAGAGATGGAAAGGATTGGGACTGTCTACTTCCTTATCTGATGTTTGCTATTAGGGAGGTGCCCCAATCCTCTACGGGATTCTCCCCCTTTGAGTTACTGTATGGGAGACACCCAAGAGGGCTGTTGGATATTGCCAAGGAAACGTGGGAAAGTGAGAGTTCTCCCCACAGGAGTGTGATTGAGCATGTCGCCCTGATGCAAGACCGAATTGCACAGGTAATGCCCATCGTGAAGGAACATTTGGCCCAAGCGCAGTTAGCACAGCAGAGAGTGTACAACCGTGGAGCCAAGACCCGTACCTTTTCCCCGGGGGATAGGATACTGGTACTTGTCCCTACGGTTGAAAGTAAATTCCTTGCCAAATGGCAAGGCCCCTACGAGATAATGGAAAAAGTGAGCGAAGTGAATTACAAGGTCAGACAACCAGGAAGGCAAAAGCCCGAACAGATCTATCACGTTAATCTGTTGAAAGCCTGGAGGGATAGAGAGTCCCTAGTCGCAGACACTTGGTCACCAGCTCAAACTGGTTGCGTGATTCCTGAGGTTGGAATAGCAGCCACCTTGTCACAACCCCAACAACAGGAGGTTAAGGAGTTTGTGCTTCGCAACAAGGAGGTATTCTCTGAGCTGCCGGGACAAACATCTGGGGTAGAGCATGACATCATTACCCCGCCCGGTGAAAGGGTGAAGTTAAAACCCTATCGGATCCCAGAGGCCCGACGGGAGGCAATACGGGAGGAAGTACAGAAAATGCTGAACTTAGGGGTGATAGAGGAGTCCCAAAGTGATTGGTCTAGTCCCATTGTGTTGGTGCCTAAACCGGATGGGAGCTGGCGATTTTGTAACGATTTTCGTCAGTTGAACAAAGTTACAAAATTTGACACCTACCCCATGCCACGTATAGATGAGTTGATCGACCGGCTGGGAACAGCCCGATACATGACGACTCTTGACCTCACAAAAGGGTATTGGCAAATCCCCCTGGCCAAGTCGGCCAAAGAGAAAACCGCATTTGTAACCCCAGACGGGGCGTTCCAATATAAAAGAATGCCGTTCGGGTTACAGAATGCGCCAGCCACATTCCAGCGGAAAATGGACCAGATGCTGAGGCCCCATCGGAAGTATGCTGCGGCTTACCTGGATGACGTAATTGTCCATAGCACAGATTGGGCCTCACATCTGCCAAAAGTGCAAGCAGTCCTGGACTCTGTTCGGGAAGCGGGGTTTACGGCTAACCCCAAGAAGTGTACCATTGGGCAGGAGGAGGCCAAATATCTTGGGTACACCATTGGGAGGGGAGTAATAAAACCCCAACTCAACAAAGTCGAGGCCATCCAGAGTTGGCCACGTCCCAACAGCAAGAAGCAGGTACGAGCCTTTCTGGGAATCGCTGGGTATTATCGGCGATTCATTCCCCACTTTGCTTCTAAGGCTGTGCCCCTAACCAACCTGACGAAGGGGAAAGGGTCGGTCATGATTAAATGGACCCCCGAGGCTGAGGCAGCATTCCAATTCTTGAAACAAGCCTTATGTAGCCAGCCAGTGTTGTACTCACCCGACTTCTCTAAAGACTTTGTCGTACAAAGTGATGCGTCAGATGTGGGGTTAGGAGCGGTATTGTCCCAGGTCTGGAACGGGGAAGAGCACCCAGTCATTTACCTCAGCAGGAAGTTGAAGTCCCATGAGGTAAATTACGCCACCGTTGAAAAGGAGTGTTTAGCGGTGAAGTGGGCTCTAGATTCCCTTCGGTACTACCTGCTAGGTAGGCACTTTGATATGGTTACGGATCACGCTCCGTTAAAGTGGATGGCTCAAAACAAGGAAACAAATAGAAGAGTGAATAGGTGGTTCCTGGCCCTCCAGGAATTCAACTTCACAGTAAAGCATCGCCCTGGCGTTCAAATGGGGAATGTGGATGCTTTGTCTCGAGTACATGAATGCCTGATTGCTGGTGTTCCAACCCCGAGGTTAAAACAAGAGGGGGGGGTATGTGACAGAAGGAAGGTAAAGTCACCTGGTTGCATCCAGGGGGGTAGATATATTTCGCCCAGATTCAGGCTTTACGCCGACTTATACAACTAGGTGGAGAGTTGTATAAGCCCAGCTGAGTCTAGTGGGCTCATGGATGACTCATACCTCTAGGGAGAGTGTGGGGCGTCGTGCAGACAGGGAGTTGATGAGACCAGCTGAAGCTTGTCAGCTCATTTAGGCCTCTATAAAAACTCCCAGCTTCATTAGATGTTAGCTCATGCCTGGACCCAGACCTGTGTGGACTGTCTAGGGAGAGTGAACCCCTGTGCGGTGAGACAAAGCCTGTGTGGCTATTTGCTTGAACATTTAAAACCAGGGACTTAGGGACTAGGACAGCACTAGGCTGATCCCAGTTGTTAGTTAGGAAACCTGTATGTTTAGTCAGAGGTCAAGTTGACCAGGATTTATTTTGTTTATGTTTCTTTTGCTTTGCTGTGTTTTGTCACTGTAAATAGAAAATAAACCGCACCTTTTTGATTTACAAAAACCACAACCTCCGTTTGCTGGGCCTGTTTTTGTGTGGGGAGCCCATCTCGGGGGTCACACACACCCGCTGCCGAGCTAACCCCCTCACATGAGTTAACCTGTGTTTTTGGACACTGATTATATTCATTATTTTGATGTTATTATGACAATTGGAGAATTATTGTTAGAGTCACATTGCTCCTTGTGGATTTATATATCACTTGGGGTACATTTGCGTGAGAATTTATTTTTCTTGAAACAGACAGCACTATCTTATGTGTTTTCATAGCTTTTTTTCCGGTATTCAGGAATTTTAATAGTGCAGCAGCCTGTTTTATGTTTTTTTAGTGCAAGGTTTATCCTATATACATATAACTTGTGGATACACATGTAGCGGGTATTTGAATTTGTAAGGACTCTGGTGGTGTGAAGTTCCGTGGGGTCTCTGAGTGGCGCTGTTGCCTTGGGCCCGAGCTGAACATACACCGCAAACCGTGCCTTTTTGTCCTCCCCTGGAGCTGGTACAGCGGAGCGGGGAACCCGCTGTGATACAAAGGGAGAGGTCATAAAAGGGGCGGAGGCCCTGATTTGAGGGAGAGAGTCGGAGGACGTGGCCGCACCCAGGCACCTTCAGCTTGGGTGCTGGCATTCTGGTGTTCCAGGCCTAGGCGCCCTTGGCCTAGCTGGAACAGAGATGGAGTCCATTCCAGGCACCTTTAGCCTGGGGTGAGGTACTATGGCGGATGCCTGGGGCTCAGTACCTTCGACTGAGTTCCGCGAGGGTGAGGAATCCGAGGGGGCCCTAACGCCTTGGGTGCCCGTGTCTGAGTTTGTGAGGACTGGTGCGCAGTAACTTCTCCGAAGAGTCCGGCGCAGCATCGCTGCTGACGGAGAGGCCTCCATTTCTCCCTTGGACGGATTTCTTCCCCTGACAGGGGCAAAGTGAGCGAAGGTAAATTCACGTTCTAAATTACCTAGTCAGTGGCAGTGACTATTCACCACTGGTGACAGCACAGTGGGCAGCAGCAAGAAGGGAAAGGATTGTGCCTCGATCTGTTTCCCCATTATTCAAAAGAAGAAAGACTGTTTTATTGCTTGGCAAGAAGAATAAAACTGAGTTGTACCTATTCACTGTGTGGAACTTGGGTTACTAAGCAAAGGAGCCAGGGACAAAGGACTGGACTTTGCTCTAGGACACCTACACAAAAGCCCAATCCTTGGCCTTCACCTCCTAGTTACGGGAGGACACGGGCCGTGGTGTGTATCATCTCTCTCTCCCAGGTACCCCTAGACAGTGGGGTCGCTACACACAGAAATGTATAATTCCTCTTTATTGTGATGATCAGTGCTAGCACTGATATACTATTTGGTCACTGGTGCGGCCTATTCAGTGTGATTACTTATGGTTTTATCGCCGCACATCCCCATAAAAGTGGGCTATTAGCTAGTTTATTATTGTGACACAGAATGTTCACTAATGCCGTGTACACACGATCGGTTTTACCGATGAAAACAGTCTGATGGACTTTTCTCATCGGACAAACCGATCGTGTATGGGCCCCATCGGTCTTTTTTCCATCGGTGAGAAAAAATAGAACATGTTTTAAATTTATCCGATGTAAAAAAAAACGATAGCAAATTCCGATCGTCTGTGTGAAACTCCATCGGACAAAAAACCCACGCATGCTCAGAATCAAGTCGAGGCATGCTCAGAAGCATTGAACTTCATTTTTCTCGGCTTGTCTGAGTGTTTTACGTCACGGCGTTTGGGACGGTCGGATTTTTGACTGATGGCGTGTAGGCAAGACTGATGGAAGTCAGCTTCATCGGATTTCCGATGGAAAAATCCATCGGATTAGAATCCATAGGAAATCCGATTGTGTGTACAGGGCTTTAGAAAAAATAGCATAGTTAAGATCTGCACTCTATATGCTGTGTGTTACATGGATCAGTTGAATTTCGATCTATGTATGGTTGTGCAGAAGTCGATTTATCAATCGACTTCTGTACAACCAGCCTGTTGGGTTTCACCTGAACAACTAGTGCCACTGGCTATAGCCGACAACACTAATCAATGTGTTCTATCGGCACCAGCTGACGTCTCCCTGATCTCCTGCCTACACTGCTGCGGATGTACGGAAGATGTACGGCGCTTTTCCTACATACCCAGGCTGCCCATCTCTGACATCCTGTCAGCTTTCCACACTCTTTCAACTGGGAACTTTGTGAGTTTTCTGCTTGCTTTTTATGTTATATTTGCTCTTATTAAATTATACTGTACCATAGGCAGCTTGGTGCTTCTTTCCTCCCTTCCCTGAATTTTGTTCTGTAGAATGTTCCAGCTGTAAAAAAAAACTATTTGATCAGCACATGCCCCCAAGGTCTGCTGCACTAACCTGTCAATTATGACAGAGGGGGGAAGCCAAACTGTACAAATATTAATCGCTAATCTGGAGTGGTCTCTACCTTTTTGGATCAGTCTTTCAACAGTAATGCATACCACACAAAATATGGTTAAAAAAACATGACGTTAAGTAAAATTTATTTTTTTGCCATATTTTCAGAGACTTTTTTGTGTATACACAAGCAGAGACATTATTTGCTGCATAACCCTCCCTATAACTCCAAACATAATATTATATGCATGCATATCACAATAGCCTTATCACTTGTTAGAACATATGTCATATGTAGTGGGAATGCTGTTCGCTAGACCGAAGCATTATTGTATGTTCTAATACAAAACCATTAATTAAAAAAAAAACACAATGTTCTCCGGCTATATTAGTAGCCCAACCATTGTTAGACCTAAAAAGGTACAGATTAACTGTATTTAAAGGTCTTGAGACATATGCAAAAGAAACTTAGGTGTCACATCACAGTCCGACACACACCCCCAACATTGCATTATCTTAATGATGATGAGATGTTAGGATCAACTACTATATATTTTGGACATATCGGAATGATGTATCCTCCCTATCAACATAGAAAATGTTTTGGTTGTTGTAGTCTTAAAAACGTGATTTCTGGTATCTATCACAATAACCATCAAACTGAACACACCCATAACCCCCTTTTCTAACACCTATGATAACTATCCAGTGTAAGAAGAGTTACCACATGAAAAGGCCTGTGAGGTGAATTTTAAAATAATAAAAAAAAAAATAATTGTAAAAATTAATAAAAAAAATAAAAAATCCACTGGTCCCAAAAAACCTTTTGGAAAAAAGAAATAAATTAAATTGTAAAATAAAAAAATAATCAGACACTGTCCACTATCCTGACACCATCCTGCACGTACTACCCACCACTGTACACTCCGCATTCCTGTGATTCGCACTGCATTGCTGTTCAGATCACATGCCTTGTCTGTGCGATGCGATTTCAGCCATACAAACTGTATGGCTGAAATCGCATCACATTCGGACCAAACATGCACAGGACAACACCAGAATCGCATGGGTGTTCACACCTATGCAATCCGATTCATGTCCAAACTGTCAGTTCGCAGTGCGATATGCAAGCTGAAATGGGGGTGTCGTTAACATTGTATGACACTCCCCAGCAGTTCGCATATGGCAGTGTGAACTGCCGTGCGAGTCGGGTGCGCAATGGATTTGCATGGTTCCCGAATCGCACCAGTGTGAACCGAGCCTTGGTGGGAGCAGTCAGGTGACATTTGTAGGCTGTATGCTTTGAGGCTGGGTTCACACTGGTGCGATTCGGGAACCCTGCGAATCCACTGCGGGTTCCCACAACGCACCCGACTCGCACGGCAGTTCACACTGCCATATGCGAACTGCTGGGGAGTGTCATACAATGTTAACGACACCCCCATTTCAGCTTGCATATCGCACTGCGAACTGACAGTTAGGACATGAATCAGATCGCATAGGTGTGAACACCCATGCAATTCTGGTGCGGACCAAAAAAAGGGTCCTGTGCAAGTTTGGTCCGAATGCGATTTCAGCCATACTATCTGTATGGCTGAAATCGCACAGCATGGACATCGCATGTGATTTGTACTGCAGTGCGGTGCGGATCACATGCGTTCTCGCACAGTGCACTAATGTGAACCGGCCCTAAGCTCATTCAGCCTAACTGGGTGTAATTATAAAAAGTGAGAAATCCACCCCTCCCCCACATAACAAATCCTGGTGATGGAAAGGAATGTTGCAACTGTGATCAGGTGACCTCAAACACACTGCACCATAACAATAATCATCACTGGAGCTTCTCCTCTGCCCAACTCTGACTAGATACATATCCCCCCTAATCTAGGGTGACCAGACATCCCCGGTTTCTGGGCACAGTCCCCGGATTGAGGACACTGTCCCCGGACCAAGTCTGTCCCCGGTTTTGTCCCCGAATTGGATTTGAACAGGGGCAGGGGCAATTTCAAAGACAGTCAGTGCAGAATGAAAAAAAAAATCTGAAATACACACACCCCGCTCCGCCGTTCCGACTAGCTTAGGGGGGGGGGGTGTATTTTTTCCATTATCTGGGCCCCTTTCTGATGATCATGTGCTGGTCAGAGCGGAGGGAATATTTCTTCAGTTTTGGGTGCATGCCCATTCAACTCCGCTCTTGTTCTTCTGCCTTGGCTCAAGTCCCGGTCAGCCGCCTGCCTGCTTATCTCCTTGCCTTCCCTGGCAGAGTGACCTTCCTCCGCTCCCCACCCAGTAGTAGCTGGGGCCCGGAGAGTGAGACTTAAGAGGCTGTGAGGCGGGCGGCGACGGGCAGAGAGTCGCTGATTGCCGCCATTACTAGTAAAAAAAAAAAAAATGTCCCCAGATTTTATTTTAAAAATCTGGTCACCTTACCCTAATCACTTGTCTATGTATATTCTGCTGGCTGTTCACTGCAGCATACATTTCCTCGTCACCCTGAACTGTGGATCACACCCCATGTTGAGAAACATCCAGTCAAAACACAGTAATTGCAGCCAATCCTGGGAGAGCTGGAGAGGAGGGGAGGGGAGGGGGGATGTGAATTGTGAACTTTTTACACAGGATGTGCCTGTCTCAAGCTAGTGCACGAGATATGTAAATAACCTGTCACTCACACCAAGGGGGAGGATTTGAAAAAAGTTTTCTCTGTTTGTCAAGATTTATCTCACTGAACAATAAAAGAGGATTGCTCAGAGCTGGATTAACTCTGTGTGGCAAGACTGGGCACAGATGATAGGAAATCTTATTCTCTACATTGTGACAATTATTTTTTATTTTTTTTCCGGGTTTACATCCACCTTAAAGCAGAAGTAAACACATCCATAAAACACGTGCCGGAAATGTAACACTCCTATTGGTTGTGCTCTCAACCAAACTGTCAAACCATCCAATGGCTGGTGTCATAACTGATCACAGGTGCAGCATGGAAGTTGTAGAATAAACAGAGGCAAAGATTGCAGCTTCCTTGGCTGAAAACGATAGGGGGGTTTACTTCCACTTTAATGGTTTGGATGGTTCCTCAAACTTGTGACTAACAGCTACATTTAAAAAAATCCATACCCTGGTCACCAGTGCATGCATATTAGGAGTTTGCAAGCCCTTAAAGTGTTTTTTAACCCCCCCCAAAAAAGTAGATTCTGGTCCCTTAACCACTTAACGACCGCCCACTGTATATATACGTCGGCAAAATGGCACGGACAGGCACAATCACGTACCTGTACGTGACTGCCTTTGTATGGGCGGGGGGTCCGATCGGACCCCCCTCCGGTACAGTGGACGGTCGGGACCGCTCTGGGAGCGATCCGTGATGAGGGGGCGGCCATTGGTTTCTTGCCACCCCCTCACGATCGCTCCCAGCGAATCAAATGCTTCCTCTGCCTGTGTAATGTAAACACAGGCAGAGAGGAAGCAGCAGGAAGTGATGTCATCTCTCCTGCGGCGCTCACATATACCGGAGCGCCGTCAAGAGAAGACATCAAGTAAGTGCACAAGCAGTACACTGACACCAGGACACATAGGCACACGATCGCCCCACCCCCAGATCACCCCCCAGATCACCCCCCAGCCCCCAGTCACAGTGTCACTGATTGCAGTGATCATTTATTTACTGATCACTGCAATCATTGACATTTGTAAATGTAAAAGTGTCAGGGCAGTTAGTGTTAGGTCCCTTAGGTCCAGGGAAGCCCCCCACCCCCCCCTAATAAAGGTTTAACCCCTTGATCGCCCCCCAGGTAACCCTTTCAGCCCCTAGCACCACTGTCACTAATCGATCATTTTTCTGATCGCTGTATTAGTGTCGGTGATGCGCTAGGTAGTCAGTTATTTTTTTATGTTCGCCGTCAGGTTTTTATAACGTCAGGTACCCCCATATATATTACCTAATAAAGGTTTAACCCCTTGATCGCCCCCCAGGTAACCCTTTCACCCCCTAGCACCACTGTCACTAATCAATCGTTTTTCTGATCGGTGTGTTAGTGTTGGTGATGCCGCTAGGTAGTTAGTAATTTTTTTATGTTCGCCGCCAGGTTTTTATAACGTCAGGTACCCCCATATATATTACCTAATAAAGATTTAACCCCTTGATCGCCCCCCAGGTAACCCTTTCACCCCCTAGCACCACTGTCACTAATCAATCGTTTTTCTGATCGGTGTGTTCGTGACGGTGATGCCGCTAGGTAGTCAGTAATTTTTTTATGTTCGCCGCCAGGCTTTTATAACGTCAGGTACCCCCATATATTACCTAATAAAGGTTTAACCCCTTGATCGCCCCCCAGGTAACCCTTTCACCCCTAGCACCACTGTCACTAAGCGATCGTTTTTCTGATCTCTGTATTAGTGTCGGTGATGCCGCTAGGTAGTCAGTTATTTTTTTATGTCCGCCGCCAGGTTTTTATAGCGTCAGGTACCCCCATATATTACCTAATAAAAGGTTTAACCCCTTGATCGCCCCCCAGGTAACCCTTTCACCCCCTTTTGCCAGTGTCACTAAGCAATCGTTTTTCTGATCGCTGTATTAGTTATGCTGGTGCCGCTAGGTAGTCAGTTACTTTTTTTAGGTTCGCCGCCAGGTTTTTATAGCGTCAGGTACCCCCATATATTATCTAATAAAGGTTTTAACCCCCTGATTGCCCCTAGTTAACCCTTTCACCAGTGATCACCGTATAAGTGTTACGGGTGACGTTGGTTAGTTAGTTTGCTTTTTATAGTGTCAGGGCACCCGCCGTATATAACCCAATAAAGGTTTAACCCCCTGATCGCCCGGCGGGTGATATCAATTAGGTTTTTGCGTCAGAGAGGGTCTGCGTCACCCCAAGCAGCGTCAGGTTAGTGCCAGTAACACTAACACCCACGCGCAAAGCATACACCTCCCTTAGTGGTATAGTATCTGAACAGATCAATATCTGATCTGATCAGATCTATACTAGCGTCCCCAGCAGTTTAGGGTTCCCAAAAACGCAGTGTTAGCGGGATCAGCCCAGATACCTGCTAGCACCTGCATTTTGCCCCTCCGTCCAGTCCAGGCCACCCAAGTGCAGTATCGATCGATCACTGTCACTTAAAAAACACAACACACATAACTGCAGTGTTCACAGAGACAGGCCTGATCCCTGCGACTCCAGTGCTGTAGGAGGTGATTTCACCACCACAGTTAAAAAAAAGACCATATATGCCGAAGCATGGGGGCAGCAGGGACGGAGGAGCGATTTTGCTCCTAATGCCGCGTACATACGGTCAAAATTCCGACGGAGGCTTGCCCGTGGAAAAGTCTGACCGTGTGTACGCGGCATAACTTTTGTGGGATGATGCCCCCATGCTTCGGCATGTATAAATGGTGCATGTATGCCCATCATTAGAAGTGGGTGAATGAAGGGAGGTATTCTAATGGTGGGCATACCCACTGATCAATCTCTTTTTTTTGTTCAGCCAACAGGCTGCATGAAAAAAAAGATTACAATACATGTCCAACAAGGACCAGCAACGTACTGGTATGTTGCTGGACCTTGAATGGTTATACCAGAATGATCCCTGCGGGTTTAGGTATCATCTTGGTATCATTCTTTTCAGCCAGCGGCCGGCTTTCATGTAAAAGCAATCCTAGCGGCTAATTAGCCTCTGGACTGCTTTTACAAGCAGTGGGAGGGAATGTCCCCCCCGGATATAAAAAGCGCCATTGGGAAATTGGGAAAGCATTTTATCACACCGATCTTGGTGTGGTCAGATGCTTTGAGGGCAGAGGAAAGATCTAGGGGTCTAATAGACCCCATTTTTTTCAAAAAAAGAGTACCTGTCACTACCTATTGCTATCATAGGGGATATTTACATTCCCTGAGATAACAATATAAAATAATAAAATAAAAAAATATGGAAGGAACAGTTTAAAAATAAAATAAAAAAGGAAAATTAATAATAATAAAAAAAAAAAAAAAAAAAAAAGCACCCCTGTCCTGCCCTGCTCTTGCGCAAAGGCGAACGCAAGTGTCGGTCTGGTGTCATATGTAAACAGCAATTGCATCATGTATTTGAGGTATCACCGCAAAGGTCAGATCGAGGGCAGTAATTTTAGCAGTAGACCTCCTCTGTAAATCGAATGTGGTAACCTGTAAAGGCTTTTAAAGGCTTTTAAAAATGTATGTAGTTTGTCGCCACTGCGCGTTTGTGCGAAATTTTAAAGCATGTCGTGTTTGGTATCCATGTACTCGGCCTAATATCATCTTTTTTATTTCATCAAATATTTGGGCAATATAGTGTGTTTTAGTGCATTAAAATTAAAAAAGTGTATTTTTCCCCCAAAAAATGCGTTTGAAAAATCGCTGCGCAAATACTGTGCGGAAAAAAAAAATGCAACACCCACCATTTTAATCTGTAGGGCCTTTGCTTTAAAAAAATATATAATGTTTGGGGGTTCAACGTAATTTTCTTGCAAAAATTTTTTTTTCATGTAAACAAAAAGTGTCAGAAAGGGCTTTGTCTTCAAGTGGTTAGAAGAGTGGATGTAAGCTTCCTAATGTTGTGTATAAAATGCCAGGACAGTTCAAAACCCCCCAAATGACCCCATTTTGGAAAGTAGACACCCCAAGCTATTTGCTGAGAGGCATGTCGAGTCCATGGAATATTTGATATGTTGACACAAGTTGCGGAAAAAAGACAATTCTTTTTTTATTTTTTATTTTTTTGCACAAAGTTGTCACTAAATGATATATTGCTCAAACATGCCATGGGCATATGTGGAATTACACCCCAAAATACATTCTGTTGCTTCTCCTGAGTATGAGGATACCACATGTGTGAGACTTTTTGGGAGCCTAGCCGTGTACGGGACCCCAAAAACCAAGCACCGCCTTCAGGCTTTCTAAGGGTGTAAATTTTGGATTTCACTCCTGACTGCCTATCACAGTTTCGGAGGCCATGGAATACCCAGATGGTACAACCCCAAGCTATTTGCTGAGAGGTATGGTGAGTATTTTGCAGATCTCACTTTTTTGTCACAAAGTTTTGAAAATTGAAAAAAAAATAAAAAATTATTTTCTTTCTTCATTTTCAAAAACAAATGAGAGCTGTAAAATACTCACCATGCCTCTCAGCAAATAGCTTGGGGTGTCTACTTTCCAAAATGGGGTCATTTGGGGGGGTTTTGTGCTATTTTGGCATTTTATGGCCTTCAAAACTGTGATAGGTAGTGAGGAGTGAAATCAAAAATTTGTGTCCTTAGAAATCCTGAAGGCGGTGCTTGGTTTTCGGGGTCCCGTACGCGGCTAGGCTCCTAAAAAGTCCCACACATGTGGTATCCCCGTACTCAGGAGAAGCAGCTAAATGTATTTTGGGGTGCAATTCCACATATAACCATGGCATTTGTGAGCAATATATCATTTAGTGACAACTTTTTGTAATTTTTTTTTTTTGTCATTATTTAATCACTTGGGACAAAAAAATAAAAATTCAATGGGCCCAACATGCCTCTCAGCAATTTCCTTGGGGTGTCTACTTTCCAAAATGGGGTCATTTGGGGGGGGGGGGTTTGTACTGCCCTGCCATTTTAGCACCTCAAGAAATGAGATAGGCAGTCATAAATTAAAAGCTGTGTAAATTCCAGAAAATGTACCCTAGTTTGTAGACCCTATAACTTTTGCGCAAACCAATAAATATACACTTATTGACATTTTTTCTACTAAAGACATGTGGCTGAATACATTTTGGCCTAAATGTATGACTAAAATTTAGTTTATTCGATTTTTCCTATAACGAAAAGTAGAAAATATCATTTTTTTTCCAAATTTTCGGTCTTTTTCCATTTATATCGCAAAAAAAAAACAAAAACGCAGAGGCAATCAAATACCATTAAAAGAAAGCTCTATTTGTGGGAAGAAAAGGACGCAAATTTTGTTTGGATACAACATTGCATGTCCGCACAATTTCCAATTAAAGCACCGCCGTGCCAAATTGTGAAATTACCTCTGGTCATTATGGTCCGTATTGGTCCGGTCCTTAAGTGGTTAAAGCAGATAATGCCCCCCTCTAAACTGTAAAAAAAACTCCCTGAACATTGCACTTCCTGTATGACCTCTCTAAATAGACCACGATAACCAGGGCTGCTCCGCCCTGATCACCGTGGTCAAAGTACGTCCCTCCATCATACGCTGTCCCCTCTGCTCTCCTCTCTCCCCCCTCCTTCCTCCCTGGATCTGCCTCTGTGTCTGTCTCTGGCCCGACCCCACCCCCACCCCCCGCCGCTATTGCTTTAACCACTTGACAACCAGGCCAATTCTGCCACTTCGTTTCTACATGTAAAAATCATCATTTTATTGCTAGAAAATTATACAGAACCCTCAAACCTTATATATGTTTTTTAGCAGAGACCCTAGAGAATACAATGGCGGTCATTGCAACTTTTTATCTCGCACAGTATTTGCGCAGCAATTTTTTAAACGGGGTTTTTTAAAAAAAAAAAAAAAAACAGTTTCATGCTTTAAAAAAAAACAAAAAACACTAAAGTTAGCCCAATTTTTTGCATAATGTGAAAGATTAAGTTACGCCAAGTAAATAGATACCTAATATGTCATGCCTCAAAATTGCACACGCTCGTGGAATGGCGCCAAACTTCGATACTTAAAAATCCCCATAGGCGACGCTTAATTTTTTTTTTACTGGTTACATGTTTTGAGTTACAGAGGAGGTCTAGGACTAGAATTATTGCTCTCACTCTAACGTTTGCGGCGACACCTCACATGTGTGGTTTGAACACCGGTTTTGTATGTGGGTGGGACTTACGTAAGCGTTCGCTTCTGCGTGCGCGCACACGGGGACAGGGGCGCTTTAAATTTTTATTTTTTTATTGTTAATTTTACTTAAATTTTTTATTTTAACACTTTAAAAAATAAATAAAACATTTTGATCACTTTTATTCCTATTACAGGGAATGTAAACATCCCTTGTAACAGGAATATGACATGATCGGACCTCTTTACAGTGAGATATGGGGTCAATAAGAGCCCACATCTCACCTCTAGGCTGGGAAGCCTAAAATAAAAATAAAAATAAAAAACATCACTACTTCCTAGCCGAGGCGGCGCAGTTTTTTTGAATGCAGAGGCCGAGCGTGACGTCATAACATCGCACCCCGCCTCCGACGATCATAGAGACTCTGGCGACCATCTGGTCCGCTGGAAATCTCTATGGTCAAGAACCGGGGCCTTCGCATCCGTTCTCCGACTCGCCGATCGCACAGGTGAGTCGGTAGAAGCACCGGAGGGTGGTGGGAGGTGGGGGGTGTCCCCTTTCGCCGCCCGTAAGAACGGTCAAGCGGCGGAACAGCCGCTATGATCATTCTTATGGAGTAGGGAATCGCCGGCTGAAAACGGCAATATCTGAATGATGCCTGTAGCTGCAGGCATCATTTAGATATAGCCCCACAAAGCCGAGGATGTCTTTGGACGTTAGGCGGTCGTCAAGTGGTTAAAAATAAAATCCTAACATTTTCACTGCCAGCCTCTCTATTAGAGGCTGGCATAGCACACTATGTCATTAGTTTTACAAAACGAGTGTTGTAAATACCTAATTTGAGCTGTCTTCAGGCCGGCCACGTGACTTGCAGCTGCTTTCCAGCTCCGATACACGGCTTCTGCGGAGGAGAAGAGCGGCCATGTGATCTCCCGGCTGACGTCAGAGTGAGATCACGGCCCCTTCCTCAGAAGCCATCCATCCGAGCTGGAAAGCGGCTGTGAGTCAGGTCACCGACCTGAAGACAGCTCAAATTAGGTATTTACTGTGCTCTAATAGAGGGGCTGGCATAGTTTTATATATATGGGTTAACAAACCCTTTAACTCACACACAGCAGGCCAGATATGGCTAAAATAGTTAAGAAAATTGTATTTCCTTTTCCTTGGTGCAGTAATTTCCAGGAAGACAAGATGGGGTTGATTAGTAACAGCAAACAGACTTTGGACTGAAGTGGCGTTGCTTCAGAGAGTAGTAAGCTTCACTTTACAAAGAAGAAACAATCACATGCAAGTAAAAATACCAAAAAATATTTGTTATTGAACATGATTTGATGATGTAAATCAGCAGAGCTTCCCCTCATTTAGTAAACTTTGGAACCACTGCATCTGCTAAGTGGACAGTCTTGCTTTTAGTATATCATCAACACACATGTATTCTTACTTACCAGCACTATCACCATGAATTCACTTGAGTGGCGCGTCACGGCCTATAATTCACTGCAGCATCGCAGTGCATTGCTGGCTGATGATTGGCCAAGCATGCACTATGACCCACATACTTGGCCAATCACAGCGCCGTAGGTACAGAGAGCCGTAATTGGCCAAAGCCAGGGTGGCTTTGGCCAATCATGGCTCAGAGGAGTAGGTACACGCCCCACACTATGTGTTGGTTAAAGGAAAGAGACAGAGAGAGAGACAGTGTAATTTTATTTGAGTTAGATAGAGCAGGCAAGCGAGTCAGTTAGCTGCAGTTACAGTGTGTAGAGGATATATATGCATCCTAGTTGTTGTTTATATATTTATACACTGTATTCAGTTTAGCTAGATCCGTTCCTGTTATTCTCTATACTGTGACAGGCAGGCAGGTGATTGTGCTAGCTGCAGTGTTTCACTTAGTGTACTGTGTCCTTTGCACCGTGTGCACCAAAAGCTTACCTGAATACAATTGCTGGTGTTCTCATACTAATACCACAGGCAGGGAGTTCAAAATTACAAACAGATTCTACATAAGAACAAACCTACAGTCCCTTTCTTGTTTGCACCACCTGTATACTGCTGTTCAGAGTATATAGGGCCTGGGGGCCCCACACCTTTCCTTTTTTTAATTTGGGTGCGGGGTTCACCTTAATATCCATACAAGACCCAAAGGGGCTGGTAATGGGCTGGGGGGGGGTACCCATGCCATTTTTCTCAATGATTTTCATCCATATTGCCGGGACCAGACATTACATTAAAGCCGCAAGCAGTTTTAAATGACTTTTATTCCTTTAGAAATGTCATTTTGTGCAGGGACAGTTCTAAACATGGGAAACACGTGCCACTTCACAGGCATACTATAGACACCCCCCAGGTACGATATTTAAAGGAATATCTCACTTTTTTTTTTTCACTTTATGCATCATTAAAATCACTGCTCCCGAAAAAATGGCAGTTTTTAAAACTTTTTTTGCATTGATACATTTCCCCTGGGGCAGGACCCGGGTCCCCAAACCCTTTTTAGGACAATAACTTACATATTAGCCTTTATAATTAGCACTTTTGATTTCGAACGTTCAAGTCCCATAGACTTTAATAGGGTTCTAAAGTTTGCGCAAACTTTCGGTCCGTTCGCAGGTTATATGTGTACATTCACTTGACAAAAATTCTAGACATTCGTAGTAATGCTTTCTAATGTCATTACACAACATTTGGCTAACTCAATGCCTTTTTCTTCTTTTTATTTCCCTTGATGTTTGGTACCTTTCCTTTTTTTTTTACATGACTCTTACTAGGGGGTGCTACTCTCACTCCACCATTTTCAGAGATTTATACTAACATTGCTTTTGTTTCTTTCTGATGAACCAGAGTTGGAGGGAGGCCTGCTGATTCCAGGATTCGTGTCTTCTCTGACAGCTTTGTCTTTGGGGCACTCTAAACAACAAAAACATAGGTTTAAGTTGCTGAGGATTTCACATTAAGTTTGAGATGACAAAATTGCATGTATTGTTTACCATAAACCTTGCTTGCTTGATAATTCCTATTGTTTTTTTGTAATGCCGTGTACACACGATCGGAAATTCCGACCGTGTGTAGGCTCCATCGGACATTTGCTGTCGGAATTTCCGATAACAAAAATTTGAGAGCTGGTTCTCAAATTTTGCGACAAGAAAAGTTCTTGTCGGAAATTCCGATCGTCTGTATGCAATTCCGACGCAAAAAAAAACCCCACACATGCTCAGAATCAAGCAGAAGATCAAAACTGCCTATTGAACTTCATTGGCCTCGGCTTGTCGTACGTGTTGTACGTCACTGCGTTCTTGACGTTCGGAATTTCCGACAAGATTTGTGTGACCGTGTTTATGCAACACAAATTTGAGCCAACATTCCGTCAGAAAAAAATCCATGGTTTTGTTGTCGGAATTTCCGATCGTGTGTACGCGGCAAAAGAGTGCTTTTTTGAATGAATCCTTCAACTACAATAGAATAACAAAGTTGAGCACAGTTAAGCCTCGTACACACGATCGGATTATCCAACGGGAATTGTGTGATGACAGGCTGTTTAGGAAAATCCGACCGTTTGTATGCTCCATCGGACAATTGTTGTCAGATTTTCCTCAGACAAATGTGGGATAGCATGCTTTAAAATTGTCCGTCAACAAATGAGTGTTGTCGGATTTTCCGATCGTGTGTACACAAGTCCGTCGGAACAAAACTCCAAAGTAAAAACACGCATGTTCAGAAGCAATGCTCACCATAACACAACATTAGCAGAAGTTGCCCAAAGGGTGGCGCTAAAGAGCTAAAAAAAACACACGTAGTTTCATGTTTGTTGGCCAACAATTCTTTGCCGTTTGTATGCAATACAAGTTCCTGGCCAACGCCCTTCGGACAAAAGTCCTACGCTTTGTTCGATGAAAATTCGATCGTGTGTACGAGGCTTAAGGTTGAAAAATGTGAAGTACGTTTATTTTTACAGGAGTGAATACCTTCACAATAATAGGTTTGTGCCTTTGCAATTTCCATTTCTGAGGTGATATTTTTTCCTTTGCCTTTTCTTGGATAAATAGTTTGGGTACCTAATAACAAAAGAGTTTACATGATTATTTGACCAAAATACTTCTAGAAAAAATATACACAGATTTGAAGCATACTATTAACATTCAAGACCATTTAAAGTCACATAGCGTAGGACTTGAAGTATGCTATCATGACTCATGCCTCGTACACACGGCCGGTTTTCCCGTCGGAAAAACTGCAATGAGAGCTTTTGGCCAGGAAACCCGGCCGTGTGTATGCTCCATCTGGGTTTTTCCGATGGGAAAACTGCTGGAAAAAAAAAAGAGAGCAGGATCTCTTTTTTCCCATAAGGAAAAAATCCTAGCGGGAAAACCGTTCGTCTGTATGCTTTTCCGACAGGAAAAAAAACGCACATGCTCGGAAACAATTCGACGCATGTTCGGAAGCATAGAACTTAATTTTATCGGCTCGTCGTAGTGTTTTACGTCACCATGTTCTTGGCAGTCAAAAGTTCACCGGACTTTTGTATGACCGTGTGTATGCAAGGCAAGCTTGAGAGGAATTCTGTCGGGAAAACCATCAGTTTTTTATCCGACGGGAAAACCGGTTGTGTGTACGAGGCATTACTGTACCTCCATAACATTCTTTCTTGTTCTCTTTTCTTGCTCCTGGCAAAATTTGGGATGTACCATCTATTGAACACAATAGAATATTGTTAGTAACAATATGAACATATACGTACATATGTAGGTATGATTAGAAATACGTACTTACATTTGCCCATTATTATTTTAGCGATGCAGGTGTTCAATTTTTTCATCCTGCTTAAAAAGACATATTAAAATGCTTTCAAGGAGCAGATAACCAATCTCATGCACCTTTAATTACAATGGGTAAAACTTTTTACAATTCTAGAATTTAAATGCATGGTCACACAAAAGAAAACAAAAAAACGAATATAATGCATAAGCATGTACATATCTACCTCTGCTGTTGATGACAACTCTGTATCCAAATTAGATGTTTTGAGCTGAAAAAAACTATTTTAGTTATTGGTAAGATTAAAGCGGAGCTCCACCCTAAAGTGGAACTTCCGCTCATCGGAACCCTCCCCCCCTCCGGTGTCACAATTGACACCTTTCAGGGGGGAGGGGGGTGCAGATACCTGTCTAAGACAGGTATTTTCACCCACTTCCGGGAGTCCTCTCTGCGGGAAGCACGTCACTTCCCGCAGAATACCCGTAGTGTTCTGGGAGACACTCGGCTCCTAGAACACAGGAGGACCAGTCAGAACAGCGCAGCGTGACTTGCGCATGCGCCGTAGGGAACCAGGCAGTGAAGCCGCAAGGCTTCACTGCCTGGTTCCCTCACCGAGGATGGCGGTGGGGGGCAGCAGAGTGACGAGCGATTGATCGTCCTCTGCTGCGGACGTCACTGGACTCCAGGACAGCAAGTCATCAGCTGCAGTATTTGTAGCTGCTGGCTTTTAATTAAAAAAATTTCGGCGGAGCTCCGCTTTAAAGTGGTTGTAAAGGCAGAAGGTTTTTTTTTTTTTTTTACCTTACTGTATTTTATGCAGTAATGTAAGAAACCTTCTGCATGCAGATTCCCCCACAGCCCCACAAATACATACCTGAACCCAGGGGCGGACTGACAACTCCATAGGGCCCCGAGCAATAGGAGATCATGGGGCCCCCTGTGTCCCTGCCCACACTCAAGCCACATCCACACAAAGCCCCACCTACATATTGCAGCTTAGCTGCATAGAGGGGGCATTTAAATATCTACTGAAGCATAGCCTGCATGAAATTTCCCAGCTTCTTTCTGTAGAAGCCACTAGGTACTTCCAGGTTTAAAGATGGCTGCCATATGGCAACCATCTTTATGTAGCAACCAGGGATATTTTATGAAACCAATGGGCCTGTGTGCAAGATCATAGTTTGGGCCCTAATACCATGGAAAGAAATGCAGCACGTGCATATGCGGAAAACATTAGGTGGGGTTTTCGGGGGGCTATAGGTAGCACCTTCTGCTTACATAGTACAAGAAAGAGGCCCAATTAATGAGAGGTAACTGCCTTGTGCAGCCGCTCAGCTCCCACTCAGCTCCTTCCTGACAGGGTTGCCAACCCCCCACAACTTTTTGCTGAGTGGGAGCTGAGCGGCCGCACAAGGCAATTAACCTCTCATTAATTGGGCCTCTTTACTGTACTATGAAGTAATACTGCATTACTGCGACACACTTCCACCTAAACGAACACAGGGAATCGAGCAGCACCGCGGTAGCGGCAATCACCACCATTGATTTTCCCTCAAATATCACCTGTTATATACGCCGGGTGCCAGGATGTTCAGGCACCCTAACATGTGAGTGTTATCTTTCATTTTTAAATGTTTTTAATAAACTTTTTGGAACGATATTTTGTGCAGTGAGGATTCTTTTGGTTTGTTTATCTGTATGAGGAACTGCACTGCATGAGACGCCAGCAGCGGATCTCTACATGGGCTTCCCCACATGCTTAAAAGGACCATACTAGCGATAGTTGGTCAACTCCAGGGGGTGAGTTTACATCTATGTGGCGCACCCAAATCTGAGCACATTGAAGCACGGATATACCACTTTTGAGCACGAGTGCCTTATGTCACTATACAATTGGGACTGTTCTATATTTGTGTAGCGGGGTCTCCTTTAAGACTCTAGGACTGCATTTCCCAGAACCCCGTTTGGTACCCAGGGTGCAATGTTGCTACCGCAGAGACTTGTGGGTGGAGAGATAAAAGGAGGAGGGGAGGCTAAGCTCGGCCTCTTTGGACACCGCGCGGCTATCAACCGGTCTTCCTGTGCGGATCTGCTGGAGTATCAGGCCTGAAGCCTGGGGCCTGGTACAACTTCCAAAGAGCCTTCCACCTTGTTGCGAGCCTGGGTGGCATCTGACTTTCTTCAAGTTGCTGACATCCGTTGGATCAGAGACCCGATCGTTCAGACGCTGTGTGCGGAGACACAGTGGTGGAAGTCCCGGACTGGGATCGCGTCCGGAGTGGTGAGCGAGCACTTGCTCAATCTAATAGGCTGTACTGTTGCTAGGCCTAGAGACTGCCTTGGCCCACCGGCCTTTATTTGCTATTTTACTGGAGACTAGTAGCGGAACTGAGTGAGTGGTCTCCAGTTAACTGTTCTTTTTGATTGCCTACTCTGTGGATTACAAGTGTTGTTTCCTGTATGTGCACCACCGTTCAAGTTGCATGCGAAGAAATTGTTATTCTAAGGACTAAGTTAAATCTGTGTCAGGCCTGACCGGGGGGAGAATATTGTTTGGTGCGCCACAGGGCGCATAGATACTAATAGCTGCACGTGGTGTATAACCGCGCTGCGCTATTAGTGTATACTATATCAGAAGCTGCAGGGCTCTGTAAGCAAGTTATGTGTTATGTTTTAACCTATGCCTTTTAACCAAAAGTAAAACAGTTATACTTTACCACTTACTATCAGTGTGTTAACATTGCACATAGTGCTTGCCTCTTAATATAGTTGAGGTGTCTGTACAATCAGGTATAGATTGTGATAGATAACATCCCCTAGACTAACTGTGCCATAAGTGGGTTGAGTAGATTGCCGGGGGTTGGTGGAGCTGTACTCAGGGCCCAAAAATCAAAACCAGCGGCTCTCTTAGCTGGGGGTAGCGCTACACGTGGGGGCTTCGAGTCCGGGATCCTGATACAGCAGGTGAACACGCCAAAAGTACCGGCATGGACCCGTTAGAGGTTAAAGCATGGTGCGAAGCAGCTAAGGCAGAACCAGATCAGTCGGTGGTCATCAGCCTCCCAGGAGAGGAATGGTCAACAGAGACAGTAGAGAAACTTGTGGTGTCACTGTCCCCAGATCATACACCGTTGGTGATGGACATGAAGTCAGACCCAAATATCTCATATCAGTATGCGCTGATAGAATGGTGGGACGGAATGCCGGAGACCTTTAAGCACAAATGTGTGCGGACGCCAGACAATAGAACTTATAAGTTGGCGCACGCAATAACCGTTAAGAAGGAGCCATCCCCTACGGGATAACCGCAAGGGACACCCCGTGTCTCACCTGAAAAGAGAGAGAGGGCGACGCATCCGGCGGCACCAGTCACTACCATAGCACCAGAATTAAGAAATGCCTTAGGGGATCTGCTAACAAAGTGCCAGAGAACGAACACGGTACATGTAGAGGCTAGCTACCGGAGGCTAAAGACATTCTCAGGGAAGCTTCCTGTCCCTGCAGGGGAAGAAGATTTCGATACCTGGGTTGAGAAGGCATTACTAGCAGTAGAGGCATGGGAGGTGCCTGAAGCGCAGAAGAGACAGCGTGTGATAGAAAGTTTGAAAGGCGCGGCTGCAGAAGCGGTGAAAAGCTTTCGGTTTGGCAATGCTGATTGCACGGCTCAGGACTGTTTAGCCATGTTACAAGAGGAGTTTGGTCAGCTAGAAAAGGTGACAGAGCTAGTGTACCAATTCGAACATACTTTCCAACAGCCGAATGAGAAGCTTTCAGAGTATGTGAGAAGACTGAACAAGATGCTTTGCAAAATCGTGTTGAAAAAAGGGATGTTGCCCCAAGACACAGATGCGGCAAGAATGAAGCAGGTGTTAAAGGGGGCGTTGCGCTCGGATCCAGTCTGGCTTCACCTGAAAACCTCGGGGGGGGGGGGGGGAATGTCACTGACTTACTCTGATATGATAAAAATCATCAGAGATGAGGAGTCACTACAGATGGATCAACAAGTGATCAAGGCACATACCTCTTCTGCACCAGTGATAGTCAACTCAGTGATGACCAAAGAAAGAGATCCAGAAATAGACGCTTTGAAATCACAGATGTCTCAGGTGTTAGAGATGCTGACCTCTCTGATGGCAAAAGACTCAAGGGTTCCAGAAAAAGAGGGACCAAAGAAGGAGTTGTTCTCGGACGCTTCAGTGCCCACTGTTGTGGAATTCCAGGCTGCTGTTTACAGAGCACACAGCCTATAATTCCTGTGCTATCTAAGCACACATCAGATTTCATCTTTTTGCAATAACGCTCCCTTTAGGCCTAAGTTTGCTAAAGTCCACTCACCGTTCATTCCATCATTCATCCAAGAAAGGCAGCACCACAAAAGCTTATCTTCTTATCAGGCCATTCCAGCAAAGACTGACTAGCCGACGCCTAATCATAGGCTTTTATTAAACTCAAAAGATCTCACACAGGAGGTGATTGGCTGCAGCAACCAATCCCCTCCCCCATGGGCGGGAACCTCACAGGATGTTCCCTCCTCATGAGAATGACAATACCTGGACATTCCTTCCAACAGGAGATGTCATACATGAATACAATAACGTAGGATGGCTAAAGTTACCGTTGATAGGAATTCTTATTCTGCGCTATTCCATAGAATAACGCATATTAAGATTATACTATTATTGAATGGGGGAGGGAGGCTATCTGCAGATGTGCACTACGAACTCCAACTAATGTTGATCAGACACAGCGAGACAAGAGTACGCATCTGCTCATAACCAATGATGTTGTTGCAGAGCGAGCATATCCCCTCTTTAACGATCGTCCATGCTAATGCACAGAGGGCCCCCGTTGGCGGACATATCCGCACCCTGCAAACATCACACTCCAACCTCAAAACGTTTTCCCCTATCAGACGGGATTCAACCAGCCTCAGACTACCCCAATCAGCTCTTTTAGAGCGGGTTGCGGAAGTACTAACACTGGGTGACACTATGACAATACATATTAAATACATCTCCATAAAAATCTCCACAACAGTCCTCCCTTTTTTTGTCATATGCACCCTATGTGTCCATCGATGAGAGTTGATATGCTTCTTACACCTGGAAATGAATCAGTTCTTAGTCCATAAAAAGGAAAACACGGCTTGACATGTAGACTCTACTCTTCAGGGGCATGACTTATAAAGGAGGACACGACATGGTGAGCTGTAGTAATCGCCGATCCGTCTGTGATTCTCTGTCTTGTATGTGGGTCCGGCTTCGGGGCGTCTCATCAAGGAAACTCTGGTCACGCGTCAAATCAGGCAACAGGAGCCTCTCGTCACGACATAGAAAGAATAGAAATAAAAACGACATGAGTATATATATTCCCACTTCCTTTAACCACGATCCGCTGTAAAATAAAAAATTAGATCCCCAAAGATTCCCAGACCCTTAAAAAGGACTCCCAACCTTCACTTAGCTACAGCTCTGGCTTCAACAATTACATGAAGAACCCTATCCTTAACGGATGAGAATTGTTCAATCGTATCCCAAGCCCGAGCCCCCCCCACCTTGTACATGCAGGACCCCATGCCCAGACCTGGTCGGGATTGGTGAACAAATCCCTTCTAGCTGTCCCTGCCATTCTTAATTTCCTGCGCCATCAGATCCTCGCGATCGGCTGCGACCTAAAATGTTGGGACAGCTTCACCATCGCGCATGAACCTCTTGCTTTGGGGGAATTACCTTTATAAGCTGCAGATCCACATAAACACCAAACTAAAGTTCAAACACACTTGTGGGCTGCCTAGATACCCAAACCGACAAGAGACAGAGCCATTAAAACTAAAACCAATTTTACCCACTAAAAATACATCGTTAGGTTCCATTGACAAGTGTCTGTCTGGAGTCTTCACTAGTTTGTCAAAAACTCCTCATACCCATAATAACATCATAAATGACATGTACCGCTGTCATCGCTGGGGACTAAAACTCGGTGAAGACTCAGAACAGACCATCGGTCCTGTTCGCTTTCTGAGCTAGTCAGGACATACACTTTAAATAATAACTTGGGATGCTTTTCACCGTTACCCTCGCTAAAATTTACTAAACAACAAAAATATAAATAAACAAAGATACTCCTCATTCTTTGGTGTGGTTGAGCCGCTTCTTGCAGTGGCTGGCGTGGTCTCATCCCTCAAGCTTCTTTACAACGACCCAGTCACCTGGTTGGAAAGAATGTAAACTGATTATTGAGTCGGGTCCAGGAGGGACTCGTGAAAACCTTTTGGTGGACATTTTGAAGTTCATGTCACAACGATCGCACCTCCCCCATCAGCCGAGAATATAAGTGACAGCTAATGAGGAGAGTACGACCCTGATTTTGATTGACCTCCAAACAACCCTCATATGACAATAACCCAGACATCGGGACTGTGGTCACTGCATAACCTGTGCGTGGCTTACAATACCTGGAGCCATTGATAAAAGGTTCTTAGCCTCTGGGATGGGAACCTACTTCACCAGACTGCTGCTTGCCAATTCAAATTCTATCAAAAGAAAGACCGTCTTGGCACAAACTTGGTTAGAATTACAGAGGTTATTATTAGTTTGAAAAAAACTGTCACTCTTACATTTATCATTCTCCCCCCTTTTCTTCCTCATTACAGACTGAAGGAAGAAATGCGTGGTGCAGGAAAAAAGAAACAATGAAATAGCCTGTGATACTTTTACCTCCCTTAGATTTATCCATATGTACAGCTGTCTACATACACCTGTTCTCTGTGTACAAACTCCTTGGACCTGAAAAATACTTATAAGCAAAATCATTACTCTATTCTTCATATTTAACCTGCAAAGAATGGTAAAATAATAATGACATTCCTGTACATTGGTAAATTGTCAATGACATTCTTTCAAAACCGATTCAAACAAAACCCTCTGTAACCCTTACTTTTCCCGTTCCTACAAAAATACAACAGCCGCGACGCATCGGAGGATCGCCACGGTAAGTTCGAACATATTCACGTTACTACATACAAACATTCCGATACAAACGTGGGGGAAATACTTCCCAGTTTCCAAAACCACAAATGAAAAAAAACAAAAACAGACAGAATTCTACCTTCACTCTTTCAGCAATAGAAAAAAAATACAATGGGACAACCATGAGAGCAGCTCGAGAACCTTCCATGTACCAGCCATACAAGGTTCAAACAAACGGGCATGAGCCACCGTTCCTCATCATTACAGATTTCTGAAGCCGCAGCTCAACTACATCCATTCCAGAGGGGTACCCAAAATAGTATCCTTGGACCACCTATGTTAATCTTTTTGGGGTTCAAAGGCCTTTGCCCCAAAACTAGGCTTCGTGCACTGTGTGACCGTCTGACTATGGGAAGCCTCCATTCCTTCCCTTTTCACAGACCTCCTTGTGTCCATGGCGATTCGAATCGGCTTATCATCTTAAACCTGCATCCAGGTTAAACCGTTGCACCCATTTTCGGAGATCACCGCCAGGTGTCTTCTTATACGGTGAATTGCAGAACTACAACCACTATATGGTCAAGTCCTCCAACTAGAAACCCTAACCGAGGCGTCAACTCTATGGCTTGTTGTCCCAACACTTTTGGAACTACAGCAACAACCACAGATCAACCCCCGAATTAGGCCTCTACCCCTCACAGTGCATGCATACACAAGCATTTTCCGCTATACACCCATACACTGCGTTGTCAGACTAAACCTCACAGAACACTTACACCAGTTTACCACCTGCAGAACAATGTGGCTTCTCTCTGTATCTAGATGATAAAATAATGGTGATACCCCCTGTTTTTCTCTCTACCCAAAACTGTATTACAGTACAAAGCTTCACAAAACTGGAACAAAATATAAAACACTTTTAAACGGCAAAATGCTTTCCATTTTCCTTCCAGACACAAATCTCATTAATCACCTTTAAAAACCCGAAGCTCCTCCCACTACCTTTCTGCTGATATATAAATGCTGAAAAGAAACTTCCGGTTACATGCTTAGCTACTTAAAAAACCAAACTGGTTTATTTACATATCAATTGTTCAGGAAGAGGGAGGGGGAGGGGAGGCGTTAGCCATAATCGCCTTGTCTATCAAGACTTCAAAAAAAAATCCATGGCTACACATTATATGTTTCAACCATTTAAAACCTTGTCAAGGAAATGATGGAGTAAAACCCCCCTTTGCAAATGGGAGGGAATCCCCCCTGACCCACATTCCCTGGAAGTCAGACCATAAGTTGGGACTCAAAATACAAACTCCTGCCAAAAGATGGCTATACAGTACAAGTTCCAAAAAAATGAATTGCTCTCTGGGAAACTCCCAAATATTTAAACATAAAAACACATCATTGTACAAAAACTCTGTTAGTCTTACAATCTATCAAAATTCAGTGTAAAGTGAAGTTTTTTCTTAAAACCAAAATCCAAAACCCCAAACCCCTGCTCATATACTGCTAAGTCAGCCGATCCTGCAATAGCCCACACTCACCCAAATGAAAACAGAGAAATCCCCAACCTAACATCATGTGCATGGAGTTTGCATGTCCTCCCTGTGTCTGCGTTGGCCTCCTCCCACACTCCAACTGCTGGTAGGCCAGCCAGATCCCATCCATAAATAGGCCCCAGCATGTGCGTGTGTCCGCAAGCACGTTGTGGCCCCTCGGGGTAAAACCGCGCTATTTTAAGATACCACTCAACTCAAAAGGCGATGCTTAGAAAAACAATTTAAACCAGCAAATTCATTAAACAAAAACCAGTCTCTCAGTATGTCCCCCTGGTGTCTCACTACTCTTCCCAGCAGTGCACAGGTCAAACTGTAAAGGCATAAAACATAAGAAAACTGCGCCGATCAACAAATGCCAATACAGCATATTCAGGAGTCGTGTTTGCTAAACTGGAACTTCCTATCTCAAACTGTAAACGTCTCTCAAAATGGCCGACAAGCCAGGACTACAAAATGGTGGATGACCCACCACAGCACCTCATGGACAACAAAAATTGCGCCATTGACGCATGCAATTTTTCCCGCCAAAACCAGCATGAGACGTCACAATGAACACCACATTGGTTCCCCTACACAAAGAAAAACACAAATTGCCTCTAACAGGTTCCAACACAGAAAAGATCGCACTATATTCGCACCAAACATCAAAAACTGAGAAATTCTATCAGCAACATAGCTGACGAATGCCACATGGTATAGTGCCCAAAAGAAAGGTGGCTGCACCTTCCCTTATAGGATACCCACAGGCTAAGGAAAAACTGTGCCTCAAAATGGCAGACAAACCTGCAAGGCTAACAAAAGCCAAGAATGGCACCATTCCTTTTTCCCGCCAAAACCAGCATCTCTTTAAAAGAAAATCAAAAATGTTTTTCTCCACAAAGACTGACTACACCATTGAAACTTTTCTAAATTATCATCAAAATCCACTGAAAAAGGTGTCAGCTACACTCTACAAGGACCACATGTACACTTACAAACTTAGCCTCCCTTTTGCCAACTAAACAGCACATTCAATAAATGTGAGTTACATGACAATATTAAAAACATATTCATTTCTCTAAGTCCATATACTCTGAGATATTCACCACTTTTCTCTACCTAAAGTTCACACACAGTGGCCTCAGCTTCCATAACAAAGCCATTGCAGAGACATACCTCCTCAATGCTAGCATCCAAAACAGCCTGCAACCATTCAAAGGGCGTATTCCTTTCAATAAACAGCTACTATTGTCTGGCTTCCAACAATGCCTGGCCACTTGAATATGCGGCAGGAATTTTCAACTCAAAAACCAAACACTTTCGTTAAAATATTTACACTTATGGGGACATGTGTCTTTGTCCCCTATAAAGGCAAAAATCACAATTTATCCATTTCTATTTTTCATAGAAATCGCAAACACCACACACATACAGTATATTGTTGCTTGTAACATTTGCTTAGAGTGTCTTTCCCTCAGGGCAACACAAAACAGTGGGCAAGCCCTTCCCCCATTCAAGCACATATCTCACAAACAAACCTCTGAGAAATACAAAAAGCTCAACCAAACACACACATTGCAGGCTGAATAATCCCACATCTATACCTTCATTTCATACACAATATACAGTTTCCATCAGCATTCACACAGGCACAAACACTACACACAACTTTGTAATGAAAATTGGAAAGTCAATAGATACACAACTTTCAAACATGTTGGCAGTGATAGCCATGTTGCCTGCCCCACCCCCGCTAAACCTCATGGGGGCAGCCATTTTCAGCTTCTCTCACACAAACATCCAGGAATCATATGGTCTCTCTCCCAACAAAAACACACACACACACACACACAATCAGATTCACAGACATACACACACACACGCATCTCTCATACTGCAAGCATTATTTCAAAAAGACAACATTTTTTTTTTTTGTTCGTTTCAAAGTACAGCCTCTTTACGCATCAATCACATCGCAGGTCCACTCTCCTCCTCTGCTGATCTGATGCTCAAAGAGGCCGCAATTGGTCCCAACCGTGAGTCGCCATTACTGTTGTGGAATTCCAGGCTGCTGTTTACAGAGCACACAGCCTATAATTCCTGTGCTCTATAAGCACACACTTTAGATTCATCTTTTTGGAATAATGCTATCTTTAGGCCTAAGTTTGCTAAAGTCCACTCACCGTTCATTCCATCATTCATCCAAGAAAGGCAGCACCACAAAAGCTTATCTTCTTATCAGGCCATTCCAGCAAAGACTGACTAGCCGACGCCTAATCATAGGCTTTTATTAAACTCAAAAGATCTCACACAGGAGGTGATTGGCTGCAGCAAACAATCCCCTCCCCCATGGGCGGGAACCTCACAGGATGTTCCCTCCTCATGAGAATGACAATACCTGGACATTCCTTCCAACAGGAGATGTCATACATAAATACAATAACATAGGATGGCTAAAGTTACCGTTGATAGGAATTCTTATTCTGCGCTATTCCATAGAATAACGCATATTAAGATTATACTATTATTGAATGGGGGAGGGAGGCTATCTGCAGATGCGCACTACGAACTCCAACTAATGTTGATCAGACACAGCAGAGACAAGAGTACGCATCTGCTCATAACCAATGATGTTGTTGCAGAGCGAGCATATCCCCTCCTTAACGATCGTCCATGCTAATGCACAGAGGGCCCCCGTTGGCGGACATACCCGCACCCTGCAAACATCACACTCCAACCTCAAAACGTTTTCCCCTATCAGACAGGATTCAACCAGCCTCAGACTACCCCAAT
The DNA here is from genome assembly GCA_029206835.1 of Rana muscosa. Lineage (NCBI taxonomy): Eukaryota > Metazoa > Chordata > Amphibia > Anura > Ranidae > Rana > Rana muscosa. The sequence continues at coordinate 211,914,578 of CM055120.1, read as the reverse complement.
CAGCTCTTTTAGAGCGGGTTGCGGAAGTACTAACACTGGGTGACACTATGACAATACATATTAAATACATCTCCATAAAAATCTCCACAACACCACCCCCCTACAAGATTGGGGGGTGTGATCTGTTTTAACTGTGGAGGAATTGGCCATATTGCAGCTGTATGTTCTAGTCCCAAGAAAAAGAAAACAGATAACCGCAAGCCGGCGGGAAACTCCAGAGGGCCCCGGTGAAGGAGTCATCCGGGTGCCCATCATCTTCAGTGAGCTCCAGACTGAATGAGAAGCCCAGGAAAAGAGAGGACAAAACTCCTCAGAAGAAACACAGTATCCCTCAGCGGGAATACACCTCAGAAAAAGAGCACAGTGTCCCTCAGCGGGTCTGTACACCCGTTAAGGGAAAGAAAATCAATGCATACCGAGCCCAAGAAAGACTCAAATCCAGTGGGAAATTGAAGAAACGAAGTCCGAAGGGAGTATGCAAAGATCAAAAGGCAACCACTTTGAAGCCATATCCAGAGAAGCTGGTGGGCCCATCCCCCATAGTGCCCATTTAAGTGGAGGGAGTCTACACAAGAGCCATCTTGGATACTGGGGCACAGGTGACCCTGTTATACCGGAATTTTTATGACAAACACTTGGGCCACCTACCCATCAAGAAGATAGAAGAACTAGAAATATGGGTAATCGGGACCCAGAGCTTCCCTTATGATGGCTACCTGCCCATAAAACTGACCTTCGACCCATCTGTGGCTGGGAAGGCTGAAGTGTTCGACACTCTGGCAGTTGTGTGCCCCTGGCCGCCTGGAGCCAACAAGAGTTCCTTAATAATAGGAACAAACACGGACCTGGCCTGGAGACTCCTGACCCCTCTTGCACGAAGGAAGGACCCGGCAGCCACCAAGATCCATCCCATCTTGAAGACAGCCTACCAGCGATTAGTCTTGGAGCAGAAGGCCCCGGAAGAGGGAGTGGGGAAGGTCTGGAGACTTGAACGGAAGGGGGTAGTGTTGCAGCCCGGTGAAGTAACCTGTCTCAGAGCCACTGTGAAGCTTACTTGGGAGCAACCTGGACCCTTTGTCATGTTGGAGCCCGACCCAAGGGAGGAACACTCGGGCTTAGAAGTAATCCCAGAAGTGGTCCCGCTGAGGGCTCTGAAGAAGGCCCACTATAAGGTCCCTGTGAGTGTCAGGAACACTACGGATGGTCCCATGGAGATCCCTGCCAGGATGTTACTGGGCCAGGTGAGCCCTGCTGCCCCGGTTGCCTTGTCAGAAGTGGAGAAGATAGGAGAAGAAGGGAACGTTTGGGAGAAGCTCTCCATGGAAAACCCGAATCTGCCCAGGGCTTGGAAAGAGAGAGCCAAGGCCCAGTTGGCCAGGTCTAAGAAGATCTTCTCCCAAGATGAGTTTGATGTGGGGTGTGCAAGGAGTGCCACCCACCATATTCATCTCCAAGAAGACAAGCCCTTCCGGGAGAGGGTCAGGCGAGTCCCTCTAGCAGACCTGGAAGATCTGAGGGAACAACTCGGGGAACTCAAGCGGACCAGGGTGATCTGGGAGTCTAGAAGTCCCTATGCCTCCCCGATAGTAGTGGTCAGAAAGAATGGATCATTGAGGTTGTGCATCGACTACAGGACCCTCAACAGGAGAACCATCCCTGACCAGTACACCACTCCGAGGATAGAGAATGCCCCTGCAGAGCTTGTCTGGAGCCAAGTGGTTCAGCATTATGGACCTCAAGAGTGGATACTATCAGATCCCTATGCATTCAGAGGACAAGGAGAAGACAGCCTTCATAACCCCAGTGGGATTCTTTAAATTCGACCGAATGCCCCAGGGACTGTCAGGGGCCCCAGCCACCTTCCAGCGTCTCATGGAAAAGACTGTAGGAGACATGAACCTTATCGAGGTCCTTGTGTATTTAGACAATGTCATTGTCTTTGGGAGGACCTTGGAAGAACATGAAGAGAGGCTGGAGAAAGTCTTGAGAAGACTCAGTGAGGAGGGACTCAAGCTCTCGCCCGAGAAGTGTCGGTTCTACCAATCTTCCGTTAACTATCTGGGACACATAGTGTCTGAAGAAGGAGTGGCCACCGACCCTGAGAAGTTGGAGGCAGTTACTTCCTGGCCACGGCCTACCACGGTAACCGAACTCAGCTCCTTCTTGGGGTTCTGTTCCTATTATAGGAGGTTCGTGGAGGGGTTTGTCTGAATTGCCAGGCCACTGAATGAACTACTCAAGACAGAGGGGGAAGAGGATGACTCAGGGCCCAGGAAGCCGGGAGAGTCAGTCAAAGACCAGTGGACCCAGAAGTGTGAAGAGGCCTTCCAGATGTTGAAGAAAAGCTTAACCACAGCCCCCGTCTTGGCTTACGCAGACCCAAAGAGACCTTATGAACTCCACGCTGATGCCAGTCATGAGGGTCTGGGAGGAGTGCTCTACCAGGAGCATGAAGGACAGCTGCGACCCGTTGCTTACGTAAACCGGAGCCTGACCCCCTCTGAAAGAAACTACCCCACTCATAAGTTAGAGTTCCTGGCCCTCAAGTGGGCGGTGGTTGATAAACTCAAGGACTACCTGTATGGGGCCGAGTTCACTGTGAAGACCGACAACAACCCCCTTACTTATCTCTTCACCACAGCAAAGCTGGATGCCACAGGACATACAGTAGGTGCCGCGGATATTGTGTTTCTATCGCGCTCCCATCGCCGAGATTCTCGGCGACAGGAGTGCCGAGATGTCAGCAGCAGGGTGGCGACACGTGTCGCGCTCGCTGCAATGGTGAGGAGACGCGACACTGTATTGAGCCGGGATCCGACGCGGATTCTCGCCAATACCAGGCACTGCGTTTGGTATGAATCCTGAGCGGGAACTCCACGCCAATTTTTAAAGAAAAAAACGGCGTGGGTTCCTCCTCCAGGGGCATACCAGGCCCTTGGGTCTAGTCTGGATTTGAAGGGGAACCCTACGCCGAAAAAACGGCATGGGGGTCCCCTCAGGATCGAAACCAGACCCTTATCCGAGCACGCAACCTGGCAGGCCGCAGGGGAAGAGGGGGGGACGAGAGCGGCCCCCCTCCCTCCTGAACCGTACCAGGCCACATGCCCTCAACATGGGGGGTTTGGTGCTCTGGGGCAGGGGGGCGACCTGCGGCCCCCCCACCCCAGAGCACCCTGCCCCCATGTTGATGAGGACAGGGCCTCTTCCCGACAACCCTGGCCGTTGGTTGTCGGGGTCTGCAGGCGGGGGGCTTATCGGAATCCGGGAGCCCCCTTTAATAAGGGGGCCCCCAGATACCGGCCCCCCCACCCTATGTGAATGAGTATGGGGTACATCGTACCCCTACCCATTCACCTGGTGGAAAATAAATGGAAATAAAAACACAACACAGTTTTTAAAAGTATTTTATTGCACCGCTCCGGAGGTCTTCTTCCGACTTCGGGGGTCTCCGGTGTCGTCGCCGCGTTCTCCGGTTCTTTCTTCTGCCGGGCCTCCGCTAACTTCTTTTTAGCTCTTTTGCTAACGGAGGCCCGGTCTTCTCCGTCGCCTTCTTCTTCTTCTCCCGCTCTCCGGTTCTTCTCCCGCTCTCCGGTGTCGTCACCGCATTCTCCGGTTCTTTCTTCCGCCGGGCCTCCGCTAACTTCTTTTTAGCTCTTTTGCTAGCAGAGGCCCGGTCTTCTTCGTCGTCGCCGGTGTCTTCTTCCCTCTTCTCCTCCTCGATGTTCACTCGTCGCTTCCTCTCGCAGTAATGGTAAATCTTCGGTCCGCAGAGATTAATCTATTCTTCACATGACGTCACAGTCACATGCTCCGGGGCACATGTGCACATGACGTCACAGTCACATGCTCCAGGGCACATGTGCACATGACGTCACAGTCACATGCTCCAGGGCACATGTGCCCCGGAGCATGTGACTGTGACGTCATGTGGAGAATAGATTAATCTCTGCGGACCGAAGATTTACCATTACTGCGAGAGGAAGCGACGAGTCAACATCGAGGAAGAGAAGAGGGAAGAAGACGCCGACGGCGACGATGGAGAAGACCGGGCCTCTGCTAGCAAAAGAGCTAAAAAGAAGTTAGCGGAGGCCCGGCGGAAGAAAGAACCGGAGAACGCGGCGACGACACCGGAGAGCGGGAGAAGAACCGGAGAGCGGGAGAAGAAGAAGAAGACGACGGAGAAGACCGGGCCTCCGTTAGCAAAAGAGCTAAAAAGAAGTTAGCGGAGGCCCGGCAGAAGAAAGAACCGGAGAACGTGGCGACGACACCGGAGACCCCCAAAGTCGGAAGAAGACCTCCGGAGCGGTGCAATAAAATACTTTTAAAAACTGTGTTGTGTTTTTATTTCCATTTATTTTCCACCAGGTGAATGGGTAGGGGTACGATGTACCCCATACTCATTCACATAGGGTGGGGGGGCCGGTATCTGGGGGCCCCCTTATTAAAGGGGGCTCCCGGATTCCGATAAGCCTCCCGCCCGCAGACCCCGACAACCAACGGCCAGGGTTGTCGGGAAGAGGCCCTGTCCTCATCAACATGGGGGCAGGGTGCTCTGGGGTGGGGGGGCCGCAGGTCGCCCCCCTGCCCCAGAGCACCAAACCCCCCATGTTGAGGGCATGTGGCCTGGTACGGTTCAGGAGGGAGGGGGGGCCGCTCTCGTCCCCCCCTCTTCCCCTGCGGCCTGCCAGGTTGTGTGCTCGGATAAGGGTCTGGTTTGGATCTTGAGGGGGACCCCCACGCCGTTTTTTCGGCGTAGGGTTCCCCTTTAAATCCAGACCAGACCCAAGGGCCTGGTATGCCAATGGAGGGGGAACCCACGCCGTTTTTTTCTTTAAAAATTGGCGTGGAGTTCCCGGTCAGGATTCATACCAAACGCAGTGCCTGGTATTGGCGGGAATCCGCGTCGGATCCCCGCCTATCGGCAATGCGTGTCGCTCATCGTGAAAGGAACATTTTTTCCTTTCCCGATGACGAGACAGCTCGGCGCTGGCTCTCGCGACGGAGCTCATAGGGTGTCAATATCGCCGCTGGAAGCAGCGATATTGACACAATATCGGCGGCACCTACTGTAGGTGGTTGGCTGCACTGTCTGGGTTCAATTTCAGCCTGAAGTACAGGCCGGGGGCTGGGAATCGAGACGCAGACGCCCTGTCTAGAAGATCTCATGCCCCCACTAGTGATACAGAAGACTGGACCCGAATGGCACCTGACGGGGTGCGGGCTCTTTGTCAAGGGGCTGAACTTCAAGCCAGAGGAGGCTCAAGGGCAGAAGAGATAGGAGTTACCATGGTAGGAGTTCCCAAGCAATACTGTGGAGTAACCCAGTTGGAAGAAGATAATCTGCCGAAACTGTCAAAGAAGGAGTTGAGATGTGACCAATTGGAAGACCCCATAGGGAGATTGGTCTTGGAGGCCCTGGAGAATCAGGATCCGAGTAGACTCCTGCATCATCCTTCAAAGTAAGCTCGCCTGTTAAGGAAGGAGTGGGACAGGTTACAGGTGCATCAGGGGGTGGTCTACCGAAGGGGCCCCTCCGATGACTTCGAAGATAAGTGCCAATTGTTTCTTCCCGAGAAACACCGGGAGACTGTCCTGGTCGCCCCGCATGACAATCATGGACACCTAGGGGCTGAAAGAACCTTCCAACTTGTTAGGAGTCGGTTCTATTGGCCCTGCATGAGGGCTGAAGTAGAGGAATACTGCCATTCATGTGCACGCTGCATCCAGAGGAAGACTTTACCCCATCAAGCTGCCCCAATGGGCCATTTACAAAGTCAAGGCCCGCTGGATTTGGTATGCATTGATTTTCTCTGCCTCAAACCCGACCTGAGTGGACTAGGAAATGTTCTGGTGATAACCGATCATTTCACCTGGTATGCCCAGGCCTTTCCGACCAAAGACCAGAAGGCTTCCACTGTGGCCAAGGTACTTATGGAGAAGTATTTCGTCCACTATGGGCTACCACAGCGACTTCACTCGGATCAAGGGAGGGACTTTGAAAGTCGACTGATCCAGAAGCTCCTGGATTCCTTGGGGATCAAGAAGACCCGAACCTCTCCTTATCATCCACAAGGGGATGCTCAGCCGGAGAGGTTCAACCGAACTCTGCTCAATATGTTGGGAACCTTGAATAGCGAGAAGAAACAGCATTGGAGCAAACACATAGCGGCTATAGTGCACGCTTACAATAGTACCACAAGTGATGCCACAGGCTACTCCCCCTACCGCCTCATGTTCGGAAGAGAAGCAAGGTTACCTGTGGACCTGGCCTTTGGCACCTCCATAGATCATTCCTCGGCCACCAGTCACAAGGGATATGTGGACAGACTCAGACACAGCTTGAAGAGGGCCTATGAACAGGCCCAAGCGGCTTCAGACCAAAGGGGGGCCTGCGACAAGAGAAACTTTGACCTGAAGGTTCGGATCCAGGACCTGCAACCTGGAGACCGAGTTCTGCTACGGAACCTGGGGGTCCCTGGAAAACACAAGCTTGCAGACAGATGGAGACCTGAACCCTATGTCATTTGTAAGAAGCTGCCGGGCCTACCTGTCTATAAGTTGAAGCCCGAAGGGAAGGTGGGCCCACTGAAGACCTGGCATCGGAACCACCTACTCCCACTTGCCGAAGCAGTTCGGATACCTCCTGTGAGGGACTCCCCAGACCCAGTCTCCATTCTGGATACTCCCAGGCCAAACACTCAGTCCCAGTCCTCTCGAAATGAAGATGTAGAGACCTCTGAACTAAGTGAAGATGAGAGACAGGAACTTGATTGGTTATGGCCTTCCCCGACTCCAGGAACTTCTGCTATAGATCTTCCCCCTACTGAAGACACTATAGACAGAACAATGAATGCAGAAGCTTCTGAGTTCATTCCATCCAGTCCTTTGTCAGATTACTGGGAAGATGCCTGTGACACATACTCAGAGGAGGACCCAAGAGACTCTATGTACCTCCCGGCCCCTGAACCAAGTGTTTCAGAACCAGTAGAATTCCTCAAGTCTGCTCCAGAAGGAGAGCCTGTAGTGTCTCAGCCAGAAGTTCCAAAGGAGCAAAGAGCCAGAAGAGTTATAAGGCCTCCTAAGAAGTTGACTTACCCACAAATGGGGAAGAGCTCAGAGGAAACTGTGGTCACTGCAAGAAGGAGTGCAGAGCATCCAGTTCCCTCCACTGTTCATTTGATGGAGGGCAACCCCAACTCATCTTCTGGCACAGTTAGGCAGGCCACTCATGAAAATGTGACCTGTGGGCAAGGAAATTCAACCCCTCAGTTTTGGTGGGAGTTCCCTCTGCCGACGTCTTACACAACGTTGTCTAGGATTGTACGTAGTGTATGTTAAGAGTTATCTTTGGGGACCAAAGAGTTTAAGTGGGGGGAGTGTGTAGCAGGGTCTCCTTTAAGACTCTAGGACTGCATTTCCCAGAACCCCGTTTGGCACCCAGGGTGCAATGTTGCTACCGCAGAGACTTGTGGGTGGAGAGATAAAAGGAGGAGGGGAGGCTAAGCTCGGCCTCTTTGGACACTGTGCGGCTATCAACCGGTCTTCCTGTGCGGATCTGCTGGAGTATCAGGCTTGAAGCCTGGGGCCTGGTACAACTTCCAAAGAGCCTTCCACCTTGTTGCGAGCCTGGGTGGCATCTGACTTTCTTCAAGTTGCTGACATCCGTTGGATCAGAGACCCGATCGTTCAGACGCTGTGTGCGGAGACACAGTGGTGGAAGTCCTGGACTGGGATCGCGTCCGGAGTGGTGAGCGAGCACCTTTTCAATCTAATAGGCTGTACTGTTGCTAGGCCTAGAGACTGCCTTGGCCCACCGGCCTTTATTTGCTATTTTACTGGAGACTAGTAGCGGAACTGAGTGAGTGGTCTCCAGTGAACTGTTCTTTTTGATTGCCTACTCTGTGGATTACAAGTGTTGTTTCATGTATGTGCATCTCCGTTCAAGTTGCATGCGAAGAAAGTGTTATTCTAAGGACTAAGTTAAATCTGTGTCAGGCCTGACCGGGGGGAGAATATTGTTTGGTGCGCCACAGGGCCATAGATACTAATAGCTGCACGTGGTGTATAACCGCGCTGCGCTATTAGTGTATACTATATCAGAAGCTGCAGGGCTCTGTAAGCAAGTTATGTGTTATGTTTTAACCTATGCCTTTTAACCAAAAGTAAAACAGTTATACTTTACCACTTACTATCAGTGTGTTATCATTGCACATAGTGCTTGCCTCTTAATATAGTTGAGGTGTGTGTACAATCAGGTATAGATTGTGATACATAACATCCCCTAGACTAACTGTGCCATAAGTGGGTTGAGTAGATTGCCGGGGGTTGGTGGAGCTGTACTCAGGGCCCAAAAATCAAATCCAGCGGCTCTCTTAGCTGGGGGTAGCGCTACATTTGTGTATATCATTTCTATTTGGCCCTAGCGGATTGTTTTTTATTATTTATTTTGCCATATTGCCAATTTTTCTACTACAGCTGGACTGATATCATGCTTATTGAGATTTGTACCCATTGGCGCTTGTTTTTTTCTATTTACGATGAGAAAGAGGGGGTGAGAGGGGGAGAGAGAGAGAGAGAGAGGAGGGTGTGTGTGAGAGAGAGGAGGGGGTGTGAGAGAGAGGAGGGGAGAGAGAGAGGAAGGTGAGCGAGAGGGGAGTGAGAAAGAGAGGGGGTGCGAGAGGTGGTGAGAAAGAGAGAGGGCAGTGAGAGAAGGGGAGTTCTGAGAGATAAAGAGGGCAAGAGAGAGAGAGAGGAGGAGGGTGTGTGTGTGAGAGAGAAAGGGATGAGAGAGAAAGAGGGAGGAAGGAGGGGGTGAGAGAGGAGGAGGGGAGAGGGGAAGAGGTAAAGGGGTGAGAGAGAGAGAGGAGGAGAGAGGAGAAAGGGAAGGTAAGAGTGAGAGATATGGGGGTGAGAGAGAGGGGGGCGGTGAGAGTGGGGGTAAGAGAGAGGGGAGTGAGAGAGAGAGGGGGTGAGAGAGGATGGGGTGTGAGATAGAGGGAGGAGAGGGGGGGGAAGTGAGAGAGAGGAGTGTGTGAGAGAGAGAGGATGAGGGGCGAGATAGAGAGAAAGATGAAGGTATGAGAGAGAGAGGAGAAGGGGTGAGAGAGAGGAGGATGGGTAAGTGAGAGGGGAGAAGGGGTGAGAGAAAGAGGGAGAAGAAAAGTTGACTGAGAGAGGGGGTGAGAAAGATTGGGTGAGAGAGGAATGTGAGAGAGAGGAATGTGAGAGAGAGGCAAAGGGAGAGGTCTGAGAGCAAGGGTATGAGAGAAAGGAAGAGGTGAGAGAGAGTGAAAGTGGGATTGAGAGAGAGGGGTGAGAGGGTGGGTGAGGAAGAGAGAGGGGTTAAAGAGAGGGGAATGAGAGAGAGGTGAGAGGGTGAGAGAGAGGAAGGGGGTGAGAGAGGAATGTGAGAGAGGGAGGGGGTGAGAGAGAGGGGGTGGGGGGTGAGGGAGAGAGAGGGAGGGATCTGAGAGAGAGGGTGTGAGAGAAAGTAAGGGGTGAGAGAGCAGGGGGCGAGAGCGAGAGTGAGAGTGGGGGGTGAGAGAGAGGGGTGAGAGGGTGGGAGAGGGAGAGGGAGGGGGAGGGGGTGAAAGAGAGGGTGGGGGTTAAAGAGAGGGAAATGAGAGAGAGGAAGAGGTGAGAGAGAGGAAGGGGGTGAAAGAGGTAGGGGGTGAAAGAGGGTGAGGGAGAAAGAGGGTGGGGTGAGGGAGATGAAGGAAGTGAGAGAGAGGAAGAAGTGAGAGAGAGTGAGAGTGGGAGGGTGAGCGAGAGAGAGGGAGGTAGTGATGGAGAGGAAGGGTTGAGAGAGAGTGAGAGTGGGGGATGAGAGAGAAATAGGGGTGAGAGGGTGGGTGAGGGAGAGAGAGGGGGGAAACAGAAGGAGAGGTTGAAAGAGAGGGAAGGGGTGAGAGAGAGGAGTAAGATGGTGGGTGAGGGAGAGAAGGAGAGAGAGAAGGAGGATGAAAGAGAGGGGGTGAAAGAGAGGGGGAGGGATGGGGGGTGAGAGAGAGAGAGGGGTGATAGGGTGGGTGAGGGAGGGAAAGAGGAAGTGAAAGAGAGGGGAATGAGAGAGGGGTGAGAGGGTGAGAGAGAGGAAGGGGTGAGAGAGAGTAAGAGTGGGGGTAAGAGAGAGCTAGGGGGAGGTGAGAGAGAGGGGGTGGGGCATGCGGGAGGGGTGAGGGAGGGGGTGAGAGAGAGGAAGGAGTGAGAGAGAATGAGTGTCGGGGGGGTGAGAGAGAGGGAGGGGGTGAGAGAGAGATAGGGAAGAGAGGGTGGGTAAGGGAGAGAGAGAGAGAGAGAGAGAGGGGGGGGTGAGAGAGAGAGGGTGGATGAGAGAGAGAGGGGGGGTGAGAGAGGGAGGGGTGGAAGAGAGGGAGAGGTGAGGGAGAGAGAGTGAGAGTGGGGGGAGGAGAGAGAGAGATAAGGGGTGAGAGAAGGGGAGATGAGAAAGAGGGGGGCTCCCCTATCCCCCATACTACACCAGGAGACCCCCACCCCCCACCATTACACTGGGAGATCACACCCTTAAATTTTACTTTATACTGTAGCCATTGGCTCCTGCTGCTGTCAATCAGATCCAGTGATGAGAAAGCAGGACTCAGGACTGGGCACGCACAAGTGCCCCTATTCAATGATGCATTAAAATGTGCAAGCATCTCCAGGAAGGCCTTTAACCACTTGACAACTGGGCACTTAAACCCCCTTAATAACCAGACCAATTTTCAGCTTTCGGTGCTCTCACATTTTGAATGACAATTACTCAGTCATACAACTCTGTACCCATATGACATTTTTGTCCTTTTTTTCACACAAATAGAGCTTTCTTTTTGGTGGTATTTAATCACTGTTGGGTTTTTTATTTTTTTCACTATAAAAGAAAAAATACTGAAAATTCAGTAAAAAAAAATTTTTTTCTTTGTTTCTGTTATAGAATTTAGCAAATTAGTAATTTTTCTTCATAAATTTTGGCCAAAAATTAGACTGCTACATATCTTTGGTAAAAATAAGTACAAATTGGTGTATATTATTTGGTATTTGTGAAAGTTATAGAGTCCACAAGCTATGGTGCCAATATCTGAAAATAGATCACACCTGAAGTACTGACGGCCTCTCTCATTTCTTGAGACCCTAACATGCCAGAAAAGTACAAATACCCCCCAAATTACCCATTTTTGGGAAGAAGACATTCAAAGGTATTTAGAAAGAGGCATGGTGAGTTTTTTGAAGTTGTAATTTTCTCCCACAATTCTTTGCAAAATCAAGATTTTTATTTTATTTTTTTAACAAAATTGTCATATTAGCAGGTTATTTCTCACACACAGCATATGCATACCACAAATTACACCCCAAAACACATTCTGCTATTACTCCCGAGTATGGCGATACCACATGTGTGAGACTTTTACACAGCGTGGCCACATAGAGAGGCCCAACATGCAGGGAGCACCATCAGGCGTTCTGGAGCACCCAGGCCAATTCTGACATTTCTCTCCCACATGTAAAAATCATGACTTATTTGCTAGAAAATTACATAGAACGCCAAAACATTATATATGTTTTTTTAGCAAAGACCCTAGAGAAAACAATGGCGGTTGTTGCAACTTTTTATCTCGCACAATATTTGCACAGCAATTTTTTCAACGCGTTTTTTTTTGGGGAAAAAACTGTTTTGTGCTTTAAAAAAAACAAAACAGTAAAGTTGGCTCAATGTTTTTACATAATGTGAAAGATGAAGTTACGCTGAGTAAATGAATATCTAACATGTCACCCTTCAAAATTGCACACGCTCGTGAAATGGCGCCAAACTTCGCTACTTAAAAATCCCCATAGGCAACGCTTTAAATATTTTTACTGGTTACATATTATTAGTTACAGAGGGGGTCTAGGGCCAAAATTATTGCTCACGCTCTAACGTTCGCAGCGATACTTCACATGTGTGGTTTGAACACCGTTTTCATATGTGGGCGGGACTTACGTATGCGTTCGCTTCTGTATGCGAGCACACGGGGACAGGGGCGCTTTAAATTATTTAATTTTTTTATTGTTCATTTTACTTTATTTATTTTAGTTTGACATGGTTTTTCCCTAAAATAATTTTTTTGATCACTTTTATTCCTATTACAAGGAATGTAAACATCCCTTTTAATAGGAATATGGCATGACAGGTCCTCTTTACAGTGAGGTATGGGGTCAATAAGACCCCACATGTCACCTCTATGCTGGGAAGCCTGAAATAAAATAAAAAAACGATCCTGGCTTCGATTGTAGCGGTGAGTCGGTAGAAGCACCGGAGGGTGGCGGGAGGGGGGGATGTCCCCTCTCGTCTCCCGTAAGAACGATCAAGCGGCGTAATAGCCGTTCTGATTATTCTCAAGGTGTAGGGAATCGTCGGCTGAAAAAGGTGATATCTGAATGATGCCTGTAGCTGTAGGCATAATTCAAATATCCCTGCACAAAGTCAAGGACGTCATATGACGGCCGACGGGCGGGAATTGGTTAAAACGCAATTTTTTTTAACACAAAGTTGTTCATTTATATAATATTTCTAACACATAGCATGTACATACCAAAAATGACACCCCAAAATAGATTATCCTACTCCTCTTGAGTACGGTGATACCACATGTGTGAGACTTCCACAGCCTGGCCACATACAGAGGCCGAGTACAGCCGAGTATGGCTGAGCATGGCTGAGCATGGCTGAGCATGGCAGAGCATGGCTGAGCATGGCTGAGCATGGCCAAGTATGGCTGGGTATGGCCGAGTATGGCTAGGTATTGCAGAGTATGGCTGGGTATTGCAGAGTATGGCTGGGTATTGCAGAGTATGGCTGGGTATTGCCGAATATGGCAGGGTATTGCCGAGTATGGCAGGGTATTGTAGAGTATGGCATGGTATGGCTGGGCATTGCAGAGTATGGCTGGGCATTGCAGAGTATGGCTGGGTATTGCAGAGTATGGCTGGGTATGGCAGGGTATTCCAGAGTATGGCTGGGTATTGCAGGGTATTACAGAGTATTGCAGGGTATTGCCGAGTATGGCAGGGTATCGCCGAGTATGGCAGGGTATGGCTGGGCATTGCAGAGTATGGCTGGGTATTTCAGGGTATTGCAGAGTATTGCAGGGTATTGCAGAGTATTGAAGGGTATTGCAGAGTATTGCAGGGTATTGCAGAGTACTGCTGGGTATTGCAGAGTATGGCAGGGTATTGCAGAGTATGGCAGGGTATTGCAGGGTATTGCAGGGTATTGCAGAGTATTGCAGAGTATGGCAGGGATGGCTGAGCAGGGATGGATGGATCTCTCCCCCTCTCCTACTGTACCAATCGGTACACAGAGGGGAGAGAGGAACCAGCGTCATGACGTGACGCCGGTTTGTTTACAAGTGATCGCTCCGTCATTTGACGGAGCAATCACGTGGTAAACGGCCGCTATCAGCGTCAATATACCGTGATCCGTGATGCGCCGGTGTCCTATCAATATGGGTCCCCTATCAGATAGTGCCCGGGCTGGACTGCGCATGCGCAATCGGAGATCACGAAGATCTCCGAGACTGAACATCTGTTCCATAAGCTGTAGTTCGAGCATGTGCAGTTAATGCTTATCCATGCCGCTCGCTCTATCAGATAGGGACCCATCTCGATAGAACCGCGCTGGCCGCGCTCACTCAATACAGCAAGGGGCGGAAGTTTTTTTTAAAAGGGCCGGATGTATTATTGAGCAGTGATTTTTTAGATGATGCTTTTCACAATAAACTACACGTCTGCGGGGCGTGTTTACAGAACTCAAGGGCGGGTTTTTGAATGTTAATGGGCGTGTTTCGAGCGGCATGTTACCTGCGCACGCTACAACTACAGCTGATGGAACAGATGTTCAGTCTCTGAGATTTCCGTGATCTCCGATTGCGCATGGCCTATGTCCTCCACCCAGCGTGCTGTTGCTCTAATGCCCCGTACACATGATCGGAAATTCCGACAAGAAAAATTTCCGACGGAATGTTGGCTCAAACTTGTGTTGCATACACACAGTCACACAAATCTTTTCTGAAATTCCAACAGTCAAGAACGCAGTGACGTACAAGACGTACGACGAGCCGAGATCAATGAAGTTCAATAGGCAGTTCGGCTCTTCTGCTTTATTCTGAGCATGCATGTTTTTTTGCGCGTCGGAATTGCATACAGATGATCGGAATTTCCGACAAGAACTTTTTCCGTCGGAAAAATAGAGAACCTGCTCTCAATCTTTTGCTGGTGGAAATTCTGACAGAAAATGTTGGATGGAGCATACACACGGTCGGAATATCCGACCAAAAGCTCACATCCAACTTTTTTTGACGGAAAATCCTATCGTGTGTACAGGGCATAAGGCTGGATTCACACCTATGCATTTTTAGTGCTTTCTGCATTTTGCAGATTTGCACTACAGAACGTGTTCCATAGGAAACCATGTTAAATGGACTGTAGTGAATATTTGCAAAATGCAAAAAGCACAAAAAATGCATAGGTGTGAATCCAGCCTAAATGTATATAAAAATATACTAAAGCGCTAAAATGGTGCAAAAGCAATCAAATGTGTGAAATAAACTAAGGATAACTAAATGATTCAGCTGCAATCAATCAATGTGTCTGATAACATATAAGTGAAATTGCAATGTGATATTGATGCGCTGTAAATCAACCCTAAGTGAACCAATCACAGTGGCGTCACTAGGGTTGGTGTCACCTGGTGCGGTATAACATGGTGTCACCCCCCCCCCCAATAATTTTTTTCACCCTAATAACACTGCATATATTGGCAACAGTAGTGCCGTTAATAACTATCAATCAACTAGCAAATTTGAATAACAAAATCATATGGAAATAATAGAAATCAAAGCTTAAACTGTTAAAGAACTGTATTTATTTTAACTTTAAACTTTACTGAATTAATAAATAAATAACACAAAAACAGGAACAAATATGAAAGCATTTAGTTAACATCTAAATCAAAACTTTGCTTTTCTAGCCTTGACAGCTGCAAAATTGTGAACAACATCATCAAAATCAATACATTTCGCTAGTTCACTTTCAACTGATAATATTGCAAGATCAGAAAGCCTTGCCTGTCCCATCGTTGAACGCAAATAGTTTTTTTATCAGCTTCAACTTTGAAAAGCTCCTCTCACATGAAGCCACAGACACACAGATTGTCAGAAATATTTTTAGACATAGTGAAAGGGTTGGAAGAGATTCAATGAAGTCCCATTCTGCTATGAAGGTCAAAACTTGTAAAGCCGACCAATCTTTGACTTCTTCTAGGTTGATCTTGGCTGCTTTGAGATGTCTCCTCAGTCTGGGTATTTCCATTAACAGCTCACTCTCAGATATTTCGTCATAAAAAGTGGTCAGTTTTGGAATGGACACCTTTAATGTTTCTTCAGTTTCATATATGAGACTCTTTGCTTGAACAGCCTCAAACATGGCTGCAACTTCCATGATGGCTCTTAATCTGATCTGGAGTTCAGAATGGAAGCGATCAATGCACTCAAGCATTGCCCTCTTGTTCTCGTCTTGTAGACTTATGCCTCCAGCATCACGTGCCTGTTCCCCTGCCATCCTCTTCTTAAACCTGGCTCTTCTCTCTACGGCAATTCCATATTCTTTAGATTTTAAATGTGCCTGCTTAATTGCATGTTCCACTAGGTGACTGCGCTCTTCAAACAGAAAAAGTCTTAGTGACTCTAGCTTTGTCACCACCTTGTCCAGACTTAAGCCTTTGGTCTGCAGGTACTGTTGTGTAACATCAACTTCTTGAAGTACATCACCCCAGAAGTATAGGTAGCACAAAAACGTAAAATCACAGACAGCAGGCAGTAGACATTCTGCTGCTCCTCTTGTGTCCATATTTTCAGAAGGATCACAAAGCGCTTCGATTGCAGACACAAACATATTCAATTTTTCTTTTACTGGCTTAACTGCAGCATGATGAGCACTCCAGCGTGTTGTTGATAATCTTTTCACTGACACTCCAGTGTGACACTACAGTGCAGTGTGATGATGTGACAGGCTGAGTCGCTCGCTGGCTCTGTAGGGTAGGGAGGAGGATTGGAATTTAGGAATAGGAAGAATAAGGAGCCGGAGGACACACACCAGGCGCGGCTGCGGCGCTGGAGGTGTTGTTCCAGGCTTCCAGCCCAGCGGGGTGAAATTAATCAATGAATGGGTCAGCTGTAAAAAAAAAAAAAAAAAAAAAAAAAAAAAAAGGGAGGGTGTCACCCCTCTAGCGGGTGTCACCCGGGGGCGGACCGCACCCCCCGCACCCCCCTAGCAACGCCTCTGACCAATCATACCATATACATTAAATAAATAATGTGACCAAGATGCAAAATACACAAATAACCAAATGTGCAAACAGTGCTAAGATAAATGTGCACTCAGTGCTAAATAAGTGTGCTGAATAAGTATTTTGCGGAGACCCTAATAAGGATCACTCATAACAATGAGCAGACAAACAAATACACTTAAAAAAGACCTGCTGCTAGCGAGGCTACTTAACGCCAAACACTCAGAATATTAACAAAGGAGAGTAATCACAGTCCTTTTAGTGTTAGCCAAACAGAGCACTCCTTCACTTAATCCCACTCCTCCAGTTAATCACAGATCAGCACAGCTGTCAGATTGGGTATCTTGAGAAGTCTTGAATGTACCTCATAAACATGGACCATGGAAGACAAAGGAAAAAAAAAAAAAAACCTTATTGGTAACTGTGTGGGGGGTGCTTGTACTGTGGGAAGGCAGAGATCCGTGTTCCTGCTTAGCAGAAACACAGGATCACAGTCTTCACTTGTCGCAGAACGGAAATCTGGCTTGTTTACATAGGCAGATCGCCATTCTGCCTCTCTCCCAAACAATCGGTGGGTCCCGGCGGATATCGTGTCCACTGGACCCGCTGATTTCCTCCCGCTGGGTCGCTGGCAGTGCGTGTGCCTGCCCCAGACTCGGGAGTGCAGAGCCACATACCGGTACGTGATTCTGCCAAGAGGGGCTGCCCTGCTGCAGTAAATGTACCTGGGGTGGACGGCATCTGATTAAGGAGGATTCCTGAGAGTGCATAATATACAAGCTGCAAAAAACACAAAAATAGCTACATAACTTTTGACTATCAACAGGTACTAAACCCCGAAACCAGGTGTTCCATTGTCCTAGCTTAAAGCGGAAGTAAACCCATCCATAAAACAGTTTCATTTCCGCCACGTGCCGGAAATGTAACACTCCCATTGGTTGTGCTCTCAACCAAACTGTCAAACCATCCAATGGCTGGTGTCTAAACTGATCACATGTGCAGCATCATGGCATTTGTAGATTAAACAGAGGCAAAGATGGCAGCTTCCGTGGCTGAAAACGATAGGGGGGTTTACTTACACTTTAAGTACAAAATAGTGTCGGACGCCAAGATGTAAGGAGGCTGTGGTTGGCAATTGGACAACCTGAATGTTTGCCGTAGCTGTATAACTATCGGTGGGCATCTGCCCAAATTGAGGACACCTGGGTCCAGAGCTGGGCGGAATGCCAAGGATCCACATCTCTTATTTGCCTCCTGAATCCTACCGTCATGTAAATTCTTAAAATGCCAGCAAAGAGTAAATTCGGATTGCAACATTGCATACTTTTTATGTGCCTATAAGATCACCTCCAGAATTTCATCTTGGCTTTGCCACCACAGAAACAGCCACAGTAACAAAGCAGAAGATATACTACACCAAAAGTTCTACAATTTGTATAGTGTTTAGGATAAAAAATTTGATCATTGGGTATTATAATCTTTTTGTCCATACACATAAATTTCCAATATTTGCAAGAACCACAGATAAAAGTGCCTCTATATTTACAAGGGTCTCCCCGTAATTCCCCTTTATGCTCGCTTTTTACTGTACGGTCTTTTCTTGAGGTGGCTCTTTTAAATGTGGATAATAAAGTTTCTGAGGCAAATTTGCCTACAATCGGGTCCATTGTAACCATATAAGGGGTGAGCAGTGCCTCACAGTGATAGATGAGCAAAAGTTCTATAATGTATACAAAGTCCCAAATTTAAATCCGTGACTTGAAAGAAATCTTTATATGTTAGAGTGATTCCAATATGTGTGATATAGCCCATCACCCACCAGAAAATAAAAAAATTCCAGCATGAAATAAACACACTTCACCAAATGTGTTTAGCAAAAAGCTTGCCACAGCAGTGCACCTCCACCAATCTAAACACTCACCCAATGGCAATCAACGAAAAGCCTTAAAGCGCTGTTATGAAGCGCTGAAACATCCTTCTCTGGTGTTTTGTTTGAATGATGGTCATTAAAGCGGAGTTCCACCCAAAAATGTAACTTACGCTTTTTGGAATCCCCCCCCCCCTCCGGTGTCACATTTTGCACTATTCAGGGGAGAGGAGGGAGCAGATACCTGTGTAATACAGGTATTTGCTCCCACATCAGGGCATAGATCACCGCGGTGACCTACGCTACGTCCGGCACCTACTCCGTCCCCCCTGCTGTCTTCTGGAAGACACACAGGTCCCATAAGACAGCAGGGACCAGTGAGGATACGCTGCGCGACTCACGCATGCGCAGTAGGGAACCAGGAAGTGAAGCCACAAGGCTTCACTTCCTGATTCCCTTACTGAAGATGGCGGTGCCTCCACCCGAGAGCCGAGGGACTGATCGGCTTTGGGACCCTAATATTAAAAGTCAGCACCTGCAGTATTTGTAGCTGCTGACTCTTAATTGTTTTTTTTTCGGCGGAACACCGCTTTAACGGAATCAAGCTTTGTGCAAAAAAAGCTCACTGAAGTTCATATAGTGTAGTATTTTATTATTAAAATTGAATACAAAACCTGCAGCATAAAACCAAATAAGGCCAAAAATCTTACATAAAAAGCCACCGCTCCAGATCACAGGATGCTGCGGTGATGACGCCAGCAAGTAGGCCTCTCTGACGCATTTCACGCACGTGTATGTTCTCAAGGGATCCGCAGCTTATGTATTCAATTTTATTAATAAAATACTACACTATGGGGGTCATTTACTATAGCGATGCGTGCTAACTGGCGCTCAAATTACCGTGATCACAGTAATTAGCACTAAAATGGAATTCACTATAGCGCTGGTGAAAAAATACTCCCAAAATCGAATTTACTATAGCTCCCAGAAAACAGAAAGTGCCCAATCCCTTATGCCTCGGTTTTCCTGGCATGCAAAAAAACAAAGTTTTTCCCGATGTGATTCCTCTCAAGCCTGCCTTGCATACACACGTTCAGGCAAAAAAAAAACGCGTACGACGGCACTATAAAGGGGAAGTTCCATTCAAATGGCGCCACCCTTTGGGCTACTTTTGCTGATCCTCGTGTTAGTAAGAGTTTGATGAGAGCCGATTTGCGCTTTTCAGCCTCGTGCTTTTCAGTCCGTTACAGCGAACGCTAGTTTTACCAGAACGAGCGCTCCTGTCTCATACTTGATTCTGAGCATCCGTGTTTTTTTCCCCTCAGAAAAGCATACACATGACCGTTTTTCGCGATGAAAAAAAGACTGACAGGAAACACGACAAGAAAAAAGAGAGCTGGTTTTAATTTTTTTGCGAGCAGTTTTTTCGTTGAGAAAACTGCTAGGGAGCACGACCAATATAAAAAATGGCAGTTTTCTCTGTCGTGTGTACAAGGCATTACTCTTGTTAGGACATGGACAATTGCACATGGAAATAATGTTTAGAGCATGATATGATTGCCTAAATGGTACTGAAATATGCAGTATATTTTTAAAGATTTCATTGAAGCCAACTCATGTAGAGGGATATGTGGTTGCCATCATCCCTAAAGCATTTAAAAAAATAGAAATAACCTCTAGAAGCGGGATTTTTAAGGCAACAAACTCAGAAGAAAATATAGAAAAATATTTATTTATACATAATATAAACACATATCAAAGTAAATAGAAATATCATGATATACAAACATTAAAAACATGAACAGTGATTGAAATCTAGATGTTGTAATGATACTATCTGTCCTCAAATACCATTCACCAGATCAACTGGTGACAGTAAAGCCTCGTACACACGGCCGAGAATCTCGTCAGAAAAAACACGTCGTTTTTCTTGACGAGATTCTTGGACAAGAAACTTGTCCCGGCTGAGTGTACACACGCTCCATTCAAAGAACCCGCGGTTCTTTGAATGGAGCGAACGCGGTGACGTCATCGACTACGACGAGCGTGCGCTCGTCACATTCGATGCCGTCGCCGCCATCTTGCTACACCCTACCTATGCCTAGGAAGCTACCGCGCATGCGTCAAAGTCAATTCGAGCATGCGCGGGGTTCCACGGCGACAGGTAAGTGTACACACACACACTTTTCTCGTTGAGAAACAGGCCGACGAGAATCTCGACGAGAAAATAGAGAGCAGGTTCTCTATTTTTCTCGTCGAGATTCTGGTCAGTTTTCTCGACGAGAAACCATACACGCAAACGATTTTCTCGGCAAGAAAGCTCTCTCGGCAGTTTTCTTGTCGTTTCTTGCTGAGAAACTCGTTCGTGTGTACGAGGCTTAAGAGCGGGTGTGTGTGTTCAGCGGTGCCGTTCCCATCCCCCTAGACCAGCTCATGTGGTAGCAGATTGAATCAGTGTTCCACCTATCACACAAGCCGGTCTAGGGGGGCGGGACCTTGTTAAGGCGCTGCCGAACACACACACAGACCCAGCAATGTGAGTGTGACACACAGTGCTGCGGGAGATGTCCGCTGTGTGATGCAGCCAGGGCAGGCTATGGTGAGTCTGACTGCATTCATAGGAAAAGTGAGGCAGTGATTATTGGCACAGAGACGCTGCAATGGGCACAGAGAGGCTGTGATGGGCACAGAGAGGCTGCGATGGGCACAGAGAGGCTGCAAATATGGGCACAGAGAGGCTGCGATGGGCACAGAGAGGCTACAAATATGGTCACAGAGAGGCTGCGATTATGGTCACAGAGAGCGGCATTGATGGGCACAGTAAGGCGGCATTGATGGGCACAGTGAGGCTGCGATTATGGTCACAGAGAGGCTGCGATTATGGTCACAGAGAGGCTGCGATTATGGTCACAGAAAGGCGGCATTGATGGGCACAGTAAGGCGGCATTGATGGGCACAGAGAGGCTGCGATTATGGGCACAGAGGGGCTGCGATTATGGGCACAGTGAGGCGGCATTGATGGGCACAGTGAGGCAGCAATTATGGGCACAGTGAGGCTGCAATTATGGCCACAGAGAGGCTGCGATTATGGGCACAATGAAGCGGCATTGATGGGCACAGCGGTAGGCTGCATTTGATGGGCACTGGTGAGACTGCATTGATCTCTTGTATCATGTCTGTAGTCTCTGATCATCTTTAGTATGATGTCCTCAGTCTCTAACCATCTCTTGTATCATGTTCTCAGTCTCTGACTATCTCCTGTATCAAGTTCTCAGTCTCTGACCATCTCCTGTATCATGTTCTCAGTCTCTGACCATCTCTTGTATCATGTTCTCAGTCTCTGACCATCTCTTGTATCATGTTCTCAGTCTCTGACCATCTCTTGTATCATGTTCTCAGTCTCTGACCATCTCTTGTATCATGTTCTCAGTCTCTGACCATCTCTTGTATCATGTTCTCAGTCTCTGACCATCTCTTGTATCATGTTCTCAGTCTCTGACCATCTCTTGTGTCATGTTCTCAGTCTCTGACCATCTCTTGTATCATGTTCTCAGTCTCTGACCATCTCTTGTATCATGTTCTCAGTCTCTGACCATCTCTTGTATAATATTATCAGTCTCTGACCATCTCTTGTATCATGTTCTCAGTCTCTGACCATCTCTTGTCTTATATCATGTCTGCAGTCTCTGAGGGGAGTTTGCTTAATTAGCAATGGTATTGTTAAAATGCATCAGGAAGGGGGTTAATGCACTGTCACTGATGCATTAGTATAGATCCCATCGCCTGTAGGCGCTGTAGCTTTTCACAGCGTGGGGGGGCGCAGTTTTTCATCTTCGCTCTGGGCACCAGATGACCTTGTCCCGGCACTGCCCACACCCCACTAAGACTGTTGTTTGATGATTGCTTCTAAATCTCACATGTTAGTAGGGTTGCCACGTTTCCTTCAAGCCAAACCCGAACGCTTTGGTGGAGCACGGCAAACATTTTTTTAAGGGAGAACGCTGTGGTCTCTTTTGTGAAGGAAAACTCTGATGGAAGGTGTATTCTGCTCACCAAACCTCCCACTTACATCAGAGCTCCCAGCATTCCCCCTTAAATTAGGATTCCCAAATCCCCCCTTACATCAGAGTCCACAGGGCACCCCTTACATCTAAGTCCCTCTTACCTTACTGTACTCACTCGCTCGGAGGCAGAAGAGAGAAGTGAGGGAGACTTCAATCACAGACATTGGACAGTGAGCTCAGTCACCCGAGGATGGAGGCTCAGGTATCGACACCTTTCATCCATGATGTATCTGCAGTTTCCTGAGCTTCAAATTCCCAGCCCACACATCCGTGTATAGGGATGGAGATGGGGCCTGTGCACACCCCTATGCACTAGAAGTTGTGGTACTTGGTTACTTGGGGAGCCACAATTCATTATGAATATTGTGTCCGGGTTTGAAACCTGGACACACAATTCGAAACCCGGACTGTCCGGGTGATTTCCCGGACAGGTAGCAACCCTACATGTTGGACTTACAATTGCTATGTAATGACTGAGATGAACAGGAAGGATCCTGCTGATTCATTCCTGCTGTATGTGTCAATGTAGTTTGTGCGCTGCCTTTTTGGCTTTTGCATTAATTGTGTCTGTTTTTGCTTATGATAATTTTGCCATGTAACTTTTTTGGGGTTTGGGGCAAGGACTTCTGATCACAAAAAAGGTTAGTCATGCTTGTTGTTAGCTTGATTTGTATCCCTGCTTCTCTAATGTGATTTGTTTAATGTGTCCAATTTTTAGAGTCCTACCCTTGTATATTGTAAGCTCTTTTGAGCAGGGCCCTTCTAACTACTGTATATTGTCAAATGCTGGAGCATCATTTCCATGTCTTTTTTTTTTTAACCAAGTACATTAATGTACCAAATGTTTATACTAATGTAGAAATAAAAAGTTGATTGTTTTTTGCAGACTCAAAATACATATTTTATAAGTTCAAAAAATTCATACGCCTTCAAATCTGTGTTATATCTAGTTGCATACAAAAGTATTTGGTTGTGCAAGTGCATGAGTAGAAAGTTTAAAGGGGGGAGGAAACCCCCCCCCAAAAAAAAAACAACGGATATTTCATCTTACATGGTTTACAGTGCTGCTTATATTTTATTACACTAATTTTAGGGTTTTAGAATATGTTTTTCACAGTTTGATTTTTTTTAAAGTAGCTGCTTCACTCTTTTGCAAATTTGATTATCACTATTTGTTCATAAGCGCAGTGGTGGGAACACAGAAAGGGTGGATTCATCTTTGTTACCATTATTTACAAGCCGTGAAATATGCCAACTAAATGTAAATTCTCTCTAAGCACCAAAATTAAGGAAAAAATACCCCAAAAACTATTTGGTATGGAGTTCACTCCAAAATCTATACCAGGCCCTTTGGGTCTGGTATGGATTTTAAGGGGAACTCAACACCAATTAAAAAAAAAAATTAGCGTGGGGTCCCCCCCAAAATCCATACTAGACCCTTATCCGAGCATGCAGCCTGGAGGTCAGGATAGAGAATAGACGAGCGAGCGTCCCCCTCCTAAACCATACCAGGCCGCATGCCCTCAATATGGGGGGGTGGGTGCTTTGGGGCAGGGGGGCTTTGTGCCTCCAAGGCACCTTACCCCATGTTGATGGGGACAAGAGCCTCTTCCCAACAACCCTGGCCGGTGGTTGTCAGGGTCTGTGGGTGGGGGGCTTATCAGAATCTGGAAGCCCCCTTTAAAAAGGGTGCCCCCAGATCCTGCCCCCCCCATGTGAATGGGCATCGAGTACATCGAACCCCTACCCATTCACCAAAAAAAGCAGGGAAATGTAAAAGAAATAAGTCCTTTATTGTAAAATAGCTCTGAGCCGTCTTCTTCACCGAGCCGTGTCTCCCGCCGCCATCTTCTCCTGGTGCTGCCTCTCTAGCTGTCATCTTCTGTCAGAGTCTTCTCCTGCCGCCATCTTCTCCCACTGCTGTGTTCTGCCTCACCACCAGTTACCCGCTAATATAAAAAAAAAGGGGGGCCTCTCCGGGTGAAGTCATCGGATGGCCACGCCCCATGGCTATGAAGAGACACCAAAACGGAGGAAGACGGCGGCGAGGAAGAACAAAGCAGTGGAAGTAGGCGGTGGTGGTAGTAATGGCGGCAGGAGACGATGACGGCAGGAGTGACGGGGGCAGGAGAAGATGGCGACATAAGATGGGGGCGAGAAAGACAGCACCAAGAGAAGATGATGGCTGGAGACACGGCTCAGGGGAAGAATGCCTACTCACATGATTTTACATTTAATACTGCGCAAAAAAAGTCCCAGAAAATTGCAGTCCCTACAAATGGGGAACAGTTTGGAGCTATGGCTGTAACCATTTCCTAGTCTATGCAAAATCTTAAAGGGGTTGTAAACCCTCCTGTTTTTCACCTTAATGCATCCTATGCATTAAGATGAAAAAACTTCTGTCATTCACCGGCCCCCCAGCCCCCCCGTTTTACTTACCTGAGCCCTGGAATGTCCCACGGCGAGGACGCACCATCTCTCTGCCTGGGGTTCTCGGCTCTTGATTGGATAGATTGATAGCAGCGCAGCCATTGGCTCCCGCTGCTGTTAATCAAATCCAATGACGTGGCTGCTGGGGGGCGGGGCCGAGTCCTGCATTCAGCGGCTATGGACGCCAAATGATGAACAAGGGAGCGCGCCCACAAGGTAACCCCCCGGGAGAGCGCTTCTCCTAGGGGGTTATCTGATGCTGGGAGGAGCCACGAGAGCCGCCGGGGGACCCCAGAAGACGGCATTCGAGGCCACTTTGTGCAAAATTAACTGCACAGTGGAGGTAAGTATGAAATGTTTGTTATTTAAAATAAAAATAAAATCGAACCTTTAGTGTCACTTTAAAAAAGGTTTTGGCTTTAGATAGACTTTAAACATCCCTTTTATTAAATGGATAAAAAAAATGATATATTTTTTTTTTTTTTTTACAAATACCAAAAAAATCATAATTTTACACACATTTATTTAAAATCTTTAAGTATTAATTCCAGAATAATAGAAGGTCAAACTAGTCTTACCCCTCCACACTCAAAGCAGTACCTCTCCACATTCCAAAGTTTTAAAATATTATGGACATAGAAAATTATATTCATAAGATCAGCAATAGAAAAAAATAAATAAAAAAAATAAACAGAAAGTAAAGTTTCAATACAATATATCCTGCAAGCAAACTCATTCTGCTGCAGCGTGTTGTATTACAAAATGATTTAGATGACTGCAATGGCATCACATAGATTATTTAATGAGCAGAGCAGTTGTTTATGTTCACCTTGGGGTACTTTGTAGGCAGTTTGTAATCTAGAGTACTATTGCTGTACACATTGCTGTACACAACAATAAAGGTATTGATTGTACAGCTAAAGGTAGATTTATTATAGAAAAGTGAGAAAGCATGAATTCATGAAATACTTAAATGAGTTCCGAAGCATTTAAAAACATGCATTTTGTTTTTTTGGGTGTTTATGACTGTACAATTTGGAATTCCATCATGAAGTGTTTATCACAATGCTTTTACTTATAACAATTAGAAATCACTGTTTTCTTTTTGACATAGAGACAAAAGCCCCATGACTTACATGACAACATGACAATATTCTGAGCTTTAAAAAAAACATTCAGAGTTTTTTAAAAGTTTCGGAAACCCAGTGTTCAGTCAATGTATTTTATTTTATATGTAAGAAGTGCTGATGGTATCATAATATCATTTTACACTGTATAATACACAAAAATACATCAAAAATGGTTCTGCATCAGATAAAGTTTTAGACTTCAGTAGTATTGCTTTACAAGTTTGACTATTGAGAGTGTTGCTAAGCTGATAAGACAGATAATGCTATCAGCTGTTAATGCAGGCCTCATGATATCATCCAAAATGTTTATTCAAACCTTATTTTCCAGGTTTCTGCAATTACTTAAAATATACTCAATAAACAAATACCTACATCAGTGCCATCACACCACAATAATCAATGAAAATCATAAAAGTCCTACCCTTCAGAATTTTACAATACTGCCCCTTTTTAAAACGTGACTCAACAGTATGCAATGTGCTCTTCAGTACTCAATCTTCATATGCTGTTTCACATGGATCCCACATGGAAAATATTGACACACCACCATTCCACGTTCCTTTCCCATTTTATAAATAAGACAGACTCTCACCCTTAAAGCAGAGTTCCACCCAAAAGTGGAAGCTCCTCTCATCTGCTCCCCCCCCCCTCCGTTGCCACATTTGGCACATTTCAGCGGGGATTGGGGAACAGGTACCTGTTTTTGAGAAGTACCTATCCTCACTTCCAGGAGGCTGCGCCCCGGCGCTGTCCCTCGGTAGTTCAGCCCACCACCTCCTTCCTCCACCGCCCCTTGCCAGTTAGAAGGCACAGCGTGCTTCGTGCATGCGCAGTAGGGAACCGGTTGTGAAGCCGAAAGGCTTCATTGTCGGTTTCCATTACCATGAATGGCGGCAGTAGGACCCGAGAGCTGATCCGAAAATCGGCTGGGGTGTTGACATTGTGGGCCCCCTGGGTAGGTAAGTGTCCTTATATTAAAAGTCAGCAGCTACAGTATTTGTAGCTGCTGACTTTTCATTTTTTTCCCCCAGGCTGGAACACCGCTTTAAGGTGGGACCTGGTTAGCGTAAGTTCATGCTGAGCCTTTCCACTTTAAGGGGATATATATTGAATTTTAGCCTCTTAGGAAAAAGCACATAAAATTGTTAACTAATAGTACCATCATCCAAAAATTAGAATTGAATAGAAATAGGGGATATATGTAATAGCACTTGTTCTGTTTCAAGGACATTCAGTTAAACCATTCTTATTCCATAAACATGATACCATATTTCTTCGATCGCAGTTTATTGGAACAAGCTAGGTGAAACTACAAATAACAAGAATAAACCTTGATAAGTACAATATCCCATACATTTAGCATATATTGCAGAGACAAAGATACACAGTACAATATGAGACAGTAAAAACATACTTTTTAGGTTCTCTAAGGGTTGATGGTAAGAGATTGAAATAAGACATATCCTGCTTCCTGCAGTGTCTTGAAAAGCATGGTGAATGTGTCTCTTCCTGTGAGATTTTACCCAGAATACTTTGCTTTCTAATCACTTCCTGGGTTATACATTAATGCATTTAATAATGAACAAACTGAAACAATACCAAAAAGGGACGCTAGATGGCTCCTACGCTCTGCAAATGATTTCTATAGAAATTACAACCTTAAGCCCAGGTTCACACTGGGCTGCGGGAGTGAAGCCGTGCGAGTTCAGCTGAACTCGCACGATTTCACTCTTGCTGTCAGTCCCGATTTCAGCCGGGATTACAAAGACATCTGTGCAGGTTTCTGCACAGATGTCAATGTAAATCGCGGGCAGAAATTGCAAAAAGTAGTACAGAAACTACTTTTTGAAATCGGTGCAGAGCCGCAGATGCGGCGTCAAACCGATTAGGACGGTGCCATTGACGGCAATTTGCGGCAAATATCGCCATTTTGACATGCGATTTGACATGCCAAATCGCATGTCAAAATGCACCAGTGTGAACCAGGGCTAAATGTCATTTTAATCAACACAAATGCAGATAATCAGAATATAGACATCTGATGGACAGAACACTCCCCACCTGACGTCAAGTGACGTCACTAACAGAGTCCTCCGTAGAAAGTAACAGAACAAGTTCAGTCACTGGTCTTAAGAACACTTTGGCCTCATTCTGTTGAAAGATCTTGACATCGACCTTACAGACAAGATTATCTTTGCTTGGCAGTACTTTGGTGACTAGACCTAAAGGCCACATATTCCTTAGTGTCTGGCAATCTTTCATGAGCACAACATCACCAAGTTTAAGATTAGGTTTTTTAGTGTGCCACTTCCTCCTTAGCTGTAGAGTAGATGTGTATTGCTCCTTCCACCGACTCCAGAAGGTATTGGCAAGGGTTTGAACTTGTCTCCATTGACGTTTGTAAAGGTCTTTCTCACAAAACTCTCCAGCTGGAGCACCGGCTAGACCAGTCTTTTGCGTGAGCAACATGGCAGGTGTGAGAACAATTGGATCTTCAGAGTCACTTGAAATTAAAGTCAAGGGTCTGGCGTTAATGATAGCTGTAACCTCTGCCATAAATGTCACTAAACATTCGTGAGTAAGCCTTGCAGTTCCTACTTGAAGGAAGATAGAGTCAAGAATTCTGCGGGCTATGCCTATCATCCTCTCCTAAACACCTCCCATGTGAGAAGAGTGAGGTGGGTTGAAGATCCATGTGCAGTCTTGCTTACTCAAATATCTTTTTACACTGAGGATGTCCAAGTTGTAAGGAATTTGCAGTTCTTTTACTGCTCCAACAAAGTTAGACCCTCTGTCAGAGCGAATGAGTTTCACTGGGCCTCGGATTGCAATAAAGCGTCTAAGAGCATTAATGAAACTTGAAGTGTCCATTGACTCAATCACTTCAATGTGAACAGCTCGTATGGACATGCAGACAAATATGACTGCCCAGCGTTTACTGTTTGAGTGTTCCCCCTTTGTGTACCGGGTGGCGACAGACCAGGGACCAAAAACATCAAGTCCAACATTAGTGAAAGGTGGATCCATGCTAATTCTGTCAGATGGTAGTTTGGCCATCTTTTGTGTCTGTAACATTCCACAAAGCTTTCGACAGATAACGCACTTGAAGAGGAACTAACTCACACATCTTTTGGCTCCGACTATCCATAGTCCAGCAGCTTGTAAAGCTCCTTCAGTAAACAGTGGGCCCTGGTGTTTAGTTTGGTCATGGTAATGTTGAATGAGTAAATAGGCAATATGATGATGACCAGGGATCACTAAAGGATGTTTCTCTGAGAACTCTAACTTGCCTTCTTTTAAACGGCCTCCTACTCTCAACATGCCATTTTCATCAAGGATTGGATCAAGTTTCTTTAAAACACTGTCTTTAGGAACAGGTTTGTGGTTGAGAATACAATCGATCTCTTTGGCAAAGACTTCTCTCTGTACAACAGATATTAACCAATTTTTAGATTGTTCTAGGTCAGTTAATGAGTAGACTTTCCTACAGTGGTGCCAACCTCTGCAATTGACATGAATTGGTGGTTGTTTTTTGTAGGACTGAGCTATGGGGATTAAACAAGTGATAGCTCTAACTAGTGACCTCCAGGTGGAGAACCTGCTGAAACGGTGGGTTTTAAACTGGTTGAGAGAAGTTGTTGTGACTGCAGTAGAAACCTGAGGGCGAATTTACTGATCCTTGTCTGCATCTATTAGGTCAAACGTGGTGAGGTCATTAGTGTTACAGTCAGGACTGCGTAGAAAGGTGGGACCTGTGCACCATGAAGTACTTTCGGGCCGACTGGCCGTTACAGATCTGGTCGCTAGGTCTGCAGGATTATAGTCTGTAGGCACAAAATGCCATTGCTCTGGGCGAGTGGACCTCCTTATTCTCAGCACTCTGTTATTGACATAGACATAGAAACGCCTAGTTTCATTATGGATGTAACCCAGAACTACTTTACTGTCTGTGTAGAACTCAGCTTCCTGGATTTCTAAGTTTGTCTCTGTTGCTATTAGTTCAGCTAGCTCTGTAGCCAATACTGCAGCACAAAGTTCCAGCCTGGGTATGGTGTGTTCAGGCAGTGGTGCAAGTATTGCTTTTCCCATTACAAACCCTATGTGGCATTGTCCTTTAACGTCTATGGTTTTCAGGTAAGCTACAGCAGCAATTGCTTAAACAGAAGCATCCGCAAACACACAAATTCTTTGCATCTGAATGTCTGCAGATGACAAAGGAGCATATGGGCGTGGCATTTTAAGGTTGGATAGAGCTGTTAGTGAGTCCTTCCACTCTAGCCATAGGTTCTTCCTGTCGGTGGGGAGAGGGTGGTCCCAATCTAGCGACTCACAGGTTAAGTCTCTGAGTAGTGCCTTACCCTGGATGGTGATAGGTGCTGCAAAGCCTAAAGGATCGTACAGGCTGTTTATGGTAGATAGGACACCTCTACGGGTCTAGGGTTTTTCTTCTGTGTTTACTTGAAAAGTAAAGGTGTCAGATCTTAAGTCCCAAAGCAAACCAAGGCTGCGTTGCATGGGAAGTGAGTCTGTGCCTAGATCTAAGTCCTTTAACTCGTTGGAATGATCTTGGGCAGGAAAGGCTTCTAAAACTTCTCTACTGTTGGAAGCAATCTTGTGGAGCCTTAAGTTGGAACACGCAAGCATTGCCTGAGTTCTTTTGAGGAGACTGTTTGCGGCTTCATTTGTGGGTAGTGATTTCAAGAAATCGTCCACATAGAAATCCTTGTCCACAAATTGTCTGACATCTGACCCATACTCTAACTTTCCTACTCTAGCAGAGTGTCTGAGGCCATATATAGCAAATGCAGGGGAAGGGCTGTTGCCAAATATGTGCACCCTCATGCGGTATTCTGTGATGTCTCCAGAGGGGTTGTTGTCCCTGAACCAGAGAAACCTCAGAAAGTTTCAGTGTTCTTCTTTAACAAGAAAGCAATAGAACATTTGTTGTAGGTCTGCCATGAATGCGACCGAATCCTTGCGGAAGCGGAGAAGTACTCCTAATAGTCTGTTGTTGAGGTCAGGGCCAGAGAGAAGGACATCATTTAGAGAGACACCCTCATGCTTGGCGCTGGAATCAAACACCACTCTAATCTGCCCTGGCTTCTTAGGGTGATAGACCCCAAATATGGGTAAGTACCAACATTCCTCTGAGTCTTTGAGGTTTGGGGCTATCTCCGCATGACCATTCTGGAATATTTTGTCCATGAAGGAAAATAAATGTTCTCTCATCTCTGGTTTCTTTTGAAGATTGTGTCTTAGGGAAGTGAGGCGTTTATATGCTAGTTCTCTGTTGTTAGGCAAACATTGTCTTTGTGGCCTAAAGGGAAGAGGTGCTACCCAGTTATTAGTCACGTCTTTCTCCATACTGCTTTCCATAACCTCTAGGAAGATCCTATCCTCAATGGACATTGCTACCTGGTTGTCCTCCTTTGTTCTCCTGAACACTGAGTGTTCTGAGTCGCTTTGGCCATCGTCATAGGTATTGGTAGTGGACCTCCTTATTCTCAGCACTTTGTTATTGACATAGACATAGAAACACCTAGTTTCATTATGGATGTAACCCAGAACTACTTTACTGTCTGTGTAGAACTCAGCTTTCTGGATTCCTAAGATTGTCTCTGTTGCTATTAGTTCAGCTAGCTCTGTAGCCAATACTGCAGCACAAAGTTCCAGCCTGGGTATGGTGGTGTTCAGGCAGTGGTGCAAGTTTTGCTTTTCCCATTACAAACCCTATGTGGCATTGTCCTTTAGTGTCTATGGTTTTCAGGTAAGCTACAGCAGCAATTGCTTTAACAGAAGGGGACTTAGGAAAGGAAGAGGTACAGGGTTGTTTTGAGGTAGCTCCTTTATGAGGATGTGATTTTGACAGGGTTGGAAAAGAGAAGGACGACCATTCTCGAGGGTACTAGTGAGCAGATTATTAACAGATGCCGGTTTGTGTGCACCTCCCAGGCAAACATCAGCTATAATGACCCAACCAAGATCCAGTTTTTGGGCATATGGAGCATTTTTAGGACCGTTGATCAGTTTCTTTACTTTGTGGACTTGCAAGATATCTCTCCCTAGGAGTAAGATTATCTGAGCCTGATCATCAAGTTCTGGTATGAGATGTGCTATGTGCTTCAAGTGGGTCTGGTGAGCTGCTGAGTCTGGTGTGGGAATCTTTGCTCTGTTGTCTGGCATCTGGTTGCACTCTTTTATGGTCGGTAAGGGTAGGCATGTCTTACCATCCATAGATTCAATTTGTAGGCCGTCAGCTCTTCTCCCCGCCGTTTCCACTGTACCTGCACAAGTCCTAAGGGAGTAAGGACTGCTGGGGCCTTTAAGGTTTAGAATGTCAAAAAACACAGGTCTAGCTAGTGACTTATTACTCTGATGATCCAAGATGACGTAGAGCTTGACTGCTTTGTCTCTGTGTCCCTTTGGGTAAACTTTCACTAGACAGATTTTAGAGCAGGATCTGCCACCTGTACTTCCTTTGCAGACTTCAGTGCACTGTGAAGTGATTGCTGCGGCATCTGTACTAGAGTCTTTGGTCTCCCTGCCTTGCTCCTTTTCACCATGGACAGGTGGGAAGGTTCTTGGAGTAGGCCTTGGGTGTAAAGCTGTGTTGTGCTCTGTGCTGTCACACTCTGTACATTTGACACTGACCTTACAGTCCTTGGCAAAGTGTGTGGATGAAGAGCAGCACTTGTAACAGATGTTGTTCTCTTTGAGGAAAGCTTTGCAATCCTGAATGGTCTTTGTCCTGAAGGCTCTGCATTTCAGAAGAGGATGCGGCATCTTATGTAGAGGGCAGAACTTAGTAGGGTCATTGTCTTGATCCTCTGGCTGAGACTGTGCAAATCTGTGAGAAGAAATATTAGTTTTGTGCACTGCTACTGGAGCTCTGAGTTGCTTAGGGCCAGAAGAAGTGGTGTAAGACACTGGAAAAATGAAGCTGGGGTCATCTTTCGTTCCTGATTGTCTGTCTACATAGTCCACAAACTCACTAAAGGGTGGAAAGGGCACATTGTGTTTCCATTTGTAGTTACAGCCATGAGCAATCCATCTTTCGTGTAACTCATAAGGAAGTTGTTGTGCTAAGGAGTTAATACCTCTAGCAGAGTCAAGATAAGAAAGGCCAGGTAAGTCCCCTTCTCCTTTAGCAACTTGTAACTCCATACACAGGTCACTGAATTCTCTGAGTCTTTGGTAACCTCTGCTAGGTATTTTTGGGAAGTCTTCTATCCTTTTAAACAGTGTACTCTCTATAGCCTCTGGTGAGCCATAACATCTATCCAGTCTGTTCCAGATGTTTGTAAGGCCTATCTCAGGGTGGTTTATATTAATGTCTCTTATCCTTTTGGCGTGTTCAGCAGAATCATTGCCAAGCCACTTTACGAGGAGTTCTATCTGTTGCCTGCAGGATAGATCTAAACCTTGAATGACACTTTGGAAAGAGGATCGCGACGCTCTGTAGTGTTGAGGGCGATCACTAAATTTGACAAGTCCTTGGGTAACTAACTCACGTTTGACCAGGAACTTGGCAAAGTCTACAGTAGCCTGATTGGCATTGGGGTAGGCTGCTGGTGTATTGTGGTACGGTGCATAAGCGTACCTGGTAGAAGTCTCTTCTTTAGGCTCTCTGGGTTCAAACTTGCATACGGTTGGCAGTTCGAACCGGCTCGTTGCATACACCTTTGGAGTGAAGACAGGTGTTTGATGTTTGTATGAAGGCTGGGTACCTTGTGGAGTAGAAAGTTTGGTTGGTACTGGAACCTCTGGAACTCTGTCAGATTTTTCTTGCTTGTAGCACTGGGGTCCAAGGTCGGCTTGTTGCTGCTTTATTTGATGTGACTCACTGATGTCATGTTTAATCTCTTGTTGTAGGATGCTGCTTGGGTGACAGTGTTGGTAGACATAATCTGACGTTCCTTGCGAGGAATCTTGTTGGTCCTCTTCTAGTCCCGGTATGCTGCTACTTGCTCTTGGCTCATCGTAGACAGCTGCTTCTAAAGCTTCTGCTTCTGCAATGGCAGTGGCAGCGTCTCGGTCTACTGCCAGCTTCTCCATGTTAGCTTCTAAGATAGCTTGCTGCAATTTCAGAGATGCTTCCTGCTGGGCTAGCTCGTCCTCCAGGCGTACTCTTTGTTGTTACTTCTCCTGCTCCATGCGTACTCTTTCCTTCTCTCTCTCTTGTTCCATGAGTACTCTTTCCTTCTCTCTCTCTTGTTCCATGAGTACTCTTTTCTTCTCTCTCTCTTGTTCCAGGCATATTCTTTCTTTCTCTCTCTCTTGTTCCAGGCGTATTCTTTCTTTCTCTCTCTCTTGTTCCTGTCGCACCCTTTCTGCTTCAAGGTGGGCCTTTTCTTTTTTCATCTGCAGCTCTTGGTCTGCGAATGCAGCCCTGGCTCTTGCTGCTTCAGCTTTTGAACGGGCGATAGCTGCTGCATTTGCGACAGATGACCTAGATGAGCTTGCTCGTGATCGTGTTTTGTAAGATGTTCCACTGTGAGACACTGAGAAGCTGTCTTGCTGTATAGAGACCGTTGGTGTCGTTGCTGCTTGACAGAGCGTGTCTCTGTGTAGCGTGGCTGCTTGCTTTGCCTCCCACAGGCCTGTTTCTTTAAGGCTTCTGACTGTATGGATACTGCGTAGCCCCGGGCTGTACAGACTTCCGAAGTCAGCTTATCTTCCCTTCAGAAGTCAGCTTGAAAATTTCACTGTTCTGTCTCAAGGACATTCAGCTAAACCATTCTTATCCCATAAACATGATACCATATTTCTTCGATCGCAGTTTATTGGAACAAGCTACGTGAGACTACAAATAACAAGAATAAACCTTGATAAGTACAATATCCCATACATTTAGCATACATTGCAGAGACAAAGATACACAGTACAATATGAGACAGTAAAAACTTACTTTTTAAGTTCTCTAAGGGTTGATGGTAAGAGATTGAAATAAGACATATCCTGCTTGCTGCAGTGTCTTGAAAAGCATGGTAAATGTGTCTCTTCCTGTGAGATTTTACCCAGAATACTTTGCTTTCTAATCACTTCCTGGGTTATACATTAATGCATTTAATAAAGAACAAACTGAAACAATACCAAAAAGGGACGCTAGATGGCGCCTACACTCTGCAAATGATTTCTATAGAAATTACAACCTTAAATGTCATTTTAATCAACACAAATGCAGATAATCAGAATATAGACATCTGATGGACAGAACAGCACTACCCCATGTTTTCCACTGCACAGTAGGTCATATTATTACCCTTTCCCTTTAAAAGACAGCTGCAGTAACACCACACCTTCTTCTCTCCACTCTGCAGGTGAGTACATACGGTATATATTCTCCCCAAATATAGTTAAACTTATAGTGCTGTCCGTTTAAAATGTTAAAATTTAAAATATACATTTACACTAAAATGTACACCTGCGCACAAGGATGTACCTGCCTCTGCCTCTCTGTGTTGCCAGCAGTGTTCACAGTACTGATGATGTGATGACATTGTGTCTTGTTGTGTCTTGTCATGTGTATCTTTTAATGTGAGTGCATCTTTTATATATTTATTTTAAATAAACCTTTTAAATGGAGAGAACTATTAGTTTTCATTTTATATTTGAAGAATAGGTCTGTGCCCACCTGCAGAGTGGGGAGGAAGGCGTTATTGCAGCCATCTTTTACAGGGAAGGAGGAGCAAATACTGTACTCTAGTACCTACTGCGCAGTGGAGGAGATGAGGTGGTGCTATTACATATATCCTCTTAAAGGGGAAAGGCACAGTATAGACCTATGATAACCAGGTCCCTCCATTTAACCACTCCGGACCATTTGGCTGGTCGAAGACCAGAGCACTTTTTGCGATTCAGCACTGCATCACTTTAACTGACAATTGCTCAGTCGTGCGACGTGGCTCCCAAACAAAATGTATGTCCTTTTTTTCCCACAAATAGAGCTTTCTTTTGGTGGTATTTGATCACCTCTGCGGTTTTTATTTTTTGCGCTATAAATAAAAATAAAGCGACAATTTTGAAAAAAAAAGCAATATTTTTTACTTTTTGCTATAATAAATATCCCCAAAAAATATATAAAAATATTATATATTTTTTGTACTAGTAATGGCGGTGATCAGCGATTTTTATCGTGACTGCGACATTACGGCGGACCCATCTGACATTTTGGGACCATTGCCATTGATACAGCTATCAGTGCTATAAAAATGCACTGATTACTGTAAAAATGGCACTGAAGGGCCAAAAATACCTAGCAGAGGTTACCAAAGATTCAGAGAATTCAGTGACCTGTGTATGGAGTTACAAGTTGCTAAAGCAGAAGGGGACTTACCAGTAGGGGGCGCTGAAGGGGTTAAGTGTGTCCTAGGGATGTGTTCTAACTGTGGGGGTGGGGGGCTACGTGTGACACGACACTGATCACCCCTCCCGATTACAGGGAGCTGTGGTCAGTGTCCTGTCACTAGGAAGAATGGGGAAATGCTTGTTTACATCAGCATTTCCCTGTTCTTCCTCTCCGTGAGACGATCGCGGGTATCCCTGTTCATTATAGGCCTGTCCACCGCACAACAACAATGTCATCAGTCTTATGGCCACCAAGACCACCAATGGTTGCTACTAGGATTGGATCCAAAGATTGCATTGGTGCAGTTTTAAATGATTTATACAAAACATACAATTTAACAAAACACCTGCATCTATTACATGCTCTGTCTTAAAAAGTCTCACCTGCATCTATTACATGCTCTGTAGCACACGGACCCTTTTCTCCTGCTTACCTCCACCTTGCAGGGATAAAGGCATACCGTGCCACATGCTCGGATCCTCCTGGTTTAGAAGGTTGAGCAGTGTTCTTTCATTTTGGGTCCTGCAGCGAGTTACCTCCATCCGTTGGTTCTCGTCCCTAGAGTATAGGGGAAAAGTCTATGTTCCTTCCCCAATGAAAGTCAATGTCCACACAACTTCAACTCCAACAAAGAGTTTATTTTCCTTTGCCTCAGATAACAGGGAAATTGAAGAGAGAAAGAAGCTAGCGAAGTTAGGAGGTAGATTCAGGCACGTATCACTTGGCTTACTCGTCGCCACTCGATCCCCAGTGGGTTTAGCTCACCCGGATAGATCCCTCTCACAGTTCTAGCAGCCGGAGTGTAGCTCAAACAATACTGTAACTTTGTCCCCCCGCCGCCTGGGACGGGTTCAGGAGATCCTCTAAGAGAGCAGAATCCTGTTATTCCAGAATCCAGGACTTTACTTGAATCTCTGTAAAACTAAAAGAACTGATGATGGCAATAGGCACTTTACAGGGTTATCTTGCGGAGCAAGGAATCCTTCCCTCTGTCAGGTCACCAGGCCTCTCCCGAGACAGCGACCTACTATCACTCATCTCTTCCATGGGACCGATCCTCCCCTGGCTTCCTCTCGGTCAGAGCGGGTTACCCTCACCTGGGTACCCTGGGACTCCAGTGTTATAATTGTAGGCCCAGTTGAAGGTACTGGGCCTACCCGGAACGTTGTAGCCTTGGGCTAAAGGTGTTCGAGACTCCTCGACCAGATCACGCATCCCCATGGGGCACACTCCCTTGCCCTCCTCCAGGGGCACACACCTACCCTCTCATGGCGTCTGCCCCTTATGTATCCCCTCCCGGCATGCACAGCAGGCGAAACCCCACCCCTCCACAGGTAGCCGAGAGAGGACACCAAATCACGCCACTGTGTCACCTGAGGTTCAACCCTGGGCCTGGGCTACAGTGCCACCCACAGGCCAAAGCGGAACCGTACACCAGACAACACTTACAACAGAGCAGAGTCCAGTATAACAAATTAGAGAACATGAGCCAACTATGGCTCATACTACCCCATTAAATTCAGTACACAGCGACCCCCATATTGAGGTACCCGCTACATATATATATATATATATATATATATATATATTTTAATATATATATCTAGTGTTATATGCTTCTCTATTACACGCAGAGCCTCTTACCTTTATTCCATGCAGTGCCTAATTTCTCTCAATTACATGCAATATCTCATACCTCCCTATTACATGGATTGCCGCAAGCATCTGTAATATACCCAATGCCTCTTACCTCTCTGCTACACACTGTAGCTCATATCTCCCTGTTACACACCTTTCCTTATATCTATTACACACAGTACTTCCTACCTACAAATAGAGACTTTTAAATCTGTATTATACACAGTGCCTCATATGTATTTTACACATTGTGCTTCATGCCTATCATACATTCCCTGTGCCCCATGCTGTCCAGAGTTCACAATATTTATATACTCAATTTTGATACGAGTTAATTTGGCATGGGCCAAACATACATGGCTTCTTATCAAAGGCCTAACATAATAATTGGTTCTTAGAAACTAAAGGCAAAACCTTTTTTGTTTTGTTTTTTTCTTTTGGACAGTGTGGAGAGAAATTAGAACACCTGTCAATCTGTACCACCTTAGGTAAATATACTTATCCTGTTTACCATTATCTTTTTCAAGGTTACCATTATCATCGTAAGTGAAAGGAAAAGAAAATACCAAATTTTGGGTTGACATCAGAACACTAATAGAGAAGAAATCTTCCAATAGGGACACTAATTCTGGTGACCCTGGTGACACACTGGGACTCCCTCACTTTGGGGGGATTTCATCACACTTCCTGTTTTGACTATAGGAGAGAAAGTGAGGAGAAATATCCCCAATGAGGCACAGATGACAAAAGAAAAAACAATTGATGAGTGTTATAACCCTCCCTGCCCTTAGATGATTCAGGTGGACAGAAAGAAAATCACTTGAATTCCCCAGTCAATGTTAAAGTGGTTGTGAAGGCCACTCTAACCTGTATACACCATCAGCACTGCCTCCTATTGTAGTATCCCCCTCTGTGATTTATAAAAATAAATGCTGCAAATACCTAATTTCACTGCCGAGATTGCGATCACGTAACTGGCCAGCTTTCTCCTTATCTCCTCTGAGAGATGCAGTGGGCGGGGCTGAGATTCCTCTGCTGATGTCAGTCTGAAAGGGGGAGGAGGAGAGAGCTGGCTGGTCATGTTATCGCAATCTTGGCTCTAAAATTAGGTATTTACAGCATTTATATTTATAAATCATTCACAGAGGGGGACACTGCAATAGGAGGCTATGCTGATGGTGTATACAGGTTAGTGTTATGAGAGCAGCAGGAAGGGTGGCTCACACACAGACAGAGAGGGGAGGGGGGAGGAGGACACAGGAGCAGAGAGAAGACAGATAGCAGGCTGCTGATGACAGAGGCACGTAAACTGACCACGGTGTCTGGTCTCAGCAGCCATGATACACTGCGGTCAGTTTACAGAGGGGTGGGGAGAAACTGGCAGGATCAGCCAGGTTTTTTAGGTTTTACAGGGGGCCACATGACACAGAACAAGCATTGTGTCATATAACATGCTTTAAAGGAGAAGGATCCATTTTTTTTTAAAGTTTGAGTTAACAAACGCTTTAATGGGGGAATGCCTCCTGCAGTACTATTGTGTTCTTCCAGTGGGGCACAATGATTACTGTTAGAGGCTATAGCAGCCGGCAGTAATTGCATGTAAAAAATCAGACAGGCTGGTTGTACCTAAGTTGATCGATAAATCGACTTGGGTACAATCAGCCTGTCTATAGAGAGATGGAATCTCGGCCGGTCCCTACGAAACTGACTAAATTTCAATCCATGTATGGCCAGCTTTAGGCTATCCAAAATGAAAAAAAAGAGTTTTGCCTTCAGGGAAACATCCTACTTATTATAGCAAAACCTATACATAAGATTGTTTCAAAGGACTATAGAATCTGACATACCCAGTTATAGCATTACAATTTTTTTTTTAATTCCATCTTTATTTATGGTCTTACATGTTATGCCGCGTACACACGACCGCTTTTCTCGACGAGAAAAACTGCATTTTTTTTTTTCGCCGAGAAAAACTATCGTCTGTGGGCTTTATGTCGTTTTTTCTCGTTGAGAAAAACGGCATAAAAACGACGAGAAAAATTAGAACATGTTCTAAATTTTCTCATCGCTTTTTCCAGCATTTTTTTCCTCGGCAGTTTTCCCATAGGGAGACACTGCCGCGGAGCCCACAGACGGTCGTTTTTCTCGTCAAGAGAAAAAATGACGGGAAAAACGACCGTGTGTGGGGAACCAAGCGGTTCCCTCGTTTTTCCTGTCATTATTCACGGCGGTTTTTTAACCGCCGTGAATAATGATCGTATGTACGCGGCATCACAGAAGATTTGCTGAACGTGTTGTAGATAATAGCAAAAAACATTACAGTTAGCAACCATTTCCATCTTGACAATGTTGCAATGGAACAATAATAGACATACTCTTGGAGGAATAGGCCTTAGTGCAACAAAAAAAAAAAATCAAAAATAAAAGGAAAACAAATCAAGGCACTCAATTGAAGCAGCAATTCTGGTTAATTTGCACAGTACCACCAACCAGCCTTGCCTAGTGTCAAATGTTTAACATAGCCTTAGTAAAGCAAATAATCAAAACTTCTCACATATTAACCACTTGCCGACTGGCTCACGCCGATATACATTGGCAGAATGGCACGGCTGCGTGAAACAACATATGGGTACGTTGTTCCCTTTAAGAGCCGCTGGAGGCACGCGCACGCCCACGGCACAGCGGGGGGACCCGATGCGCAGGCACGAGAGCCAGCATGGGGATTTGTGTGTGTAAACACAAATCCCTGTTCTGACAAGGGAGAGGAGACATATCGTGTGTTCCTAGTAAGTAGGAACAACGATATTTCTCCTCCCCAAGTCAGTCCTATCCCCATACAGTTAGAAACACTAACTAGGGAACACAGTTAACCCCTTGATCGCCCCCTAGTGTTAACCCCTTCCCTACCAGTGACATTTACACAGTAATTAGTGCATTTTTTTAGCACTGATCGCTGTATAAATGTCAATGGTCCCAAAAGTGTCCAATCTGTCTGCTACAAAGTCGCAGTACTGCTAAAAATCGCAGATCGCCACCATTACTAGTAAAAAAATAATAATAATAAAAATGCCATAAAAATGCAATAAATCTTTCCCATTGTTTGCAGACGCTATAACTTTTGCGCAAACCAATCAATATACGCTTATTGCGATTTTTTAACCAAAAATATGTAGAAGAATATATGTTGGCCTAAACTGATGAAGAAATTTGTTTTTTGAAAACATTTTTGGGGATATTTATTATAGCAAAAAGTAAAAAATATAGTTTTTTTTAAATTGTTGCTTTTTTTGTTTATAGCGCAAAAAATAAAAACGGTAGAGGTGACCAAATACAACCAAAAGAAAGCTCTATATATGGGAAAAAAAGTACGCAAATTTCGTTTGGCTACAGCATCGCATGACCGTGCAAATGTCAGTTAAAGGGATGCAGTGCCAAATTGTAAAAAGTGCTCTGGTTAGGAAGGGGGTAAAATCTTCCGGGGCTGAAGCGGTTAACCATATAAAACATATGTAGCGCCCTTCACCTCTCCCCCTACCTGCCCTTTTGTATGTGTTTTCGGCTCTTCGCAGGGAGGGGAGAGGCACAAGACACCACAAGCCTGTAGCCTCCTGAGTAAGGAGGTTGAGCGGTGTTACTTTTCGGGCCTGCCTGCGGCTGGAGTTGAATCCTCCCGAGGATGATTCTCACCTCTACCTTAGATAGATGCAAGTCCTTGTGTTTCCCCAGGAATATAACTGTTCACACCAACTGAAAGTCCAACTTCTATATTTATTTCACACGGATAATAAATATGCCTCTTTGAAAGCAGACAGGTTTGGACAAGACACAGGACAGCTTAGGTGGGAGGAGGTCCAGGCACAAACTTGAATCATGTTCTTTTACTGTTTCGATTTCACAAACAGCTTTGGCGCACGATCTCTGCCACAGACCGTGAGGTTGGTCTCCGCCACAGACCGGGTGAATAGAAAGTCACTGCCACTGACCTGGTGAATAGGGCCTTGCCCTATGAAGTCACTGCCAATGACTTGAAGCGAGTAGGGTCACTGCCACTGACCTGGTGAACTTCCTTCTTAAAGTATTGGCCCATGTCAAGGAGAAAACCATCCCTCCGGAGAGTTACCAGAGGCCCTCACCGTCACCACGACTCTGCGCTGGGTCTTCGGAAAGGGTTACCTCCCTGGCCTCCTCATCTCAGATACGGGTCCCCTCGCAAGGCGGCACCCTGGGAGCTCTCGATCCCTAGTGGACCCCAGCCGAAGGTTGCTGGGCCCCGGGCCTTCAAAATAGTACCTCACCCCAGACTGTAGGTGTCTGGGATGGAACAGGAACCAGGCCTCCGGGCCTAGGGCACCCGGAGATAACAACCCACACACCCAGGCCGAAGGTGCCTGGGTGTGGACGAACACCGACCCACACACCCATGTCGAACGTGCCTGGGCATGGACGAAGCCCCTATGGAAGATGGCCGCCCCTTTTTATACCCTCTCCCGACAGGCACAGCAGGTTCCCTGCCCCGCTGTACTGCTGCTGAAAGGGGACAAGAAAAGGCGCAACCCTGTATTGCGGTTCAACCCGGACCCAGGGCGACAGCGCCACCTGTAGGTTCCAGGGAACTGCACACCAATACCAACTCCCATGGTACACAAATGGTCCCTTAACCCTAACAATAGTGTGTCTGAGCCCAACTACCACTCAGACACTCCCCTAAATTGTACACCCCGCTACACATACAAAACACAATGAAATAATATTAGAGAGATTAGAGACAATTACAATGGGCCAACTCAGGTCCAAGTGCAGCAACAGCACGTCATTGTCACATAGGGTATAAAACATTTATAGAGAACTTAAAAGAAAGTGTAGTTAAGTTAAAGGCCAGAGAGGAGTGTGATAAGAGGGGCCAGAAGAGAGGAGGGAGAGTTGGAGGGGATGTGGGGAGAATGGTAAGGAAGCCAGAGAGTAACCCTTCAGGGGTCAGACACTATCTGCTAGTCATAGACAGAGGGGCAATCAGGTGGTTCGGCCGGCAACCGGCTCAGGTTGGGATTTTGTTTGTAGCTAGCCATCAGTGCAAGTAAAGTATTGCCAGGCTCCCTAAAATCATCCTCAGTATTGTTTAGGGTGGCAGTCAGTTCCTCCATACGGAGGATGTCATTAATTTTGGCATACCACAGAACCCTAGTAGGAGGCTGTTTCTGCCATCAGAGCAAGGCAATGCAAGCCCTGGCTGCATTTACCAGATGAATAGTAAACGATTGTTTGTATTTCCGGGTGGGCCTCTTTGTCAGGTGAAGGAGACACTCTGATAGCATTATAATTATATGAAAATATATATATCTTTAATTTAAATTATAATTAGGAATAAATATTTGCTTAAAATATTAGATTGGTAATAGATTATTAAAATGATCCCTGCAATGTATAAAAATACAGATTTTCTAGTACAGTTGGTACATAAACCACCTATAGAATTGGACGGCTGTACTTTTTTTTTAAGCTTTGAATGCAACATTACAGAATCACAATAATAATGACAATGACAAATAAACCCATACATTTTAGCAGCATTTCCCTGCAAAACCATTATTTACTTCTCGTTAATGCTGAAACGCATGAATGACACTTTGTAAATTGCTGAATATTTAGCCCGCTTTCCATGCAGAGTGATTGATATTATATTTAAACTGCAAGAATAGAAAATATTTCTTACACTGGAAAAGACTATAAACCTGCAGTTCTGTCCTGGCAGACTTTGACAAATGTCTTTCTCTACACTAATGCTCAAAGTCTCCACAGGACAAACAATCTCTGTGTTCTTCAAGTGGCAGGAATATCATTCCAGTAGTTTTAAAGCTTTTTATCTGCAAAGCTTGAGCCAGAAGAGAGGTGGAGCTAATATATAGAGCTTTTCTGTATGGAGTGAGCTGACCCCCTGGAAGCTGTTAGATTTTAGGCAAACTATTTTTGAAATTGTTTATTCAATTTTATCCCACACAAAAATCCATAAAAAAAACAAACAAAATCTCATTTTGGAAGTAAAGAGAATTTTGATTGGTTTGCTTATCTCTTGTATAGAGCAGGAATGCATAATTCCCAAATGTCCCTTATTTAGAGAAACAGTGCGGGGGCAGTCTCTCCAAATGAGGGACATTTGAAAGCTATGCATTCCTGTTTTCTAAAAGAGGTAGCAAGCTAATCCCGCTGTAAACCTCCATGGCCCTGCCAAACGTGTTATTTAGTACACTAGATCTCTCATCTAATCTTTAAAGCTGATCTCCAGAAAACGAAAAAGTCCTCCAAGAATTAACTGCTTATTTATCATTTATCATGAAAAGCAATTTTGCTTACTGTATTTTCCGGCGTATAAGACGACTTTTTAACCCCTAAAAATCCTCTCAAAAGTCGGGGGTCGTCTTATACACCGGTACCTTACCTTACTGTAGAATCTCAGACCGCGGCCATCCATTTTTCAAAAGCCACGCCTCCTCCTCATGCTGTTCCGTGATAGTCGGAACACTCCGCTTCCCAGCAGAGCTTCTGTTTTGTGTTCCGCCTATCACAGATGCCCTCTCGTCCTCGGCCTTGGATGAGAGGGCATCTGTGATAGGCGGAACACTGAACACAGTGTCTGCTGGGAAGCTGAGTGTTCCGCCTATCACAGAACAGCACGAGGAGGAGGC
This sequence comes from Rana muscosa, assembly GCA_029206835.1. Classification (NCBI taxonomy): domain Eukaryota; kingdom Metazoa; phylum Chordata; class Amphibia; order Anura; family Ranidae; genus Rana; species Rana muscosa. Next base: position 211,870,103 of record CM055120.1, on the reverse strand, counting down.
GCGGCTTTTGAAAAATGGACGGCCGCGGTCTGACTGAGATTCTACATGTCAGGGATAAGGTAAGTGATCGTCAAGGGGCACAGTGAGGTATGCAGGGGAACAGTGAGGTATGCAGGGGAACAGTGAGGTATGCAGGGGAACAGTGAGGTATGCAATGGGGCACAGTGAGGTATGCAGGGGCACAGTGAGGTATGCAATGGGGCACAGTGAGGTATGCAGGGGCACAGTGAGATATGATGAGGCATGGTGAGGCATGGCTAGTCGGAAGGGGGTCGTCTTATACGGCGAGTATATCCCAAAACCCACATTTTATCTGGAAAATTAGGGGGTCAACAGTGGACTGTCTCTTGGCATCCTCCCACCCAGTGTAGAGCTAAGGGCTCTGCATCACTCTTAATGATGTCAGAGGATCTTAGACTGCTGGAGCACAGGGGAGAAGAGGCTGTGGGGCTGATCTAATGAGGAGGAGCCTGCAGAAGCAGTTGATCAGGTAAGTAAAACTCCTTTACGCATTCTGATAAATGAGCAGCTAACCCTAACATGTTTGGTTCAGGGAGAAGTTCGGCTTTAAATTATTTCATTTTTTCTTTTGAAAAACTGGTTTAAAGGAAAAGTAGTGGATAAATAAAAGACATAACTTTAAGGTAAATGTTTGTTTTTAGTTTTGGATAGAGTGGAGAAGAAGGGTTAGATAACCTGCCAAGTTTTTATTGGTGTTTATGTCCCCATTAGGGAGATTCACCCTCTCTATTTGTCCTGTTTACCATTATCACTGAGTGAAAAATAAATCACACAATTTGAGTAGTCACCAGAAGAGGGACACTGAGGAAATCCTACAACAGTGACACTAGTTTTGGTGATAACTAGGGATTGCCTTAGTTTGGAGGGCTTTCCTTATATTTCCTGTTATGACTTGAGGAGACATTTTCCCAATGGGGAACCACAGATGAGAAAAAACACTGACCGTATTATAACCCTCCTGCTGCACGAAAATGGAATACTGGAGTTAGACTTACCGGTAACTCTATTTCCACTAGTCTTCCAGGACAGCCCTTCAGAGATGGAGCTCCTCCCATTGCTACAGGAAACACATTGCCCATTCAGTTCAAAAAGGCGGTCACCAGAAAGAACCGAAGGACGGAACTAAAAAACATAATCAGAACCGGTAATACCATCAATTCACAATTTAAAGGGTGGGATTATGCTGTCCTGGAAGACTACTGGAAATAGAGTTACTGGTAAGTCTAACTCTGGTTTTTCCCAGTCGTCTTCAAGGACAGCCTTTGAGAGGATCCCCAAGTACTCACCAGATTAGGGGGGGACCACAGCTTGGGGGACTTTCCTCCAAAAAGCCTGGTCTTGACTAGATAACAAATCTAGCCAAACAAAAAGCGTATCTGATATCCTAAATTGTCTGGTAGCTTCTAGGTAACCTAAAAGGCACCTTCTAACATCCAACATATAAAATTCTCTTTCTTTGTTATTTATGACATTTTGACAGAAGGTAGATAGAATGACGTTCTGCGATTTGTGAAACTTAGATGCCACCTTCGGAACAAAACTAGAATCTGTTTTTAAGATGATTCTATCATCAAAAATTTGGAGGAAAGGATTTCTAGTAGAGAGAGCATGCATTTCACGCACTCTGCGAGCTGAAGTGATTGCAACTAATAGAACAGTTTTCAGAGTGAGTAATCTTAAGGAAGGCTTCTGATATTGGCTCAAAGAGTGCCCTAAGAAATGCTCTGGGAACTACTGATAGATCCCAGGTTGGAGTCTTGTGCCACTGAACTATTTTGCGATGCCTTTGCAGAATCTGGAGATAAGGGGGTCCTCCTGCAAGGCTTTCTAAATACGCGCTTAGAGCGGCGGTCTGTACATTGATTGTACTAAACGACGACCCTCGATTGATCCCATCTTGAAGGAATGCCAAATGTTTTCTGAGCTTCTGCTTGCATCTGCCCTGTTACTTAGCCATCCATTAAACTTTTTCCAGATCTTGCCATAGATAGCTCTAGTGACCGGTTTGCGAGCAAGGTTCGGATAACTCTTTCTGATAATCCCTTATTCTTTAAGATTTCCGACTTCAGTAGCCATGCTGCTAGTTTAAGTGCGGCTGTTTGCGGATGCACCAGAGGTCCCTGTGAGAGAAGATCCCTCCCCTCAGCAACATGCCTCCTCTGATGGAGGAAACACAAATGACTGACCATGTTCCTGAAGGACCGCCTTTTTGAACTGAATGGGCAATGTGTTTCCCGGTCCCTCCGAAAAATACATTTATTTAGTTACTCCCGAAATTCGTTTTTATTTATTTTCTTTCGTTAAAAAATGCATTCGTCCGAAAATCCAAATGAATTAAGGTCGAATCTGTCAATTGAAGGTTTATGGTGTCCGTCGAATGTTCTAAGAAGGTTCGACGGAGCAGCTAAACTGTACAACGCCGCAATCGTACATTTCTGGTCGAATGCTCCGCCCACAAAAGTAGAATTCTAATGTTGTATGACTAGTAATAATTATATTTATTAATTATTATTACTAGTCAACCAACATTAGAATTCATCTATAGCCTATGGGCGGAGCATTTGACCATAAATGTCCGCTCGTGGCGATCGTATGTTTTTAGGTGCTTCGTCGAATCTTCATGTCTCTGTAATGTCGAATCTTTTCGCTCTATGTCGAATCTTCATGTCTCTATAATGTCGAATCTTTTCTCTCTACGTCGAAAATTCTCGGACTAATAGAGTTAGGTTAGACACATTCAACCACTGATTCGATAGACACAGATCGCTATTGTCACCGTCATGTCGAATCTTCTATCTATATCGAACTGCTGTCACAACGAAACGAAAATAAAGTATTTTTAATGTGGGATCTTTCGGATTTCGGACTCTGCACATTCGATATCGTTTGTTAAAACGAACGCGAAAATCTCCAAAATTCGGACGAAAATGCATTCAGATGAAAATTAATGCACATGTCTAATAGGCAGTCATAAACTAAAAGCTGCATAAATTCCAGAAAATGTACCCTAGTTTGTAGATGCTATAACTTTTGCGCAAACCAATAAATATATGGTTATTGAATTGTTTTACCCGAGATATGTGGCTGAATACATTTTGGCCTAAATGTATGACTAAAATTTTGTTTATTGTATTTTTTTATAACAAAAAGTAGAAAATATATATATTTTTTCAATTTTTTTTAACTTTTTTCCTTTATATCGCAAAAAATAAAAACCGCAGAGGTGATCAAATACTACCAAAAGAAAGCTCTATTTGTGAGAAAAAAAGGATGCAATCTTTGTTTGGGTACAGCATTGCATGACCGCGCAATTACCAGTTAAAGCAGCACAGTGCCAAATTGTAAAAAGTGCTCTGGTCATGAAGGGGGTAAAACCTTTCGGGGCTGAAGTGGTTAACAACTGGCATAATGTCTATGATGGAATGATTTTCCATTCGGTAGTAGAACAGTTTTATCTGTTCTCGTGTATTGGCAATAGTCACAGCCACCACATCAGAAAGTACCTAAAGTTTTGCAAGGATAACCCCTGCTGATCCCCCTGTATTCGCTATGCACCAGGCGATCGCAAATGGATTTCACGCGCCTGTATGTGATAGCAGGGCAATCTGATACAAAGGGAACAACAGAGGGGTCCATGCTGAGCAAATGCCAATATGTGGAGATGATATCCCTCACCTGCAAATGTTGATTACTATAACACATGATTATGCATAATTGATCGGTTTGTTTTGGTTTTTGTGAATTGTGTTTTACTGAATGTCTTGGTTTGAAAAGGACTCTTTTATATGCTTTTTAAAGTGGCAGAATCTCCACGAGCAAGAAGTCTTCCTTTAAGTTTGTCCGCTTCCTCTTAAAGGGCCAGTTCACACCACATGCAGTCCAGTGCGTTTTTTTTCTGCATCAAAAAGCATGGAAAGTAGGTTATATGATTTTCAATGGCATAGTTCACACCAGTGCTTTCAGTTCCAGTGCGTTCCAGAATAAAAAGTAGGTCATGCTGCATTTTACCTGCACTGGACTGTACTGGAACGCTGTAAAACGCATCAAAAGCGCACTGGAATGCACCGGAACGCACCTAAATGCACCAAAAACCGCACTGGAACACACTTGTCCTTATCTAAGGTTAATAAAAAAGAGGGGTGAAAAAAAGCACTGGACTGCATTAAAAACGTACCAAAAACGCACTGGAACGCATCAAAAACGCGTCAAAAATGCACATGCAAAAAAGCACCTGGAACGCATCCGGATTGCGTTTCTATGGTGTGAACTGGCCCTAAAAGTATTGTCATTGGAGCAATTTCTCCTAGTACGCAAATATTGGCTACAGTGAATTGAATTTACAAGAGGTTTGGAATGGAAACTAGAAGAGGGAAGAATAGTATTACCCGCAGTGGGTTTGCGGTATAATCTACTAAACAATTGTCCATCTTGTTCCTTGGATATTGTAATATCCAAAAAGAAAATTGAGAATGAACTGTGGTTCATAGTGAACTTTAGATTGAAGTCGTTGGTGTTCATTGCCTGTATGCATTGTTGTAGAGTATCCTGGGGCCCCTCCCATATGACAAAAATGTTATTAATATATTGAAATCTTAAATTATTATGGCTTGAAAGATGACAAAACTTATCACAAAGAAGGAAGGACTGCTCCCATTCCCCCAGGTACAGGTTGGCGTACGATGGAGCACAGCATGTTCCCATCACCACGCCTTGCACCTGGAGGAAATAGGAGCCCTGAAAAAGGAAAGCATTATGATGAAGTATCAACTCCAACGACTAGACCACAAAATCATTTAATTTCTATTCTGTTTGTCTCCTCTGTGAATGGACGTGCCTGATGGTCGCAATCCCCTTCTAATGCAGGATCGAACAATATAAGGCCTCAACATCAATGGAGTCCAAAAAGGCATCAGAAGAGATATGTAGACCAGTGAGAGATTCTCAGTGAGAGATCCGTTACCGGAAATGATGGAACGTCCTGGTGGGTTGAGGACAACCTTGTGTACTTTTGGGAGGTCATAAAATGTCGGGGTAACAGGATGTGGGGTCCGAATGAATTCCCATTTTTTTTGTGATTGACTCCATTTAAAAAAAAGGAGTAGAGGGTATATGAGCATCACTAGATGCAATAGTGATAGAGGGATGATGAACACCACGTGTGGAAGTAAGACCAGAAGTAGAGGCAGCTGGAATAGGTTATTTGGTCAAAAGAGAAAGATTGAAGGAAGAGGAGGGTCTAACGTGCGTTTTTTTGAGATTGTGAATGAGGCCCATCACCATGTGGACGTTGTTTATTTTTACATGAATTTTTCTTCCTAGAAGATTGGGAGGAAACAGAGGTTGAAGAGTTAAATGATATTTGTGAAATCACAGAGACTTGGTCATCATATTTGGCCAATGTATTTTATCAAAATTTCCCTATTGAATTTATCCAAATGGAGACGTAGTTTGTTCTCCTGTTCCGTAAATGATGTGTGATTTTTTAATCATAGTAGTTGCTGCTGTAAACGTTCAACTTCTTTGTCTAAAATACTCAGACGTTTGTTGTACTCGCCAAACAAAAAGGTCATCATAGTTTTAGAGAAAGACTGTAGGTTATTCTCCCATGCTTTTTTTTTAATCTTTACCCACGTAATTTAGGGTAGGGAAGATCTGTACATGCAAACCAAAAGGATTACTCTCTGATTTCAAATATCTTTCAAATGAACTGATGTGGCAAAAAAGTGAGGATTTTCGCTCCAGGGCCTTCCTTAATTGAAAGAAGACAGAGGAAAGCTCAGAATCCAGAGATTCCTTGGACATGAATTGTTTTTGGTATCCTGACATAAGAGCAGAGGCGTTGCTAGGGGGGTGCGGGGGGTGCGGTCCGCCCCCGGGTGACACCCGCTAGAGGGGTGACACCCTCCCTTTTTATTTATTTATTTATTTATTTATTTATTTTTTTTTTTTTATTTTTTTTACAGCTGACCCATTCATTGATTAATTTCACCCAGCTGGGCTGGAAGCCTGGAACAACACCTCCAGCGCCGCGGCCGCGCCTGGTGTGTGTCCTCCGGCTCCTTATTCTTCCTATTCCTAAATTCCAATCCTCCTCCCTACCCTACAGAGCCAGCGAGCGACTCAGCCTGTCACATCATCACACTGCACTGTGATGATGTGACGACACGTCACTGCAGCACACACACAACTTTCTCCGCCCGGGCGGCGCGGCTGCTGTGTGTGACGGTTGCTGCCCACAGTGCCCAGCCCTCCTCCTCTCCACTCTCCAGGAGTACAGACTGTCTGAGACTCCAGCTGGCGGCGGCGCGGCGCACAGAATAAGAACAGGTGGGGGGGGGGGTTCTCCACCGTCGGCCCGCCGGAGCACAAGATGAGGTGTGTGTATGGGGGGGGGGGTTGCCTTTGTAAGAGAGCTAGTGTGGGACAGTGGGAGGACTCAGTTTCAGTGTCTGGCGCCCTGCCCCTGACGGCCTGTATATGATATGATAAGGAAGGGGGGGGATGCAAGGTGGTCTGCTGCTAGACACAGCTATAGATTTTATATATATATATATATATATATATATATATATATACTATGTAATATCACTAGCGTTGCTAGCCAGGTGCGGGGGGGGGCGGGCCGCACCTGGGTGACACCCACCAGAGGGGTGACACCCGTGGGTAGCGCAGCGGCCACACTGACATCGCCCGCCCGCTGCCCTGTGCCTTAGGCTCACGCTGCGGCTGTGTCCCTCAGCGGAGCGGAAGGAAGCCGCCGCCCCCTCTGCCTCCTCTATGTTTACATCCACAGAGGAGGAGGAGGAGCCCGCGCTCGAGAGACACACCGCTGTGTGTATCTGCCGCTCTGTTCTGAGGTCTGAAAGGTAAGGGGGGCATCTTTACTGATGGGGGGAGGGGGTGTCTGTACTGCTGGGGTCTGCACAAGAGGGAGTTTGCACCAGGGGGGGGGCTGTAACTGAGGGGGGTGTCTGTACTGAGGGGGGTCTGGTACTGAGGGGGGTGTCTGTACTGAGGGGGTGTCTGGTACTGAGGGGGGTGTCTGTACTGAGGGGGGTGTCTGTACTGAGGGGGGTCTGGTACTGAGGGGGGTGTCTGTACTGAGGGGGGTATCTGTACTGAGGGGGTGTCTGTACTGAGGGGGGTCTGGTACTGAGGGGGGTGTCTGTACTGAGGGGGGGTCTGGTACTGAGGGGGGTGTCTGTACTGAGGGGGGGTCTGGTACTGAGGGGGGGGTCTGGTACTGAGGGGGGGTCTGGTACTGAGGGGGGTGTCTGTACTGAGGGGGGGGTCTGGTACTGAGGGGGGGGTCTGGTACTGAGGGGGGTGTCTGTACTGAGGGGGGGTCTGGTACTGAGGGGGGGTCTGGTACTGAGGGGGGGTCTGTAACTGAGGGGGGATCTGTAACTGAGGGGGATCTGTAACTGAGGGGGTGTCTGTACTGAGGGGGGTGTCTGTACGAGGGGGGTCTGTAACTGAGGGGGTGTCTGTAACTGAGGGGGTGTCTGTAACTGAGGGGGTGTCTGTAACTGAGGGGGTCTGCACTGAGGTGGGGGTGTCTGTACTGATGGAGCGGTCTGCACTGAGGTGGGGGTGTCTGTACTTATGGAGCAGTCTGCACTGAGGTGGGGGTGTCTGTACTGAGGGGGAGGTTCATACTGAGGGAGGCGGGTCTATATTGATGGCGGGGAGTCTGTACTTAGTGGAGCGGGTTTGTACTGAGGGAGGGGATCTATACTGTGGGAGGGGGGTCTGTAGTTAGTGGAGGGGGGTCTGTACTGAGGGGGGACTATAGTTGTTGGGGGGTGACACCATTTTTTTTTGCACCGGGTGACACCAACCCTAGTGACGCCACTGCATAAGAGTCTTCCAATCATTTCCTGTGAAGCTAGACATGATAAATCAGATGCTATAAATACAAAAATAAACAAAATCAATAAGCATGTAGAGAATCGATTGAATCACCCAATAAAAGATGATAAACTATTGTAAGAAAAATCAATAATGAAAAAAAAAATACAACCAGCCCTCAAATGGGGGAAAAAAGGGAGTATTTACTACCCAATATTCAAGTTACATAGAGGTGAGGGGGTATGGTTGTAAGGGCATGGGCCATCATCGCTAATAGAAATACACAAGAAAAATCCCCCAATATCATTATATCCCATTGGATTATAGCGTAAAGTCATGTATAAACAGAAATAAACAGAATTATATATACAAAATATAACAAATTTATTATAACATTTTAAAAAACGACATACAACAAGAAAAGACTGGTGTGCAATTAAAAAGAACCATAGGTACATCACAGAAGATCAGGTAAATGCATATAATCTCCTTACCGTTATATGGTGAGTATTTGGTGTGGTATTCTCCACATGAAAACATGCAATCCGGATTTACCCTGGGGTCGCAATGTGTCTCTTGTACACAATAGCCACTTCCCAAGGATCCAATTTCTTGTCCTGCATAGGGTCCACCCCCCCTCGGGGGGGAGGGGGGGAGATTGGAATGAAAGGATACTCCAGCTTGAGATGCAGTGGATTTTCAACCTATCCGCCATCTCTCCACCTGGCCTGAACAAGGCCACTAATTACAAACCATTTTTGGAGGGCTTTGTATCTGGGGGTTCGAAATATACAGGATAATACTTTTTTTTATTTCTCTTTGTTTTTTGTACATTTTTCTTTCCTATTCCTTCCTTGTCATTTCTGTCAAAATAGACATGCTGTATAGTTGTGATGCTTTTGATATGTGTATATTTTTTGCTGCATACACATGGATGTACATGGTGTTCTTTTTGATGTATATCTGTATTGCATATTAATTTTTTTTTAGCCAACTGTGTCTGTCCACACTCTCTCAAAGGGGTTATCTATTGTGCCTGCTATTGTCCTTCTTAATCCCTTGTGAGAACAATGCCATGTGTGTATAAGCCACCCACGGGCTCTTATAAACCAGGGGGGTGGCACCATTCCATCTTTATGAGGCTGTGGTCCGCTCTTGAACACTGGTGTCCCAAGCGATGGTCCCACGGATTGGTTTTGCCTCTCTATGTGCGTGGGTGTGTGTACGACGTGCAACTCTGTCCAGTCCCTTTGAGCAGGGCTGATGCTGCGCGCCGTGGATACAGGGAACCAGCCTGGAACGCACGCACTCTTTTAGGTGGTGACGGACACACTTCCCACCCTCTCAGGTGGAGTTGTGTTGTCTGTTGGCTGCACCTATTGGCCCCCGGAATGTCCATATGTTAGCTCCATTTCCTCTTTTCTCTCTCTCCCTCCCCCTCCTCTAGGTGGGTGGAGATAGCTCAGGTTATCAATTAACTCAGATTGAGTTAATTGATAACCTGGCTCTATTTAAAGATTGTTGCTGGAGTTAATTATTCTCCATTCTAACCACACAGCAGCTCAGGAGGCTGTTTTGTGTCTCTCTTGCTGCCATACCAAATATTCACCATATAACGGTAAGAAGATTATATGCATTTACCTGATCTTCTGTGATGTTACTATCTTGTAGGCTTGTGCAATTCGTTTCGTAACGAATCAAAATTCGTCCGAATTTAGCAACTTTCGGGCATTCGGAAGCATTCGAATTTCCGAACAAAGCAATTACGAATAAAACCGAATCCGAAATAAATTATACCGCAAAATAGCGAATGCCCGAATGTCTTCGGCATAATTCGTTATGAAAAAAGTTAGGAATGTACGAATCCATTCGAAGCACAATAACACTCTGCTCTGCTCTCTGCTTCTCCCTCACCGTGCTGAACTCCCTCTCAAAATGGTGTACAGGGGCAGAGGCTATAGCCGCATGTAAAAAACGAAAGTAAAATACGAGATTTCGAATCCATTCGAAGCACAATAACACTCTGCTCTGCTCTCTGCTTCTCCCTCACCGTGCTGAATCCTCTCAAAATGGTGTACAGGGGCGGAGCCTATAGCCGCATGTAAAAAACGAAAGTAAAATACGAGATTTCGAATCGTTACAAATAACCGCTATGTATTTAGAAAAGTACAAATCCATTCGAAGCACATTAGGCATAATAGGCAGCGTCGTTGTGAGAGAGACACGGAAAATTACGAATCAACGAACCCAAAAAAAGTTACGAAAGTAGGAGTTGTGTCCAGAATCAACGAAAAACAACGTACTCTACCGAAAGTACGAATTATAAAGCAACAAAAAATTCAACGAAAAATGTCGCTTGCGAAAATACGAAACACAAAAAATCCCGTCTAGCAAAATTACGAATGATTACGAATCAACAGGACCGAAAAGAAACGAACCGAAACTAAACAAATTTTTCCGTTGTGCACAAGAAGCGAACCGAAACGGAACAAATTTTTCCGTTGTGCACAAGTCTACTATCTTGTATTTGAGCACTATGTCTCTGTAATTGAGACATAAGTTATTATCTTTTTCCATTTTTCTTTTTGTTTTAAACTATATTTGTTTTTGGTTTATTTCCTTGCCATACAGGCTTGTTGCTATCCTATATCGGTTCTTGTATTTGGCCTCATTTGGCTTTTAAATCCATGTTGTCTGGTGTACTTATGCTCTGTATCATCTTAGGACATGTAAGTGTACTGTGTGTATATTTATTGCAATGTAAACAAATATATGTTTACAACATATATTATATATTTTTGTTTGTTTAAAAAACAAATATCCTTCTTCTTTCTAGCAATCCCCCGAAGAAGGAATTCTTTATTTTGAAACGCGTTGGTATTTCACGATTTGCAGCAGTTTTCGTCTAGCTGTAATATGCCTATACCATCATGATAATATTTGCATCTTTGTTATGTATCTATGGTTATTTTTTAATTGCACACCAGTCTTTTCTTGTTGTATGTCAGTTTTTTGAAAATGTTATAATACATTTGTTATATTTTGTATATATGTAGCGCCCTCACCCACTTTCTCCCTTCTTCTTCTTGGCTGGTTAACTCATCTAGGGGGACCAGGGAGAGAGGTGAAGTGCTGCCACCAGCTCGCACCTCATATGTGTGTAGAGGTTTGAGCTAAGATCTTTACCTTCGGGTCTGTGTCCCTGTCCGGAGATTCCACTTCAAATATGACAGGTAGATAGGTGAATGTAGAACACTTTGCTCCCAGAAAAGTAAGCCCACACCAGGTGACAGTACAACATCTATATTTATTTCCGCAGAGATAAATATACCTCTTTGCAAGCAGACAGGTTGATACAAACACGATCTTGGTGGGGAGAGGGTTCAGGCACAATCCTTTCAGATCAGAGAAGCTGTTAGGAGTAACAAAAATACAAACAATATTCGCGCTACTAACACATATAAGCAGCTACAATACCTGTGGAGAAGGGCAAAAAACAAACAATATACAAAAAATGTAGCGCTATGTGTGAAAATAAAGATAAAAATAACACCCAAGTGCAGTGCTCTAAATGACTTAAATCACAAAGATTCTATAAATGAGTCCAACTGTGAAAAATAGTAAGTTAGAAAAAGTCTCTGATGACCAAAACGTGGATGTTGCTGAAACTTCCAAAACAGAATGGTGACCTTTCAAAAAACAAGTGACTTGTAACGTAACCACCACCACATGGAGGGGAGGCTTACCGGATGAAATGGACCCAATAGACGTACGTCCGTAGGGTCAAACAGGCTTGGTATATGTATATCCGTACATATGGGATCCCAGTTGGCACTGCACACATATATATCCAAAATCCGGAACAAGTGATGACACCAGATATCCAAGCTCGATGGATAGTAAAATGGCTCACATAGGAGTCATGGAGGAAAAAAGAAGGAGAGGGCACATAGCGTAATACCGTAAAGGATATTTAATAAATGTGGGTAAATACACTTACATTCAATCCATGAACATAGCGCTTTGCAAAACACTCAGTGGCAGCAGTGGAGTCTCCCGACGTGTTTCGCAATAACTTGCATCGTCTGGGGTGTGCCTCCACTGTTGCCTGCATGTTATTTATAGATTTCAGGGGCCCCCTTGCATCCACCCATTGTGCAGTCACTTCCTGGAGATCAAAAATGGCGCTTGGGCGTGCGTTCCACGCCTCTCTATGAAATCCCCACATAGAGTATCAATCTCAAAATGGCGCTTGGGCGTGCGTTCCACGCCTCTCTATGAAATCCCCACATAGAGCGTCAATGTGTCCGAATATAGGAAGGTGATAATAGCAAGAAGGGGGAGGAGGGAGGGGCCACTTACTATGTTAGACTATTGGCCTGTTCATCCATGCCTAACACAGAGGAGAACCGGCCCATGAAAACAAGCATAGAGCATAGCCGAGCGTCCACCGTCGCGGCCATGACGTCACGCCCAAACCATGTGATGGGGTCACGTGACTATCAGGCAGCATCACAGACGTATGGACGTTCGTACCAGGTCGCGACGGCGTGATCGCATCATCCTGCAATAACGCCACGCCCCCCGGAACTAAATAGCTCTGCTTGTCAGATAGGTTGCGCTGCGCTCCACCGCCGTAAGGCGACGGAGAGCGTGAAACGCAAACAAATTCCAAAATGAATGGACTATAACTGGTCTGCGGAAGTATGACAAATTATCCAAATCAGGCCAGAAAGAGAAAAAAATTTCCTTAAAAAATACACAAGGCTAATAACTGCAAGTGTAACCACCTAATAATAGATTAAGATTGATTAATAAAAATCAACTTAAACTAAAAATATGTGTAAAATAATAACTGAATATGTAAAAATGATTATAGTTAAAAATAATTAAAATGAATTAAAAATGAGGTGTTAGTGGCAGAAAAGGGATAATTAATCCAATGTTAACTGCAGTTAACAATGTGATTAAATGCAGCAAGCATCTCTTGTATAAAGTTGGCTCTCACATTAGAACAGACAGGAACCTCAACCTGTCGAGGTCAATATTAGAGGAGAGCCCACATGCCTCAGAACAAAACTGCCCAATGGATGGACTAGGAGGTGATCCCAAATCGCAACATGCAACACCAAATACAACCATACAAAATACAGTAGATTATAGGCATATATTGAAATATATGTACCAAAAGATATTAAAAACCATCAAGAAAAGGCAAAAAAAAAAATATATTTTTTTTGATCCACAATCGCACAGAAACAACCATTACTAAGACTGGTCGATGAAGGAATTAATATCCCACTCGACATTTAAACCGGACGGCCTGTGTGTCTGTAATTGGTATATCCAATAGGTTTCCAGCTGGGACACACCCCTAATTTTGGGGGCACCCCTCCAAGGGGGGATGAAACGATCAATGATCAAAAATTGTGTACCAGCTGGATTTCTACTGTGATATAACCTATAATGTCTGGGCACCGTATGATTCACATCACCCCCTAAAATTAATGAAACATGTTCTCCTACTCTGACCGAAAAAGGCCTGATGGTACGACCCACGTATTGTTTGCCGCAAGGGCAAGTAATGAGATACACAATATACGTGGTAGAACATGTACAAAAATGTTTAATTGGGTATGACTTCCCTGTACTGGTGGACCTGAACTCTAAGGTCTTACCTCTTCCAGATGTATTGTATCTACATACACTACATTTTTTACAGGGATGATATCCTACCAGTTGATGAAAAAAGGAAGGACGTACCGGGGGATTAATGATGTTGGGTGCTATTTTACCCTGAAGAGTAGGTGCACCCCTAAAGACCACTTTAGCCTGTTCAGGTAAAACTGTACCAAGGATGTTGTCATTCTTCAAAATATCCCAGTGCTTCGCTATAATGGCTTTCACTTGTTTATGTTGCACAGAGAAGGAAGTGAGCATTGCCCATTTAAAGGTGTTATTAGGTTCACCTTTCTGTTTAACCTCTAGCAAGGAGCATCTGTCAGTCTCCAGTACCTGTCCGAGATCGCTATCGATACTGACAGGATCATAGCCCTTATCGATAAAGCGTTTTTTCAGGATCTCGGCTTGAGTCAGGAAGATGTTCATATCAGTACAATTCCTCCTCAATCTGAGAAACTGGCTGCGCGGGACAGACCTCAACCAAGATTTGTGATGACAACTATCCTGCGGAATATATCCGTTCCGGTCAGTTTTCTTAAAGTGCGTTTGAAAACAAAACTGACGATCTCGGATACTAATCTCCAAATCCAAGAACTGAATCCTTTCATGGCTGGCAGTATATGAAAGAGAAATCCCTCTGTCATTGGCATTAAGATGGTCCATAAAGATTTCAAGTGATGCCAAACTGCCACTCCATAGGAGGAGGATGTCGTCAATATACCTAGCCCAAAACACCAAATGCTGGGTGTTATAAGTATAGACAACATCCTCCTCCCATTTAGCCATGAAGAGGTTGGCCAAACTAGGGGCGTATTTCGCCCCCATGGCCACACCTCTTAGCTGGAGATAAAAGTTATCATTAAACCAGAAGTAGCTACTTCTCGTAGCAAACTCCAACAATTCCATGATGAACTCTCGTTGGAAGGGGGCTAATATTTCCTCCTTCTCTAGGAAATATTGTACAGCCTCTAGCCCCTTGCTATGTGGGATACATGTATATAGCGAGGCTACATCTGCTGTCACCAGAATGTAGTCACCTCCTATATTGGTATCCTGAAGTTTTCTAATAGTAGCCCCGGTGTCCGCTAGATAAGATGGCACGCGCTTGACTAACGGTTGAAGATAATGGTCAATATAGCGGCCAATTCTAGATGTGACGGAGTTAATCCCGCTCACAATTGGACGACTGGGTGGATGCACAGGATCTTTATGGACCTTCGGTAGATAGTAAATGGTTGGTATCCTAGGGACCGTAGGAACCAAAAACGCCTTTTCTTTTTTGTTTAAAATGTTTCTAGAGAAACCGCTGTCAACCAAGCTCTGAAGTTCAGCTTTAAACCTGGAGGTGGGATTGGTGGACATCTGTTGGTAGGTATTGGGTTCATGTAAAATCCTGAACATTTCTTGTTCATAATCGGATTTGTCCAGAACCACTATGCCTCCACCTTTGTCCGCAGGGCGGATCACCAAGTCCTTGTTGGAACACAAGGACTTGAGGCCCACACTGGACACAGTTTGGCGAGAGCATCGCCTCTCAGGGATTTCTGATAAGTCTTTCAGTACTAAATCTCTGAAAATACTAACAGAGGGTGCTACAGGGACAGGGGGATTGAACAACGACGGGTTGGATAGGCCCGAGTGTACCGTCCCAAACGCAGCTGCCCTGTCCTCACTCACAATGGGATTGGTGATGAGGTACCGTTGTATATTAACCTTACGAACATATTTTTGTATGTCGATAAAAGTACCAAACTTATCTAGTTTCTTTGGAGGGGCAAACTTGAGGCCTTTATCCAAAACTGATAATTCTTCAGGGGTAAACTCTTTGGTACTCAAATTAAAAACGCCTTGGCCTTTTAAACTCTCCTTCTTTTTCCTCTTCTGAACTCTCTGCCCCCCTCTGGTCCCTCTCTTGGATCCGAACCTCTTTGACGAGTATCTGGGACCTCGTGAAAATACCGTGTGTTATGGCTTTGTTGGTTAGAATAGCCAGGACTATGGTAAGAGAATTCGGGAGGGTACCTAGTACGTGTATGATAGCTGTCATCACGTATCTCCGCCAGAGGGGCGAATCTATTATAAGTGGGAATGGAAGGGGGACCATAATAAGGTGTATGATCATGATGGAATGATGGAACGGCTCTCTGTCGAGCTGGAGAGACGTTATATGAATAATCATCATACCCATGATGAGGGCCACTATGATGATATGAGTGACCCCTAGATGAACCTCTGGCCCCTCTAGTTCCCCTGGACTTACCCCTGCCCCATTGGTGAGTGGGGGTGCGGGGATTTCTGGATGTGGGTGCTCGAGGCAAGCCCCCTTGTGAGCTAAACAAAGGGGCTGGGACATTGGATACACTCGCGGGCTGGGTTAGTGTTGGACCATTCATAGGGGCCTGGGCAGAACTGTTTAAAGAGGGAGTAGAATCCATCTCTGCTCCGAGAGATCTCGGGAATAACTTCTGCCATCCAAACACAGTATTATTCCTATAATCTCCAGCATCCCTAGAGTATTTCTTGTGTTTTTTTAACTTCTGATCTCTATCCTCTTTCTCGAGATGACTCTGTAGGCCGGCGGACAGAGAGAGATACTCAAGAGATTGTTTGTATGAAAAAAGTTTCTCCTTGAGTTCTTTGATTTCTCTATCCAACTCCGCCAATCTCACCTTCTTCCTAGAGATCAGAACACCCAAAAATTTGATCCCGGCATCATTGAAATAATTGAACCAGGAATCAATCTCTAGATCTCCCTGCTGGGGTTGGACCTCCCAGCGGAGACTTCTAGGAACCATACGATCTACTAGGTATTGCTCCAAGAAGACCAAGTCCCATTGCAGATGTAGTTCTGAGGACATAACATTTTTAAGTCTGGTGAATAAACCTCCTAACTCTGTGTCACTATCGGTGGTGGAAAACACACCTTCAGTGTTAACAGTGCGAGAAGCTCTGTAATCAAACACATCCATAACAGGGTGTGTGATAAACAGAGTAAGTAGCTGCAGCAAATATACTCAAATCCAAAGGCAAAACAAAAATACAAACAATATTCGCGCTACTAACACATATAAGCAGCTACAATACCTGTGGAGAAGGGCAAAAAACAAACAATATACAAAAAATGTAGCGCTATGTGTAAAAATAAAAATAAAAATAACACCCAAGTGCAGTGCTCTAAATGACTTAAATCACAAATGTCCCACCCAATGTCCCAGCCCCTTTGTTTAGCTCACAAGGGGGCTTGCCTCGAGCACCCACATCCAGAAATCCCCGCACCCCCACTCACCAATGGGGCAGGGGTAAGTCCAGGGGAACTAGAGGGGCCAGAGGTTCATCTAGGGGTCACTCATATCATCATAGTGGCCCTCATCATGGGTATGATGATTATTCATATAACGTCTCTCCAGCTCGACAGAGAGCCGTTCCATCATTCCATCATGATCATACACCTTATTATGGTCCCCCTTCCATTCCCACTTATAATAGATTCGCCCCTCTGGCGGAGATACGTGATGACAGCTATCATACACGTACTAGGTACCCTCCCGAATTCTCTTACCATAGTCCTGGCTATTCTAACCAACAAAGCCATAACACACGGGATTTTCACGAGGTCCCAGATACTCGTCAAAGAGGTTCGGATCCAAGAGAGGGACCAGAGGGGGGCAGAGAGTTCAGAAGAGGAAAAAGAAGGAGAGTTTAAAAGGCCAAGGCGTTTTTAATTTGAGTACCAAAGAGTTTACCCCTGAAGAATTATCAGTTTTGGATAAAGGCCTCAAGTTTGCCCCTCCAAAGAAACTAGATAAGTTTGGTACTTTTATCGACATACAAAAATATGTTCGTAAGGTTAATATACAACGGTACCTCATCACCAATCCCATTGTGAGTGAGGACAGGGCAGCTGCGTTTGGGACGGTACACTCGGGCCTATCCAACCCGTCGTTGTTCAATCCCCCTGTCCCTGTAGCACCCTCTGTTAGTATTTTCAGAGATTTAGTACTGAAAGACTTATCAGAAATCCCTGAGAGGCGATGCTCTCGCCAAACTGTGTCCAGTGTGGGCCTCAAGTCCTTGTGTTCCAACAAGGACTTGGTGATCCGCCCTGCGGACAAAGGTGGAGGCATAGTGGTTCTGGACAAATCCGATTATGAACAAGAAATGTTCAGGATTTTACATGAACCCAATACCTACCAACAGATGTCCACCAATCCCACCTCCAGGTTTAAAGCTGAACTTCAGAGCTTGGTTGACAGCGGTTTCTCTAGAAACATTTTAAACAAAAAAGAAAAGGCGTTTTTGGTTCCTACGGTCCCTAGGATACCAACCATTTACTATCTACCGAAGGTCCATAAAGATCCTGTGCATCCACCCGGTCGTCCAATTGTGAGCGGGATTAACTCCGTCACATCTAGAATTGGCCGCTATATTGACCATTATCTTCAACCGTTAGTCAAGCGCGTGCCATCTTATCTAGCGGACACCGGGGCTACTATTAGAAAACTTCAGGATACCAATATAGGAGGTGACTACATTCTGGTGACAGCAGATGTAGCCTCGCTATATACATGTATCCCACATAGCAAGGGGCTAGAGGCTGTACAATATTTCCTAGAGAAGGAGGAAATATTAGCCCCCTTCCAACGAGAGTTCATCATGGAATTGTTGGAGTTTGCTACGAGAAGTAGCTACTTCTGGTTTAATGATAACTTTTATCTCCAGCTAAGAGGTGTGGCCATGGGGGCGAAATACGCCCCTAGTTTGGCCAACCTCTTCATGGCTAAATGGGAGGAGGATGTTGTCTATACTTATAACACCCAGCATTTGGTGTTTTGGGCTAGGTATATTGACGACATCCTCCTCCTATGGAGTGGCAGTTTGGCATCACTTGAAATCTTTATGGACCATCTTAATGCCAATGACAGAGGGATTTCTCTTTCATATACTGCCAGCCATGAAAGGATTCAGTTCTTGGATTTGGAGATTAGTATCCGAGATCGTCAGTTTTGTTTTCAAACGCACTTTAAGAAAACTGACCGGAACGGATATATTCCGCAGGATAGTTGTCATCACAAATCTTGGTTGAGGTCTGTCCCGCGCAGCCAGTTTCTCAGATTGAGGAGGAATTGTACTGATATGAACATCTTCCTGACTCAAGCCGAGATCCTGAAAAAACGCTTTATCGATAAGGGCTATGATCCTGTCAGTATCGATAGCAATCTCGGACAGGTACTGGAGACTGACAGATGCTCCTTGCTAGAGGTTAAACAGAAAGGTGAACCTAATAACACCTTTAAATGGGCAATGCTCACTTCCTTCTCTGTGCAACATAAACAAGTGAAAGCCATTATAGCGAAGCACTGGGATATTTTGAAGAATGACAACATCCTTGGTACAGTTTTACCTGAACAGGCTAAAGTGGTCTTTAGGGGTGCACCTACTCTTCAGGGTAAAATAGCACCCAACATCATTAATCCCCCGGTACGTCCTTCCTTTTTTCATCAACTGGTAGGATATCATCCCTGTAAAAAATGTAGTGTATGTAGATACAATACATCTGGAAGAGGTAAGACCTTAGAGTTCAGGTCCACCAGTACAGGGAAGTCATACCCAATTAAACATTTTTGTACATGTTCTACCACGTATATTGTGTATCTCATTACTTGCCCTTGCGGCAAACAATACGTGGGTCGTACCATCAGGCCTTTTTCGGTCAGAGTAGGAGAACATGTTTCATTAATTTTAGGGGGTGATGTGAATCATACGGTGCCCAGACATTATAGGTTATATCACAGTAGAAATCCAGCTGGTACACAATTTTTGATCATTGATCATTTCATCCCCCCTTGGAGGGGTGCCCCCAAAATTAGGGGTGTGTCCCAGCTGGAAACCTATTGGATATACCAATTACAGACGCACAGGCCGTCCGGTTTAAATGTCGAGTGGGATATTAATTCCTTCATCGACCAGTCTTAGTAATGGTTGTTTCTGTGCGATTGTGGATCAAAAAAAATTTTTTTTTTTTTTGCCTTTTCTTGATGGTTTTTAATATCTTTTGGTACATATATTTCAATATATGCCTATAATCTACTGTATTTTGTATGATTGTATTTGGTGTTGCATGTTGCGATTTGGGATCACCTCCTAGTCCATCCATTGGGCAGTTTTGTTCTGAGGCATGTGGGCTCTCCTCTAATATTGACCTCGACAGGTTGAGGTTCCTGTCTGTTCTAATGTGAGAGCCAACTTTATACAAGAGATGCTTGCTGCATTTAATCACATTGTTAACTGCAGTTAACATTGGATTAATTATCCCTTTTCTGCCACTAACACCTCATTTTTAATTAATTTTAATTATTTTTAACTATAATCATTTTTACATATTCAGTTATTATTTTACACATGTTTTTAGTTTAAGTTGATTTTTATTAATCAATCTTAATCTATTATTAGGTGGTTACACTTGCAGTTATTAGCCTTGTGTATTTTTTAAGGAAATTTTTTTCTCTTTCTGGCCTGATTTGGATAATTTGTCATACTTCCGCAGACCAGTTATAGTCCATTCATTTTGGAATTTGTTTGCGTTTCACGCTCTCCGTCGCCTTACGGCGGTGGAGCGCAGCGCAACCTATCTGACAAGCAGAGCTATTTAGTTCCGGGGGGCGTGGCGTTATTGCAGGATGATGCGATCACGCCGTCGCGACCTGGTACGAACGTCCATACGTCTGTGATGCTGCCTGATAGTCACGTGACCCCATCACATGGTTTGGGCGTGACGTCATGGCCGCGACGGTGGACGCTCGGCTATGCTCTATGCTTGTTTTCATGGGCCGGTTCTCCTCTGTGTTAGGCATGGATGAACAGGCCAATAGTCTAACATAGTAAGTGGCCCCTCCCTCCTCCCCCTTCTTGCTATTATCACCTTCCTATATTCGGACACATTGACGCTCTATGTGGGGATTTCATAGAGAGGCGTGGAACGCACGCCCAAGCGCCATTTTGAGATTGATACTCTATGTGGGGATTTCATAGAGAGGCGTGGAACGCACGCCCAAGCGCCATTTTTGATCTCCAGGAAGTGACTGCACAATGGGTGGATGCAAGGGGGCCCCTGAAATCTATAAATAACATGCAGGCAACAGTGGAGGCACACCCCAGACGATGCAAGTTATTGCGAAATGCGTCGGGAGACTCCACTGCTGCCACTGAGTGTTTTGCAAAGCGCTATGTTCATGGATTGAATGTAAGTGTATTTACCCACATTTATTAAATATCCTTTACGGTATTACGCTATGTGCCCTCTCCTTCTTTTTTCCTCCATGACTCCTATGTGAGCCATTTTACTATCCATCGAGCTTGGATATCTGGTGTCATCACTTGTTCCGGATTTTGGATATATATGTGTGCAGTGCCAACTGGGATCCCATATGTACGGATATACATATACCAAGCCTGTTTGACCCTACGGACGGACGTCTATTGGGTCCATTTCATCCGGTAAGCCTCCCCTCCATGTGGTGGTGGTTACGTTACAAGTCACTTGTTTTTTGAAAGGTCACCATTCTGTTTTGGAAGTTTCAGCAACATCCACGTTTTGGTCATCAGAGACTTTTTCTAACTTACTATTTTTCACAGTTGGACTCATTTATAGAATCTTTGTGATTTAAGTCATTTAGAGCACTGCACTTGGGTGTTATTTTTATTTTTATTTTTACACATAGCGCTACATTTTTTGTATATTATAAGCTGTTAGGAGTACACAACAACTTTTGGGGCACGGTCGCTGCCACCGACCATGAGGTTGGTCCCTGCCACAGACCGGGTGAACGATGAGGCCTCTGCCACAGACCTTTGGATAGGCCTCTGCCACCGACCTGATGTAGCTGGGTCTTTGCAAAGACCATAGAACATGGACTACCTTCTAATGGCGACCCCTGTTAGGGAGATGATCCATCCCGGATGGTCCCCAGTTGCCTGCGCTGTCACCAGCCATTGCTGCGCTGGATCTTCAGGTCAGGTCACCTCCCTGGTTCTCCTCGCCCGAGACTCGGGTCCCCTCACTCGGTGGGCCCCTAGGTATCTTCTCCCATACGGGACCCAGTCGAAGGTACTGGGCCCCAGGCCTCGGCTAGTACCTCACCCCAGGCTTAAGGTGCCTGGGATGGAACTCGAACTCCCTCGCACCCAGGCCGAGGGCACCCGGGCGTGGACGAAGAGAACAGCAGCCTCCAGGCTAAAGGTGCCTGGGGCTCGGACCTTGTGCGCAAGATGTCCGCCCCTTTATACCCTCTCCCAGCAGGCACAGCGGGTTCCCCGCCCCGCTGTACTACTGCCGCGAGTGGACACAAAGGGCACGGCCCTACAATTGATGGTTCAACCCCAGCCCAAGGCGACAGCGCCACCCAGGGGCCGCAGGGAACTGAACACCATTATATCCTCCACGAACCAAAATAGCCATAGATCCCTAATAATTAATGCATCTGGGCCATACTATCGCCCAGACACTCCCCCTAAATGTTGACACCCGCTACATATATATTTCTGTTTATACATGACTTAACTTTTTTCTTTGGGCCATTATATTGGGGGATTTTTCTTGCGTAACCAATCAAGACATGGCCGTCCACCTAAACTAACAGGCCAAGCAAGGAGAGCATGTAAAAGAGAAGCAGCCAATAGGCCCATGGTAACTCTGGAGGAGCTGCAGAGATTCATAGCTCAGGTGGGAGAATCTGTCCACAGGACAACTCTTAGTCGTGCACTCCACAAATCTGGCCTTTATGGAAGAGTGGCAAGAAGAAAGTAATTATGAAAGAAAGCCATAAGAAGTACCATTTGCAGTTTGTGAGAATCCATGCGGGGGACACAGCAAACACGTGGAAGAAGGTGTTCTGGTCAGATGAGACCAAAATTAAATTTTTTGGCCTAAAAGCAAAATGTTATGTATGGCAGAAAACTAACACTGCATATAACTGTGAACACACCATACCCACAGTTAAACATGGTGGTGGCAGCATCATATCATGGGGATGCTTTTCTTCAGCAGGGACAGAGAAACTGGTCAGAGTTGAGGAGAAGATGGATGGAGCCAAATACAGGGCAATCTTAGAAGAAAACCTGTTAGAGTCTCCAAAAGACTTGAGACTGGGGTGGAGGTCCACCTCCCAGCAGGACGACCCCAAACATACAGAGCTACAATGGAATGGTTTAGATCAAAGCATGTTCATGTATTAGAATGGCCCAGTCAAAGTCCAGACCTAAATCAAATTGAGAATCTGTGGCAAAACTTGAAAATTGCTGTTCACAGACGCTCTCCATCCAATCTGACAGAGCTTGAGCTATCTTGTAAAGAAGAATGGGCAAAAAATTCACTCTCTAGATGTGCAAAGCTGGTAGAGACATACCCAGAAAGATTTGCAGCTGTAATTGCAGCGAAATGTGGTTCTACAAGTATTGACTCAGGGGGGCTGAATACAAATGCATTCCACACTTTTCAAATATGTATTTGTATTTGTAAAAAAAAACATTTATAATTTTCCATCCACTTCACAATTATGTGCCACTTTGTGTTGGTCTATCACATAAAATCCCAATAAAATATATTTACGTTTTTGGTTGTAACATGACAAAATTTGGAAAATTTCAAGGGGTAGGAATACTTTTTCAATGCACTGTATATGCTGCTTTCCTTCTTTGAAAAACACAGTGACCATACTTCTCTCTCTCATTGAAAAAACATCAGTTTCAGCTTGAAAAGAAGAAGAATTTTTTAGCCACTCAGAAAAGGCGCATGCTGAACTGGCCAAATTTTGATCCATGTATGGCCGGCTTAATGCTCTGTATGAGATATACTTGAGCCATTAAAAATTCACACTACCATTTATTCCACCACATATTAAATTTATACTTAATGCATGGAAAAATGTAAAACTGAAATCCCAAGAAAATCACAGTTCACCAAGAAACACAACATGTTTTCTCAGGCTTTATAGTGCCCATGGCTTTTTATCATGTTGCTTGATATTATTTATTTCTCGTACATCACGGGACACAGAGCGACATAGTCATTACTAATGGGTTATATAGATACCTTCAGGTGCTGGCACTGGCAACTTCCAAAACCGGGAGTACCCTCCCCTATATAAGCCCCTCCCATCCGGGAGCACCTCAGTTTTTTGCCAGTGTCTAAGGTGTTGGCCAAGAAGTAACATGTGTTTTTCACTGAGCTTGCGTACAGGTTCTTTTGGGCCTCAGTAAGCTATTCCGGATCCGACCAAAAAAGCTTCATAGCTAAACGGTCGGTACCCGGGCCTTGCAAGAGAAGAGCAAGGTTTTGCCTGTAATGCCTCTCTTAGGAGGGCTGGACCCTGGGATCCAGAGCTCTGGTCATACCCACGACCAAGATGTTTTCTGTGCAGGGTGCTATACAGGTCCAGGGGAGTGGAATCCTTGGGAACCCGGTCCCTGAAGGTTTGATTACAATGCCTGCCGTGATAGGTGAAGTTTGGGCTTCTGTGGACCAAACAGAGTCCTGCGGCGAGGAAAAGGTAAGTGGGGGCCCTCGGGAACTTGGTTCTATTGAGGGACCCCCAAGCCTATTTTGTCTTTCTGCCTGTTACCTAAGGTATTCCCGCTAATATTCTGTGTATGCCTGTTACTACTGAGAAAATGTAAAAATTTTAATAGTAGGCAAGAAAAAAAAAAAAAAATTTAAGACCGCGGTACCTGTGTTAGACACTAGAGGCCGCTATGGTTCTTTTTCTTGTAATGTGGATTTTTTTCTTCCAGAATCAAATCCAGGCAGTTGGTATGTTCTCTCCTGGGAAGCTGTCTCCTCTGCCCTGTTGCTGCGCTCATCCATCCCCGGGCCCTGCGGCAAAGGGACCCTGGCTCCCATCTAGCTCCTTATTGTTTTCAAAAAAGGCGCCGAAGGCACACGTGCACGCGCCTCTATTCATAGAGGCGATCTGGAAAAAGGGGCGGAGCGGGTGGATGACGCTCAGGTGTGCGCTACTGCGCATGTGCGGGCGTCCAGCGTGTTTTAAAGCACATTATAGCTGGCTATTGAAGTGCACAGACAGAGCTAGCAACAGTATAAAGGCACACAGAGGCGGTTGATGCAGGCATCCCCTAGAAAGGCACTTTAGTAGACACCAACTGTGATATAGCAGCAATTGTGCTAGACTATTCTCAGTAAAAGTGGTGTATTACGGCTGGAATACCTCAGCTTTAGGCTTAGGAATATGCCGTCCAGAAGCTCCGGAACTGAATCTTCCAGGAAGCGAAGGGGGTCTCATCGGGCTCTGAGGATCTTGGGCATGCTTCTGCTGCACCAGTCTCCCCTGAAGTTCAGAGGTAAGTGATCGTAGAGACCCCGCAGGGGTACTTGGTACTGTGGCTGTCCTCAGTTCACCTGCTCCTGTGTATGTAACAGAGGAGGTTTTTTTCAGCTCTGGGAGGATTAGAGAGAGATTGTCAACATTGATCGCTGCCTCCCTGTCAGGGAAAGCATGCCCGATCTCCGCCTCCTCCTTCAGAGTGCCTGTTAGCAGAGCAACAGTCCCATACAGGGATCGACCTGCCTGAAGGGGATCAGGATGAGGTTGATTCTGTTATAGAGGAATCAACAGTGGGGGAACCTTTTCTCAGCATCTCAAGCTGAAAGATTATGGGTTCAGTCTCTGACTAACATGGTCCGATCAGCATTTAAAAATGCACCTTGCGGAACCATCAACCACTACTGTATCCTCGTTGGGGTCGCTAGAAGCCCCCAGACTGTCTGTTCTTTTCCACTTCACCCTTTACTGAAAGGGCTTATTTACCAGGATTGGGAACGTCCTGAGAAAATATTTATTCCCCCAAGAGATTTCCGGTGGTCTATCCCATGGAGGATAAGTTCATCAAAAAATGGAAGGTCCCTACAGTGGACGCAGCCATCTCTTGTATGTATAAATCACTGACATGTCCAGTGGATAATGTCCAAATGTTCAAGAACCCAATAGATAAAAGATTGGAGTCCTTATGAAAGTCTGCTTCTTTCTACAGCAAGCTTGGTGACACAACCAGCAGTGAGGTCTGCTAAGCAGTGAAGGATCAGTTGAAACAGGTCTTGAGGGACTTGACAGATCAGCAGGCCTTGCCCTAGCTGATCTACCTAGAGCCTTAGGCTTTGCGGTTGACGCCATAAAGGATTCAGTCCATCAGGCCTCCCGCCTTACGCTGTCTATAGTACATATGCGTAGGCTTCTATGGCTCAAAAACTGGTCTGCTGAAGCTCCCTGTAAAGAATGGCTGGTTAGCGTCCCATTTCATGGTGAACGCTTATTCAGGGAAAACCTGGACAAATATATCCAGAAAATTTCCAGCGGTAAAAATACGCTCTTGCCGGTTAAAAACAGAGTTAGAGGTCCCTCTTTAAGAGGCCTGCTTCTCCAGTCCCTGGGGCATCGGCTGTGTAACAGTTCCGACGGCCTCCTCGGTCAATTCCTGGGGGTAAAAAACAGGGACAATAGTAGGGTAATGAGAAACCCTGGGTCAGGGGAGGTACAAAACCTCCCCCAAAGTTAAATTCATTGAAGGGTTGCCCCCACTCAGTCGGGTGGGGGGAGGACTCCAGTTGTTCGCAAGAGACCTGGCGGGACACGATCAAAACAGATAGGTGCTCTCCGCAGTATATTTGGGATACAGTTTGGAGTTAAAAGACTCTCCTCCTTCCCATTTTTGAGGTCAAACGTGCCAAGGGATCCCCGGAAGAGAGAGTCCCTCCTGTTGGCACTAGAACAACTATTGCTCCAAGGAGTAATTATGGAGGTTCCCCTGGAAGAATGAGGGTTCGGGTTTTACTCAAACCTCTTTACAGTCCCGAAGCAAACGCGGACGGGAGGCCCATATTAATTCTAAAAGGGCTAAACAAATTCCTGTATATCAGGACTTTCCGATGGAGTCGATCCGATCGGTGGCCACTGCCCTACAAGGGGAGGATTGGTTAGCCGCGATCGACATCAAAGATGCTTATTTGCACATTCCCATCTTTCCAGTCCACCAAAAATTTCTACGCTTTGCAGTAGAAGGGCGCCATTTTCAGTTCAGAGCCTTACCCTTCGGTCTGGCCACAGCACCACGAGTGTTCACAAAAATTCTGGCCCTTTATTGGCCAATCTAAGAACACAAGGTGTAATGATAATGGCATATCTAGATGACTTGTTGCTGATAGACCACTCAGTGAAAAAACTAGACGTGGTCGTTCACAATACAATCAAGTATCTGGAATCTCACGGTTGGATTATCAACCGAGACAAGTCAGCCCTAAAAACCAGTCAAAAGTCTGGAATACTTGGGGCTAAGGTTGGATTCAGGCCAGAGAAAAATATTCTTGCCTCGAGGAAAGGTGTTGTCTTTGAAAGAGTTGATCCACTTAGTGGGTACAAAAAAGACAGCCGTCCATACGCCTGTGCATGAGGCTGCTGGGAAAAATGGTGGCATCATTCGAAGCAGTACCCTACGGTCAATTCCATTCAAGGAATTTGCAAGGGGCCATACTGTCAGCCTGGAACAAAAAAGTTCAGGCCCTAGACTTACAATGTCCTTGTCCCCTTCCGTTCGCAAGAGCCTCCGTTGGTGGTTGGTTCCCCAGAATCTGGAAAGAGGGAAATCCTTCAGTCCGATTTCTTGGAAGGTGGTCACTACAGATGCCAGCCTTATAGGCTGGGGAGCAGTACTGGAGCAATGGTCTCTCCAGGGCAGATGGTCGGATGCAGAAAAGGCCCTGCCCATCAATCTCTTAGAGATACGAGCAGCCCGGTATGCCCTAGTAGCATGGACATCCAAACTCCAAGGGTCCCCTGTCAGAATTCAATCAGACAATGCCACAGCAGTGGCATATATCAATCATCAGGGGGGCACCAGGAGTCGTGCAGCCCAGAGGGAAGTAAATTACATCCTGAAATGGGCAGAAAGATATGTCCCAGCCATATCTGCGGTATTCATTCCAGGAGTGGAGGATTGGAAGGCGGACTTTCTAAGTCGCCAGCAATTATGCCCAGAGGAATGGTCCCTTCACCCCGAGGTTTTCTGGACAATATGTCAGCGGTGGGGAACATCGGATGTAGATCTTCTAGCATCCAGATTCAACGCAAAGGTGGACAGGTTTGTCTCTCGGACAAGGGATCCCCTAGCTTGTGGCTCGGATGCCCTAGTGTTCCCTTGGGATCAGTTCAAGCTGATATATGCATTCACACCGCCACAATGGTTACCTCGATTACTCCGCAGAATCAGGGTAGAAAAGAAACCAGTGATTCTGGTGGCTCCAGCGTGGCCCCGAAGAGCGTGGTACGCGGAGATTGTAAAATGTCAGTGGGGAGTCCTTGGACTCTCCCACGTCGTCCGGACCTGCTTTCGCAAGGACCGATATACCACCCTTCCTTACCAGCCCTAGGTTTGACGGCCTGGCTATTGAAGCCCACATTCTAAAAAAGAGAGGGCTCTCTAATCCTGTGGTATCTACCATGATCAATGCCAGGAAGCCGTTATCCAGGCAGATCTACTATAGAATCTGGAAGGCGTACATCGCGTGGTGTGAGGCCAAGAAATGGCATCCACATAAGTACGTAATAGGTAGGAGTCTGGACTTCCTACAGTGGGCTGTAGATAGGAAGCTTGCCTTGAGTACTATCAAAGGTCAGTTTTCGGCCTTGTCAATATTTTTTCAAAGGCCCTTGGCTTCGCATTCACTAGTCAAAGCCTTTAGATAAGGAGTGATGCGTATTAGTCCTCCGGTTAATATTCCCATATGTCCATGGGATCTAAACCTGGTTCTGTCGGTTCTACAGAAACAACCATTTGAACCATTACAGCATAGTTCCTTGGTTCTTCTCACCAGGAAATTGTTTTTTCTAGTAGCCATTTGTTCGGCTAAAAGAGTGTCGGAATTAGCAGCTATGTCCTGTAAAGAGCCATATCTGGTTATCCATAAGGACAGAGTAGTGTTACGTCCTCATCCAGCCTTTCTTCCTAAGGTGGTATCAAGGTTTTCTTTTGAACCAAGATGTGGTTCTTCCTTCTTTTTTCCCCAAACCTAGTTCGGTAGAGAAAAAGTTATTGCATTCTTTGGATGTAGTAAGAGCAGTTAAAGCTTATCTAAAAGCCACTGCTCAGATTCGCAGAACGGATACTTTGTTTATTCTGCCGGAAGGCCCCAAAAAGGGTCAGGCAGTGTCAAAATCTACTTTAGCCAAGTGGATTCAACAGGTCATTATGCAAGCCTATGGCTTGAGAAGGAGGCCGCCTCCGTTCAAAGTTAGAGCGCACTCCACGAGAGCAGTTGGAACTTCATGGGCAGCGCATCACCAGGCCTCCCTGGCTCAAATCTGTAAGGCCGCAACATGGTCTTCAGTACACACGTTTACTAGGTTCTACCAGGTGGACGTTAGAAGTCAGGAGGATGTCGCCTTTGGGCGCAGTGTGTTGCAGGCCGCAAAAGATCCTCATGTCTGATAGCGCTCAGCTTATGTATGGTGTATCCCCCCCCTCGTTGGGCATTGCTTTAGGACATCCCATTAGTAATGACTATGTCGCTCTGTGTCCCGTGATGTACGAGAAAGAAAATAGGATTTTTATAACAGCTTACCTGTAAAATCCTTTTCTTGGAGTACATCACGGGACACAGAGCTCCCACCCCTCTTTAGGGACACTTATTGCTTTGCTACAAAACTGAGGTGCTCCCGGATGGGAGGGGCTTATATAGGGGAGGGTACTTCCGGTTTTGGAAGTTGCCAGTGCCAGCACCTGAAGGTATCTATATAACCCATTAGTAATGACTATGTCGCTCTGTGTCCCGTGATGTACTCCAAGAAAAGGATTTTACAGGTAAGCTGTTATAAAAATCCTATTATTTATGAGACAGCAGTAGACAAATTATGGTTCTAATACTAATAGACTTGACAGCTCCACTAAAATTATGATGGGTAAAATATGAATATAGCCTAGCATCATATTTATTAAAGAAGATGTAAACCCTAATTAAACATGTATTTTGCAAGAGTCTTGGTTACAGAGGGTACATTTGAGCACATTTGCATGCCTATATTTGTCTACATTTGTTGTCCAATTATTGTAGTCCAATCATTAGACCTTAAGATTCTAGTCAGCTATAATGTAGGTATTTGGCATGTAGAGATGACATATGCAAATGAGGATTTTAGGCTAAAACCCGTATTAGTTGTGTGTCAAATGTATGGAAAATGTGAATTTAGTAAACAAAACATTATCAAGTGCTGCGAGATTTCCACAAGGTATACAGTAATTAACAAATCACTGAAAAAGTAATGATTTTCTATTTGCAAATATCGGTACCAGTAATTGTAACTTTAAACATTTAAAAAATGGTGAATATTACTGAGGACTGAATTTGTCATTGGAAAAATGTAAATGATAGTTAAATAGCAGAGAACATGTGTGTACATCCGACCTGTGAATGTGTTGTAAACATAGTAAATTTGCAATTTACATTCAGCTGCAAAAAAAGTGGTGATTGGTTAGTGACTTGTAGTCAGCACTTCAGAAATCCTCAGACTTCCTAAGCAGTTACTATTCTTGGTTTGTGTTAATTGCTTAGTATCTGCATGTTATCCCTTTCACGCCTAAGCCTATTTCCCTTATATCCCTTTCACGCCTGCGCAGCGGTCTTTCAAACGCAATTTTTGGGAAAAAAGGACACTTTCATGAATTAAAAAAAAAAAACTGTAAAGTTAGCCCAATTTTTTTGTATAATGTAAAAGAGGATGTTACGCCGAGTAAATAGATACCAAAAATGTTATGCTTTGAAATTGCACGCACTTGTGGAATGGTGACAAACTATGGTACCTAAAAATCTCCATAGGTGACGGTTTAAATATTTTTTTTACGTTTACCAGGTTAAAGTTACAAGGGAGGTCTTTTGTTAGAATTATTTCTCTCACTCTGATGATCACGGCGATACCTCACATGTGTGATTTGAACACTATTTACAAATGCGGGCACGACTTACGTATGCGTTTTCTCTGCTGCGGGAGCACATGGGGACAGGGACACTTAAAAAAAAATAATCTAATTTATTTTATTTGTTTACATTGTCCCTTTAAAAAAAATAATAATAATCTGATCACTTTTATTGCTGTCACAAGGAATGCAAACATTCCTTGTGACAGTAATATGTGGTGACAGATGCTCTTTATGGAGGGATTGGGGGTCTAAAAGACCCCCAATCCCTCCTTTGCACTTAAAAGTATTCAGATTGCCAAAAACGGCGATTCTGAATACTGTGATTTTCTTAAAATCTGCGTCATTGGCAGCCAAGTAAACCGGAAGTGACGTTGTGATGTTGCTTCCATGTTTTTACATAGGAGAGTCGATCAAAGCCATTTCTGGTTTTGTTCCAGTCTCAGCCTAGGCGGCGGACACGCTGGATCGTGGATCAGGTCTTCCGGTGGGACGGGAGGCCCGGGAAGAGCGGCAGAAGGTGGCGGGAGGGGGGACGTCCCCTCCCGCTCCTCTAGGATAACAGCCGAGTGGCTTTTAGCCGCATCAGTTATCACTAAAAAGCTAACCGCTGGCTCTAAAAAACAGTACCACAGGCAGGCATCACCTCGGTTTAACGCCTTCAAGCCATGAACGCAAATTTGCGTACAGGCCGGCGCTAAGTGGTTAAACATTGACTTTCTGTTTGGGTAGGTTTCCTGTTAAAGTCTAAAATTCTGACAGACTGTCTTTACCTTTTAACTACCGTATATACTTGAGTATAAGCCGACTCGAGTATAAGCCGAGGTACCTAATGTTGCCTCAAAAAACTGGGAAAACTTACTGACTCGAGTATAAGCCGAGGGTCATCCTTACTGCTCCTATCCTCACTGTTCTCCTATCCTCACTGTTCTCCTATCCTCACTGTTCCCTAGCTCGCTATTTTACATTGTAAATCGTACCTGTAAAGAAGTTACGGCTGCGGCGTCCATTGTTCGAATTCCGCGGTCTCTTCCTGTTCCTTCCGTGATAGGCGGAGAGTGTCTGATGAGAATCGCCTATCACGATCATTCTCTCATCCTCAGTTTCCCAGCAGACACTGTGTTGGGTGTTCCGCCAATCACAGACGTCTGCTGGGAAACTGAGGATGAGAGAATGATCGTGATAGGCAATTCTCATCAGACACTCTCCGCCTATCACTGAAGGAACAGGAAGAGACCGCGGAATTCGAACGATGGACGCCGCAGCCACAACGTCTTTACAGGTACTATTTTCAATGTAAATTTTTTTGCTGACTCGAGTATAAGCCGAGGGGGGGGGGACTTTCAGCCCCAAAAAAAGGGCTGAAAATCTCGGCTTATACTCGAGTATATACGGTATGTTTTAGAATGTAAACTCAACTTAGCTCTGTTAGGGAAAGGTCAGATAAGAATAATTCTATACACTTCCTAAACTGCAGAATATGAAGTTAAAGCTGAACTGCAGGCAGATATAAAAGACACAAATTAATGCAGATCTATATTCAATAATGCATTATGCATATTTACCAAATGGGTGATTTATGAGGTGTCAATATGTTATATTTATTACAATCACAATCAAGGAGAAACTGCAACCACCAAAGATAGTAATTTTATGTTTATTTAGTATATTTCTGTTACCAAAGGTTGAATGGTAGATATACAGTATATATAGGGGAATAATAATATGTGAATGTAACAACTGTACTTTTTCTCTCTCTCGTTATATTTGGCCTAATTGAAAGCCTTTTTAAGGAGTAAACGTAATGGGACAGTCTCAAGGGGTGGTGTGCTCTGTGGTTGATATTGCACTCACTGGGAGATTTTGGATTTCAGGTTGATGGACTTTTTTGCTTTGTTATTTAAACTTTATTTCTGTGTAATTTTTTTTAATCATTTTAGAAAACAGTTACAAATACAATACTACACAATTAAAAAAAAACGAAGACAACATTCATAAATTAAGTAAACAAAAAAATCTATTTTATTTCAAACATTATATGTATCAGGTGTTTATTTGTAGTATATTTAAAGGCACAGAGCATCAATATTGTAATATCATAAACAATTAATAAGCAAAGGTGGTTCTACCATAAGAATGATGTTTTAATGTTTTAATCAAAGCTGCAAGTTTGAAAAGATTAAGATAACTTTTTTAAAATACAATAACATGTTAAAGGTTATATGAGTTTTAGTGATTGATTGTAAACAGTATCTTCTCTAAAAGGTAACTCAACTTTCATGGAAAAAAAATAAAAAAAAATATATAATAACATATACAACCACTACACAGGTCATATTTTAATTTAATGTTATAAAAGATTGGCATCTTCTAACGCAGTGTTTCTCAACTCCAGTCCTCAAGGCGCCACAACAGGTCATGTTTTCAGGATTCCCCTCTGATAAAACAGCTGTGGTAATTACTAAGGCAGTGAGACTGATCAAATCACCTGTGCAAAATAATGGAAAGCCTGCAAACATGGCCTGTTGGGGCACCTTGAGGACTGGAGTTGAGAAACACCGTTCTAACGGAAGAAGCAGTTTTAATGTATTTGGTGGATGACAAACCCCATCTTACTTTTCTAAAAGGGAAGTCCCTTTAAGACTTGCTAGTTCTGAGTAATTTTTTTAGATCATGGTTAATTGACCTGTGTGACTCCCTCCCCATGGGTACCTTTCAATGTGACCCCAATGCAGGTTCATAATGCAAATTCATTCATATTGGAGAAACTCACATTTTATGCTATGTCACTTCATCAACCATTATACTAAAGCTGTCTTCTACATGTTGACTTGTGGCTGTAACTCCTGTTATATAGGTGCGATGAAGAGTAGGGATGGGCGAACGGTTTGGCCCGAGCATAAGTTCGGGCCGAACTTTGGTTGATGTGATGTTCGGGTGAACAACGAACAATATGCAGAGTTCGGGGCAAATTTGAAAGCCGCGGAACCCTATTAAAGGCTATGGGACACTGACATGAAAAACCAAAATTGTTAATTTTAAAAGCTTATATGCAAGTTATTGTCATAAAAAGTGTTTGGGGACCTGGGTCCTGCCCCAGGGGACATGCATCAATGAAAAAAAAAAGTTTGTCGGGAGCAGTGATTTTAATACTGCTTATAGTGAAACAATAAAAATTAAATATTCCTTTAAATTTCGTGCCTGGGGGGTGTCTATAGTATGCCTGTGGCAAATTTTTCCTGTTTTTCCCATTCGTCCCGCAGCAAAATTACATTTCTAAAGGAAAAAAAATAATTTAAAACTACTCGCGGCTGTAATGAATTGTCGGGTCTTGGCAATACAGATAAAAGTCATTGTAAAAAATGGCATGGGTTCCCTCCAGTCCATTACCAGGCCCTTTGGGTCTGATATGAATATTAAGGGGAACCCCAAACCAAAATGTAAAAAAAAAAATTGCGTGTGGGTCCCCCCAAATTTCATACCAGGCCCTTCAGGTCTGGTATGGATAATAAGGGGAACCCCAAACCAAAATGTAAAAAAAAATGGCTTAGGGGTCCCCCCAAAAAACCATACCAGACCCTTATCCGAGCACACAACCTAGCAGGCCGCAGGAAAAGAGGGGGAGATGAGAGAGTGCCCCCTTCCAGAACCATACCAGGCCACATCCCCTGAACATGGGGAGAATGCTTTGGAACTCCAAAGCATCTTGTCCCCATGTTGATGAGGACAAGGGCCTCATCCCCACAACCGTTGCCCGGTGGTTGTGGGGGTCTGCGGGCAAGGGGCTTATCGTAATCTAGAAGCCCCCTTTAACAAGGGGATCCCCAGATCCCTCCCCCGCCCTCTCCTATGTGAATTGGTAACGGGTTCATTGTACCCCTACCATTTTCCCCAAAAAAGTGTCAAAAATTGTAAAAAAGACAGGCGACACTTCGGGACAAGTCCTTTATTTAAAAAAAGAAAATGTATCCAGCAATGTCCATTCGTATTCTATTCTGCCGCCAATGCTGAAAAAAACCGCAGTGGCTTTAGAGGGAGGCGGGGTCACCCGTATACGTCACCGGGTGGCCCCACCCTCAGCTATATAACAACTGTCAAAGCAAGAGAAGCGTCACTCAGCGGGAGCTGCCCATGGAGGCAGAGCTGTTTTTTTTCGGCATTGGCGGCGGAATAGAAGGTGAATGGACATTGCTGGACAAATTTTTTTTTAATCTCATGTTTAAGAGATTAATCCAGTGCCAGGAAAGGGTTCACCCATTGGTGGCGCTGTTGGTCCTGTGGATCACGGTACCAGTGTCCACCAGCAGGTGTCTTCTTGCAGCCAGGATCTGTGATAAAGGATCTCACCTGCTGGTGGCACTGTCTGATCCATGGGCCGCAGTACCGGTGTCCACCAGCGGGTGTATTTCAGCAGTGTGTGGCAGGCAGCACCTCCTGCGCTCAGGTGTTACCTGAGGACAATTAAGAAAGAAGGGGGGAATTGGTGCTGCACTGTTCCTAGTGAGTATATGTGCTAGTAAATAACAATAAAAAGCCAAAGTGCAAAATTGCTAATCGAATAAAAATATGTTTCAGAAAGGCATAAAATACTCAATCTCAATAAAAACAATAAAATAATAAGTGCATAAATACTGAAATGGAAGTGACCAATAAAAATAATAATAAAGATGTGATACCAAAGTGCAGTGTGCATATAAATCAGTATACATAAATGTCCATATAGGGCAAGTAACAAAAAAAAACAATGTGCAAAACAGAAGAAACAAACATATTGCAATATTAGCTGCAATGTGCAAACAAACGTATTGCTTTGCAAGTGCAAAATGCTAAATGCAAATATGCAAAAAACACACTATGGTGCAAAAAAGTGTCCAATCTGAAATAGAAAAAATAAAATCCAATCCAGCAAGTTATGTGCAAAGAACACACATTCAGACTGTGACCATAGCAACAATATATGCTTTCTTTAAAGTGTAGTTATTTTCTTGTGCAAAAGAAGTGCTGGAGAGATAAAGGATCTCTTCTTCGTGTGGCACACACAGTATTAAGAGTGACCTCTTACCTTGCGGTAATGAGGTAACAGCATGTATAAGAATACTAGGGGTGGTTGCTCCTCCTTTATGGTCCTGGACCAGGTATGGATCCTAAGTGGTGTCTTTGTCTCTCGGTGGAAGCAAGGATTAGGAAGAAAAAAGAGGGGGGTCTGGATAGTGTAGTACGTTTAAACCAATTTGGTATATTTATTTAAAAGCAGTCAATGGGTACTCACATTAAACATATAAAAAATAAACGTATCTCCTTACGAGCAGCAAGCTTGTTAGCCTGAGTCTATCTGTGTGCCTCTCCATCCCTACGCGTGACGTCACTATCACGTGACTTCATCAGGGGATGCTGGGAAGGCACAAAGAATGTCTTTAAATAGTCTTCTTGATTGAAATTAATGGAGCTGCCATTTTCTTGTAGCTCAATATAAATCGTCATTGGTGGCCATTTTCCCAAAAACCGTGCATGACGATGAGCGCGGCCATTTTATGGGTTATCAGAATACTATATTAATAATGCTGGCGTGGCCATTTTCCCTGTGATTTACTCTACAGGATCCCGGCAGCCATTTCCTTGAGGTCCATATGTAAATAAATACAATTCGTTATAAGATCTAGCCGCACCCCGAAGGGGAGCTATGCGATGTAAAACAATTAAATGATACAGCAGTGATTTACCGTGAAGGGCGCATATGTCAGTGGATACAACCATATGCTAATTATTGCTGTAAATCACAATAGAATATGTTAAAGAAACGTAGCTCCAGTGTCGCAGCCACAGATGGATACTATACATTAGGGATGGCCATAAAAATTATTTACCAGCAGTAGGGGAAATTGCAGATCTGCAATCACCCACTGTGGTAGCATACAGGTAAATGGTGGGTCCGGTGAACATCAGATAGACGTATGCATATATAAAACAGCTTTAATAAAACTATACCTCTAAAACCTAACATTAAAAACAGATAGAATAAGATAAAAAAATCTAAGATATTAAATATTAAGAGAAATGTGTGTGAGAGGGGCAGAGGAAGGGGAAGGAGAGGGGCAAGGTTTAAATCACACAGATGGAATAGCACGCTGAGAAATAAATTGCTAAAAATAATGGTGATTTGAAAATCTAAAAGTCGCTAAGGAAAAAGTTAAGGTCAAATTCAACGTTAAGTCCTCTCGGTGCAAAATTATCAAGGGTAAATATCCATTTGGATTCTAATTGGCTAAGGGTCCTCACCTTGTGTCCACCCCGCCAATGTTTGGTGTATGGTTCATTTCCCCAGAACGTTAGCTCTATGGGGTCTTTATTGTGGCATAGAAGAAAATGTTTTGATACACTATGTTTGTCGAATCCTTTCAGTATATTCTGAACGTGCTCCTTAATGCATACCCTCAGCGGTCTTTTAGCGCGCTCAATATATTGGAGGCCACAACTACACTTAAGGGCATATACCGCTCCTTCAGTGTTACAACAGACAAAGTCTTTGACCTCATAGGTATCCCCTGTGCTGGTAGATGTAAAATGTAGTTTCTTGTCATTCTGTCGTTTAGTTCTTTTACATGCAAAACACCTTTTGCAGGGATAGAAGCCTTTCCATGTAAAAAAGGTGAAGGGTTTCTTTGGTGGATCTGGTACATTTTTCACTATTTTATCCCGTATCATTGGTGGTCTCTTGTATATGAATCTAGGATTGGTTGGTAGTGTGTCTTGTAGTTGTTTATCCGCCAAAAGTATATGCCAGTGTCGCTTAACGATTTTTTCTATTTTCTTATATGCTGATGCTGATGCTGATACCTGTGTAGATTTCTGTCTCATTTTGTCCTCAATTAATCTCGATTCATTTCTGCTACTTCAGCTATCTTCTCTTTGATGAATGCATTGTCATATCCTTTTCTGATGAATCTTTGTCCCATTTTTTCTGCCTGATCTCTAAAGGTGTCTATACTAGTGCAGTTTCGTCTTAATCGCATAAGTTGACCCTTTGGGACATTGAAGAGCCAATTTTTATGATGACAGCTCTATATCGGGAGGTAACTATTTCTGTCCACGTTTTTAAAGTGAGTTTGTGACTTAAATCTGGAGTCTTCTTGTATGATCTCCAGATCAAGGAATGTTATGCTTCTCTCGCTGATGTCCCATGATAGTTTAATATTCCTGCCATTTATATTCAAATTTTCCAAAAAAAGATTCAAATTGATTGGCCCCACTGGGCCAATCAATTAGATAATTTGATAATTGGTAATTAAAATGCACTAAGTTGAATTGCTAAATAAATAAATTTCATCCCCATTTTATTTATTTAGCAATTCAACTTAGTATATTTTAATTACCAATTATCGAATAAATAAAAAATCCATATAGTTTACTTTTGATGCCACTCAGTATATTATATGATCTGGCACCACATTTTATACCTTAATATCAAAAATATGTGCTCCCATAGTTACCCATTGTTGTCCCATGTGCTCCCCTTTTGGCTGTTTGTCCTGAGCATGGTTCACCGGGGGATTTGGGTAGTTCAGAGTATACCTAGACAATTTTTATTATTTTTTGTTATTTAACAAGAAATTTAAAACCACAAAAAACTGTGAAAAATCTTACATCAATATCTTAAAATAAAAGTAGTCTAACTGCGAGGCTCCTGAAGAAGCGTGCCTACACGCGGAACTTGTCGAGTGAAATCATATGCAACAACGTATTCCACCTATTTTCTATCCCAATTATTACGGATCATGTATTGTATGGAATAATTAATTGTTTTTGTTCCATTGAGGGTTATAGAAATTACAATGTATAGGTGATGGTTGCTGTATTGATTTAGAGATATAGACTTTTTACAAGATTGTATATGTAATTAATGATATGTAATAAATGTATACTTTTATATCTACGTTGTAGTATTGTGCCTAAAAAGTCCAAGTCCCACAAATTTTTATTTCTATTCCATAATTATAGGACGCGGCACACCAATACCCATGTTGATATCAATAGATACCACTCTATGCTGTGATACAACAATGTTCTTTTCTTGTTTTCATACCTTAAAGAGTGTATTGTCCCCAGGAGGTTGAGATGGGATATCCCTCCAAATGATGGGCTAATGGACCAAGAATCAAATGATGAATGGTTCAAATGAAAGAGGCCTAGAGCTATTAAGGTTTTTATTGCAAAGGAAACAAAGAAAGACTAAGAAGATTGATCAGAATATTGCTGAAATAAAGGAGGAACTGGAAGTACATAAGGATACAGCTGAGTTTAAAACACTCACAACACAGCTTAATAAAGACCTCACTAAGAAAGACAGAGAGGTACAACAGAGTAAAAGCAAAAAATATGTTAGAGATATAAATGACTTCAAATCCGACCAAGTTTTCAAATGGCAAAGCCAACTTGGTAAGATGGACCCCATCTCAACATATTCAACACCTGAGAAAACAGTAAAGGTTCACCCACAACATATAAATAAACACCCTGGGCAGAATACACAAAATGGAAGACAACATGACCCCAGAGAGGGTAATGGAGCTCGAACCCCAAGACAACAAAACTATGATGAAAGACAGGGAAATTACTATCAAAATACCCCTCGCCAGGCTGACAGGAGACCATCGTATAACAACAGAACACCACAAAACGGTTGGAAAAAAACACACTACTGGAAAAACAATAGGAAGCCACAGAATGGAAATAACTGGCATAGACCTCTGTATGAGCAGAAGGAATACAGAGGTCCCCCACAAGAATATAGGGACTATAGAAAACCGGCCTATGAACATAGAGATCACAGAGCACCACCATATGAACAATTAGGACCCGAGGGAGAAGCCCAGTTCGAGAATATGGTTATGGAAGAAACCACCGTCAGAATGAGCGGAGCTCGGTACCCACCTACAATTATTATGCCCCCTTGACAAATCACGATGAGGAAGGGAGATATGATAGACCACACACTGCACAATATGATGGCCCCAATTACAATAGGTCTTTTTTAGACAGGGGCAGGGAGAATTACCCATCGAGAGATCCAGACGAGACAAGGGGCCCAAGAAGCCAAGAAAGAAGAGAGGATGCCAATTCGGGAAGATAACTAAAAACAAAAAGGGTCTAAAGGGAGAGGGTATTTTCAACTTGAGTGGTCAAACACTCACACAAGAAGAGATTGGAGTGCTAGATAGGGGTCTGAAATACGCCCCTATGAAAAATCTGGACAAGTTCCAGACATATATTGGTATTCAGAAATTCGTGAGAAAATTGAATATCAATAAATACATTGCAGGAAACCCAATCACACATAGACTTTCAGGACCTGGAGATGATGGAATTTCACATAGCACGCTGAGAAATAAATCTGTTTTTAATCCGCCTGTGAAAAATAATAAATATGTTGAGTTTTTTAAAAGAGTGGTTTTAGAGGAAATCAAGGACTTGAAGATAAAAAAGAAGGAAGAACCGAACTTTATAAAAAGTGGAAGCTGTAAACTTACAAGAAGAAAGGACCTTGTCATTCGACCAGCGGACAAGGGAGGAGCAATTATAGTCCTCTCAAAGGAACAGTATCACAGTAGCATGAAATAAATGCTGGAAGATGCTAACACGTATAGTAAATTACTCAGCAATCCCGTGTTCGGATGCAGGAATGCACTAAAACAGGTAGTACATCTAGGGTTAAAGAAGAATATACTTAATAAAACAGAAGCTAGATACCTTATACCCGATTCCTGCCGAACCCCTATTTAATCAATTCCTAAAGTACATAAAGATAAGACTAATCCACCGCCAAGGCCAATTGTGAACGGAATAGATTCACTTACGTCCAGAATGGGCCAATATATAGACCACTATCTTCAACCCACTGTACAGGGCACAAAGCATTCCTGAGGGACACAAAACAGATGCTACAGACTATAGCAGCTATTCCCAGAGAAGATGGACCTTGGATTATGGCTACCGCAGATGTGTCCTCTCTGTATACAATAATCCTCCATTACCAAGCATGTGAAGCTGCAAAATGGGGTTTGAGGACATACACGAAGTTACCATGTATACAGAGAAAATTTTTAATAAAATGTCTCGATGTCTGTCTCAAGAATAACAATTTTTGGTACAATAAAAATTATTACCATCAGCAGACTGGAGTTGCGATGGGAGCCAAATTTGCCCCAAGCATGGCAGGTTTATTTATGGCCCAGTGGGAGGAAGGAAATGTTTTTAACAATAAACCTGGTGAACTAGTAGTATACAAAAGGTACATTGATGATGTTTTTATCCTATGGAAAGGGGGGGCAATCAATTAGAATCTTTTTTAGAAAATTTGAATATAAATAACAGGAATATTAAACTATCATGGGACATCAGCGAGAGAAGCATAACTTTCCTTGATCTGGAGATCATACAAGAAGACTCCGGATTTAAGTCACAGACTCACTTTAAAAACTTGGACAGGATATTTACCTCCCGATAGAGAGCTGTCATAAAAATTGGCTCTTCAATATCCCAAAGGGTCAACGTATGCGATTATAATAATAATAATAATGTTGTGATTCTTGGTTAGCTCATCAAGGGCGTTTTGCTCTGCTTTGGAGAGGTTGGATGTTTTCTTTGGGGCTGATTCACACATTTGAATTAGGTCAGTGTACATGACTTGGTAGAATGTTTGTAAGTAAGGGCCTTTTTTGTGTACTGGATTAAAAATGGACTTGGGTTTAAATTTAGTATGTTGGATTGGAGGGGAGGTTAAACAATGTTGGGTGTACAATTCCATGTCTGCAAAGGGGTTTTCTGTATAGGATACATCTGGGTCAATGCTGGCGGAGGAATCAGTGTCTGCCCCAAGGTCATCAGAGTTGGTAATTTCAATGATTTCCTCCGGAGGTGGTGGGTTGAGAGAAGATTTAATGTTGTAGAACCCTTTGACTGTCAGGTCTCTGATAAATTTGTTCAAATCTTTAAACAGCATAAAGAGGTTTGGGCGGGCGGTGGGTACAAAGGTCAAACCTTTACTCAAAAGTGAGGTCTCCTCGTGGATAGTGTATGGGTGGATAGATTGAAAATCTTTAAACTTTCTGTATTTTTCCTTTTGAGTTTTCCTCTGCCCCCCTTCCTCCTCTCCTACGTGCTTTCTTTTGGTGGTACAGAGTGGGGGGGGGGCTGTCCCTAAAAAATCATCCTGGGTGATAGCTGGGTTCATGATCACTGGGGAGCTGTTTAATAAAACAGCAGAGGATCTGGCCTGATTAGACTGAGTGTCTGACTTAACCCTTATAATAAGAGGAGTGTTGGGGTAGGATGTTATGGAGGTTGATTCCTCTGCGGTGTTAGATGTTGTGGGTGATTATGGCACATGGTTAGTATCTACATGAGTACTGCCGGGTGGTAGAGGTGTTATTTTGGGCTTGTTGGTGGGCTGAGGGGCTTTGGGTGTTCTTATATTTTTATTGGTCACTCGTCTAGGTTTGGGAGGGGGATAGGGAATGGTGGTGGATCTGGGATTGTTATTAATGTGCTGGGGGGTTCTGTGGGGTATAAGACTTCTAGGAGTGGCTTTGGTGCAGGCCCCCAGTGTGGAAGAACAGCAGATGCTTTTTTTCAGCAAAAACCCTATTGTTGGTATAGTCACCAATGTCCCTCCTGAACTTTCCCAGTTTATTTACAATGAGGTAATTTTCTTGCCTGATAGCGTTTATTTTGAGAGTCCTAAGCCAGGTGTTGGGAATCTGTGTGATACATTAAGAAATGTCATCGCACTGTTGCCTGATCCCGACCACTATGGTTTCATATTTCCTCTTCCTTTGTGTAATAATGATTTTAATCCATTTCTCTGTACAAAATTCTGATACAAATTCAGATACAAAAGTCCATTCCTTGGACAAATCTGGGTCTAAAAATGAGCATTGCTTGAGAACTCTCAAGCCTCTGGGTGTAATTTTGTGTGAGAGATATTGTTCCAGAAAAAATCCATCCCACCAATGTTGGTTGGCGGAGGAGATTAAATCTTCTAATTTCAAAAACTTTTTACACAGAGATTTTCCGTTGTATCCTGGGTAAGGGGAAGTGGGGCTGAAAAGTTTGTTGGGAACAAAGAATAAAGTTCATCTAAAATTTTGAATTTAGCTTTTTCAATTTCTATGATAAGTTCCATTATTGTGTATCAGTGCAAAAAAATAAATAAAAAATAAAAAACACGTTTTTAGTTTTAATTTAAGATATGTTTAAATTTTTTTTTTTTTTTTTAGGTGATGACATCAAAACAAGGTGCAGCTCGGAAAAGGGCACAACAGTTCAGTTCATAGAAAGGGGGGGGGGGGATTCTGGCGATCTTAGAGAGTGTCCATGTCCTCTGTCAGCAAGAAGTATAAGAAAAGAGGGGGGTGGAGGCGCCAACTAAAATAATGCTACTGTGATAAATAATGTAAGTATAGTATATATACTTACAGGTTCACTTGGAAATTATGTCCATCGAGGATGGGGGTGTTCTGAGGTCTGTTGGTGCCGCTCTGCTGGCTCTGGGCAATGTTTCCCTCGGCCGTGAGGTGTAGGAGATGTAGATTTTCGTTTACACTGGCTTCTCTGCGGTGTCACATGACAGGAAGCTCCACGCTATCCAGTCTGGAACGCGGAAGTGATGTCATACAGCAGGGCGGTTCTCCAAACATAGAGTGGGACGTTTCACAGGCTACGCGCTCGGGGCTCACAGCTCCTTTTACTGGCCTGTTTGCTCTCTGGAGGAGAGCAGTTTAAATACATTGACAGGAAGTAGGAAGTCCGTGGCTGTGGAACCATAACAGCCAGCCGACCCACACTATGAAAAACAGCCTTTTGTAATGAAAAACTATTGTTTTAATGGGAATATAAATATTAAAAACGTGGATCAATATAATTTAAAAATGAAATAACATTGCAAAAAGAATAAAAATGACAATGAAATAGTAAAAAAAATAATAAAAAATAAAATAAAAAATAGTTTTTAGAAGATGAATAATGAATAGAAAATACAACTAAAAAATAAAAGGAAATAAAAATATAATATAAGCAAAAAATTTTATGGAAAAAATTGAGAGGAAAAATGTATTATATTGGGTGGTGTTTGTATAGTTTGGACAGGTAGTCACTTACAATACATGTGACAGGGTACCGTCCCCAGATAGCAAGTGACCCGATGTCCATAGTTGATCAATACAAAATCCTTCGCTGCAAAAAACACCAAAAAGAGAAATTATGGAAATCATAAAGAAAGGTATAGTTAAAGAGGGGGGACTACAATAAGGAATGTGTCTCTATTTCCTCGTTGAGTCCCCCCGGCGAGAGAGTGTTTAATGAATATATCCAGTAGGTCTCCTGCTGACATAAGCGTTTGAAGCATTCTGTAGCAGGAAGATCTCTGGGAATGGCCTCAATGACCCAGACTCTGAGGCCCACAGTGGATTTGCGATGTTTTTTCAAAAAATGAAGAGGGACACTGTGTTTGTCACAGCCCTTCTCAATGAAGCGCCTGTGTTCGCCAAAGCATTGGCACAGGATGCATATGGTCCTGCCCACATAGAAGAGGCCACAAGGGCATGCCAGACAGTACAACACGTACTCACTTGAACAATTGTAACATTCCTTTATAGTGTATGCTTTACCCTAGATAGTAAAGTTTTTTTTTTGCCCATGCTCAACAAATTTACAGGTGAGACATAATTTTTTCTTACATTGATACATTCCCACTAATGGGATTAAGGGAATGTATGGGACAGAGGTGGGTGAAACATTTCAGATTTTACTCCGTGCTATTTTACTCTTTATGTTTTTTGCTTTACGGTACCTTGGGTTGTTGGGTAAGGGAAGAGCCCAAAAAGGGATCTCTGAGCAGGATGGAATAATGTTTAGCTATGATGTTCTCCATTTTTTTATGACAGTAATGAAATTGGGTTTTGAATCGTGTTGGTTGTAGTTCATGTGTTGTTTTGGGTTTCGAGGGTGGTTTTGAGGCCTGTTGGAGGAAGGCTTCTTGAACCAAAGCAGGAGGGTATCCTTTGTCATGAAATTTTTCTAAAAGGACTTTGCCTTGTGTATGGTAGTCTTCATCTTTGGTGCAATTATGTCGAATCCTCTGGAATTGACTCCTGGGTATATTTTGGATCCACCTGGGATGATGACAGCTTTGGTAGTGGATATAGGAATTCCCG
This sequence comes from Rana muscosa, assembly GCA_029206835.1. Classification (NCBI taxonomy): domain Eukaryota; kingdom Metazoa; phylum Chordata; class Amphibia; order Anura; family Ranidae; genus Rana; species Rana muscosa. Next base: position 211,825,371 of record CM055120.1, on the reverse strand, counting down.
GCGGCAGGTTTGACAAAGTTGGTGGCATGTAGTGATGAGCCGAACACCCCCGGGTTCGGTTCGCACCAGGACCCGCGAACGGACCGAAAGTTCGCACGAACATTAGAACCCTATTAAATACAATGGATGCGAACGTTCGGATTCTAAAGTGCTAATTATAACGACTATTATCCATGTTATTGTCCGAAACAGAGTTTGGGAACCCGGGTTCTGCACCAGGGGACATGTATCAATGCAAAAAGAAGTTTTAAAAACGGACGTTTTCCGGGAGCAGTCATTTTAATGATGCATAAAGTGAAAAAAAAAAGTCAAATATTCCTTTAAATATTGTACCTGGGGGGTGTCTAAAGTATGCCTGTGAAGTGCCACGTGTTTCCCGTGTTTAGAACTGTCCCTGCACAAAATAACATTTCTAAAGGAAAAAAAGCCATTTAAAACTGCTTGCGGCTTTAATGCAATGTCTGGTCCCGGTAATATGGATGAAAATCTTTAGGAAAAATGGCATAGCTACCCCATCAACCCCCCCCCCCCCTACCCCAGCCCATTACCAGCCCCTTTGGGTCTTGTATGGATATTAAGGGGAACCCCGCACACAAAATAAAAAAGGCCCTATATACTCTGAACAGCCGTATACAGGCGGTGCATACAAGACAGGGACTGTAGGTTTGTTCTTATGTAGAATCTGTTTGTAATTTTGAACAGCTGCATTGTTTAAGTGTAGCTCCATGCCAAATTCCTTTTTTTTAGCTTTTTGGAAAACATAGGAAACGGTTATCACCCCTGTCACATTTTTTTTGCTGTCTGTGCCCCTGTTCAGAACATTTCACCTCACTTTGCGTCCCAATGACAACTGTTTTTGAAATGTGGTGTTTTTATTGAAACAAGGATTGGTGATAAAGCATCAGTAGAGAGGAGACACCTTTCTCCCATATTAATTCTTACAGGAGAGAATTTCCCTTCCTAGGGGTAGATTTCCTCTCACTTCCTGTTGTCTTCTTCCGTTTGCAAGTAGTAGTAGTTTGTAAGTTGGATGTTTGAAAGTAGGGACCTGCCGTATATACTCTGCAGAAATTGGCCCCTTAGGTGTTGGTGTTGGCACAACACTGAAAGCACTCACAGTTATTCTTGGTGGGTGCTGGAACGCCCTGCTGTCAACTATTATATCAGGAATTGTAATAACATATAATTGTTGATCAGTGGTACTAAAAATTGGGCCTTTGATGGTGGTGCTGGTGCCACAACACTGTAAGGCCTGACAGTTACTCTTGGTGGGCGCAGCAATGGGCCCTGCTGTGAATTATTAGATCAATAATTATAATTGCATGCCCCTGTTGAATAGGGGCTGAAAAATTGGGCCTTTGGTGGTGGTGGTGGTGGTGGTGGTGGTGATGGTGGTGATGGTGGTGCTGGTGCCACAACACTGTAAGGCCTGACAGTTACTCTTGGTGGGTGCAGCAATGGGCCCTGCTGTGAATTATTAGATCAATAATTATAATTGCATGCCCCTGTTGAACAGGGGCTGAAAAATTGGGCCTTTGATGGTGGTGGTGGTGATGGTGGTGCTGGTGCCACAACACTGTAAGGCCTGACAGTTACTCTTGGTGGGCGCAGCAATGGGCCCTGCTGTGAATTATTAGATCAATAATTATAATTGCATGCCCCTGTTGAACAGGGGCTGAAAAATTGGGCCTTTGGTGGTGGTGGTTAGTGATGAGCCGAACACCCCCGGGTTCGGTTCGCACCAGAACCCGCGAACGGACCGAAAGTTCGAACGAACATTAGAACCCTATTAAATACAATGGATGCGAACGTTCGAATTCTAAAGTGCTAATTATAACAACTATTATGCATGTTATTGTCCTAAAAAGGGTTTGGGAACCCGGGTTCTGCACCAGGGGACATGTATCAATGCAAAAAGAAGTTTTAAAAACGGTCGTTTTTCGGGAGCAGTCATTTTAATGATGCATAAAGTGAAAAAAAAAAAGTCAAATATTCCTTTAAATATCGTACCTGGGGGGTGTCTAAAGTATGCCTGTGAAGTGCCACGTGTTTCCCGTGTTTAGAACTGTCCCTGCACAAAATGACACTTCTAAAGGAAAAAAAAGCCATTTAAAACTGCTTGCGGCTTTAATGTAATGTCTGGTCCCGGTAATATGGATGAAATTCTTTAAGAAAAATGGCATAGCTACCCCATGACCCCCCCCCCTACCCCAGCCCATTACCAGCCCCTTTGGGTCTTGTATGGATATTAAGGGGAACCCCGCACATAAAATAAAAAAGGCCCTATATACTCTGAACAGCCGTATACAGGCGGTGCATACAAGACAGGGACTGTAGGTTTGTTCTTATGTAGAATCTGTTTGTAATTTTGAACAGGTACATTGTTGAAGTGTAGCTCCAGACCAAAAATCTATTTTTAAACTTTTTGGAAAACATAGGTAAGGGTTATCACCCCTGTAACATTTGTTTTGCTGTCTGTGCCCCTGTTCAGAACATTTCACCTCACTTTCCGTCCCAATGACAACTGTTTTTGAAATGTGGTGTTTTTCTTGAAACAAGGATTGCTGATAAAGCATCAGTACAGAGGAGACACCTTTCTCCCATATTTATTCTTACAGGAGAGAATTTTCCTTCCTAGTGGTAGATTTCCTCTCACTTCCTGTTGTCTTCTTGCGTTTGCAAGTAGGAGTCGTTTGTAAGTTGGATGTTTGAAAGTAGGGACCTGCCGTATATACTCTGCAGAAATAGGCCCCTTAGTTGTTGGTGTTGGCACAACACTGTAAGCACTCACAGTTACTCTTGGTTGGTGCTGGAACGCCCTGCTGTCAACTATTATATCAGGAATTTTAATTACATATAATTGTTGAACAGTGGTAGTAAAAATTGGGCCTTTGATGGTGGTGCTGGTGCCACAACACTGTAAGCCCTGACAGTTACTCTTGGTGGGTGCAGCAATGGGCCCTGCTGTGAATTATTAGATCAAGAATTGTAATTACATGCCCCTGTTGAACAGGGGCTGAAAAATTGGGCCTTAGGCACTGGTGGCACAACACTGCAACCCCTCACAGATACTGTACTTGGAGCACAGCAATGAGCCCTGTTGCAAAGTATTGCTTCAAAAATTGTAATTACACGCCCCTGTTAAACAGGGGCTGAAAAATTGGGCGTTAGGCACTGGTGGCGGCACCCATAAACAAAAATGATCTTCCAAGCTATCATCATCAATCGTATCATTGAGGACTCGGAGGAGGAGGATAGCCAGTCAACATAACAGCACAGGCACTCAGCATCAGCATCAGTCTTGAAGGGATGTGACATGTTAAAATCAATTAGTCTGTTATATCAGCATCAGGTGTGTGGTAGCTGGTGGTGATCCAAGACTGGTTCATCTTGATGAAAGTCAGTCGATCAACCGAGTCGGTGGACAGGCGCACCCTGTGATCCGTGACAAATCCTCCAGCAGCACTGAATGTGCGTTCCGAAAGAACGCTGGATGCAGGACAGGCCAGTAGCTCAATTGCATACTGTGCAAGCTCTGGCCAGTGATCCATCCTCAAGACCCAGTAAGCCAGAGGATTTTCGGTGGGGAAGGTGTCCAAGTCTGACCTTGCCCCTAGATATTCCTGCACCATGTTTATCAGACGCTGGCGATGGTTGCTGGAACCGATCATACTTTGGGGCTGCGGACTAAAGAATTGTCTGAACGCATCGGTCAGACGGCCACCTTCCCCACCGCTCCTTCTTTGACTGGCCGAAGCCTCAGCAACTCGTTGTCCAGGACCAGGAGTTTGCAACCTCCCAGTCTCTGGGAACGCGTTGCACAGACCTTTCTGCAAGGCCTCCCGGAGTTGTCTCATCCTCTGCTCCCTCTGCGACGGTAACATAAGGTCCGCAACCTTACCCTTGTACCGTGGATCAAGGAGAGTGGCCAGCCAGTAATGGTCCCTCTCCTTGATCCGAAGAATACGAGGATCCTTCCGCAGACTTTGCAGGATCAGGGAGGCCATGCAGCGTAGGTTTGCTGAGGCATTCGCTCCGGAGTCCTCTGGGTCACTAAGGACGTCATGATCCGCAGCCACCTCCTCCCAGCCACGTACAAGTCCACTGGTTTCTTGGGACTGTAAATCATCCCTAAAAGACTGCTGCTGATGATGCTGAGTGCCAGCCTCCACCTCCATGCTGACACAATCCTCCTCCTCCTCCTCCTCCTCCTCTTCCTGTGCGATGGGTGGGACAGAAGGAACACTGTCTGGGTAAAGGGGGCCTTGAGAGGCAAGGAAGTCCTCCTCTTCCTGCCTCTGTTCTGCCTCAAGTGCCCTGTCCATTATTCCACGCAGCGTGTGCTCCAACAGGTGGACAAGAGGTACAGTGTCACTGATGCATGCACTGTCACTGCTCACCATCCTCGTGGCCTCCTCAAATGGTGCCAGGACAGTGCATGCATCCCTGATCATGCCCCACTGGCGTGGTGAAAAAAACCCGAGCTTCCCTGACCCTGTCCTGGTTCCGTAGTCGCACAGGTACTCATTGATGGCCCTCTGCTGCATGTGCAGCCGCTGCAGCATGGCCAACGTTGAGTTCCACCTGGTGGGCATGTCACCTATAAGGCGGTTCTTGGGCAGGTTCAACTCCTTTTGCAGCTCAGCCAGGCGAGCACTGGCATTATAAGATCTGCGGAAATGCACACAGACTTTCCTGGCCTGCCTCAGGACATCCTGTAAGCCCGGGTACCTGCCCAAGAACCGCTGCACCACCAGGTTAAGGACGTGAGCCATACAGGGCACATGGGTCAGTTGTCCCTGTCGGAGGGCGGAGAGGAGGTTGGTGCCATTGTCGCAAACCACCACTCCTGGCTTAAGCTGGCGTGGCGTCAACCACCTCTCGGCCTGCCCCTGCAGAGCAGACAGGACCTCTGCCCCAGTGTGGCTCCTGTCCCCCAAACACACCAGCGCAAGCACGGCATGGCATCTTTTTGCCTGCGTACTTGCGAAGCCCCTTGAACGCCTACGGAGCACCGCTGGTTCCGAGGACAAACCACAGGAAGAGGCCATGGAGGAAGAAGAAGAGGAGGGGGTGGAGGAGAGAGGTGTGTCACAACCAGTAGTAGCATTTTGGAGGCGCGGCGGTGGAACAACCTCCAACACTACTGCACCTTGTCCTGCATCCTTCCCAGCTGCCAAAAGAGTTACCCAATGGGCCGTGAAAGAAAGGTAACGTCCCTGTCCATGCCTGCTGGACCATGAGTCAGCGGTAATATGCACCTTACCGCTGACCGCCCTGTCCAGGGAGGCCAAGACATTGCCTTCCACATGCCTGTAGAGAGCCGGAATCGCCTTCCGTGCAAAAAAGTGGCGTTTGGGAACCTGCCACTGAGGAACCGCACATTGCACAAACTCACGGAAGGGGGCCGAGTCTACCAACTGAAAAGGCAGCAGTTGAAGCGCTAGCAATTTAGCCAAGCTAGCATTCAACCGCTGGGCATGTGGATGGCTGGGAGTGAACTTCTTTCGACGGTCCAGCAGCTGGGGCAGGGAAATTTGCCTGCTAGAATCGGACGTTGGTGTACTGCTAGCAGAGTGCCCGCAAGTACTTGCCTGTGACACACCTAATTCTACACCTTCATTCCTCTCAGAGCAGGTTTCAGAGAGTAGTGAAGGTATAGTGGGGTTGGAGATCCCAGCTGATGCGGTGCAAGAAGAGGTCAGCTTTGTTCTTTGGTGTGGGTCTTTAAGGTAGGCTTGCCAACGAGCTGCATGGCAGGTCAACATATGTCTGATCAAGCATGTGGTGCCCAAGCGGCTGATGTTTTGGCCACGCGATATACGCTTGAGACATATGTTGCAAACAGCAGCTGTGCGATCTGATGCACTCGCCTCAAAAAAGGCCCACACCAAAGAACTTTTTGAATGACGGGCAGAGGCAGCGCCCTGCACAGGCGGAGCTCTGCGGTGTGATTCCGTCGGTGTGCTGCCCATACGCTGGCCACTCAAGGGCATCCTGCCTCGTTGGAGATGTACCTCCTCCTCATCCTCCTCCTCCTCTCTCCTATTAGGCACCCACGTGGAGTCAGTGACCTCATCATCCCCTCCCTCCTCATCACTGGAGCCAATCTGGCAGTATGCTGCAGCTGCTGGAGCATGACTGCCAGATTGGTGTCCTTCTTGAGCATCCCCTCTCTCTGCTCTCACGCTGCTGCCTTCCTGTAGCTGGGTATCATCATCAGATCCTTCGAAACGCTGGGCATCCTCCTGGAGCATGTACCCAACACTGTGCTCAAACAGTTCGGGGGACTCCTCAGGAGAAGGACATGGTGGGTCTAGGGAAGGATTGACTAATGAAGATAATGATACCAGAGAAGAGGACGCTTTGGCAGCTGCTTTGCCAGTACCCTGAGCCTGGGTGAGAGAGGATGAGGAGGATGAGGTGGGCTTGGTCATCCACTCTACCAAGTCTTCGGCATGATGTGGCTCAACATGTCCAGCTGCCGAAAAGGACAAGCGTGTCCCATGGCCATGTGCTGATGACAATGCACCGCGTCCACGACCAGCACTGTTGCCCCCAGACACAGAGCCTGCTTGCCCTCTTTTTTTGCCTCCTGACTGTCTGCCTCTCCTTGTTTGCCTTCCAGACATTTTAATGGATGGCCTGCAGGGAGATGGGAAAAATAGCAATAAGGGCTACCTTCAGGTGTGTACTGTGCAGGAGGCTTGGCAACAATGACACTGACACTGAGCCCTGCCTATCCTTCTCTGTCCCTAAACTCAAGGATTTGAAATATGGAACAGCAAAATTGGTTTAGAACAGAATAGCACACTGTCAGTTTCACTCACTGTACCTCTCTGTCCCTAAACTCAAGGATTGAAAATATGGTTCAGCAAAATTGGTTTAGAACAGAATAGGACACTTTCCCTCACTGTCCTACTCTGTCCCTCCCTACAAACAAGATTTAGCATAGAATAGCACACTGAAAATTGCCACGAGTGTCCTTCTCTGTCCCTAAACTCAAGGATTGAAAATATGGAACAGCAAAATTGGTTTAGAACAGGATAGCACACTGACACTTTCCCTCACTGTCCTACTCTGTCCCTCCCTACAAACAAGATTTAGCACAGAATAGCACACTGATAATTTCCACGAGTGTCCTTCTCTGTCCCTAAACTCAAGGATTGAAAATATGGAACAGCAAAATTGGTTTAGAACAGAATAGCACACTGACACTTTCCCTCACTGTCCTACTCTGTCCCTCCCTACAAACAAGATTTAGCACAGAATAGCACACTGATAATTTCCAAGAGTGTCCTTCTCTGTCCCTAAACTCAAGGATTGAAAATATGGTTCAGCAAAATTGGTTTAGAACAGAATAGGACACTTTCCCTCACTGTCCTACTCTGTCCCTCCCTACAAACAAGATTTAGCACAGAATAGCACACTGAAAATTGCCACGAGTGTCCTTCTCTGTCCCTAAACTCAAGGATTGAAAATATGGAACAGCAAAATTGGTTTAGAACAGAATAGCACACTGACACTTTCCCTCACTGTCCTACTCTGTCCCTCCCTACAAACAAGATTTAGCACAGAATAGCACACTGAAAATTGCCACGAGTGTCCTTCTCTGTCCCTAAACTCAAGGATTGAAAATATGGAACAGCAAAATTGGTTTAGAACAGAATAGCACACTGACACTTTCCCTCACTGTCCTACTCTGTCCCTCCCTACAAACACGATTTAGCACAGAATAGCACACTGAAAATTGCCACGAGTGTCCTTCTCTGTCCCTAAACTCAAGGATTGAAAATATGGAACAGCAAAATTGGTTTAGAACAGAATAGCACACTGTCAGTTTCACTCACTGTACCTCTCTGTCCCTAAACTCAAGGATTGAAAATATGGTTCAGCAAAATTGGTTTAGAACAGAATAGGACACTTTCCCTCACTGTCCTACTCTGTCCCTCCCTACAGACAAGATTTAGCATAGAATAGCACACTGAAAATTGCCACGAGTGTCCTTCTCTGTCCCTAAACTCAAGGATTGAAAATATGGAACAGCAAAATTGGTTTAGAACAGAATAGCACACTGTCAGTTTCACTCACTGTACCTCTCTGTCCCTAAACTCAAGGATTGAAAATATGGTTCAGCAAAATTGGTTTAGAACAGAATAGGACACTTTCCCTCACTGTCCTACTCTGTCCCTCCCTACAAACAAGATTTAGCACAGAATAGCACACTGAAAATTGCCACGAGTGTCCTTCTCTGTCCCTAAACTCAAGGATTGAAAATATGAAACAGCAAAATTGGTTTAGAACAGAATAGCACACTGACACTTTCCCTCACTGTCCTACTCTGTCCCTCCCTACAAACAAGATTTAGCACAGAATAGCACACTGAAAATTGCCACGAGTGTCCTTCTCTGTCCCTAAACTCAAGGATTGAAAATATGGAACAGCAAAATTGGTTTAGAACAGAATAGCACACTGACACTTTCCCTCACTGTCCTACTCTGTCCCTCCCTACAAACAAGATTTAGCACAGAATAGCACACTGAAAATTGCCACGAGTGTCCTTCTCTGTCCCTAAACTCAAGGATTGAAAATATGGTTCAGCAAGATTGGTTTAGAACAGAATAGCACACTGACACTTTCCCTCACTGTACCTCTCTGTCCCTACAAACAAGGATTAGCACAGAATAGCACACTGTCACTGACACTCTCCCTACCTATCCTTATTTGTCCCTAAACACAAGGAATCCAGGATTAGTAAAGGAAAAATAATGACACTGTCCCTGCCTATGCTTCTCTTTCCCTGCTCCGGAACACACTACACAAGGCCGCCGCGCTGGCGGCCTTTTATAGTGTGGGGCGTGTACTAAACCCCCTCAGCAATAATTGGCCACAGGCATCCTGCCTGTGGCCAATCATTGCTCTCCTCGCTGCCGGCGCTGTGATTGGCCAAGCATGCGGGGTCACAGTGCATGCTTGGCCAATCACAGCGCCTGGATGACACTGCGATGGCGTAGTGCATTGTGGGCCGTTCGCGTCACTCGAATTTGGCGCGAACGGCCCAAATCGTTCGATCTTCGTCGAACGATCGAACAGCCGATGTTCGAGTCGAACGTATGTTCGACTCGAACACGAAGCTCATCCCTAGTGGCATGTATTTGGGATTCACTATGGAAGAGTTTGAGGTCTAAAAAGGCTAGTTTGTCAGGGTCCTTGACATGTGTGAAAGAAAGCCCTAGGGAATTGTGGTTGCAATGTTTAACAAAGGACTCTACACTCTCTGTTGTGCCATCCCAGATGATAACAATATCATCAATATATCATCCATAATAAATGATTTGGGCAGCAAAGGGGTTGTTGTGTGAGATATGCTGTAATTCCCAATAGCCCATAGTCAGGTTGGCGTAACTTGGGGCGAAATTAGCTTCCATAGCAGTACCTCGGGATTGTAAATAAAAGGTGTGATCAAACTCATAGTAATTGTGTTCTAAACAAAAATTGTGTGGCCTCCAGAATGTAATGTGCCTGTCTAGGGTTAATGAGAGGGTCCTCAGAGAGAAAATGTTCTACTGCTCTGAGGCCTATTGCATGAGGAATGGAGGTGTATAGGGATGTAACATCCAGGGAGACCCACTGGTAGGTAGGTTCCCAAGTGTAAAATGAAAGCATGTCCAGTAAATGAGTACTATCTCTAATGTATGTGGGAAGGTTTTGTGCAAGGGGTTGGAGGAAACGGTCAATGTAGAAGCCGCTGGTGATGCTATCCATAGCGGCTACTATCGGGCAGCCTGGGGGGTTGGACTGGTCTTTGTGAATTTTGGGTAAGTGGTAACAGTAAGGGGTTTTCCGGAAACCCTGGATAAGAAATGATAGTTCAGCTTTGGAGATGATATTCTCTTCTAGGGCTCTGTTGGCTAAACTTTCATAGTGAATTCTGGTAATGGGTCATGTGAAACATCCCACTCTATGTTTGGAGGACCGCCCTGCTGTATGAAATCACTTCCGCGTTCCAGACTGGATAGCGTGGCGCTTCCTGTCATGTGACACCGCAGAGAAGCCCGTGTAAACGAAAATCTACATCTCTTACACCTCATGGCCTAGGGGAACATTGCCAGAGACAGCAGAGCGGCACCAACAGACCTCAGAACACCCCCATCCTCGATGGACATCTTTTTCAAGTGAACCTGTAAGTATATATACTATACTTACTGTACATTATTTATCACAGTAGGATTATTTTAGTTGGCGCCTCCACCCCACTCTTTTCTTATACATGTCTAAATGTGCCTTAGCGCTGGGCATGTTTAGCACTTCAGTGTTTATCATTTCAATGACCAGAATAAATAAAAATTCTGGCCAATGAAATAAACACCCAAACATCAAACGCTGCTAAACTCTGCTGAACTCCACTTTCTAAACTATAACTGGCCATACATCATTCAATTTCCAAATGATTATTCGTATGAACATTCATACGAAAATTCTCAACAATATACTGTAGCGCTACCCCCAGTTAAGAGAGCCGCTGGGTTTTGTTTTCGGGCCCTGTATACAGCACCGCCAACCCCCGGCAATCTACTCAACCCACACTGGCACAGTTAGTCTAGGGATTGTTACCTTGTAACGGTCTATACCTGATTATACACAATCTGTCAGTATTGATAGATAACCACTATCTGCAAAGATGACACTAATACCAATGTGATAAAATATAACTGGATTTACTTTGGTATAAGGATTCAAAGTTAAACACATCACATTGTATACATGCAGAGCCCTGAAGCAATAAGCATATTCATCAGCGATAGTGCAGAGTGATCACCCGCCACGTGCAACTATCTTCTTTCCCTATGCGCAATATGGCGCAGCAACAAAGTTTTAACCCCCACCCTGGTCAGGCCTGACTCAGATTAAAACTCAGTCCCTTATGAGAACAATTCTTCGCATGCAACTTGAACGGTGGTGCACTGTCAGGAAACAATATTTTTAATCCAATGGTAGTAAATAACAGGGTGGGCCAAGGCAGTCACTAGGCCCAACAAAGTAAAAAAAGGTAATGAAGTGAGCAAGTGCTCGCTCATCACTCTGGACGCGATCCCAGTCTGGGCTTCCACCACTGTGTATCCGCACACAGTGTCTCCAACAGCCGGGTCTCCGGTCCAGCTGATGTCAGCAAATTCAAGCAGGAACAGGTGCCACCCAGGCTCCGCAGTGGGGTGGAAGGCTCTTTGGTCGGTATGCAAGGCCCAGGCTTCAGGCCTTACACAGCAGCAGATCTGCACAGGGAGTCCTATTGCTTGCAGCGCAGTGTCCAAAGAGGCCGAGCCTAGCCTCGCCCTCTTCTTATATAGCCCCACCCATGAGTCTCTGCGGTGGCCCAGTGCAACCTGGGTGCCAAACGGGGTTCTGGGTAACGTAGTTCAGGGGCCTTAAAGGAGACCCCGCTACACTTTATGACAATATTGTTTGAAAGTACTTCAAAATTTTGATTGCTTTTAAAGCGGAGCTCCACCCAAAGAGGAAGTTCCGCTTGTCTGCCTCCACCCCCCTCCGATGCCACATTTGGCACCTTTTGGGGGGGAGCGAATATTTGGTTTTGACAGGTATCCACTGCCACATTTGGCTGAGTTCACCACAGCCTCCTTTCACCGCAGCTGGGCCACAAGGCTTCACTGCCGGTTCCCCTTAGCTGAGATGGCGGTGGCAGCACCCGAGAGCCAAATGAAAAATCGGCTCGGGTGAGGACACTGCTGGATTTGTGGACAGGTTAGTGCCCCAATATTAAAAGTCAGCAGAAACAGTATTTGTAGCGGCTGACGTTAATTTTTGTTCTGAAGGAGCCTGGAGCTCCGCTTTAACATTAAATTATGGAGCGAATGCACTTTTCCAAATGAATTCCCTGTTAGAAATTCATTAGTCTGAGAAAAGTTTTCCATCCTGCGCCTTTGAATTTTCTTGTCAGTGCGGCTGAAAACAGACATTAATTTGACCCCACTAACGAATAAAAAAAATGAACGATCATTCTTAAAAAAAATTTTGGTAATGAAATGAATGTATGGCCAACTTTAGTCATGTTGTCCCCTAGAGGGTTACAAAAATCTTCATATAGGATGAAACACCCATTTGTAAGGATTTATACAGTACAAACTGTAAAACCATTTTCAGATAGTTTTGAAGAGAAAAAAAACATTGTCCAAGCTACCCATCATAAACATTATGTCTATGGTTATGTCTCAATTGAGAACTATGGCCTCCAATCAAAATTACACACTGCAGCACTTAATTATAGGTGTATTTGCACTTACAGTTTCCCCTATGTTCCTTTGCAGAGCCTCACAAATACTATATGTGTTATACTGCAATTACAGTAATGTAGTAGATTGTAACGGAGTGACAAAATTGCTGCACTGTTCCTGAATTCAGAGCAGCTCCCACCCCCCCTTAAATAGGCTGTGCCTGTATGGAAGGGTCGTGCAAGGTGGGCCATGTTATTTGAAGCTATTTTTCAAAGCAATTTCTCGCTAAGGAAATCATAGTTATTTTCCATGGAATTGCTAACTCACTAATATTTCAACACTTTGTAACTCAGTCACTGAGGAATTTTTAAATTTAATTTATGAGGCTTGTGCATCACATAGTAACTGAATTTGAGGCCTGTTTAGACTGTCACACAGAAGCTTTTAGAAGTGCTTTAATCATAATACAGCAGATTGTGCAATCAACTGCACTGCAGTCACTTATACGGCAGTAGAGGGGAGTAACTGCTGTGAAGTTGATTACCAGTTTCCCTGGTATATGCTGATGCAATCTCGGACTGAAACTTTACATCTTCTAGCAATAGAGCATTGTTTTTTGTTTTTTTTTCATATTTTAAATTTAGATGCAATTTAATAATGATAAATTTAATTTCCGTTAAAGCATAGTGAGAAATTGCTTGTCCCCAATTTTGCTTTCATAGCAAAGACCAAAATGCATGCATCTACTGAGTAGTTAAATTCCACCTTAAAATGTTACTAAACACAGGACCCTGCATTCACTATGTCTGGTCTCCCATGGTTCACAGAACATGGAAATGCAATTATTTTACTAAATATAAACTGCTAAATACTTTTCCTCATCAGCGACTATGTTTCAAAAAAGGTAGAACGGGGTGGGACTTTGATTGTGCCTCAGAGGAGTTTGAACAAAATAGAATACAATACTATGATTATAGAAAAATATATACATTTTATTTATCTGCCATAAGGCAGTACCTTCTAAAAGTAAAAATCAAGTTAAGATAAATTACAGTCTTTTGGTTTTGAATTCGGGGTGTGCATGTCCCCAACAGGTAGAGAGGTGTGGCCTACACGTTTCGCGGAAAATTCCGCTTTGTCAGGGCCTTGAAAGTAGCATAATAGGACATCACATGAATTCTATAAATGAGATATTGATAAATAATACATAAATTACATGGTTTACATAAACAAAAATAAAGATAAGTAATAAAAAAATGTGTTAATACATTTATTTTGCATGAATTTAGATCAATATCATTAATAAAAACGATATGTTATGTTGTGGAAAGCTTAACATATAACATATAAGTATAGTTACACTTTGTATTTGTAGCTGTACAGCGGTGTTTCGTATATGGAGAGCAGGCTCGGACTGGCCATAGGGCAGACCGGGCACATGCCCGGTGGGCCGCGACCTCGTGGGCCGGGGTTGCCCGCTCCTGTTGATGTCCAGGCCGCATAGTTGTATGTAAGCGGCAACCGTGGCCTGGACAGGGTTAACACGGGCCGCGGCTGCTGCTCACCTACCGCTATGTGGCCATGCCCGTGTCTTCTCCAGCGCATGGGATGAGCTGATTGTCTCTCACACACACAGCTCAGCCTCAGTGCGGACACGAACAGTTCCGCTCTCTGCTCTCCGCTTGGACGGACTCCTAACTCCCAGTGTGTAAAATGTATTTAAGGGGTGCTCTGTGAACTCTGATGCAAGAGGCGGGCTTTGATGACCAGAGACTCCCTTACATCAGAGTTTCCCTTTGCACACATTCCCCCTATAGGCTGGGTTCACACTTGTGCGATGTGGGAACCCTGTGAATCCACTGCGGGTTCCCGCATCGCACCCGACTCGCACGGCAGCTCACACTGCCATATGCGAACTGCAGGGGAGTGTCATACAATGTTAACGACACCCCATTTCAGCTCGCATATCGTACTGCGAACTGACGGTTCGGGCATGAATCGGATCGCATTGGGTTTGAACACCCATGCGATCCGATTCTGGTGTGGACCACAAAAAAGGTCCTGTGCGTGTTTAATCCGAATAGGATGCAATATCAGTCATACTATGTGTATGGCTGAAATCGCATTTCACGGACATCACATGTGATTTGCAGTGCAGTGCGAATCACATGCGATATCGCACAGCGCACTAGTGTTAACCTGGCCTTAATCAGGGTTCTCAGAACACCACTTTACATGAGATCCCCCTTAAGGCCAGGTTCACACTAGTGCGCTGTGCGATATCGCATGTGATGTCCGTGCAATGCGATTTCAGCCATACAGATAGTATGGCTGATATCGCATCGCATTCGGACCAAACACGCACAGGATCCTTTTTTTGGTCCACACCAGAATCGGATCGCATGGGTGTTCACACCCATGCGATCTGATTCATGTCCAATTCATGTCAGTTCGCAGTGCGATATGCAAGCTGGATTCACAGGGTTCCCGCATCGCACAAGTGTGAACCCAGCCTAAATAAGGGTTCCCCTTTACATTAGTCCACAGAGCTCCCCTTACAGTAAGTGGAACTTTTGAAGACTCTAAGGGGGGTCTGTGTGAACTCTGATGTAAGGGGGCTCTGATGTAAGGGGGGGGTCTGTGTGGACTCTGATGTAAGGGGACTCTGATGTAAGGGGGCTCTGTGCGGACTCTGATGTAAGGGGGCTCTGATGTAAGGGGGGTCTGTGTGGACTCTGATGTAAGGGGGATCTGTGCGAACTCTGATAAAAGGGGGTTCTGATTCTGATGTAAGTGGGGTCTGTACGGACTCTGATGTAAGGGGGCTCTGATGAAAGGGGGGGTCTGTGCGGACTCTGATGTAAGGGGATTAGGATTCTGATGTAAGGGGGTCTGTACGGACTCTGATGTAAGGGGGCTCTGATGTAATGGGGGGTCTGTGTGGACTCTGATGTAAGGGGGCTCCGATGTAAGGGGGGTCTGTGCAGGCTCTAATGTAAGGGGCTCTGATGTAAGGGGGTCTGTGCAGGCTCTAATGTAAGGGGGATCTGATGTAAGGGGGTTTGTGCAGACTCTGATGTAAGGGGGCTCTGATGTAAGGGGGCGTCTTTACGGACTCTGATGTAAGGGGGGTCTGTGCAGGCTCTGATGTAAGGGGGGGTCTGGTGTAAGGGGGGTCTGTGCAGGCTCTGATGTAAGGGGGGTCTGATGTAAGGAGGGTCTGTGCGGACTCTGATGTAAGGGGGCTCTGATGTAAGGGGGGTCTGTGCAGGCTCTGATGTAAGGGGACTCTGATGTAAGGGGGGTCTGTGCAGGCTCTGATGTAAGGGGGCTCTGATGTAAGGGGGGTCTGTGTGGACTCTGATGTAAGGGGGCAGGAGGAGCTGGAGAACTGCACAGTGAGCAGAGAGTAAAAGGGGGCACTGTGATTACAGAGAAAAGGGGGGGATAATTGCAGGAGCACTGTAATATAAAAGGGGCCTACCTGTAAAGGGGCACTGTAATCGTTACAGTTCCACTTTACAGTGCTGTCCCCATTATATCAGTGTACATTACAGTGTGGAGAACACCGACATCAGCCACCCCCGCGAATGCCTACCGAGACCAACCCCCCCCTTCCTGGAAAAATTGGCTGCTCAGTCTTAAATGCCCGGGCCTATTTTTTGGCCCAGTCCGGGCCTTATGGAGAGGATTCAAAATGGAAGAGGAAGGAGGGGAAAGGAAAAGAGAGGAAAAGAAAGGGGGAAGAGGATAAAGGAAATGGGGGGGGGGAGAAGGAAAGGTAAAAAGGAAAAGGGGGGAAAGAGGGGAAAGAAAGAAAAAGAAGAAGGAAAAGAAAAGAAAAATTAAGAAAAAAGAAGGGAGGGGGAGGAAGGGGGTGGGGGCCCAGGAAAAAGAGGGGGGGGAGGGAAGGGAGAGGTTAAGGATGGACAGCGAAGGTAAGGGAAAAGAGGGAAAGGGAAGGGAAGAAAAATAAAAATGAAAAATAAGAAATAAAAATAAATAAGAAGGGAGAAGGGATAAAGATAGCACGCAGATAAAATTAGACGTGTTTATGGTTACTTACCAAGTATATATACTGCAGTTAGTAATCGGCTTTATTGGAAAGTCAGTGAAGCCCTTAGTGCCAAATAATCTTATAAAGTGAGATTGTTATTCTCACTCTCATCAATGCTGTATCCTGGCCTAGGCCAACAAGGCCCAGGCCTAGGGCAGCACTTTGCAGGGGGACAGCACGAAAAGAGTCCCCGCCAGGTTGCGCTACGCTGTGTAACGCAAGCTGCTTCTAATTTTGACTGTCCTATCAGCCTGGACCACAAACCTTCCTCACTGTGCTATATGTTTTCTGCTGCACCATTGGCACGGTTATATCTTCTTAGTCCTCTCCATAAAATTATCAGAAATTTGTTCTTAAAGTAGAACTATAGGCAACACTTTTTTTTTCATTTTGGATAGAGTAAGGGAGGGTTATAGCCCATTAGTTAATTTTTTACCATCCCTGTCCCATTACAGAGATTTCCCTTCACTTCCTGCCCCATAGCCAAACAGGAAGTGAGAGGAAATCTATGCAAATTAAGGGAATCCAATGCCCCTCAGGCCCTAAGAACTAGTGTCCCCACTCAAAAATTTCAGGGTGTGTCTTAAAGAGAAAGGGGTGTGGTCTTGACAGGAAGGGGTGGGTCATATTTAAATTAGGGGGTGCACGAGTTTAGTCAGGCCTAGGGCAGCACAAAACCTAAATACACCACTGACTCTCATACAGAAAAGAGTGTATGTGTGTAGACTTTAAGCAAACGATCCAAAAGGAACACAACTGGTGAGAATCTAGTCAAAGGGGCAAGTATTAGCTTTAGTAAAGGAACCGCATAAGCATATCAGTGAAAGGAGTGAAGGCAGGGATTTTCATACCTATAGTGCTTCAAGCGATGTCTTTCCTCCGCGTCCCTGGCATATAGAGAGGTGAGCCGCTGAGGAGAGACTAATGCAGTGTACCTTTTATAGGAGATAGGGGCCGCCAATATTCGTTCCGGAAAGGTGTGTGTGGGAGGAGAATCCCTGGGATCGCCCCAGTCGCTCAGATCGTGGAAAACGTAAATGGATCCAGTGGATCTGGAGGGACGGGGGCGAGCCCATCTGTTTGCTGAAGCCGAGAAATTCAAAGTGGGGCTGTTTGTAGAGGATAGAGGGAAGGATCTTTTAGCTTAGATTTCCACCTGAAGTAAGTCTAAATCGTGTAACTGTTTCTTTAATTTCATTAGTTTGATAACATACAATCGAAACAGAAAGAATTAAAATCTTAATCTGCTCTAAAAAGCAAAACACAATATAAACGGATTGTATTCCACATCGACCCCAGACAAAGGAAAAAAGGAAAAAGGGTCTATTAAAACACCTGGTAAGTAGGGATGAGCTTCGAGTTCGAGTCGAACTCATGTTCGACTCGAACATTGCCTGTTCGCCCGTTCGCCGAACAGCGAACAAATTGGGGTGTTCGCGGCAAATTCGAAAAATCTATGGGAGAAATCTAAAGTGCTAATTATAAAGGCTAATATGCAAGTTATTGTCCTAAAAAGTGTTTGGGGACCCGGGTCCTGCCCCAGGGGACATGTATCAATGCAAAAAGAAGTTTTAAAAACGGACGTTTTTTCGGGAGCAGTGATTTTAATAATGCTTAAAATGAAAAAATAAAAGTGAAATATTCCTTTAAATTTCGTACCTGGGGGGTGTGTATGATATGCATGTAAAGTGGCACATGTTTCCCGTGCTTAGAACTGTCCCTGCACAAAGTGTCATTTTTGAAAGAAAAAAATGCATTTAAAACTGACTCGCGGCTATTAATGAATTGTCGGCTCCCGGCAATACATACAAAAGTCATTGATAAAAAAAAAAAAAAAAGCGTGGGGGTTCCCCAGAATTCAATTACCAGGCCCTTCAGGTCTGGAATGGATATTAAGGGGAACCCCGCCGCAAATAAAAAAAAAATTGACGTGGGGTTCCCCCAAATATCCATTCCAGGCCCTTCAGATCTGGCATGGATTTTAAGGGGAACTCCACCCCAAATTAAAAAAAAAATGGCGTGGAGTCCCCCTAAAAATCCATACCAGACCCCTTATCCGAGCATGCAACCTGGCCGGCCGCAGGGGAAAAGGGGGGGACGAGAAAGCGGCCCCCCCTCCCTCCTGAACCGTACCAAGCCACATGCCCTCAACATGGGGAGGATGTCCCCATGTTGATGGGGACAAGGGCCTCATCCCCACAACCCTTGCCCGGTGGTTGTGGGGGTCTGCGGGCGGGGGGCTTATCGGAATCTGGAAGACCCCTTTAACAAAGAGGACCCCCAGATCCCGGCCCCCCCTATGTGAATTGGTAAGGGGTACATTGTACCCCTACCATTTCACGAAGAAAGCGTAAAAAAATGTTTAAAAAAACACACAAACACGTTGAAAAAGTCCTTTATTAAAAAAAAAAAAAAAAAAAAAACCCATTCCAGCGGTGAAATCCAGTGTCCCGCGGCGATCCCGATGTCCAGCGCTGTCCGTCATTGGTTGTGCCTGAGCGGACCTGATGGGGAACTCCCTCTCAGTATTTTAAATGTATAGACCCGCCCCTTCTAAAGTTCCCCATCAGGTCCGCTCAGCGGACCAGATGCGGAACATGAGAAGGGGCGGGTCTATACATGTATTACCAAAGTGAGAGCAGTTCCCCATCAGGTCCGCCTCCTCGGTATGTCGGACCCGCCTACGTCATTGGCTTGAGCGGGGAACTTCCTTCACTGTGTAATTTAAATTTACATAGTGAAGGAAGTTCCCCGCTCAAGCCAATGACGTAGGCGGGTCCGACATACCGAGGGGGCGGACCTGATGGGGAACTGCTCTCACTTTGGTAATACATGTATAAACCCGCCCCTTCTCATGTTCTGCATCTCGCCCGCTGAGCGGACCTGATGGGGAACATTAGAAGGGGCGGGTCTATACATTTAAAATACTGAGAGGGAGTTCCCCATCAGGTCCGCTCAGGCACAACCAATGAAGGACAGCGCTGGACATCGGGATCGCCGCGGGACACTGGATTTCACCGCTGGAATGTTTATTTATTTATTTATTTAAATAAAGGACTTTTTCAAGGTGTTTGTGTGTTTTTTTAAACATTTTTTTACGCTTTCTTCGTGAAATGGTAGGGGTACAATGTACCCGTTACCAATTCACATAGGGGGGGGGCCGGGATCTGGGGGTCCTCTTTGTTAAAGGGGTCTTCCAGATTCCGATAAGCCCCCCGCCCGCAGACCCCCACAACCACCGGGCAAGGGTTGTGGGGATGAGGCCCTTGTCCCCATCAACATGGGGACATCCTCCCCATGTTGAGGGCATGTGGCCTGGTACGGTTCAGGAGGGAGGGGGGGCCGCTCTCTCGTCCCCCCCTTTTCCCCTGCGGCCGGCCAGGTTGCGTGCTCGGATAAGGGGTCTGGTATGGATTTTTAGGGGGACTCCACGCCATTTTTTTTTTTAAACTTGGGGTGGAGTTCCCCTTAAAATCCATGCCAGATCTGAAGGGCCTGGTAATAGAATTCTGGGGAACCCCCACGCTTTTTTTTTTTTTTTTTTTATCAATGACTTTTGTATGTATTGCCGGGAGCCGACAATTCATTAATAGCCGCGAGTCAGTTTTAAATGCATTTTTTTTCTTTCAAAAATGACATTTTTTGCAGGGACAGTTCTAAGCACGGGAAACATGCGCCACTTTACATGCATATCATACACACCCCCCAGGTACGAAATTTAAAGGAATATTTCACTTTTATTTTTTCATTTTAAGCATTATTAAAATCACTGCTCCCGAAAAAACGGCCGTTTTTAAAACTTCTTTTTGCATTGATACATGTCCCCTGGGGCAGGACCCAGGTCCCCAAACACTTTTTAGGACAATAACTTGCATATTAGCCTTTATAATTAACACTTTAGATTTCGAACGTTCGAGTCCATTGTATTTAATAGGGTTCTAAAGTTTACACGAACATTTTGTCTGTTCGCAGGTTCTGGTGCGAACCGAACAGGGGGGTGTTCGGCTCATCCCTGCTGGTAAGTTTATGTGTAGGGGTTGGGGTAGCCGTGGAATCACAAATACTCCTACAGAGGCACCATCCCCGAAAGATATGTGACTATGTTTCAAAAAAAGTAGAACGGGGTGGGACTTTGATTGTGCCTCAGAGAAGTATGAACAAAATAAAATACAATATTATGATTATAGAAAAATAGATACATGTTATTTATCTGCCATAAGGCAGTACCTTCTAAAAGTAAAAATCAAGTTATGATAAATTACAGTCTTTTGGTTTGAATTCGGGGTGTGCAGGTCCCCAACAGGTAGAGAGGTGTGGCCTACGCGTTTCGCGGACAATTCAGCTTAGTCAGGGCCTTGAAAGTAGCACAATAGGACATCACATGAATTCTATAAATGAGATATTGATGGTTTACATAAACGAAAATAAAGATAAATAATAAATAAATGTGTTAATACATTTGTTTTGCATGAATTTACATCAATATCATTAATAAAATCTATATGTTATGTTGTGGAACGTTTAACATATAACATATAAGTACAGTTACACTTTGTACTTGTTGGTGTACAGCGGTGTTTCGCATATGGAGAGGGTTCAAAATGGAAAGTGGTTATATAATATTAACTATGTAAATGTAGGGGTCAGATTTGTTACCAATATAGAGAGTTCTGTTTCATTCTCATGCACTTCAACTCACCCGGAGACTGTAGTCGGTGGAACATTTAGGCCTGGGAGCCCGTGGGGGTGCTCCACCCCACCTTGACAGAGGAAAATGGGGTAGGGACCCTATATAACAAATGGTGGAATATAATGAGCCATGTGAGAAAACTGGGTGGGTGGTGAAAAAGGAAGAAAATGGAGACAAGTGTGAGAGAAAAGAAAATTAAGGGAAAGAAAAAGGGGAGCAAGGAAAAGAGAAGGGTTTGTAGGAGGGAAAAGGGGGAGGGGGAAGGAGAAGGAAAAACGGGGGAGAGAGAGTAGAGGAAAAAGGGAAAGGGAAAGTGGTGAGACAGAAAGAGGTGTGTGTGAAAAGAGCAAGGTAAAGGAAGAGGAGGGGAAAGTGTTGAAAAAATGGGGAAAGGACAAAAACAGAAGGGGAAAGAAAAGAAAAAATGGTGATGTGGGAGAAAGAGAGGGGGAGGAGGAAAGGGGGGGGTGAGTAGGTAGGGGTGGTGGAGAGAGGGGGGAAAGGAAAACAGAGGAAAAGAAAGGAGGACAAGCATAAAGAAAGGGGGGGGGAGAAGGAAAGGGAAAGAGAAAGAAGAAAAGGGGGGAAAGAGGGGAATATAGCAGTCTTGTGACTTCTATCAGTGTCAGTGTCCAGCCGAGCACTGGTTAAAGCTTGAAGGAGGAGTTTTCATTCTACTCCGACTGTCCTATGAGGCTGCATGACCCCTGATCCTTTGTCTGGACAGTGCTGATTGGCCCTGCGCCGATCACTTGCACCCCCCCCCCCCGAAAAAAAAAACTCTCTAGCAATACACACCAAACTAAGCATGTGCAGAGTGCCCCCAATGATCTGTACTATCAGGAAATTGATTAGGGACTGTGGAAGAAGGCGAGGATCAGAGAAGACAGGATCAAACAGCATTTGTACACAATGTGCAGGATTAACCCCTTAGGTTCCACAGTTTACTTACTTACTTATATCACTGGGCATGCAAGACACTGAGCACCACCCTTATCAAAAAACAGTAATTGCAAAGGAACTGTACAGCAGCATGTAGTTTGCCTGCCCATTTTGTCAGTTGGCCAGTCACTGCTCCAGCTCTGCAGATAATATTATTATTTTTCTCTATTTTTACATCAATTTAAGTGATTTACAGGGCAAACAAATTAATTGAATTGCCTACACTTTGCTACAATACCACTCCATTCTACCTCTTGAGTAAAGACTAAAAGGCCCAAGTAAACTGCAAGTCAATCTGGTTGTAGGTTACAGAAGACTATGGACTCTCCTGTCCCCATGTGACAGAAAAACCTGAAGATTTTTTATTTGGAACCCAGTGCTACATAATGGCAAGTAGGGGCAAGAGTCACATTCTCTCCAAAACTGGGTGCTTCACTTTATCTCTTGAGGCTAACAGAGTGGTAGGGCGCAAAGGTTAGTATAAGCAGCAGTTTTTAGGGGGACAAAACTAAGTAAACGTTTTTTGTCTTGCAGACCCTCTGAAAAAAATATACAGAAAAACTTTGGTTTGAGAGCGTTTTGCAAGACAAGCAAACTTTTTAAATACATTTTGACTTGATATACAAGTAATGTCAAGTCACAACTGAGTTTAAAAGATAAGAGAGGCACCTCTAAGTGTAGCAATACAGTTACATTTAATGAAGGTAAAACATTTAGAATCTCACATGGTTGATTAAAACAGGCACATCTAAGTATGCAGGCATCCGGGGTAAATCTTCCACACTGCGCTCCATGAGTGGTTCAAGCCTCACTTTCAGATTGCTCTACTGCAGGGTAGTCTTCCCGGTCACGATTGCAGACTGACAGCGGTGAGAGCCGGCGGTGCGGAGGATGATCTATGTGGACCGCTTTTCCGCCGGATGTCTGCATACTTAGATGTGCCTCTTTTAATCATCAACCTTGTGAGTTGCTAAATGTTGTTCCTTCATTAAAAGTAACCATATTGCTACTCTTAAGCCTTGTACACACAATCGGTTTTACCGATGAAAACAGTAAGATGGACTTTTTTCATCGGACAAACCGATCGTGTATGGGCCCCATCGGTCTTTTTTCCATCGGTGAGAAAAAATAGAACATGTTTTAAATTTATCCGATTGGCAAAAAACCAATAGCAAATTCCGATCGTCTTTGTGGAACTCCATCGGATAAAAAACCCACGCATGCTCAGACTGAATTAGGAGACGGGAGTGCTCGTTCTGGTAAAACTAGTGTAGCGATACCTTCAACTGGGGATGAGCTCGGTGTTCGAGTCGAACATAAGTTCGACTCGAACATCGGCTGTTCGACCGTTCGGCGAACATCGAACGATTTGGGCCGTTCGCGCCAAATTCGAGTGACGCGAACGGCCCACAATACACTGCGCCATCGCAGTGCAATCCCGGCGCTGTGATTTGCCAAGCATGCACTGTGACCCCGCATGCTTGGCCAATCACAGCGCCGGCAGCTAGGAGAGCCATAATTGGCCACAGGCAGGTTGCCTGTGGCCAATTATAGCTCAGGGGGTTTAGCAAACGCCCCACACTATAAAAGGCCGCCAGTGCGGCGGCCTTGTGTAGTGTGTTCCGGCGCAGGGAAAGAGTTACATAGGCAGGGACAGTGTCAGTGCTATTTGTACCTCAAACTTGTGTGTAGGGAGAGAGAAGGATAGGCAGGGAGAGTGTCAGTGTTTATATTCTTTGCTAAACCTTGTGTGCAGGGAGAGAGAAGGATAGGCAGGGGACAGTGTCAGTGTCACATTCTTTGCTAAACCTTGTGTGCAGGGAGAGAGAAGGATAGGCAGGGAGAGTGTCAGTGTCATATACTTTGATAAACCTTGTGTGCAGGGAGAGAGAAGGATAGGCAGGGGACAGTGTCAGTGTCATATTCTTTGCTAAACCTTGTGTGCAGGGAGAGAGAAGGATAGGCAGGGGACAGTGTCAGTGTCATATACTTTGA
This sequence comes from Rana muscosa, assembly GCA_029206835.1. Taxonomy (NCBI): domain Eukaryota; kingdom Metazoa; phylum Chordata; class Amphibia; order Anura; family Ranidae; genus Rana; species Rana muscosa. The sequence goes on along the minus strand of CM055120.1, from coordinate 211,801,454 downwards.
TAAACCTTGTGTGCAGGGAGAGAGAAGGATAGGCAGGGGACAGTGTCAGTGTCATTGTTGCTAAGCCTCCTGCACATTATACACCTGAAGTTAGCCTGTATTGCTGCTTTTTCCTGGTGTGTTACACCAACAGGCATTTGCGGCACTTACAGCGGGCGGAGTGTGCCTCCTGATCATATTACACCTGAAGTTAGCCTGTATTGCTGCTTTTTCCTGGTGTGTTACACCAACAGGCATTTGAAGCACTTACAGCGGGCAGAGTGTGCCTCCTGATCATATTACATCTGAAGTTAGCCTGTATTGCTGCTTTTTCCTGGTGTGTTACACCAACAGGCATTTGCGGCACTTACAGCGGGCGGAGTGTGCCTCCTGATCATATTACACCTGAAGTTAGCCTGTATTGCTGCTTTTTCCTGGTGTGTTAAACCAACAGGCATTTGCGGCACTTACAGCGGGCGGAGTGTGCCTCCTGATCATATTACACCTGAAGTTAGCCTGTATTGCTGCTTTTTCCTGGTGTGTTACACCAACAGGCATTTGTGGCACTTACAGCGGGCGGAGTGTGCCTCCTGATCATATTACACCTGAAGTTAGCCTGTATTGCTGCTTTTTCCTGGTGTGTTACACCAACAGGCATTTGCGGCACTTACAGTGGGCGGAGTGTGCCTCCTGATCATATTACACCTGAAGTTAGCCTGTATTGCTGCTTTTTCCTGGTGTGTTACACCAACAGGCATTTGCAGCACTTACAGTGGGCGGAGTGTGCCTCCTGATCATATTACACCTGAAGTTAGCCTGTATTGCTGCTTTTTCCTGGTCTGTTACACCAACAGGCATTTGCGGCACTTACAGCGGGCGGAGTGTGCCTCCTGATCATATTACACCTGAAGTTAGCCTGTATTGCTGCTTTTTCCTGGTGTGTTACACCAACAGGCATTTGCAGCACTTACAGCGGGCGGAGTGTGCCTCCTGATCATATTACACCTGAAGTTAGCCTGTATTGCTGCTTTTTCCTGGTGTGTTACACCAACAGGCATTTGCGGCACTTACAGCGGGCGAAGTGTGCCTCCTGATCATATTACACCTGAAGTTAGCCTGTATTGCTGCTTTTTCCTGGTGTGTTACACCAACAGGCATTTGCAGCACCTACAGCAGGCGTAGTGTGATTCCTGCAAAATATACTCCCGAAGCTAGGCCTTATTGCTGGTTTTCCCATTTCCCTGCAGGCCATTAGAATGTCTGGAAGGCAAACAAGGAGAGGCAGACAGTCAGGAGCCAATAAAAGAAGGCAAGCAGGCTCTGTGTCTAGAGACAACAGTGCTGGTCGTGGACGCGGTGCATCACCATCAGCATGTGGCCATGGGACACGCTTGTCCTTCTTTTCGGCAGCTGGACGTGTTGAGCCGCATCATGCCGAAGACTTGGTAGAGTGGATGACCAAGCCCTCCTCATCCTCTCTCACCCAGGCTCAGGGTACTGGCAAAGCAGCTGCCAAAGCGTCCTCTTCCCTGGTATCAATGTCATCATCAGTCACTCCTTCCCTAGACCAACCATGTCCTCCTGAAGAGTCCCCCGAACTGTTTGAGCACAGTGTTGGGTACATGCTCCAGGAGGATGCCCAGCGTTTCGAAGGGTCTGATGATGATACCCAGCTAGAGGAAGGCAGTAGCGTGAGAGCAGAGAGAGGGGATGCTCAAGAAGGACACCAATCTGGCAGTCATGTTCCAGCAGCTGCAGCATACTGCCAGATTGGCTCCAGTGATGAGGAGGGAGGGGATGATGAGGTCACTGACTCCACGTGGGTGCCTAATAGGAGAGAGGAGGAGGAGGAGGAGGCACATCTCCAACGAGGCAGGATGCCCTCGGGGGGCCAGCGTAAGGGCAGCACACCGACGGAATCACACCACAGAGCTCCGCCTGTGCAGGGCGCTGCCTCTGCCCGTTATTCAAAAAGTTCTTTGGTGTGGGCCTTTTTTGAGTCGAGTGCATCAGATCGCACAGCTGCTGTTTGCAACATATGTCTCAAGCGTATATCGCGTGGCCAAAACATCACCCGCTTGGGCACCACATGCTTGACCAGACATATGTTGACCTGCCATGCAGCTCATTGGCAAGCCTACCTTAAAGACCCACACCAAAGAACAAAGCGGACCTTTTCTTGCACCGCATCAGCTGGGATCTCCAACCCCACTATACCTTCAGTCCTCTCTGAAACCTGCACTGAGAGGAATGCAGGTGTAGAATTAGGTGTGTCACAGCCAAGTACTTGCGGGCACTCTGCTAGCAGTACACCGACGTCCGATTCTAGCAGGCAAATTTCCCTGCCCCAGCTGCTGGACCGTCGAAAGAAGTTCACTCCCAGCCATCCACATGCCCAGCGGTTGAATGCTAGCTTGGCTAAATTGCTAGCGCTTCAACTGCTGCCTTTTCAGTTGGTAGACTCGGCCCCCTTCCATGAGTTTGTGCAATGTGCGGTTCCTCAGTGGCAGGTTCCCAAACGCCACTTTTTCTCACGGAAGGCGATTCCGGCTCTCTACCGGCATGTGGAAGGCAATGTCTTGGCCTCGCTGGACAGGGCGGTCAGCGGTAAGGTGCATATTACCGCTGACTCATGGTCCAGCAGGCATGGACAGGGACGTTACCTTTCTTTCACGGCCCATTGGGTCACTCTTTTGGCAGCTGGGAAGGATGCAGGACAAGGTGCAGTAGTGTTGGAGGTTGTTCCACCGCCACGCCTCCAAAATGCTACTACTGGTTGTGACACACCTCTGTCCTCCACCCCTACTCTTCTTGTTCCTCCATGGCCTCTTCCTGTGCTTTGTCCTCGGTACCAGCGGTGCTCCGTAGGCGTTCAAGGGGCTACGCAAGTACGCAGGCAAAAAGATGCCATGCCGTGCTTGCGCTGGTGTGTTTGGGGGACAGGAGCCACACTGGGGCAGAGGTTCTGTCTGCTCTGCAAGGGCAGGCCCAGAGGTGGTTGACGCCACGCCAGCTTAAGCCAGGAATGGTAGTTTGCGACAATGGCACCAACCTCCTCTCAGCTCTCCGACAGGGACAACTGACCCATGTGCCCTGTGTGGCTCACGTCCTTAACCTGGTGGTGCAGCGGTTCTTGGGCAGGTACCCGGGCTTACAGGATGTCCTGAGGCAGGCCAGGAAAGTCTGTGTGCATTTCCGCAGATCTTATAATGCCAGTGCTCGCCTGGCTGAGCTGCAAAAGGAGTTGAACCTGCCCAAGAACCGCCTTATATGTGACATGCCCACCAGGTGGAACTCAACGTTGGCCATGCTGCAGCGGCTGCACACACAGCAGAGGGCCATCAATTAGTACCTGTGCGACTACGGCACCAGGACAGGGTCAGGGGAGCTCGGGTTTTTTTCACCACGCCAGTGGGGCATGATCAAGGATGCATGCACTGTTGTCATGGAGGTCCTGCCAGAAGCAGGCGTCCTGGTCTTCCTGATTCTCGGTTGCGCATGCTCCGCCCTGAAGGTGGCGCCAGAGGGGCTATTTAAACCTGTCAATCGCAGACAGTCCCTGCTGTCTGCTCTACAGCGTTGAGTACCTGAAAACCTGATCTGAAGACTTACCTGTGTTTGACCCGGCCTGCCTGTGACTTCTCCAGTTTTCTGCCTGCATCCGACCCCTGGCTTGTTGTGACCTCTCCTCTGTCTGATCCCTCTGTACCTTGCTGCCAGCCAGTTAACCGACCCGGCTTGTCTGACCAAGCTCACTGTTCCTAGTTCCGGTCCAGTCTGCTAAGCTGATCCAGTTTGCTGAGTTCCTGTGTTCCTGGTTCCAGTCCAGTCTGCTAAGCTGATCCAGTCTGCTGAGTTCCTGTGTTCCTGGTTCCGGTCCAGTCTGCTAAGCTGATCCAGTTTGCTGAGTTACTGTGTTCCTGGTTCCGGTCCCGTCTGCTGAACGATTCCAGTTTGCTGAGTGTTCCTGATTCCAGTTCGACCTGCTGTGTTCCAGTGTGCCTACCAAGTCTGCATAACTACCTTCACCTTGGTTGATCCTGCCAGGCACTCGTACCCCTCCTACCTCCGCGCCTGCTGTTACCTTACCAGGGGCCGCTGGTGGGAGCCGTAAGGGAGGCCTTCCTCTGCAAGTCCGGGCTCATCACCTCTAGGTACGTGACAGTAGCAGACAGCCATGTCTGAGCCCGAGCAGGGAGCCTCACCTATGGAGGAACTATGTCGGCACCTGGCAGGATTGGCTGAAGCGGTCAAGAACCTCCAGCAAGGCTACACCCATCTGGAAGAACAAGTGCAGGTCCTCTCCAACCCCTCTGGAGCCCAAGGGGGATCCCATACCTCTACCTCCACTGCTGGGGCAGGATCCTCACCCACAGTTGTCATGCTTCCTCCGGAGCCCAGGGTCCCTACACCTGAAAAATTCTCCGGGGATCGAAGCAAGTTTAGGGCTTTTCGTAATTCCTGCGAACTCTACTTCGCCCTGCAGCCTCGCACCTTCTCCTTGGAAGCCACCAAGGTGGGCTTTGTGATGTCCCTGCTTTCCGGAGACCCTCAGAGCTGGGCCCACCGTCTCTTGGAACGGAAAGATATGGCGTTAAACAACCTTACTGCCTTCTTCGACGCCATGGCTCAGCTATATGAAGATTCCCAGCTCTCAGTAACCGCAGAGACCGCCTTGCGCACCCTTCAGCAGGGGCGCAGAGCAGCAGAGGACTACGTAGCGGAATTTAGACGGTGGAGCGCAGATACCAGTTGGAATGACGCCGCCCTCCGCCATCAGTTCCGCATAGGTCTGTCCGACCCTCTGAAGGACGCGCTCGCTAGGGTTGGCATACCACCAACCCTGAATTCACTAATTGACTTAACAATCCAGATCGACCGACGTCTCAGGGAACAAAGGGCTGAGAGGTCCACGGGCTTCTCCCGCCCGACCTGGATGCTTCCCCGGGCTCCCAGCCATCTGCACCCAGCACCTGTTGCACCTCCAGCCGCTACATCTGACATACCCGAGCCCATGCAGCTTGGAGTGCTTCGTCCTTCCCTCTCCCAATAGGAACGCCAACGTCGCCAAGTGAACAATCTGTGCCTGTACTGCGGGGAACACGGACACTTCGTTATAAATTGTCCCCTGAAACTTCGTAAGTGTCTTTCAGTATCTTCTGACACTACCAACCCACAGGCCAAGTCCACATCTCACCTTGCTCTCTCTGTCTCGTTACAGCTCCCAGGAAGGACTCTGCAAGTGCCCGCTATTATTGATTCTGGGGCTTGCAGCTGCTTTATGGACTCAGCCTTTGCCATCAAGCACCAGATCCCTCTTGTCACCAAGACCCATGGACTATGTGTGCATTTGGCTGATGGGTCCATCATTAAGTCTGGACCAGTGGTCCAAGAGACCGCCCCTTTACCCGCTACCATCTCCACCATCTCCGGAACCCACCAAGAATACTTACGTCTGGACATTATCTCTTCCCCATTGTTCCCTGTGATCCTTGGTATACCTTGGCTACAGGTCCACAACCCTACCATCAACTGGGCCACGGGGTTGGTGACCTTTTCTTCTCCTTACTGCCAGCAATCCTGCGGGACACTCAAAACCCCTGGGCCGGCCACCCTCTTATGTATCAATACGGAGGCTGGAATACGGCAATCCATCCCTGAGGTCTACCATGACTTTCTTGATGTGTTTAGCAAACAAGGGGCAGAGACTCTACCACCTCATCGGGCCTATGATTGCCCCATTGACCTACTTCCCAGAGCGGCAATTCCGTTTGGCAGGATCTTCCCGTTAACAGAGGTAGAACAGGGGGCACTAAAAGACTATATCGATGAAAACCTACAGAAAGGGTTCATTCGTCCGTCTACATCTCCAGCCGGTGCAGGCATCTTTTTCGTAGAGAAGAAGGATCATACCCTTCGACCCTGTGTGGACTATCGTGAATTAAATAAAATCACAGTAAAAAACCGCTACCCTCTCCCCTTGGTACCGGAACTATTTCAGAGACTGGGAACAGCCATCATTTTTACCAAACTTGATCTCCGCGGAGCCTACAATCTGGTCCGCATCAAGGAGGGGGATGAGTGGAAGACCGCTTTCCGCACCCGATTCGGACATTTCGAGTACCGGGTAATGCCCTTCGGGTTGTGCAACGCCCCTGCCACTTTCCAGTATTTCATTAACGATGTGCTCCGGGACTTCCTAGATCTCTTTGTCATTGTCTACCTGGATGATATACTAATTTTTTCTTCCTCCCTTGATTCCCACCGCAGGCACGTCAGAAGTGTGTTGGCTCGGCTTCGCCAGCACGGCCTGTATGCGAAGGCCGAGAAGTGTGAATTTGAGCTGGAAAGTATATCGTTCTTGGGACTAATTATCTCCAGCGAGGGCATCAAGATGGACCCTCAAAGGATTGCTGCAATCCTGGACTGGCCAGTCCCGGCGGACAAGAAGGGGATCCAACGTTTCGTTGGATTCGCCAACTTCTACCGCAAATTCATCAGAGGGTTCTCAGCCATCATCGCACCCATCACCCAGCTGACCAAACAAGGGATCCGTTTCCACTGGTCGCCTGAGGCCCAAAAGGCCTTTGAGGCCCTGAAGGGTCTCTTTACCTCTGCCTCTATCTTGAAGCACCCAGATTCCTCATTACCGTTCGTTCTGGAGGTAGACGCCTCAGAAATTGCGGTAGGAGCAATACTGTCCCAAAGACAGGGGACCAGAGCCTTGCTCCACCCAGTAGCTTTTTTCTCTCGCAAGTTATCTGCGGCAGAGAGGAACTACGACGTGGGGGATCGGGAATTGCTGGCGATCAAGTCCACATTAGAGGAGTGGCGTTATCTGTTGGAGGGGGCTGCCCACCCGATTCTGATATTCACCGACCACAAGAACCTGGAGTACCTGAAGGCAGCGAAAAGGCTAAAACCACGACAAGCCAGGTGGGCGCTCTTCTTCTCCCGGTTCTCCTTCCATGTCACTTACCGTCCCGGTTCCAAGAACATTAAGCCCGATGCCCTCTCTCGGATGTTCCATAAGTCTAAGGAAACCTCTCCTCCAGACACCATTCTTGCTCCTGGAAACTTCCTTCTGCTTCAGGAAGACCTGAGATCAAGCAAGCCTCCACTGGGCAGAGACCCCCCTCCGAACCGGAATTGCAGGCCAAAGATGGGCTGTTTTGGTACCAGAACAGGATCTACGTACCTGAAGAGCTGAGAATAACCGTACTGGAACTCTGCCACGACCATGCCCTTGCCGGGCACTTTGGCGTTGCCAAGACCACCGACTTGGTACAGCGTACCTTTTGGTGGCCTCGGCTCCGCGAGAACTGCAGGAAGTTTGTGGAGTCCTGCATAGTTTGTACCCGAAACAAGGGTTACAAATCCAAGGCCTGGGGACTACTGAGACCCCTACCCGTCCCAGACAGACCCTGGAAAATGCTGTCCATCGACTTTATCATCGAGTTGCCTCCGGCTGAGAGTCACACCACTATCTTCGTGATAGTAGACCGTCTATCCAAGATGGCACATTTCATTCCCATGAAGGGGACTCCCTCAGCTCCCGAAACTGCACAGGTGTTCATCAGAGAGGTCGTCAGACTCCACGGGGTACCAGCCAATATTGTCTCCGACCGAGGGGTACAATTTACCTCCCGGTTTTGGAGAACCCTCTGCAAGGCTCTGGAGATAGAATTGTCACTTTCCTCTGCTTACCATCCCCAGACCAACGGACAGACTGAGAGGACTAACCAGACCCTTGAGCAGTACCTGCGCTGCTTCTCTTCATTCGCTCAGAATGACTGGGTTTCCCTGCTCCCATTGGCCGAGTTTGCCTATAACAACTCTACGCATTCCGCTACCAAGCAGTCCCCATTCTTCGCAAACTACGGTTTCCATCCTACATTCCTGCCCAATTCCCTTCCTGAATGTACGGTGCCCGCAGTCCAGGAAAAGTTGAACTTCTTTTCATCCAACAACCAACTTCTGCAGGAAACCATGACCAAGACTCAGGAACACAACAAAACAATTTTTGACAGGAAGAGACGGGGTGAATTAATGCTGGCACCCGGCGACCAAGTATGGTTATCCACTTTAAACTTGAGGATGGCATTCCCCTCTAAGAAACTGGGCCCCAAATTCTTAGGGCCGTTTCCAGTCAAAAGGAAAATCAATGAAGTGGCTTATGAACTGGAGCTCCCTGACTCCCTCAAGATCCATCCGGTCTTCCATGTATCTCTGCTGAAGCCTTCGGTTCCCAACCCATTTCCAGGCCGAAGTCCGGCTCTCCCTGATCCTGTCATTGTAGACGGGGAGGAGGAATTCGAAGTGGAAGCCATTATGGATTTTAGAAGAAGGAATAACCAGAACCAATTCCTGATTAAGTGGAAGGGCTACGGACCCGAAGAAAACTCTTGGGAGCCTGAGGAGAACATCCATGCTAGAAGCCTGGTGCAGTCCTTCAAGAGATCTCACCCTGAGAAGTTTGCCCGGATGAGCATCCGGAGGCTGCCCCTTGGGGGGGGCAATGTCATGGAGGTCCTGCCAGAAGCAGGCGTCCTGGTCTTCCTGATTCTCGGTTGCGCATGCTCCGCCCTGCAGGTGGCGCCAGAGGGGCTATTTAAACCTGTCAATCGCAGACAGTCCCTGCTGTCTGCTCTACAGCGTTGAGTACCTGAAAACCTGATCTGAAGACTTACCTGTGTTTGACCCGGCCTGCCTGTGACTTCTCCAGTTTTCTGCCTGCATCCGGCCCTGGCTTGTTGTGACCTCTCCTCTGTCTGATCCCTCTGTACCTTGCTGCCAGCCAGTTAACCGACCCTGTCTGACCAAGCTCACTGTTCCTAGTTCCGGTCCAGTCTGCTAAGCTGATCCAGTTTGCTGAGTTCCTGTGTTCCTGGTTCCAGTCCAGTCTGCTAAGCTGATCCAGTCTGCTGAGTTCCTGTGTTCCTGGTTCCGGTCCAGTCTGCTAAGCTGATCCAGTTTGCTGAGTTACTGTGTTCCTGGTTCCGGTCCCGTCTGCTGAACGATTCCAGTTTGCTGAGTGTTCCTGATTCCAGTTCGACCTGCTGTGTTCCAGTGTGCCTACCAAGTCTGCATAACTACCTTCACCTTGGTTGATCCTGCCAGGCACTCGTACCCCTCCTACCTCCGCACCTGCTGTTACCTTACCAGGGGCCGCTGGTGGGAGCCGTAAGGGAGGCCTTCCTCTGCAAGTCCGGGCTCATCACCGCTAGGTACGTGACAACTGTCCTGGCACAATTTGAGGAGGCTACGAGGATGGTGAGCAGTGACAGTGCATGCATCAGTGACACTGTACCTCTTGTCCACCTGTTGGAACATACGCTGCGTGGAATAATGGACAGGGCACTTGAGGCAGAACAGAGGCAGGAAGAGGAGGACTTCCTTGCCTCTCAAGGCCCCCTTTACCCAGACAGTGTTCCTTCTGTCCCACCCATCGCACAGGAAGAAGAGGAGGAGGAAGAGGAGGAGGAGGAGGAGGAGGATTGTGTCAGCATGGAGGTGGAGCCTGGCACTCAGCATCATCAGCAGCAGTCTTTTAGGGATGATTTACAGTCCCAAGAAACCAGTGGACTTGTACGTGGCTGGGAGGAGGTGGCTGCGGATCATGTCGTCCTTAGTGACCCAGAGGACTCCGGACCGAATGCCTCAGCTAACCTACGCTGCATGGCCTCCCTGATCCTTTAAAGTCTGCGGAAGGATCCTCGTATTCTTCGGATCAAAGAGAGGGACCATTACTGGCTGGCCACTCTCCTTGATCCACGGTACAAGGGTAAGGTTGCGGACCTTATCTTACCGTCGCAGAGGGAGCAGAGGATGAGACAACTCCAGGAGGCCTTGCAGAAAGGTCTGTGCAATGCGTTCCCAGAGACTGGGAGGTTACAAACTCCTGGTCCTGGACAACGAGTTGCTGAGGCTTCGGTCAGTCAAAGAAGGAGCGGTGGGGAAGGTGGCCGTCTGACCGATGCGTTCGGACAATTCTTTAGTCCGCAGCCCCAAGGTATGATCGGTTCCAGCAACCATCGCCAGCGTCTGATATACATGGTGCAGGAATACCTAGGGGCAAGGTCAGATTTGGACACCTTCCCCACCGAAAATCCTCTGGCTTACTGGGTCTTGAGGATGGATCACTGGCCAGAGCTTGCACAGTATGCAATTGAGCTACTGGCCTGTCCTGCATCCAGCGTTCTTTCAGAACGCACATTCAGTGCTGCTGGAGGATTTGTCACGGATCACAGGGTGCGCCTGTCCACCGACTCTGTTGATTGACTGACCTTCATAAAGATGAACCAGTCTTGGATCACCACCAGCTACCAAACACCTGAAGCTGATATAACAGACTCATTTATTTTCAAATGTCACATCCCTTCAAGACTGATGCTGATGCTGAGAGACTGTCCTGTTATGTTGACTGACTATCCTCCTCCTCCTCAATGATCCGATTGATGATGATAGCTTGGGTGCCGCCACCAGTGGCTAAGGCCCAATTTTTCAGCCCCTGTTTAACAGGGGCATGTAATTACAATTTTTTATGCAATGCTTTGCAGCATGGCTCATTCCTGCACTCCAACTAGAGTATCTGGGAGAGGTTGCAGTGTCGTGGCACCAGCACCAGTGGCTAAGGCCCAATTTTTCAGCCCCTGTTTAACAGGGGCGTGTAATTACAATTTTTGATGCAATACTTTGCAACAGGGCTCATTGCTGTGCTCCAAGTACAGTATCTGTGAGGGGTTGCAGTGTTGTGGCACCAGTGCCTAAGGCCCAATTTTTCTGCCCCTGTTTAACAGGGGCATGTAATTACAATTCTTGATCTAATAATTCACAGCAGGGCCCATTCCTGCACCCACCAAGAGTAACTGTGAGGCCTTACAGTGTTGTGTCAACACCACCACCACCACCACCAAAGGCCCAATTTTTCAGCCCCTGTTCAACAGGGGCATGCAATTACAATTCTTGATCTAATAATTCACAGCAGGGCCCATTTCTGCGCCCACCAAGAGTAACTGTGAGGCCTTACAGTGTTGTGTCAACACCACCACCACCACCACCAAAGGCCCAATTTTTCAGCCCCTGTTCAACAGGGGCATGCAATTACAATTCTTGATCTAATAATTCACAGCAGGGCCCATTCATGCGCCCACCAAGAGTAACTGTGAGGGCTCACAGTGTTGTGGCAACACCAACATGTAAGGGGCAAATTTCAGCTGAGTATATACGGCAGGCCCCTACTTTCAAACATCCAACTTACAAACGACTCCTCCTTGCAAACGGAAGGATACAACAGGAAGTGAGAGGAAATCTACCCCTAGGAAGGCAAATTCTCTCCTGTTAATATGGGAAAAAAAGTGTCTCCTCTCCACTGATGCTTTATCACCAATTCTTGTTTCAATAAAAACCCCAAATTTTCAAAAAACATTTGTCATTAGGACGGAAAGTGAGGTGAACTGTTCTGAACAGGTGCACACTGCACAGACAGCAAAACAAATGTTACAGGGGTGATAACCCTTCCCTATGCTTTCCAAAAAGCTTAAAAATAGATTTTTTGGCTGGAGCTACACTTAAACAATGTACCGGTTCAAAATTACAAACAGATTCTACATAAGAACAAACCTACAGTCCCTGTCTTGTATGCACCGCCTGTATACGGCTGTTCAGAGTATATAGGGCCTTTTTTATTTTGTGTGCAGGGTTCCCCTTAATATCCCTACAAGACCCAAAGGGGCTGGTAATGGGCTGGGGTAGGGGGGGGCTGTGATGGGGTAGCTATGCCATTTTTCTTAAAGATTTTCATACATATTACCGGGACCAGACATTACATTAAAGCCGCAAGCAGTTTTAAATGGCTTTTTTTCCTTTAGAAATGTAATTTTGTGCAGGGACAGTTCTAAACACGGGAAACACGTGGCACTTCACAGGCATACTTTAGACACCCCCCAGGTACGATATTTAAAGGAATATTTGACTTTTTTTTTTCACTTTATGCATCATTAAAATGACTGCTCCCGAAAAACGGCCGTTTTTTAAAACTTTTTTTTGGATTGATACATGTCCCCTGGTGCAGAACCCGGGTTCCCAAACCCTTTTTAGGACAATAACATGCATATTAGTCGTTATAATTAGCACTTTAGATTTTGAACGTTCGCATCCATTGTATTTAAAAGGGTTCTAAAGTTTGTGCAAACTTTCGGTCCGTTCGCGGGTTCTGGTGCGAACCGAACCCGGGGTTGTTTGGCTCATCACTACCTTCAACTAAGAAGGCCGCAGATTTAGTTTGGGCCCTGAAGACAGCTCATCCAACCCCAATGTACTCGACCCCCTACTGGCACAGTTAGTTATGGCAGCAATATATTTCTTATACTGTATGAGTAAACTCAGACACCAAGGCAATAATGAAAGGGGGGTATCTAATTTACTTTAAGCTTATGGTAAAAAAAAAGGGTTAACAGTGGTAACAGTTTACAGGTAATAAGTTGCAGAGCCCTGCAGCAGTAAACATACTATGCATTGAATGAACAGTAAAGGTGCGCCGCGTGGGCGACCGTTAACTAGGCGCCCTGTGGCGCAGTAACTAAATTAACTAACTAGCTGGCCAGGCCTGGCTCAGATATCTAAAATTCAGTCTATAGGGGATGATGGTTTCTTCACCGCCAACTCTTTAAAGGTGGTGCACATAACAGAATAACATTTGTAATCCAGAGGGAAGGTTGTAATGGAATAAACACTTTACTGGAGAACCTCTGAGTTCAGCTCTGATATGGATCTCCAGCGAGAGTATCAGATATAAACTTGTGGGCCACGGCAGTCTATAGGCACATCAGCAACAAACAGTATATGGTCCGAGCATACGCTCGCTCACCCCTCCGGACGCGATCCCAGTCCGGGAACTTCCACCGACTGTGTCCTCACACACAGTGTCTCCAGCGATCGGGTCCCCGATCCAACCAAGGCTGTAGATAAGCGAAGTCAGATGCCACCCAGGCTCGCAGTGGGGTGGAAGGCTCTTTGGTGCTGCACAAGGCCTCAGGCTTCAGGCCTTGCACTCTGGCACATCCGCACAGGAGGATCAGTCACTGAAGTCTCGTGTCCCAAAGAGGCCGAGCCCAGCCTCGCCTCCTCCTTTTATAACCCCTCCCATGAGTCTCTGGGGTGGAAACATGCCGAAAGGGATTCTGGGCAAGGTAGTCCCGGGAGTCTTAAAGGGGACCCCGCTACACTAGCGTTCGTAATGGAGAGAGCACATTCGTCATTCTGCTAATTATTGCCTTGTTTAATGCAGCGCATTGTTTTCTTCTTTCTAATGGTTTGATAATTGTTTTTTTTTGCTGCTGATATTTATACAGAGTTCTGTCAAACTTATTTCTTTATTGTTTCTTGTGATCTCATGAATAATTATATATTTTTTTAAAGCCAGATATCCGAATTTTTATTTTGAATCAAGATCTACATAATCTTTTTTTTTTTTTTGTAATATTATTTTCTTGTGGCCTCCTTTTTTTGGGGTCAAGTTCTAACAACAACATATTTTTATTTATTTTTTTCAACCGAAAGGAGGTTGGTGTCCTTTGTTAATTACACATTGTATTTATGAAATGTTATGGCTACTCATAATAAAAACACATAGGCAAGTATTTAACTTAAAGGGGTTGTAAAGATTCGTTTTTTATTTTCTAAATAGGTTCCTTTAAGCTAGTGCATTGTTGGTTCACTTACCTTTTCCTTTGATTTACCTTCTAAATGTTTTTTTTTTGTCTGAATTTCTCACTTCCTGTTTCTCCTCACTAAACTTCACACCATCATCCGAGTGGTGTGGAGTCAGCCAGAACAGCTTACTGAACAGCTTACTGAGGAGGAACAGGAAGTGAGAAATTCAGACAAAGAAAACAAAGAAAACAAATATTTAGAAGGAAAATCTAAGGAAAAGGTAAGTGAACCAACAATGCACTAGCTTAAAGGAACCTATTTAGAAAATAAAAAACGAACCTTTACAACCCCTTTAAATCAAAGATCCATTTATTCTGGAAAAACAAAATAAACAGGAAGGGCAACAATTGAAAAATTAGTTGCATTTATGAAGACTTTGGACCCCAAAGGCAGACATGAATTTGATGAACAATAAAATTAACAACATGAGGAAATCAGGAGCAGCAGCCGAAGACATACATGTCCCCAAGCTGTGGTACTCCAACAAACTGCATCTTCTGGCAGAGCAGCTAGAAGCCAGGGAATCACTTTCTGGTCTTCCCTGTAGCCTTACCTCCACTCTTCCCTGCAGCATTCCTTCCACGGCCCTGTACACGGCCCCTGCAGGCTGTGGCTCTGTTGGTGGTAATGTGGCAGGAGGAGGAGAAGGAGGAGAAGGATGGGCCAGATTGCAGAGATGTGTTGCCTGTGTCAACTGGCCCCTCCCCGCCATGTGAAGGACAGTGTAATTAAGGTGCTCAGAGAGGGCACGTTTTCTCTCCTCAAGTTGCTGCAGCTTATCAGCTAGGTAGGCGCTAAAGCCCTCAACAGGGTTGAAGGGGGCCCTCATTATGGCAGCAGCGTCCCCGATTATTTGTAGTGATTCCTCCTCCACCTGTGTCATCCTCCGAGATTTTTTGGGTCTGACGTGGAGGGGAGGCATTTGGGACTGGGTGCTGCCACTTGCCCTGGGGACCTGCTGAGTGCCACTTGGCCTGGCCTCCTCCTGTCTGCCACTCACCCCTGCCTCCTCCTGCCTGCCACATTCCGGAGCCTCTTCCTCCTGGCTGAGCTCATCCTGTGTATTAAAAAGGGACAGTTTTTGGTTCATCAATTACACACAATTTTCATCTCATGACTGTTGCAATTTGAATGTTAAATAAATATCAAAGACTCTCATTCTGACCCCAGCATTTTTCAATACTGTACCAATCATTTCTGGCCACTATGTTTTTTTTTTAAATATTTTTTTAATTATTTCATTTGTGAATAATAACATCTAGTTCACAATAATAATTCTAGGCCAATAAATATGTTTTAAAATACTATACCTGGCTTAAGATGCGCAGATCCGGCTCTTTCAGCTCAGGTTGCTCCTCTTCCCCCTCTGCAGGGGTGGAGGGAAGGGTGGAAGGAACGCTGGAGGGAAGGGTGGAAGGAAGGGTGGAAGGAAGGCTGGAAAGTGATTCCCTGGCTTCAATCTGGTCATCCAGAAATTGCAGATGTTTGTAGTACCACAGCTTGGGCTGAAGTACTTGGTCTGCTGCTGCTCCTGATCTCTTTGAAGCGCGGACCTCTTTTGTACCGTTTTTTGTAGTAATTCCTCATGTTGTTAATTTTATTGTTCATCATGCTATAGTCTGCCTCTGGGATCCAGGTCTTCATATATGCAGTTAATTTTTCAATTGTTGCCCTTCGTACCACAGTGTTGTGGTACAAACAATTTTTCACCTCCCACAAGTTTCGCATTTCACGTTTTTTTTCTATGAAGACAAGCATAATATCTGGCTCCCTTAATTTATGCATAATAATTTCTGCAAGATAAAACACAATACAAAAACAGTAGGTCAGCTTAAATTGTCCTAATCTTATCCTATTTTAGGCCTTTACAATTATGAACCAGTATAGGCCACTGATGCCCCAAGTTTCATTCTTACCTTCGTTGGATTCCTTCTGCACTTCCGGTCGTCCTTACTCCGTGCACCCACAACCTCGTTTAACATTTATATGCCCTGCGCATGTGTGAAATACCGCCCGCGTCTCCGGCCCATGACGGTCTTTTTCGGAATTTCCCCGTCCCTTCTCGTTCGGCGCACAGTGGGAGACGACAACTTGGCGGTGACACAGGTGCGTGTTTTATTAAGTACCGACGAGGAAAGGCCGGAGGCGGGAATGTCCCGATCCAGGAATAAAAGATACAAGGCGACTAATATGTCATTTGCTGAGATGGCGGAGATGGTGGACATCCTGCGGAGGAAAGATTACGATAGGAAGCATGGGCCATACGACACCCCTAATCTCAGGAAGTCCAAAATAATGGACAAAGTGGCGAGGAGTCTCTAAAATAAATTTGGGGTCAGGAGATCCAAGGAGCAGCTCCGTAAAAGGTGGTCTGACCTGAAGCTGAGGGAGCAGTATAGGAAGATTACAAAAATCACTGAAAAAAGTAAGTTTTTTTTCCTGTGTTATTTCAAATTGTAATATTTATTCTTGCATATTTTGCTCCATGTGCTTGGATTGATTGCTTTCACATTGTAAAATGGCAACTTTCATGTTAGTTTTGTGGCCAAATTTTGAAATGGTTTTAGTAAACAGCGATCGTCTAAAATCACGTTTTGCACAGATACACGTAAACCACACGTGGTCAGGCCTATTTGTGTTAAAGTAACATTTATAAACATTGTAAGGATACCTTTGTTTTCATTCTCATAGGGGAGAGAAGACTGGGAGGACACCAATCTGAGGAGCCTAGGAAGCACAGACCACAGAAAGAACCCCATGCTCTGAAAGAACCCCAAGATCAGCATGTGGAGGAAGCAGAGGTGGAGGAAGCAGAGGTGGAGGAAGCAGAGGTGGAGGAAGGAGAGGTGGAGGAAGGAGAGGTGGAGCTTATCACCACAACAGGTCAGTCAGTGTCTGTCACCACATCTTCAGGTAAAGAGATGTAGGCCTGCATATTTCTATTTCCTTTTTTTTTAAGGGGATGAACATGGTGGTGTGTCCGAAACTCCTACTACTCCTTTCTCAAGTGCTAGTTCCCAAATCATAATTCAAGAAATAATGGAATGTAGTAGCGAAATGGACATTATGAGGAATAGAATGAATGTGATTGAGCAAAAATATAAAAACATCATTGATATTTTATGGCGAATAGTCTGATCCCCCCCTTTTTTTTTGTTGGTGTTTTCTAACAAAATTTTGCTCTTGTTGTTTTACGACAAGCCAAAATTTGAAGATGCACACAGTGTGTCAACATGTGCTATCTGCCGTCACAGGATATCTATGTCTGAGTTTTGTGGGTGCAACCCCTTACTCGCTACTCAAGTAGGTGAGAGGAAGGCTTTGCACCCCCAAAACATGTCCATTGATCCCCCATGCTGGCAGATAGCACATGTTGACTTTAGCCATGGGATCAGGATGAAAATACCCATTTGGCACACAAACTGTGTGCGTCTTCAAATTTTGGATGGTTCAGGGGTGACATCACCCCATCTCATGTTTTTCTTTAAGGTTGAACTTTGTAAGTTCCATTGTTTTTATATGTTTTCTTGATTGAACCATGCATGTTTATTCAAACCAAAAATAAATTAAAACAAAAAATGTATCCAAAATTTGGACACAAAAATGAGAATATTTTATATTCCAAATCAAACTAACGCACATGTTGTGCACAGAGTAAATAAATGTTTTTGGACTCAACAATGTGTGGCTTGTTCTTTCTATGCTCAATAGCAGTTATAGAAAATGTCATAGTTCTTGTTTACTGTGACAATTGTGGCTATTTACTAAAGACAAATCAACTTGGCACTACAACAAGTGTACTATGAGAACCTGGGAGACACATAAATAAAAATAAAACACAAGCAATAATGACCAAACAAGTTTTTCAAAGATAAATTATTATGGTTTATTTTTCTAAAATTTTTCAGATATTGTCTGGCATAGCGATGGGCCCCCCCTACCGGTTAAGTACCCAACGTATTTATCACGTACTTCACGGGCGCTTTGGGGGCCAAGCCAGTACGGCCAGTGTCCAGGCCTGTCAACAAGGTTGTTTCAGAAAGTCCAGCCTCAGGCCCAACATTTGATAGATACGTATTTGAATATTTCCTCCAAAAAATGTGGAGTATGCAGCAGCTGAAGACAATATGGTTGAGTTTGTATTCCGCCATGTGAATGGCTGTCTGAAACAGGCGGAACCGGCTGGCCATTATCCCGAAGGCATTCTCAACAACCCTCCGGGCTCTGGCCAGCCGGTAAAAAAAAACCCTCCTCTCCAGGGTGAGGGTCCTCTGGGGAAACGGCCGCATCAGGTGGGGTCCCAGTCCAAAAGCTTCATCCGCAATAAACACAAATGGTAGTCCATCCACATTATCTCCATCAGGTGGCAGTGCCAGGCCACCAGTCTGCAGACGGCGGGCAAAATCCGTCTGTGCAAAGACTCCGCCATCGGACATCCGGCTATTCTTCCCCACATCCACATACAAGAACTCATAGCGTGCCGACACCACCGCCATTAACACAATACTATTAAAACCCTTGTAGTTAAAATAGTATGACCCCAAACGGGGTGGCGGCACTATGCGGACGTGTTTCCCATCAATTGCCCCTCCGCATTTGGGGAAGTCCCACCGCTGGGCAAATTGGGAGGCCACAGTCTGCCATTCCTGTGGCGATGAAGGGAACTGTGGAGTCAAACAAGAAAAAAAAAATAGTACTTTTGCACATAACATTGCAAGCAGATTCCACAAATACATTCTTGGCCAACGTCAGTATAACATTTATTTGAAGGAGTATTTAAACACAAAAATAGAAGGCCCACTTATCAGATGACTCACCCCCTCTGATGCCCATTGGAAAAAATTAAGGGGGGAGGGGGTTAAAGCTGATTTGTGCCCCCCAAAAAAGCCTCTACCACTCTGCTGAAATTGAATGTTCAATAAAACATTTGGTCACATTTTAGGGGGGGGGGGAGGGTTGAGAACTACAATGGAGCTGACCAAAAACAATTGTTAACAGACTAGGCTAGGTGTGTATGGGCCCAGGATAGCATGCTGGAGAGGTTAGTGAAGGAAAATATGCATGTAGGCCAAAAAAGGAGCATTTAAAAGTAACAGCATGCATGGGGACAAAGGGGACATTCACAGCATATTACAATCATGGTAATTTGGTAAGGATGAAAGAAATACAATACATTAGCAAACATTCAAAACATAGAATGTGATGTTAAAGGAGAAAACTTACCTTAATATAGTCCTTCTGCATGACTTATATGATAGCAGAACACGTTTCAGGGATAATGATCCCAGGAGCCTGGGGGGAGATGCCTGTCGTGAAATTGAGGTCCTGCAAGCTTCTCCCAGTCGCCAGGTATCTCAACGTGGCAATAAGCCTCTGCTCGGCAGTGATGGCCTGGCGCATCACAGTGTCCTGCCTCGTGATTAGGGATGAGCTTCGTGTTCGAGTCGAACATACGTTCGACTCGAACATCGGCTGTTCGATCGTTCGACGAAGATCGAACGATTTGGGCCGTTCGCGCCAAATTCGAGTGACGCGAACGGCCCACAATGCACTACGCCATCGCAGTGTCATCCAGGCGCTGTGATTGGCCAAGCATGCACTGTGACCCCGCATGCTTGGCCAATCACAGCGCCGGCAGCGAGGAGAGCAATGATTGGCCACAGGCAGGATGCCTGTGGCCAATTATTGCTGAGGGTGTTTAGTACACGCCCCACACTATAAAAGGCCGCCAGCACGGCGGCCTAGTGTAGTGTGTTCCGGAGCAGGGATAGAGCAGCATAGGCAGGGACAGTGACTGTTATTTCTTTCTTGCTTAACCTGGATTCCTTTAGTTTAGGGAAAGAGAAGGATAGGTAGGGAGAGTGTCAGTGTGTTTTGTGCTTGTGCTATAGTGTGCTTAAAAAAAACATTTATTCTAGGGACAGAAAACTGTAGGTAGGGACAGTGTCAGTTTCTTTCACTCTGCAAGTCCTTGTTTCCAGGGACCTGGAAGGACAGTGAGTGAATTGTCCTTGTGCTATATTGTGCTTAAAAAAACATTTATTCTAGGGACAGAAAACTGTAGGTAGGGAGAGTGTCAGTTTCTTTCACTCTGCAAGTCCTTGTTTCCAGGGACCTGTAAGGACAGTGAGTGAATTGTCCTTGTGCTATATTGTGATTAAAAAAAACATTTTTTCTAGGGACAGAAAACTGTAGGTAGGGAGAGTGTTTTTTTTCTTTCACTCTGCAAGTCCTTGTTTCCAGGGACCTGGAAGGACAGTGAGTGAATTGTCCTTGTGCTATATTGTGCTTAAAAAAAAACATTTTTTCTAGGGACAGAAAACTGTAGGTAGGGAGAGTGTTTATTTTCTTTCACTCTGCAAGTCCTTGTTTCCAGGGACCTCTAAGGACAGTGAGTGAATTGTCCTTGTGCTATATTGTGCTTAAAAAAAACATTTATTCTAGGGACAGAAAACTGTAGGTAGGGAGAGTGTCAGTTTATTTCACTCTGCAAGTCCTTGTTTCCAGGGACCTGGAAGGACAGTGAGTGAATTGTCCTTGTGCTATATTGTGATTAAAAAAAACATTTTTTCTAGGGACAGAAAACTGTAGGTAGGGAGAGTGTTTTTTTTCTTTCACTCTGCAAGTCCTTGTTTCCAGGGACCTGTAAGGACAGTGAGTGAATTGTCCTTGTGCTATATTGTGCTTAAAAAAAACATTTATTCTAGGGACAGAAAACTGTAGGTAGGGAGAGTGTCAGTTTATTTCACTCTGCAAGTCCTTGTTTCCAGGGACCTGGAAGGACAGTGAGTGAATTGTCCTTGTGCTATATTGTGATTAAAAAAAACATTTTTTCTAGGGACAGAAAACTGTAGGTAGGGAGAGTGTTTTTTTTCTTTCACTCTGCAAGTCCTTGTTTCCAGGGACCTGTAAGGACAGTGAGTGAATTGTCCTTGTGCTATATTGTGCTTAAAAAAAACATTTATTCTAGGGACAGAAAACTGTAGGTAGGGAGAGTGTCAGTTTATTTCACTCTGCAAGTCCTTGTTTCCAGGGACCTGGAAGGACAGTGAGTGAATTGTCCTTGTGCTATATTGTGATTAAAAAAAACATTTTTTCTAGGGACAGAAAACTGTAGGTAGGGAGAGTGTTTTTTTTCTTTCACTCTGCAAGTCCTTGTTTCCAGGGACCTGGAAGGACAGTGAGTGAATTGTCCTTGTGCTATATTGTGCTTAAAAAAAACATTTATTCTAGGGACAGAAAACTGTAGGTAGGGAGAGTGTCAGTTTATTTCACTCTGCAAGTCCTTGTTTCCAGGGACCTGTAAGGACAGTGAGTGAATTGTCCTCGTGCTATATTGTGATTAAAAAAAACATTTTTTCTAGGGACAGAAAACTGTAGGTAGGGAGAGTGTTTTTTTTCTTTCACTCTGCAAGTCCTTGTTTCCAGGGACCTGGAAGGACAGTGAGTGAATTCTCCTTGTGCTATATTGTGATTAAAAAAAACATTTTTTCTAGGGACAGAAAACTGTAGGTAGGGAGAGTGTTTTTTTTCTTTCACTCTGCAAGTCCTTGTTTCCAGGGACCTGTAAGGACAGTGAGTGAATTGTCCTTGTGCTATAGTGTGCTTAAAAAAAACATTTATTCTGGGGACAGAAAACTGTAGGTAGGGAGAGTGTTTTTTTCTTTCACTCTGCAAGTCCTTGTTTCCAGGGACCTGGAAGGACAGTGAGTGAATTGTCCTTGTGCTATATTGTGCTTAAAAAAAACATTTATTCTAGGGACAGAAAACTGTAGGTAGGGAGAGTGTCAGTTTATTTCACTCTGCAAGTCCTTGTTTCCAGGGACCTGTAAGGACAGTGAGTGAATTGTCCTTGTGCTATATTGTGATTAAAAAAAACATTTTTTCTAGGGACAGAAAACTGTAGGTAGGGAGAGTGTTTTTTTTCTTTCACTCTGCAAGTCCTTGTTTCCAGGGACCTGTAAGGACAGTGAGTGAATTGTCCTTGTGCTATATTGTGCTTAAAAAAAACATTTATTCTAGGGACAGAAAACTGTAGGTAGGGAGAGTGTCAGTTTATTTCACTCTGCAAGTCCTTGTTTCCAGGGACCTGGAAGGACAGTGAGTGAATTGTCCTTGTGCTATATTGTGATTAAAAAAAACATTTTTTCTAGGGACAGAAAACTGTAGGTAGGGAGAGTGTTTTTTTTCTTTCACTCTGCAAGTCCTTGTTTCCAGGGACCTGTAAGGACAGTGAGTGAATTGTCCTTGTGCTATATTGTGCTTAAAAAAAACATTTATTCTAGGGACAGAAAACTGTAGGTAGGGAGAGTGTCAGTTTATTTCACTCTGCAAGTCCTTGTTTCCAGGGACCTGTAAGGACAGTGAGTGAATTGTCCTTGTGCTATATTGTGATTAAAAAAAACATTTTTTCTAGGGACAGAAAACTGTAGGTAGGGAGAGTGTTTTTTTTCTTTCACTCTGCAAGTCCTTGTTTCCAGGGACCTGGAAGGACAGTGAGTGAATTGTCCTTGTGCTATATTGTGATTAAAAAAAACATTTTTTCTAGGGACAGAAAACTGTAGGTAGGGAGAGTGTTTTTTTTCTTTCACTCTGCAAGTCCTTGTTTCCAGGGACCTGTAAGGACAGTGAGTGAATTGTCCTTGTGCTATATTGTGCTTAAAAAAAATATTTTTTCTAGGGACAGAAAACTGTAGGTAGGGAGAGTGTCAGTTTCTTTCACTGTGAAAGTCCTTGTTTCAAGGGACAGAGAAGGACACCTGAAGGTAGCCCTTATTGCTTTTTTCCCATCTCCCTGCAGGCCATCTATTAGAATGTCTGGAAGGCAAACAAGGAGAGGCAGACAGTCAGGAGGCAATAAAAGAGGGCAAGCAGGCTCTGTGTCTGGGGGCAACAGTGCTGGTCGTGGACGCGGTGCATTGTCATCAGCACATGGCCATGGGACACGCTTGTCCTTCTTTTCGGCAGCTGGACATGTTGAGCCACATCATGCCGAAGACTTGGTAGAGTGGATGACCAAGCCCTCCTCCTCCTCCTCATCCTCTCTCACCCAGGCTCAGGGTACTGGAAAAGCAGCTGCCAAAGCGTCGTCTTCCCTGGTATCAATGTCAGACAAATCATCAGTCACTCCTTCCCTAGACCCACCATGTCCTCCTCCTGAGGAGTCCCCCGAACTGTTTCAGCACAGTGTTGGGTACATGCTCCAGGAGGATGCCCAGCGTTTCGAAGGGTCTGATGATGAAACCCAGCTAGAGGAAGGCAGTAGCGTGAGAGCAGACAGAGGGGATGCTCAAGAAGGACACCAATCTGGCAGTCATGTTCCAGCAGCTGCAGCATACTGCCAGATTGGCTCCAGTGATGAGGAGGGAGGGGATGATGAGGTCACTGACTCCACGTGGGTGCCTAATAGGAGAGAGGAGGAGGAGGAGGATGAGGAGGAGGCACATCTCCAACGAGGCAGGATGCCCTTTGGTGGCCAGCGTAAGGGCAGTACACCGACGGAATCACACCGCAGAGCTCCGCCTGTGCAGGGCGCTGCCTCTGCCCGTCATTCAAAAAGTTCTTTGGTGTGGGCCTTTTTTGAGGCTAGTGCATCAGATCGCACAGCTGCTGTTTGCAACATATGTCTCAAGCGTATATCGCGTGGCCAAAACATCAGCCGCTTGGGTACCACATGCCTGACCAGACATATGTTGACCTGCCATGCAGCTCGTTGGCAAGCCTACCTCAAAGACCCACACCAAAGAACAAAGCGGACCTCTCCTTGCACCGCATCAGCTGGGATCTCCAACCCCACTATAACTTCAGTCCTCTCTGAAACATGCACTGAGAGGAATGAAGGTGTAGAATTAGGTGTGTCACAGCCAAGTACTTGCGGCCACTCTGCTAGCAGTACACCGACGTCCGATTCTAGCAGGCAAATTTCCCTGCCCCAGCTGCTGGACCGTCGAAAGAAGTTCACTCCCAGCCATCCACATGCCCAGCGGTTGAATGCTAGCTTGGCTAAATTGCTAGCGCTTCAACTGCTGCCTTTTCAGTTGGTAGACTCGGCCCCCTTCCGTGAGTTTGTGCAATGTGCGGTTCCTCAGTGGCAGGTTCCCAAACGCCACTTTTTCTCACGGAAGGCTATTCCGGCTCTCTACCGGCATGTGGAAGGCAATGTCTTGGCCTCGCTGGACAGGGCGGTCAGCGGTAAGGTGCATATTACCGCTGACTCATGGTCCAGCAGGCATGGACAGGGACGTTACCTTTCTTTCACGGCCCATTGGGTCACTCTTTTGGCAGCTGGGAAGGATTCAGGACAAGGTGCAGTAGTGTTGGAGGTTGTCCCACCGCCACGCCTCCAAAATGCTACTACTGGTTGTGACACACCTCTCTCCTCCACCCCCTCCTCTTCTTCTTCCTCCATGGCCTCTTCCAGTGGTTTGTCCTATGAACCAGCGGTGCTCCGTAGCCGTTCACGGGGCTACGCAAGTACGCAGGCAAAAAGATGCCATGCCGTGCTTGCGCTGGTGTGTTTGGGGGACAGAAGCCACACTGGGGCAGAGGTCCTGTCTGCTCTGCAGGGCCAGGCCGAGAGGTGGTTGACGCCACGCCAGCTTAAGCCAGGAATGGTGGTTTGCGACAATGGCACCAACCTCCTCTCCGACAGGGACAACTGACCCATGTGCCCTGTGTGGCTCACGTCCTTAACCTGGTGGTGCAGCGCTTCTTGGGCAGGTACCCGGGCTTACAGGATGTCCTGAGGCAGGCCAGGAAAGTCTGTGTGCATTTCCGCAGATCTTATAATGCCAGTGCTCGCCTGGCTGAGCTGCAAAAGGAGTTGAACCTGCCCAAGAACCGCCTTATATGTGACATGCCCACCAGGTGGAACTCAACGTTGGCCATGCTGCAGCGGCTGCACACGCAGCAGAGGGCCATCAATGAGTACCTGTGCGACTACGGCACCAGGACAGGGTCAGGGGAGCTTGGTTTTTTTTCTCCACGCCAGTGGGGCATGATCAGGGATGCATGCACTGTCCTGGCACCATTTGAGGAGGCCACGAGGATGGTGAGCAGTGACAGTGCATGCATCAGTGACACTGTACCTCTTGTCCACCTGTTGGAGCACACGCTGCGTGGAATAATGGACAGGGCACTTGAGGCAGAACAGAGGCAGGAAGAGGAGGACTTCCTTGCCTCTCAAGGCCCCCTTTACCCAGACAGTGTTCCTTCTGTCCCACCCATCGCACAGGAAGAGGAGGAGGAGGAGGAGGAGGAGGAGGAGGATTGTGTCAGCATGGAGGTGGAGGCTGGCACTCAGCATCATCAGCAGCAGTCTTTTAGGGATGATTTACAGTCCCAAGAAACCAGTGGACTTGTACGTGGCTGGGAGGAGGTGGCTGCGGATCATGTCGTCCTTAGTGACCCAGAGGACTCCGGAGCGAATGCCTCAGCAAACCTACGCTGCATGGCCTCCCTGATCCTGCAAAGTCTGCGGAAGGATCCTCGTATTCTTCGGATCAAGGAGAGGGACCATTACTGGCTGGCCACTCTCCTTGATCCACGGTACAAGGGTAAGGTTGCGGACCTTATGTTACCGTCGCAGAGGGAGCAGAGGATGAGACAACTCCGGGAGGCCTTGCAGAAAGGTCTGTGCAACGCGTTCCCAGAGACTGGGAGGTTGCAAACTCCTGGTCCTGGACAACGAGTTGCTGAGGCTTCGGCCAGTCAAAGAAGGAGCGGTGGGGAAGGTGGCCGTCTGACCGATGCGTTCAGACAATTCTTTAGTCCGCAGCCCCAAAGTATGATCGGTTCCAGCAACCATCGCCAGCGTCTGATAAACATGGTGCAGGAATATCTAGGGGCAAGGTCAGACTTGGACACCTTCCCCACCGAAAATCCTCTGGCTTACTGGGTCTTGAGGATGGATCACTGGCCAGAGCTTGCACAGTATGCAATTGAGCTACTGGCCTGTCCTGCATCCAGCGTTCTTTCGGAACGCACATTCAGTGCTGCTGGAGGATTTGTCACGGATCACAGGGTGCGCCTGTCCACCGACTCGGTTGATCGACTGACTTTCATCAAGATGAACCAGTCTTGGATCACCACCAGCTACCACACACCTGATGCTGATATAACAGACTAATTGATTTTAACATGTCACATCCCTTCAAGACTGATGCTGATGCTGAGTGCCTGTGCTGTTATGTTGACTGGCTATCCTCCTCCTCCGAGTCCTCAATGATACGATTGATGATGATAGCTTGTAAGATCATTTTTGTTTATGGGTGCCGCCACCAGTGCCTAACGCCCAATTTTTCAGCCCCTGTTTAACAGGGGCGTGTAATTACAATTTTTGAAGCAATACTTTGCAACAGGGCTCATTGCTGTGCTCCAAGTACAGTATCTGTGAGGAGTTGCAGTGTTGTGCCACCAGTGCCTAAGGCCCAATTTTTCAGCCCCTGTTTAACAGGGGCGTGTCATTACAATTTTTGAAGCAATACTTTGCAACAGGGCTCATTGCTGTGCTCCAAGTACAGTATCTGTGAGGAGTTGCAGTGTTGTGCCACCAGTGCCTAAGGCCCAATTTTTCAGCCCCTGTTTAACAGGGGCGTGTCATTACAATTTTTGAAGCAATACTTTGCAACAGGGCTCATTGCTGTGCTCCAAGTACAGTATCTGTGAGGGGTTGCAGTGTTGTGCCACC
This sequence comes from Rana muscosa, assembly GCA_029206835.1. NCBI lineage: Eukaryota > Metazoa > Chordata > Amphibia > Anura > Ranidae > Rana > Rana muscosa. The sequence continues at coordinate 211,775,074 of CM055120.1, read as the reverse complement.
AGTGCCTAAGGCCCAATTTTTCAGCCCCTGTTCAACAGGGGCATGTAATTACAATTCTTGATCTAATAATTCACAGCAGGGCCCATTGCTGCACCCACCAAGAGTAACTGTCAGGGCTTACAGTGTTGTGGCACCAGCACCACCATCAAAGGCCCAATTTTTACTACCACTGTTCAACAATTATATGTAATTAAAATTCCTGATATAATAGTTGACAGCAGGGCGTTCCAGCACCAACCAAGAGTAACTGTGAGTGCTTACAGTGTTGTGCCAACACCAACAACTAAGGGGCCTATTTCTGCAGAGTATATACGGCAGGTCCCTACTTTCAAACATCCAACTTACAAACGACTCCTACTTGCAAACGCAAGAAGACAACAGGAAGTGAGAGGAAATCTACCACTAGGAAGGAAAATTCTCTCCTGTAAGAATAAATATGGGAGAAAGGTGTCTCCTCTGTACTGATGCTTTATCAGCAATCCTTGTTTCAAGAAAAAGACCACATTTCAAAAAGAGTTGTCATTGGGACGGAAAGTGAGGTGAAATGTTCTGAACAGGGGCACAGACAGCAAAACAAATGTTACAGGGGTGATAACCCTTACCTATGTTTTCCAAAAAGTTTAAAAATAGATTTTTGGTCTGGAGCTACACTTCAACAATGTACCTGTTCAAAATTACAAACAGACTCTACATAAGAACAAACCTACAGTCCCTGTCTTGTATGCACCGCCTGTATAGGGCTGTTCAGAGTATATAGGGCCTTTTTTATTTTATGTGCGGGGTTCCCCTTAATATCCATACAAGACCCAAAGGGGCTGGTAATGGGCTGGGGTAGGGGGGGGGTCATGGGGTAGCTATGCCATTTTTCTTAAAGAATTTCATCCATATTACCGGGACCAGACATTACATTAAAGCCGCAAGCAGTTTTAAATGGCTTTTTTTTCCTTTAGAAGTGTCATTTTGTGCAGGGACAGTTCTAAACACGGGAAACACGTGGCACTTCACAGGCATACTTTAGACACCCCCCAGGTACGATATTTAAAGGAATATTTGACTTTTTTTTTTTCACTTTATGCATCATTAAAATGACTGCTCCCGAAAAACGACCGTTTTTAAAACTTCTTTTTGCATTGATACATGTCCCCTGGTGCAGAACCCGGGTTCCCAAACCCTTTTTAGGACAATAACATGCATAATAGTTGTTATAATTAGCACTTTAGAATTCGAACGTTCGCATCCATTGTATTTAATAGGGTTCTAATGTTCGTTCGAACTTTCGGTCCGTTCGCGGGTTCTGGTGCGAACCGAACCCGGGGGTGTTCGGCTCATCACTACTCGTGATATAGGGGGACAGCTAATCCAACAGACGGTGAAAAACGGGGTCCGTCATCCGGAGATAATTACTGAAGTTTTCAGGATTATTCTCTTGGATTTCCCGCAGCAGAGGCATATGAGAGAATTGGTCCCGCTTGAGCAACCAATTCTTGGTCCATGAAATCCTCCTCGCCCTGTTCATGGACTGAACTCGGGTTACAGTATTAACCGCAACACCAAGCGCATACGCAGCACGAGCTCTACGATGAGAACGTACTTCCAACATGGCTTTAAACCGGTCGGCTGGTCAGAACGAACTTAAACAGAACGCACGAGGAACAGCAACAGCCTGTGAAGAACGACCTGAAAAACAGTAACGAGCGGCCAAGAAGGCACTGCAAAACCGAACCAACCTGACTGCACGCACTGAAAGACAAATACTAACCCACAAGCACAAACTGAAATTCAGAAAACGATCTGAAAAGCACGGAGACTGAAAAGCGCGAATCGGCTCTCACCAAACTTTTACTAACATGCGGTAACACAAAATCAGCAAAAGCAGCCCAAAGGGTGGCGCCATTGGATTTGAACTTCCTGTTTAATCCCTGTACACACGATCGGTTTTACCGATGAAAACCGTCCGATGGATTTTTTTCATCGGACAAACCGATCGTGTATGGGCCCCATCGGTCTTTTTTCCATCGGTTTTAAAAAATAGAACATGTTTTAAATTTTTCCGATGGATCCAAAACCAATAGCAAATTCCGATCGTCTATGGGCAAGTCCATCGGTTAAAAAACCCACGCATGCTCAGAATCAAGTCGACGCATGCTCAGAAGCATTAAACTTCATTTTTCTCGGCTCATCGGAGTGTTTTACGTCACCGCGTTTGGAACGGTCGGTTTTTTGACTGATGGTGTGTGGGCAAGACTGATGGAAAACAGTTTCATCGGATATCCGATGGACAAATCCATTGGACTAGAATCCATAGGAAATCTGATCGTGTGTACAGGGCTTTATAGTGCCGTCGTACGTGTTGTACGTCACAGCGTTTTGGACAGTCAGATTTTTGACTGATGGTGTGTAGGCAAGACTGATGGAAGTCAGCTTCATCGGATTTCCGATGGAAAAATCCATTGGATTAGAATCCATAGGAAATCCGATCGTGTGTACAGGGTTTTAGAGGTGCCTCTCTTCTCTTTTTTACTCTGTAGCTCCTGCTGGATTTTGCTTCTAATCCCCTTGTGGGGGCTTCCATTTGTGGATGGACATTTTATGGTTACACAACCTATCACATCGCTATAATCTTTTTATGTGGACTATAAACTAAATGACTTATGAATAAATGGTTGTGGAACAAATCATTTGAGTCTCCATTATTTCTAATGGGGGAATTTGCTTTGATATACAAGTGCTTTGGATTACAAGCATGCTTTCGGAACAAATTATGCTTGCAATCCAAGGTCTTACTGTACTCCCTATACATTTGTATATCTAATGGCTAATTTACATATAATAAATATAATAATACAATTATAGAATCTTAAACATATGAAAGTCAAATCAAAGGTCAAATTTGACATAATAACTTAAAGAATGCACTCCTCTCTAGTTTCCCTAAAGCTTTGTTGTTGAATTTTTAGTTCAGTTGCAGTTCAAATACATAAAGTCAGTGAAAAGAAAAAGGACATTCTGTGAAGATAACTGGAAAATTGATGTTCGTGCTAGGCAAAACTGTATATTAAAAAAAAAAAAAACAATTAAGAACTTCAGGCATTCGACTGAATCTTGCACACATATCCACATGACCCCAATAACTGGTGAATACAAGAAGGAAAGGATGGAGTACTTGTCCTACAGGAATAAAAGCACAAGTGCAATAATAGAGCCCTGCTATACTTGAATGCTTTCAAAATGTGGCCTGAGAAGTCTTGTACCACACAATAGAACAATAAAAATGCATGATGGTATATATTTTTTTGTACTAAAAATATAAAACACACAGGAGTAATTGAGTACAGGCTATAAGAAAAAAGCACCAGAAAAGAAAAGGGTATGCTGTTATTTTTCAAAACAAGGTCAGTTCTGTGTCCAATTTGCAACTCAGACACTTTGGGGGTTATTTACGAAAGGCAAATCCACTTTGCACTACAAGTGCAAACTACAAGTGCAAAGTGCACTTGAAATTGCACTGAAAGTGCACTTGGAAGTGCAGTTGCTGTAAATCTGAGGGGTAGATCTGAAATGAGGGGAAGCTCTGCTGATTTTGTCATCCAATCATGTGCAAGCTAAAATTATGTTTTTTATTTTCCTTGCACGTCCTTCTCGGATCTACAGCGACTGCACTTGAAAGTGCACAATCACAATCACAATCACTAGCACAATCACCTGCCTGCCTGTCACAGTATAGAGAATGACAGGAACGGATCTAGCTAAAATGAATACAGTGTATAAATATAGCGCTACCCCCAGTTAAGAGAGCCGCTGATATTGATTTGGGCCCTGCAGTGCACCGCTGTCAACCCCCGGCAATCGGCTCTAACCTCCCGTGGCACAGCTGGTGATAGAGAGATAGGACCGCGTGATCGCAACTGTTGGTGACGCAGTCCTATAACAAACATACACAGAATATACTTTAAAACTCCTATTAAAGTAAGCGGAACTGACACCAAATGTACTTTACCCAGATATTTTACTGAGGCTAATGGGCAAGTAATAAACAACAGTATAACAAGTTGCAGATCCCTGCAATAAACAGTAATAAAGATAAACAGAGTAATCAGAATAATAAAGTATTGCTATGCAACTCTAGCGCTGCCCTTTTACAGCTACTTCCCCTCATGGGTAGACTAACACCCAGCAATGTCTACCTATGCAGTCAGGCCTGACTGATCTAAATGGAAGTTCAGTGAAACAATATTCGCTAGCAATCTCTCGGTGGTGCACTTGAAGAACAACTTTGTAATCCCAACGAATAGTAAAGATAAAGTATCTGTCTTTAAACAGCTCTCACCACCTGGACAAGTCCAAGTCCCTTTCCTCCATCGATTCGTCTAGGAACAGGAATCCACCGACATCCAAGTCTTCAATCCTTCTGGTGTACTGCAGCAAGGAGGATTAGATGTCTCTAAGGCTCTGCTAGGCTGGCAGAGGGCTCTTTGGAAAGGAGCACACGGCCCGGGCTTCAGGCCTTGTGCACACAGCAGTTCAGCACAGACATCCTCTTGCTAGGAGAGGGGTGTCCAAAGAGAGCGACCAAAACTCCGCCTCCCCTTTATAAAGTCTGCCCCAGCAGTCTCTGTTCTGGAGCAATGCACCCTGGGTGCTGCAAGATGTACTGGGAGATGTAGTCTCTTTCTCTCCTCTGCTTTCACTTCCAGTAATGTCTCTTTACTTCCTCCCGACTCACCTCTCACCTGGAACTTCTTATCTCTCTGCATTAAAGGGGAATACCCCGCTACACACTCCCCCCACTTGAACTCTTTGGTCCCCAAAGATAAACTTCAACAAATACTGTTTACCATTTTGGACAATGTCGAGCATGATGTTGGCATAGGGAATTCCCACCAAAACTTTGGGATGGAACTCTCTTGCCCACAGGTCACACTACCATGAGTGGCCTGCCTAACTGTGCCAGAGAGTGAGCTGGGGTTGCCCTCCACCAAATGGACGGTGGAAGGATCAGGTTGTTCAACACTTCTCCTAGCCGTTACAACAGAGTCCTCTGAGCTCGTCCCCATTTGGGGGTAAGTTAGTTTCTTGGGAGGCCTGATGACTCTGCGAGCCCTCTGCTCTCTTGGTGCTTTTGACTCTGGCACCACAGGCTCTTCTTCAGGAGTAAGTTCAGGTAACATTGCTGGTTCTGGAACCTCTGATTCAGAAGTCGACTGACGTATGGAATCTCTAGAGTCCTCCTCTGCGCAAGTGTCAGGAACATCTTCCCAGTAATCAGCTGAGGGACTGAAGGGTATGAATTCAGTAGCCTCCGGATTCAGCGTTGCATCTGGAGTATCCCCTCCATTTGGGAGATCTATGGCGGACGTTCCCAGAGTCGAGGGAGGCCACAGCCAGTCCAGTTCTCCACCTTCTTTTGTACTCAATTGGGAGGCCTCCCCATCTTTGGCTCGAGAGGTCTGGGACCGAGTGTTCGGCCTAGGAATATCCAGGATAGAGGCCGGTTCAGGGGAGTCTCTCACGGGAGGTATTCTGACTGCCTCAGCAAGTGGGAGCAGGTGGTTCCGATGCCACGTCTTCAGTGGACCCACCTTTCCTTCTGGCTTTAGTTTGTAGACAGGCAAACCGGGCAACTTCCTACAGACAACATAGGGCTCAGATCTCCACCTGTCGGCAAGCTTGTGTTTTCCAGGGACCCCCAGATTGCGTAGCAGTACTCGGTCCCCGGGCTGCAGATCTTGCACTCGAACCTTCAGATCAAAATTTCTCTTGTTGCGGGCCCCCCTTTGATCCGAAGCCGCCTGGGCTTGTTCATAGGCCACCTGCAAGCTACGTCTAAGTCTGTCCACGTATCCCTTGTGGGATGTAGCTGAGGTATTGTCTATAGAAGTGCCAAAGGCCAGGTCCACAGGTAGCCTTGCTTCTCTCCCAAACATAAGTCGATAAGGGGAGTAGCCAGTGGCGTCACTTGTGGTACAGTTATAGGCATGTACTAGGGCTGATATGTGCTGACTCCAGTGTTGCTTCTTCTCTGTTTCTAAGGTTCCCAACATGTTGAGCAGGGTCCGGTTAAATCTCTCCGGCTGAGCATCTCCTTGTGGGTGGTAAGGCGTGGTTCTGGTCTTCTTTATTCCTAATGAATCCAAAAGTCTTCGGATCAACCGACTCTCAAAGTCCCTTCCTTGATCTGAGTGGAGTCTCTGTGGTAGTCCGTAATGGACAAAATACTTCTCCATAAGTATCTTGGCCACGGTGGATGCCTTCTGGTCTTTGGTTGGGAAAGCTTGAGCATAGCTGGTGAAATGGTCGGTTATTACCAGAACATTCCCCAATCCACTCAGGTCGGGTTTGAGGCAGAGAAAGTCAATGCATACCAGATCCATTGGGCCTTGACTCTGTAAGTGGCCCATTGGGGCAGCTTGATGGGGTAGGGTCTTTCTCTGAATGCATCGTGCACAGGAATGGCAATACTCCTCTACTTCTGCCCTCATGCAGGGCCAATAGAATCGATTTCTGACAAGCTGGAAGGTCCGTTCTGCCCCTAGGTGACCATGATGGTCATGCAGGGCAATTAGTACAGTCTCTCGGTGCTTCTCTGGAAGAAATAACTGCCACTTATCTTCTGAGTCATCAGAGGGGCCCCTTCGGTAGACCACTCCCTGATGTACCTGTAGCCTGTCCAATTCCTTCCTCAACAGGCGAGCCTCCTTTGAGGGGTGATGTAGGAATTTGTTGGGATCCTGATTCTCCAGGGCTTCGAGGACCAATCTCCCCATGGGGTCTTCCAATTGGTCACACCTCAACTCCTTCTTGGACAGTCTCGGTAGGTTGTCTTCCTCCAGTTGAGTTACCCCACAATAGTGTTTGGGGACTCCTACCATGGTAACCCCTATTTCTTCTGCTCTGGAGCCTCCTCTGGCTTGGAATTCAGCCCCTTGACAAAGGGCCCGCACCCCGTCCGGTGCCACTTGGGTCCAATCTTCCCAGTCATTTGTCGTGGCATGAGACCTCCGGGACAGGGCATCTGCATCCCTATTTCCGGCTCCTGGTCTGTACTTCAGACTGAAGTTGAATCCAGACAATGCGGCCAACCACCTGTGTCCGGTGGCATCTAGTTTCACGGTGGTGAAGAGGTAGGTCAGGGGGTTGTTGCCTGTCTTCACAGTAAACTCTGCCCCATACAAGTAGTCTTTTAGCTTGTCTACTACCGCCCATTTGAGGGCCAGGAATTCCAGCTTATGAGTGGGGTAATTCTTTTCTGAGGGGGTCAGGCTCCTGCTCACATAGGCCACTGGTCGCAGTTGTCCTTCATGTTCTTGGTAGAGTACACCACCTAGACCCTCATGGCTGGCATCCACATGTAATTCATAAGGTCTGGTAGGGTCGGCGTAGGCCAGGACTGGGGCAGTGGTTAAGCTCCTCTTCAGAGCATGAAAGGCCTCTTCACACCTTGGGTTCCACTGATCTTGAACTGACTCACCAGGCCTCCTGGGCCCTGAGTCATCCTCTTCCCCTTCTGCCTTTAGCAATTCATTCAACGGGCGGGCAATCCGAGCAAACCCCTCCACAAACCTCCTATAATAGGAGCAGAACCCCAGGAAGGATCTGAGCTCTGTTACTGTGGTGGGTCGTGGCCAGGAAGTGACTGCTTCCAACTTCTCAGGATCTGTGGCCACCCCTTCTTCAGACACTATGTGCCCCAGATAGTTCACAGAAGACTGGTAGAACCGACACTTCTCGGGGGAAAGCTTAAGTCCCTCTTCGCTGAGTCTTCTCAATACTTTCTCCAACCTGGCTTCATGTTCTTCCAAGGTTCTTCCAAAGACAATGACATCGTCCAAGTACACAAGGACTTCTATAAGATTCATGTCTCCAACAGTCTTCTCCATAAGGCGTTGAAAGGTAGCAGGAGCTCCAGACAGACCCTGAGGCATCCTATTGAATTCGAAGAATCCCACCGGGGTTATGAAGGCTGTCTTCTCCCTGTCTTCTGGGTGCATAGGGATTTGATAGTACCCACTCTTGAGGTCCATCACACTGAACCATTTGGCTCCAGACAAACTTTGTAGGGCATCTTCTATCCTTGGCGTGGTGCATTGGTCAGGGATGGTTCTCCTGTTGAGAGTCCTGTAATCGATACAAAGCCTCAACGACCCATTCTTCTTTCTGACCACCACGATTGGGGAGGCATAGGGACTTCTAGACTCCCGGATCACACCAGTCTTCTTTAGTTCTACAAGTTGTTCCCTCAGATCCTCCAGATCTGCCAGGGGGACCCGCCTGACCCTCTCTCGGAAGGGCTTATCTTCTTGGAGGCGGATCCGATGGGTGGCACTTCTTGCACACCCCACATCGAATTCATCTTCGGAAAAGATCTTCTCCCACCTGGTCAGCTGGGCCTTGGCTCTTTCTTTCCAAGCCCTGGGTAGGTTCGGGTTTTCCACGGACAGTTTCTCCCAAACATCTCCTCCGTCACCCGTCCCCTTGACTTCGGACCAAGTGACCGGGGCAGCAGGGCTCACCTGACCAAGCAACACTCTGGCAGGGATCTCCATGGGTCCTCCCGTAGTGTTCCTAACACTCACCAGAACTCTGCCATGGGCCTTCTTCAGGGCCTTGAACGGAATCACTTCTGGTATCACTTCCAGGCCTGAGGACTCTTCCCTTGGGTCTGATTCCAGCATGACAAAGGGGCCAGGTTGTTCCCACGAAAGCTTCACAGTGGCCCTAAGACAGGTTACTTCTCCGGGCTGTAGCACTACTCCTTCTCTGCCAAGTCTCCACACCTTCCCTATCCCCTCTCCCGGGGTCTTCTGCTCTAAGACCAGTCGTTGGTAGGCCGTCTTTAGCATGGGATGGATTTTGGTGGCTGAATGGTTTCTCTCTTTCACTAGAGGGGTCAGGAGTCTCCTGACTAGATCCGTGTTTGTCCCAATGATCAGGGAAATCTTGCTGGCTCCAGGCGGCCGGGGACACACAACTGCCAGGGTGTCAAACACTTCAGCCTTCCCAGCCACGGATGGGTCGAAAGTCATCTTTATGGGCAGGTACCCATCATAAGGGAAACTCTGGGTTCCAAGTCCCCATATCTCCAGCTCTTCTATCTTCTGGATAGGCAGATGACTCAAGTGCCTATCATAGAAGTCCCGGTATAGTAAAGTCACCTGTGCTCCGGTGTCCAAAAGAGCTTTAGTATAGACTCCTTCCACTTGAATGGGCACAGTAGGAGACGGGCCCACCAGTTCCTTTGGGTATGGCCGGACTGGGGTCACCTCTTTTTTTTGGCTTTCGACCCTTGCTCTGCTCCTTTTGAACTTTAATTTTTCCTGAGCCTGGCATGCATTGACTTTCTCCCTCTCAATGGGGGCACAAACCCGCTGAGGGATGTTATTGTTCCTTTTAGGTGGATGTTCCTTCTTTGGGGTGCTGTACTTCCACTGAGGGGTCTTGCCCCCTCCCTCTGGGGTACATCTTGGTGGGGGTGTACTATACCTCCTCCTAGGAGTTTTGTCTCCTCCATTCTTGGCCTTTTTTTTTAGTTTGGAGCGCACTGAAGATGATGGGCACCCGGTTGACTCCTTCACCGGGGCCCTTTGGCGTTTCCCGCCGGCTTGCAATTATCTGTTCTCTTCTTCTTTGGGCTGGAGCATACGTTAGCAAAGTGGCCACTCCCTCCGCAGTTATAGCAAATCACCTCTTCTCGGTCCTGTAGGGAGGCCGGTGCTGAGGTGTTCGGGAACAACTCCTTTCTTGGGCTTGGTTTCTCTCGTCTTCTCTGATCTTTCTCCATCAAAGAGGTCAGCATCTCCAACACTTGGGCCATTTGAGATTTCAGAGTGTCAACCTCCGCATCTCTTTCTGGGCTCTTGACCGAATGGACCAACACTGGTACAGGTGTGACATTCGCCTTGGCCACCTGCTGATCTTCCTCCAGCGCCTCTTCGTCCCTAATAATTTTTATTAGATCAGAGTAGGTTAGTGACATTCCTCCTCCTGAGGTTTTCAGGTGCAGCCAGACCGGGTCTGAGCGCCGCGCTCCCCTCATGATCTGCTTCATGCGTGCTTCATCTGCATCTTTGGGCAGCATTCCCTTCTTCAGTACAATCTTGCATAACTGCCTGTTCAGCCTTCTAACATATTCTGACAGTTTCTCATTCGGCTGCTGGAGAGTGTGTTCAATTAGATAAATCATCTCTGACACCTTCTCCAGCTGACCAAACTCTTCCTGCAGCATGGCCAGGCAATCTTGAGCTGTACAGTTTTCATTTCCAAACCGGAAGCTCTTCACCGCTTCTGCCGCGGCACCTTTCAGACTTTCTAAGACTCGCTGTCTCTTCTGTGCCTCAGGCACCTCCCATGCTTCTACTGCCTGCAATGCCTGTTCCACCCAAGTGTCAAAATCTTCCTCCCCCGCAGGGACGGGGAGCTTCCCTGAGAAGGTGCTAAGCTTCCGGTAACCGGCCTCCACATGCACCGTACTGCTTTTCTGGCACTTAATTACAAGGTCTCCTAGAGCATTCAACAATTCAGGCCCTATAGCGGCCAGCGGTGATCCCGGGCTTAATAGTTCCTTAAGCTTTTCTGCTTTAGGGGATAGTGGTGGAGATAATTGTGGGAGTGATGGCTTTGGCGTCTGAAACCATTCTTCCTTCACTGGCAGCGTATGTATCAAGTGATAGATCTGATTATCTATGGCTTGTATACTCTGACTTTTAAAATGCTCTGGGATTTCGTTTTTCCATTCTACCAGTGCGTATGTAAACGAGATCACTGGATCTGGCCTAAAATCCATCACCCATGCTTTGTGGCTCGGAGACAGTAACAATACGAGCTGTTTTATCTCCTCTTCCTTCCATCTTTCCCCCGGGAGTACAATGACTACCGCCGCGGTTGGATCGGCGCCAATCGCTGCGCACCACTGTGACATTGCCAGCGGGTCCATGCTGGTACTTCTGACCGGCTTGATTGCAGCGTGCAACGTACAAGGATCCCGGACTCGAGCCCCCACGTATAGCGCTACCCCCAGTTAAGAGAGCCGCTGATATTGATTTGGGCCCTGCAGTGCACCGCTGTCAACCCCCGGCAATCGGCTCTAAACTCCCGTGGCACAGCTGGTGATAGAGAGATAGGACCGCGTGATCGCAACTGTTGGTGACGCAGTCCTATAACAAACATACACAGAATATACTTTAAAACTCCTATTAAAGTAAGCGGAACTGACACCAAATGTACTTTACCCAGATATTTTACTGAGGCTAATGGGCAAGTAATAAACAACAGTATAACAAGTTGCAGATCCCTGCAATAAACAGTAATAAAGATAAACAGAGTAATCAGAATAATAAACTATTGCTATGCAACTCTAGCGCTGCCCTTTTACAGCTACTTCCCCTCATGGGTAGACTAACACCCAGCAATGTCTACCTATGCAGTCAGGCCTGACTGATCTAAATGGAAGTTCAGTGAAACAATATTCGCTAGCAATCTCTCGGTGGTGCACTTGAAGAACAACTTTGTAATCCCAACGAATAGTAAAGATAAAGTATCTGTCTTTAAACAGCTCTCACCACCTGGTAAAGTCCAAGTCCCTTTCCTCCATCGATTCGTCTAGGAACAGGAATCCACCGACATCCAAGTCTTCAATCCTTCTGGTGTACTGCAGCAAGGAGGATTAGATGTCTCTAAGGCTCTGCTAGGCTGGCAGAGGGCTCTTTGGAAAGGAGCACACGGCCCGGGCTTCAGGCCTTGTGCACACAGCAGTTCAGCACAGACATCCTCTTGCTAGGAGAGGGGTGTCCAAAGAGAGCGACCAAAACTCTGCCTCCCCTTTATAAAGTCTGCCCCAGCAGTCTCTGTTCTGGAGCAATGCACCCTGGGTGCTGCAAGATGTACTGGGAGATGTAGTCTCTTTCTCTCCTCTGCTTTCACTTCCAGTAATGTCTCTTTACTTCCTCCCGACTCACCTCTCACCTGGAACTTCTTATCTCTCTGCATTAAAGGGGAATACCCCGCTACATAAATATATATACAACACCTAGGATGCATATACAGTGCCTTGCGAAAGTATTCGGCCCCCTTGAACTTTTCATCATTTTGCCATATTTCAGGCTTCAAACATAAAGATATAAAATTTGAATTTTTTGTGAAGAATTACCAACAAGTGGGACACAATTGTGAAGTGGAACGAAATCTATTGGATATTTTAAACTTTTTTAGCAAATAAAAAACTGAAAAGTGGTGCGTGCAAAATTATTCGGCCCCTTTACTTTCAGTGCAGCAAACTCACTCCAGAAGTTCAGCGAGGATCTCTTAATGATCCAATGTTGTCCTAAATGACTGATGGTGATAAATAGAATCCACCTGTGTGTAATCAAGTCTCTGTATAAATGCACCTGCTCTGTGATAGTCTCAGGGTTCTGTTGAAAGCGCAGAGAGCATCATGAAGACCAAGGAACACACCAGGCAGGTCCGTAATACTGTTGTGGAGAAGTTTAAAGCTGGATTTGGATACAAAAAGATTTCCCAAGCTTTAAACATCCCAAGGAGCACTGTGCAAGCGATCATTTTGAAATGGAAGGAGTATCAGACCACTGCAAATCTACCAAGACCTGGCTGTCCCTCTAAACTTTCAGCTCAGACAAGGAGAAGACTGATCAGAGATGCAGCCAAGAGGCCCATGATCACTCTGGATGAACTGCAGAGAACTACAGCTGAGGTGGGAGAGTCTTTCCATAGGACAACAATCAGTCGTACACTGCACAAATCTGCCCTTTATGGAAGAGCGGCAAGAAGAAAGCCATTTCTCAAAGATATCCATAAAAAGTCTTGTGTAAAGTTTGCCACAAGCCACCTGGGAGACACACCAAACATGTGGAAGAAGGTGCTCTGGTCCGATGAAACCAAAATCGAACTTTTTGGCCACAATGCAAAACGATATGTTTGGCGTAAAAGCAACACAGCTCATCACCCTCAACACACCATCCCCACTGTCAAACATGGTGGTGGCAGCATCATGGTTTGGGCCTGCTTTTCTTCAGCAGGGACAGGGAAGATGGTTAAAATTGAGGGGAAGATGGATGCAGCCAAATACAGGACCATTCTGGATGAAAACCTGTTGGAGTCTGCAAAAGACCTGAGACTGGGACGGAGATTTATCTTCCAACAAGACAATGATCCCAAACATACAGCAAAATCTACAAAGGAATGGTTCACAAATAAACGTATCCAGGTGTTAGAATGGCCAAGTCAAAGTCCAGACCTGAATCCAATCGAGAATCTGTGGAAAGAGCTGAAAACTGCTGTTCACAAACGCTCTCCATCCAACCTCACTGAGCTCGAGCTGTTTTGCAAGGAAGAATGGGCAAGAATTTCAGTCTCTCGATGTGCAAAACTGATAGAGACATACCCCAAGCGACTTGCAGCTGTAATCGCAGCAAAAGGTGGCTCTACAAAGTATTAACGCAAGGGGGCCGAATAATTTTGCACGCCCCACTTTTCATTTTTTTCTTAGTTAAAAAAGTTTCAAAAAAACAATAGATTTCGTTCCACTTCACAATTGTGTCCCACTTGTTGGTGATTCTTCACAAAAACTTAAAATTTTATATCTTTATGTTTGAAGCCTGAAATGTGGCAAAAGGATGAAAAGTTCAAGGGGGCCGAATACTTTCGCAAGGCACTGTATATCCTCTACACACTGTAACTGCAGCTAACTGACTAGCCTGCCTATTCTATCTAACTCAATATAAATGACACTGTCTCTCTCTCTCTCTCCCTGTCTGTAAGCTCTCTCTTTAACCAACGCCAACACACTACACAAGGCCGCCAAGCCGGCAGCCTTATATAGTGTGGGGCGTGTACCTACTCCTCTGAGCCATGATTGGCCAAATCCACACTGGCTTTGGACAATTACGGCTCTCCATTCTTACCGCGCTGTGATTGGCAAAGCATGTGGGTCATAGTGAATGCTTGACCAATTATCAGCCAGCAATGCACTGCGATGCCGCAGTGAATTATGGGCCGTGACGTGCCACTCTAATTTGGCGCGAACGGCCCATAATGTTCGCAATTCGGCAAACAGCCGAACAGACGAAGTTCGAGTCGAACATGGGTTTGACTTCGAACACGAAGCTCATCCCTACTCATAACCTTTCCTCATAGCTAAGGTCCTCCAGTCCCTTTATTAGTTTTGTTGCTCTTCTCTGGACTCTCTCCAGTTCCAGCACATTTTTCCTGAGGACTGGTGCCCAGAACTGGACAGCAAACTCCAGGTGCGGCCAGACTAGAGTCTTGTAGAGTGGGAGAATTATTTTATCTCTGGAGTTAATCCCCTTTTTAATGCATGCCAATATTCTGTTTGCTTTGCTTGCAGAAGCTTGGCATTGCATGCCATTGCTAAACCTGTCATGTACTAGGACCCCCAGGTCCTTTTCCATGCTAGTTCCCTCCAGAGGTTCTCCACCTAGTGAGTAGATTGCATTCATATTTTTGCCACCCAAATGCATTATTTTACATTTTTCTACATTAAACCTCATTTGCCATGTAGTTGCCCACCCCTTTAATTTGTTCAGATCTTCTTGCAAGGTTTCCACATCCTGCGGAGAAGTTATTGCCCTGCTTAACTCAGTATCGTCCGCACATACAGATATCCAGCTGTTTATCCCATCCTCCAGGTCGTTTATAAATAAATTAAATAGGATTGGTCCCAGGACAGAACCCTGGGGGACCCCACTTTCCACCCCGGACCATTCCAAGTACTCTCCATTTATCACTACCCTCTGAACTCTCCCCTGTAGCCAGTTTTCTATCCATGTACTCACCCTATGGTCCATGCCAACGGACCTTACTTTGTACAGTAAAAGTTTATGGGGAACTGTATCAAATGCTTTTGCAAAATCCAGATACACTACGTCTACGTGCCTTCCTTTATCTAGATGGCAGCTCACCTCCTTATACAAAGATGGTTAATAGATTGGTTTGGCAAGAACGATTCTTCATGAATCCATACTGATTACTGTTAATGATACCGTTGTCTTTACTAAAATCTTGTATATAGTCTCTTATCATCCACTCCAAGAGCTTGCATAAAATTGATGTTAGGCCAACTGGTCTGTAATTCCCAGGGATGTATCTTGGTTCTTTTTTAAATATTGGTGCTACATTGGCTTTTCTCCAATCAGCTGGTACCATTCCAGTCATTCATTCTATTTGTTTTAGTTGTTTTTATGCATTAGATTTTATCCTGATGTTTTAACTGTATGTCCAAGTACTGCAATAAGTACCATACTATGAAGCGCCTTTTTTGTTTTTTGCTCACGGTACTTTGGGTCATATGAATAGAGCACTACTCAGAGAAAGGAAAGAGTCTGGGAAGGAGTTATCAGTCTGATGCCTGCTACCAGTGTCCACGTTACCCATAATGCTGTTTAAAAATTAGCTGTGAGTACGCATTGCATGGGGTTGAAGGCTGATAATTAGTGATTGCACAGGTATCTGCACGTATTGTCACTATACTCACCTGGGTGTGATTATTGCATATATTAAGCAGTATTACACTATATTTGTTTGTTTTTTGGATTTATGTTTGGAGTTCTATTATCGAGGATTACTAAGAAGAGACATCTATCTCCCAATGCTGTTTATGCGTGTTTGCTGCACATGATTGAGCAGCCAATATTTCTGGTAAGCCTCTGATCTTAAAGGGGTTGTAGATATTTAATTTTTTTAAAATAACAAACATGTTATACTTACCTCCACTGTGCAGCTCGTTTTGCACAGAGTGGCCCCGAACCTGGTCTTCTGTGGTCCCTCGGCGGCTGTCTCGGCTCCTCCCCGCAAGAACTCACCACATATATGCGAGCGAGCTCGCATGGTGGTGAGTGATTGCTGGCGCACTCCAGTGATACAGCCGGCGGCTATAGCCGCTCACTGTATCACTCGGCCCCGCCCCCCGGCGCGCCGCATCGTTGGATGTGATTGATAGCAGCGTGAGCCTATGGCTGCGCTGCTTTCAATCCATCCAGTGTAGCCAATCAACGGCCAGGCAGAGAAAAGAGCAAGATATCGGGGGCGAGCGCGGGACTTTCGAGGGCTCAGGTAAGTAAAACGAGGGCTCGGGGGACGTTATTGTCGGATGCCTGTTCGCCGAACAGCGAACAATTTGGGGTGTTTGCGGCAAATTCGAAAAGCCGCGGAACACCCTGTAAAAGTCTATGGGAGAAATCTAAAGTGCTAATTTTAAAGGCTTATATGCAAGTTATTGTCAGAAAAAGTGTTTGGGGACCCGGGTCCTGCCCCAGGGGACATGTATCAATGCAAAAAAAAGTTTTAAAAACTGAAGTTTTTTCGGGAGCAGCTATTTTAATAATGCTTAAAGTGAAACAATAAAAGTGAAATATTCCTTTAAATTTCGTACCTAGGGTGTGTGTATAGTATGCCTGTAAAGTCGCGCTTGTTTCCCTTGCTTAGAACTGTCCCTGCACAAAGTGTCATTTCTGAAGGAAAAAGTAATTTAAAACTCACTCGCGGCTATAATGAATTGTCGGCTCCTGGCAATACATAGAAAAGTCATTGATAAAAAAAAAAAAAAAATGTGTGGGGGTCCCCCCAAATTCAATTACCACGCCCTTCAGGTCTGGTATGGATATTAAGGGGAACCCTAACGCAAATTAAAAAAAAAATGCGTGGGGGTTCCCCCCAAATATCCATACCAGGCCCTTCAGGTCTGGTATGGATTTTAAGGGGAACTCCACCCCAAATTTAAAAAAACAAATAGCGTGGAGTTCCCCCAAAAATCCATACCAGACCCTTTATCCGAGCACGCAAGCTACGCGAGCTACGTCTGAGATACGAGGGCGCCCCCACCCCCTCGTACCTCAGACCCCACCTACGTCATTGGCTGAGCGGACCTGATGGGGAACTTCCTTCGCAGTGTAGATCCGCTCAGCCAATGACGTTTCGAGTGGAGACTGCAGCGCTGGACATCGGATCGCTGCAGGACATTGGATTACATCGCTGGAATGTGTTTTTTATTTTTTATTTTTAATAAAGGACTTTTCCAAGGTGTCTGTGTGTTTGTTTGTTTTTTTTTTTTACACTTTCTTCGTGAAATGGTAGGGGTACAATGTACCCGTTACCAATTCACATAGGGGGGCCAGGATCTGGGGATCCCCCTTTGTTAAAGGGGTCTTCCAGATCCTGATAAGCCTCCTGCCCGCAGACCCCCCACAACCACCGGGCAAGGGTTGTGGGGATAAGGTCCTTGTCCCGATCAACATGGGGACATCCTCCCCATGTTGAGGGCATGTGGCCTGGTACGGTTCAGGAGGGGGGGGCGCTCTCTTGACCCCCCTCTTTTCCTGCGGCCTGCCAGGTTGCGTGCTCGGATAAATGGTCTGGTATGGATTTTTGGGGGAACTCCACGCCATTTGTTTTTTGTTTTTTTGTTATTCTTTATTTTTATTTTATAAAAGAGCAACTATTAACAATCATATTGCTCAGCTCATCATCACCATTACAGTTCATCAAGTATATGTACAAATACATTTACATTATTTTCCCACTTAATACATCTGGTCTTACTAAGCTCTATCTATATATTCATTTTTATCCAATTATATTTCTTCTTTCTTTTACCTCCATACTCTATATTTCCAGATGAGTGGGTAATTATTTGATGAACTCTCTATACTTTTCTTTTTTTCTCTTTTTTTTTTTTTCTTTTCCCTTCCCTCCCTCTCCCCTCTCACCCTCTCCCCTCTCCACCCTCCCCCTCTCTCCTCCCCCTCCCCAAAAAAAGAAAAAAAAAATCATTTATATTATTTCTAATATTTCCTCTCCCTTTTCCCTTTTTCCCTTCCTTTCTCCATCTCCCCCTGGAAAATGGATAAAGCTATTTCTATACTTTTCTCCTCTTACAAGAATACACCCATATCAGTGTCTATAATTCATTAGATGATCCTCCCTCCTCCCTTGTCCCATCTAATAGTCTCATCCCTTCCTTCGAATACATAAAGAGATTCCACTTCTTCCATGTTTTATCATATTGCTCTCTCTTATTTTGGGCTGAAAGAACTAGGTCTTCAAACGCCCCTATCTCTCTTACTCTGTTCAACCACTCTGTAATTGAGGGGGATCTAGAATCTCTCCAATGTGATGTAATCCCAGCTCTAGCAGCATTGATCATGTGGCAAAGCACCATTTTTTTATAGATCTGAACTGGAATTTGCGAGCAGTGAAGAAGTATGGATTATGGATATGGATTACTAAATAAACCCGATGAGGATTTTGAGATGCTGAGCATCAGTAAATGGGAAAGAGATCTGAGTAGATCTTTTTCTCAAACCCAAAGAATCCAAATTATATACTTAGCATTGAACTCCTCGGTATGTACACGGACTCAAGAGTCTAACTATAATATTTTAACGCAGTGGTACCATACACCAGTAAGACTTCATAAATTTGCGCTGGAAAACTCCGATAGGTGTTGGAGATGTGAAGAGGAACAAGGGACAATGTTACACATATTTTGGTCCTGTAAAAAAATAAGACAATATTGGGTAGAGATTCAAAGAATGGTACAAAAATTTACAGATGTCCAGATACCAGATGATCCGGCCTTTTTTCTTCTTCACTGCACGCCATTTGTTTTTTAAATTTGATGCAGGGTTCCCCTTAATATCCATACCAGACCTGAAGGGCCTGGTAATTGAATTTGGGGGGACCCCTACGCATTTTTTTTTTTTTTTTATCAATGACTTTTCTCTGTAGTGCCAGGAGCCGACAACTCATTATAGCCGCGAGTGGTTTTAAATGGCTTTTTTTCCTTCAGAAATGACATTTTGTGCAGGGACAGTTCTAAGCACGGGAAACAAGTGCTGCTTTACAGGCATACTATACACCCCCCCAGGTACGAAATTTAAAGGAATATTTCACTTTTTATTGTTTCACTTTATGCATTATTAAAATCACTGCTCCCGAAAAAACGGGCGTTTTAAAACTTTTTTTTGCATTGACACATGTCCCCTGGGGCAGGACCCGGGTCCCCACACCCTTTTTAGGACAATAACTTGCATATTAGCCATTATAATTAGCACTTTAGATTTCGAGTCCATTGTATTTAATAGGGTTCTAAAGTTCACGCGAACTTTAGGTCTGTTTGCAGGTTCTGATGCGAACCGAACAGGGGGGTGTTCGGCTCCTCTCTACTCTTCACATTTGTCAACTAGAACCACAGGATGATATTTTCTGTTTAACACAGGATACCGAGGGACTGTCTATACCCTTTATCTGTAGACTATTTATTTGTTTATTTTTTTTGCACATATACAGTGCTGCTTATAATTTAAGATCTTTTTACATGCTGGTCTTCAAGTGCAGCTTCCTCTTCAGCACTTTCTCTAGAGAACAGTAAGCGGCACTGTAGTGAAGTCACCACATTTCACTCCAAATCTTGTGAAACAAGCGGCCAATATGATCTCATACTGCAGATTTACAGCTACAGGACAGTAGGTACAGGAGAACTTAGGCACCTGAAGAACACTTCTATTTTTTGCAAGATGAGATCAAGACAAAAGGCAACATTTTTAATGTACTGCTTAGGCACGATTAACATTTCTCTTTGAACAAATTTTTTTTTTTTTTACTATTGCTTCCTTGCTGAAAATTGATACATAATGGTAACGCCCTAATACAAAGTACAAAAATAGATATGCAATCAGATTCTCCCATTTTACATACAGCCTCAATTTAATACAGTAGTCATACCTTAAATTTTTTGTTAGGGTGTATAAACATGACTATGCAGCTCAGCTGCTATGATTACGGATTTATGATTATATTATATGATTCAGGGATATGGTTTATACACACCTAAATTAGCTTCAGCATAGGGTACTGGAGTGGAAAACCATGATTAAGCATTTTTACTGAAAGAAAAAGGTATTATAATATATTTCAAGCAAACCTCCATCACAAAGTATAAAAAGTAGAGGCCTATAATATTTTGATTGTGATTAAACAATCATAAACATTGATTGAAAGTAATATAACAAATCTTTGTAATAAACATAAAATATTAAAGCAGACTTGCAGTAAAATTCAAGGTTTGCCTATAATGACTGGGCACCTCCCTTTCTAAAAACCGCGGACTGATTTCCAAAGCGTACATTTAGATAAAAAAAAGTACGATTTTGACTTGACTCACCCTCTTTCTGACCACGACCCCTAGTCAAGGGTGACTTCATGCCCATCCATCATGGGGAATACAGAGTAGATGGAATATGTGTGTGTCTGTGGGTGGGGGACTTAAGAATCTTGAAGCCACTTTAAATTAAGGGGGGCTACATATATCTGACCCCCTCCTACATTGACAAAAAAGTTGTAAATATATGAACAACACATTTTACAAGGTACAAATAAATAAAATAAAAATAAAACATTGACATTTATGGACCCGGCAGCTAAATGTACATGACCAAGTATAGCCATGGCAATAACATCACCTGGCATTCCCCGCCTCTTGTTTATATTCAGCTGCTGGGCCAGTAAACATCACTCATGGTGATAGTCCACATCATCTTGGCAGTAGGAGTGTTTTGTTTTGGTGTGTCTCTGGGCATCGTTCGTTGTCATTTACGTGGATCTGCCTTGTTGGACGATGTGATTAAAGTGACACTAAAGGTTTTTTTTTTTTTAAATAACAAACATGTCATACTTACCTCCACTGTGCAATTAGTTTTGCACAGAGTGGCCCAGAACGTCCTCTTCTGGGGTCCCACAGCGTCTGTCTCGGCTGCTCCCCGCAAGAGCTAACCCCCTCTGGGAAGCTCTCTCCCGAGGGGGTTACCTTGCGGGCGTGCTCCCGTGTTATACACTTGCATTGTGCTGCAAAGTCCATTTTAATTATGTTAACCTTTCAACAGTTAAACCCATGCAAACGGTGTCATGCAATGTGATTGGAGTAACCCCATATGAGATATATGATGCATATGTTATTGAAACATTTGTTTCACAGTTTCTTTGAAAAGCAAAGCACATCTCTGGCTGATGTATTATCTTCATGCATTTTGCTTTGTGTTTACAGTCACTAGTGTATGTTCTGAATTTCACAGGTAAATGATTTTAATTATTTTTCATTTATCAGTTGTGGGTCCTTGAACCACATGCTGAAGGATTATACAAAGACTTAAAGGACACATCTGATCACTAGATAAAGTCAGCAAGCAAATTCCTTTTATTCTTTTTGCCTTTTGTTAAAACATATACCAGTTATTGAATTGCCCTTCAGCTTTTTTTCTGACAATTACTTTCCCAGTCATGAAAATCATCATAATAGGTTATTTTTGGAAAGAATAAAAAAGATTATTTTTTCTTGTTTAACACCATCATCAAACTGCCAATATTCATTGTAGTCTGCTGACCCATATCATCCCTTTATTAGCATTATAAAGCAATGACAATTTAACAGAACTTTACATCAAACATATTTGTACTTTGACTTAAAGTGAACCTATCAGGAGAGAAATACAAGGACTATCATTGCTGACATGTATTTGAAGTTGCAAGCTCTGATAGTGTCATCCTCATCCTAGTTCCACAAGTTAAAATATATGTATCTCCTATCCGCCATCAGGAATTTTGGGGCCCCTTACACAGCTTCAGGCATGGGCCCCCGGGGGGGGGGGGTGCTGCCACCGCAAATTGAGAAGCGGGGGGCTGCCGCAAATTGAGAAGCGTTGGGGTGCCACGAATTGAGAAGCAGGGGGGTGCTGCCCCTGCGAATTGTTGAGGTCGGGGGGGCTTTGGGTGCTGACGAACAAAAAAAAAGGGGGGGGGGGGTTGCCATCCAGGGCCCTGGGAATCTCCGGGCCCCTTACAAAAAAAAAAAAAAGATTTTTATTAAAAAAAAAGAAGGGGGGTTGCCATCCGGGGCCCTGGGGACCTCTGGGCCCCTTACAAAAAAAGAAAAAATAATGTAAAAAAAATGTATAAAAAAAAAAAAAGGGGGGTTGCCATCCGGGCCCCTTACAGGTGTACTGCCTGTACCCCCCTGATGGTGGCCCTGCTCCTATTACTAAAATGTAATGTAGCGGGTATACACTTTTCTGTGTATTTAAAACCTGCAGAGACACCAGTGATGTGCAGTTCCCTGCGGCCCAGTGGGTGGCGCTGTCGCCTTGGGTTGAACCATTGCTGTGCTTCCTTTTTGTCCTCCCTCGACAGCGGTATGGTGGGGCGGGGAACCCGCCGTGCTTGCTGGGAGAGGGTATAAAGGGGCTGGCCATCTTTGTCACGGGGTAGAGTCCCAGGCACCTTCAGCCTGTGGGCGGTGGTTCGTGTCGGTCCTCTAGGCGGCCTAGGCCTAGAGGACGTTCGGAGGTCGTGTTCCATAATCCAGGCACCTTTAGCCTGGGGTGAGGTACTCGGATGGAGGTCTGGAGCTCAGTGCCCAACACTGAGTTCCGCGAGGGAAGGAGATCCTAGATGACCCTGGGAGAGGGTACCCGAATCCGGAGGGCATAATGGACCGGTGGAAGACACTTGCTTGAAGACTGGTGCAGCATATTGCCGGTGACAGGTGAGCCCTTCCATCGGAGACCGCCTGGAAGGAAATTCCCCTTCGCTGGGAGACCGCAACCCACTTTCAGGAAGGAAAGTGGAGAGTTCATTGTGTCTGGGCCTACTCGCATCCACACCCCCTTGTCTGTTCTGTTCTTTAAGGAGTCCAACTGATTGTGTTCACTTTTGCAGTGAGAAGAATAAAGGAGTGTTGGACTTTAATGGTCTGGGGCTCGTTTTCTGGCAGACATTGTTCAAGGCAACTCTCTTTGGAGGTTCCAGGTGCAGAACACCGACCAGAAGGTAAAACAAGAACTTTGCTTACACCACACAAACATCTGTGGTGAAGGCTTGGCGTGGTGACCCCGCACTCTCTCCTCTAAGGTACCCCTAGACAAGAGACAGACGAGCTGGTGAGAAAGAGGGGAGAGTGGAGGCCGCTACAGTCATATAAGCTTTAACATGTTATGTAATTTCAAAGTAAATTTCTATATTTTTTAATCTGCAGCCTTCATTAAAATAAAACATGGTGATCCAGCTATGAAGGTCCAGTTATGAATGCTCTGTCCCCACCTCCCAATTGTGCTCTTGCATTTCCACCAACACAGGTTCCTGATGGAGCTTGCAAGTAGCTTTTTCAACACACATTGCATAGGCATGGTTTACTGTTGTCACCATCAGGAATTCCACCCCGAAAAAATGCAATGCAGCCATCACTGTAATGTGCATATGTTGATATGAAGTGTCAAATAGACTGCAAGAGATCAACAGTGATGAGATGAAGCAAAGTATGAAAAAAGTCTGAAAACAAGTATTTTACTTTAACCGGTTGCTGCCCGGCTACAGTATATTTACCTTGGCAGAGCAGCAGGGGCAGGCTGGATCAGGTACATGTATTTCCTTCAGCTGAGCAGCCAATGGACATAGTGGATTGCAGCTCTCAGTACCTGGCTGCTTTGAGTGCAGTGGCGTCTCCAGCTTTCATATTTAGGGGGGGCACATGGGGGGACAGGGACAAAAGTAGGGGGGCCAACTATAAAATGCAATTATATATATCCTGGGGCGCTTTACTACGATCCCGCAACGGGCCCTTTCATATGTTCTGCAGTGAGCTCCCTTCCTACTATACTGGAGCTCCCCAGGGTGGCAGAAAACAAGAGATATATGTCACCAGCACACCAAGAAAATATAAGGATCCAAAGCAGTGGGAGAACTATCAGGGTTGCAAAGGTTGTCTTGCCACCGGGCCCTGGTGTTCTGCCACTGTGGGGTTTCCCTAGCTGTCTTGTCCCTGTTATTGACAGCACTGGTCTGACATCTGTCTCCTTGGCAGCGGCGGCAGTCTATTAGGACCTAGTGCTGGTGACATTATAGGTGCATGCAGAGGAAGGCTGGCACTATTGGTTATAGAGAGCCAATCCCCCAGCTGGTCACCTAGCAGCAGTAATGCTGTATAACCTTCTCTGTTGACATGCTGATCGGGATGTGATCCAGGTGATGCTCCCAGTCAGATCTAATAAACACAGTATTTATTAGCATCAAGAGTACAACCAGATATATATAATCAATGTTTAGCAGCCATGTGGGCTCTATGCCTGTAAAGTGTGGGCTTTGATCAATAAAATCACTGATATTTAACACTAGGATTTGACTAGGAGCATCACCTGGATTGCATCACGATCAGCATGTCAGAGAAGGCTCCACTGCTGCTAAGCAACCTGCAGGGAGCTCAACTGTCTACAACCAATAGAGATGGGCTTGGGTGTGTTTGAAATCCCACATGCCCGATCCCGCCAGGAAGCCGACACTCCACAGTGCTAATCACAGCCAGTGAGACATTTCCTGATCTGTGCAGCTGCGGACCGGGAAATGTCTCACTGCCTGTGATTAGAGCTGTGCAGTGTGGGCTTCCTGGCAGACTCTGGCATGTGGAATTTTAAACATGCCCAGCCCATCTCTAACAACAAATTGTGCTGGCCCTCCTGTACATCAGCCCCATAAAGTAACCAGCACTGGGTTCCAATGTTCTGCCGCCGCTGCCATGGAGACAGAGACCAGCGCTGTGAATAGCCGGGACAGGACAGCAACTCTGGTTGCTCCAGCACTGGTCCACACTGGGAGGATTCCCCCATCCACCTATAATGTGTAGATGGGGGAATTGGATCATTTCTTTTTTTTTTTTCATTCAACCTAATAGTTGAATGAAAAAAGTGATCAATGTATGGGCTGCCGAAGAGCTAAGACCAGCCATAGACAGTTTAAATCTCAGCTGGTTCAGCAGGAACTGGCTGAGATTTGAACCATTGATGAGCAGATTCTCTTATGATTATCACTAGTGGTTGCTATAGCCACTAGTGATAATCACTGATTGTCGGGAGAATACAATTGCTGGGCAGGAGGGATATTCCCCTGTCAGCACTGTCTGTGTTGATGGGGGAATTATGCAAGTTTCTTTCCTGCAATCTATGGATGCAGGAAAAAAATTTGCACCGTATATTACCTGCCTAACTGAAAGTGAAAGTAAATTGTGAAGGTCTTGAAAGAACAGGAGAGGGGGAGGGAGACAGATGGGGGAGAGAAGGGATGGAGATAATGCAGTTCAGTGATTACAGTGTACTGCAGTCTGCAGTGCACACACCCACAGGTCCAGGCTAGAATCTCAGGCATCATTCACACCCAGCCAGGAATGCTGCTGATTTTCATATTTCCCGCCCACACATCCCCTCTTTTCAGATACAGCACGCCGGGATAGTGTGGGCGGGACTGGAAGGAGGAGGAGGAGCTGTATTCCTCCCTGCTCGTATGTGAGGAGAGTGAGGGTGGGGGCAGTGGCTGGACTCGCTGGGCTGTGAAAGAGTGTCATAGACTGACACTCGGCTCAGCTTGCAGTCACCACTCTCAGAATTTACAGGCTGGTTCTCCTGTTCTAAGGACGGGATAAATCAGTCTGTTTTTTCAGTAACTGAGATAAAGGCTTGCCCCCCCCCCCCCAAACAGTGCTCGTGGAGTCCTTCCTGCAACTCGCTCTTCTCCGTGCCAATGAGGATGCAGGGGAAGGAGCAGATCGGGCGGCAGTGGTTGTGTGAGTGCACGCATTATGCAGTGTCAGTGAGCAGAGGGAGGGGGGAGGAATCCCCTGCAGGAGCTGACTGGGGACGCTCTCCCTCTCAGGAGAGACTATGTTACCCCAGCAGCAGCCCGAGCGAAATACAAAAATGCAAAAAAAAGGGACGCCATTGTTTGAGTGGCACAATGTCAACAAAGCTGTTATGAATGAATTTCATTCATAACAGCTGGGATTTCTATAGTGATACTGTGATTGGCCCATAGCTATCACATAGTACCTGGGCCAATAACAGCACCCCGTGTGATAGATGTGGACCAATTGCAGCACAAAATATTACATCACAGCAAGTAAATCAACAGATATCAAGGTGTAAAGAAATAAAAACCCTGATCTCCCCCAGAGTATTACAGTGTCGTTATGGTGACACTAAACTACTCTGATGAAAGTATGTAAAAAAAAAAAAAGAAATTGGTCTACTTTCCAAAAAGGGGTAATTTGGGCGGTATTTGTACTGTGCTGACATTTTAAGGGCCTCAAGAAATTAGATAGGCTATAAGTAGGGATGAACTTCATGATCGGGTCGAATATGAGTTCGACTTGAACATCGGGTATTCGTCCGTTTGTCGAAAAACAAACATTATGGGGTGTCCGCGGCAAATTCGAGCACCGCGCAACGCCCCATAATGCACTGCGAGATTGCAATGCATTGCTCTATGATGATTGGCCAAAGCATGCACCATGACCTGTATGCTTTGGCCAATCCCAGTGCCCTCAGCTAAGAGAGCCATAATTGGCCAAAGGCAGGGTGCCTTTGGCCAATTATGGCTCAGGGGGACCAAGTCCACACCCCACATTATGTAAGGCTGCCTGCACGTCGGCCCTGTTTAGTGTGTTGTTGGCATGGATGGAGAGAGAGTGCGATTTAGATTGAACAGGCAGGCAGTCAGGTTATTCAGCTGCAGTGTATTTAATATATATATATATATATATATATATATATATATATACTGTATATCCATTGCATCCACTGTAGCCAAGCCTATATCTGACTGCAGGCTATTCCTGGTGTACTTTTTCTAATATACTTCAGGTGTACACAGTACCGTGCACCCATAGTGCAGTTGCTACTACTTTTCTGGTGGTGTACACAGTACACAATACAGTGTACCCATAGTTGCTATTAGACTTCTGGTGGTGTACACAGTACCGTGCACCCATAGTGCAGTTACTACAACTTTTCTGGCGGTGTACACAGTACACAATACAGTGCACCCATAGTTGCTATTAGACTTCTGTTGGTGTACACAGTACTGTGCACCCACAGTGCAGTTGCTACAACTTTTCTGGCGGTGTACATAGTACACAATACAGTGCACCCCTAGTTGCTATTAGACTTCTGGTGGTGTACACAGTACCGTGCACCCATAGTGCAGTTGCTACTACTTTTCTGGCGGTGTACACAGTACACAATACAGTGTAGTGTGGTTTTGCTAAACAAAATTTACAGCATGTCTGGAAGGCCACCAAGGAGAGGCAGACACTCACAGGCCACTAAAAAAGGGCAAGCAGGCTCTGTGTCTACAGTCAACAGTGCTGATCGTGTACACGATGCATCCTCAGCACATGGCCGTGGGGCACGCTTGTCCTTTTCTTCTGCAGCTGGCCGTGTTATTGAGCCACAACATGCAGAAGAGTTGGTGGAATGGATAACAAAGCCGTCCTCATCCTCTGTCACCCAGGCTCAGAGTAGTTTGCCTGCCAATGCAGCTGCCAAAGCGGCCTATTCCATCGGCTCCATGTCAACAGTCACTCCTTCCCTAGCCCCACCATCATGCACGGAGGAGTCCCCCTAACTATTTGACCACAGTGTCGGGTACATGCTGCAGGAGGATGTGCAGCGATTTGAAGGCTCCGATGATAGTACCCAAATTGAGGAAGGGAGTAAAGTGAGTCTAGAGAGAGGGGGTGCCCAAGAAATACAAGAAACTGGCAGTCATGTTCCTACAGCTGCAGCATACTGCCAAGTTTGCTCCAGTGACGAGGAGGGAGGGGATGATGAGGTCACTGACTCTACTTGGGTGCCTGATAAAAGAGAGGAGGAGGAGGAGGCACATTTCCAAGGAGGCAGGATGCCCTCCGGGGGGCATCTTAGGGGCAGCTACCCTATTGCATCACACGCAGAGCTAAGCAGGTGCAGGGCGCTGCTGACTCCCCACATATTTTGAAAAGTTCTTTGGTGTGGGCCTTTTTTGACACGTGTGCAGTAGGGATGAGCTTCGAGTTCGAGTCAAACTCATGTTCGACTCGAACATTGCCTGTTCGCCCGTTCGCCGAACAACGAACAATTTGGGGTGTTCGCGGCAAATTCGAAAAGTCTATGGAAGAAATCTAAAGTGCTAATTATAAAGGCTTATATGCAAGTTATTGTCCTAAAAAGTGTTTGGGGACCCAGGTCCTGCCCCAGGGGACATGTATCAATGCAAAAAAAAGTTTTAAACCGTACCAGGCCACATGCCCTCAACATGGGGAGGATGTCCCCATGTTGATGGGGAGAAGGGCCTCATCCCCACAACCCTTGCCCGGTGGTTGTGGGGGTCTGCGGGCGGGGGGCTTATCGGAATCTGGAAGACCCCTTTAACAAAGGGGACCCCCAGATCCCGGCCCCCCCCTATGTGAATTGGTAAGGGGTACATTGTACCCCTACCATTTCACGAAGAAAGTGTAAAAAAATGTAAATAAAAACACACAAACACCTTGGAAAAGTCCTTTATTAAAAAAAAAAAAAAAAAAAAACATTCCAGCGATGAAATCCAGTGTCCCGCGGCGATCCCGATGTCCAGCGCTGTCCGTCATTGGTTGTGCCTGTGCGGACCTGATGGGGAACTTCCTCCGCTGTGTTTTAAATGTATAGACCCGCCCCTTCTAAAGTTCCCCATCAGGTCCGCTCAGCGGACCAGATGCGGAACGCGAGAAGGGGCGGGTCTATTCATGTATTACACAGCGAACAAAGTTCCCCATCAGGTCCGCCCCCTCGGTATGTCCGACCCCGCCTACGTCATTGGCCTGAGCGGGGAACTTCTTTCACTGTGTAATTTACACAGTGAAGGAAGTTCCCCGCTCAGGCCAATGACGTAGGCGGGGTCGGACAGTGAAGGAAGTTCCCCGCTCAGGCCAATGACGTAGGCGGGGTCGGACATACCGAGGGGGCGGACCTGATGGGGAACTTCGTTCGCTGTGTAATACATGAATAGACCTGCCCCTTCTCGCGTTCCGCATCTGGTCCGCTGAGCGGACCTGATGGGGAACTTTAGAAGGGGCGGGTCTATA
Source organism: Rana muscosa (assembly GCA_029206835.1). Classification (NCBI taxonomy): domain Eukaryota; kingdom Metazoa; phylum Chordata; class Amphibia; order Anura; family Ranidae; genus Rana; species Rana muscosa. The sequence continues at coordinate 211,746,138 of CM055120.1, read as the reverse complement.
CATTTAAAACACAGCGGAGGAAGTTCCCCATCAGGTCCGCACAGGCACAACCAATGATGGACAGCGCTGGACATCGGGATCGCCGTGGGACACTGGATTTCATCGCTGGAATGTTTTTTTTTTTTTAATAAAATACTTTTCCAAGGTGTTTGTGTGTTTTTATTTAAATTTTTTGACACTTTCTTCGTGAAATGGTAGAGGTACAATGTACCCCTTACCAATTCACATAGGGGGGGCCGGGATCTGGGGGTCCCCTTTGTTAAAGGGGTCTTCCAGATTCCGATAAGCCCCCCGCCCGCAGACCCCCACAACCACCGGGCAAGGGTTGTGGGGATGAGGCCCTTGTCCCCATCAACATGGGGACATCCTCCCCATGTTGAGGGCATGTGGCCTGTTACGGTTCAGGAGGGAGGGGGGGCCGCTCTCTCATCCCCCCCTCTTCCCCTGCGGCCGGCCAGGTTGCGTGCTCGGATAAGGGTCTGGTATGGATTTTTGGGGGGACTCTACGCCATTTTTTTTTAATTTGGGGTGGAGTTCCCCTTAAAATCCATGCCAGATCTCAAGGGCCTGGTATGGATATTTAGGGGGAACCCCACGCCATTTTTTTTTACATTTGCGGCGGGGTGCCCCTTAATATCCATTCCAGACCTAAAGGGCCTGGTAATTGAATTTGGGGAACCCCCACGCTTTTTTTTCTTTCTTTTATCAATGACTTTTCTATGTATTGATAAAAGCCGACAATTCATTATAGCCGCGAGTGAGTTTTAAATGACTTTTTTTCCTTCAAAAATGACACTTTGTGCAGAGACAGTTCTAAGCACGGGAAACATGCGCGACTTTACATGCATATCATACACACCCCCCAGGTACGAAATTTAAAGGAATATTTCACTTTTATTTTTTCATTTTAAGCATTATTAAAATCACCGCTCCCGTAAAAATGTCTATTTTTTAAACCTTTTTTTTCATTGATACATGTCCCCTGGGGCAGGACCCGGGTCCCCAAACACTTTTTAGGACAATAAATTGCATATTAGCCTTTATAATTAGCACTTTAGATTTCAAACGTTCGAGTCCATTGTATGTAACAGGGTTCTAAAGTTCACACGAACATTCTGTCTGTTCGCAGGTTCTGGTGCGAACCGAACAGGGGGATGTTCGGCTCATCCCTGGTGTGCAGCAGATCGCACCATTGCTGTTTGCAACATATGTCTGAAGCATATCAAGCGTGGTCAAAACAGGAGCCGCTTGGGCAACACATGCTTGACCAGAATATGACGACCTCCCATGCAGTCCGTTGGCAAGAGCACTTAAAAGACCCACATCAAAGTACAAGGCAGACCTCTCCTTGCTCCTCATCTGGGATCTCCAACTCCACTATACCTCCAGTCCTCTCAGAAAATTGCACTGAGAGGAATGTACGTATAGAAATAGGTGTCCCAAGTACTTGCGGACAATCTGCTAGCGGTACACCAACATCCGATTTTGCAGGCAAATTTCCCTACCCCAGTTGCTAAACCGTCGAAAGAAATTTGGTCCCAGCCATCCACATGCTCAGTGTCTGAATGCTAGCCTGGCCAAATTGCTAGCACTGCACCTGCTGCCTTTTCAGCTGGTAGACTCCGCCCCCTTTCGTGAATTTGTGGAATGTGCGATACCTCAGTGGCAGGTTCCCAAATGCCATTTCTTTTCACGGAAGGCCATTCCGGCTCTCTACCGGCATGTGGAAGGCAATGTCTTTGCCTCGTTGGACAGGGTGGTCAGCAGTAAGGTGCATATTACCGCTGACTCATGGTCTAGCAGGCATGGACAGGGACGTTACCTTTCTTTGACGGTGCACTGGGTAACTCTGCTGGCAGCTGTGAAGGATGCAGGACAGGGTTCAGTATTGTTGGAGCTTGTTCCGCCACCATGCCTCCAAAATGCTAGTGGGGATTCCGCCACAGCTCTCTCCTCCACCCCCTCCTCTTCTTCTTCCTCTATGGCCTCTTCCTCTGCAGATTTGTCCTCTGAATCAGCGATGCTCCGTAGGCGTTCAAGGGGCTACGCAAGCACTCAGGCAAAAAGATGTCATGCGGTGCTTGAGTTGGTCTGCTTAGGGGACAGGAGCCACACTGGGGAAGAGATTCTGTCAGCTCTGCAGGGGCAGGCTCAGAGGTGGTTGACGCCATGCCAGCTTCAGCCAGGAATGGTTGTATGCGACAATGGCACCAACCTCCTCTCCGCCCTCTGACAGGGACACTTGACCCATGTTCCCTGTTTGGCTCACGTCCTGAATTTGGTGGTGCAGTGGTTCTTGAGAAGGTACCCGGGCTTACAGGATCTCCTGAGGCAGGCCAGGAAAGTCTGTGGTAATTTCCGCCGGTCATATAATGCCAGTGCTCAGGTGGCTGACCTTCAAAAGGAATGCAACCTGCCCAAGAATCGCCTCATTTGTGACATGCCCACCAGGTGGAACTCAACGTTGGCAATTCGGCAGTGGCCGCACATGCAGCAGAGGGCCATCAATGAGTACCTGTGTGAGTATGGCACCAGGACAGGGTCAGGGGAGCTTGGCTTTTTTTCGCCACGCCAGTGGCTACTAATCAAGGATGCATGCACTGTTCTGTCAACATTTGAGGAGGCCACGAAGATGGTGAGCAGTGACAGTGCATGCATCAGTGATACTGTCCCACTTGTCTTCCTGTTGGAGCACACACTTTGTGGAATAATGGACAGGGCACTTGAGGCAGAACAACGGGAAGACTTCCTTACCTCTCAAGGCCCCCTTTATCCAGATAGTATTCCTGCGGGCCCGCCGATCACACAAGAAGAAGAAGAGGAGGAGGAGGATTGTGTCAGCATGGAGGTGGAGGATAACACTCAGCATCAGCAGCAGTCTTCAAGGGATCATTTTCAGTACCCAGAAACCCATGGAGTTGTACATGGCTGGGAGGAGGTGGTTGCGGATCATGTAATCCTTAGTGACCCAGAGGACTCAGGATCGAATGCCTCTGCAAACTTACGCTGCATGGCCTCCCTGATCCTGCAAAGCCTGCGAAAGGACCCTAGGATTCTTGGTATCAAGGAGAGGGATCATTACTGGCTGGCAACCCTTCTTGATCCACGTTACAAGGGTAAGGTTGCAGAAATTATCCAGCTTTCGCAGAGGGAGCAGAGGATGAAACATCTTCTTCGGGAGGCCTTGCAGAAAGGTTTGTGCAATGCGTTTCCAGAGCCTGGGAGGTTACAATTTCCTGGTGCTGGACAACGTTTTGCTGAGGCATTGTTCAGTCACAGAAAGAGCGGTGGAGAAGGTGGCTGGCTGACCGATGCCTTCAGACAATTCTTCAGTCCTCAGCACCAAGGTCTGATCGGTTCCAGCAACCATCGCTAGCATCTGAATTACATGGTGCAGGAATATCTAGGGGCAAGATCAAACTTGGAGACCTTTCCAACAGAACATCCACTGGGTTACTGGGTCTTGAGGATGGACCACTGGCCAGAGCTTGCTCAATTTGCAATTGACCTACTGGCCTGTCCTGCATCCAGCGTTCTTTCTGAACCCTTCATTCAGTGCTGCTGGAGGCTTTGTAACCGATCACAGAGTGCGCCTGTCCACAGATTCTGTTGATTGTCTCACATTTATAAAAATGAATTAGTCTTGGATCACCGGCTACCTAGCACCTGATGCTGATGTAACTGATTGATTTTTCTATGGATGTGGGATCCCTTAAAGACTGCCTATGCTGAGTGACTATCCTATTATGCTGAGTGACTATCCTATTCCTCCTCAATCTTCATAGTGATAGCTTCCAAACATTTTTGGTTCAAGGCACCACCACCACCACTGCTTAAGGCCCAATTTTCTGCCCCTGTTTAACAGGGGCCTGTAATTACAATTTTTGATCAAATATTTCACAGGAGGGCTCGTTCCTGCGCTCAAAAAGAGTATCTGTGAGGTGTTGCAGTGTTGTGGCACCACCACCACTGCCTAAGGCCCAACCTTTCTGACCCTGTTTAACAGGGGAGCGTAATTACAATTTTTGATTTAATATTTCACAACAGAGCCCGTTCCTGCGCTCAGCAAGAGTATCTGTGAGGCTTTACAGAACCCGACAATACATTACAGCCGCAAGCAGTTTTAAATTACTTTTTTTCCTTTCTAAATTTCATTTTGTGCAGGGATTGTTCTAAACACGGGAAAAATGCGCCACTTTACAGGCATACTATAGTAACCCCCCAGGCATGATATTTACAGGAATATTTCACTTTTATTGTTTCACTTTAAGCATTATTAAAATCACTGCTCCCGAAAAAAATGCAATTTTTACAACTTTTTTTTGCATTGATACATGTCCCCTGTGGCAATAAATAAATTGCATATTAGCCTTTAAAATTAGCACTTTTGATTTTTCACATTCGGTCCCATAGACTTTAACGGTGTTCGCCTGTTTGCATGAACTTTTTGACAGTTTGCATGTTCTGCCACGAACATCCCTAGCTATAAGTACATCAGGATTGATCAATTTTCAAATATACTGTATATGCAATAGTTTGTAGATACTATACATTTTACACAAACCAATTAATATACACCTATTGGAATTTTTTTTTTTTTACCAAAAACATGTTGCAGAATACATTTTGGCCTAAATTTATGAAGAAATTCGATTTTATTGGATATGTTTGATAACAGAAAGTAGAAATATATATATATATATATATATATATATATATATATAATAAAAGAAAGCTCTATTGTGTTAAAATATGATATAAATTTAATTTGCATACATTGTTGTATGACTGTGCTTTATGATACATAGTGCTTTCGTAAACTATCATTAAGTTAAAGTTAACATCTACTTTAATGAATTACAACTTGTTACTTGACAACTTATTGTGGGCAACTTGTTACTTGATACTTCTGAAACAACTACTGGTATATATTTAACACAAAGTTAGAAAAGAAAAGAATAGCTGTGGCTTTTAGAAAAGATTATATCATGACTGCAGGTGGAGAGTGTGCTGATAATTAAAATTAAACTAGGATTAAAGTTTTCCAACCCCATAGGCATGATATGTGACCTGAACTATAATCATATCATTCATTCAATCTTAGCACAGCTGGAATAATGACATTATTCTTATCTCTCATTTAAAAGAAATGTTAGCCTTTTGAGATAGTGACTTTTCTGAGATTAATGCATTCACCTCCAAACTCTTTTTTTTTATTGGAAAATTAATTTTTAAATTTCAAATATAGTTAGATATTAAATACTGCCCTCCAATCTACAGTAGTTATGTATTCATTAAGAATACTTAAATACACCACGGGTGACAATGATGATAATGGCCCACGGTAAAACGCCGCTATTTTTACCGCTGACGCTATGGGCGGGGTTGCTGCGCATTTCGGCCGATAGCGGTGCGGTTTGAAACCCTCGCTAGCGGCCGAGAAAGGGTTAAAACCGCCCGCATTGCGCTGCTGAAGCAGCGCATTGCGGGCGGTATAGCCGCGCTGTCCCATTGATTTCAATTGGCAGCAGCGGTAAAGGAGCGGTATACACACCGCTCCTTCACCGCCCCAAAGATGCGGCTAGCAGGACTTTTTTTCTCGTCACTCAGGCTTTCACATTGAGACTGCAGGGCAGGAGTTTTTCAGGAAGTATTTAGGCGCTATTTTTAGCGCTAAAACGCCTGCAAAACTCCTCAGTGTGAAAAGGGCCTTATGATCTCCTGTAAGCTATTCGCTTTCTGTTTAAGGTGTATCCAACTGCTTAGATGAGGTCCTCCCCTCCCGCCTCCCACCCCGTTCTTCACTCCTCCTGCTCCCCCCCTCCCCCTCCCCCCTGGATCTCCTTAAGTAACCTTGCTGGGATCTCATTGTATTGGTGTATACTAGCCTTTCAACACCTCTCTCCTGTTCATATGAGCAGAACATCTAACTTGTGATAATCTGTATAATACTCTCTATGTGACTAACTGTGTTTATGCATCGCTTGTACTGTAAAAATTAGAATAAACATTTTTCTTGTGAAAAAAAAAAAAAAGAATACTTAAATACACGCTAAACTGCTAATACGTCAGTCTGTCTCTGTACTATCCTCCTGTAATTTTCTGCATATTACATACAGACAGCAGGGGCGGATCCAGAGTCTAATCTCGGGAAGGGCACTGACAAAAAATTTGCAGGCAATTTGTAGAAGCAATGGCTGGTGTTGGTGCTTCAATCATCACAGCACCCTGGTTAATGGTGTCAGGATGATTGAAGCACATTATTTCTATTATTACATTGTAATATAAAATGAAATAGTTCAACTCACCATAAAGCCGAATCAGTGGGAGCCCTGAGCGCATCATTTGCTACGTCGCCTGTTATCAGATGCGGATTGTCACTTGCCAGTGACCAGGGTGGGAGCAGCCAGGTGGAGGAGATGACAGGGTGGGAGCAGCCAGGTGGAGTGGAGGACAGGGTAGATGCAGCCAGGTGGAGGGGAGGACAGGGTGGATTCAGCCAGGTGGAGGGGAGGACAGGGTAGATGCAGCCAGGTGGAGGGGAGGACAGGGAGGAAACAGCCAGGTGGAGGGGAGGACAGGGTGGATGCAGCCAGGTGGAGGGAAGGACAGAGTGGATGCAGCCAGATGGAAAAGAGGGAACAGCCAGGTGGAGGGGAGGACAGGGTGGATGCAGCCAGGTGGAGGGGAGAGAGCAGACAGGTGGAAGGGAGGACAGGCTGGGAGCAGCCAGGTGGAGGAGAGGACAGGGTGGGAGCAGTCAGGTGGAGGAGAGGACAGGGTGGGAGCAGCCAGGTGGAGGGGAGGACAGGGTGGGAGCACCAAGGTGCAAGGGAGGACAGGATGGGAGCAGCCAGGTGGAAGGGAGGACAGGGTGGATGCAGCCAGGTGGAGGGAAGGACAGGGTGGGAGTAGCCAGATGGAGGGGAGGACAGGTTGGGAGCAGCCAGGTGGAGGGGAGGACAGGTGGATGCAGCCAGGTGGAGGGGAGGAAAGGGTGAGAGCAGCCGGGTGGAGGGGAGGTAAGTTCTTACCTTGGAGGATAATAATACAATCACTCCCTCCACCCGACAGCCTCATGGTCTCTCTTCTCCTCTCTTCCTCTTCCCCCTCCCGCTCGGCATGTTGGGGGCTGCAGTCCTCTCAGGGAATCATCATGGGGCCTGCTGGTATCCGGGACTATATGTCCCATAATCCTCTAGTTTCTAGTTTACCAGCCATTGGCTCTGAATGTAGCCAATAGGAGCAGGCATTGGCAGGTGAATGCTCGACTCAAGGAGGAGTGGAATTCCCCCACAGCTGCGGCTCTGCCTGTGTCCCTTCACAGAGCCTGTCAGTTTCGGCACCCCTGCCCTGTCCTGATGGGGGGTCGGCATCAGCACAGCCTGTTTACTATTTTCTCAGGGGGGGGACAATTGACCCATTGCCCCCCCTGGATCCGCCCCTGACAGACAGGGGGAGAAGTTGGCAGCACTGTTTGCCAATTAGGTTTTATCGTATTGCGTGGTGCTCTAAATTAAACAGTGTTTGCTGGCTGGAGGATAGAGCACAGAGTTGACTTCTGTTTCTTCACTCTCCAACCACAACAATTACTAAGTTGTATCAATTTAAATGCAGTGGAGAAAAATAGATGGCCAGAGCTTTCTACTATATTAGGCAAAGGTGCCTGAATTACAAAAATGGTTGACAGGAAAGTTGCCTAAAGGTACTTGTGAGAAATAACCAGTGCTATGAAAATAGGAGCATGGAGCGGAGACATAGTAAGGAACGTACAATAGGGATGTTCAGGGCGGGCATTGTACTAGTGAGGTCAGGTCAATTGTGATAGGAAATAGAGCATGGAATATAGGATATAGAAACAGGAACTACTGTGTGCAAGGGTTAATAAAGACTGACAAGAAAAGCAGCAAATGAGAACAGGATCACTCAGAAGCACACCTTAGTGACATCAAATTCAACAATTGTAGAACACTTTTAACCACTTAAGGACCGGAAACCGGGAAGGATTTGCCCCCTTAATGACCAGGCCATTTTTTGCAATATGGCACTGCATTGCTTTAACTGACAATTGCGCAGTCATGTGACGCTGCACCCAAACAAAATTGACGTAATTTTTTTCCCACAAATAGAGCTTTCTTTTGTGGGTATTTGATCACCTCTACGGTTTTTTTTTTGTTTTTTTTTGCGCTATAAACAAAAAAAAGGGATAGTTTTGCTAAAACTGAAAACTGAGAAGTACAAGAAAGAGATCTTTTTAAGCAAGCAGCAACCAGATGTAGCTCTTATTGAAATGAGGGCTGAAGATGGCTTGAGAACCACTATTTATCTTAATGGAGAATGCTGATATATCCCAAGAGACAAGGATTGGAACTTAAGCCTCGTACACAAGGCCGGTTTTCTCGGCAAGAAAACTGCTGGGAGAGCTTTTTGCCGAGAAAACCGGTCGTGTGTATGGTTTCTCGTCGGGAAAACTGACAAGAAAAAGGAAAAGACAAGCACACACCAGCCAACAGTGAACATAAACATACAAGTGAAACCCAACCATAAAACTAAAAGACAACAAACTAACTATATACAAAATAATGTACAATAGATATACAAGATGAATAGCATGGGTAACAGGACTGGGTACAGAAATCAGTAGAAGAGCAGATGTAGGGCAGCAGTGCACAGGATGCAGGGCTAGAACAAGATCAAGATCAGGAACAGGAGTAGGATAAATGGCAACAGCATCAGACTAGCACAGCAAGCAAATCTAAACACTGATGCAAAGTGCCCTAGCAGATGAGATACTTATGTACCTTCCCAGCAACCGGCATCAGGTGGAGACTGATTACTGGAGAATGTTGGCTGCTGGGACCCACTGGTGGACACTGAAAATACAACTTTCCGCCCAGGGAACCATAATGCCACCAACAGATGAACCAGGTACTGTCATGACAGTTCCCCCATCTTAAAGAGCAGCCTCCAGAAGCTCCACCATGCCCCACTGCTGGGGCCTGAAAGCTGGCTGGGCTCTCTACTGGTCAGATACCCAAGGAGGTGCAACATTTGGACCTTACAATTCCTTAATGCAGTTTAAGTATATGTCCCAGTGCTGGGAATCCGAAGACAACCTGAAGGCTACACAGTCCATACAGGTACCCTGATGCCAGGGTGTCCCATCATGACTGGACTTTCCCCATCTAGATTCCTAGAGACTGCTCCGCCTTTCAATTGCCACTCAAGTCTACCCAAAGCATAGGTTACCCAACCAGGGTCCCGTAATGCACCTGAGATTGCAAAGATACGGCCTAGGTCAGGACAAGGTTAAAATAGAACTCTGCCTTTCCCTAGATGACCTCTAATACTGGGGCTATAATAGCGGGTTCAGCTCTCACATTCAAAGTGGGTAACTGGATCTCCTGGCCTTGGCACAACAAGAGCAAACAGCTGCAAAAATAATTCAGGTCAGGCAACAGTAGGAATTTTAAACCAAACAGGTAATGCATGCAAGCCTCATGACAATGAAAACTCAGAAGTTTCAGAACTATCAGCAGGTGGAAGCATAACATTGTTAGCATAGTCTGGCTGGGCAACGGCCCTGGAAACAGCATAGTCTGGCTGGGAAACGGGCCAGGACTCAGCATAGTATAGCTGGGCAATGGGCCAGGAATCAACATAGTCCAGCTGGGCAATGGCCACCAGAGTCAGGCTGGGCAGCAGGCTTTGGGGCAGACTGGACCCCATTGGCAGACAGCATGGAAGCAAACTGTATTCCATCGGCAGACAGCATGGAAGTGGACTGGACCCCAGCGGCAGACAGCATGGAAGCATACTGGATTCCATCGGCAGACAGCATGGAAGTGGACTGGACCCCAGCGGCAGACAGCATGGAAGCATACTGGACCCCATTGACAGACAGCATGGAAGCATACTGGACCCCATTGACAGACAGCATGGAAGCATACTGGACCCCATTGGCAGACAGCATGGAATCAGACTGGACCCCATTGGCAGGCAGCTTGGAGGTGGACTGGACCCCATCGGCAGGCAGCTTGGAGGTGGACTGGACCCCATCTGCATGCAGCTTGAAAGCGACCTGGACCCTATGGGCAGGCAGGATGGAATTGCTTTGGACTTCATCGGCAGACAGCATTGAAGTAGACTGGACTCCAGCGGCAGACCGCATGGAAGCAGACTGGATCCAATAGGCAGACAGCTTGTAAGCAGACTGGACCCATGGGCAGACAGCTTGGAGGTGGACTTGGCCCCATCTCCAGGCAGCTTGGAGGTTGACTGGGCCCCATCTGCAGGCAGCTTGGAGGTGGACTAGACCCATCTGCAAGCAGCTTGGAGGCAACCTGGACCCTATGTGCAGGCAGCATGAAATTTCACTGGACTTCATCGGCAGACAGCATTGAAGCGGACTGGACTCCATCGGCAGACCGCATGGAAGCAGACTAGACCCCGTCATCAGACAGCAGGGAAGCAGACTGGACCCCATCAGCAGGCAGCTTGGAGGTGGACTGGACCCCATCTGCAGGCAGCTTGGAGGCGATCCTGGACCCTATGGGCAGGCACCATGTAATTGCACTAGACGTCATCGCCAGACAGCATTGAAGCAGACTGGACCCCATCAGCAGACCGCATGGAAGCAGACTGGACCCCATCAGCAGAAAACATGGAAGCAGACTGGGCCCCATCGGCAGGCAGCTTGGAGGTGGACTGACCCCATGGGCAGGCAGCATAGAAGTGCACTGGACTTCATTGGCAGACAGCATGGAAGCAGACTGGACTCCATCGGCAGGCAGCTAAGATGTGAACTGGACTCCATCGGCAGGCAGCTAAGATGTGGACTGGACCCCATTGGCAGGCAGACTGGACCCCATTGGCAGGTAGCATGGAGACGGACTGGACCCCATCAGCAAGCAGCATGGAGGTGGACTGGACCCCATCAGCAGACAAAATGGAATCTGGAACTGGCTGAAAATGTGTTGAGTTAGTAACTGTTCTGGGAATCATAGAAGAAAGGGTAGCAGAGGCAGGGGAAGATGTCTGAGAGGTTGCTATGGACAACGAACAAAGAGATTCTTGATTTTTTTTCCAAACGTTTTTATTGAAGGGTTTTACAAGAACAAAGAGTTTTGCACTTAAAAAACAGTTCTCAAGTTTTTTATACCAAAAAAACTTACAATGTGCATAGTTTTTGTAAGAGTACAGAGGGCATATCGGGTGTAAACAGATATGAACGCATCAACTATAAAGCTTTACTTGTAACCATGAAGAAGGTTAGGAGTGCAGTCCAGTATCCTCTAGACACCCCAATTGGGCTCAAACCATGTCGAGGATATAGACTATCCCCCCACGGTCCTCTCTTTCATCAAAAGTGTAGTTTCATGTTGCGAAAACTGTAATAGATTGTATAATCAATATCATCCAAACAACAAATGTAAATTTGCACATCCTGTAGCATATCAGACATCACATCAAGAGATAGCTGGAAAGAAGAGCTAAAGAAATGAAAGGGGAAGAGGATCATTGACTCCATTCTCCTCTGCTAGGGGGTGTTGGGTGTTTGGGGTAGGATTTCAGTATTTAGGCCGATAGTTGGGCAAATTCGTCTGTTGTTACAAAGTGGTGCCAACAGGATCAAATCTTGTTGAATTTGGATTGCGTCTCTTTCGCTTGGTGGACAAGCTCCTCCATCTCTACAGTTTTTGTTAGGCGTCAAAGCCACTCTGCTATCGTTGGAGGGTTGGGATTACGCAAATGGCATGATACGCACATTTTCGCTGGAGATTCTTAATTTTTTAGAGGCAGATCTGCATTGGTGTGAAGTTTACAGCTCCCTTGCCTGACTAGAAATAGCACATCAGTAATACAAATTAACAGCACCTGTTGTGAACAAGCTGAGTACTGCTCAAAGAAGGAAACGGTGCCATTTCCCAGTAACCATACCAAAAATGTACAGATTGACAAATATATTAATAGACCATTTTCTAAAACTCTTAGTGGGAAAGACCCCAGCATGATACAATGCAACACAATCTACACTGTTATTTTCCATCATAAAGGGCTAGCCACAGCAGAATATTATTTATGAGGAGATCAATCACTTCCCACCAGGCAGATAGATTTTATTTTAAGTTACTAGATTTTGCCATGACTCACAATTATTTTTGGTATTTCGAAGACCTTTATTTACAATGAAAAGGCGTTGCAATGGGGGCTAAGTTTGCCCCTCCTTCGCCAATTTATTTATGGCAAGGTGGGAGGAGGAAGCTATATATGCATCTAGAAATGAATGTTTAAACGTGTGGCAGCGCTATGTAGATGACGTCTTTTTTCTCTGGCACGGAGATGAGGCGGCACTACAGTAGGTGCCGCCGACATTGTATATCCATCGCGATCCCATCGCAGAGATTCTCGGCGACAGGGTGCCGACATCTCGGCGACAGGGTGGCGACATCTCGCGCTCGCTGCAATAGCGAGAAGGAGACGCGTCACTGTATTGAACGAGATCCAAACGTGGATTCCCGCCAATACCAGGCACTGTGTTTGGTATGAATCCTGAGCGGAAACTCCGCGCCGAATTTTAAATAAAAAACCGGCATGGGTTCCCCCTCCAGGAGCATACCAGGCCCTTCGGTCTGGTATGGATTTGAAGGGGAATCCCCTAAGCCGAAAAAACGGCGTGGGGGTCCCCCTCAAAATACAAACCAGACCCTTATCCGAGCACGCAACCTGGCAGGCCGCAGGAAAAGAGGGGGGATGAAAGAGCGCCCCCCCTCCCTCCTTAACCGTACCAGGCAGCATGCCCTCAACATGGGGGGTTTGGTGCTTTGGGGCAGGGGGGTGACCTGCGGCCCCCCCACCCCAAAGCACCCTGTCCCCTATGTTGATGGGGAGAAGGGCCTCTTCCCGACAACCCTGGCTGTTGGTTGTTGGGGTCTGCGGGCGGGGGCTGATCGGAATCCGGGAGCCCCCTTTAATAAGGGGGCCTCCAGATCCCGGCCCCCCATCCTATGTGAATGAGTATGGGGTACATCGTACCCCTACCCATTCACCTGGTGGAAAAAAAAGTCAATAAAAAAACACACACAGGTTTTTATAGTAATTTATTACACAGCTCCGGGGGTCTCTTCCGACTTCGGGGGTCTCCGGTGTCGTCTCCGCGCTCTCCGGTTCTTCTCTCGCTCTCCGGTTCTTTCTTCCTTCTGCCGGGCCTCCGCTATCTTCTTCCAGCTCTTTTGCTAGCGGAGAGGCCCTGTCTTCCCAGTCGTCTCATCCGGCTCTCCGGTTCTTTCTTCCTTCTGCCGGCCCGTCCACTATCTTCTTCCAGCTCTTTTGCTAGTGGAGGGGCCCGGTCTTCCCGTCGCCGTCTTCTTCCCTCTTCTCCTCCTCGATGTTCATTCGTCGCTTCCTCCCGCTGTAATGCTGGGTGTTCGGTCCGCAACGATTTATATAGGCTTCTCATGACGTCACAGTCACATGCTCCCATGACGTCACAGTCACATGCTCCGGGGCCACCCGGAGCATGTGACTGTGATGTCATGAGAAGCCTATATAAATCGTTGCGGACCGAACACCCAGCATTACAGCGGGAGAAAGCGAGGAGTGAACATGGAGGAGGAGAAGAGGAAAGAAGACGCCGACGGCGACGGGAAGACCGGGCCCCTCCACTAGCAAAAGAGCTGGAAGAAGATAGTGGAGGGGCCGGCAGAAGGACAATGGAGAGCCGGACGATATGACAGGGAAGACCGGGCGAAAGAACCGGAAAGCCGGACGAGACGACGGGGAAGACCGGGCCTCTCCGCTATCAAAAGAGCTGGAAGAAGATAGCGGAGGCCCGGCAGAAGGAAGAAAGAACCGGAGAGCGAGAGAAGAACCGGAGAGCGTGGAGACGACACCGGAGACCCCCGAAGTCGGAAGAGACCCCCGGAGCTGTGTAATAAATTACTATAAAAACCTGTGTGTGTTTTTTTTTATTGACAATTTTTTCCACCAGGTGAATGGGTAGGGGTACGATGTACCCCATACTCATTCACATAGGGTGGGGGGCCGGGATCTGGGGGTCCCCTTATTAAAAGGGGCTCCCGGATTCCGATCAGCCCCCGCCCGCAGACCCCGACAACCAACGGCCAGGGTTGTCGGGAAGAGGCCCTTGTCCCCATCAACATGGGGACAGGGTGCTTTGGGGTGGGGGGGCCGCAGGTCGCCCCCCTGCCCCAAAGCACCAAACCCCCCATGTTGAGGGCATGCTGCCTGGTACAGTTCAGGAGGGAGGGGGGCCGCTCTTTCGCCCGCCCCCCTCTTTTCCTGCTGCCTGCCAGGTTGCGTGCTCCGGTAAGGGTCTGGTTTGGATTTTGAGGGGGACCCCCACGCCGTTTTTTCGGCTTAGGGGATTCCCCTTCAAATCCATACCAGACCGAAGGGCCTGGTATACTCCTGGAGGGGGAACCCATGCCGGTTTTTTATTTAAAATTTGGCGTGGATTTCCCGCTCAGGATTCAAACCAAACACAGTGCCTGGTATTGGCGGGAATCCACGTCGGATCTCCGTCCACCGGCCTGAATGTCAGCAATGCGTATCGCTCATTGCGAAAGGAAAAACATTTTTCCTTTCCCGATGACGAGACAGCTCAGCACTGGCTCTCGAGACGGGGCTGATAGGGTGTCAATTTCGCCACTAGAAGAGGCGAGATTGACAGAAAATCGGCGGCACCTACTGTACATGCATTTATTGGTCAGCTGAATTCAAATGATTTAGGGATTCACTTCACATTACGAGTGTAGTTTGATTAAAATTATTTTTTTAGATCTTGAAATCTTTAAGAATAATGATGTTTTACATGCTAGAACTTTTTGAAAAAAGGACCAACCAGAATGTAACCATCAAAAGTTGTCATCATCCCTTGTGGCTTAAGGCTATACCCAGGGGACAATTCCAACAGATTAGGAGGAACTGTTACAAAAAGAACGATTCCTTTACCCAAGCAGTATTAAAAAATAGGTTTATTGAAAAGGGGTACCCTGGGGAAACCTTAGATGCTGAAATTAAAAATATTGGGAATTTGGACCCTTTTAGAGCTTCATGATTAATCGTTAAAAAATTGCGATCTCGATTCAATCCCCCTCACGATCTTAATTTGGCATTTCCACGATTCTATGTAAACAGTGCAGAGACGTTCTCTGCTCACTCACAGCTGTTATTAAAATTTCTCAGCGTTGAGAGATAACTATAAACAATGTAACGTTTGGTTCTTTTAGATCAAAGTAGTGAACTTTAGCAGAGACCCTAGGGCAGGGATCTTCAAACTACGGCCCTCCAGCTGTTGCGGAACTACACATCCCATGAGGCATTGTAAAACTCTGACATTCACAGACATGACTAGGCATTATGGGAATTGTAGTTTCCAAACAACTGGAGGGCCATAGTTTGAAGACCCCTGCCCTAGGGAATAAAATAGGGGTCGTTACAATATTTTATGTCACACTGTATTTGCGCAGCAGTCTTTCAAACACAATTCTTTGGGGAAACATGCACTTCAATGAATAAAAAAAAAAAACAGCAAAGTTAGCCAATTTTTTTGTATAATGTGAAAGATGATGTTACACTAAGAATCGTGAGAGGATCGTGATCTTTATTCTCTTCTCTAAAGGAGCACCTTTGAGCACTTCAGCACTTTGAGAGCATACTGCACATCAAGCACTTTTCACATATATATGGACTGTTTTTTGATTGTTATTCTATTTTTGCATATATTGTTTGCATATCACTGCCCAGAACCCTGCATGTGGGACATTCAAGGTCCATATCACTGTCATGTTGCACATTGTCTTTGTTTGCACTTCATGTATTGATTACAGTGAAAGAGTTATTTTTAAAGGGACAGCACACTATTCCTTTGAAGATTTGCTATTTTTCCCAGTGTCGGGAATATATAGGCTGCAGCAGTCCCATTAGGTTTATTTATTTAAATCTTTAAATCAGGCTGTACCGAGTTTCTTTTACATTATTAGTATTAAAAAGTAGGTTTATTACCTGCTAAAATCCGGCTGGAGCAGTTGCAAAGATCAAAAGATAATGGGGGACTGGTCTTTCCAAATCCCTGGATGTATTATTTAGCAGCTCAATTGCAGCATAGCATATGGTGGGTGCCTTGAATGCTCAGGATCCAAGGGAGGGGGTGGCTGGAGATTTAATGTTAAAGGTGGTTCTATACGCTGTGGGGTCTCGAACCTTCCCTGAAGGTTAAGAGGTGCACCTCTTTTTGAAATCTAATAAGTCCTATCCCACCTATCCCACTTAGGCTAATGTATAAGATATGGTCCAAGGCTACAGCAAGTGACAAGCTTTACAGTATACAGTCTAATATGGAATACCATGCTTACCCAGAACTAACCAAGTTACACTGCGATACCCTATGGCATGCAAGGGACATTACACACCTCTGTCATATTTTTGATAATGGTAGGCTGCTTAGGTTTAACCAATTAAAAATCAGATATGGCCTGCAACAAAACATCTTTGGAACACGCCCCAGTAACACCCAGCAACACGCCCAGCTTATCAGTGAGAGGCGCTCAGGGTTTAGAGAATATATTTTAAACCAAGCTCATCCTTACCCTGTGCAGAGCTTGGGGGGGGTCACAAAAGTGATAAAAGCAAATTGCAAGTGGGGGCCGTATAAAACCGGGCCGTGGGCCGCAACTGGCCCGCGGGCCGGACTTTGGACATGCCTGCCTTAGACCCAAAACCATGCATACTGGATGATATTGTACAGGATACTTATGTCAGAGCAGCAGTGTCCAGGGCGTTCTTCCAGGCCATCTCTACGTTAGAGATGTGGGTAACTCAAATGTTTTTAACGTTACGTTGCAAACGCCTGATCTACCAAAATAGGGGGGTTTTATCTAGGTTTGACAGGGTTTGGAGTGGGTGGCTGGCTATACGGGGCTTGGCTCCAACCGATTTAGTCCTGGATAGATTGTTATTGTGGTACTTGTATGTATACATACAAATATGTACATTCGCATATGCAACTGGTTAGAAAGTTATATGGTGGGGCAGTATTTTGGTTTATGGTGCTTTCACTTTGCTGAATATGCTTGTGTAGCGATACCCTCAAACTAAGAGAGCCACTGGTTTTGTTTTGGGCCCTGTACACAGCACAGCCAACACCCGGCAATCTACTCAACCCTTCTCTGGCACAGTTAGTCTAGGGGTGGTATATTTGTATAGCTCTATATCAATTCATGTACAATTCCCCATACATTTAAACAGTGGCAAGATATAGTAATAGACTTCAATACCAGATTGATTAACTGTAAAAGGTTTACTTGTGAATAAAAGGTTAACGATCAATATCACATATAACACATGCATGCAGAGCCCTGCAATAATACTGACACTAGTGAACTATAGTGCATAAAGTTCTATCACACACTAACATATAGCTATACTCCCCGTTATCAATATGGCGCCAAGCAATGCTATAAACCCCCCTGATCAGGCCTGACCCAGTTAAAGCTCAGTCTTTAAAAGAGGAATCTTCTCATGCAAGACGATCGGTGGTGCACATACAGGAACAACAATTTGTAATCCAATAAGGGTCTAAGGCAATGGAAGCAACTCCCAGGAGACTAATGTAACTCAGTTCTGCTACTAGTCTCCTGACAGAAAAGGAACAAGTATAACACGATGGGCCAAGGCAGTCAATAGGCTTATAAAGAACTCAGTTATGGTTGTGAGCAGGTGCTCTCTCACCCCTCCGGACTCGATCCCAGTACGGGACTCCCACCGCTGCGTCCACACACGCAGGATCTGTCACCGCCGGATCTCTCCTCCAACTGACAATTGCAGAGCAGGTAGATGGCTGCAGCCGCACAGGTTCCGCAGCAGGGTGGAAGGCTCTCTGGAACTTTGCAAGGCCCAGGCCTCGGGCCTTGCACTCGCAGCAGGTCCGCACAGGAATTCCTCTATCCAACCGCGCAGTGTCCAAAGAGGCCGGGCCTAGCCTCGCCCTCCCCTTTTATACCCCACCCATGAGTCTCTGTGGCAGCCCCATGCACCCTGGGTTCCAAACAGGATTCTGGGTAACGTAGTCCATGGGGCCTCAACGGAGACCGCGCTACACACTCCCCCCACATAAACTCTTTGGTCCCCAAAGATAATTGTCAACATACACTACGCACGACATTGGACAAAGCTGCGTATGATGTCGGCAGAGGAAGTTCCCACCAAAAATTAGAGGGTGAACTTCCTTGCCCACAGGTCACACTGTCATAAGTGGCCTGCCTAACTGTGCCAGGGGGTGAGTTGGGGTTGCCCTCCACCAAATGAACAGTGGAAGGATCAGGGCTTTCTGCACTCCTTCTGGCAGTTGCCACAGTGTCCTCTGAACTCTTCCCCATTTGTGGGTAAGTCAACCTTCGGGGAGGCCTTATGGCCCTCTTTGCCCTCCACTCTCTTGGGATTTCTGGTTGGGACACTGTGGTTTCCTCTTCTGGAACAGGGTATTTGGCCTAGGGGTATCCAGGATGGACGTTGACTCAGAGGAATCCTTTACAGGGGGTATCCGAACTGCTTTGGCAAGTGGAAGTATATGGTTCCGGTGCCAAGTCTTCAAAGGCCCTACCTTTCCCTCTGGCTTCAGCTGATAGACTGGTAGGTCGGGCAACTTCTTGCAAATAACATATGGCTCAGGCCTCCATCTAACTGCAAGCTTGTGCTTCCCAGGGACTCCCAAGTTTCATAACAACACTCTGTCCCCAGGTTGCAGCTCTTGAATCCGGACCTTCAGGTCAAAGTTTTTCTTGTTGCGGGCTCCCCGTTGATCGGAAGCTGCTTGGGCCTGCTCGTAGGCCAACTGTAAACTGTGCCTCAACCGGTCCACATAGCCTTTATGAGAAGTGGCAGAGGAATGGTCTATGGAGGTGCCAAAGGCCAGGTCTACGGGTGGTCTTGCTTCTCTCCCGAACATGAGTCGGTAGGGAGAGTACCCTGTAGCATCACTTGTTGTACTGTTGTAAGCATGCACAATTGCTGCTATGTGCCTAATCCAGTGCTGCTTCTTTTCACTTTCTAGAGTTCCCAGCATGTTGAGTAGGGTTCAGTTGAACCTCTCCGGCTGGGCAGCCCCTTGTGGATGGTAGGGAGTGGTTCAGGTCTTCTTGATCCCTAAGGAGTCCAAGAGCTTCCGGATCAGCCGACTTTCAAAGTCCCTCCCTTGATCCTTGTGGAGTTGCTGTGGTAGCCCATAGTGCACAAAGTATTTCTCCATGAGTACCTTGGCCACTGTGGAAGCTTTCTGGTCTTTGGTTGGGAAGACCGGGTGAAATGGTCGGTTACCACCAGAACATTTCCTAGTTCACTCAAGTCGGGTTCGAGGCAGAGGAAATCAATGCACACCAAATCCATTGGGCCTTGACTTTGCTGGTGGCCCATTGGGGCAGCTTGATGAGGTAGGGTTTTCCGCTGAATGCAGCGTGCGCATGAATGGCAGTATTCCTCCACTTCGGCCCTCATGCAGGGCCAATAGAACCGGCTTCTGACAAGTTGGAAGGTCCTTTCAGCTCCTAAATGACCATGATGGTCGTGTAAGGCGACCAAGACAGTCTCTCTGTGTTTCTCGGGTAGGAACAACTGCCATTTGTCTTCCAGGTCATCAGAGGGGCCCCTTCGGTAGACCACCCCTTGATGCACCTGCAACCTGTCCCACTCCTTCCGCAGCAGACGAGCTTCCTTTGAAGGGTGATGTAAGAGCCTATCTGGATCATGATTTTCCAGGGCCTCTAGGACCAATTTCCCCAAAGGGTCTTCCAATTGGTCACACCTCAATTCTTTCTTTTACAGCTTGGGTAAATCATCTTCCTCTATCTGAGTTACTCCACAGTATTGCTTGTGGACCCCCACTACTGTGACCCCTATCTCTTCCGCTCTGGACCCCCCACTGGCTTGGAGTTCAGCCCCTTGACAGAGGGCCCGCACCCCGTCCGGTGCCACCTGGGTCCAGTCTTCTTTGCGTCCAGTGGGAGCATGAGACCTTCTGGACAGGGCATCTGCATCTCGATTTCCAGCCCCAGGTCTGTACTTCAGGCTGAAGTTGAATCCAGACAGTGCAGCCAGCCATCGATGGCATGTGGCATCCAGTTTTGCTGTGGTGAAAAGATAATTAAGGGGATTGTTGTCAGTTTTCACAGTGAATTCTGCCCCATACAGATAGTCTTTAAGTTTATCAACTACAGCCCACTTAAGAACCAGGAACTACAACTTGTGAGTGGGGTAGTTTTTTTCAGAGGGGGTCAAACTTCTGCTCACATATGCGACGGGTCGCAGTTGCCCTTCATGCTCCTGGTAGAGCACTTCTCCCAGACTGTCATGACTAGCATCCACATGGAGTTCATAGGGTTTCTTTGGGTCTGCATAGGCCAAGACAGGGGCAGTGGTTAAGCTCTTCTTCAGCATGTGGAAGGCCTCTTCGCATTTCCCATTCCACTGGTCTTTGACTGACTCTCACGACTTCCTGGGACCCGAGTCATCCTCTTCCCCTTCTATCTTCAAGAGTTCATTCAGAGGTCTGGCAATCTGTGCGAACCCCTCTACAAACCACCTATATTAGGAGCAGAACCCCAAAAAGGACCTGAGTTCTGTCACAGTGGTTGGCCCGGGGCCAGGAGGTGACTGCCTCCAGCTTTTTGGGGTCTGTGGCTACCCCTTCTTCAGACACTATGTGCCCTAGATAGTTGACTGATGACTGGTAGAACTGGCATTTCTCTGGCGAAAGCTTGAGTCCCTCTTCACTGAGCCTTCTCAGTACCTTTTCCAGTCTTTCCTCATGTTCTTCTAGAGTCTTCCCAAAGACAATGATGTCATCCAAGTACACAAAAACTTTGATGAGCTTCATGTCTCCTACGGTTTTCTCCATGAGGCGTTGAAAGGTGGCAGGGGCTCGAGACAGACCTTGGGGCATCCGGCCAAACTCAAAGAATCCCACAGGGGTTATAAAAGCTGTCTACTCTTTGTCTTCTGGATGCATAGGGATCTGATAGTATCCACTCTTTAGGTCCATGACACTGAACCACCTGGCTCCAGACAAACTCTGTAGGGCATCCTCTATCCTCGGGGTGGTATACTGGTCGGGTATCGTCCTTTTGTTGAGAGTCCTGTAGTCTATACACAACCTCAATGACCCATTCTTCTTCCGGACCACCACTATTGGGGAGGCATAGGGGCTCCTAGATTCCCTGATGATACCGGTTCGCTTGAGCTCGGCGAGCTTTTCTCTCAGGTCCTCAAGGTCGGCTAGAGGAACTCGCCGGACCCTCTCCCTGAAAGGCTTGTCTTCCTGGAGGCGGATTCGATGGGTGGCACTCTTCGCACACCCTACATCGATCTCATCCTTAGAGAAAATCTTCCTCCACCTGGTCAACTGTGCCTTTGCCCTCTCTTTCCAAGACACTGGCACGTTCGGGTTCTCCATGCAGAGCTTCTCCCAGACAGTCCTGTCTCCCTCTGTCTTCTCCACATCTGATAAGACAATTGGGGCAGCAGGGCTCACCTGGCCCAGTAACATCCAGGCGGGGATCTCCATGGGGACATCCTTGGTATTCCTGACGCTCACCGGCACCTTACAGTGTGCCTTCTTCATATCTCTCACCGGAACCATTTCTGGGATTACTTCTAAGCCTGAGTATTCTTCCCGTGGGTCTGGTTCCAACATGACAAAGGGGCCAGGTTGCTCCCAAGTAAGCTTCACAGTGGCTCTGAGACAGGTTACCTCACCGGGCTGCAATACCATTCCTTTCTTCGCCAGTCTCCAGACTTTACCCACCCCCTCTTCTGGGGCCTTCTGTTCTAAGACTAGTCGCTGATAGGCTGTCTTTAACATTGGGTGGATTCTGGTGACTGTGGGATTCTTCCCTCCTGCTAGAGGGGCCAATAGCCTCCGGACCAGGTCCGTGTTTGTCCCTATTATTAAGGAGTTCTTGTTTGCTCCAGGCGGTCGGGGGCACACCACTGCCAGGGTGTCGAACACTTCAGCCTTCCTGGCTACTGAGGGATCGAAGGTCAGTTTAATGGGCAAGTAACCATCGTAGGGGAAACTCTGTGTTCCCATTCCCCATATTTCCAAGTCTTCAATTCTCTGGATGGGTAGGTGACTCAGGTGCTTATCATAGAAGCCCCGGTATAACAAGGTCACCTGCGCCCCAGTATCTAAGATGGCTCTCGTGTAGACTCCCTCCACTTGAATAGGTACTACAGGGGAGGGGCCCACCAGTTCCTCTGGACATTTTCCTTTGGAACTTTCCTTCTTGTGTTTGGCTGTTGGCTTTAGTCCCTCTTGGGCTCGGTATGCATTGATCTCCCTCCTCTTTTTAGGTGTATATTCCCGCTGAGGGACAATATTTCTCTTTTTAGGTGTGTATTCTCACTGAGGAACACTGTTCTTCTTCTGAGGGGGTTTGCCCCCTTTTCTTCTGGGCTTCTCATTCAGTTTGGGTCTAATGGAGCTCACTGGAGATGATGGGCACCCGGTTGACTCCTTCACCGGGGCCCTCTGGAGTTTTCCGCCGGCTTGCGATTATTTATCTTCTTTTTCTTGGGACTGGAACATACTTTTGCAATATGGCCAACTCCTCCGCAGTTAAAGCAGACCACATCCCCCCAATCTTGTAGGGAAGTGGGTGCTGAGGTATCTGGGAACAACTCCTTCTTTGGTCCCCCCTTTTCTATGATCCTTGGATCCTTTGCCATCAAAGAGGTCAGCATCTCCAACACCTGAGACATCTGCGACTTCAGGGTATCTACTTCTGAGTCTCTTTCAGGGGTCATGGCTGACCTGACCATTACCGGTGTAGAAGAGGTATGTGCATTGATCGCTTGCTGATCCTTCTGCAGGGCCTCTTAATCTCTAATGATCTTTACCAGATCAGGGTAATTCAGTGACATGCCTCCTCCTGAGGTTTTCAGGTGAAGCCAGACTGGATCAGAGCATAGCGCTCCCTTTAAGATCTGTTTCATTCTTGCTGCATCTATGGCTTGGGGTACCATCCCTTTTTTAGCACTATTTGACAAAGCATCTTGTTCAGTTTTCTGACATACTCCGACAGCTTTTCTCCTGGCTGCTGAAAGGTGTGTTCGAACTGATACACCAGTTCTGTCACTTTCTCCAGCTGACAAACTCCTCTTGCAGCATGGCTAGGCAGTCATAAGCCATGCAGGCAGCATTCCCAAACCGGAGACTTTTTACAGCTTCCGAAGCCGCGCCTTTCAGACTTTCCATCACGCGCTGCTTCTTCTGCGCTTCAGGCACATCCCATGCCTCTACTGCTGATAAGGCCTGTTCGACCCAGGTATCAAAGTCTTCCTCCCCTACAGGGACGGGCAGCCTCCCTGAAAATGTTCTCAGCTTCCTGTAGCTGGCCTCTATGTGTACCGTGTTTGTTTTCTGACACTTTGTGAGCAGATCCCCCAAGGCATTTAAAAGTTCTGGCCCTATGACTGTAATGGGTGTCACCGGAGGAGTCATCCTTCTCTGCCTCTCTGCTGCATGGGGTATCCCTGGCGGTGATCCCGTTGGGGATGGCGGAGGTGACTCCGTCTTTACAGTTATTGCGTGCGCCAGACCATAAGTTTTGTTATCCAGCGTCTGCACACTTTGCCCTTTAAAGTTCTCCGGTACTCCATCCATCCACTCTATCAGTGCATACTGGAACGAGGTATCTGGGGCTGATTTCAGGTATATCACCCATGGTGTATGATTTGGGGATAGCAACACTGCGAGTCGCTCTGCTGCGCTTACTGACCATTCTTCTCCCAGGAGACTAATGACCACTGATGTGTCTGGGTTTTTTTTGGACCCTGTACACAGCACAGCCAACCCCCGTCAATCTACTCAACCCTTCTCTGGCACAGTTAGTCTAGGGGTGGTATATTTGTAGAGCTCTATATCAATTCATGTACAATTCCCCATACATTTAAACAGTGGCAAGATATAGTAATAGACTCCAATACCAGATTGATTAACTGTAAAAGGTTTACTTGTGAATAAAAGGTTAACGATCAATATCACATATAACACATGCATGCAGAGCCCTGCAATAATACTGACACTAGTGAACTATAGTGCATAAAGTTCTATTACACACTAACATATAGCTATACTCCCCGTTAGCAATATGGCGCCAAGCAATGCTATAAACCCCCCTGGTCAGGCCTGACCCAGTTAAAGCTCAGTCTTTAAAGGAGGAATCTTCGCATACAAGACGGTCGGTGGTGCACATACAGGAACAACAATTTGTAATCCAATAAGGGTCTAAGGCAATGGAAGCAACTCCCAGGAGACTAATGTAACTCAGTTCTGCTACTAGTCTCCTGACAGAAAAGGAACAAGTATAACACGATGGGCCAAGGCAGTCAATAGGCCTAATAAAGAACTCAGTTATGGTTGTGAGCAGGTGCTCTCTCACCCCTCCGGACTCGATCCCAGTCCGGGACTCCCACCGCTGCGTCCACACACGCAGGATCTGTCACCGCCGGATCTCTCGTCCAACTGACAATTGCAGAGCAGGTAGATGGCTGCAGCCGCACAGGCTCCGCAGCAGGGTGGAAGGCTCTCTGGAACTTCGCAAGGCCCAGGCCTCGGGCCTTGCACTCGCAGCAGGTCTGCACAGAAAGTCCTCTCTCCAACCGCGCGGTGTCCAAAGAGGCCGGTGTGTATAACTTGGTATTGTATAAGAATTCAGATTTTTGGAGTAAAGTTTTACAACAATGACATTTAACAGTCTGTAAAAGTGTGCCATTGGGGGTTATTTACGAAAGGCAAATCCACTTTGCACTACAAGTGCAAACTACAAGTGCAAAGTGCACTTGAAATTGCACTTGGAAGTGCAGTTGCTGTAAATCTGAGGGGTAGATCTGAAATGAGGGGAAGCTCTGCTGATTTTATCATCCAGTATTGTGCAAGCTAAAAGGCTGTTTTTTATTTTCCTTGCATGTCCCCAAGTGCACTTTCAGTGCAATTTCAAGTGCACTTTGCACTCGTAGTTTGCACTTGTAGTGCAAAGTGGATTTGCCTTTAGTAAATAACCCCCATAGTATTCATATTTCTGTATTCATTGCTATTATATTTTTAGATTACTGGTGCTATGCTGTTTCATTAAATCAACCCAACAATGTGTATTGTAGGTGGTACTTTTCCTTTAGGCTGGGTTCACATATATGCATCCAATTTGCATGACAGGAGAGAGTGCATGGCTTTCAATTGAACCGGTTAACACAGCTCCAGGGCGGCCACGGTCCGCATTTGGAAAAGGTCTTTTGCATCTTTTGTTCCAATTCAGGTGCAAATTCAAGCAAATAGACCTGATTCGCACCTGAATCGGTTAACAGGGACGCACCAGAACCCCTGCTGTGAGCCACAGCATGTGTGAACCCATGCTATGTTGGTCAAAAGGTATGCAATGCTAAGGAGGTTAACTCTTACATGTTAGGCAATTTCTTGGCTTTCATATATTATACAAATGCTGATGATTTCACCCAATATTGTTTATGAAAACCAGTGTTGAGATAAATAAAGAGCCCGTGGTGGCTCATCCCTTAAAATCCTATTTTTTTTGTCCGTCATTCTTTTCCAGTTATTTAATTTCTTTTTGGAATAAATGACCTTAGCCCAGGTTCACACTGTGCTGGGAATGAAGTCGTGCGAGTTCAGCTGAACTCGCACGATTTCACTCCTGCTTGTCAGTCCCCATTTCAAAGACATCTGTGCAGGTTTCTGCACAGATGTCAATGGAAATCGCGGCTCGAAATCGCAAAAAGTAGTACAGAAACTACTTTTTGAAATCGGTGCAGCGCCTCAGATGTGACGTTGCACCGAATAGGACGGTGCCATTGCCGGCAATTGCTGGAAAATGCAGCCGATTTGACATGCGATTTGACATGTCAAATCGTACCAATGTGAACCAGGGCTAATAGAAGTATGCAGATACGTTTTTTTTTTACTTCAGTATGACTTCACTTGATGCATGCTTGTTCCAGATTAATGACTTAGAAAGTATTGAAATCAGTGATAGCCAGAAAGCTTGGATTTTTCATAAGGAAGTCATGTACTAGTAGTTTCTACTAGTACATAATTCTTTAAAGACAAACTCTTATGAACAGCATTTTTTCATTTAATTCCTTCCCTCTGCTGTAGCTGATAAACTCCTATCAACATGGATAATCTGACAATGTTAAAGGAAGTTTGCCTATAATGCGTAAAATCTGTATCTTCCCAGGGTGTCCATTGAAGATACAGCCCCAGAAAAAATCTAGTCAACTGAAATGCATCATAAATGAGGCATATATGTGCTCTAAATTGGCTTAACCCCTTATAATTTACTAAGGAAAAAAAACAATTGGCTGGCATAAAGCCTTCCAAATCTTCATTGCACATGTAAACAGTGTATATTATATATATATATATATATATATATATATATATATATATATATATATGTAGCGATACCTTCAACTAAGAGGGCCGCAGATTTAGTTTGGGCCCTGAAGACAGCTCCGCCAACCCCCGGCAATTTACTCGACCCCCTACTGGCACAGTTAGTTATGGCAGCAATATAATTCTTATGCTATATGATTAAACTCAGACACCAAGGCAATAATGAAAGGGGTATCTAATTTACTTTAGATTTGTGGTAAAAAGGGTAACAGTGGTAACAGTTTACATGAAATAGGTTGCAGAGCCCTGCAGCAATAAACACACTATGCATTAAATTAACAGTAAAGGTGCGCCGCGTGGGCGACCGTTAACTAGGCGCCCTGTGGCGCAGCAACCAAATGAACTAACTAGCTGGCCAGGCCTGGCTCAGATATCTAAAACTCAGTCTCTAGGGGATGATGGTTTCTTCACCGGTAAGTCTTTAAAGGTGGTGCACATAACAGAATAACATTTGTAATCCAGTGGGAAGATTGTGATAGAACAAACACTTTACTGAAGAACCTCTGAGTTCAACTCTGATATGGATCTCCAGTGAGAGTATCAGATATAAACTTGTGGGCCACGGCAGTCTATAGGCACATCAGCAATAAACAGTATATGGTCTGAGCATACGCTCGCTCACCCCTCCGGACGCGATCCCAGTCCGGGAACTTCCACGGACTGTGTCCTCACACACAGTGTCTCCAGCGATTGGGTCCCCGATCCAACCAAGTTGCAAAACTCGCCTGGTAGTGTGCTCTGATGACAGTGTTGATGACCGCTGGTTTAAGGTTATCATATACCGTATATTGTTGTTTCGATACTTGGGGGATGGCGGGTGTGTGAGTGAACTGACTATCAGCAGCACAGCGCCCCAGCAGGAGGAGATACTCCGTGACAGACCTGATGACATCTTCCTCTTCTAACTGGATTTCGTACAATGCACGTTTTTAACCATACAAAATGTGAGTTGCTTGTAGCACTATCTTTTATTAAATAGTTTTAAAACGTCTGCACTCAGAGGCGCCTCTCCCTTGCTTTTCCCCGATCCAACCAAGGCTGTGGATAAGCGAAGTCAGATGCCACCCAGTCTCGCAGCGGGGTGGAAGGCTCTTTGGTGCTGCACAAGGCCTCAGGCCTTGCACACCGGCACATCCGCACAGGAGGATCAGTCACTGAAGTCTCGTGTCCCAAAGAGGCCGAGCCCAGCCTCGCCTCCTCCTTTTATAACCCCTCCCATGAGTCTCTGGGGTGGAAACATTGCCGAAAGGGGTTCTGGGCAAGGTAGTCCTGGGAGTCTTAAAGGGGACCCCGCTACACACTCCCCCCACTTAAATTCTTTGGTCCCCAAAGAAAATTCTAGCATACACTGCGTACAACCCCAGATAACATTGCATAAGAGGTTGGCATAGGGAATTCCCACCAAAACCGAGGGGTTGGATTCCCTTGCCCACAGGTCACACTATCCTGAGTGGCCTGCCTAACTGTGCCAGAGAGTGAGTGGGGGTTGCCCTCTACCAAATGAACAGTGGAGGGATCCGGATTCTCTACACTCCTCCTAGCAGTGACCACAGAATCTTCTGAGCTCTTCCCCATTTGTGGGTAGGTCAACTTTCTGGGAGGCCTTATGACTCTGTGAGCCCTTTTTTCCCTTGGGGTTTCTGGCTCTGGCGCCACAGGCTCTTCTTCTGTAACAGGTTCAGGCGACATGGCAGGCTCTGTAACATCTGCTTCAGGAGCCAAGGGATACATAGAGTCTCTAGGGTCCTGTTCAGGGTAAACATCACAGGCATCTTCCCAGTAATCCGATGAAGGACTAGATGGGATGAATTCAGCGGCTTCTGCATTCAGTTGTCCATCTATAGTGTCTTCAGTAGTTGGAAGATCTATAGCAGAAGCTCCTTGAGTTGGGGAAGGCAACAGCCAGTCAAGTTCTCTTTCTTCATCTACACAGAGTTCAGAAGCTTCTCCATCTTCAGCCCGAGAGGTCTGGGACTGAGTGTTTGGCCTGGGGGTATCTAGAATAGAGACTGGTTCAGGGGAGTCCCTTACTGGGGGTATCCTGACCGCTTCAGCAAGTGGGAGCAGGTGGTTTCGATGCCACGTCTTCAGTGGTCCTACCTTTCCTTCTGGCTTCAACTTGTAGACATGTAGGCCCGGCAGCTTCCTACAGATGACATAGGGTTCAGATCTCCATCTGTCTGCAAGTTTGTGTTTTCCAGGGACCCGTAGCAGTACTTGATCCCCGGGCTGCAGGTCTTGTACCCGGACCTTCAAGTCGAAGTTTCTTTTGTTTCGGGCTCCCCTTTGATCTGAGGCTGCTTGAGCTTGTTCATAAGCTACTTTCAGGCTGTGTCTGAGCCTGTCCACATATCCTTTGTGGGATGTGGCTGAGGAATGGTCTAAAGAAGTGCCAAAGGCCAGGTCCACAGGCAACCTCGCTTCTCTCCCAAACATGAGTCGATATGGGCAGTAGCCTGTAGCATCACTGGTGGTGCAGTTGTAAGCGTGTACTATAGCTGCTATGTGTTTGCTCCAATCTTGTTTCTTCTCACTATCCAGAGTCCTTAACATGTTGAGCAGGGTTCGGTTAAACCTCTCCGGCTGAGCATCTCCCTGTGGGTGGTAAGGTGTAGTTTGAATTTTCTTGATTCCTAACGAATCCAGGAGTTTCCGGATCAGTCGACTCTCAAAGTCCCTTCCTTGATCTGAATGAAGTCGCTGGGGCAGCCCATAATGGACAAAATACTTCTCCATAAGTACCTTGGCTACTGTGGAAGCCTTCTGGTCTTTGGTTGGGAAAGCTTGGGCATACCGGGTGAAATGATCGGTTATCACCAGAACATTTCCTAGTCCACTCAGATCGGGTTCGAGGCAGAGGAAATCAATGCATAACAGATCCATAGGGCCTTGACTTTGTAGATGGCCCATTGGGGCAGCTTGATGGGGTAAAGTCTTCCTCTGGATGCAGCGTGCACATGAATGGCAGTACTCTTCCACTTCTGCCCTCATGCAGGGCCAA
The DNA here is from genome assembly GCA_029206835.1 of Rana muscosa. Classification (NCBI taxonomy): domain Eukaryota; kingdom Metazoa; phylum Chordata; class Amphibia; order Anura; family Ranidae; genus Rana; species Rana muscosa. The sequence continues at coordinate 211,716,655 of CM055120.1, read as the reverse complement.
TAGAACCGACTTCTGACAAGTTGAAAGGTCCTTTCCGCCCCTAGGTGGCCATGATTGTCATGTAGGGCAATCAGAACAGTCTCTCTGTGTTTTTCCGGAAGAAACAATTGCCATTTGTCTTCCAGGTCATCAGATGGGCCCCTTCGGTAGACCAGTCCCTGATGCACCTGTAACCTGTCCCACTCTTTCCTCAACAGGCGAGCTTCCTTTGAGGAGTGACTCAGAAGTCTGTTTGGATCCTGATTCTCCAGTGCTTCCAGAACTAATTTCCCCATGGGGTCTTCTAATTGGTCACATCTTAGCTCCTTCTTGGACAGCTTTGGCAGATGGTCTTCCTCCAGTTGAGTTACTCCACAGTATTGTTTGGGGACTCCTACCATGGTAACTCCTATCTCTTACGCCCTTGAGCCCCCTCTGGCTTGTAATTCAGCCCCTTGACAAAGGGCCCGCACCCCGTCAGGTGCCACTTGAGTCCAGTCTTCCATGTCACGGGTGGGACCATGAGATCTTCTGGACAGAGCGTCTGCATCTCGATTCCCAATCCCTGGCCTGTACTTTAGGCTGAAATTGAATCCAGACAATGCGGCCAGCCACCTGTGTCCAGTGGCGTCCAGCTTTGCTGTAGTGAATAGGTAGGTAAGGGGTTTGTTGTCGGTCTTCACAGTGAACTCCGCCCCATACAGGTAGTCTTTGAGCTTGTCTACTACCGCCCACTTAAGGGCCAGGAACTCCAGCTTGTGAGTGGGGTAGTTTTTCTCAGAGGGGGTCAGGCTCCTGCTCACGTAGGCAACAGGCTGTAGTTGCCCTTCGTGTTCTTGGTAAAGTACTCCTCCCAGACCGTCATGACTAGCATCTACGTGTAGTTCATAGGGTTTGGTTGGGTCTGCGTATGCCAAGACTGGAGCAGTGGTTAGGCTCTTCTTCAACGCCTGGAAGGCCTCTTCACACTTCTGGTTCCACTGATCTCTGACTGACTCTCCTGGCTTCCTGGGCCCTGAGTCGTCCTCTTCTCCCTCAGTCTTGAGCAGTTCATTCAATGGTCTAGCAATTCAGGTGAATCCTTCCACAAACCTCCTGTAATAGGAGTAGAACCCTAAGAAGGATCTGAGTTCTGTTACTGTGGTGGGTCGTGGCCAGGAGGTAACTGCCTCCAATTTCTCAGGGTCTGTGGCCACCCCTTCTTCAGACACTATGTGCCCCAGATAGTTCACAGAAGACTGGTAGAACCGACACTTCTCAGGCGAAAGCTTGAGTCCCTCCTCACTGAGTCTCCTCAAGACTTTTTCCAGCCTCTCCTCGTGTTCCTCCAAGGTTCTCCCAAAGACAATGACATCGTCCAGGTATACAAGGACTTCAATAAGGTTCATGTCTCCTACAGTATTCTCCATGAGACGTTGGAAGGTAGCAGGAGCTCCAGACAGTCCCTGGGGCATTCGATCAAACTCAAAGAACCCCACTGGGGTTATGAAGGCTGTCTTCTCCTTGTCTTCTGGATGCATAGGGATCTGATAGTATCCACTCTTGAGATCCATAACGCTGAACCACTTGGCTCCAGACAAACTCTGTAAAGCGTCCTCTATCCTCGGAGTGGTGTACTGGTCGGGTATGGTTCTCCTGTTGAGTGTCCTGTAGTCTATACAGAGCCTCAATGACCCATTCTTCTTTCTGACCACCACTATCGGGGAGGCATAGGGGCTTCTAGACTCCCGGATCACACCAGTCTTCTTGAGTTCTGCAAGTTGTTCCCTTAGATCCTGCAGATCTGCTAGTGGGACCCGCCTGACCCTCTCTCTGAAGGGCTTATCTTCTTGGAGGCGGATCCGATGGGTGGCACTCCTTGCACACCCCACATCGAACTCATCTTTGGAGAAGATCTTCTCCCATCTGATCAACTGGGCCTTGGCTCTCTCTTTCCAAGCCCTCGGCAGATTCTGGTTTTCCATGGACAGCTTCTCCCAAACATCTCCTCCTTCACCCGTCCCCTTGACTTCTGACAGGGTAACAGGGGCAGCAGGGCTCACCTGGCCCAGCAGCATCCTGGCTGGGATTTCCATGGGGCCATCTGTAGTGTTCCTAACACTCACCGGAACTCTACAATGGGCCTTCTTCAGGGCCTTGAGTGGAATCACTTCTGGTATCACTTCCAGACCGGGGGACTCTTCCCTTGGGTCGGACTCCAACATGACAAAGGGTCCAGGCTGCTCCCAAGTAAGCTTCACAGTGGCTCTGAGACAGGTTACTTCTCCGGGCTGCAACACTACCCCTTCTCTTCCAAGTCTCCATACCTTCCCTATCCCCTCTCCAGGGGTCTTCTGCTCTAGGACCAGCCGTTGGTAGGCCGTCTTCAGCATGGGGTGGATCTTGGTGGCCGCTTGCCCCTTCTCTTCCACTAGAGGGGTCAAGAGTCTTCGGACCAGGTCCGTGTTCGTTCCTATTATAAGGGAACTCTTGTTGGCTCCTGGCGGTCGAGGGCACACAACTGCCAGGGTGTCAAACACTTCGGCCTTCCCAGCCACGGATGGATCAAAAGTCATCTTGACGGGCAGATAGCCATCGTAGGGGAAACTCTGGGTTCCAATCCCACATATTTCAAGTTCCTCTATCTTCTGGATGGGCAGGTGACTCAAGTGTTTATCGTAGAAATCCCGGTATAATAGGGTCACTTGTGCCCCAGTATCCAAGATTGCTCTGGTGTAGACTCCCTCCACTTGAATGGGCACTATAGGAGATGGGCCTAACAGCTTCTCCGGATATGGCCTGGTAGGGGTCGCCTTCTTCTGGCCCTTTCCCTTCGGACTCTCTCTCGTCCAACTCCCTTTGGACTTTAATCTTTCTTGAGCCTGGTATGCATTGATTTCCCTCCTTTCAATGGGTGTACGGACCCGCTGAGGGAGACTATCGTTTTTCTTAGGTGTGCACCCCCTCTGGGGAGTGCTGTGCCTCTTCTGAGGGGTCTTGCCCCCTTTCTCTGGGGTGTATCTCTGTTGAGGAATGTTGTGTTTCCTCTGAGGTGTTTTATCTCCTCTTTTCTTCTGCTTCGTATTCAGCTTGGAGCTCACTGAAGGTGATGGGCACCCGGTTGACTCCTTCACTGGGGCCCTCTGAAGTTTCCCGCCGGCTTGCGGTTGTCCGTTTTCTTCTTCTTGGGACTGGAACATGTAGCTGCAATATGGCCAATTCCTCCACAGTTAAAGCAGACTATATCTCCCCATTCTTGTAAAGATGCGGGTGCTGAGGCAATAGGGAATAATTCCTTCCTTGGTACTTCTCTCTTGGGACCCTCTGGGTCTTTTGCTATCAGAGAGGTCAACATCTCTAACACCTTGGACATTTGTGATTTTAGAGTGTCTACCTCTGAGTCTCTTTCAGGGGTCATCACTGGATTGACCAGCACCTGTGCGGGGACAACATTTGTCTTAATCATTTGCTGGTCCTGTTGTAGCGTCTCCTCATCTCTGATGATTTTTATCAAGTCAGCATAAGTCAGTAACGTTCCTCCTCCCGAGGTTTTCAGGTGCAGTCAGACTGGATCCGAGCGTAACGCTCCCTTTAAGACTTGCTTCATTCTTGCCGCATCTGCATCTTGGGGCTTCATTCCCTTCTTCAACACAATCTTGCACAGCAACCTGTTCAGTCTCCTAACATACTCTGAAAGTTTCTCCCTTGGCTGTTGGAAAGTATGTTCAAATTGGTAGACCATCTCTGTCACCTTTTCCAATTGACCAAACTCTTCCTGTAGCATGGCTAGACAGTCTTGAGCCGTGCAATCTGCATTCCCAAGCCGAAAGCTTTTCACTGCTTCTGCTGCTGCGCCTTTGAGGCTTTCTATTACTCGTTGCCTCTTCTGCGCTTCAGGCACCTCCCATGCCTCTACTGCTTGTAATGCCTGCTCCACCCAGGTATCAGAATGTTTTCAGTCTCCGGTAGCTAGTCTCTACATGCACCGTGTTTGTCTTCTGACATTTGATTAGTAGATCCCCTATTGGCTTTATCAATTCTGGTGATATAGCAGTGGCAGGTGCGGGTGCCACCGGGGGTGTCACTCCACCTCCTCTTTCTGGTGAGGTACAGGCCGCAGCCTGCGGTGATCCCATCTGCGATGGTTCCTTCTTTATAGTTACTGCGGGCGCCAACCTATAGGTTCTATTGTCTGGCGTCTTTACACACTTGCGCTTGCAAGCCTCTGGTATCCCGTCTCCGTATTCCACCAGTGCATACTGATATGAAGTGTCTGGGTCTGACTTTATATCTATCACCCATGGTGTGTGATCTGGGGACACTAACTTCATTAACTCCTCTACCATCTCAGTCTTCCATTCCTCCCCTGGGAGACTGATGACTATCGAGTTGTTTGGCTCTTCCCTAGAGGTTTTGCACCACTCTTCTATTACTCGACCCCCTACTGGCACAGTTAGTTATGGCAGCAATATAATTCTTATGCTATATGATTAAACTCAGACACCAAGGCAATAATGAAAGGGGTATCTAATTTACTTTAGATTTATGGTAAAAAGTGTAACAGTGGTAACAGTTTACATGAAATAGGTTGCAGAGCCCTGCAGCAATAAACACACTATGCATTAAATGAACAGTAAAGGTGCGCCGCGTGGGCGACCGTTAACTAGGCGCCGTGTGGCGCAGCAACCAAATGAACTAACTAGCTGGCCAGGCCTGGCTCAGATATCTAAAACTCAGTCTCTAGGGGATGATGGTTTCTTCACCGGCAAGTCTTTAAAGGTGGTGCACATAACAGAATAACATTTGTAATCCAGTGGGAAGATTGTGATAGAACAAACACTTTACTGAAGAACCTCTGAGTTCAACTCTGATATGGATCTCCAGTGAGAGTATCAGATATAAACTTGTGGGCCAACGGCAGTCTATAGGCACATCAGCAATAAACAGTATATGGTCTGAGCATACGCTCGCTCACCCCTCCGGACGCGATCCCAGTCCAGGAACTTCCACCGACTGTGTCCTCACACACAGTGTCTCCAGTGATCGGGTCCTCGATCCAACCAAGGCTGTGGATAAGCAAAGTCAGATGCCACCCAGTCTCGCAGCGGGGTGGAAGGCTCTTTGGTGCTGCACAAGGCCTCAGGCTTCAGGCCTTGCACACCGGCACATCCGCACAGGAGGATCAGTCACTGAAGTCTCGTGTCCCAAAGAGGCCGAGCCCAGCCTCGCCTCCTCCTTTTATAACCCCTCCCATGAGTCTCTGGGGTGAAAACATTGCCGAAAGGGGTTCTGGGCAAGGTAGTCCTGGGAGTCTTAAAGGGGACCCCGCTACATATATATATATATATATATATATAGCGACCTCACCCCTCTCACCCCTTCTCATTCACGGCTTGTCTGTCTCATCTAGGGGTTAACACTGGGGGGAGAGATGAGATACACCACGACCCATGTCATCTACTGTGTAGATGTGAAGGCCAGAACTATCGGGCTTGTATATGTGTCCCAGAGTCAAATCCTCTCCTCGTATTGACTCCCCTTTGCTCCTAGTAACCAGGGTTCCACACACTGAATAGGTCCAACTCGTATTTATTCTTCTCAATAAATAGTCATACAGCACAGACAGGTTGAGACCCATGTAACACTTCAGTATTTGTGGGGAGTAGGCCAAGGCACAATTCTTCTAGATAAAGCTAACCACTGTAGTATCACCAGTGGCGAATAGTCACTGCCACTGACTATATAGAACAGAACATGAATTACCTTCGCTAGCACAGCCCCTGTTAGTACCTCACCCCAGGCTAAAGGTGCCTGAGATGGACTCCATCTCTCACTCCGGCAAGGTCAAGGGCACCTGGGCCCGGAACTCCGGAACGCCAGCACCCAAGCTGAAGGTGCCTGGGTGCGGCTGCGTCCTCCGACTCTGACCCCCAAGGTCAGGGCGTCCGCCCTTTTTATCCCCTCGCCCTTTGCGTCACAGCGGGTTCCCCGCCCCGCTGTACCAGCGCCAGGAAAGGACAAAAAAGGGAAGCAGTCTTGCGGGGAGTGTTCAACTCCGGCCCAGGGCAACAACGCCACCTGCAGGCCGCAGGGAACCTCACACCACCAGAGTCCTCCAAGAACCACAAAAGGGTCTCAGATTCCCTGACAATCAATGCATCTGGGTTACACTACCACCCAGATGCCTCCCCTAAAATCAAACACCCGCTACACTCTCCCCCTGGTGATTTGACACCGGTCCCCAGTGTCTGGTGCAAACCCATGCCTCCAGAAAGTGGTGACATAGATTCGGCCCAGAGACCAAACTCAACAATTTTGTCAAGAACTGTGCCAGGACCTAATATGGGGAAGGAACAGGAAAATAAAACAATGAACTTTGTAATAAAATACTCTAAATATTTCACACATTTACATTTCTCCCTCCCCTGGCTATCTAAGGACCACCCCATTCTCAGCAGCCTTGATAGACGAGTCTCCTGCAGAGGGAAGAGAAAGAAGACACACATCCTAACATAACTGCTTGAAACGAATGGCTCTATCCGAGAAGAAACTCATTCATTCCTATAAGTGTTGCATAGTGTAAAAAAAATATATATATCGTTGCGCAACACTGCCACCTGGTGACAATGCCGCGGTAAAGACACTTGTCAGATCCAGATGAGCTTCTGTTTTTCTGTGCTGTGACCCTGTGCTGGCTAAACCCCAAAGTCACTGATTTCTCTTTTCTTTTTCTGGCTGGGAGGAGAAAGAGGGAGAACAAAATAACAACAGCTCCCATTTCTCCAAAGAGTAAAACGTCCCAAAGAAAAATTAGAGCACAGTCCCTGTCATCTAGTAGCAACAAGGAAAAAAAAAATGGAAAGGAGTCTCTTTCTCCTACAAATAGAACTTGGGATCCGGTATAAACAAAGGCTTAAAGTGCTGGTCAGAAGCCTCCACATGGTACTCAATGCTTCCTCCATCCTTCCGACAAATTACCACTTTGTCCGCATGGATATGTCTTCTTACCATCCACTCTGCCTTACAGTCCTTGAACTTTCTGGTGACTGTAGGTGAGCATGCGAGGTATCGGCGTGCATGAGGTACTTTCAGCTTTGTCCAAACAAAATCATTGTACCACCGGTGCCGAAAAACTTCTACCTCGTAGAGCAATTCTCGGTGTATATACGGGTATTCCCACCCATATTCTCGGGCAACTTTCTGGCAAAAGAGACGCTGCAGCCTAGCCAGAGATGGCATTGTGGCACGGTCTCCTACTCCAGGCAAAACAATGGACTCCAGATGGCGAGGTACAGTCTCCACCTCTGTAGCTTTTGGCCTAGGAGCCCGCAGTGATGCCCGTTGCACTCCCGCAACAGGAGCAGGTGAAACACTTGATGGTTCAAGAAGTGGGATCACAGACAGGGAACCAGATTCCTCCCTTGGCTCAGAGGCTTCCACCCGGGGTGTACTATCCCCAATGGACATAGGTGGGTCCCTTAAGACACGGGATGCGGGTAGCTTCATCTTGTCCCATCCCTTCTTGTGGAAGATCTCATCTATCTCCCCATCATCACCGGCATCTGATAGCGACTCTAGGTCGGAGGTGTCATAACACTCCGCGGGCAGGTAATTCCTTGTAGATGCGGAATCACCCCCCTCGATGGGCTCCACGGACTCTGGGCTCCCGACACCTCCAACCACACACACAGTCCCGACCCCTGGCTCACCTGGGCCTTTTGAAGAACAGGGACGTCCAGGGCTCTTCCCTCCGGATCCATCCAGGCCAGGCAAGCGACGGGGCAAAGCTCTTCCACGACCACAGGATGCCATCACCAGGCCAACTTTCCTCTTCGGCGGTGGGAGCAGGGAGCTTGTGGTGACCGAGGCAGGATCCTCGGATTTCTCTCTCTTCATCTCCGCTTGGGCTGTCACATCACCCTGGCAGCGCGCACGGGAAACGCATTGGCATCGATCTTTCCCTTCGGAGTGGCAGTCCCTGTGAGGTAGTTGAGGTGGAAGGCTCGAGGCCTTTCTGTAGATGGCTCCACCTCAAAGAGGAACTCTTTGCAGACCTCACATCGCCCGAACGGCTTCAACTGGACCACCAATCCCGAACAGCCGGGACAGATCACACCAAGGGCCTCTATGTCTCTGCAGGTATACAGATCCAACTGCCCCCGGGGTCTTAGTCTTATTCCCGTATCCGTAATCTGGGCAGCAAAGGAAGTCATCTCGGTGACTGAAGAAGCAGAAATCCACGGGGCACTTGAAGTCATCTTGACTGTTTGCTGCTCCAATGCGCACTGACCCCTTTGTGCCGAAATCTTCACGTGTGTCCTTCCACATGGCCAGACTCCTCCCACACTCTGCATTTGTTTGCAGGCTTTTTTTTCTCCCCGCCCATGAACTGCGCAGGTATGGTTTGCCTCGTGGCGCGTTGGCCAATATAGCAGACCTACTCGGAACTCCTCCGGGCAGCAAAGTTCAAATTCAGACACCATACACATCCCGGACACGGAGCCCCCACGTGTAGCGACCTCACCCCTCTCACCCCTTCTCATTCACGGCTTGTCTGTCTCATCTAGGGGTTAACACCGGGGGGAGGGATGAGATACACCACAGCCCATGTCATCTACTGTGTAGAGGTGAAGGCCAGAACTATCGGGCTTGTATATGTGTCCCAGAGTCAAATCCTCTCATCGGATTGACTCCGCTTTGCTCCTAGTAACCAGAGTTCCACACACTGAATAGGTCCAACTCCTATTTATTCTTCTCAATAAATAGTCATACAGCACAGACAGGTTGAGACCCATGTAACACTTCAGTATTTGTGGGGAGTAGGCCAAGGCACAATTCTTCTAGATAAAGCTAACCACTGTAGTATCACCAGTGGCGAATAGTCACTGCCACTGACTATATAGAACAGAACATGAATTACCTTCGCTAGCACAGCCCCTGTTAGGGGAAGGTAATCCGTCCAAGGGAGTCACCGGAGGCCTCTCAGTCACCATCAATGCTGCGCCGGACTCTCCAGAGAAGTTCCGCTCACCAGTCTTCTCAACCTCAGACACGGGCAACCAAGGAGTTAGAGCCCCCTTGGATCCCTCCACCCTCGCGGAACTCAGTCGAAGGTACTGAGCTCCAGGCTTCCGCCATAGTACCTCACCCCAGGCTAAAGGTGCCTGAGATGGACTCCATCTTTCACTCCGGCCAGGTCAAGGGCACCTGGGCCCGGAACTCCGGAACGCAGCACCTAAGCTGAAGGTGCCTAGGTGCGGCTGCGTCCTCCGACTCTGACCCCCAAGGTCAGGGCGTCCGCCCTTTTTATCCCCTCGCCCTTTGCGTCACAGCGGGTTCCCCGCCCCGCTGTACCAGCACCAGGAAAGGACAAAAAAGGGAAGCAGTCTTGCGGTGAGTGTTCAACTCCGGCCCAGGGCGACAACGCCACCTGCAGGCCGCAGGGAACCTCACACCACCAGAGTCCTCCAAGAACCACAAAAGGGTCTCAGATTCCCTGACAATCAATGCATCTGGGTTACACTAAAACCCAGATGCCTCCCCTAAAATCAAACACCCGCTACATATATATATATATATATATATATATATACACACACACACACACACACACACACACACACATATATTTACACACACGCATGCATATCACTCTAAGGCCCCTTTCACACGGACGTTCCGTATGTCCGTTTTTCATCCATCCGTTTTCGGATGAAAAACGGACATACATGTATCCCTATGGGATAGCGGATGTCAGCGGATGAACATCCGCTGACATCAGTCTCCGCTATGGTCCGTTTAGCATGACGGAGGAAAATCCTACTTTTCCATCCATCTGCAGATCGGATCGGATGAAAACGGACAGACGGTCCGTTTTCATCTGATCCCCCCATAGGAGAAAGCGGCGATCCGACCGGTCCATTTCTGCACAATGTGCAGAGACGGACAAGTCATCAGCCGGCTCAGCGGGGATCAATGGAGCGATCTCCGCTGAGCAAGCGGATATTCACGGGGCGACCATGACGGGATCCGTCCGTGTGAAAGAGCCCTTAAAGTACTTTTGTTTACGAATGTGAACTCTCCCTGTTGTTGTGTTTGCATTCTGCAGCAAAAAAAGGTCACATGTGCTGTCTATATAAAATATATGCCCTTTGAATGGTCTGAATTTGCCCAGTTATTTAATTTATAATGCTGAAGCATGACCAACACTAATTAATTTCCCTTCTACTGTATATTTAGATACAGTAAAACCTTGGATTGAAAGTGTTTTGCAAGACAAGTAAAACGTTTTTATAAGTTTTGACTTGATAAATGACCGATGTCTTGATATACAAGTACTGTCATGTCACAACTGAGTATGAAAAAGAAGAGAGGCACCTCTAAGTGTAGCAATATAGTTACATTTAATGACGGTACAACATTTAGCAACTCACATGTTTTATGATTAAAACAGGCACATCGAATTATGCAGGCATCCGGGGTAAAGCTGTCCACATAGACCATCCTCCTCACTGCCATCAACGTCATCCCTCCCACGCTGCGCTCCATGACCAGTTCAAGCCTCACTTTCAGATCGCTCTACTCAGGGCCGGACTGGCCTACCGGGATAGCGGGAGATTTCCCGGTAGGCTGGCTGTCCTGGGGCCGCTCTGACGGCTAGGAGCTGTGAACAGGAGGCGGGGCGGGGCTGGTGGCTGAGGAAAATAATTAGAGCAGCGGAGTGGAGGGCTGGAGGAGCATGTGACTATCGTGCGGCAGGCAGGCCTATGCTGTGGTGTGGAGGAGGATAATGCAGGTGGGAGGGAGAATGGACACTTACTGTGTGTTTTCTGGCCAGTGGACTGATCATTTCTCTAGTAGGGAACCCACAGCCAATAGCGCTGCTTTGAGGAGTACAAGGGAGGATCTGCTCCTCCTCCCGTCGGTCCACAGCCAATCAGCAGGCAGTGTAGCTCTTCCCCGCTCACATTTGACTGTAAGTGCTAGTGAGGCTGAATGGGGGACGCCAGGAGGGAGATACAAGAAGGTATGATTACAACTATCCACGTTCTGCAGGACACACAAATCTGGCTGAATGGAAAAAACAGAATCATCAGGAGCTCAGTAACATGTTGCTGGCCTGCTGCAGTGTCTTCCAGATATATGTGATCAGGCAGTGTGCAGGTTACCGATCAGCCTCCCCCTCTTGTCTCGCTGGTTACTTTTTTTTTTTTTCTGCCTAGGACACATTCTATGAGACCAGGACACATGGCTGTTAACCATTTCAGCTTATAATCAGCCGAGAATCTCCTGTGCGCATGCGCCGCTGCAGTCAGCGGCTCATTGCGAGGGGAATATCTCCTAAACTGTAAAGGTTTAGGATATATATTTTTTTACCTACAGGTAAGCCTTATTATAGGCTTACCTGTAGGTAAAAGTAAGAAAAAATACTATACAACCACTTTAAATAGAGTGGAGCAACCCTGCAATACTATATACCTGTACACTGAGTTCAGCTTTTAAATGCAGTCTCTGACCATCTCCTGAACAGGGATGAGCCGAACACCCCCCTGTTCGGTTCGCACCAGAACCTGCGAACAGAGAAAATGTTCGTGTAAACTTTAGAACCCTATTAAATACAATGGACTCGAACGTTCGAAATCTAAAGTGTTAATTATAAAGGCTAATATGCAAGTTATTGTCCTAAAAAGTGTTTGGGGACCCGGGTCCTGCCCCAGGGGACATGTATCAATGCAAAAAGAAGTTTTAAAAACGGCCGCTCAGCGGACCAGATGCGGAACATGAGAAGGGGCGGGTCTATACATGTATTACCAAAGTGAGAGCAGTTCCCCATCAGGTCCGCCCCCTCGGTATGTCAGACCCGCCTACGTCATTGGCTTGAGCGGGGAACTTCCTTCACTATGTAAATTTAAATTACATAGTGAAGGAAGTTCCCCGCTCAAGCCAATGACGTAGGCGGGTCCGACATACCGAGGGAGCGGACCTGATGGGGAACTTTAGAAGGGGCGGGTCTATACATTTAAAATACTGAGAGGGAGTTCCCCATCAGGTCCGCTCAGGCACAACCAATGAAGGACAGCGCTGGACATCGGGATCGCTGCGGGACACTGGATTTCACCGCTTTTTTTTTTTTTTTTTAATAAAGGACTTTTTCAAGGTGTTTGTGTGTTTTTTTAAACATTTTTTTACGCTTTCTTCGTGAAATGGTAGGGGTACAACGTACCCCTTACCAATTCACATAGGGGGGGGCCGGGATCTGGGGGTCCCCTTTGTTAAAGGGGTCTTCCAGATTCCGATAAGCCCCCCGCCCGCAGACCCCCACAACCACCGGGCAAGGGTTGTGGGGATGAGGCCCTTGTCCCCATCAACATGGGGACATCCTCCCCATGTTGAGGGCATGTGGCTTGGTACGGTTCAGGAGGGAGGGGGGCCGCTCTCTCGTCCCCCCCTTTTCCCCTGCGGCCGGCCAGGTTGCGTGCTCGGATAAGGGGTCTGGTATGGATTTTTAGGGGGACTCCACGCCATTTTTTTTTAAAATTTGGGGTGGAGTTCCCCTTAAAATCCATGCCAGATCTGAAGGGCCTGGAATGGATATTTGGGGGAACCCCACGTCAATTTTTTTTTTAAATTTGCGGCAGGGTTCCCCTTAATATCCATTCCAGACCTGAAGGGCCTGGTAATTGAATTCTGGGGAACCCCCACGCTTTTTTTTTTTTTTTTATCAATGACTTTTGTATGTATTGCCGGGAGCCGACAATTCATTAATAGCCGCGAGTCAGTTTTAAAAGACTTTTTTTCTTTCAAAAATGACATTTTTGCAGGGACAGTTCTAAGCACGGGAAACATGCGCCACTTCACATGCATATCATACACACCCCCCAGGTACGAAATTTAAAGGAATATTTCACTTTTATTTTTTCATTTTAAGCATTATTAAAATCACTGCTCCCGAAAAAACGGACGTTTTTAAAACTTCTTTTTGCATTGATACATGTCCCCTGGGGCAGGACCCGGGTCCCCAAACACTTTTTAGGACAATAACTTGCATATCAGCCTTTATAATTAACACTTTAGATTTCTCCCATAGATTTTTCGAATTTGCCGCGAACACCCCTATTTGTTCGCTGTTCGGCGAACGGGCGAACAGGCAATGTTCGAGTCGAACATGAGTTCGACTCGAACTCGAAGCTCATCCCTGCTCCTGAATCAAACATGTCTGCAATCCCTAACCATCCCCTGTACAATGTCTGCAGTCTCTGACCATCTCCTGTATTATGTCTGCAGTCTCTGATCATCTCTTGTGCTATATCTGCAGTCTCTGACATCTCCTGTCCTATATCTGCAGTCTCTGGCCATCTCCTGTACTATAGCTGCAGTCTCTGGCCATCTCCTGTACTATAGCTGCAGTCTCTGGCCATCTCCTGTACTATAGCTGCAGTCTCTGGCCATCTCCTGTACTATAGCTGCAGTCTCTGGCCATCTCCTGTACTATAGCTGCAGTCTCTGGCCATCTCCTGTACTATAGCTGCAGTCTCTGGCCATCTCCTGTACTATAGCTGCAGTCTCTGACCATCCCCTGTACTATGTCTGCAGTCTCTGACCATCCCCTGTATTAGGTCTGCAGTCTCTGACCATCCCCTGTACTATGTCTGCAGTCTCTGACCCTCCCCTGTACTATGTCTGCAGTCTCTGACCATCCCCTGTACTATGTCTGCAGTCTCTGACCATCCCCTGTACTATGTCTGCAGTCTCTGACCATCCCCTGTACTATGTCTGAAGTCTCTGACCACCCCCTGTACTATGTCTGAAGTCTCTGACCATCCCCTGTACTATGTCTGCAGTCTCTGACCATCCCCTCTACTATGTCTGCAGTCTCTGACCATCCCCTGTACTATGTCTGCAGTCTCTGACCATCCCCTGTACTATGTCTGCAGTCTCTGACCATCCCCTGTACTATGTCTGCAGTCTCTGACCATCCCCTGTACTATGTCTGCAGTCTCTGACCCTCCCCTGTACTATGTCTGCAGTCTCTGACCCTCCCCTGTACTATGTCTGCAGTCTCTGACCCTCCCCTGTGCTATGTCTGCAGTCTCTGACCATCCCTTGTGCTATGTCTGCAGTCTCTGACCATCTCCTGTGCTATATCTGCAGTCTCTGACCATCTCCTGTGCTATATCTGCAGTCTCTGGCCATCTCTGTACTATATCTGCAGTCTCTGGCCATCTCCTTTGCTATATCTGCAGTCTCTGGCCATCTCCTGTGCTATATCTGCAGTCTCTGGCCATCTACTGTGCTATATCTGCAGTCTCTGGCCATCTCCTGTACTATAGCTGCAGTCTCGGACCATCTCCTGTCCTACATCTGCAGTCTCTGACCATCTCCTGTACTATAGCTGCAGTCTCTGACCATCTCCTGTCCTATATCTGCAGTCTCTGACCATCTCCTGTCCTATATCTGCAGTCTCTGACCATCTCCTGTACTATAGCTGCAGTCTCTGACCATCTCCTGTACTATAGCTGCAGTCTCTGACCATCTCCTGTAATGTGTCTGCAATCCCTGCAGGAGAGGGCACACACATGATATATACACACACACACTCTGTACACACGTCCTCATCTGCCCCAGCAGAAGTATATTACAGCCCCCAGTACTGGACCAGTACAGAGGGAGGATGCTTTATGGTGGGCGCTAGGGATGAGCTCGGTGTTCGAGTCGAACATAAGTTCGACTCGAACATCGAACGATTTGGGCCGTTCACGGCAAATTCGAGTGACGCGAACGGCCCACAATACACTGCGCCATCGCAGTGCAATCCCGGCGCTGTGATTGGCCAAGCATGCACTGTGACCCCGCATGCTTGGCCAATCACAGCGCCGGCAGCTAGGAGAGCCATATTTGGCCACAGGCAGGTTGCCTGTGGCCAATTGTAGCTCAGGGGGTTTAGCACACGCCCCACACTATAAAAGGCCGCCAGTGCGGCGGCCTTCTGTAGTGTGTTCCGGCGCAGGGAAAGAGAAGGATAGGCAGGGACAGTGTGATATTCTTTGTGCTATTCTTGTGTGCAGGGAGAGAGAAGGATAGGCAGGGAGAGTGTCAGTGTCATATTCTTTGCTAAACCTTGTGTGTAGGGAGAGAGAAGGATAGGCAGGGGATAGTGTCAGTGTCACATTCTTTGCTAAACCTTGTGTGCAGGGAGAGAGAAGGATAGGCAGGGAGAGTGTCAGTGTCATATTCTTTGATAAACCTTGTGTGCAGGGAGAGAGAAGGATAGGCAGGGAACAGTGTCAGTGTCATATTCTTTGCTAAACCTTGTGTGCAGGGAGAGAGAAGGATAGGCAGGGAGAGTGTCAGTGTCATATTCTTTGATAAACCTTGTGTGCAGGGAGAGAGAAGGATAGGCAGGGGAGAGTGTCAGTGTCATTGTTGCTAAGCCTCCTGCACATTATACACCTGAAGTTAGCCCGTATTGCTGTGTTTTCCTGGTATGTTACACCAACAGGCATTTGCAGCACTTACAGCGGGCAGAGTGTGCCTCCTGCACATTATACACCTGAAGTTAGCCCGTATTGCTGTGTTTTCCTGGTGTGTTACACCAACAGGCATTTGCAGCACTTACAGCGGGTGTAATGTGTGCCTCCTGCACATTATACACCTGAAGTTAGCCCGTATTGCTGTGTTTTCCTGGTGTGTTACACCAACAGGCATTTGCAGCACTTACAGTGGGCGGAGTGTGCCTCCTGATCATATTACACCGGAAGTTAACCTGTATTGCTGTGTTTTCCTGGTGTGTTACACCAACAGGCATTTGCAGCACTTACAGCGGGCGGAGTGTGCCTCCTGATCATATTACACCTAAAGTTAGCCCGTATTGCTGTGTTTTCCTGGTGTGTTACACCAACAGGCATTTGCAGCACTTACAGCGGGCGGAGTGTGCCTCCTGCACATTATACACCTGAAGTTAGCCCGTATTGCTGTGTTTTCCTGGTGTGTTACACCAACAGGCATTTGCAGCACTTACAGCGGGCGGAGTGTGCCTCCTGCACATTATACACCTGAAGTTAGCCCGTATTGCTGTGTTTTCCTGGTGTGTTACACCAACAGGCATTTGCAGCACTTACAGCGGGCGGAGTGTGCCTCCTGCACATTATACACCTGAAGTTAGCCCGTATTGCTGTGTTTTCCTGGTGTGTTACACCAACAGGCATTTGCAGCACTTACAGCGGGCGGAGTGTGCCTCCTGCACATTATACACCTGAAGTTAGCCCGTATTGCTGTGTTTTCCTGGTGTGTTACACCAACAGGCATTTGCAGCACTTACAGCGGGCGAAGTGTGCCTCCTGCACATTATACACCTGAAGTTAGCCTGTATTGCTGTGTTTTCCTGGCGTGTTACACCAACAGGCATTTGCAGCACTTACAGCGGGCGGAGTGTGCCTCCTGATCATATTACACCTAAAGTTAGCCCGTATTGCTGTGTTTTCCTGGTGTGTTACACCAACAGGCATTTGCAGCACTTACAGCGGGCGGAGTGTGCCTCCTGCACATTATACACCTGAAGTTAGCCCGTATTGCTGTGTTTTCCTGGTGTGTTACACCAACAGGCATTTGCAGCACTTACAGCGGGCGAAGTGTGCCTCCTGCACATTATACACCTGAAGTTAGCCCGTATTGCTGTGTTTTCCTGGTGTGTTACACCAACAGGCATTTGCAGCACTTACAGCAGGCGTAGTGTGATTCCTGCAAAATATACTCATGAAGCTAGGCCTTATTGCTGGTTTTCCCATCTCCCTGCAGGCCATTAGAATGTCTGGAAGGCAAACAAGGAGAGGCAGACAGTCAGGAGCCAATAAAAGAGGGCAAGCAGGCTCTGTGTCTAGAGACAACAGTGCTGGTCGTGGAAGCGGTGCATCGCCATCAGCACGTGGCCATGGGACACGCTTGTCCTTCTTTTCGGCAGCTGGACGTGTTGAGCCGCATCATGCCGAAGACTTGGTAGAGTGGATGACCAAGCCCTCCTCATCCTCCTCATCCTCTCTCACCCAGGCTCAGGGTACTGGCAAAGCAGCTGCCAAAGCGTCCTCTTCACTGGTATCAATGTCATCATCAGTCACTCCTTCCCTAGACCAACCATGTCCTCCTGAGGAGTCCCCCGAACTGTTTGAGCACAGTGTTGGGTACATGCTCCAGGAGGATGCCCAGCGTTTCGAAGGGTCTGATGATGATACCCAGCTAGAGGAAGGCAGTAGCGTGAGGGCAGAGAGAGGGGATGCTCAAGAAGGACACCAATCTGGCAGTCATGTTCCAGCAGCTGCAGCATACTGCCAGATTGGCTCCAGTGATGAGGAGGGAGGGGATGATGAGGTCACTGACTCCACGTGGGTGCCTAATAGGAGAGAGGAGGAGGAGGAGGAGGATGAGGAGGAGGCACATCTCCAATGAGGCAGGATGCCCTCGGGGGGCCAGCGTAAGGGCAGCACACTGACGGAATCACACCGCAGAGCTCCGCCTGTGCAGGGCGCTGCCTCTGCCCATTATTCAAAAAGTTCTTTGCTGTGGGTCTTTTTTGAGTCGAGTGCATCAGATCGCACAGCTGCCGTTTGCAACATATGTCTCAAGCGTATATCGCGTGGCCAAAACATCACCCGCTTGGGCACCACATGCTTGACCAGACATATGTTGACCTGCCATGCAGCTCGTTGGCAAGCCTACCTTAAAGACCCACACCAAAGAACAAAGCGGACCTCTCCTTGCACCGCATCAGCTGGGATCTCCAACCCCACTATACCTTCAGTCCTCTCTGAAACCTGCACTGAGAGGAATGCAGGTGTAGAATTAGGTGTGTCACAGCCAAGTACTTGCGGGCACTCTGCTAGCAGTACACCGACGTCCGATTCTAGCAGGCAAATTTCCCTGCCCCAGCTGCTGGACCGTCAAAAGAAGTTCACTCCCAGCCATCCACATGCCCAGCGGTTGAATGCTAGCTTGGCTAAATTGCTAGCGCTTCAACTGCTGCCTTTTCAGTTGGTAGACTCGGCCCCCTTCCGTGAGTTTGTGCAATGTGCGGTTCCTCAGTGGCAGGTTCCCAAACGCCACTTTTTCTCACGGAAGGCGATTCAGGCTCTCTACCGGCATGTGGAAGGCAATGTCTTGGCCTCGCTGGACAGTGCATATTACCGCTGACTCATGGTCCAGCAGGCATGGACAGGGACGTTACCTTTCTTTCACGGCCCATTGGGTCACTCTTTTGGCAGCTGGGAAGGATGCAGGACAAGGGGCAGTAGTGTTGGAGGTTGTTCCAACGCCACGCCTCCAAAATGCTACTACTGGTTGTGACACACCTCTCTCCTCCACCCCCTCCTCTTCTTCTTCCTCCATGGCCTCTTCCTGTGCTTTGTCCTCGGAACCAGCGGTGCTCCGTAGGCGTTCAAGGGGCTACGCAAGTACGCAGGCAAAAAGATGCCATGCCGTGCTTGCGCCGGTGTGTTTGGGGGACAGGAGCCACACTGGGGCAGAGGTTCTGTCTGCTCTGCAGGGGCAGGCCGAGAGGTGATTGACACCACGCCAGCTTAAGCCAGGAATGGTGGTTTGCGACAATGGCACCAACCTCCTCTCCGCCCTCCGACAGGGACAACTGACCCATGTGCCCTGTGTGGCTCACGTCCTTAACCTGGTGGTGCAGCGGTTCTTGGGCAGGTACCCGGGCTTACAGGATGTCCTGAGGCAGGCCAGGAAAGTCTGTGTGCATTTCCGCAGATCTTATAATGCCAGTGCTCGCCTGGCTGAGCTGCAAAAGGAGTTGAACCTGCCCAAGAACCGCATTATATGTGACATGCCCACCAGGTGGAACTCAACGTTGGCCATGCTGCAGCGGCTCCACACGCAGAAGAGGGCTATCAATGAGTACCTGTGCGACTACGGCACCAGGACAGGGTCAGGGGAGTTCGGGTTTTTTTCACCACGCCAGTGGGGTATGATCAGGGATGCATGCACTGTCCTGGCACCATTTGAGGAGGCCACGAGGATGGTGAGCAGTGACAGTGCATGCATCAGTGACACTGTACCTCTTGTCCACCTGTTGGAACATACGCTGCGTGGAATAATGGACAGGGCACTTGAGGCAGAACAGAGGCAGGAAGAGGAGGACTTCCTTGCTTCTCAAGGCCCCCTTTACCCAGACAGTGTTCCGTCTGTCCCACCCATCGCACAGGAAGAGGAGGAGGAGGAGGAGGATTGTGTCAGCATGGAGGTGGAGCCTGGCACTCAGCATCAACAGCAGCAGTCTTTTAGGGATGATTTACAGTCCCAAGAAACCAGTGGACTTGTACGTGGCTGGGAGGAGGTGGCTGCGGATCATGTCGTCCTTAGTGACCCAGAGGACTCCGGACCGAATGCCTCAGCTAACCTACGCTGTATGGCCTCCCTGATCCTGCAAAGTCTGCGGAAGGATCCTCGTATTCTTCGGATCAAGGAGAGGGACCATTACTGGCTGGCCACTCTCCTTGATCCACGGTACAAGGGTAAGGTTGCGGACCTTATCTTACCGTCGTAGAGGGAGCAGAGGATGAGACAACTCCGGGAGGCCTTGCAGAAAGGTCTGTGCAACGCGTTCCCAGAGACTGGGAGGTTACAAACTCCTGGTTCTGGACAACGAGTTGCTGAGGCTTCGGTCAGTCAAAGAAGGAGCGGTGGGGAAGGTGGCCGTCTGACCGATGCGTTCAGACAACTCTTTAGTCCGCAGCCCCAAGGTATGATCGGTTCCAGCAACCATCGCCAGCGCCTGATATACATGGTGCAGGAATACCTAGGGGCAAGGTCAGACTTGGACACCTTCCCCACCGAAAATCCTCTGGCTTACTGGGTCTTGAGGATGGATCACTGGCCAGAGCTTGCACAGTATGCAATTGAGCTACTGGCCTGTCCTGCATCCAGCGTTCTTTCAGAACGCACATTCAGTGCTGCTGGAGGATTTGTCACGGATCACAGGGTGCGCCTGTCCACCAACTCGGTTGATGGACTGACCTTCATAAAGATGAACCAGTCTTGGATCACCACCAGCTACCAAACACCTGAAGCTGATATAACAGACTAATTTATTTTCAAATGTCACATCCCTTCAAGACTGATGATGATGCTGAGAGACTGTCCTGTTATGTTGACTGACTATCCTCCTCCTCCTCAATGATCCGATTGATGATGATAGCTTGGAAGAACATTTTTGTTTCTGGGTGCCGCCACTAGTGGCTAAGGCCCAATTTTTCAGCCCCTGTTTAACAGGGGCATGTAATTACAATTTTTTATGCAATGCTTTGCAGCAGGGCTCATTCCTGCACTCCAACTAGAGTATCTGGGATAGGTTGCAGTGTCGTGGCACCAGCTCCAGTGGCTAAGGCCCAATTTTTCAGCACCTGTTTAACAGGGGCGTGTTATTACAATTTTTTATGCAATGCTTTGCAGCAGGGCTCATTCCTGCACTCCAACTAGAGTATCTCGGAGAGGTTGCAGTGTCGTGGCACCAGCACCAGTGGCTAAGGCCCAATTTTTCAGCCCCTGTTTAACAGGGGCGTGTAATTAAAATTTTTGATGCAATACTTTGCAACAGGGCTCATTGCTGTGTTCCAAGTACAGTATCTGTGAGGGGTTGCAGTGTTGTGGCACCAGTGCCTAAGGCCCAATTTTTCTGCCCCTGTTTAACAGGGGCATGTAATTACAATTCTTGATCTAATAATTCACAGCAGGGCCCATTCCTGCGCCCACCAAGAGTAACTGTGAGGCCTTACAGTGTTGTGTCAACACCACCACCACCACCACCAAAGGCCCAATTTTTCAGCCCCTGTTCAACAGGGGCATGCAATTACAATTCTTGATCTAATAATTCACAGCAGGGCCCATTCATGCGCCCACCAAGAGTAACTGTGAGGGCTCACAGTGTTGTGGCATCACCAACATGTAAGGGGCAAATTTCAGCTGAGTATATACGGCAGGCCCCTACTTTCAAACATCCAACTTACAAACGACTCCTCCTTGCAAACGGAAGGATACAACAGGAAGTGAGAGGAAATCTACCCCTAGGAAGGCAAATTCTCTCCTGTAAGAGTTAATATGGGAAAAAAAGTGTCTCCTCTCCACTGATGCTTTATCACCAATTCTTGTTTCAATAAAAACCCCAAATTTAAAAAAAACATTTGTCATTAGGACGGAAAGTGAGGTGAACTGTTCTGAACAGGTGCACAGACAGCAAAACAAATGTTACAGGGGTGATAACCCTTCCCTATGTTTTCCAAAAAGCTTAAAAATAGATTTTTTGGCTGGAGCTACACTTAAACAACGTACCTGTTCAAAATTACAAACAGATTCTACATAAGAACAAACCTACAGTCCCTGTCTTGTATGCACCGCCTGTATACGGCTGTTCAGAGTATATAGGGCCTTTTTTATTTTGTGTGCGGGGTTCCCCTTAATATCCATACAAGACCCAAAGGGGCTGGTAATGGGCTGGGGTGGGGGGGGGGGGTGTGATGGGGTAGCTATGCCATTTTTCTTAAAGATTTTCATCCATATTACCGGGACCAGACATTACATTAAAGCCGCAAGCAGTTTTAAATGGCTTTTTTTCCTTTAGAAATGTAATTTTGTGCAGGGACAGTTCTAAACACGGGAAACACATGGCACTTCACAGGCATACTTTAGACACCCCCCAGGTACGATATTTAAAGGAATATTTGACTTTTTTTTTTTCACTTTATGCATCATTAAAATGACTGCTCCCGAAAAATGGCCGTTTTTAAAACTTCTTTTTGCATTGATACATGTCCCCTGGTGCAGAACCCAGGTTCCCAAACCCTTTTTAGGACAATAACATGCATAATAGTCGTTATAATTAGCACTTTAGATTTCGAACGTTCGCATCCATTGTATTTAATAGGGTTCTAAAGTTCGTGCGAACTTTTGGTCCGTTCGCAGGTTCTGGTGCGAACCGAACCCGGGGGTGTTCGGCTCATCACTAGTGGGCGCTAGGGATGAGCTTCGTGTTCGAGTCGAACATACGTTCGACTCGAACATCGGCTGTTCGATCGTTCGACGAAGATCGAACGATTTGGGCCGTTCGCGCCAAATTCGAGTGACGCGAACGGCCCACAATGCACTACGCCATCGCAGTGTCATCCAGGCGCTGTGATTGGCCAAGCATGCACTGTGACCCCGCATGCTTGGCCAATCACAGCGCCGGCAGCGAGGAGAGCAATGATTGGCCACAGGCAGGATGCCTGTGGCCAATTATTGCTGAGGGTGTTTAGTACACGCCCCACACTATAAAAGGCCGCCAGCACGGCGGCCTAGTGTAGTGTGTTCCGGAGCAGGGATAGAGCAGCATAGGCAGGGACAGTGACTGTTATTTCTTTCTTGCTTAACCTGGATTCCTTTAGTTTAGGGAAAGAGAAGGATAGGTAGGGAGAGTGTCAGTGTGTTTTGTGCTTGTGCTATAGTGTGCTTAAAAAAAACATTTATTCTAGGGACAGAAAACTGTAGGTAGGGACAGTGTCAGTTTCTTTCACTCTTCAAGTACTTGTTTCCAGGGACCTGGAAGGACAGTGAGTGAATTGTCCTTGTGCTATATTGTGCTTAAAAAAACATTTATTCTAGGGACAGAAAACTGTAGGTAGGGAGAGTGTCAGTTTCTTTCACTCTGCAAGTCCTTGTTTCCAGGGACCTGTAAGGACAGTGAGTGAATTGTCCTTGTGCTATATTGTGCTTAAAAAAAACATTTATTCTAGGGACAGAAAACTGTAGGTAGGGAGAGTGTCAGTTTATTTCACTCTGCAAGTCCTTGTTTCCAGGGACCTGGAAGGACAGTGAGTGAATTGTCCTTGTGCTATATTGTGATTAAAAAAAACATTTTTTCTAGGGACAGAAAACTGTAGGTAGGGAGAGTGTTTTTTTTCTTTCACTCTGCAAGTCCTTGTTTCCAGGGACCTGTAAGGACAGTGAGTGAATTGTCCTTGTGCTATATTGTGCTTAAAAAAAACATTTATTCTAGGGACAGAAAACTGTAGGTAGGGAGAGTGTCAGTTTATTTCACTCTGCAAGTCCTTGTTTTCAGGGACCTGGAAGGACAGTGAGTGAATTGTCCTTGTGCTATATTGTGATTAAAAAAAACATTTTTTCTAGGGACAGAAAACTGTAGGTAGGGAGAGTGTTTTTTTTCTTTCACTCTGCAAGTCCTTGTTTCCAGGGACCTGGAAGGACAGTGAGTGAATTCTCCTTGTGCTATATTGTGCTTAAAAAAAACATTTATTCTAGGGACAGAAAACTGTAGGTAGGGAGAGTGTCAGTTTATTTCACTCTGCAAGTCCTTGTTTCCAGGGACCTGGAAGGACAGTGAGTGAATTCTCCTTGTGCTATATTGTGCTTAAAAAAAACATTTATTCTAGGGACAGAAAACTGTAGGTAGGGAGAGTGTCAGTTTATTTCACTCTGCAAGTCCTTGTTTCCAGGGACCTGTAAGGACAGTGAGTGAATTGTCCTTGTGCTATATTGTGATTAAAAAAAACATTTTTTCTAGGGACAGAAAACTGTAGGTAGGGAGAGTGTTTTTTTTCTTTCACTCTGCAAGTCCTTGTTTCCAGGGACCTGTAAGGACAGTGAGTGAATTGTCCTTGTGCTATATTGTGATTAAAAAAAACATTTTTTCTAGGGACAGAAAACTGTAGGTAGGGAGAGTGTTTTTTTTCTTTCACTCTGCAAGTCCTTGTTTCCAGGGACCTGTAAGGACAGTGAGTGAATTGTCCTTGTGCTATATTGTGCTTAAAAAAAAACATTTATTCTAGGGACAGAAAACTGTAGGTAGGGAGAGTGTCAGTTTATTTCACTCTGCAAGTCCTTGTTTCCAGGGACCTGGAAGGACAGTGAGTGAATTGTCCTTGTGCTATATTGTGATTAAAAAAAACATTTTTTCTAGGGACAGAAAACTGTAGGTAGGGAGAGTGTTTTTTTTCTTTCACTCTGCAAGTCCTTGTTTCCAGGGACCTGTAAGGACAGTGAGTGAATTGTCCTTGTGCTATATTGTGATTAAAAAAAACATTTTTTCTAGGGACAGAAAACTGTAGGTAGGGAAAGTGTTTTTTTTCTTTCACTCTGCAAGTCCTTGTTTCCAGGGACCTGTAAGGACAGTGAGTGAATTGTCCTTGTGCTATATTGTGCTTAAAAAAAACATTTTTTCTAGGGACAGAAAACTGTAGGTAGGGAGAGTGTTTTTTTTTCTTTCACTCTGCAAGTCCTTGTTTCCAGGGACCTGTAAGGACAGTGAGTGAATTGTCCTTGTGCTATATTGTGCTTAAAAAAACATTTATTCTAGGGACAGAAAACTGTAGGTAGGGAGAGTGTCAGTTTATTTCACTCTGCAAGTCCTTGTTTCCAGGGACCTGGAAGGACAGTGAGTGAATTGTCCTTGTGCTATATTGTGCTTAAAAAAACATTTATTCTAGGGACAGAAAACTGTAGGTAGGGAGAGTGTCAGTTTATTTCACTCTGCAAGTCCTTGTTTCCAGGGACCTGTAAGGACAGTGAGTGAATTGTCCTTGTGCTATATTGTGCTTAAAAAAAACATTTATTCTAGGGACAGAAAACTGTAGGTAGGGAGAGTGTCAGTTTATTTCACTCTGCAAGTCCTTGTTTCCAGGGACCTGGAAGGACAGTGAGTGAATTGTCCTTGTGCTATATTGTGATTAAAAAAAACATTTTTTCTAGGGACAGAAAACTGTAGGTAGGGAGAGTGTTTTTTTTCTTTCACTCTGCAAGTCCTTGTTTCCAGGGACCTGTAAGGACAGTGAGTGAATTGTCCTTGTGCTATATTGTGCTTAAAAAAAACATTTATTCTAGGGACAGAAAACTGTAGGTAGGGAGAGTGTCAGTTTATTTCACTCTGCAAGTCCTTGTTTCCAGGGACCTGGAAGGACAGTGAGTGAATTGTCCTTGTGCTATATTGTGATTAAAAAAAACATTTTTTCTAGGGACAGAAAACTGTAGGTAGGGAGAGTGTTTTTTTTCTTTCACTCTGCAAGTCCTTGTTTCCAGGGACCTGTAAGGACAGTGAGTGAATTGTCCTTGTGCTATATTGTGCTTAAAAAAAACATTTTTTCTAGGGACAGAAAACTGTAGGTAGGGAGAGTGTTTTTTTTCTTTCACTCTGCAAGTCCTTGTTTCCAGGGACCTGTAAGGACAGTGAGTGAATTGTCCTTGTGCTATATTGTGCTTAAAAAAAACATTTATTCTAGGGACAGAAAACTGTAGGTAGGGAGAGTGTCAGTTTATTTCACTCTGCAAGTCCTTGTTTCCAGGGACCTGGAAGGACAGTGAGTGAATTGTCCTTGTGCTATATTGTGCTTAAAAAAACATTTATTCTAGGGACAGAAAACTGTAGGTAGGGAGAGTGTCAGTTTATTTCACTCTGCAAGTCCTTGTTTCCAGGGACCTGTAAGGACAGTGAGTGAATTGTCCTTGTGCTATATTGTGCTTAAAAAAAACATTTATTCTAGGGACAGAAAACTGTAGGTAGGGAGAGTGTCAGTTTATTTCACTCTGCAAGTCCTTGTTTCCAGGGACCTGGAAGGACAGTGAGTGAATTGTCCTTGTGCTATATTGTGATTAAAAAAAACATTTTTTCTAGGGACAGAAAACTGTAGGTAGGGAGAGTGTTTTTTTTCTTTCACTCTGCAAGTCCTTGTTTCCAGGGACCTGTAAGGACAGTGAGTGAATTGTCCTTGTGCTATATTGTGCTTAAAAAAAACATTTATTCTAGGGACAGAAAACTGTAGGTAGGGAGAGTGTCAGTTTATTTCACTCTGCAAGTCCTTGTTTCCAGGGACCTGGAAGGACAGTGAGTGAATTGTCCTTGTGCTATATTGTGATTAATAAAAACATTTTTTCTAGGGACAGAAAACTGTAGGTAGGGAGAGTGTTTTTTTTCTTTCACTCTGCAAGTCCTTGTTTCCAGGGACCTGTAAGGACAGTGAGTGAATTGTCCTTGTGCTATATTGTGCTTAAAAAAAACATTTTTTCTAGGGACAGAAAACTGTAGGTAGGGAGAGTGTTTTTTTTCTTTCACTCTGCAAGTCCTTGTTTCCAGGGACCTGTAAGGACAGTGAGTGAATTGTCCTTGTGCTATATTGTGCTTAAAAAAAACATTTATTCTAGGGATAGAAAACTGTAGGTAGGGAGAGTGTCAGTTTATTTCACTCTGCAAGTCCTTGTTTCCAGGGACCTGTAAGGACAGTGAGTGAATTGTCCTTGTGCTATATTGTGATTAAAAAAAACATTTTTTCTAGGGACAGAAAACTGTAGGTAGGGAGAGTGTCAGTTTCTTTCACTGTGAAAGTCCTTGTTTCAAGGGACAGAGAAGGACACCTGAAGGTAGCCCTTATTGCTTTTTTCCCATCTCCCTGCAGGCCATCTATTAGAATGTCTGGAAGGCAAACAAGGAGAGGCAGACAGTCAGGAGGCAATAAAAGAGGGCAAGCAGGCTCTGTGTCTGGGGGCAACAGTGCTGGTCGTGGACGCGGTGCATTGTCATCAGCACATGGCCATGGGACACGCTTGTCCTTCTTTTCGGCAGCTGGACATGTTGAGCCACATCATGCCGAAGACTTGGTAGAGTGGATGACCAAGCCCTCCTCCTCCTCCTCATCCTCTCTCACCCAGGCTCAGGGTACTGGAAAAGCAGCTGCCAAAGCGTCGTCTTCCCTGGTATCAATGTCAGACAAATCATCAGTCACTCCTTCCCTAGACCCACCATGTCCTCCTCCTGAGGAGTCCCCCGAACTGTTTCAGCACAGTGTTGGGTACATGCTCCAGGAGGATGCCCAGCGTTTCGAAGGGTCTGATGATGAAACCCAGCTAGAGGAAGGCAGTAGCGTGAGAGCAGACAGAGGGGATGCTCAAGAAGGACACCAATCTGGCAGTCATGTTCCAGCAGCTGCAGCATACTGCCAGATTGGCTCCAGTGATGAGGAGGGAGGGGATGATGAGGTCACTGACTCCACGTGGGTGCCTAATAGGAGAGAGGAGGAGGAGGAGGATGAGGAGGAGGCACATCTCCAACGAGGCAGGATGCCCTTTGGTGGCCAGCGTAAGGGCAGTACACCGACGGAATCACACCGCAGAGCTCCGCCTGTGCAGGGCGCTGCCTCTGCCCGTCATTCAAAAAGTTCTTTGGTGTGGGCCTTTTTGAGGCTAGTGCATCAGATCGCACAGCTGCTGTTTGCAACATATGTCTCAAGCGTATATCGCGTGGCCAAAACATCAGCCGCTTGGGTACCACATGCCTGACCAGACATATGTTGACCTGCCATGCAGCTCGTTGGCAAGCCTACCTCAAAGACCCACACCAAAGAACAAAGCGGACCTCTCCTTGCACCGCATCAGCTGGGATCTCCAACCCCACTATAACTTCAGTCCTCTCTGAAACATGCACTGAGAGGAATGAAGGTGTAGAATTAGGTGTGTCACAGCCAAGTACTTGCGCCCACTCTGCTAGCAGTACACCGACGTCCGATTCTAGCAGGCAAATTTCCCTGCCCCAGCTGCTGGACCGTCGAAAGAAGTTCACTCCCAGCCATCCACATGCCCAGCGGTTGAATGCTAGCTTGGCTAAATTGCTAGCGCTTCAACTGCTGCCTTTTCAGTTGGTAGACTCGGCCCCCTTCCGTGAGTTTGTGCAATGTGCAGTTCCTCAGTGGCAGGTTCCCAAACGCCACTTTTTCTCACGGAAGGCTATTCCGGCTCTCTACCGGCATGTGGAAGGCAATGTCTTGGCCTCGCTGGACAGGGCGGTCAGCGGTAAGGTGCATATTACCGCTGACTCATGGTCCAGCAGGCATGGACAGGGACGTTACCTTTCTTTCACGGCCCATTGGGTCACTCTTTTGGCAGCTGGGAAGGATTCAGGACAAGGTGCAGTAGTGTTGGAGGTTGTCCCACCGCCACGCCTCCAAAATGCTACTACTGGTTGTGACACACCTCTCTCCTCCACCCCCTCCTCTTCTTCTTCCTCCATGGCCTCTTCCTGTGGTTTGTCCTATGAACCAGCGGTGCTCCGTAGCCGTTCACGGGGCTACGCAAGTACGCAGGCAAAAAGATGCCATGCCGTGCTTGCGCTGGTGTGTTTGGGGGACAGAAGCCACACTGGGGCAGAGGTCCTGTCTGCTCTGCAGGGCCAGGCCGAGAGGTGGTTGACGCCACGCCAGCTTAAGCCAGGAATGGTGGTTTGCGACAATGGCACCAACCTCCTCTCCGCCCTCCGACAGGGACAACTGACCCATGTGCCCTGTGTGGCTCACGTCCTTAACCTGGTGGTGCAGCGCTTCTTGGGCAGGTACCCGGGCTTACAGGATGTCCTGAGGCAGGCCAGGAAAGTCTGTGTGCATTTCCGCAGATCTTATAATGCCAGTGCTCGCCTGGCTGAGCTGCAAAAGGAGTTGAACCTGCCCAAGAACCGCCTTATATGTGACATGCCCACCAGGTGGAACTCAACGTTGGCCATGCTGCAGCGGCTGCACACGCAGCAGAGGGCCATCAATGAGTACCTGTGCGACTACGGCACCAGGACAGGGTCAGGGGAGCTTGGTTTTTTTTCTCCACGCCAGTGGGGCATGATCAGGGATGCATGCACTGTCCTGGCACCATTTGAGGAGGCCACGAGGATGGTGAGCAGTGACAGTGCATGCATCAGTGACACTGTACCTCTTGTCCACCTGTTGGAGCACACGCTGCGTGGAATAATGGACAGGGCACTTGAGGCAGAACAGAGGCAGGAAGAGGAGGACTTCCTTGCCTCTCAAGGCCCCCTTTACCCAGACAGTGTTCCTTCTGTCCCACCCATCGCACAGGAAGAGGAGGAGGAGGAGGAGGAGGAGGATTGTGTCAGCATGGAGGTGGAGGCTGGCACTCAGCATCATCAGCAGCAGTCTTTTAGGGATGATTTACAGTCCCAAGAAACCAGTGGACTTGTACGTGGCTGGGAGGAGGTGGCTGCGGATCATGTCGTCCTTAGTGACCCAGAGGACTCCGGAGCGAATGCCTCAGCAAAACTACGCTGCATGGCCTCCCTGATCCTGCAAAGTCTGCGGAAGGATCCTCGTATTCTTCGGATCAAGGAGAGGGACCATTACTGGCTGGCCACTCTCCTTGATCCACGGTACAAGGGTAAGGTTGCGGACCTTATGTTACCGTCGCAGAGGGAGCAGAGGATGAGACAACTCCGGGAGGCCTTGCAGAAAGGTCTGTGCAACGCGTTCCCAGAGACTGGGAGGTTGCAAACTCCTGGTCCTGGACAACGAGTTGCTGAGGCTTCGGCCAGTCAAAGAAGGAGCGGTGGGGAAGGTGGCCGTCTGACCGATGCGTTCAGACAATTCTTTAGTCCGCAGCCCCAAAGTATGATCGGTTCCAGCAACCATCGCCAGCGTCTGATAAACATGGTGCAGGAATATCTAGGGGCAAGGTCAGACTTGGACACCTTCCCCACCGAAAATCCTCTGGCTTACTGGGTCTTGAGGATGGATCACTGGCCAGAGCTTGCACAGTATGCAATTGAGCTACTGGCCTGTCCTGCATCCAGCGTTCTTTCGGAACGCACATTCAGTGCTGCTGGAGGATTTGTCACGGATCACAGGGTGCGCCTGTCCACCGACTCGGTTGATCGACTGACTTTCATCAAGATGAACCAGTCTTGGATCACCACCAGCTACCACACACCTGATGCTGATATAACAGACTAATTGATTTTAACATGTCACATCCCTTCAAGACTGATGCTGATGCTGAGTGCCTGTGCTGTTATGTTGACTGGCTATCCTCCTCCTCCGAGTCCTCAATGATACGATTGATGATGATAGCTTGTAAGATCATTTTTGTTTATGGGTGCCGCCACCAGTGCCTAACGCCCAATTTTTCAGCCCCTGTTTAACAGGGGCGTGTAATTACAATTTTTGAAGCAATACTTTGCAACAGGGCTCATTGCTGTGCTCCAAGTACAGTATCTGTGAGGAGTTGCAGTGTTGTGCCACCAGTGCCTAAGGCCCAATTTTTCAGCCCCTGTTTAACAGGGGCGTGTCATTACAATTTTTGAAGCAATACTTTGCAACAGGGCTCATTGGTGTGCTCCAAGTACAGTATCTGTGAGGAGTTGCAGTGTTGTGCCACCAGTGCCTAAGGCCCAATTTTTCAGCCCCTGTTTAACAGGGGCGTGTCATTACAATTTTTGAAGCAATACTTTGCAACAGGGCTCATTGCTGTGCTCCAAGTACAGTATCTGTGAGGAGTTGCAGTGTTGTGCCACCAGTGCCTAAGGCCCAATTTTTCAGCCCCTGTTTAACAGGGGCGTGTCATTACAATTTTTGAAGCAATACTTTGCAACAGGGCTCATTGGTGTGCTCCAAGTACAGTATCTGTGAGGAGTTGCAGTGTTGTGCCACCAGTGCCTAAGGCCCAATTTTTCAGCCCCTGTTTAACAGGGGCGTGTCATTACAATTTTTGAAGCAATACTTTGCAACAGGGCTCATTGCTGTGCTCCAAGTACAGTATCTGTGAGGAGTTGCAGTGTTGTGCCACCAGTGCCTAAGGCCCAATTTTTCAGCCCCTGTTTAACAGGGGCGTGTCATTACAATTTTTGAAGCAATACTTTGCAACAGGGCTCATTGGTGTGCTCCAAGTACAGTATCTGTGAGGAGTTGCAGTGTTGTGCCACCAGTGCCTAAGGCCCAATTTTTCAGCCCCTGTTTAACAGGGGCGTGTCATTACAATTTTTGAAGCAATACTTTGCAACAGGGCTCATTGCTGTGCTCCAAGTACAGTATCTGTGAGGGGTTGCAGTGTTGTGCCACCAGTGCCTAAGGCACAATTTTTCAGCCCCTGTTCAACAGGGGCATGTAATTACAATTCTTGATCTAATAATTCACAGCAGGGCCCATTGCTGCACCCACCAAGAGTAACTGTCAGGGCTTACAGTGTTGTGGCACCAGCACCACCATCAAAGGCCCAATTTTTACTACCACTGTTCAACAATTATATGTAATTAAAATTCCTGATATAATAGTTGACAGCAGGGCGTTCCAGCACCAACCAAGAGTAACTGTGAGTGCTTACAGTGTTGTGCCAACACCAACAACTAAGGGGCCTATTTCTGCAGAGTATATACGGCAGGTCCCTACTTTCAAACATCCAACTTACAAACGACTCCTACTTGCAAACGCAAGAAGACAACAGGAAGTGAGAGGAAATCTACCACTAGGAAGGAAAATTCTCTCCTGTAAGAATAAATATGGGAGAAAGGTGTCTCCTCTGTACTGATGCTTTATCAGCAATCCTTGTTTCAAGAAAAACACCACATTTCAAAAACAGTTGTCATTGGGACGGAAAGTGAGGTGAAATGTTCTGAACAGGGGCACAGACAGCAAAACAAATGTTACAGGGGTGATAACCCTTACCTATGTTTTCCAAAAAGTTTAAAAATAGATTTTTGGTCTGGAGCTACACTTCAACAATGTACCTGTTCAAAATTACAAACAGACTCTACATAAGAACAAACCTACAGTCCCTGTCTTGTATGCACCGCCTGTATAGGGCTGTTCAGAGTATATAGGGCCTTTTTTATTTTATGTGCGGGGTTCCCCTTAATATCCATACAAGACCCAAAGGGGCTGGTAATGGGCTGGGGTAGGGGGGGGGGTCATGGGGTAGCTATGCCATTTTTCTTAAAGAATTTCATCCATATTACCGGGACCAGACATTACATTAAAGCCGCAAGCAGTTTTAAATGGCTTTTTTTTCCTTTAGAAGTGTCATTTTGTGCAGGGACAGTTCTAAACACGGGAAACACGTGGCACTTCACAGGCATACTTTAGACACCCCCCAGGTACGATATTTAAAGGAATATTTGACTTTTTTTTTTTCACTTTATGCATCATTAAAATGACTGCTCCCGAAAAACGACCGTTTTTAAAACTTCTTTTTGCATTGATACATGTCCCCTGGTGCAGAACCCGGGTTCCCAAACCCTTTTTAGGACAATAACATGCATAATAGTTGTTATAATTAGCACTTTAGAATTCGAACGTTCGCATCCATTGTATTTAATAGGGTTCTAATGTTCGTTCGAACTTTCGGTCCGTTCGCGGGTTCTGGTGCGAACCGAACCCGGGGGTGTTCGGCTCATCACTAGTGGGCGCTATGGCCAAGGCACATTTCACATTGAAATCCACCCTCCCCCATAAGACAATCATTCATTGGGTGCAATATACATATAGGTGTAAATACATACAGTGTGTGTGTAGATATAGAGGTGAGAGAGGGAAAAAAACAAGGAGTAAGAGAAGGAATAAAAAGAGGGAGAGAAATAACATGTAAGATGGATAAAGAGCGATAGATTGGGGGGGGGGGGGACAAGACATTAGGATAGAGAGAGATAAAAGGTAAAGAAGGGAGAACAAAGAGAAAGAGTGGTACATCCTAAGAGGTACCATAAAGGGTTTAATACTGTACGAATGGAAGGGACTCAGGGAATGCTAAATGTCCGCGGGTTAGGGGTGCAAATTACTTGCCTTGGGTGCTGACAGCCCATGCTACGCCCCTGGAGCTGCTATGAAATTATTTCCAGGGCTGGTTTTTATGCCCAGTCCGGCCCTGGCTCTACTGCAGGGTAGTCTTCCCAGTCACAATTGCAGACTGACAGCTGTGAGAGCCGGTGGTGCGGAGGATGGTCTATGTGGACAGCTTTACCCCGGATGCCTGCATACTAGGATGTGCCTCTTTTGATCATCAACCATGTGAGTTGCTAAATGTTGTATCTTCATTAAATGTGGTTATAAAAGAAAAATTTGCGCTAGGTGCAAATTATTAAAGTGCAATAAATGAATAAATCCCTAAAGGAAAACCGGCTGCTAAACACCAAAAAAAACCTTGATATAAGGTACAACGAATATAAATATACAAAAAGGTGTAGCGCTGGATGAGCAAAACTGTGTATGGCTATACAGTGAAAAAAATATAAGAAAAAGTATCAAAAACATGAGTGAATACTACAAATAAACAATTTAAAGTTCATGTGTGTCAGTGAAAAATATATGAAATCTTCTCCTCTATTTAAAGATGATAAGAGTTCTACAGAGTGCAGGTATCCGATGAAAATCATAGGCAAAATGCTCCAACACTTAGTAAAGATCCCGCCACCAAGGTGAAGAATGAAGGCTTACCAGACAGCCTGCGACCACCCTTCTCAGGGGGGTCAAAACAGGCTCAGTAGAGTGATGTTTTACTCCATGGAAGGCAGGATGATTTTGCAGGAATGCTTCATCCACAATGGGAGAGTCTCCAGAGACGTTGATTGAACACCTGACCAGAACTGGGAGTAGACACACTCTCCTCTGATGCCAGTTCCAGCAATGTGTCCTCTCTACTTCCTCCCAACTCGATTCTAACCCGAAACTTCCTTCATTAAATGTAACCATATTGCTACACTTAAAGGCGCCTCTTCTCTCTTTTATATTCTGTAGCTCCTGCTGGATTTTGCTTCTAATCCCCTTGTGGAGACTGCCATTTGTGGATGGACATTTTATGGTTACACAAGCTATCACATTGCTATACTCTTTTTATATGGACTATAAACTTAAGGACTCATGAATAAATGGTTTTGGAACGAATCATCTGAGTATCCATTATTTCTTATGGGGAAATTTGCTTTGGTATACGAGTGCTTTGGATTACAAGCATGTTTCCAGAATGAATTATGCTCGCAATCCAAGGTTTTACTGTACTTTAGCTCATATAAAAATTTAGCATTTTGGAATTATGCAGCTTGAAAATCACAGATAGGAATATTCTAAATACTTTTACAATTTAGAAACACTGTGAGTGTCTTGTAGACTCTGAGGAGAAATTTATCAAAACTGGAGCAGCTGTACATAACAACCAATCAGCTTTTTTCACTTTCAGCCCTCGTTCACACTGAACACGGCTTTAAAATCAAGTTCATCTGAACTCGTACGATTTCAGTCCGACTTGCCGGTCCATGCACAGATATTTATTGAAATCGCCCCAGAAGTTGCCAAAAGTATTGCAGGAGCTACTTTTTTCCGTATTTTTTTTTTTAAACTTGACTTATTCTGAAAAGCTAATGCCGAGTACACACGCTCGGAATTTCCGATGGAAAAAGTTTGACTGAATTTTTTCATCAAGTATATTCCGACCGTGTGTATGCCCCATCCGACGGAATTAGATAGAGAACAAAAAAAAAATTTCTATTGGAATTTCTATTCGTCTGGATGCAATTCCGACGGACTAAAAACCACGCATGCTCGGAAACAATTCGACGCATGCTCGAAAGCATACAACTTAATTTTCTCGGCTCGTCGTGGTGTTTTACGTCACTGCATTCCTGACGGTCGGATTTTAGTGTGACTGGGTGTCATTAGGATTTTAGGTGGTTTACATGATTCTTGTTTAAGTGGAGTTGAATAGTGTTGCATGGAACTTTCTGGAGGTAAAAATGGCTGATATAAGCTTTGGAGAGGTAAACAGGAAGCAGATCTTGGATTTAAATGACTACATGCCAAAACAGAGGTTAAATTAACATTTTCCATGACACTATGGATCATACATGGAGTTCAATAGATTTACCCCCCCCCCCCCAATTTTCATATTAATATCATAATTTTTCATGTAGAATAACAGTAATAATTTTAACATTTTGATGCATAAAGTAACCACTTTTTGTAGATCCTAATGTTTCTTATTTGAACTTCAAGTAAGGAACTTTGAAATTACAATGGACTTAATTGTTAGCTCAATTATAATAAGCAGAAGACAGAATGGATCAATTTCCATTTCCTATTCACTTTACTTGTATCTAGAATCTTTATTCCTCTCCTAGTGGTTCAGCACATCTTATGCTACTTCTGTATCTGCTGTCTTCCAGACCCTACCAAAATATTTGCATAAACTTAAACTCAATGATATGATCAAATGTTAATCATTGATTTGTAAGATGGACAGATATTATTAAAATAAATATCTTTAATGGTTATTTATTTTCTGTAAACTCTTCAAACTTAATCTCGCAGTTTGTGTCGCATCCTTAAGCCCAGGTTCACACTGGGCTACGAAAATGAAACGGAAATGAAACAAAACTGTGCGAGTTCAGCTGAATTTTACTCCAGCTTGTCAGTCCCGATTTCGGCCGTGATTTCAGAGACATCTGCACAGATGTCAATGTAAATCACAGCCCGAAATTGCAAAAAGTAGTACAGAAACTACTTTTTGAAATCGATATGGTGCCACACTGATTAGGACAGTGCCATTTCTGCCAATTGCCGCCGATTTGACATGTCAAATCATACCAATGTGAACAAGGGCTAAATTACCTATTTCCACATTTCCTAGACTCTGGTGGTGTGAAGTTCTCGCCGGCCTAAAGGTGGCGTTGTTGCCTTGGACCGAGGCTGGGCTCGCACTGCAAGACTGTGCCTTTTTGTCCTCCCCTGGAGCTGGTACAGCGGGGCGGGGAACCCACTGTGACGCGAAGGGAGGGGTCATAAAAGGGGCGGACGCCCTGACCTTGGGTTCAGAGTTGGAGGACGCGGCCGCACCCAGGCACCTTCAGCTCGGGTGCCGGCATTCCGGTGCTCCAGGCCTAGGTGCCCTTGGCCTAGCTGGAGTGGAGATGGAGTCCATCTCAGGCACCTTTAGCCTGGGGTGAGGTACTATGGCGGATGCCTGGGGCTCAGTACCTTCGACTGAGTTCCGCGAGGGTGGAGGAATCCGAGGGGGCCCTAACTCTTTGGGTGCCCGTGTCTGAGTTTGTGAGGACTGGTGCGCAGTAACTTCTCCGAAGAGTCCGGCGCTGCATCGCTGGTGACGGAGAGGCCTCCACTTCTCCCTTGGACGGATTTCTTCCTCTGACAGGGGCAAAGTGAGCGAAAGTAATTCACGTTCTATATCACTTAGTCAGTGGCAGTGACTATTCACCACTGGTGACAGCACAGTGGGCAGCAACAGAAGGGAAAGGATTGTGCCTCGATCTGTCCCCATTTTCCAAAGAAAAGAGATTGTTTTATTGCTTGGCAAGAAGAATAAAACTGAGTTGGACCTATTCACTGCGTGGAACTCGGGTTACTAAAGCGAAGGAGTCAGGGCGAAGGACTGATCTTGACTCTAGGACACCTACACAAAAGCCCAATCTTCTGGCCTTCACCTCTTAGTTACGGAGGACGTGGGCCGTGGTGTGTCTCATCTCTCTCTCCCAGGTACCCCTAGACAACAGCCGCATAACCGATAGAGAGAGAAAGAGGGGTGAGTCCGCTACACTTCATAGAAAACTACCATGACAACTGAAGCTGGTTGTGAATATCAGTGTCCTGGGTATAAAGGCCCGTACACACGGTCTGACTTTTTGCCAACAAACTTCAAAATGAGCAAGTTTTCCAAAAAATCCGACCGTGTGTACGCTCCATCGGACAAACTTTTTTGTTTTTCATCGGACAAAAGTTCGCTCTGCAAACGGACAAACTTTTCGGCAACAAAAGTCCGATGGTGCAAAGTCCGACCGTGTGTACAGAAATCCATCGGACATTTGTCCGAAGTACAAATACACATGCCCAGAACCAATGTTAAAATCAACCAACAATAGCAGGAGTTGACCAAAGGGTGGCGGTAAAGAGCAGAAAAACCACATGATGTTGGGAAAGTTTTGGGAAAGTTTGCAGAAAAGTCCTGCCGTGTGTATGCTATGGGTGTGCCCAGCCAACTCCCTTAGGACAAAAATCAGCGGAAAAGTTTGTTTGAAGTCCGAAAGTGTGTACGAGGCTTTAGGCTGCTTTCACACTGGGGCGGAGGGTCTGTTGCCGGTAAAGCGCCGCTAGTTTTAGCGGCGCTTTACCATCGTTTTAGCCCCCACTAATGGCCAAAGAAAGGATTTAAATCGTGTTGTGGCGATTCCGAAGTGCTTTACAGGTGCTTCGGAAGCGCTGCCCATTCATTACAATGGGCAGGGGCTGTGTAGGAGCGCTGTAAACAGCGCTCCCAAGCCGCCCCAAAGATGCTGCTTGCAGGACTTTTTTTCCATCCCGCAAGCGCACCACCCCAGTGAAAGCACTCAGGCTTTCAGACTGGGGAGGCATGAGAGGCAGTTTGTCACTTTACAGGCGCTATTTTAAGTGCTAAAACGCTTGAAAACTGCCTCATTGTGAAAGGGGTCTAAGTTACACTATGTTGCATCCAACCATCTTCACCCACCCCTCCCCTCAAATTTTTTATCAAAAACAAAAATATACTAATAGCATCATACCCAAGTCAAGTTTAGCAAAGTGTTTTCTGAGGCAAATGCTTCTCTTTGACAATAAATGACTCAAGCGAAAATAGGAGAGCAATAGGTGGTTAAAAAAGATCTGTGGGGCACCCAGCTAGGAAACAGCCTAAATCCTCCAAAAAGCACAAATCAAACACAAACAATCCCTGAAGCTCTCACACACAAATCCGTAGTGCAAAAATGAACATAAAGTGAGACCCGTAGGAGAATATGGACGGAGGGGCGGCATGACTAGGGGAGGAACAGGGGTCAGATAACGGTCAGCTAGGTCAGAGAGGGGGCAGGGGAGGAGAGCTTACCTGATTGGAGGTAGAAGTTAGAAGGGGGCAGGGTCCAGTGGTGAGGGTCTTGCGTAGGGGGAGGAATTTCATCATTCCGGGAAGATTAGGAGCAGAGCCAACTTCAGGGTCCCCTCATCTGCAGGTAGAGAGAAAAAACAATGGGTGATCTGCAGGCAGTGTTAGCACAGGTTAGGGCCGCAGCGGTCGAGCGGGGCCCTCAATGGCTGCAGGAGCAGCTTTCGGATGTGCTTGGGGGGTTGGGAGCGTCTCCATCCACTGCCCCTTCTCCCCCTGGCCGGACACGGGCTAGGAAGGTTCGCCCCCCTGATCGCCTCAGTCCCTCACCTGTGGCGCGGGTCCGGCGGTCACCACGGAGCCCCTGTAGCAGGGACCCTCCAGGGCTTACTTCTGGGGTGTCTGCCCGAAAACCTGGCAGAAGCCTTGGGAGGAATCCATGTCCGAGGGGGGAGGAGGCTTCCTGCTCTTACTCTCCCTCCCCCCCTTCTCACCGAATGCCGGAGCGTGCGGCTGTCGACCCCCCTGTTCCGAGGGGGGGGGCGGCTCGGCGGGGAAGAGGTAGCGAGCGGCGCAGTGGGGGGCGTCCCGGCCCTTCAGCTGCTTCGGGTGTGCGGGCGGCCCCGGAGGTGGTGGACCACGCTGGAGGGGTTGCGCGGCCTTCCCCTGCCAGTTGTCGCAGCAGGGATTCGGAGCGCTCGGCTCTCTCAGTGCCGGCATCACGGAGAGGAGCTCGGCGGAGTGACGTCACGGCCACAGACAGCAGAGGGGCTCGGGCGCCCTCTGCTGGTACTTTAGCGGTACTGCACCCGGTTCTCCCTAAAAGCAGCCAGCCATTGACTCAGGATGGGGGACCCCCCCTTAAAGAGACAGCGCATCCCTGCTACAGTTGGGGGTTCTGCGGTACCCCACAGCTCGGCATCAGTGAGGGTCACGGCTGGGGCTGAGAAGGACGTTTCCAGGAGCCCCGAATCAGCGTCGCCTGGTCGTGGAGGGCAGGGGACGTCAACACAGCAGGATTCGCCGTATGAATCCGGGGAGGTCTCCAGCGAAGATGACGATCAGCCTGACATGAGGCGCCCTGCTTTGCGGAGCCAGCTGGGATCCGGAGCAGCGGCTGGTCATGTGGCGGCACGGCAGCAGCCGGGTAAGTCGCAAACTTTACTTTTGTCTGATGGTCGGGATGGGGAAGTGGGGTTGGGGATGTCAAGGGCGGCG
Organism: Rana muscosa; assembly: GCA_029206835.1. Taxonomy (NCBI): domain Eukaryota; kingdom Metazoa; phylum Chordata; class Amphibia; order Anura; family Ranidae; genus Rana; species Rana muscosa. The sequence goes on along the minus strand of CM055120.1, from coordinate 211,677,838 downwards.
GGGTCCGCGGTCGGGGAATCGGGTGCCGGGCCGGTTTTGTCCACGTTTTTTACGGGTTTTTGGGAGTTGTTGGCCCGTTGTGACCCGGGTGGGTCTTCTTCCTCATTCCGGGGGCCCACAGGGGCGTGGGCGCCTGCGGCCACTAGTGTGGGATTGGTGGTTCCACCTACGCCTCCCTCGGTGGGGTCAGTTTCTGTGGCGGCCCCGGTGGTCGACACATCTTCCAGCGCCACTGTGATGGCCGTGTCGCAGACAGAGTGGTCTGATGCTTGTAAAGCGAAGGAGTCCACGGAGGATAGGGTGAGGTTAGCTGATGCGGCGAAGTGCGAAATGTATACGTGCTTTGAGGGCCCGCTGGGGGCTCATCTTAAGCAGGATGTCCGGGACAGGATCTGGAAAGGGGAATATGTTGAAATATTCTCCCTTTTGCCTTTGGAAAAATTTCATATAGACAAGGGTAAGGCGGATGACAGCAAAAAAGAGGAGGAGGAGAAGCACCGCTGGCGTCTCATCCCTCGCACTTTTGGGAACTGGCTTCAGGCGTTTGCCATCTTGGCAGGCGTTATCGGCGAAAAAGCGCCGGAGAATTGCACTCCACTTTTTTGTTATCTGGACGCCATTGGAGAAGCTTATAGAGTCTACGGGGGTACTGCTTGGTTACGCTACGACGAGCAGTTTCGCCAGTGCAAGGCCTTGCGCCCGGGCTTGCGTTGGGATCACAAGGATATTGGGCTTTGGATGAAGCTCATGGTTCCGGCGCGGGCTCCAGGTCAGCCTTTTCTCGGGGGGGGGCGGCGGTTCGGGTTCCGCTGGACAGTCGGCCACTCAAAAGAGAGGCAGTTGTTGGCTGTTCAACGAGGGGTCGTGCCGTTTTGGCGCAACCTGTCGTTTCCGACATGAGTGCTCTGGTTGCGTGGGCTCACACAGTTATGCCAAATGTTTTAAAAAACGAAAGTCCCAACCCGGTGAGGCTGCTTCAAAAAGGGAGGACGCCGGTAAGCCTTCCCGCGATGGTGCCGTATCTAGATAGATACCCACGGAGGGAGGCGGCCAAATTTTTGGCTGCCGGTTTTGCCCATGGCTTTCGTATACCGTGTGACAGACCGATGTCCCCGGCCCCTCGGCCACGGAATCTGAAATCCACGCGGCTTTTTCCCCAAGTTGTTTCGGAAAAATTGGCAAAGGATGTGGAACTGGGGAGAATGGCCGGCCCCTTCGGACAACCCCCCGTTCCTTCTTTGCACGTGTCCCCTTTGGGGGTTGTCCCCAAAAGGGAACCCAAGAAATTTAGGATGATGCATCATTTGTCGTATCCCAAGGGGAATTCGGTGAATGACGCCATCCCTTCCGATTTGGCGGCGGTGTCGTATACCTCCTTTGACGCCGCAGTCGAGTGGGTACAGCGTTACGGCCAGGGTTCATTGTTGGCAAAGACGGATATCGAAGCGGCCTTCCGCCTGCTGCCGATGCACCCGGAAAGCCAACATTTGCTGGGTTGTTTTTGGGATGGGCGTTTTTTTCTCGACCGTTGTCTCCCGATGGGCTGTTCCATTTCGTGCGCGTATTTAGAAGTTTTCAGCACTTTCGTGGAGTGGGTGGTGCGGGAGGAGACACAGTTAAGATCGGTGCTGCACTATCTTGATGATTTCCTTTGCATTGGCCCCCCGGATTCCTCGGTTTGCTCTGTACTGTTGCACACCTTGGAATCTGTTGCGTCACGGTTCGGGATTCCTTTGGCGCCGGGAAAAAAGGAGGGTCCTGCAACGGTCATGCAATTTTTGGGCATTGTCATTGACACGCCTCTCATGGAATGTCGCCTGCCGATGGACAAACTGGATGATCTGCGTCGGGGGGTGGCTCAGGCCGAGGCGGCAAAGAAGGTTAGGCTTAAACAATTGCAGTCTTTATTGGGTAAGCTTAATTTTGCATGCCGCATAATGCCAATGGGGCGCATATTTAGTCGTCGCCTCTGTGCCGCCACTTCCGGAGTTTTGCAGCCACATCACTTCATCAGGCTTTCGCGGGAGCACAAGGCCGATTTGCAAGTTTGGGGTGAGTTTCTGGCCTCCTATAATGGCAGGTCCTTATGGATGGCCCCAGTGGTGGCGGCTTCCGACTTTGACCTTTACACTGATGCTGCGGGCAGTTCTGGGTTTGGGGCGTTTTGCCAGGGGGCTTGGTGTGCTGAGGCGTGGCCCGAGGAATGGCGTGCGGCTGGGTTTTTGAAAAATTCGGTTTTGTTGGAACTGTTCCCGATTTTGGTGGCGGTGGAGATCTGGGGGGACAAATTTCGGGATCGTCGTGTTTGTTTTCATTGTGACAATATGGGGGTGGTGGAGGTTGTGGCCAGTCTATCGGCCGCTTTGCCTCCAGTGGTGCGCTTACTGCGGCATCTAGTTTTAAGGTGTTTAAGTTTAAATTGTCATGTGCAAACTGTTCATGTCCCAGGTGTTCTGAATTCCATAGCTGATTCCTTGTCTCGTTTCCAGTGGGAGAGGTTCCGGAAGTTGGCGCCGGTGGCGGAACACCAAGGGGTGCCTTGTCCCGTGCAGCTGTGGAAGCTGGTGTTGGAGTAGCAGGTGAGCTGTTACGCCGCTCTGTATGTGCGGGTACTTGGGCTGCATATTCAACCATTTGGGGTGAGTGGTCCGCGCTGGTGAGTTCGGTGGGGGGTTGTTTTTCCACTCTGGATCATTTGACATTGCTGTTGTATTTCATTGGGATGGAATTTACCCGGGGCTCGTCTGTCTCGAAAATGAACAAGGGTTTAGCCGCTTTAGATTTTTTCTTCCGGATGCAGGACTTGGGCGATGTGACGAAGGATTTTAGGGTACGACAGGCCATGAAGGGTTATCGGCGCGGGAGGGTACAGCCAGATACCAAGCGACCGGTCTCGTTTGATCTGCTTCAGGACTTGGTGGGGAGGTTGCCCGGGGTTTGCTCTTCTGCTTTTGAGGTGCAGCTGTTCACAGTGGCTTTTGCGCTGGCCTTTTTTGGGGCATTGCGCATTGGGGAATTGGTTAGCAAGAACAGGTGGGGGGTGGGTGGACTGCAAGTGTCGGACGTGACGGTGGCCGGCGATTGTGTCCGGCTCCATATTAGGAAGTCAAAAACTGATCAGTTGGGGAAGGGGGTTACTGTGTCGTTGTTTCGGGTGTTGCCGGAAGCGGTTTGCCCAGTTTCTTCTGTTCAATGGTATCTCAAGGTTAGGGGGTTGGGGCGAGGTTCCTTTTTGCTGCACGAGGATGGCTCGTCCCTGTCGCGCTTTCAGTTTTTGTCTGTTTTTCGTTGTTGTTTGGTGGGGGCGGGCAGGGAGGTTTCCCAGTTTAATACTCATTCGTTTCGGGTGGGGGCTGCTACGGAAGCGGCCAGATGGGGTTTAGGTTCCCAGGTGGTGAGACGTATAGGGAGGTGGGAATCAGATCGTTTCAAGATTTATGTTCGCCCTCATCTGCTCTGAAGTGGTATTGATTTTTCGTGTGTTTCTATTTTCTTGTTTTTCTTTTCAGATCTTTCTCCTGGGCTGGTCTGGATCTTGGGGGATTCCTATGTTTTCGGGGGGGCGGTGAGGGCTGACGCACGGCCCGAAGGTAGGCAACTTGGTATCCCACGGAGTCAGGCTGCTCTGAAATGGTTTGGGGTTCAGGGCATGATGTGGGGCCAGGTGCTTCCCGAATTTCACTATTATTCTAGAGTTGACAGGCCCCCAGATGTCTTAGTATTGCAGGCCGGGGGCAATGATCTGGGGGTTCGGGCCGCCAGGGATCTGGTGAAGGATGTCAAATTTGACATTTTGCGTCTGATGCGGGAATTTCCGGGATGCATCATTGTCTGGTCGGATATCGTGGCCCGGAAGGTTTGGTGTTTTGCTCGCTCTGTCAGCCGACTGGACAAGGTGAGAATTAAATTGAACAGGGATATTGGCAAGTTTGTGGCCCGGCTTGGTGGCATTGTGGTACGGCACCGTGAGCTGGAATATCAGACTGTCCGCTATTGGAGAGATGATGGTGTTCACCTGAACGCTGTATAGGCATAGACATCTGGTCTTTGGGCCTTCAGGAAGGGGTGGAGAGGGCGCTGCAGGTGTGGAGGGATTCGCTTGAATGAGGTTATCAATCAAGTTCATGTGGCGGTTCAAGGGGTCTTTGGGGGGTCAGTGACGAATTACATGGTACAGGATTAGTGGGGCCCATCTAAGGTATGGCGCTTTCCACCTGGTTAACAGTGGTTCTCCCAGGAGCTAGGTCCCCTGGGGGAAGGGAATATGGAAGTATGTGGGATGTCGGAGCGTCTTCGAGCCGGTTGGGGCACGGCTGGGGACATAGATCGTTATGGTTAAAAATTGTGCCTTAAAGACACCCAAAGACCTCTTGTTGTTGGGCATTAGTATTTTGTTGAAAAGTTGCACTTACGGGTATGTTTACATGATGTTATGTTATTATTTGGTTAATAAAAAATTGGCTGCTGTGGCCATATAAAACCCATGTCACGCAGTCTGTGTTTTAATGTTATTGGTAAGGACCAAGGTTGACGAATCCTTTAGTCAAAGAAATAAATGATATGTATAACAATAAAACAAGACATTCACTCTATATTGCCAGCTGCATGTTGCTTCTGAGCTGTGTTGCTTCAGTGTTACTAATGCAGTGCAGGCATGTGTGTGACTAATGACAGGTACAATAGGAGCAGAGGAGGAAGAGGAGCATTAATCAACTTACACAAACAGGCTGGGCCCTGATCTCTAAGCCTCTACGTAATATTAAAAAACTCTGATGACAGTGCACACTCCACAACAATGCCCCTGTACTGGTGATGTCACCTCCTGCCCTATACCAACATGTTTTAATTGGTGACCACAAATTTTTCTCAAGGAAGGCTAGTCAGGGTCACAGCTCTATTTATATACTATCCTCTTCCACTCCATCCTTTAATTAACCCATCACTGCCCAAATGACTGCCACAGTCTAGGAAAACCCCATATAATAATGCATTCATTAATCATAATAAAATGAGATAAATGGACTGATAGTGATTGTTTTTTTTTTTTTTTTATCTTAATGCATTCTATGCATTAAGATAAAAAGCCTTCTGTGTGTAGTAGCCTCCCTCAGCCCCCCTAATACTTACCTGAGCCCCCTCTCGATCCAGCGATGTCCATAAGTGCCTTGGCTGTCTGGAACTCATCCTCCTGATTGACTGACTGAGACACAGCAGCGGCCATTGGCACCCTCAGCTGTCAATCGAAGTCAGTTAGCCAATGAGCAGAGAGAGGGGACAGTGTCAAACCGCGGCTCTGTGTCTGATTGGATACACGGATACACGGATACACTTTACAGGCAGACCGTTAGTCTGCCTGTAAAGTGGCGCATCTGTACCGTGTATAGAACCTGCTGCAGCAAAACTGACACTATATTGCCAAAAGTATTGGGCTGCCTGCCTTTACACGCACATGAACTTTAATGGCATCCCAGTCCTAGTCCATAGGGTTCAATATTGAGTCGGCCCACACTTTGCAGGAATAACAGCTTAAATTTTTCTGGGAAGGCTGTCCCCAAGGTTTAGGAGTGTGTCTATGGGAATGTTTGACCATTCTTCTAGAAGCGAATTTGTGAGATTGGGCACTAATGTTGAACGAGAAGGCCTGGCTCACAGTCTCTGCTCCAATTCATCCCAAAGGTGTTCTATCGGGTTGAGGTCAGGACTCTGTGCATGCCAGTCACTTTCCTCCACCCCAAACTCGCTCATCCATGTCTTTATGGACCTTGCTTTGTGCACTGGTGCACAGTCATGTTGGAACAGGAAGGGGTCATCCCCAAACTGTTCCGACAAAGTTGGGAGCATAAAATTGTCCAAAATTATGCCTTAAAGGGGTTGTAAAGGTTCGTTTTTTTTTTCTAAATAGGTTCCTTTAAGCTAGTGCATTGTTGGTTCACTTACCTTTTCCTTTGATTTCCCTTCTAAATGTTTTTTTTCTTTGTCTGAATTTCTCACTTCCTGTTTCTCCTCAGTAAACTTCACACCATCATCCGAGTGGTGGTTAGTCAGCCAGAACAGCTTACTGAACAGCTTAATGAGGAGGAACAGGAAGTGAGAAATTCAGACAAAGAAAACAAAGAAAAAAAAAACATTTAGAAGGCAAATCGAAGGAAAAGTTAAGTGAACCAACAATGCACTAGCTTAAAGGAACCTATTTAGAAAATAAAAAACAAACCTTTACAACCCCTTTAAGAGTTATTTTCACTGGAACTAAGGGGCCAAGCCTAACCCCTGAAAAGCAACCCCACACCATAATCCCCCCTCCACCAAATGATTTGGACCAGCACACAAAGCAAGGTCCATAAAGACATGGATGAGCAAGTTTAGGATGGAGGAACTTGACTGGACTGACCTACACAAAGTCCTGACCGCAACACAATAGAACACCTTTGGAATGAATTAGAGCGGAGACTGCGAGCCAGGCCTTCTCATCCAACATCAGTGCTTGACCTCACAAATGCGCTTCTGGAAGAATGGTCAAACATTCCCATAGACACACTCCTAAACCTTGTGGACAGCCTTCTCAGAAGAGTTGAAGCTGGTAAAGCTGCAAAGGGTGGGCCAATGCAATACTAAACCCTACGGACTAACACTGGGGTGGCATTAAAGTTCATGTGCGTGTAAAGGCAGGTGTCCCAATACTTTTGGCAATATAGTGTATGTATATGTGGGTGTGTAGATATATATTTAGGAAGATGTGTATGTATTTGTACTATTAGGATGATGGTTGTTTTTGGATTACATCTTGGAGCTGCATAATTGAACTAAGCAATGTGATACTATATTTGCACCTGTCTGTTATTGTGGTGCATAGACAGAGAGTGCTGCAATCCTGAGATAATCCTCACATGAGAAGTAAAGACACTAGAGAGGCTAAATTGGATTGTGAAGAGGCTTGTTAAATTGTTACTACTCTGGCAGTTTGGAAAGCACTGGCTTTTATTTCGTTTTTTTGATTGTAAAGGCCCGTACACACGGTCGGACTTTTGCCCAACAAACTTAGTTTTAAGCAAGTTGGACCAACAATCCGACCGTGTGTATGTTCCATTGGACAAACTTTTTTTGTTTGGTTTTTGATTTCATCGGACAAAAGTTGGGTCTGCAAACGGACAAACTTTTGGCCAACAAAAGTCAGACGGAGCAAAGCAAAGTATGTATAGAAAACCATCGGACTTTTGTCCTAGGTACGAACGCGCATGCTCCGAAGCAATGAATAGCCGGGAGTCTTCAGTCTTGTAAAACTAGCGTTCGTTATGGAGATTTCACATTCGTGACACGGCAATTATGAGCTTTTTTAATACAGAGCACATTTGTAATATTGTTTACAATGCCGTAATAAATCTTAAAGCATTTTATCTGTATATACCGATGTAATGATTTGCAAACAACGTCTTTCCTCTTTGTTGAATTTTTTTTTTATATAATTTTGTGAGAATTTTAAATTTTTTCTTGGCTATTTAAGCACAACCACATTATCCCATATGTATTTGATACTGTAATACAAGCTACTATATTTTTGTCCCTTATTAATATTATCCTAAAATTAACTGCCTACTCACAAACCAAAATTATTCTGATAAAAGACAAAAGTAATATTTGTGCAATAATTTTATTTTTTTTACTAACAAAAAAAACATAAATAATAATGACATAATACTATAATTTCGAGAAACAGAAAGGCAGCAATCGATGATTTGGTGGAATTTGCGAAGACTGTGTACCCCAGGGCATACAAATATCCAATGAATGTTGTCATTGGTCACCAGAGGAGTACACAAAACAGGGAGCTCAAAGAAAGTCAAGAAATAAAAAAGATCGGGAGCAGCAGCAGAAGACCTATCTGTCCCCAGGCTGTGGTACTCCAGCAAGTGTCTGGTATTTGTGGCATACCAGACGTAACCACATACATACATTGCTTTCCACACTACCATCCACATCAGCTGAGGCCATTTTGTTAATATTGTGCATTAAATCTACACAACACAAAACAAGCCTTTTTTTTCAGGCTGACCCCCTAAAATAGGTTAGTACAAAAAAATGCATTTACATAAATGCTACTTAAATCATTAGTAGCCCCTAAACTCCCCAGACCATTGGCCTTGTTGTGGATCCTGGGGCTGATGTTGCCACTGACCCCCATGTTGCTGGGGTGGGTGGCCTTGCTGGGGTGGGTGGCCTTGCTGGGGTGGGTAGTTTGAATGGGGTGGGTAGTTTGGATGGGGTGGGTAGTTTGGATGGGGTCGGTAGTTTTGAATTTGAGGAGCTGTGTGCTCCAAATCACACAGATGTGTTGTCGGTGTTATCTCCCCTTTTCTTGCTTTGCTGAGGAGCTGGATGATGAGCCCCTCACATCGCTTTCTTTGTTCCACATCCACCTCCCTCAGCTTGTTGGCTGTAAAGCACCCAAATCCTTCCGCACTATCGGGTGCGTTGGTGATGACTGCGGTAGCCCGATGCAGAAACTCTGCAGTGGCCTCGTCAAGGTGGTGCCTCTTCCTGGCCCTTTTGCTAGGAGGGTGCAGGGTAGGCACTCTGGACTCCGTGCTTATGCTGCTGGGCCCGGCCTCGTCTTGCGGCAAAGTTTCCTGGGTCTGTACATTAAACATAATTTGGAAATTATTTATTATTAGAACACATTTTCACAACACATTTTAGCATCCTCTGTTAGTTAAAAATAGAATGTCATCAAAAAACAAAGGTTAGCATTGTCACTGCAGCATTATTATTTTGGTAAAATTACTTTTAGATCATATTTTTGGATTTGTTTTTCATTTCCACCGATTTACATTCCTAATAGTTTTACAAAATCATAACAACACATTGCCCTCACTTTCTCAAATAATTTATTTATTAGAAAATGCTATACCTGGGGCAAGCTGAGATCCTCCTCCTCCTCCTCTTGTGTCAGATCCGCCTCTGTATCAGTGGCCTCAGCTGATGTGGAGGGTAGTGTGGAGGGTAGTGTGGAGGGTAGGGTAGAAATGTGCCTGCGTGGCACAGTCTGGTCCTTCAAAAATCCCAGGCTTGCGAAGTACCACAGCTTGGGGACATAAATGTCTTCTGCTGCTGCTCCCGATCTCTTCAAATCCTCAATCTTCTTTATCTCCCTGTTGAACATACTCCTGAGGCCTCCAATTTTGGCCTTCACCAATGTTTCGGCTGCCCTGGGGTACAGATTTTTCGCCAATTCCACCAAATCATCGATTGCTGCCTGCCTTTTGTTCTTATTCGAATAATCGTTGTTTTTCACCTGCCACAGACAGGCGTGATGGCGATATTTCTCAATGAAATCAGCCATAAATTCAGGGCTATTAAGAATTGTCCCCTTCATTATAGATTAAATTTGAGAAGATGGCTGCAAGAAATAACACAAGAACAAATAAGTTTTTTTACCTTCAAGCTCATAACCTGATAAGAATATAGGCCTTTATGCATGTCCCCCATCCTAAATTGATGTTCCCCTTAACCAGCTTCAGGAATGTGCCCCCTGGAGCCTAGGTGAAGTGGGGGGGGGGTGGGCCTTTACGCCGTTATTTTCAAAGCGGGGTCTGCTGACGCATCTAATTTTAGAGATTGTGTTTGCTTTGGATGCTAATGAACAAGTAAATAAAAAGTGTGTGATTGCATCCTGTGCCCCTGGGACCTCCAGCCATGTCTGCCATCATGGGGGTACAGCCAGTACACCTGTAAGTGGCCCGGAGGTCCCTAGGGCCCCGGATGTCCCCCGCACCTTTTTAAAAGTTATTTAGTGTTCGTAAGCACCCAAAGACCCTTGACCTCCACAATTATCGTTGGCAGCACCCCCCTTCTCAATTTGCATCACCCCCCCTTCTCAATTCGTGCCACCCCCCGCTTTTTTTTTTGGGGCGTCAGCAAACCCCCCGGTTCTCCTCTGCTCCAGGGGGCCCATGCCTGAAGCCGTGTAAGGGGACCCTACATTCCTGATGGTGGCCCTGCCTCCATGACCCTTACAGGTGTACTGCCTGTACCCCCCTGTTGTCAGCCCTGCCTTTAGGTATTAAAAATTTGGCCATTAGGCCCCATGCACATGAGACGCTGCTCAATGCACATTCAATAGGCCTTAGTACAATTTATCTAACAGCCCTAGCACTCATTCAATGTTATGCTATGTGTCCATTGCACACACTGTCACAAATTTGTCACGTACCTTTCTTTCGACTATGCGATCATCTGAGTTTCGTTTCCCAAAGGTTACGTTCCAGCGTCCGGTCTGGCGAACGCTCGTTGGGTCTTATATACCCTGCGCATGCGTCAAACTCCGCTCTCAGTACGTCATGACGCTGGGGCGTGCCAACAGACTTTTTACTGCATGCGACATAACGGCGGAACATTCGTGAGGGAGAACAACATGGATGCCGCACCGAAAAAGACCAGGCCCCGCGGAGGTGAATATATCAAACACAAGGCTACCCCCATGAGCAAGGGGGAGATGGTGGAGATGGTGAGGATATTTGACAAGTATGACTATGATTGTAAGCAGGAGAACTATGACAGGCCCAACAGCCATAAAGATTATATTTTGGAGAAGGTCATCGCGTTATTGGATCGTGAATATGGCGTTAAACGAACGAAAGATCAAATTTGGAAAAGATGGTCTGATTTAATACACAGAGAGAAAGATCAGTTGGACTCCATTCACCGCATCATCATCAAAAGAAGTAAGCCAAATTCATGACTGTAGTAATTATCTTTAGGTGGGAATTAGCTGACTTTACTTTTTTTGCTTAACCAAATTATGATGTGGGTAATTTTTTGGATCTGGTAAATAATGCAGATATGTTGGAATAAATGTATTCTTGATGGCTCCCCATTTTAGGAACAATAATTAACATACAGTAGGTATTGAACTTCACAGGAAAACGGCACAGAGAAAGTCAGCAGACAAGCCAGCAGAGGGGAGAAAGTGAGGCTTCCCTTGGCAAGGCCCCAACAGGGGAGACAACAGTGCCAGCATCATCAACAAATCGTAAGTTACTACTCTCATAAAATAGTGCTTTCCTCCGACAGGGGATATTCTTGGTTGTCACAAGGACATGGTCACATATAGTTACCTTTAATAAGGTTTATTAAATATTGAAGGTCTGCTGTGGAAATCATCACTGCACATTAATGACGCCTTTCAAGACTATACATGGGTAGAGGAGAGGGCCTGGGGATCTCAGTCACACAGAGTCACGCCTGATGCAATTTTCCTCATAGATCCCATATCCCATAGGACACAAGAGTGTTTTTTGTCAGATGTCATTTTTTAGCAACATCTTGTCCTATTTTTATTTTGTCCCTCATTTTAAAGTACATCATATTACCTTTCCAATGCACATTAGTAATTGTCATTTTGATAATTGCGCATTAGACTTGTGCACAACGGAAAAATTCGTTCCGTTTCGGTTCGTTTCTTTCCGGTCCTGTTGATTCGTAATCATTCGTAATTTTGCTAGACGGGATTTTTCGTGTTCGGACTCATTCGTATTTTTGCAAGCGACATTTTTCGTTGAATTTTTTGTTGCTTTATAATTCGTACTTTCGGTAGAGTACGTTGTTTTTCGTTGATTCTGGACACAACTCCTACTTTCGTAACTTTTTTTGGGTTCGTTGATTCGTAATTTTCCGTGTCTCTCTCACAACGACGCTGCCTATTATGCCTAATGTGCTTCGAATGGATTTGTACTTTTCTAAATACATAGCGGTTATTTGTAACGATTCGAAATCTCGTATTTTACTTTCGTTTTTTACATGCGGCTATAGGCTCCGCCCCTGTACACCATTTTGAGAGGGTTCAGCACGGTGAGGGAGAAGCAGAGAGCAGAGCAGAGTGTTATTGTGCTTCGAATGGATTCGAAATCTCGTATTTTACTTTCGTTTTTTACATGCGGCTATAACCTCCGCCCCTGTACACCATTTTGAGAGGGAGTTCAGCACGGTGTGGGAGAAGCAGAGAGCAGAGCAGAGTGAGTGTTATTGTGCTTCGTATGGATTCGTACATTCGTAACTTTTTCATAACGAATTATGCCGAAGACATTCGGGCATTCGCTATTTGCGGTATAATTTATTTCGGATTCGGTCTTATTCGTAATTGCTTTGTTCGGAAATTCGAATGCTTCCGAATGTCCGAAAGTTGCTAAATTCGGACGAATTTCAATTCGCTACGAAACGAATTGCACAAGCCTATTGCGCATGATCGTCCACTTGGCAGGAGAAAACATTGTCACTAGTGCAAGGTTGGTCTCATAATTCTGCTCCAGGTATTCTAGTCATATTTAGATTTTTTGGGGTGATTTTGTGATAATATTTGTGTATATTTTTTAGAGGAACGTGAGTGTGGTGATGCCCAAAATTTTGATGAGTGTGATCAGAGTGCTGGACCCAGCAAAGAGCCTCCAGTGGACCTTACATCCCCAGACACCAGTCATCCGAAGGGTGGAGTAGTGCATCTACTAGAAGAAGATTTAAATGAGCCAGTTGTTTGCCCCAGTAAGTACTTAATACATATAGTTGTTTATTGTAAAAAAACACATTGAATTTGCACTACAATTGCACTGAAAGTGCAGTCACTGTAGATCTGAGGGTGTCATGCAAGGTACAAATTTGTGGAACAAAGTTTATTGCACATAATTGGATGCTAAAATAAGCAGAGCTTCCTCTAATTTCCGAGCTTCACCTCCGAACTACAGCGAACTACAGTGACTGTACTTCCAAGCGCATTTTCTAGAGTACTTGGAGTGCAGAGTGTATTTTCCTTTATTAAAACAACACCATTGTCTTTTAAAGTGTATACAGTATTATATTGAAAATGTAACTTGTTATCTTTTGTTGGCCGCTAACAAAGTGGTCCAAAAATGCAACAAGTAAGCCAATGTGGCCATTAAACGCAGCCAGTGTGTCCCAAGGGCAACAGTTTGGTTACCAAAAATGCAGCAATTTAGGCTAAACATCAAGCCACTTTACACCCAGCCATGCATTTACTAGCCTTGGCTCATCAATGTCCTTCTTCAGTAATAGATGTCTTCTCTCGCCCTCAATGTTGCTTGAGGCAATGATGTTACTGGTCAGTGGTGTCACTAGGGTTGGTGTCACGCGTTGCCTACAAAAATGGTGTCATCCACCAACAACTCAGTACAGACCCCCCTCAACTAAATTCAGACCCCCCTCCCGCAGTATAGATCCACCTCCCTCAGTAAATACTTACCCACCTCAGTGCAGACCCCCCAGCAGGACAGACACCCCCTCATTTACTGACAACCCTCAATTACAGTCACCCCCCCACTTACATTACAGAACAGCAGAATGACTATACACACAACGGTGTGACCCTCGAGCGTGGGCTCCGCCTCCTCCTCCTCTGTGTATGTAAACAGAGAGGGGGAGGGGGCGGCGTGTTCATTTTGACACGCAGAGTGACACAAGCTGCGGCAGAGGTCAGCGGTTTGGCGTTGTTAGCGTTGTGACACTATCCATGGGTGTCCTCCGGTTGTGGTCGGCCACCCCCCCGCACCTTGCTTGCAATGCCGCTGTTATCGGTAAGAATATACAATAATCCTGATTGGCTGAGATGCATGTCATACTTTGATTGAAAAATAGTTCACTGTGTGATACCAAGTCTATTTTTTGGGGATAAATTACAGTGTGAGGAATTTTCGAAGGAGAAAGCCTATCAGAGTGACTTGCTGTGATAATAGACACTTCCAAAACACAACCATTGCTACACTAAATTAAGATGTCCTGTACTCAACAGTAGCCCAGCCACCAGGGACAAGATTCAAGAGTAGCTACAGTGTGTACATTCCTAGTAGTGTAGGTGTCTGAAGAGCAATCAGGTTTGGTAATCATAATTTGATTGGAGGGAAGTATTTTCCACAATTGGCAGGGTTAATAATTAGAACATAATTCACTTTTGTATGGCCCCAGCCACTTGGCCTTGAATCACATTTGTATGTTTTCTATTTTTCAAAGGCCATGAACTACCAAGATGCACAATTGGCCGGATCACTGCTGATATTCTGCAGGCAATGACAGAACTCGAAAAAATAAAGGAGGCTGCCACTGGTGTTCAGAGGCGTATGCAGGATTATGTTGACCTGTTAGCAAAATTTTTAATTCTTGTATTTTGGTCTACTTTTTTGACTCTACTTTTAAACACATATGATTATTGATATGTTTAAATAACAATAGTTCCATGTATTTGCTGAGTTTTATGAGTAGGAAATAACAATGCCATATGCTGTGTCTTTTGATGTGAATTGTCATGTGGAATCGCATGACAATTCACTTAAAAGTGTTCTTTAAAAAATAGTTTATTGTTTTAAAAAACAAACTTTACCTTACTGCAGCCTTCCTTCACTGACCTCATCCTTAATTTTTAAGTGCAAATGTCCTTAATTTCTCCTCTAATAAGCAGCATTTTCTGTTCTTATGTCTGGAATCCACACTGGAATGCGGGCCTTGCTCTCTGGTGTGGAGTGTCGTGCTCGCCCCCTCCCTTGGACTAGAGGAGAGTCAGGACGCTATCTACGTAGCATATGTCAAAAGGACCTGTGTTTTAGTGGTCGTCCTGACTCTCCTGTAGACCAAGGGAGGGGGCGAGGCCGACACTCCACACCAGGGAGAAAGCCTCGCAATACTGTGTGGATTTACACACAGAAGAACACCAAATGAGGATTACTAGTAAGAAAATAATGACATATCTTCCCAAAAATATAAGGATGAGGTAAGTGAAGGAGGACTGCACTAAGATAAAGGAAGATATTTATTGTTACAAAATGTGAGTTTGAAATAACATTAAATAGTCTCAAAATAAGTGTGTTATTAAGGTTTGGATGTCAGTGTTTCTCCACCCGCCTTCTGTAGGTGCTTGACCACCTCCTTTAAGATTTGTGTAGTCAATATACACAAGATCTTGTGTGAATTTAAAAAATAAAATAAAAAATGTCACTATAGTTACAAATAGCACCAAATAAAAAAAGAAATGCACCTGGAGAAGGAGAGATGGCAAACACTGTTCACAAATTTCAAAGTTTTGGAATGTTTTGCATACTAGGGTATTTTTGAGAATACAAAAGAGAATATGGTTTTAAACCATGAGTGTTTAAAATGTTAGCAAAAACATAGTGTGTTTTAAAAATTTATGTGACAAATTTTTACATACAAGTGCAGTGGCAAGTGCACTTGTATTTTCCCAAAAATTATGGAATAAAGATACAAAACAGCACTGTGCACACATGTGCAAGCTGACATTAACCAAAATAAAAAAATTAGACCATGATGTCAGCTACCACATGTGGACAAAGTGGGCTTTGTTTACTAATGTCATAAGTGCCAGCAAATAATTGGCCCTCTTTAACATTTGTTGCATAAAGGTAGGAGCTGTTTACACATGAGTAAGGCAAGATATTCTCACGTTGAGAATACAATGCAAAATGTCTTGTATTGTATGGCCTTTTTCAAGAAGTTTTGTACGGTAGTTATTTAAGGATGTGTATTGCTGTGCTTTTAAATATACATGTTTACCCACCTCAAATTTGAGAAGAAACAACCATAAAAAAATAGAAAAAAAAAATAAATCTAAACTTTTTGGGTTGTTAAAGCCAAACCCAAGTTTTTTGGGGTGCTGAAAGTAAATTTTTATATTATTTCCTATGTCTGGCTTCTTATTTATATGATTAATAAGAACTGTATATTTGTTAAGTTGGTGTAGTTACATTGACAGTGTTCTTGAAATGGGTGTAGCAGAGCCACAGCACAACATAATACACTACATATGTAAAGGCAACATTCATAGATAATACTTTACAATTCTTGTTTGTGAAATAAACTAAAATACTTACCAATTACATTCGCCAAATAATTCAAAATAATATACACATACAACAGTATTTATAAGATATATAGATGTTTAATTGCCAACAAAAAGGTTATTAGGAAACATTCTCCTAAATATTTGATTGCCAGGGCACTGCCCCACTACCCACAAAGTACTCTTATAGGCTTCCCTCACAAGACGTCCAGTTTGTGAGGAAGGCCCAAGTCCATCAGGTTGAAGAGCTGGCATCACAGGTTCTTCAGCTGCCAGAACACCGGTGATAGGATCTTGAGCCACTGTACCAATATAGTTTGTGCCATGTCTATGCAAATAATTATGTAGAATGCAGCAACACAACACTACATGGTTAATTTTATATTCCGCCACATTGATAGCGGTTAAAAAAAGGCGGAACCTGTTTGACAGAATTCCAAACGCATTCTCTACAACCCTCCTGGCACGGGACAGCCGGTAGTTGTAGATGCGCTGGTCTGGGGTCAAGTTCCTCATGGGAAACGGCTTCAATAAATGAGGCCCCAAAGAAAAAGCATCATCTGCCCAAAAAACAAAATTAAGGCCCTCTATATTGTCCTGGGCAGGGGGCAAATTCAATGTGCCATTTTGTAACCGTGTATTAAACTCTGTGTGGAGCATCACCCCACCATCAGAATGGCAGCCATTGATGCCCACGTCCAAAAAAAGAAACTCATACGTAGCGGACACAAGGGCTAATAAAACAACACTCGAAAAGCCCTTGTAATTAAAATAATATGACCCAGAGTTGGGTGGGGGTGATTCGCACATGTTTGCCATCAATGGCACCCCCACAGTTGGGAAAATTCCAGAGGTTGTTAAACTGGGCCGCAACATCCTGCCACTGCTGAGGACTTGAAGGAAGCTGAGAAGTAAAAAAAAAAAACATTTATTACAACTTGAGACTTGAAATTGGTAATTAGTTATCACACATACATTCTGCTGCCAAAATAAAATTAAACTGTTTTATTAAGCTGTATGTAATCCATTAAAATAACAAAAAAATACAAATTTATATGCTTCCTCACTCCCTCTGGTGGCACATTTAGGGAATTTGGGGGGGGGGGGGGGATTTTGGGGACAGGTAAGAACCCTCTCCACTTCCATTAAAGAGAAATGAGTAACAAATGAAGGTTCATTTTACAAGCCACTGTGTTTAAAAAATATTGACAGCACAATGTGAAAATAAAGATAAACATTAGATGTAATTTTTGATATTAATATTTCTAATACATTAAATATCATTAAAAAACGTGATGAGTACCAATTAAAAGTATACTACATGCTAGTGACTACATGGTTGTTTTAATTCCTGAAGAAACATTTCTATAAAGTAAGAAATTAATAGGGAGAATGGATTAAAAAAAAACAATACAAATAGTAGTTTGATCAGTTGATTCTGCTTTTTGGGGAGGGAGGGTTATAATTTTTTTTGGTCGAACCAAAATAAATAAAGTTGGGAAATAAATAAGAAAAAAAATGTGACACAGTTTAGGGGGTGTTTAGGGTAATCCACTACAAAAATTGTCATAAAAAAAAACAAAAAAAAAGTGTGGAGGTGCCAAGGAAAGCATGCTGGGGAGGTAAGTGCTGACAAATATGCATGGAGGACAGGGAAAAAAAAATAACATCTACATAAAGGACATTGGGGTAAAATAAATTAATGGAAAACATGAAAGAAAACATACAGAATCAAATAATAAATTGCAACAAGTATATAGAATTGGAGATAATATCACATTACATACCCGAATATACTCCTTCTGCAGAACTTGGATAATAGCACAGCAGGTCTCTGGGATAATATGGCCAAGAGCCTGGGGAGAGATACCTGTTGTAAATTTCAGGTCTTGGAGACTTCTCCCTGTGGCCAAGTAGTGCAGCGTTGCAATGAGCCTTTGCTCTTCAGGAATAGCACTCCTCATGCAGGTGTCCTGCTTCCTAATGTGGGGGGACAGCAAGGACAATAGGTGCTGGAAGCATGAGTCGGACATCCTGAGATAGTTTCTAAAATCATTGGGATTATTCTCCCTCAGCTCTCTCAGCAACGCCATGTGTGAAAATTGGTCACGTTGCTGCAACCAATTTTTACACCAGGTAGTCCTCCTCCTACCCCTTGACCTTGACTGCGCATGGGAAATGGCCACAACACCCAGGCTATACACAGCACGCTCTCGCTCAGCGTTCCTCAACATCTGCAAGAAAGAACGGAGGATTAAAGACACGAACGTAAAGGAACAGAACGAATCTGCTGACGCCAAACCGTCACTACCTCGCGCTTAGCACAACGAGTCCAGAGCGTGACGGCCGTAAATGAAAGGATCCTCTTTTGAAGGCTCGTCAGAACGTTGAAACGTCACTACGTTCATGTTTGTTGGCTACAAAGTCCGAGCGTGTGTATGCTATGGGTGTTCCCAACCAACTCCGTTCGGACAAAAAACCACGGAAAAGTCCAATGGAAGTCCGACCGTGTGTACGAGGCTTTAGTAACACTTGGGATAGTGTATTTGCTGGCTGCATCCCAGAGGGAGAGCGCACATTACCATCAGTTTTTTATTTATGACTTTTTAAGCTGATTGCTCTTTTAAGGCCAGGTGAAATGGTTTACCCTTAGTTTAAAAATAATCAATTAAATTTCCCCTTGAATTATTGGAATCTGGAAAGCCTATTTTAACGACTTGACCTTCGGAAGATTTTGCTCCCCTCATGACCAGGCCATTTTTTTACTGCACTGTTACTTAAACTGACAGTTGCATAGTCATGCAGCGCTGTCCATAATTTAATTTTATGTAATTTTTTCCCACAAATAGAACTTTCTTTTGCTGGTATTTGATCACCACTGCATATTTAATTTTTTGCGCTGTAAACAAAAAAGACCAACAATTTGGGAAAAAAAAGTTTACTTTCTGCTATAAAACATATGCAATCAAAAATCAAACTTCTTCATAAATTAAGGCCAATATGTGTTCAGCTACATATTTTAGTTAAAAAAATATCCCAATAAGCGTATATTGATGGTTTTGCGCAAATGTTATAGTGTCTTCAAACTATGGTGTATATATATATATATATACACTGGGATTTTTATTTATTTATTTCTTATACTAGTAATGGCGATCTGCAACGTATAGCAGGACCGCAATACTGTGGCAGACAATCGGACACTAACTGATGCTTTTGACACTTTTGGGGAACTAGTGACACTAAGGCTCGGTTCATGCCCGAATTCAATAAAGGGTATCTTCTTTTAAAGTCAAGAAGTATTGCACCATGAAGTTTTTTCCTTTTATCATTCCAACATCTTTTCCTGCTTTGTGAGTGAGGCGGTCCTTATTATGAATACCCTGCTCTGAGGGCCTCTGGAGGATCGGGATATCGGTTGGTCGGTGGTATCGCTTTGCGGCATATTGGTGGACATCTCCATCCATGTATGAGCCCCATTAGATCTCTGTAATAGGGATCCACCTGAGCTGGTAAGCCTCCATTGCCTTTATTATTCATTTGAGCAAGTTGGAAAAGCCTCTTTTTGCCTAAATCACAAGATCAGGAGTTTTGCTTGATGCAAACCATCAGATGTTGTCATCTTTGCCTCAATGAACTTTAAAATAGTTGAACTGTGCACGCATGAGTATATTGTCCTTAGGGGATAATATATATTGTTGTTTTTTTTTTTGTTTTTTTGTTTTTTTGCTCATATTCACTCATTATTTTTACCCAATCAGAAGGTGTAATTATAGGACATTTATTTAAGTGTCCATTTTTTCACAAGTTTGTTTTCACATTAATTTTCACTTGTATGGTTATAAGCACTGTGTTGGCTTATTTAATAGGTTGCGCATTGATTTATATATATTTATGCACATACCAGCTGTTTATAAGTTTGCGGCACCTGTCACATTTATATTTGTTCAATATATTGTTTATATCCCACTGGGTATCACCTTTGGTTTAGATAGGTTAGCGCGGATTATCCACCTTTTTAAACAAAAAGGTAATGTAACACATGAATATATAATGCGCAAATGGTAAGAGGGGCCTTACAGAGTAAGAAAAGACCCCATACTCACCAATCAGCGAGGCCTAGGTGCCTGTGGCCATGTCCACCGAGGATGGCAGCAATATATGCTTAGGAAGGGAGCAGAGGGAGTGGAGCCAACCAAAAAACCCAGACCAAGGAATAATGGGAAGGCGGACATAGCATGGGTAGAAATGGGTGACCTTGAAGGTCAGAGATAATCCGTTCATGTGTTAACTATAATATAATATAATATGTATATATTCAAACATTAATTAACGGATAATAAGGCCAAGCAGGAATGTGTGCAAAACTACAGATATGTGAAAAGGAATGTCAGAAAAGGCAATCCCTACAAGAAAAAGGGGAAATATGAGAAAGTGAATAAAAAAACAAAAAAATAAACATAACCAGACACAGAGGAGTGCTCGATGTGAAGAGTGAAAGATATGTGTACCTGTGTAGGATCAGTAGCTTGCATCAGCAGAATGTGTGCTCTCCCATTTATAACCCTACAAGGGCTCCAGCGGGTTCCGCTCCTGGATAATCCATTCATGTGTCAACTATAATATAATGTAATATGTGTAGCGCTTGGTTGCTACTAGTAACTAACATCCACCATATTACCCTGCTGCCAGACCTCCATCTATCACTTCAGAGACAATGAACAGTCATTTGCGTTGTTTTGTTTTTTTGTTTATTGGGGGATATAACTTGGTTGGGGTAAGGGGGATATGTTACTTTGCCATCGTTCGTTTTTTGTGGTTGTGGATAACCAACTAATGGAATATGGCACCAAATCCCTAAATTGATAAATAGATAGGAGCAAGGAAAATGGGATTTTTAGTGGTGCAGAAATGACAGAGTATCAAGGAAATTATAATAAAATATTTTTATTTTGACACCAAAACAAAAATAAAAACAATAATAGAAAAACGGTATAGAAGGTGATTGTTACAAACAGTACAGTTGAGTTGGACAGTTGGATGGCCTAACTCCCGACATGTTTCGCCCCTAATTCGGGCTTCTTCAAAGGGGAAGCACTGTCCAATAGGTGATGTACACCTTCTACAAAATACAGGAAAGGACACACACAGATACATATACAATCCATTAATAACGATAACCAACAGTAAATCATATATAATAATGTTAGTGATGAAAAAGTCTATGCATGCACAATTCACCCCCCTAGGGTCAAGCCCCTTACCTCTCTCCACACTTCAGCCAGCCCAGATGGCCGCGCCCCCAGTGGCAGCACCGGACCCCCGCCCAAGGCACATCCAAAGATCACAGAGGGCAGCAAAAAACCAGCAAGGGAAGAGAAAACGACCCGTAGCTTGGGTAATATCTAAAGTAGAAAATTAGAAATATGTCCAGTGAGGAAGGAATACATATGGACAAGCAAGCCCCCATGAGTCCACATGTATGTAGCCCCAGAGACCACATTGCCTAGGCAATGCGTCTCCCGGCAATAATATAACCCAAAGATGGAATGAAAATTGTTAGTGATCATAACTTACACAGGCTACAGGGGTAATTAACTTGATTCCTGGGACAGCAAGGAAAGGCGATTCACATATGTATAGGCAGTAGTTCCCAACCGCTGAAAAAGTAAATTGTGATATACAGTAAGAAAATAGTTAATGAAGCTTCAACACAAATGTGAGAGCAGACTCGGAAAGAAATATATTTAGTCACTAGATAAGATTTAAACAGGGGCAAACCATGCCTCCAATTAAGACTTCTCAAAAAGAGAGTACTGAGATAAACATACTTGGATGAAACAGAGCAGAAACAGAAGAGGAATGAACCTACATACTATATCAATGAGAAATGATTTACCTTGTGAACATATGGCGATCGTGTAGTCCCAGGGGCTCAGCAGCATCTCTGCACTGAATCCCCTGGTCTATATATACCCCCCATCCGGTCACATGGATCGGAAGTGGACACAGGCTGTACCACGCATGCGCCAGCGCCACTGCATGATGTCATTCTGCATCGCCACTCTGAACCAGAGTTGAGGAGAGCAAAGAGACAGGAAGCAGTGGAACACTCTTGTGGTGGAATTAGAGAAGACAACCCGAAGGGGCTTTTCAAGGAATGGATGTTGCAGTAGAAAGCCTGCAGGTCGGTCTGCAAAATGGGCGTCCAATCGCAACTGGAACACCCTTGGGTGTCCATATGATCCCGAAAAAGTGCTAAGCAGAGTCCAGGGCACCCACCAGAGGCAGCGCCACCCCAAGCAATCCGATGGACGAAGAGAGAGGCTTGGCACCAATAGCTGCACCCGGGTGGCGAAGAAGCATGCATATAATAAAACAAAATAGTAACCAAAATTGACAACAATGTGCAAACAAGAAAAATTATTATAAATGTGTATATAAGTGAATATATGATAATACAATATACATAAAATCTATGATATCTTCATATCTGCAGACATATATATTACTCAAAAACCCTTGATTACATATATAAAAATATATATATATATTTCTTGTATATACAAAAACATAATTTTTTTTTAAAAAAAGGAGAAAGAGAGAGCATCTATATGTATCTATCTAAACAAATTTATTGTCTCCATATATAGATCACTAAATGAAATATAGTCCATATGATTGGTCGACTGATGCGACCAATGAAACAGTGGACCATAGATTTCACATAGACTTGTGGGCCAAAAAAAGGACTAAGTTGTTAAATTAGTCCTAAGGCTCATGGGGGATACTAGAGAGGTAAGGAAGAGATGTTATCCCAATTCAGTACTGACCAAAATACTAGAATAGAAGTGAGGAAGGGAAAAAGAAGAAAAAGGATGGAAAGGAAGAATGGAGGGAAAGGGGGGAAGAAAAAGGAAAGGAAGGGAAAAGAGAAGGAGGGAAAGGGAGGGAAAAGGTAAAGGGAAAGGAAAAAGAAAGGGAGAAGGAAAAGGAAATAGGGGAAAAAAATATATACATATAGGGAAAGTAGAAGAAAAAGGAAAAGCAAGCAAAACTATAATGAGGAAAGGTGAGGCAGCAAGGGAAACAATATGCAATGTTCATAAAAAAGGTTTATAACTCAACATTTCATTCAATCCAGGATAAGTTGTCGGGATTCCAATTGCAAAAGTTTCTGATCGTTGCTGCCTCCCCTAACGTCCGGAGGAATATGTCCCAAGGCCATGAATTTGATGGTGTCCAATCTGAAGTCATGAAATAGACCAACATGGCGACTGATCGGAGTTTCCATCCTTCATTTTTTTATCAAAGATACATGATCATTTATTCGTTTGAACAAGGGACGTTTTGTTTTCCCTATATAAAAGGAATTACAGGTACATTGCATCATGTAAACAATGCCTGTAGTCTGACATGTTATTCTATGTTTAATCCTATGGGTGCATCTATTGGGTAGCATGACTTCATTACTGTTTAGCAAAAACGACAGTTATCACACCTCCTACAAGGGAAAGACCCAGGACATACGACAGCTGTCGATGGAGTTTTATAGTGACTCTGGGTCAATCGATCTCTAAGGGATTTGGCTCGTCTGTAAGTAATTTGAGGTTCCTTCTCAATGTATTTACATGCTATGGGATCTGCCAATAAAATTTACTTTGCCATCATATTTAATGAACATTGGTAAATAGTTTTTTTAGCCTTGAAGATCTGATGTCCTTCTAACATTTACAGTCTCTTTCCTGCATAACACCATGCAGACTATTGCTCCTCCTCTGCATTTGACTGTTGCTCCCAGGACTTCTCCCCTCCTGCACAAAACTTCCACTGTAAAACTATTAGGTTCCCGTCCCATCATCTTCATTATGACAAACGGGGACCACTCTGAATAATCCCGGCTTGCTGGCTGAAATTAGATGCTGTTACTAGGCCAGAGGTCTTTAGTACCTCTCCCCGGCGGCCTAGTAATTTAGTAGCATGTGCTGGTTGGTGGACTACTACTCCCAGCTAGTCCCTTCTGCAAATCCTGTGCCCTCAGGCAGCATCGATTTGACACATTCCCCACAGTCTCTCCTCTGGCCTCGCACCCAGCTCCCCTGGCATGCCTCATCCAGAAATCCACTGTGATCCACTCACTGACCCTTTTCTGCCCCGAGTCCATGATGGAGAACTTTAGCTGGACACATGTTCCGACAGCTTCTCCAGCCCCTTTGTTCCAGGATACTCCATCCATGACCGTGTACGGATGTAGCTCCCTCCCGGCTCTCCCGGACTCCTCCGCGATCAGCACACCCCCTCCAGATGGGGATGGCCTCCTGCTACTGTCTAATGCTCCATTCTCCACGTCTCCCGTCCGACAACTCCTCCCCAGTGGGCTGGGACCTGAGCTTATATGGGAGGCCTCCCCCTGCCAATGCCAAATGGGGATTGGTCAGGGCTCCTCACATGAGCTCCCTGTCACTCCAGTCCTGTGCCCTACCCCTCTTCCAGATCATTGTCCCTGGAAGCAGGGGAGGTGCCCTAGAACTAGAGCACAGGTGGTCACACCCACTGCTACACTAACCACTCCCTGCCCCCAGATAAAAACAATCAGGCCTAGCCTGAAGCATAGGCCTGCCTAACTGTACCTGCACTGACAGTTTCCTTAGAAAAATCCTATTCTAGCACCTAAAGTCAGGTCCATAAATATTGGGACATCGTCACAATTCTAATCTTTTTGGCTCTATACACCACCACAATGGATTTAAAAATAAAACTAACAATATGTGCTTTAACTGCAGACTGTCAGCTTTAATTTGAGGGTATTTACATCCAAATCAGGTGAACGGTGTAGGAATTACAACAGTTTATATATGTGCCTCCCACTTTTTAAGGGACCAAAAGTAATGGGACAATAGGCTGCTCAGCTGTTCCATGGCCAGGTGTGTGTTATTCCCTCATTATCCCATTTACAAGGAGCAGATAAAAGGTCCATAGTTCATTTCAAGTGTGCTATTTGCATTTGGAATCTGTTGCTGTCAACTCTCAATATGAGATCCAAAGAGCTGTCACTATCAGTGAAGCAAGCCATCATTAGGCTGAAAAAACAAAACAAACCCATCAGAGAGATAGCAAAAACATTAGGTGTGGCCAAATCAACTGTTTGGAACATCCTTAAAACGAAAGAACGCACCGGGGAGCTCAGCAACACCAAAAGACCTGGAAGACCACGGAAAACAACTGTGGTGGGTGACCGAAGAATTCTTTCTCTGGTGAAGAAAACACCCTTCACAACAGTTGGCCAGATCAAGAACACTCTACAGGAGGTAGATGTATGTGTGTCAAATTCAACAATCAAGAGAAGACTTCACCAGAGTGAATACAGAGGGTTCACCACAAGATGTAAACCATTGGTGAGCCTCAAAAACAGGAAGGCCAGATTAGAGTTTGCCAAACAACATCTAAAAAGGCCTTCACAGTTCTGGAACAACATCCCATGGACAGATGAGACCAATATCAACTTGTACCAGTGATGGGAAGAGAAGAGTATGGAGAAGGAAAAGAACTGCTCATGATCCAACGCATACCACCTCATCAGTGAAGCATGGTGGTGGTAGTGTCATGGCGTGGGCATGTATGGCTGCCAATGGAACTGGTTCTCTTGTATTTATTGATGATGTGACTGCTGACAAAAGCAGCCGGATGAATTCTGAAGTGTTTCGGGCAATATTATCCGCTCATATTCAGCCAAATGCTTCAGAACTCATTGGACGGCGCTTCACAGTGCAGATGGACAATGACCCGAAGCATACTGCAAAAGCAACCAAAGAGTTTTTTAAGGGAAAGAAGTGGAATGTTATGCAATGGCCAAGTCAATCACCTGACCTGAATCTGATTGAGCATGCATTTCACTTGCTGAAGACAAAACTGAAGGGAAAATGCCCCAAGAACAAGCAGGAACTGAAGACAGTTGCAGTAGAGGCCTGCCAGAGTATCACCAGGGATGAAACCCAGTGTCTGGTGATGTCTATGCGTTCCAGACTTCAGGCTGTAATTGACTGCAAAGGATTTGCAACCAAGTATTAAAAAGTGAACGTTTGATTTATGTTTGGTAATCTGTCCCATTACTTTTGGTCCCTTAAAAAGTGGGAGGCACATATACAAACTGTTGTAATTCCTACACCGTTCACCTGATTTGGATGTATATACCCTCAAATTAAAGCTGAAAGTCTGCAGTTAAAGAACATCTTGTTTGTTTCATTTCAAATCCATTGTGGTGGTGTAGAGCCAAAAAGATTAGAATTGTGTTGATGTCCCAATATTTATGGACCTGACTGTACCTACGGTAGAGGGTGCTACATATGTATATAATCAAACATTGCTAAATTAGCAAAATTATCATCAAGTATATAATGGAATGCATGAATGTATGTATAAACCAACCTGTTGCGATGACAGGATGGATAGTAAGGCCAAGGGGGAACATGTGCAAAGCTGCTAGTACGTTATTTGGAACAGCAGAGGCGCCTTGCAGCAACATGTAAGTGATATGGTCGGCAAGCAGTTAAAATAACCACTTCAGCTCCAGACCATTTCTGGCACTTTTTGTTTACATGTAACAATCAGAATTTTTTGCTAGAAAAATGTCTTAGAAGCCCTATAGAAAACATTGGTGGGTTTTGAATTTTTTTATGTCACACTGCATTTTTTTGCAAAAAATTACAATACATAACCCAATTTTGGGGTAAAATATAAACAATGCCTCCCTGTCCCCCTGCAATCAGTGTATATTATCTAGTCTGTAGGAATGTTATAGAGTCCACAAACTATGGTATATACAGGTATGTGAAAATGTATCAATCCTGATGTACTGAAGGCCTATCCCATTTCTTGAGGCACAAAAATGGACAAATATCCCCTGAATTAATTTATAAACTTATGAACATATATAAAAGTTTTAAACGTATCTAATTTCTGAGGTGGGGCAATTTTAGACTAGTTTTAGCATATGTCAACTTGGTGCCTCTGAGATTATTAATTGATACCTTTGTTTTCCTTATCCCTGTCATTGGTGGCATGAGAGATCTATATCATCTAGCCACTTGAACACCCTCTGTAGTCTATAATTCTCACTATCTCTCAAAAATGTCTTCCTCTTTTTCTGCCCTCTGCTCTTTTTCTTCCTTTTCCAGGATTAACTGAAACTCAAAAATCTAAATATTGAAACCACTCTGTTAATTTATCCTCATTTTTCTCAAGATAAACATTCCATCTGAGACTTCTGGGTATCATGGCATCCTTCACATACTGTTCAAGAAATAAAATGTCCCAATTAGTGAGAATCTGTGTCACCGTGAGATTCTTTAGCCTCATGAATTTTCCCCTCAAATCAGAATTACACTCAGTGGGTTGCTCAACTACCTCATTCATATCTGGCTTTCCGTTTTTCTGATAATAAAATTTTTCCATATTAACAAAATAACAGCGAACACAAGTGCAATAAAATTAAAATTAAATACCAGCAGTGGAATAAACTGTGTAAAATTCTGTGATCCAATATTGCGCTTGACCCACGATTGGAAAATTAATCAAATAAATGAAGGGGAAAAAACTGAAAGGCCTTCTAAAGTTAAACAAATTATGTATAAAGCTTGCTAATATACTAAGGAAGAAATGCACTAAAATTTGCTAGGAAATATTCAGATGTCATTTTTTTCTAATATCTTTACAATGGTGCTCACTTAAGCCGTGTACACACGATCGGTTTTACAGATGAAAACAGTCCGATGGACTGTTTTTTCATCGGACGAACCGATCGTGTATGGGCCCTATCGGTCTTTTTTCAAAAAAAAACGATAGCAAATTCCGATCGTCTGTGTGGAACTCCATCGGAGAAAAAACCCACGCATGCTCAGAATCAAGTCGACGCATGCTCAGAAGCATTGAACTTAATTTTCTCGGCTTGTCGGAGTGTTTTACGTCACGGCGTTTGGGACGGTCGGATTTTTGACTGATGGTGTGTAGGCAAGACTGATGGAAGTCAGCTTCATCGGATTTCCGATGGAAAAATCCATCGGATTAGAATCCATAGGAAATCCGATCCTGTGTACAGGGCTTCAGTTCTTGCTGCTGTCACCTTCTCAGCTAGAAAATGTTTGCACAAAACAAATCAGTGTGGGAAAGTAACAACATATTGCAATTGTGGCTCACCATCATGTATAACAGGGATATGCAATTAGCGGACCCCCAGCTGTTGCAAAACTACAAGTCCCATCATGCCTCTGCCACTGGGTGTCATGCTTGTGGCTGTCAGAGTCTTGCTATGCCTCATGGACTTGTAGTTCTGCAACAGCTGGAGGTCCGCTAATTGCATATCCCTGATGTAGAATGACCTTGCTGATAGAACAGATAGATCTCTGTTGAACTTGATAGCATGTGTGGATTGATGTGTAAGCTCAGTAGACAAGGCGACCCCCTCCCTCTGTCCCAACCCTATATATGACAATAGGCTGAAGAGCATCCCACTGGTGATCTGGGGCCATATTACTTTATCTAGACAATGTAAATCAACTCTCCTTTGTCCTCCAGACATCCATCTCAAAGGATTCTCTTGTTTGAATAAGCAATATGGTTGGGTGGCTTTTGAGTAATGCATAACTTGACCTTTTGAGACCCC
Organism: Rana muscosa; assembly: GCA_029206835.1. NCBI lineage: Eukaryota > Metazoa > Chordata > Amphibia > Anura > Ranidae > Rana > Rana muscosa. The sequence goes on along the minus strand of CM055120.1, from coordinate 211,649,333 downwards.
ATCTAACCTGCACATGTGTAATTTTTCCTCCAAGAGGCTGAACTGTTTGGTCTATCAGACTTTCAATGAAAAGAGGTGGGGTCTTGTAACAAAAATATATTTGAAAGTATTCAATTTTCCGAAGATTTGTCAGATTTGATTATATTGATTGGAGAGATGCCCAACAATCAGTACTTCTCCATATAAGGCTATGGTAGTAAGCTCTGTTTTAAGTCAGACCCTTGAGGGGAAAAAATAGATATTCTGGGATCACCAGAAGGATCCCTCAATGCAGTGGCAGAACTACACTTGCAACTGGGCCCTGGAGTTCCGCCGCTGTGGGGGGGGGGGCAAAAAAGCCCAGGATGTGACTCAAGGAGGTTGCTGGCAGCAGCTATGAGCAGAGAGCTTCTATTACACTCTGTCACACTGCTCAGATCCCGCACTGACAGTCCCACCCCCTCCTCGCACAGACAGGAGATGAAAGAGATAGAGAGAGCAGGATCTTCCCCTCCTCCTGTGTGTCCCTGCAGCCCCGCCCACATTCCAAAACCCACGGCAGCCCTGTGCCTTGCAAAGTCCAACAGCCTGCAGCTAGATAGTGGAGGAAAAGGCCAGCATGTACCATGGATGCTGCAACCCCCCACAGTGGATCCACAGCTCTATAGGAGCCTTCCTTCCTAATCAAACATCTCTGTGATTAAAATCGAAGCAGCACACAGGTGGGTCTGTCATTGAGGGGACTTTAGAGAGAGTGTGTTGTCACCTCCAGAGCCCCTCTACCAACACAGCAGCCTGCTGGGGTTTCCCTGATGTGGTGCACTATAAGCCCCAGCATGCTCTGCCAGCCCATGTGTATGTATAGCACAGGCTAGTAGGCCTTGCTGTATAGGCCCAAGCCTCCATCTATGGTGAGTGAAGCATCCCTCCCTTCCTCTCTTATCTTGCCAGCCTCTGAGCACACTAATGTGAAGGAGAGCTCTGTGGACTGTAATGTAAAGGGGGACTCTGATGTAAGTGGGGGCTTTGTTGAGCAGAGATCCCCTACATCAGGATTCCCAGGGCACTGCTTACGTCAGAGTTCCCCTTTACACTACAATCCACAGAGCTCCCCCTTAGGGCCCTGTCACATGGGCAGACTCTGCCAAGCGAATCCACCTGCTCAGCCGGGAATTTATCCGTTGATCCCCACTGAGCAGGCAGATGACAGTTACGTGTCTTCTCCACTTGTGCAGAGCAGACAAAGACACAACCCACTATTCTCTATGGGCTGGTCTGACTGTAATCCAATCCGCTAGACGGATGGGGAATGGATACCTATCCGTCTGTTTTCATTGGATGGATGTAGGCAGGTGTAAATGGACACATGTCTGTTTACATCCGCATCCCCATACAGAACAATTGGTGGTCCGATCGGTTCGCACATGTAAAAGGGCCCTTACAGTGCAAATGGAAATTCTGCAGACTGAACTAACAGGGGCTCTGGGAACCCTGATTTAAGATGAATGATTAAGTAAGTGGGGGCTCCAGTTATCAGGGACCCACTTATATCAGAGTCTGCAGTGTCCCCCCTTACATCAGAGTTCTCACTGTTTTTCCTTAAATCAAAGTTCCCAGAGTTCTCCCTTATATCAGAGTCTGCACATTTCCCCCTAAAGTGTAACTCTTCAAGTTCAGATGTAAAGGGGAACTCTGCCTATTCAGATTCAAAGAGGAACTCTGTGGACTCTGATATAAGGAGGGACTATTGTGATTAAATATATACAATTAGAATGGTTACTTAATCACAAAAGCTATGTATAGTGTATACTAATAAAAATAATATGCTGTGCACTGATAAAGTCTTTGGGTTTGGCTTGAAGAAAAGGTGGTAACCCTACCCAAGACATCAGGAAGGGGTCCTGCTGCAGGACCATAATCAAAGACCCCACAATGGGAGAAAGGGAACCCAGGATCATTGGAAATTGGAACCCAGGATCATTGGAAATGATTTATTGCCAGGTGCAATAAATCATGAAGGGGGGAACCTTCATGATTTATTGCACCTGGCCCTGAAGGTTCTAGTTACGCCTCTGCCTCAATATAATATACAGTAATTGGTAATTATTGGAGATGTACTGTATATACAAAAATACTTTGAGCACTATAATTATAAAATCTCCTAAAATCTTTAGCACAGCTTTCAGACAGGTATTCAACGAATTAAATCCCACAAAGGGTATTAAGCTGGCTATACATTGTTCAGCTTTTTTTTTTGGTGCAGTCAGCAGGCTGAATAAAAAAAAGCTGAACCGATTCCTCCATCAAAAAATGAGGACCCCCCCCGCTTTTGTATTCTAACACTGAGGAGACTGTGTTTGCATTTTTTGGGGGGGTTTTCCTTGCAGCTTTTTAACACCTTTTCTGTCACTTTTTAAACAGTCTTTTCTTTTTCTTTCCTTCCTTCAGACTACTAATTAAGGTCACAGGTGCTTGAGGTCTACATAACATTCTGTAGAACTCATTTTGAGCCTGCCACCTTTTTGCTTGCTTAAACTTAGACCAAGTGGAACTGGACTAAGTGGTGAGTTAAAAATCAGAGTTAAACAGGAGGTTGTAACAGGAGTCATCAAACCTGTAAGTAGCATCTGAAATTTCCTGTTAGTAATATAATTATTGTAACCGTAGGGCTGATCGTAGACACTGACAATCCCTACAAGTGTCAGATTGCATGGGAGATTGAGCAGAGCAGTCATAACTGGTTAACATTATAAAAAAAAAAAAGACTGATTGTGTCTAGCGGGGACGCTGTGTATTGTGGAGTAACTGTTTTTGTTGAGTATTGGGAGTACCTGAGTATTGTGTGTGTATTATGAGTACCTGTGTATTGTGTGTATTGGAGTAGTGTGTGTGTACACGTGGACTGTGGGTACACGAGTGCACGTGGGCTGTATTGTTGAGTATTAGTGTCAGGAAGCTAGTTAATTTTGGACAGTGTATAATCCCCCAATCCTCATTAAATTAGTAGGTATGATGACCGGCGGGTGTGGAGATGCGACTCAGTGTACATCTTGCGGTATGTATGCGTTCCTTGATCATCCGGTCAAGGGCGAATACTGCTGTGCAAAATGTAGTGTTTTTGATTTGATTTCATAGTGTTCTAGGAAATCAAATCCTTCCCTATTACAGCTAATAAAACTAGACCTCTGCACTTATATTGCTGAACCCCAATGTTTGTCCTTAGTTACACAGGGTACAATCAGTATTGCAGAGAATACAACTTTAAATTACCTTTTTTTTTCAGCTTTCACCCTTGTGTGAAAGTATACGCGTACTGTAAAGAAGAGCTGGATCATGTTTTTTTCATGCGATTTACATTGTTCACCACTTCGAATGATTCTTCATTTCATTTAATCTTTTAATTTTTTTTGTCTATGTGAAATCATTTGCGTCTCTCAAAAAGGCCACGTTATTATGACAACTTGAAATTTGGAAAAAAAGATGCTTTGTAAGGATCTGAAATTTGTTTTCAGTAGCAAATACCCTGATGTGAGCTGAAGTCCGTGACTATGTTACTGTTTTGACACTTCTTTTATAGCCAAATGTAATGAAAAAGACAGTACACTATATTCGTTTCCTGGTTTAACTATCCACTGAGAATAATTTGTGCTATTGGTGAGTGGTTGTATGCCCTGCAGTGAGAATAACTGGTATAGTTTGTTTAATTTTAATGTTTTTTAACGAATGAGCTGAGCAAATTCTTAATTTTTAACAGTTCTCTTGCATGCTTCACAGAGCTAGATATTGAATTGCCCTTTATTTTGCACCAACCATTAGGTTCACAATCAAGAAAATGCCTGTAATATTAAACCAATTTTATCTTTATTGGTTTAAAAAATATAAAAAAAGTTTTGGCTTTTAACACTGTTAAAGTAACCATTTATAATATTTGACCCATATATTTAAGGTCCTGGAAATGCAGTAGAGATACTGTAGAGGTGCAGTGAGTTATATAATTCCTTTATACCTAGATTACATTACTCCAATATAGAGTATGTCATAAAAGTATGGCCTATGTACTATGAAAGTAAATAGGCATTACCATGGTATAGCTGTTTGCATAGCTATTAAGTCTGAATACTTAGAGTCATCAGAATTTAAAGCACAACTCTAATCTGAACTTCTGTCACATTTTAAAAAGGAACTGAATTCTGGAAGCTGTGCCAAATTAGACAGACAGAGTGAAACGCATTAGCATTGCCTGGGGCTTATCTGATCTCTCTCCATTACTAATATAAAGTATCATGCCTTATCCTGCACTGTGTCTCTGTGTGAATGCAACCATCTTGGTGGAGGTAGGGCAATGCTATTAACAGACAATGGGTGAGCTTGACAGGCAGTGCTACCTGCCAAACTCTGCTGTCTGAATCAATATTGCCTAGGTCATGAAGCAAAACATTGTGGTCCTGGCCTGTGTACAGCCCTGTAAAGCTGTAATTATTTTTAATCTTTTGCTCTTAAGGGTAGAGGAGAGGTTTGGAGTCTTTTAGACCCCAGATCTCTCCATAAAGAGGACATGTATTGTTATCGCAAGGGATGTTTACCCTTGTGCGTAGTGTTGAACGCATATGTAGGTCACGCCTGCACATGTAAATGTTGTTCGCACCCCACATGAGTTATCACCACAAACGCCTGAGCAAGAGCAATAATTCTAGCACTAAACCTCCTCCTTCTGTTTAAATCGCCGCCTATGGAGATTTTTAAGTACTGAAGTTTGGCGCCATTCCACGAGCGTGCGCAATTTTAAAGCATGTTAGGTATCTATTTACTCGGTGTAACATCATCTTTCATATTATACAAAAAAATTTAAGTATATATTATGTGTTTTTTTTAAATCAGTACAGTGTTTTTTTTTCCAATAAAATTGCGTTTAAAAAAACGTTGCACAAAAACCGTGTGACATTAAAAAAATGCAACGACTGCCACTTTATTCTCTATGACAGTGGTGCCCAACCTTTTGAAGAACGAGGACTGCCTAAGCGACTTGGTAACCTGTTGTGGGCCATAATGATTGGAGTGGGCGGATGACAGATCCGTGTCCACTCTGCATATGCAGAGTGCACATGGACACAGCCTGCTCTAATCTATGGGCACTCCAATCCACCTAGAAGAAATGGGATGGATTTCCTTCTGTTCTGTTTTTTTTTTTTAGTGGATCCGATTGGAGGTAAGTGGGTGTAAACGGACACAAGTCAGTTTACATCTGCCGCTCAATAGAAGTGAATGGAGGGTCCGACTGAGTCTGCCTGAAAAACGGACAGGCGTACCTGATCGGAACCGATCATGTGAAAGGGGCCTAAGGCTGCTTTCACACTGATGCGGGGCAGTTTACCCACAGTTTACCCACACCACAGTGCAGCTGTGGCTTTCCTGCAAGTTAGCTGCACTTTGCCATAGACTTCTATTATATTCTGCTGGTGTGGTGTACTTTCTGAAAACGCACCAAAACTCCTGCATTCAGGAGTTTTGGTGCGCCTTCAGAATGCACACCACACTCGAAGGTAATAACAGAAAGCTATGGCTCAATGCAGGTAAGCCACAGGTGCACCTGCAGATCAGTTTAAAAGCAGCCCAGTAACCACTGCAGAACAGATATGCCCATATATTTACTGTGATTTTATAATCTAAACTGACCTTTAATAATAATTTTCCATTCAGGAACCTCCCTTACTACTGTAATAGATTACCTCTGGTTCAATACCAGAAAACTGTTCCTTATTCTGCCGCTGGTTCAAATGTATGCTGAAGTAAATATACATGCATGCTTGTATAAACAAATCACGCTAGAATACTGTGATCAGCGTGAATTCTTCATCACAACAGAGAGTTTATTCTGGGTCACAGCCCCTTATATAAACTAAGTGACATAAGCAATCGTCATCACAATGTGTACATATGATTGGCTGATTCCATATATGGTGCTTCTCTTGTGACGTCTATTTCTTCCTCGTTTCGAAGCATTCCAGGACATTCTTTAGCTCAGTGCCATGTCTCAATACACGATGGGTTGGGCCGGAAGGAGGGAGTTAAAGGACTGCACAGGACATCTGTTTCACATTTATCTGTTTTGTCATTTTAAGGGAAATCACTGCTGGCTGGTTATAAGATTAATATAACACATACACACATGATTATACTCTTGATTATATTCTTAGCTAGCATACATAAACTTTCTGGTTCCCAATATAAACATCAATAAGTTTCTTATTGTATAGATACTGTATATCTCAGTGTGTGTGTCTATTATTCCTTGCAGACACATTTCTCAGAAGGGTGGCTAATTACTCTAAAATTCCTGAGGATGGGGCTGTAAACCATGTATGCAGCTGACATGAGCACTAAATCTTACAACCAAATATCTAAACCAATATAATAAAACATAATGAAAGAAATAGATAATAAAAATAATAAAGAATAAAATAGAATACAATTATTTGAGTGGATAATAGAAGGATTAATCTTAGACATAAAATAATTTTATCAACTCCATCACAGTCCCCCCTTAAAACTACTATTTTATCAGTACTGTCCCTATGCTAAATAACCGTACTTGGCCCCCTCAACATCAGAATATTTACTTTTGACTACTGTGAATGGAACTCTGGGTGGTTAAGACAGGCAGGTCCACCAGAGAACCAACACAGATCCCACAGGGAGCTAGAGCATAAGATTCCCCAGGGCGCAGAGTCTAAGAGCTAGCAGGTGTTCACCAGAGCCTCTAGTGGTGAGGATGGACTGTGCTTCAGCTAGCTCCAGGTCGCGGTCCCCAGAGTTACCCAGCTCACGCTCTTAGTAGGCTACAAGAGGACAGTAAAAGAATAAGCCAAAGGTTGGGGTAACCAGCAGACAAGGATAAACATAGGACACTATTCTTTCCCTTATCATTTGAGAATGTTGTATGTATTATTAACAGGTAAGGACTGCAATGGAGCATACGGTCTCTCTTCTTCCTCTTTTATTGGATCTCTAATATCACCCAAATTCAAAAAAGTAGGGCTTACCTCTTCAGCTGCCTTTCCTAACAGCTTTTTCATACAGGGCAGAATACAGCAAACCACTATCACAGCTAATGTAAGCAGCATCAAAGTTGCTTTGCCTATTTGAGTACAAATGCATTGCCATCCACTCATCCACCCAAAATACTGATCCCAGGGATCGGTCAGTCCCGAATTTTTCTTTTTAACTCTTTTGAGAGATCCTCTAATTTCTTAATGGCCAAGGTTACCTTACCATTTGGGCCTGTATTGTCCGGAATGTACGTACAACATGTACTTGTCCCAGGCAACATTTTACATACACCCACCTTCTCAGCTAAAATCATATCTAAGGCCATACGATTTTGGAAAGTCATTTGTGAAGTGGCCTCTAGTTGTTCAGCTAAACCCTGGAGTGCATCCCTGGTATAGTTAACAAACCTCTGTTGGTTATAGTAAATATAATTAATCCAATCTACATTCTTGTTTATAGCAATCATAGGAATCAGGGACTCAAAACCTGCAGCTACTTGGTCTCTTGCTTTGAATTCATCTGGGGCCCCCCTATGGCATCTATACATGGGGGTCAAAACTACCAGCTGGGACACTTCTACGCTTCCTGCTGGATTCAGATGAGTGCTCCCCTTTTGCTACTAGGGCACCTCCTGGAAAGATGTGCAGGGGCATTATGACTTTGGCAAGTGCACATTCCCCTGTCCATCAGTCTGTTAACCTAGCCCTAATCTTCTTGTCCCCACAGATCCAATACACATCTCCCAAAGACTGAGTTTGATTCTGCACCAGATCTGTGGATATCCTACTGTAGGAGGCACAGTATCCCATAGAGAAGTTCCCTAAGAACTTCCCTGTTCCATTACTATATATCCCAGTAATTCCCATAACATGTGTAATTACTGGGATATATAGTAATACCCTCCCCGGGCTTGGATATCTTAGTTACTATGGGATATTCTCTTTTCCATGTTTTGCACTGGGAGGAATCAGTGGAAGTATTGGTAAACAGGCTCAGAAAGCACTCCCCTTGAGTGGGTGGTATGTTTAATGGTACTGTTCCCAAATGGGGTCTAGCTCCACCACACACATAACAGTTGGACCTGTTATGTTTCCCTGCACTATACCTCATCCATTTGAGCCATAGATTGACATCCGAGAAACCAGTCTCTGCTGCCATCTTGTCTTCAAACGTGGCATCAGCTATGGCTATCATATCTTCTAGGGTGCTCATACGTACATATGGTTTAAGGGGATCACTTGTTGTTTGAAGGGCCTTCCATTCAGATGAATTATCCATGTCTTTAAGTTGGAACTGTCCACTTGGTCTCCTATTCCCCCCATCATACTGTACCCCCATAACATATGTGCCTGCATCCGTAGGACTGGGATTCCTTATGGTTAGGGTTAGTTTTGTGCTATATCCCTGTAGCGCACAGACCCCTTTCTTTACCTGCATTAAACTTGGCTCCTCGCAGGAAGAGAGAGGCACACTGCACTAACAGCCCGTACCCTACTGTGCAAATAGGTTGAGCGGTGTTGTTGTTGGGTCTTCCACAGTCAGAACATGAAAACCTCCAGAGTCTGATGCTCACCTCCTATGTTAACTAGAGACAAGTCCTTTACTTCCCATTAAAGTGAATGTCCACACAAGCTGAAACTCCAACTCAGAGTTTATTTTCTCTTAGCAATAACACAGTCTCTGATAGAAGAAAGGTTGGAGCAAGAAACAGAACAGCACAAGGTGTGGATGAGGTCCAGGCACAAACGTTACGGATCTTCGCTCAGCTTATCGAGCAAAGTTAACTAGGCGCACAGTCTCTGCCACAGATTGTGAGGTCGGTCTCTGCCACAGACCTGGTGAAAACTGATTCCCTTCTTTAGCTATGGCCCTTGTTTAGGAGAAGACATCCCTCCGGAGAGTTACCGGGCCCCTACCGTCACAGGAAGAGGAATACGATATTCCTATCACACAACCACCCCCCCCTCGGCCCTCCTGCGTTCCATGCATCACTGCACTTCCTGCACAGGATAAATGAACTGCTTTATTTTTTCACCATTCACGATTGACCAAATGAACTCTACCTGCACTTGATATAGTCGCATATACTGCAATTTTTGTGCGATCGCTTTGCAATTTTCTGTGCGATCGCCCTGCAACATTTATAATTTAAAGACGCATGTTACAATTCACCTGGTTATCCTAGCTCATGAGGATATTCAAAAGTATCAGACTGTAATTGCAACTGTTGTGGGCAACATCAACCTAACAGGGTGATAAGGTGTGTGAAACGCTAATATGATACCTAGGGCCAACCATATTTATTTTGTGACTGTAGCAGTGAACGCAGGACCTTGATCACTCTCTATCACCTCAGGTACCCCATATCTGCAAACCACCTCCAAAAGCAATTTCTTAGCCGTGGTTTTCGCTGTCTGGATAAGCCTCTGGCCATCCTGAGAACATGTCTACCACCACCAGGGCATACTCAAATCTACCACTCTTTGGCATTTGTATGTGATCAATCTGTATCCTCTGGAAGGGGCAGAGCGGTCTGGCAGGACTTGCAGTATTGATTAATTAAAGTAGTTATTCCTGGAGCTACATAATGATTGTTTATAAGTGAGAGATGGGTTGCTCCATGGGCCCATTGTACCACAGCTGGGTACAAAGCTCTGGGGAGACATGGGCGGGTTCCTACAGTCCAAAGATCATCCACCCGTACTGCTCTCATCTTGTTCCATGTTGTTTTCTCTTGATCTGCAGCATCTGTTTGAGTTTTTTGTAGTATGGCTTTGTTTACTGCTTCTGGCTGTGGATGATATATTCCCACAAATTCTGTTGTTTCAGCACCTAAGGGGGTCATGGCTGCTTGTTTTGCTTTTTTCATCGGCCAGGTGGTTTCCTCGGGCTTCTGGTGTGGTTATCTTCCCATGGGCTTTAATTTTGAGTATTGCTACTTGTTCTGGGAGTTGGAGTGCTGTCAGGAGCATATCTATGGCCTTGCCATGCTTTACTGGGGTACCATATTTATCCAAAGTCATGGGCCACACCCAGTGCATATCGAGAATCGGTGTAGATATTTGCTGTTCATCCTTCTGCAAGCTGGCAGGCTACTGTAAGGGCATAGAGCTCAGCCTCTTGAGCAGATATGAATGCTGGGAGTGAGGCGGCTTGCATAACTGTAGTCTCTGTGGTAACTGCATATCCTGTGTGAAAATTGCCGGATGATTTTGTGAATCTGGAGCCATCAACATACAAGGTGAGTTGAGGCATTGGGATGGGGGCATGGGTAGATGGGCGGTTTCCACCTTCATGAGTTCAAAGCAATCATGTTCATCTTCATCTAGAGTAGGAGCAGGTAGGTCTGCCTTCTCTTCTTCCTGTTCGTCCAGAGACATGTCATGATACCCCCATTGGACAAGAGGAAGGAGAGTAGCAGGGTTGAGTTGTTGGCATCGAAGTAGAGTCACATTGTCAGGCATGAGTAAATTGCATTGCAACCCGAAAGGATAAATGCTTGGGTTGCACCTGATTCAGAATGGCGGAGATATCGTGAGGGGCTAGCAGCATAAGGGGATGGCCCAGAACAATATTTGAAGTTTTGTCCAACAGGGCCTGGGCAGCAAAAAACAGCTCGGAGACATGATGGGACACCTCTGGCAACTGGGTCCAGGTGGGTTGGGGTGGTTTTGAAGTCCATGACTTTGTGTCAACACCCCTGAGGCAAGGCCCTGTGTCTCAGATATGAACAGGCAAAAAGGGCTTTCCATAATCAGGGAGACTGAGTGTAGGAGCATCGCCTTTTCAAAAGTTAAAAGTTAGTGAGCGCTACTTCGGACAGCGCAAAAGGGGCACATGGCAGGTTGTCATATAGGGGTTGCATGAGAAGGGAAGCCGCAGGTATCCAGGCTCTGCAGTAAGAGATCAGTCCCAAAAATGCATGTAGGGCATTAGCATGACCGGGGGGCGGAATGGCCTGTATGGCTTCAGCACACGCTAAATCTATGACAGCGAAAAACTTTGCAGACAGGGGCACCCCAGACAGAAGAGCGTGTGGGGGATGTCCTCGCTCACTGCTATAAGGTCCTGTACTACTCTGGTCAGGCCACTATCAGCCCTATCCGTATTGGTTCTCTCAAACCCACTACGAAAGCACTTGATAGCATGCGATAATGCACTTTGTAATGGAACCTGGTATTGAAAGCATCACAGGGCAATGACCGGTGGGCAGTAAAGGCTGGAATCTGCATTCAATACTGGGCACAGGGGGTATAGGGTTAGGGATGGCTGGGATGAGGGTGGAGGAAGGCCTTCTTGCAAAGGGAGGGACTTCTGTAGGAGGTCCTCCAACTTACAACAGCATTAGGGGCAAAGCCCAGAGTGGTCAGGGTGTGGGGGTTCGGACCTCCCACATTCCTTACACGCCCAGTTATGGCTACCATGATAGGGTAGAGGCAGGCTTTGTCCTCGTTCAGATGATATGTACATACATTTCTATGCAATCCCTATGGCACAAGACATATGGACAGTTCAATACTTAAATCAGTGTTTCTCAACTCCAGTCCTCAAGGCGCCCCAACAGGTCATGTTTTCAGGATTTCCCTCAGATGAAACGGCTGTGATAATTACTAAGGCAGTGAAACTGATCAAATCACCTGTGCAAAATAATGGAAAGACTGAAAACATGACCTGTTGGGGCGCCTTGAGGACTGGAGTTGAGAAACACGGACTTAAATGATACTAGAACATTTAAAACTTGGTAACCCTTGCGAAACGTCTTTCTGTTACTGCACGGAAGGTAAGTACTCTTTATTAATATGACACTATGTTATCTTTCTCAAGACAAACAGATCTCTTTACCCTGTTAAAATGCATAAATAAAAACGTTACATTATGCACACAGTGTGATGACTCATACAATACTTATGTTAAATTTGGAATGAATCAATGGTTAAACATATCCTATAAGTAATCCAAGTCCAAGACTTAAAGTCAATGTCAGGAGATATGAAAAAAGATATCTCACCCGTGCTTTAGAAGATAATCAATACATACTGCAGTTAGCATCAATATCGTTCCAAAGCAGAGCTGGATTGGATGAGCAAGCACATGTTCAACCACACTTCAATTAGCGAAATGGGAAAAATTAAATATTATAATATAGCAGCAGTTAAGAGTTCTGCCTACCCCTATTTCAGTTCAGTTTCTGCTGTATGGCAGGATCCGCCCTCCCCACTATGTAACTATATCCTGTGAATAGTGTCAAATAGCTTCGTAGCAAAGGCTCAACCTAAAAATAAACCGCAAATGTAAAAACTCCCGAACCTCATAAGTAAAAGGTACACTCAGGGTTAAAATAAGCCATAGGCTAGAAGGGACGTGAAACAGTTAAACTACTGGGCAAAATAGAACAACAGCGAGTTTAAAAAAAACATTCCTCTTTTTTTTTTTCTCTTCAATCCCTCACAGAAGAAGCAGCAAATCCCCCTGGGCAAAAGTGGGAGGAGAATAATATTTATTTTCAGGCAGGCAAGCTAACAAGCAAGACTTAGGAAGTCGTTCATTTAGCATATACAGGGTTAATCTGCCATCTTTAAGTTAGAAGCACACCAGCCCTCACCAGTAGAGAAAAGGAGGGCAGGAAATTTGACCCCCTCTACACAGCCTTAGGAAGAAAGGCTGTAGGAATTGATGGGTGTGCAACACAAAAGGGAGGGGGGGGGGAGGAGGGAGGGGAGAGTGAAGCTGCGTTTGTGCTGCTCTCCCAAAATGAACTGACTGGCAAACTCGTGCAACAGGCAACAGGGGTCTTAAGGCCCAATATACCTCCCGTATATCATATACCTGGATCAGCTTAACTAAAACCCCAACCATCTCCACGCACAATACACAGGTAGGACATAAACAAACAATAAACCACATACACAGGATTAGAATATGACACACTATTTCAGCCCTGCTGTCTGTATGGAGGTAAAATGCAACCTCGAACCTACCTGATTCGTATTATATACATATGTATATATATATATATATATATATATATATATATATATATAAATGTAAGCAGCCAGCCTCTCCAACTATTAGTCCAACAAATTACGGGTACTTAGCAAGGAATCCAGTGACTCCATACACACATATATACAGTAAACTGGCAAGGAATTATCGTGTAACACCTCTCTCTATAAACCAAAGCCCCGCCCTGGTAAGGAATTATTGTGTACACCTCTCTCTGTAAACCAGAATACTCCCAGACACCTCGCTATTAATCCGAGTATTTCTAAATAAACGGACAAGGAAATTCTGTGTTTAAACCTATATCCTTATGACACCTCTCTCTTAACCAGGGCCAGCCCTGGCAAGGAATTATTGTGTCTCCCCTGCACACACAGACAGTCCGCAGAAATAGCCACATTCAAGTCAACACAGAACAAAACATAACATAAATAACAGCCGGCAGAATAGGTCGACAGGTTCTTATGAAATCGACTTTTGGACAAGAAATTACCCGTCTTATCGTGGCCTGAAGCAGCAGATGGACCGTAAGCGAAATCGAGGGTGACGAGGCGGAAAAACACAGGTAAGGAATATAACAGTCTCCGCTTACCGTGTATTACGAAGTTGCGCAGGCCCCAATCCGCCAGGCACGCCTCAATTCGTAGGCAGTCACATCTAGGTCGGTTACGACAGCATACAGTCCGAAAAGTCCTCATTGAATGCGCCAAATTGTAATAGATTGCCTCTGGTTAAATACCAGAAAACTATTCCTTATTCTGCCGCTGGTTCAAATGTATGCTGAAGTGAATATACATGCATGCTTGTAGAAACAAATCAGGCTAGAATACTGTGATCAGCGTGAATTCTTCATCACAACAGAGAGTTTATTCTGGGTCACAGCCCCTTATATAAACTAAGTGACATAAGCAATCGTCATCACAAATGTGTACATATGATTGGCTGATTCCATATATGGTGCTTCTCTTGTGACGTCTATTTCTTCTCGTGTCAAAGCATTCCAGGACATTCTTTATCTCAGTGCCATGTCTCAATACACGATGGGTTGGGCCGGAAGGAGGGAAGTGAGGGATTGCACAGGACATCTGTTTCTCATTGATCTGTTTTGTCATTTTAAGGGAAATCACTGCTGGCTGGTTATAAGATTACTATAACACATACTCTTGATTATATTCTTAGCTAGCATACATAAACTTTCTGGTTCCCAATATGAACATCAATAAGTTTCTTATTGTATAGATATATCTCAGTGTGTGTGTGTGTGTCTATTATTCCTTGCAGACACATTTCTCAGAAGGGTGGCTAATTACTCTAAAATTCCTGAGGATGGGGCTGTAAACCATGTATGCAGCTGACATAAGCACTAAATCTTACAACCAAATTTCTAAACCAATATAATAAAACAGAATGAAAGAAATAGATAATAAAAATAATAAAGAATAAAATAGAATACAATTATTTGAGTGGATAATAGAGAGATTAATCTTAGACATAAAATTTAAATTTTATCAACTCCATCACACTACTACTCCCCACTACAGGTATTGCTGGCTGTTGCTGTCCTAGCGAAGTGCAATTGGTATCACTCCACCTGTAACAGGAGTCGGTGCTATACAGGAAGCATCAGCTTATGTGGCCCTGCTCCTCTAGCTCCTCTGCCCATGCTTCCTCCTCTAGCTCCTCTGCTGGCTCCATTCAGAACACTGATGCTCTGGGATGGTGGACCAGGAACCCACCATCTGGGTTTTCTGACCCACCATCCTGGAGCAGGAAGTCACAGGCCAAATCAGAGGGCCGCAGGCCAGTGGTTGGGCACCTCTGCTCTAGGGTCTCTGCTTAAGAAAATATATATAATATTTGGGGGTTCTAAGTAATTTTCTAGCAAAAAATACAGATTTTTACTTGTAAATAACAAGTATCAGAAAAAGGCATAGTCAGCAAGTGGTTAATTCTGTTTGCAAGCTCTTTGGGCAATCAATCCCTTTGCTATTTTTTTGTTCTTATTGTTGAGAAGTCACTTTTAGCTACTGGACCATCCATAGCAAACTATTATTTGATGCAAGGCTTCCCTTTAAAAAAAAGAAATAGATTTTAGGGTATGGGGATTTTTGGAGTTTTCATTTACTTGGGGGCTATAATGTTTTTTATTTTATTAAACTACCTTTTTTGTGGCAAGGCTTCTCTGGCTTATGTTTCAGGAAAGCAGTAGCAGCATTTTGAAGAATTTTCTAGCATAATTGCCTTGGTGTCTTTTGGTTTGTAGGATGCACTGGACTATACACTGCACTCCCTATGTCCATTCCAGTACATCCAAACTGCACCTATATATATTGAGCGTACTCTTCCTCTGGTTGCAGTGGCTGAGCTTGGCAGCTGCAGCTATAGAAGTATGCACACAGTTTAAAAGGGTGAAAGCAGCCACTAGGGGCGTGCAAAGTTAGCATCCAAACTGTCTTGAAAACAGCAAGATGGAGGGGATGCTTTTCTTATTAGTCTTTCTTATTTATTACAATTTTGATGAATAGATTCTAAGTGTGTGTATGGACTATATATATATCTATATATCTATATAAATATATATAGATATGTTTTGCTTTTTTAAGGACAGTTTGCCCGCACAGTATTTATTATTAACTCTTTTTAACAAGGATATCTTTAAGATACAAGACAATCTATATGACACAGTCTATGCATATGAAACTTATTCACGGAGACATGTGATCATACAAAATAGTTACATTTATTGGCTGACAAAAACAAATATTCACATGAAATTAAAATACCAATTGCGTTGCATGAACGACTTGAAAATCAATAAAAACACCCGCAAAAATGGGCATGCAGTCCCTTTGACATATTACTGCCATGATAATTTCTCGGTAGAATTAATATCCTTGTGTAAATGACAATTAAACAGAACGTCTGTATTTCACACGTCTAACCGTTATTATACTGCAGGTAAGTAAGTGGTTAACATTGTCAAATAAATTAGACGTTTGTTTTGTCACTAAAATTGGAACTATGCACAAAGAAAAATATAATGAAAAATTGAAACTTTGGAGAAAAATCTATCAGGTTATTAATTCAGGAGAAAAATCATTAATAGTAGAATATTCAATAATTCAATATTTTAGAAAACAAATGATTGCAAGATAAAAATCAAAAATGACATAATTACCCATTCCAAAATGACTATTTCCTACTGGCAGGTGACCAGAGTTAAGATGGCTGCCGTGGCTTTCAGGTATCAGGTGTCTAGGAATCTTCATGAATGTAAAGATATGTATTGATGCATGATGCACGTGTATCTCAGTCTGTGAGTGCAAATTTGTCTGGGAGAGTGTGGCTGCATCTCTCCCCCTTCCAGGGTGTGTCCCTGAGTGTCTCCCCTGTCCTCCCTGTGGGAGTGAGTCTCCTCTCTCATCTTACTTTTCTTGTCTTAAGTACTATCTCCAGACAATAAGATTATAAAAATTATACTAAGTTCTGCCCAAAAGTTATGTGTTCCAAACTCATTGGTTGGAAATATGGAAGTTAACTGCGCCCTGATTCTCACCACCCCTTTCCAGGAGAGCGATGATTTTAAGGTAATATCACCTTCAACCACCAGGTGTCTCACATGTGTTTTGAGTCTAAAGCCCTGTACACACGATCGGATTTCCTATGGATTCTAATCCGATGGATTTTTCCATTGGAAATCCGATGAAGCTGACTTCCATCAGTCTTGCCTACACACCATCAGCCAAAAATCCAACCGTCCCAAACGCCGTAACGTAAAATACTTCGACAAGCTGAGAAAAATTAAGTTCAATGCTTCTGAGCATGCGTCGACTTGATTCTGAGCATGCATGGGTTTTTTGTCCGATGGAGTTCCACACAGACGATCGGAATTTGCTATCGTTTTTTTTCCCATCGGATAAATTTAAAACATGTTCTATTTTTTCTCACCGATGGAAAAAAGACCGATGGGGCCCATACACGATCGGTTTGTCTGATGAGAAAAGTCTATCGGACTGTTTTCATCGGTAAAACCGATCGTGTGTACACGGCATAACTCTTGAAGTTAATATATTATATTATAAGTTAATATATTATATTTCCATAAGGTGTATAATGGTTTATATAATGCTGGGAAGAATATATATTATATTTTATTATATATATTATATTTTGAATATTCTGGTAGCTGGTATAAAATACAATTAGTATATTTTTGATTCATAACATAGCATAACATGGTACTGTATTTCTGTATAAATGCATATCTTTAAAAACTGTTTTTTCTAAACATGACACAGGTTATATATCAATCAATATAACAAAAAAAATTATCTATACGGATGCATGAATAATGTTGATATCCGATGAATATGTGTTACTGTGTACAGGTTTAGATTTATATTTTTATAATCACAATTTGACGTCTTTCATAATGCTAATTACGGTAACTCTTTAAAACGCTTCTATTTATAATCACATATATATATATATATATATATATATATATATATATATATATATATATGTGTGTCTTATAACCAATTGCTTAGGCCATCAGATGCTACAATTATTATCATCTATTCCATGTCAATATATCACATTCTTATTTCTAATATCAGGTGTATTTATAATGCAACATGTATACAGAGGTTTTCTTAAAATGTCTGAGAAATAGCATATGCATCACTTATGATCATATATCTTATATACAGATATATAAGAAAAATTTACAGGACTTGGTTTGTTTATGGTTTGTTAAAAATGTATTCTGACTTTCATAACTTCAAATCTGTTACACCATGTGTTGATGGACTTTGGTTGTAGAATTAACCAGGCGTTTATGATGCCATTGTCAGGGGGAAAAGCTGAGTAAACATTGGGGACCTTCTCTAAGAGACGATCTCATCCTTAGACAATGGGGATGCTTGTTCTGGCTGTTCAGGTTTATAACCCAGTTAGCTATCTGTAGAGCTTTTCCTATGGCAGAATTTGTCTTCTTAAACATTTCTTGTTTGGTTACGAAAACCATCATTGTTCCAAAATCTCAATACAGGCTTGTGAAACACAGATAGATCATGTATTGGAGACTTTGCAAACATGAGCTCAGGTGTTTTTTTTCTTTTTAGAAAGTTCTCCAAAAAGCACAAATAGACCAATGATTGCGAATCTCATTTTTTTTGCCAGTAAATTTTTAAATGTAGTATTATTATTATTATTATTATTATTACTATTATTATTATTATTATTTTTCTTAATGACTTTATTACAGATACATATCTATATATATATATATATATATATATATATATATATATATATATATAGATGTATATCTATATATCTTTTTTTTATCATATTTAGTTTTTTATTTATATTATCAATTCCCTATATGTTTACCTTTTCCCTACCTGTTTTAGGTGTGTCTGTCACCCTCTCTGTACATGCCCCTTTAAGATTCAGGCCAGGAGAGGGGTCGCGTTTCCATATTTGTTTCACATTAGTTGCAGGGTGGGCGTGCCTTGACAAAGGAGGCCTCGCCTCCAAAATGCATCATTGTGGCAACCGTGACTTCTGTTCCTTCCTAGTTTCCCTGTGTTGTGGAGGTCTGTTACGGAGTGTGGTGCCAGTGTTCTATCGAATAGTGTATCCCTGTCTGATAATGCCTCCATCGATCAGCGCATGCGCAGAATGCAACGGCACTCCAGCTAATATGTTGATCAGCTGGCGTGACATCAACATTGGCATGCGCAGATCATCGGAGGCATTATCAAATGATCTGCAAAGGGAGAATGTAATCGTCAGATTCTGCCTGCCTCTCTGCTCATGCGGGAGAATAGACGATCACATGACAGGCAGATTTTAGTGTGTTGCACATTTACATTCTCCCTTTGCAGATCGTCGAATAATGCCTCCGACAATCTGCGCATGCGCAGTGTTGACGTTGTGTCAGCTGATCAACATATCACTCTGTCCTGCGCATGCGCAGATCATCAGAGGCATTATCCTAAGGGATGCACTTTTTGATAGAACATCGGCAGCTTCCGGGGCACTCCAGCTGTTAGTGAGCTTTACTAGACTTTTACAATTACTGGATCTTACATCGGCCATTGTGGTGGAATGGCTTCTACTGTTTTATGCCTCATTTTAGTGGAATCATGTGCGTGCATTCATTTGTATTTTTTAGTTAATGATAAATAAATGGGATTACACTAGGGTGGCTTGCCCTCTCTCTTCATTGTTTTATTTGAGCTAAAGTATTTGTAACTGCAAACTTTTATTTTTTGTAAACAGGCTGAAGATCCTCTGTAAGGCAGCTACACAGAATTTATATTTTTAATGTTGCCCTGAAGTCTTCTTTTTTTTTTTTTTTTTTTTTTTTACTGCAGTGTGCCTATTCGCCCTAAAAAAGGCCAGAATTACCTAACATGATTATTTCTCTAAAGACATTGGTGGGACTTGTTGCTAAGTTCAGGTGTGCTTAATTTTTAAAACAGTATTCCTCAAAGCGAATCGAACCTGGGCAGATTCATGCATCCCTATTAGTAATTTGAGACTTAAGCCCTGTACACACGATCGGATAACCTATGGATTTTCGTCCGATGGATTTGACCATCGGAAATCCGATGAAACTGTTTTTCATCAGTCTTGGCCACACACCATCAGTTTAAAAACCGACGGCAACAAAACGACGGCACGTACAAAACGTACGACGCGCTATAAAAGGGCCGAACAAATCTAATGGCGCCACCCCTTGGGCTGCTTTTGCTGATTTCGTGTTACCGCGTGTTAGTAAAAGTTTGGTGAGAGCCGATTCGTGCTTTTCAGTCTCCGTGCTTTGCAGATCGTTTCCTGGTGTTCAGTTTGTGCTTGTGGGTTTGTATTTGTGATTCATTGCGTGCAGTCAGGTCGTTACTGTCTTGGCCGTTCGTTTCCTGTTTTTCAGGTCGTTCTTCTCAGGCCTTGCTGTTACACGGTGCGTTCTGTTTGAGTGCGTTCTGACCAGCCGACCGGTTTAAAACCATGTTTGAAGTGCGTTCTCATTCTCGAGCTCGTGCTGGCTTTGGGCTTGGTGTTGCAGTTAACACTGTAACCCGAGTTCAGTCTGTGAACAGGGTGAGGAGGAGTACATGGACTAAGAATTGGTTGCTCCAGCGGGACCAATTCTCTCATATGCCTCTGCTGCGGGAAATCCATGAGAATAATCCTGATGATTTCAGGAATTATCTCAGGATGACGGACCCCGTATTTCACCGTCTGTTGGATTTGCTGTCCCCCTATATCACGAGGCAGGACACTGTGATGCGCCAGGCCATCACTGCCGAGCAGAGGCTGTTTGCCACGTTGAGATACCTGGCGACTGGGAGAAGCTTGCAGGACCTCAAGTTCTCAACAGGCATCTCCCCCAGGCTCTCGGGATCATTATCCCTGAGACGTGTTCGGCCATCATTCAGGTCCTGCAGAAGGACTATATGAAGGTAATTTTGGTCCTTTAACCTCACATTATATGTTTTGATTGTTTTTGAATCTTCTTATTTTTTCCCTCCCTAACCCAAATTTGCCTGTTTGTAATATCCTGGTAATGTCCCCATTTTCCCCATGCATTTTTTGACCTGTAAAGGCCTTTTTGGGCCCTCCATGCCTATTTCCCTTCACTAACCTCTCCAGCATGCTATCGTGGGCGCAAACCCAGCTAGCCTTCTATTTTCCTTTTCCTTTTTGTGGGGTCATTGCCCGCGTAGTTTGACAACCCTCCCTCCCCCCTAAAGATGTTACCAATTTTTTAGTTCTCAATCAAGCTCAGCAGAGTGGTCGAGCCTTTTTTTGGATCCCCCACAATCACCTTAGGCCCCCCCCTTAGTTTATTTTAGAATGTCCACTCAGCGGGGGGGGGGGGGGAGGCATCTGCTAAGTGGGCCTTTGTTTATTGGTAGGAAATACTCCCCTAAATAATAATGTTAGAATGATGTTGGTCAACAATGTTTTTGTGTGTAATCTGCTTGCACTGTAAACATAAACCGTACTAATGTCTTCTTTTTGTTTGACTCCACAGTTCCCTAGCACACCACAGGAATGGCTGACTGTGGCCTCCCAATTTGCCCAGCGGTGGGATTTCCCCAACTGCGGAGGGGCAATTGATGGGAAGCACGTCCACATAGTGCCGCCACCCCGTTCGGGGTCATACTATTTTAACTATAAAGGTTTTAATAGCATAGTGTTAATGGCGGTGGTGTCGGCACGGGTTCCTGTATGTGGACGTGGGGAAGAACGGCCGGATGTCCGATGGCGGAGTATTCGCTGAGACGGAGTTCGCTCACCGTCTGCAGGCTGGGGGGGGGGGTCTTGCACTGCCTCCAGATGCAGAGAACGTGGAAGGGCTACCGTTCATTTTCATCGCGGATGAAGCTTTTGGACAAGGACCACACCTCATGCAGCCGTTTCCCCAATGCACCCTCACCCCGGAGAGGAGGGTTTTTAATTACCGGCTGGCCAGAGCCCGGAGAGTTGTGGAGAATGCCTTCGGGATAATGGCCAGCCGGTTCCGCCTGTTCCAGACAGCTATCAATTTGGCGGATTATAAACTGAACAACATTGTGTACTGCTGCTGCTTGTTGCACAATTTTTTAAGAAAATACTCCACAAATTATGTGTCATCAGTTGGGTCTGAGGCCGGTCCCTCTGAACTGATAAATCTGACCGGCCTCAGCACTGCCCGTACTGGCTTGGCCCCCCAAAGTGCCCATGAAGTACGTCAGAAATACGTAGAGTACTTCACGGGTAGGGGGGCCATCGCAATGCCAGACCACATCTGAACTTTGATGTTACCTTTTTTAAATAAACAAAAATATTTGATTTACTACAAACTTGTGTTGTCATTCTTTCATTTGTGGTTTATGTGTCTCCCAGGTTCTAGTAGTGCCAAGTGTATTTCTCCTTATTAGTAAATAGCCTCCAATCTCAGAGGTAAAAACACTCATTTTGCATCTTCAGAACTGCTATTGAGCATAGAAACAACAAGGCACACCTTTTTTCGACTTCCCCAATGTTTTTATTGATTGCAACTCAGTTTTTTTTTTTTTTCGAAAGATTTTTTTGGGGTGTTTTGTGTGGCTTTTTTGGCAGAAACATGCATGGGTCAAAAGCCACATTTTTTTCCATTAAAAAGTACTAAAATAACACAGTGAAAAATACAAACAGGAGATGGGGTGATGTTACCCCTGATCCATCCCAAATGTGAAGAAACACACTTTCTTTTTGGGGCTCAAATGGGTATCTTCAACATGATCCCATGGCTAGGGTAAACATGTGCTATCTGCCATCATGGGGGATCAATGGACGTGCTTTGGGGGTGAAAACCCTTCCTCTCCCCTACTTGAGGAGGGAGGAAGAGGTTGCACCCCCAAAACAGGGACATAGATATCCTGTGACAGCAGATAGCACATGTTGAGTCTTCAGTGTGTGCATCTTCACATTTGGGCTGGTGGAAATCCCATAGAAAAATTCCAACACATAACAAAACACACAAAAAGGGGGGGTCACACTATTCTCCCCAAAATATCTATCATGTTTTTATATTTTTGCTTAATCACAATCATTCTCTTTCTCATAATGTCCATTTCGCTACTGCATTCCATGATTTCCTGAATGATTATTTTGGCGCTGGCACTCGAGAATGGAGGATTTGGACTTCCTGACACACCCCCACGTTCAGTCCCTAAAAAGAAAAAAATATTTTAAAACTATGCAGGCCTACATCTGTATTTACCTTGAAGTTGTGGTGACAGACACTGACCTGTTGTGCTGATAAGCTCCACCTCTCCTTCCTCCACCTCTCCTTCCTCCACCTCCACTTTCTCCCCCTCCGCTTCCTGAACCTGCTGAACTTTGTCTGCTTTGGGATCTTCAGGGAGTTTCTGTGGTGTTGGGTTCCTCGTCTCATGAGCATGGTGTCCTCCCACTCTCCTCTCCCCTATGGGAATATAAAAAAAAATGTATCCTTTTAGCCCACAGACTTTTTAGGCCTGAAAATGGGATTCTCAATGTTTTAAAGTGGGGTCCAATTGATATTTGGCCCTGAGTTTCAAGATGAACATATGAGATCTTGCAAACTCAACAAAGCAACATGTTATTTTGGAGGACACTCACAAATTCACTTGGATAAACACCAAGGTATCCACTGGACAACCTGTGTGTGACACCGTTAAGAAATTTGGTCATGTGGCCCAGAGTATAGTATCTTGATGAAGAACAAAAAAGAGTACACAACTGCTGGAGTGTCATCTCCTTTACCCAGAATACAGTTTATTCTTTCATTCACATTCTAAATTTCCTTACAACACATCATCTAGCCAACAATGTGTAGATAAACATTGTTGAAGTAAAATGAGGCATGACCACATGTAGTTTACGTGGATATGTGCCAAACATGTTTGGGGGAAGAGCAGGAATTTTTTGTTCAACACATTTAGCAAATAAGTGGACTCTCCACTTAACAGAAAAGTTGAGATTTTAAAATGTGAAACCAGTCAAGCCAAGCACATGGTGCAAAACATGGAAGAATACATATTACAATGTGAAAGAACACAGTAAAATAAACTTACTTTTTTCAATGCTTTTTATAAGCTTCCTATACTGCTCCGGCTCCCTGAGCTTCAGGTCTGACCACTTTTTACGGAGTTGTTCCTTGGATCTCCTGACCCCATATTTTTTATAGAGAGTCTTCGCAACTTTGTCCATAATTTGTGACTTCCGGAGATTAGGGGTGTCGTATGGGCCATGCTTGCCATCGTAATCCTTCCTCCGCAGAATGTCCACCATCTCCGCCATCTCAGAAAAAGACATATTAGTCGCCTTGTATCTTTTTTGACTGGATCGGGACATTTCCGCCTCCGGGCTTTCCTCGTCGGTAATTTCTAGGAAAGAAGCCACCTGTGTCTGCGACCTGTCGCCGTCTCACACTGTGCGCCGATCGTTAAGGGGCGGGGAAATCCTGGAAAAGTCCGTCATGGCCGGGCGACGAGGGCGGAGTTACACGCATGCGCAGGGTATAAAAAGGGGAAAGAAGTTATTAGGGATGCGCGGAGTAAGGACGACCGGAAGTGAACCAATGAAGTGAACTAAGGTAAGAAGGGAACTCGGGCCTGCAGTGGCCTATAATGGTTCATGATTGTAAAGGGCAATATTGTGATAAGTTGAGGAGAATCAATTCTGATCCTTTAACTTTTTTTTCTTTTGTTTTTTACTTGTTGTTCAAAAAAGATGCAGAAGCTACGAGAGCTGGAGGTGATGCTGATTTTTATAGAAAAATATAAGGAACAGCGCAACCTGTGGGAACTGAAACACCCAGCGTACCACAAGAGTGATGTACGTCGGGCAACTATTACCAAGTTAGCAGAGGATATGAAGCCATGGATCCCAGATGCAGACTACACTATGATCAATAATAAAATCAACAACCTGCGTAATTCCTATAAAAAAAATACAAGGAAGTGCGCCAGTCAAAGAGATTAGGAGCAGCAGCCAACGATGTAGTAAAGCCCAAGCTGTGGTACTACAGACATCTTCAATTTCTGGATGACCAGATCGAGGCCAGGGAATCTATTTCCAGCCTTCCCTCAACCCTTCCTTCCACCCTTCCCTCCAGCGTTCCTTCCACCCTTCCCTCCACCCCTGCAGAGGCGGAGGAGGAGCCTCCCGAGCTAGATGAGCCAGATCTTCACATCTTCAGCCCGGTATAGTATTTTTGATCATAATTATTGTCCACTAAGTAATATTGTGTTGAACTGTTTGGATTAGCCATAAATGATATCACCCCCCCCAAAAAAAAAAAAACAGGAAAGAGATCAAAATTGTGTGTGATAGATTCCCCAAATAATCCAATTTTTCATTTTCTTTTAAAAACAGGATCAGGCAAGCCAGGAGGAAGAGGGTCAGGAGCGTGGCAGGCAGGAGGAGGCAGGGCCAAGTGGGACTCAGCAGGTCCCCAGGCCTAGTGGCAGCACCGTCTCCCAAGTGGCTCCCCTCCACGTCAGACCGCCAAAACAACGGCGGATGACACAAGTGGAGGAGGAGTCACTAAAGATGATTCAGGAGGCTGCTGCCATTATGAGGGCCCCCCTCAACCCTACAGAGGGCTTTAGCACCTATCTTGCGGATAAATTGCTCAGAATGGAGGCGGGACAACGGGCCCTTTGTGAGCACCTCATATATATGGCCGTACACATGAGGGCGAGGGGGCTGCTGACTGAGGCCACCCATATCTCGCAGCAGGCCAATCCCTCTCCTCCTTCTCCTCCTTCTCCTGCCACATCACCACCCACAGTGGCCCAGCCTGCAAGGGTGCGTGGACGGGGCCGTGGAGAGAACGCTGCAGGGAGGTGTGGAAGGAAGGCTACAGGGAAGAGCAGGAGGTGATTCCCTGGCCTCGAGCTGCTCATCCAGAAATTGAAGGTTGATGGAGTACCACAGCTTGGGATGATGTATGTCTTTGGCTGCTGCTCCTGATTTCATGCTGTTGTTGATTTTATTATTGATCATAGTCAGGTCTGCATTTGGGATCTAATGACTTTATATTCTCTGCTAATTTCTGAATAGTTGCCCTTCGGTTTTTGTTTGTTTTTTGTCCGAAATAAAGGGAAATTTGATTTCAGCCAACATACATGCCTGATGTGTTTTTTTTGGAAGTAGCAATAAGATTTCATAAATACAATGTGTAATTAATAACAAGGGACACCAACCTCCATGAGTAAAAAATAAAAATAATATGTTGTTCTGAGAAATTGACACACCAAAAAATGCACAACAAATTTAAAGACAAAAACAAAAAAAAAGGTGTAATTTGTGAGGTCGGCCTTGAAGAATTAAACAAATTATTCCTAAGATCACAAGAAAGAAGAAAGACATAAGTTTGTCAGAACTCATGCGAAAGATCTGCTGCCAAAATGACATTTTAAACACCGTTCTAAAGCAACAAAACATGCGCTGCATTAAACGAAGCAATAACTTGCAGAATGACAAATGTGCTCTCTCCATTAGGAACGCTAGTTTTACCAGAACGAGCGCTCCCGTCTCCTAATTCAGTCTGAGCATGCGTGGGTATTTTAACCGATGGACTTGCCCATAGACGATCGGAAATTCCCATCGTTTTTTTATCCATCGGAAAAATTTAAAACAAGTTCTATTTTTTCCATCCGATGGAAAAAAGACCGATGAGTACCATACACGATCGGTTTGTCTGATGAAAACCATCCATCGGACGGTTTTCATCAGTTAAACCGATCGTGTGTACGGGGCTTAAGCCTTTTAAATTCAAAATTTCTCTTTCTTTTAAATGTGGTGTGTTATGGAATATATGTTAAAACATCTGTAGTACAATAGCTGAGCCTTGGGGTGCCTAAAATAAAATGATTTTTCTCCAATTCTCCAATGTCATCAACTGATATTATCCTATTTTAATTACCATAACATGTTGGGGAAAAAAAAAAAACATCAGATCAATAGGAAATTGCATCCCAATATGACTAGTATTGGTTTGAAATCAGGATACAGACAATCCCTGCAGATGGAGTCTCAATTTTGTGTTATTTTGCAGGACTCTTGCACATGTTACATAATCCTGTGACTCCATTTCTTTCTATTACACCAAGAAACTGCTTATGTGGCCTTTACAAAGGTAAGACTGGCATTTTCAACTTTAGAGATAGAGATTAGATAGGAGTGGGGTTCAGGTTTGGGACAGTGCAAAGTTTGCACCAAACCCTGCCTGTTTGTGGTTAGCAGATCAGGCTAACTATTTAATATTTTTGCCCTGTTCATCTGTTGAACCTCCCTCTGCTACTGCAGCAGGAAATTATTATTCATTTATTGGCATTTGGCAGTCACTAGCATTCTTTTTGCAAAGAGGCCAGTAGATACCCGAATCTTAGGAACCAATATCATTCGGTCTGCTGGCTTGATATTAATTGTAAACAAGATGGGTGGCATCCTGGGTGATGTGTTTGACCAAATATGGTCATGACCATAACTGGTCAAAGACATCTGTCAGTTCCCCGTCTTAGTTTACATGCAACTTTGGGTCTGGGAGCCGTCATTTGCAGTAAGCAATTATCTGGAGGGGACGTGTTGGTGGATAAGGGTATTTTTTGTTTTTGGCTGGTCATTGGGCAACAGCTGGATGACATGAATGATGATAGATTAATATCATGGGGCTTTTTTTTTTAAGAGTTCTATAGTCACAGTATATCTTTTTATTATATAACATCTTTATTGTAATAGCTACATAAACAATAGTTATTTCAGTCAATTCAATATGAGCTTACTTGAAAAATCTCCTTTTATGTTGTAAATGCTCAATGTCTGCTGGCTAACTTTTTCGTAACTTCCTGGATTCTGGATTCTTGGATTCCATGCATGCTTTGGAGCTTCTCCTCAGCTGTTTACCATACATTTCTAAGGACTACATACCCCATGGGACCTTGCTGCCTGTACATTCCTGTACTGACACCTCCTGAAACTCTTCCTCTTAGCACCTCTGTACGTCAGACGGCAGGCTCTGTGAATTCTGTGCCTACTCACAGGTCATGGTGACTATATGTCACAGAAATCAAAGAAGTAAACATGTGGGCAAAGTAGTACACAGCTCAAGGTAGTCACCTTTATGTTCCACCTCTGCTGCACATACACAGGGTGCTGGCCCTGCAAAAGACCTGTTTAATCACAGCTATGATTAAGCACCAAGAATGATGTGAAATGCGTTAGAGCATTGTATGCTTCACTATTCTCCCTCACTTGCTATATGGATTGTCGTTGTATGTTCTTTGAATCAAATAAAGGTGATTTTATTGGAGTGCGGCCATCCAGACATTTTTTCACATCAAGTAAACATGTGGGATTTATCACTAAATAAATGTACATACTTCAGGATCATTCAAATTAAAAATAGACTAAAAATAATTGAATTAGTATGTGGAAATTAAAATTAAAATTTTTTTTGACCTTGGATATCCTTTAATAAAGGACTTTTGTCATAATGTAATGTTTTTATTTACTATTTGATCTTTTTTTGTGAATTAGTAACCAGGGGTACTATGTAACCCTTACTACCCTTCTACTCAGCAGGCACTGACATGGTTGCTTTCTGATTTAGTATGTGTCCATATTCAGTCCCTGTTGGATTAGTAGTGTCACCACCCTTCCTTGTCCATGGGTGGGATGGGCCTCTAGTGGCGGATTCTGCCAAGATGGCTGTGGCCCACGGAGGGGAAGTGACGTGAGCGCTGGCCAGAAGTGGTGGCTGGAATGCATATCAGGCCCTGTTTCTGGTCCCAGTGTCTGGCGTGAGTTCTATACTGCGGAACTGCTGGACCCTCCCAGCTTCTATCAGTTCACAATACCCCAGAGGGAACCCTAGCAGCACCTGCATATAGATATATGTGAAACTAAGCACATTACACTATATCGTTCCCCCAAGACAAGACTTTCCTGTGATAGGTACGCACAAAGTTGACATTTTTTATGAATACTGTAACGGGTCCCCAAATATCAAGGGGATTAACGCCGTTTATGATGTTCCCTCTCCTAGACACACATCCACTCGCTACCAATATCCACAGCTAAACGACCCTTTCCTATAGGAGCCGACCCCTCTGGAAGAAGACGAGACGCACTCTGTCTCTTCTGTAGTAGGAATGACTTTATTAATGACAAACATTGTAACTTTATACACAATTCAAGGCACATGATTTAACATGAACAAGGGCCCAGCTCCACCCACACATCCCAAGACTCAACACCTCATCCTGACGTCTGCTAGGCTTCAAAAGATCCCAACACAATAGAATATACGATCTCCAATACCCATCTTTTCACAAAGGGTTGGCAGCCAGTCTGTCTGGCACTTTACAATACACACAAGGGCAGACTTAAATGAACAATAGAAATGCAAAACAACTTAATTCCTCACAGCAATGATACTTAACCCCCACATACAGTATACATCCAATCTATATACAATGTATATACAGCCTTGAATATGGCTATCATAGTCCATATTGGGATTTTCATTCACCCTGTGCCCCTAATAGGGACACAGGGTGATTGACACATAAGAGCCATTGGGGAAGCTGGCGCAAGGGTATTTCATACTTCCTAAGCGATTCTGAGTCCCCCGGGCCTTCCCGTTACATCTCTCCCCTTTCGGCAGGAGACTAACAGAGGGGGGAACCGCAGACGGGTTGACTCCGAAGTTAGTCCATAGGTCCCTTCTTCTAATGCCGGTATCCACACAGTACCCCAAATAAATTTCTCCAAACAGAGAATCGCTTACCCAGCCAACCTCTGCCTCTCTCAGAGAACACACCCGCCGCTGGGGAGAGGCCTGGACTGGCCCTTCTCCCTGGAGTCCTTTCTGCCGCTGGAGAGAAGACAGGGTGACTGGGCTCAGTCCGTCATGCTGTTGGGGATCTGGGTCGACTGCCCGGCATCCCTGTGGTATACAAGTGGAGACTGAAGTCCCATCCACTTGTGGTAGGTGAAAATCTCCCAGTGCTTGCAAAGCAAGGCTGACATCCTCCTGTCTCAGTGACACACCATTTTCTGGGGTTGTGTCAGTGAGGACTGAAGTCCCATCCAATACCACAGGAACTCCCTCTTCTGTTAGTTGGGAGCCGAGGCCCGTGGCGCTCGGCTCTGTTGCCAGCTCTTCTGCTGGGTTGCTGTGAGTGGAGACCGCAGTCCCATCCACCGATATCCGCTCAAGTGGCAGTTGTGTGCAGCGGCCAGTAGCATTCTGCCCTGCTGCCAGTGATTCAGCTGGGAGTAAAAGCTTTACTGCCTCAGCTTGTTGCTGGGGAGAGGGGCCAACTGCCCCGGCTCCCTGAAACTCCAAAGTGGTTTCTGGTGCTGGGCAGAGGTGGGTATCACTCTGCCCTGTTGCCAGCACTTCTGCTGGGGACTCCACACCATCTGCTCTGGTTAACTGTTGGGGGGGAGATGGCCTGCTTCTCCTCCCTGCATCTCTCGCAACCTCCTTCCGAATTCCTCTTCCAAGGCGGCTGGTTCTTTAGGCGTTGTCCCCGATTGCCGTATTTGCGCCATTCTCTGCTCATGTTGCCACTCATCCTGCCGCTCGATGTCTCTAATGGCTTCCCGTATGGCGGTCTCTGATGGGTTAGCACCATACAATGCCAACCGCTGTCGCACTCGTTGCTGAAACAAATCTTCAACTGACCGGGGTCCTGCATCACCCTCCTTCGGCTGCATCGCTGGCCAGTCACTGTGGTGGTTTGGAGTGTCCCAGGAACTGGAGGGAAAATCCCGCTGCTGCCAACCAATGTAACGGGTCCCCAAATATCAAGGGGATTAACGCCGTTTACGATGTTCCCTCTCCTAGACACACATCCACTCGCTACCAATATCCACAGCTAAACGACCCTTTCCTATAGGAGCCGACCCCTCTGGAAGAAGACGAGACGCACTCTGTCTCTTCTGTAGTAGGAATGACTTTATTAATGACAAACATTGTAACTTTATACACAATTCAAGGCACATGATTTAACATGAACAAGGGCCCAGCTCCACCCACACATCCCAAGACTCAACACCTCATCCTGACGTCTGCTAGGCTTCAAAAGATCCCAACACAATAGAATATACGATCTCCAATACCCATCTTTTCACAAAGGGTTGGCAGCCAGTCTGTCTGGCACTTTACAATACACACAAGGGCAGACTTAAATGAACAATAGAAATGCAAAACAACTTAATTCCTCACAGCAATGATACTTAACCCCCACATACAGTATACATCCAATCTATATACAATGTATATACAGCCTTGAATATGGCTATCATAGTCCATATTGGGATTTTCATTCACCCTGTGCCCCTAATAGGGACACAGGGTGATTGACACATAAGAGCCATTTGGGAAGCTGGCGCAAGGGTATTTCATACTTCCTAAGCGATTCTGAGTCCCCCGGGCCTTCCCGTTACAAATACTCTTGGTATAATTTGCTGACCTAGAGGTGCAGTGACCCACTGCTTAAATCATATGACTAATAATAGCATTACCTTTTATCTTACACATGTTCATCACTACCGTGGAGTTCATTAGTATGGCCTTGGGCTGCCGCACATATAGTATGTTTATTATTATCCTAATATTCCCTTTCCCTGCCCTCCTGCTTTCCATATTTTGGAAGGGGCCATGGCTCTCACGTCGTGGGCGTGTCTGTGAAGGTATAAGTATTATTGAATACACCATTTGTAGCTAGGCTCTGAAGAAGGTTTGTCCTTCAAAACATATCAGACAGCAAGGACTAGGCATTGGGGGCGCCTTTGCCTGGCTTGTTGTTCCAGGCGTCCTGGGAGAGATCAGCCACGTATGTGGCCCGATGAGCAATTTTAATATTAATGTTTGTGAGCGAAGCGATACCCCCAGCTAAGAGAGCCGCCGGTATGATGTTTCGGGCCAGTAACACACCGCTGTCAACCCCCAGCAATTGGCTCTACCCTCCCTTGGCACAACTAGTAGGGGATGATAGGATTGTGAGACCTGTAACTTTAGGTCACGCAATCCGGCAATAAAGGCACACAGTGATATTGTGGCACTACTGGCACTAACTGTCCCCTCAGCAAAGTAATCACACCAACAACTTGTCTGCTTAATCCTGGTACTTTTACTGAACGAAATGGTTAAGTGGATAAACTGTATACATTAGCATATGCAGAGCCCTGCAATAAAAGGTATTCAGCAAATAAACAGATATACAATTCTGTACACACACAACAAACAGACCCCGCTTGCAGCTCCCCTCCCTCGTGGGCAAGATGGCGCCCAGTGATGTCTAAACTTAGAAGTCAGGCCTGACTGTTCTATGTGTAAGTTCCGTGGAGATGGATCTTTGCTAGCAAATGGTGGTGCACTTTTGGAGACAAATTGTAATCCACAGGAATAGGTACTTGTAAACTTGAGGAATAAAGTAAAGTCACTAATGCTACTCAATGCACTGTCCCTCCGGTGTGCAGATGCAAACTCTAAATGGTGGGTCCCGAACAACAAACACTGGAACTAGAGATCCTGTACTAATCTCTAAGCAGGTGCTCTCTCACCCAACCAGACCAGTCCACGTCTGTATCTTCCGTAGCTGTGTCTCGGTACACAGGTTCCACGACACCCGGGTCTTCGGTTCTCCTGGAAATAGTAGATGGGTAGCAGGATGAGACGTCCCTCAGGCTCCTCAGTGGAAATGGAAGGCTCTTTGGAAGCACAAGGTCTAAACTTCAGGCCCTGTCAGGAACAACAGACTCAGCACAGAGTTACACTTGCTGGGCGGGCGATGTCCAAAGAGACCGAACTCTGGTTCGCCCTTCAGTTAAATAGCCCACCCCAGCAGTCCTTGCGCGGGGCAATGCACCCTGGGTATGGTAGTCTCTGGGTTCTTAAAGCAACATCCCGCTACATGAGTAAACATTTTAACAGTTTTATTCTTACAATAAATTCATGTTGGATAATACACTAGGCCAGTGTCCCCTGTTTTCTTTTATGTAACCCTTACTCATTGACATATAGGGATGGGGTCATACATATTTTGATCATCTCCCCCAACAGTCCCCCACACAACCACTGATCCAGGGTTGTGGGCCCTTGCCCTAATCAATACGGGGACAGGCTGCTTTGCCATGCAAAGTACTCTCACCATGCTGAAGGCCTGTGGCCTGGTATGGTTCAAGAGGGGGAATGCAATCTGTCCCCCTCCTTTCTTGGCCAGCTGTAGGCTGCAAGCCCCTATAATGGTCCGATTTTCATTTTTTGTATAGTCTTAACCTTAGAATACTAAACAGACCCTCATCAAGGATAACGTTCTGATATGTATGCTTACCCTTTTTGCTAACCTGTGTATGCTTACCTTTTTTGCTAACCTATTACTGGTTGTTATGATGCACCTACTACAAATGCTTACATAGACATGCTATACATCTGGAAAGTCTGAAAAGTAGGCTTCATTTTAATATATTGGCCAGGGATGAAAGCACAGCATGAAAGCCATTTTAGTAGGTTGAAGAAGGTGTAATTTTGAGAAGGAAACATGGCTTGGGGCTTTTCTTCCTACAAATTCACATTTAAGTATATACAGTATATACATATGGCACAGAAAAGAAAAGGATGAAATATTGTCCATGCTATATAAAAAACATTTTAACTGTTAAAGTAAGCCACATTTTAAGCTAGGCACAAAGCATCCAGCTGTTCAGGTCAAACTTATACAATAGCATCCCAATTTAGCACTGTAGCAACAAAATCAGATAAATAATTTATTTCATACTTGTTTGGGTAAACCATATCTACACTTATCTTGTAAAGGCCCGAAAAAAGGTATACTTTATATACATTTTTTATATACATTTTATAGTTTTTTTTTTAAAGAAAGCCCTCCTTTCACAAGGGAGTGGGTGGCTTATCTAAAAGCTCTCTTATTGGTCCTACTAAGTCTGCTATTATTGTTCAAAAGCCATGCAGCATATTATGGTTTTAAAGACATTATGCAGGGTGAATCTTCACATACAATTGCCGGGGCCATGAATCTTGAACCCTCAGCATTCGCCTCCAGCTCATGGTAGTGATGAATCTGAACCACATAAATGTTAATTACTCATGGAATTCCATTGAAATGTTTAACTTTTTTTTTTTTCACAATCAAAGTTTTATTGAAAGATGATTAATACAACATGTTAACAATGGTATTACATCGAAAAATTACGTACTCAACATACATGTTCCACTTCCCTCAATCAGGGAGGCAAAGTTTAAGGAATAAAGAGTACATACAATGTAGGTTAGGGTAGTACAATTGTCGAATTAATCCTTATTTGTAGAGGGGGGAAAAGAATGAAATAGAGGGGTTATAGGAGATCAGGTTTAGAGAAGGGAGAGAGTAAGAGGAGGGGGGGGGGGGGGATATGGGAGAAAAAAAAAAAAGGGAGGAGGGGGAGGGGGGGGGGAAGCTGTCGGAGTTAAAGACTTCAGAGAGGCAGGAAACGTAGGGACAATACAGGATATGAGTTCTCTATACAAATACATTGCCACAAATCAGTCTAGGGTACAATCTGTCACAGGCACAATATGTTTATGTCATTATGCAAGGGGGAAAAAGGAACTGCTACAGGGGAACAGGGTATCAACAGATAAAGTGCTAGAAATGTATTTCATCAGAGTTTGGAATTCAACAGAGTGTAGAAATAGATCCCAGGGCTGCCAAAGTGCGTGGAAGCTTTCAGTTGTTTCTTTTTTCATTGCTACCATTTCGTCCATTCTGTGTATGAACATTACCCTGTCCAACCAATCCTTGACCGTCGGTGTGTTAGCCGTTCTCCAATGCAACGGGATGAGTGTTTTAGCAGCAGTTAAGAGATGCCTTGTTAACGCTTTTTTGTATTTGCTAATTTTAAAGTGATTAATATGTAGAAGGCATGCGGCTGCGTTTAAATCGATTTTAGTTTCTGTAATGTGTTTTATCCAAAACTTTACTTGGGACCAATAGTCAAGGATAGGGGGACAACTCCACCAAATGTGCAAAAAGGAGCCAGGCTCTCTATTGCATCTCCAACATATGTCTGATATAGTATTCGACCATTTTTTGGATAATAACGGGGTAACATACCACTGGGTCAATATCTTATATGAAATTTCCTGGTATCTCGTGCTTAGAGAGCATTTATGGGCAAAAATGCAGGCCTTTTCCCATTGTGTATCGGTAAAAGTAATACCTAGTTCCGTTTCCCATTTTTTTTTATGTTTGTTACATGTGTCTGTTTGTGTGTGACCTAGCCAGGAGTATGCCAGGGACGTTGTTTTAGTAATCTGAGATCTTGAAAGACAGATAATCTCTAGCTGGGTCAGGGTCTTGCTGTATGCAGTTTTATGCTTGCTATTGATCAAAAAGTCTTTCAGCTGTATATAGGACCAGGGTTCGAGTGATGGTTCACCAAATTCGTTTCTTAGAACATCTGTTGATTTGACTCTGTCATCCGTCAAGCAATGGGTAACCAGCAATTTACTGGTGGTAGTGGGGGTTGGAAATCTCAGCTTGATTTCACCTGGTGGGAAATCTGGGTTGTCCGCAATCGGTGTCAATGGGCCAGGGATTGTGGCTAGTTTATAAGGTATAGCTATTTTGTACCAGACATCAAGTGTGGCTGCTACGAAGGGGTTAGGTATTTTCTTAGTGAATTTGGAGGAGGTTGACCAGGGGAAGTATAGGATGGGTTTCTTATTGTGATCTCGCTCTAGCCGTACCCAGTCTTTGTTAGTGTCGTGGCAATGCCAGTCTATCAGTCTTGTAATATGGGAGGCTATATAGTATTTCTTATAGTCAGGTAGACCAATGCCCCCCTTATTTTTTGGAAGTGTGAGGGATTTCAAACTAATTCTTGGTTTTTTCCCAGCCCAAAGGAAGTGTCTCTGGACTTTTTGTAGCTTCGAAAAGAAGGAGGGAGGTATCTTAATTGGTAAGGCATTAAAAAGGTAGAGCAATCTCGGGAGGATAGTCATTTTTAGAATAGACGCTCTACCGAACCAGGAAAAGAGCTTGGGAGTCCATTTTTGTAGGTCTACAGTGATAGAATGTAGTAAGGGAACAAAATTTGCCGAAAAGAGATTGTCAATAGATGGGGTCAGCTTGATTCCTAAATATTTAAGGGTATTCGATTCCCATTTAAATTTGTGGTTATTCTTGATTAGGTCATAAGTTTTGGGGTCTAGATTCAGATTGAGGGCTTCTGATTTTGACTGGTTAATTTTGAAATTTGAAACGAATCCAAAAATTTGAAAAATTTCTGTGAGGTTGGGGATAGATAAGTGTGGCTGCGTGATAAAGAAGAGAAGATCATCTGCATATGCAGCTACTTTGTATTCCTTCTTCAGTACAGTGAATCCTCTAATGTCATGTGAGTTATTTATAGTCCTAATCAGGGGTTCTAGTGATAGAATAAAGAGCAGGGGGGAGAGGGGGCATCCCTGGCGAGTGCCATTGTGTATTTTAATAGGGTCAGATAGAACATTATTAATTTTGATTTTGGCCTGAGGGTTGACGTAAAGGGTCCGAATCCAATTCAGCATGTGCTCTCCAAGACCTACATGAGAGCACGTGGCTAGCATATAGTCCCATGATATCCTATCGAAGGCCTTCTCCGCATCAGTAGACAGGAGAAGGCCCTCGATCTTCGTGCATTTTGCCTGATGAATAAGGTTAAGGGATTTGGTGATGTTATCTCTGGCTTCCCTGCCTGGCATAAAGCCGACCTGTTCAGGGCCAATTATTTGGGAGAGTAAAGGTTTCATTCTATTAGCCAGAATTTTTGCCAACAATTTAATGTCAACGTTCAATAATGAAATTGGTCTAAAATTAGAGCAATCAGAGTGGTCTTTGTCGGGTTTTGGTACAACTGCTATATGTGCGCTGAGTAGAGCATTAGAGTCATGTTTATTTTTGGATAGATGGTTGAATGCCTTGAGTAGTGGACTTGTCAGAAGCTGGGTAAAGGTCTTATAATACTGGGATGTAAATCCATCTGGGCCTGGGCTTTTCCCCGTTTTTAAATCTTTGATTGCTCCCTGTATCTCAACTGCTGTGATAGGGTCTTCCAGGGATGAGACGTCTTCTCTAAGAAGGGAAGGTAACTTGCTATTTATTAAGAAATCCCTGATCACTGCATCTCTGGGAGCCACAATGTGAGAAGGCTTGTGTTGAGTGGGTAGGTTATAGAGTTTGTCATAGAAATTATAGAATATTTTTGCAATATTTTCTGGTTCGTGTTCTAATATACCTTGTTTGTTGCGAATGGCGTGTATATGGTTCGCCGTCTTAACATCTTTCAGGGCTCTGGCCAGGAATTTTCCACTTTTGTCCCCGTGCTCGTAGAATATATTCTTTTTAAACAATAATATTTTTTGAGTATGTAGGTCTAATATACGTTTCAGGGACTGCCTATTGTGGTTAAGTTCAGCTTCTACCTTAAGGGACAATGATTTTTTATGTTGTAGTTCTAATCTGGCTATTGTGTTAGATAATTGAGTTATCTCCTTTTCTTTATCTCTTTTCTTCCTGGCTCCCCATTTCATCAGTTCACCTCTAATCACCGTTTTATGCGCTTCCCAGTTATTTAGGGGGTTGGTATCGGAGTCAAGGTTAATCTGAAAGTAAGTCTGAATTGAGGTATGGATGCTATCATGGACTGATTGGTCCGTCAATAGGGCCGCATTGAGTCGCCAGTTGAATGTTGCGCTTTTGGGTGGATTAAATTGCATTGTAATTGCAGTAGGGGCATGGTCAGATAGGGAGATGATACCTATCTCTGCTCTCATCAGGTTAGGTAAATCTCTTTGTGTGAGGAAAATTAAGTCGATTCTGGAGTATCTCTTATGAGGAACCGAAAAAAAGGAGTAATCTCTGTCAGTGGGGTGTGTCGATCTCCATGTATCCACTAATGACAGAGATTGCAATAAAGCCTTAATGCGTTTCAATATTCTGTAGGAGACATGTGAGTGTCCTGTGGATGTGTCATGAAGTGGTGAAAGCGGTACATTAAAATCTCCACCCAAGATTATGCAGCCCTCTGCAAACCACTTTAGTTCATTCATTATTTTACTGCAGAATGTGATATGAGATTTATTTGGGAAGTACACGTTAGCTAGTGTGACCGGAGTCCCTTCCCAGGTACCTTTTAATAAGATGTATCTGCCTTCGGTGTCTATCAGTTGGTGTTTGATTATGAATGGGGCGTTTTTGTTGATTAGTATTGAGACCCCTTTCGTCTTAGCAAGGGAATTTGTCGCATGGTGAGCCATAGTGTAGAGGTTGTCAGTTATTTTGGGAATGTTCTGTCCTTTAAAATGTGTTTCTTGTATAAATACGATTAAGGGTTTGACCTTTCTGAGTTCCCTGAGCAGTTTGGCTCGCTTTTCTGGGATATTAAGACCATTAGCATTATGTGATACTATTGTGGGCGAGGGCCCTAGGTAGGAGAAGGACATTTTGTATGTCTTTGGGTGTATAGTTGACAGCTTTCAGATAGGGAGTATGGGGTGTCAGGGAGAAGGGAAAATGGGGGAGAGAGGGTTTGTGGAAGAGGAAGAGTATAAGTCCCTAAACTATGAAACCGTCAAACCCAATAGGTGGGTCTGATTTAATAGTAACTAAGGTGAGTCCGGGCCTCAGTTATCCCAAAGAAGGAAAAGTGGGCCACGGGTTACCTGTGTCCCCAAAAAAAAAAAAAAGGGGGAGCACTTAGTATTTAAGGTAACCACTAACGACTCTCGGGGGGTGGTGGGAGGAGACTTCGCAGATGGAAGTAAGATCCCGTAAAAATTTGAGGTATGTGTAGACGGTGAGGTCTACGGGAGTGGGACGGTGTATGTGTATTAATTATTAAAGCATAGTTCTGAGCCTTGTAATTACGGGGTAGACCGTTACCCTAACATGTAACGTAAACCTGTAAGAGTATAAATTTAAAGAACAATTTGCGTCAACTCGTGCTAACCAAACAACATTTCAACAAAGTTATTTAACTGGGTTCCCAACAGGTCCCCATCGAGGACCCAGCTAGGCAACCTGGAGGCAGCAACCATTCTAATGGGGGGCCAACCACCACGTCGCCCCGCCACGTCCCCCCTGCACCTTTCAGTTAGGCACGTCAGGTTTCTCACATTTTCCTGTAAACAAAAAGGAACCTAGGATAATATGAACAACATACTACAAAATTTCTGTCACCTAGTGCCTTCTTAAAAATTCAGAAAAAAAAAAAAAAGGGGGGTGTGGAAGTCCACACAAGTAGTGTTCTCTTCATATATGCGGACAAAGTCCATCCTAAGGGATACATGTGTACTCACAGATCCCGTATATGGAGCGGTAAGTCCATTTCTGACCATGAAGAGAGGCTGGATGGCATGAGCCTGCTGGGTCGATGGTGGGGATGCTTTCCACAAGCCTGTGGTAAGTTTTCCACATATAATGGAGGGTGCATAGGGAGAAACTAAATTAGTGGGAAACAAAACAAAGAGAAATAAAAATAAAAGTCAGTAGCATTGCAGGAACCAATTATGTTGAGGAGTGGCAGAGATCTCTGTATTCCTTCCCATCTTTTATGTGAACATCGTGTGATGGGTGAGTGGGCCATATGACCTTCAAAGTCTTGCAAGTAGGAGGCATTCACATCTTGTTTTATCAGACTTTTCTAATTGGTCATGAGGCAAAAAGTTTCGTTCAAAATCATTTCTAGGAGAAGGTGATATCAGCTTCTTGGGAATATCTGTGTGAATGCTGACCTCTAGTGGCTGGTGTTAAGAACACAGTTTACATTCCCTTTCTTCCTCTTCTCCTTTTTTTTTCTTTTCTCTTTCTTTTCCTCTCTCCCTCCTTTTAAATGGCAGCTTGTATGTTTAGCAGGTGTGCGTTTATGCAGAGGTCTATTTAAGTAAGGGTAGCTTGATTAACAGAACACAACAGGTGGTAATCAAATAGTACAATATACGGGGCAGCTTTAACCGTATCTTGAAACTGAATTAAGTGCAGGAATATCTCTACCTGTCATCTCTTTGTCTGGAGCCCCTAGGAAATGGTGAGTGAAAACTGTTCTTATGGGAGCTTTTTCTGGACTGACCAGGACGAAATGTAGACTTATCCGGAGAAGGGCCATAAGATGTTGGTTGATTGTTGATCGGAGGAGGAAGCATGAATTCCGCATACCAGTCGGGAAGATCAATGGGAGTAATTTGTAAACTCTCACAAAATCCAGTTAGGTCTTCTGGGACTCTCAGTAGGTACTGTTTGCTATTATATGTAGCTTGGAGTGCAAAAGGAAATTTCCACCTGTATCTTATTTCCTTCTCTCTCAGCACCTCCAACAAAGGTCTCAGGGCTCTCCTATTCTTTAAAGTGATTGGTGATAAATCCTGGAATAAGTATATTTCTGTCTCATTAAAAATGATTTGGTCGCTCGCCCTGGCTTTCTGCAGGATTTCTTCCTTCAGGGTATAATTAGGAAGACAGCAAATCACATCTCTTGGGGGATTGTTGTCTGAAGCTCTGGGCTTAAGGGCTCTATGCGCTCTATCAAATTCAATAGGTGAGGCCTCGGGCCTATCCAGGAGGCCATTAAAGATAGAAGTGAGAGCCGGCTTAATTTGATCAGGCAGGGTAGTTTCTGGTATGCCCTGTACTCTAATGTTTTGCCTACGGCTTCTATTGTCGAGGTCTTCTAAATGCCTATTGGTGGCTATTAGGTGTTGGGAATGAGACACGGCGATATCATCCAGTCTGGTAAGGGCCCTGTCCCTTCTCCTCCCTGATTTCTCTGCAACCGCCATTTGCTCTGAGAGCCTAAGCAGTTCATTTTTTATGTCAGAGATGGCGACTGAGAATTCTTAATGTCAGCAGCGATTTCTGTCATAGAAGCGTAGGTCAGAGGGCAATCACCCTGTACAGTACCTCCCATGGAGTCTTCCGATGCAGGTAGAGAAACCTCATCATCATCCATGTCGTCTCCTCCGTTCTTCCTCGCTGCCGACGCCATCTTTGATTTTCGTCCGCTGCCTGTGTAGCGATATTTACTTAGATTTGCCGATGAAAGTTTGTTTTTCGGCATTCCCATCG
This sequence comes from Rana muscosa, assembly GCA_029206835.1. Classification (NCBI taxonomy): domain Eukaryota; kingdom Metazoa; phylum Chordata; class Amphibia; order Anura; family Ranidae; genus Rana; species Rana muscosa. Next base: position 211,608,663 of record CM055120.1, on the reverse strand, counting down.
AGCGCAGGAGTCTTCTAGGTGTCCCCCTCGTGCAATATGTGCTCATAATCTTCCTGTCAGAGGCCGTTTTAGCATCCGTCCCGAGCCGCAAACCAGGAGCTCTCTCAAGCAGCGTCCATCTACGCCGCGCTCCAAGCCACGCCCCCAACTTTTACCTACATAGCTCTTTATAGTCTTGTTACTCTATGGATGTCAGGGAATCTAGTAGACCAGACCGTGTAACTACACAGAGGAGAGCAAAAACGCATGTAAGTGAAATAAAAGGTGTTTATTTACAAGGTGACAAACAAGTGAAAACAACCAGTGCACAACCAACAACGAATAGTATATACAAATCAAGGGGAGATACAGTAATTGTAAACAAAGCCAGGCCGAGATCATACACCAGGGGATTTCAGCAGATGGGTGAGGACGGGAACACAACAGGGCAGGGAGAGGATGGATGGACAGGCTGCGGGGCAGGAATCCAAGGTCAACAGGTAATAGAAGGGGCAGGTCCAGGATGGGCTCAGGATAGGATCAGGTCGGGTCAGATGCAGGCTCAGGGTCAGATGCAGGCTCAGGGTCAGACTCAGGGTCAGATGCAGGCTCAGGAGAGAGAGAGATACCAAGGCGAGCATGTAAGGGCTCGCCAGGTATTTATAGGACTGCAGTGATTGTCCTCATGTGACAGCTGAGCGGAGGAAGTGCTGCCTGCCCCACACTGCCGGAATACACCCGCTGGTGGATGCCGGTACTAAGGCCCATGGATCAGGCATTACCACCAGCAGGTGAGATCCTGTCTGGTGGACACTAGTACTGCAATCCATAGGACCAACAGCGCCACCAGCGGGTGAAGCCTTTCCTGACAGTACCCCCCCTAAAGGAGCGGCCTCCGGACAATCCAACCAGTCTTAATTGTTCATCGTCTATGGTATCGAGTCGCACAAAGAATGAGCGTACTTCAGGCTGGTCATCAGGCACTTTAAGCTGGACAACAGGCACATTGAAGCGGACAGCAGGCACATACGGGCAGACAGCGGGCACATCTGAGCAGACAGTGGGCACATCCGGGCAGACAGCGGGCACAGGCAGCAGGCTCCGGGTCATTGAGCTGGGCAGAAGGCTCCGGGTCATCGAGCTGGGCAGCAGGCTCTGGGTCATCGAGCTGGGCAGCAGGTTCCGGGCACATCGAGCTGGGCAGCAGGTACGGGCACGTCAAGCTGGGCAGCAGGTACAGGCACGTCAAGCTGGGCAGCAGGTACGGGCACGTCAAGCTGGGCAGCAGATGCGGGCACGTCAGGCTGGGCAGCAGGTACGGGCACGTCAGGCTGGGCAGCAGACAGGGGCACATCAGGCTGGGCAGCAGACAGGGGCACGTCAGGCTGGGCAGCAGACAGGGGCACGTCAGGCTGGACAGCAGACAGAAGCTCATCAGGCTGGGCAGCAGACAGAAGCTCATCAGGTTGGGCAGCAGGCAGAAGCTCATCAGGCTGGGCAGCAGGCAGAAGCTCATCAGGCTGGGCAGAAGACAGAAGCTCATCAGGCTGGGCAGCAGGCAGAAGCTCATCAGGCTGGGCAGAAGACAGAAGCTCATCAGGCTGGGCAGCAGACAGGAACACATCAGACTGGGCAGCACAACTTCAGGCCGGGAAACGGGCACCACAACTTCAGGCCGGGAAATGGGCGCCACAACCTCAGGCCGGGAAACGAGCGCCACAACCTCAGGCCGGGATAAGGGCACCACAACCTCAGGCCGGGATGCTGGCTCTGGCTCTTCAGGCTGGAACGCTGGCACTGGCACCTCGGGCTGGAACACTGGCACCTCGGGCTGGAACACTGGCATTTCGGGCTGGAACACTGGCACATCGGGCTGGAACACTGGCACATCGGCCTGGGAATCAGGAACCAAGACATCAAGCTGGAAGGCAGGCACCGGGACGTCAGACTGGGTAAAAGGCACTGGGACGTCAGACTGGGTAGCAGGCATAGAGTTGGCAGATTTAGATTTAGGCATTACCACCAGCAGGTGAGATCTTTTATCAAAGATACTGGCTGCAAGAGGACACCTGCTGGTGGACACTAGTACTGCAATCCATAGGACCAACAGCGCCACCAGCGGGTGAAGCCTTTCCTGACAATGGATTTCCTAACTAAAAATCTGAAATAATTTCAATCGCAGCTCCACTCCACACATGACCTTCTTTCCTGCACTCTAATTACTACTTCAGCCTCCATGATTTCTCACAGTCCTCTCACCTTCTTTAGAATTCACTCTTGCATGCTGTGCAGCACTCTCCAAATCTGGATTCAAGTTCACCTTTTTAATCAAGCATACGGTATGAGATAAATTATTATTTTCATTGGCGTGATGTCACCTTATATAAGTTTACTAATTTTCTTTACCTCTAGTTGCTATCCCTTATAGTTCTAGAATGTGGAGAACATAGCTCAAATTGTGCTCCCTTTGAAGAATTTGTATATTGAACTTAAGCACATTTAAAAAAATAAAACTATTTCATCATGTACATAACTATAATGTATTGTGTAATGTTGACAACATAACTGGTCTGTATGCTTGCTCACATTCTTTGTAGCTATTAGAAGGCAAAAAAACTGACCTCGGAATGTCTGTACTATTCCAATGCTTAAAACGACATCAGCCCCACCAAAATGCTGCACCTAGGTATGCAAAAAGCAAAAATATTGAAAGTCAATAAAACATGCAAAAAATTATATTTTATGCTATCCCATAAATCCAAAAAAATTATGTTTAGAATACTTAGATTATATTTGAAATGGTGCTGATACTGAGCAGAGATAAAGGCTTAAGCCTTGTAATGCATCTCATTGTTTTAGACAATTTAATTAGCTTGCAGCCCTGCATTCATTAAAGTTGCATTTGGTGCTATTAAATGTATATTTAATTACATGATTTGGAATAGTAAGCAAAATCTGAATACCACTTTGTCAGCTGGATTAAACACCCTTCCAACTATAATATTCCTTTCTGTGTACAAATTCATGATGCCATTGAGCAGTGGTTTAATCTAACACCGAACATTTATGGCTTTCTATCTTCTTAGTCTTCTCTTGCAGGTAATGTAGGGAAAGAAAGTCAAATGATTAACTGACTTAAAAAGGGTCAGATTGCATCAATTCCATTTTAAGCCAATTAGAGCCTTGAGTAAAAATAGTGATTGAATTAAGAAAATGATGGTGTCAGTTTAGAGTTTCCATAAATAGTGCTAATTGAACATACAGAACATCATAACTTAATTATGGCTGCCATACCAACAGACCATTAGGTGCCTTTGGAAATGTAGCATTTAAAGACTATTCATAAGATTATTATTTTTTTATTGATGCCCAACTTGTGTGAAAGTCAAATTAATTTGTAAACATTTACTACAATGCTTCCTAAAATAACAATAATAATGCATATTGCCTTGTATGTTTCATGTGCTGTGTGATTTTTTATTTATATTATTAAATTATTCTTTGATAATGTGGCAAAAATAGACAATGGTTATGCAAGTCTTGTCAATATCTATAAAGTTTGAAGGGCTAGCCAACCCACATTTTTTTTTCTTTTTTTTTAGATGCCGAAGAGTTGAACCATCCAACTCCTTTATGTATCTTGGGGACATTATTGAGTTCTCTGTGCTTGGGATCCTGGGCCTGTATATCACTTGCAGCCATTGTGAGCTGATCCCACTCAAAATTGATGAAAGAGAAATTTTTCTGATGGATTTCAGACTCAGCCCACCAGTAAACACTAAGGCCTCGTACACACGACCGATTTTCTCGTCGTAAACAGTCAAGAAAAGTGCCGCGAGAGTTTTTTTGTCTAGAAAAACGTTCGTGTGTATGGTTTTACGACGAGAAACTTGACGAGAATCTCGACAAGAAAATAGAGAACCTGCTCTCTATTTTCTCGTCAGGAGTCCAGATTTCCTCGTCGTGTTTCTCGTCGGCCTGTTTTGTGACGAGAAAATGGTTCGTGTGTATGCTTTTACGACTCTTCCAAAAGCGCGCATGCTCACAAGCAACTATGAGACGGGAGCGCATCTTCTGGTAAAACAAGCCTTCGTAAAGGAGATAGCACATTCGTCACGCTAAAACGAACTGAAAGCACGAAGACTGAAAAGTGCGAATCGTCTCTTCCCAAACTTTTACTTCACACACGGTAACACGAGATCAGCAAAAGCAGCCCAAGGGGTGGCGCCAAGAAAAAAGATCTTCCCCTTTATAGTGCCGTCGTACGTGCTGGACGTGAGCGCAGAGAACCACGAGGAAATTGGGAAATGACAGTGTGTACGCATAGAAAGCTTGACGAGAAAATCGACAAGCTTAACAAGAATCTCGTCGAAAAAAACGACGTGTTTTTTACGACGAGAAAATCGGTCGTGTGTACGAGGCCTGATACGTAAAACACACTTATAGGTGGACTGACTATTTTATGCTACTAATCTTGATCCAGAAGAAAAAACACTAGTTATTTGCCAGCTACTGTATATATCTTCTCAATAAACCAGAACACTTTTTACCACATTAATTTTAGTGATTTAGTTATATTAAGTGATTTATTTTATTCATATTCATTCATTTAATTACTCACTTTATCGGTAAGTTTTAATAACGTTTCCATACCCTAATCAGATTCCCTGTGACAACTGCACCCCCAAAATTTCAATGGGTGTCACAGGGACAAAAAACCTCCCCAAATGGGGTTATAGAGAGTAAAAGACCTGGCAAAAATTGTAACTATTCTTCCCTCTATCCAAAGCATATTGGCTGGTGTTACGTTTTAGACTGAGATTGTGTGGTGGACATTTCTGTCTGGTCTGAGCAATATCTACTTGTGTATTACATGAATTTAATAGAAATCTTGGTTACATATAGTTCTGTGTGTTACTGCAAGTTTAACGCTGTATATTATATTGTGTTACTGCAAGTTTAATGCCATATATTTCATTGCGTTACTGCAAGTTTAATGCCATATAGTTCTGTGCATTACTGCACATTTGACATAGTATATTGCAGTATATTATAGTGTATCCGTGGAGTGTGTCTCTGTAGTGAATACTCAAATTAAACTGCACCAAACACCACTTCCCATTGATTAAAGTGCATCCACATCCACATTTACACACCTTTATTACATTTTGTTAATAAGCACTCCCCCATCATGTCTGGGAGGACAGCAAGGAGAGGCAGACTTTCCCATGGCACTGTAAGAAGGCCAGCAGTGTTTGTGCTCACAGGCAAAGAGGGACGTGGTCAGTCCTCAGGCAGGGCATCATTTCCCTGTTTAGTTATGTTGCCCGTGCTATTCAGCCACAAAATGCAGAGGTGGTGGACTGGCTTACTAAACTGTCCTCATCCTCCTAATCCTCCTTCACCCAAGCATAGACTAGTGCACTGCCCCCTGCATCTGCCAGAATGGCTAAACCTGCCTCCTTGTCCATAGCCCCAGAATCAGGCATGGAGGAGTCAGCAGAGTTATTTGAACAGTGTCAGCCACTTGCTGCTTAACGATGCACAGCCATTACTAGATTCAGGTATTAGTTCTGAGATTGAGGAAGGCAGGCACATGATCCTATGGAGAGGGGAGAACACTGGTACACAAATTGGCATTCATGTTCCCCCAGCCACAGCGTATTGCCAAATTGTCTCCAGTGGTAATGAGGATGGAGGGGAGATGATGATGATGATGCGGTCACGGACTCAACTAGGGTGCCAGATAGAGAAGAGGAGGAAAGTGAGGGTGAGGCACAACCCCAACGAGGCAGCCATCATGGAGGAGTAGAGAGCAGCCACCCTATTCCATCACATTGTGGAGCTGTTATCTCCAGGCCCACTTCCCACAGCTCAGCTGTCTGGGCCTTTTTTTTTTAGTAGATGTGCAGCTGATCGCACTGTTGCTATTTGCAAACTTTGTCTCAAGCACATCAAGCTTGGCAAAAACACCAACCATTTTGGTACCACATGCTTGACAAGGCTTTTATCCTCACACCACTCAGCCTGTTGGCAAGACCACCTAAAATCCACAAAAAAAGGGGCACAAATCTGTCCCTCCTCCTTACTCACCTCAGTCTGTGCCTGCTATACCTCATGACCTCTCAGCAGCCTCCACTGACAGGGATGATGGTATAGCGCAGGGTGTCCCAGGTCCTTACAGCACATCTGCCAGAAGCACACCACCAGCTGTAGACTATAGCAGGCAAATTTATCTGCCCCATCTGCTGCAGTGAAAAAAAATACAGTCCCTGCCACCCACATGCTCAGCATCTAAATGAAAGCTTGCCAAAGCTGCTGGGTCTACAACTTCTGCCTTTCCGCCTGATGGATTCTGCCCCCTTCCGTGAATTTGCAGAATGTGCTGTACCACAATGGCAGGTTCCCAGTCGCTATTTCTTTTCACGTAAAAAGACCATTCCAGCTATCTACCATCACGTGGAAGGCAATGTTGTGGCATTGTTGGGCAAGGCAGTCAGCTGCAAAGTCCACGTTATATATTTCGTTCACAGCACATTGGGTAACTCTGCTTGCAACTCGGAAGGATGCAGGACAGGGTTCAGTGCTGCAGCTTGTTTTGCCCCCACGTTTCCATACAGCTGGTAATGATGCAAGATTTGTCAGCTCTACCCCCTCCTCCTCCTCCATACCCTCCTCTGCTGAATTGTTCTATGAACCTCAAGTACCCCCTAAGCATTCAAAGGACTATTGAATGTGCCAGGCAAAAAGGTGCCATGCAGTGCTTCAGCTGGTGTTTCTAGGGGACAGGAACCACACCGGAGTGGAGATTCTTGCAGCTCTGCAGGAACAGGCCCAGAGGTGGTTCACGCCACGCCAGCTGGAGCCAGGAATGGTGGTGTGTGATAATGGCACAAACTTCCTGTCCACCCTTAGACAGGGAAAGTTGCCTGGCACATGTCCTCAATTCGGTGGTGCATAATTTCCTAAATAGGTACCCAGAGTTGGAAGATCTACTAAAGCAGGCCAGAAGAGTCTGTAGCCATTTTAGGCGATCATACACAGCCAGTGCTCGATTGGCTGAAATTCAGTGGGAATTAGGGTGATAAACAAGGGGGATGTGGAAACCGCCGACCTGGAACCTCTGAGGACAGAGTATATTTGCCATCACCTTTATGAATAGATCAGTCCAACAGGAAAAGTTATACTTTGAGTGCTATTATAAATGATCCTTCAAGCACTATTGTGTGATGGATACTGAGGTATTATAACAATTTATAATTGACACTGTATGGATTCATAACCCTGTGGGACATAGGACATTTACTCAACAAGGGGCTTCCTCTTTTTCAACCTCTTAATTTCCCACTCTCTGTGTGAGATATAGTGCACTAACAAATTAAGGGGTAAGCATTAACTTTTATATAAATAAATCCTCAGGGAAAAATCTTTTCCAGATAAACTATTTAATTTCATCTCCTTGGAAGTAACATGTGAAGTTCAGTAGTGTGCTATGTACAGAGTGCAGGCTTCAGTGGTACGTTACACACAGAGTGCAGGCTTCAGCAGTGCATAGAGTACAGCATTCAGAAGTGTGGTATGTACAGAATGCAAGGTTCGACATTGCACTATGTACAGGGTGCAGGGTTCAGGAGTGCATGGGTGAAAGGTTCAGGAGTGTGCTATGTACCAAATGCAGGGTTCAGGGGTTTGCTACGTACAGAATTCAGAGTTCAGGGGTGTGCTACATACAGAGTGCAGAGTTTACGAATGTGCTATGTAGAGAGTGCAGGGTTCAGGAGTGCTCTTCATACAGAATACAGGATTCAGGTGTTTGATATGTACAGGGTGCAGAGTTCAGGAGTGCACTACATATAGAGTGCAGAGTTTACTAGTGTGCTATGTACAGAGTGAAGGGTTCAGAAGTGCTTTGCACACAGGGTTCGGAAGTGTAATATGTACAGGGTGCAGGGGTGTTCAGGAGTGTTCTGAAGGGTTCGGGTGTGCTATGTACAGAGTGCAGAGTTCAGTAGTGTGCTACAGTATGTACGGAGTGGAAGGTGGAGGAGTGTGGTGCAGAGGGGACAGTAAAGTGCATGATGGCAGGTAGTATAAGCAGAGAGAAAATAGTATGCAGATACGTAGTGTGAATGAGCCCTAATTCAATGCTTCATCAGTGCAGCAGCCACTGGACAGTGGCATGCATAGAGGCAGGAGCTGGTGCTAGCTGTAAACACACAGCACCAATGCTTACCACACTCATCCCCCTTCGGCACCTCCTTGCTACCTTAAAGTAATACTAAAGGTTTGAGTATTTAAAAAAAAACAAAAAACAAACATGTCATACTTACCTCCACTGTGTAGTTCGTTTTGCACAGAGTAGCCCCGAACATCTTCTTCTGGGGTCCCTCTGCGGCTCCTCCCTGCATCAGATAATCCCCCTAGGAGAAGCGATCTCCCGGGGGGTTACCTTGCGGGCATGGTCCTGAGTCCAGCATTTGCGCCCATAGACACGAATGTCGGACTCGGCCCTGCCCCCCGGCGGCCATGTCATTGGATTTGATTGCTAGCAGCAGGAGCCAATGGCTGCACTGCTATCAAGCTATCCAATAAAAAGCCGAGAACCCCGGGCAGAGGGACGGCGCGTCCCCGGTGTGGGACATTCCAGGGCTCAGGTAAGTAAAATGGGGGGGCTGGGGGGGCAGTCACTGGCAGGTGTTTTTTCACCCTAATGCATAGGATACATTAAGGTGAAAAAACACGAGCCTGTACAACCCCTTTAACACCTTGCCTTCCTAACATCCTGCCAGCTCACCTCCCCATACACATCCTTTGGAACAAACTACTGGAGGTTGCATCCCACCTGGCAGGTTGGCAGGCTCTAAGGCTGGGCAGTGAGCTCCTATCCTAGACACACATGCCTGCAGAAGCTGGAAGTAGATAAAGGAAATTGAATACTCCTTTACCCCTTGATGATGTTCTTTTGAACGAAATGCATCAGTAGGAATTACAGCGGTGACATCATCACGCCTGCCGTGGTGATGCATGTGTTTTATTATACTATGCGGTTTACTCCTGCCTTCTTGTAAGTAGTTTTAACCTTTATTAAAAGCTTGAACCCTGTATTACTAAACTATGAGTTCCTCCTTTGTTTTCCCTTCTCACTGAGCGTATTGTGGATCATCTTGGCTGTATAGTAATCCATCCTTGAATCCCAACTTTTTACATCCATTCCATGGAGATACTATGATAAAGCGCAGCCAGACCTCCATCTTGGGGTCATATTATCTGGTAAGCGGCTTGTGAGTGGGGTGTGCACTTCTGGGTATGAATAATAATCTTTACTTACATTGGAGCATGAGCTCCTATTAACACTTTTTTTAACAGATAATAGTTTATTCAAATGATGCACAAATGCAATGCAGGTTTACAAAGATATACAGAGAAAAGTTAAAAACATATAACCAACACTAAACTGCACAAATCACATTTATCCCAAAGCTAACAAAGTTTCTTTCGGATTCAGTCCTAGAGAGGAGGTGTCCATACCTGCCAGAAGCCTCTCACCACAAAGGGGGGGGGGAGAAATAAGTAAGGGGGAATGTGGATGGGGGAAAGAATGGAGGGAACATGCGAGATCAGGAAGCTGGGCAGTCAGGGTTAAGACATGGGGGGGGGGAGGGGTGGGAGAGCACAGTAACAAGGAATAGTCATTCTACAATTCCACAGGACCATGAGCATCAATCCAGTGGACCATACTTTGTCAAATTTCTGGGGACAATTTCTACTTACATAGGTTAATTGTTACAGTGGCAAAACCGCAGAAACCCAGGTAACCCACGTGGGCTGAGTAGGCTGTTTCCATCTAAGAAGGATCTCCCTCCATGCATAATAAAGGGCTTAGAACAAAAGTAACTTTATATGCCTAGAGGCCACAACATCATCCATGATACCCAGAAGCAGCATACTCGGATCAGGCTGGAGAGACCAATCTCCCAGGTCATTCAGTGCCTCCAGGACTAATTCCCAGTAAGGGCGGATATCCAGGCACTGCCATACCATATGGTAAAAGGTTCCAGTAGAGGAGAGAAAACGGGTGCAGGTAGGACTAGCCTGTGGGTAGATGACTGCTAATCTTTGAGGGATATAGTAAACTCTGTGGAGGAATTTCAACCGAATAAAGCGGTCTTTGGCTAAAATTATAGTGGTAAAATAAGAGCCTGTACACTCCTCCCAGTCCTCTCCAGAGAGTTACGGAATATCAGTTAGCCATTTATTAAACATTTTGACAGAGGTACAGGCATAGGATATCGAGAACCTAAAAGTAAAGGGAAGATAGAGAATCCCATGAATAAGTCCAAGTGACGAAACATCGGGTGCATGACTGCATTATCATTGACACTATCGTGACACGCTGAGGCTAAGAACGCTACATGGCTGCTGTGACCCAGAGCTCAGGAGGGGGTGAGAGATCTACACAGAGTGTACACCTTGGGTCCGCCGTGACCACAAATCACTGCAGTGCCATCTTACACTTTTTTCTGCTTGCTGTGATTGATTTAAGGCTGGTTTTATTTTCATATCATGTGAGTGCAATATTTGAAGTGTGGTTGTGTATTTTAATAAATTTGGTCGTTACTATTTTACGCTATTGGAGCACCTTTTCATTTTTACATGTATGGAATATCCTGTGTTGATGCGCAAGCTTTCAATTGATGGTCATTCCCCCTCTAGTGGTTAACTAGCAAGCCTTTGAGCCGAACACGAGAGTGGGAGGCATATACAGCTGGTGAGTACATTTTCAAAGGGGAGCTGATACGTGCACGGTGTGGTGGAAGATATTCTCTATTGAGAAGACTACATCTCTCTTTTTGGAACATTTCTTTCTTCTTTGGAACATTATTTCACTTTATGGACTATTGTTTTTGAATTTTATCACATGTCATGTGGGGCACAATTTGATTATCACAGTGTCACTAGTGAATGCTATTATATTAGTTTAGTGATTTTCGTTTATTAGCGCTACATTTTTTCCTATTTTTCACTTGTGTGTTTTTAGGTTTAAATTCTGTTTTCAAGATAGAGGTTTATCAAGAATTCTAGATGTCATCAGGCGCTCTATAGAGTCTGGTTCCAGAGTGACCGGCTCCTGGAGTTGAGTACGAAGAGCATGCCTCAGTTGATAATAATGGAAAGACATAGATTGGGGCAGAGAGAACCTCTCTCTTAAGTCAACAAAGGAAGAAATTCTCCCAGTTGTGATGACACGCCTCAAGGCCACAACTCCCCTAGCCACCCACAATGAGCTAAATGTTGTAGTTGTGGGTTGCTCCAAAGAGGCACATGAGGTGAGTAGGTAGAGTCTTTACCATAGATACCCCTACTGGAGCTAGCAGGAGGGTATGCCAGGCTTAGCATTTATGGGAAAATTGTGAAACTAGCAGGTTATCATCAAAATATGTATCCAACTTAGCCCATACTTTGACATTCAAGTAGGGGAACTCCTCCACCCATTGTAATAGTGTGTGTGTCACTCCGCCAGGTCCCGGGGACTGAGAGAGTACAGGACAGATTTTCCCCAATTGATACGAACCCAGCATAATAACCAAATCTATCTATGATACCTAATGCAGAGCGCAGAGACAGATCCGCATCTCGTAGGTACAACAGTGCGTCGTCTGCATAGAGTGAAAGTTTCTCCTGCAAGGGACCTACCATAATTCCCTTTACTTTGGTGTCTTGACAGAGAAGAATCGCCAGGGGCTCGATGGCCAGGGCGAACAGCTCAGAGAAATTGAGCATCCCTCCCTTGTTCCCCTAGATTGAGGAAAGAGAGGGGAGAGAACCCCATTTACCCGAACCCTAGCCACAGGGATCAGGTACAATAGTTTCAACCAGCCAATAAATTTGGGCCCAAACCCGAAGCATTAAAGTACTTTCCAAAGGAATTTCCATTCGACTGAGTCAAATGTTTTTTCCACGTCTAGGAAATCAACGACTCCTGGGGAAGCCTCAGTGGAAATGGCAATATGCGTAAATAACCGTCTGATGTTTATGTCGGTACCCCTGCCCGGCATAAAGCCAGATTAATCCGGGTGTACTAGGACGGTAATGACCGTATTGAGTCTGCGGGCCGATATTTTTGTGAACAGCTTAGCGTCCACATTTAATAAAGAGATAGGATGATAAGAGGCACAGTACTCCAGATCTTTACTTGGTTTGGGTACTACCACTATCTCTGCCTCAGACATAGTTAAAGGGAGTGTACCTTCTCTTAGCGAGTTTACCAGCATGGCCTGGAGTCGGGTTGCTAGATCCTCCGCACAAGCCTTGTAGAACTCCACGGGAAAGCCATCAGGTCCTGGGGTTTTCCCAGCCTGTAAGGAAGAAATAGCCATTTGAACTTCTTTCAGGGTTATAGAGGAGTCCAGTTTATCCCTATATTTATTTGTCAATACTGGGAAATCAACCTCAGCTAAGTAAGTGGATAAGTCGGTAGAGATGTAATTCACCTTTGAAGTGTACAGTCCCGCATAATAGGTAGCAAAGCAGTTCTCTGTAAAAAGCTCCCCATTGGGCAATTTTATCCTAGGGACACTCATGGCTGGAGATTGTTCCCGGGCAAGCCTTGCCAAAATTTTACCTGTGCGCTCTCCCTGTCCAAATATACTCTGCAACAGGGAGGTATGTAGCAGGAGAACACGGCCAGTCACCTCCTGTAATTTACTATAGTCCTGCAGGTCCTTAGCCAAAATATATATTTTTTCCAATCTAGCAGTTTCCTCCTCTACCTTATCCAGGTTCACCTTCAGTCTACGTCGGACCTGGCCAATTATAGATTGATACTGTCCTCTACTGAAAGCCTTAAAGGCATCCCATACAGTGGCTTCTGCAACGCTCCCAGGGTTGACACTCCAGTACTCAAGCATCTGCAAACGAAAGGCAGCAGCCACCTCTGGATCATCAATCCAGAACCTAGAAAGCCTCCAGAGCCTGTCTCGCATGCCCTTAGAAAGGAAGATCTGTAAGAGCACCAGAGCATGATCTGAGATCCCTCTTGGTAGAATTATAACAGCTTGAACCTTGGAGAGTAGAGTAGAGGGCTCCCTACATAGGCCAGGTCTATACGAGAAAATGTTTTGGAAGGGGCAAAATGGCAAGTGTATTCCCTGGAGGTGGGGTTCTTCCACCTTTAGACATCCACAAGACCATAAAGCTCTGCCTAATCCACCAGATCCAAGCGGGGACCTCCACCTGATGATAGCCTATCCACCGAAGGATCTGGGGGCATATTAATGTCTCCCATAATAAGCACATTATCGGTATCATAGGTGGCTACCAGGGAAGCTATCTTATGAAGCAGTTTTAATGAGGACGGAGGAGGAATGTATAAACCAACCACCACCAAATCCAGTCCATCAAGCACTCCATGCAGTTTAATGTACCGTCCATCCAGGTCCATTTCTAGGTACATTAACTGGAAGGGCAGTGACTTCTTAACTAAGATACTTACACCTCTGGCAAAAGTAGAGAAAGTAGAGTGGTAATGAAATCCCACCCAGGGCTTTTTAAGGCTAAGCGTTTTGCTGCCAACCAAATGTGTTTCTTGGAAGATACACAAGTGTGGATTGTGATCCTTCAGAAATCGAAAAACCATGGATCTTTTCACTGGGGAGTTCAACCCTCTGGTGTTCCATGAGACTATATTAAAATTAGCCATTTAAACAAAGAGAGGTAAGATGAACCTCATAGACAATATACCTTTTTACCCAAATGGGGCCCCCACAAATAGTCAGTGTCAGCACCAAGTATATCTCAACATATGGCATTTGCATTAAAAAACATATTAATAAAATTTAAAAAAAAAACGAAATCCCCAAACCGTCCCCCCCAACTTGCCAGCCCCCCTAAAACTGAGGGTGGCCCAGTACCCCAAATCAGTCATGGCGAAACTTCACCCCATGGGGCAATATGCACAAGAGGCAGTAGGTCAGTAACCAAAGTAAGGTTAAGCAGGCGTTTCTAAACGGTCTCAACCGGCATATTAAAGTGAGGTTCAGGTCTCCCAGTCAACCTGGGAGTACAGCACTTGAACAGGAATGTACGTTACAAACAGGCATAACAACAATGAGCCATGGAAAGAACGACATCTCCAGTGAAGGGCAAGCAGTTCAGGTAAACCATAATCCCTGCAATCAGAACAGTCCCTCATCTCCCAGGATTAGTGATAGGGGGGCTCTCCATTCCAGTATACGAAAAGTCATCACTAACATATAGAGATTCCTAGCAGCAGGAAATAGTAGAATCATGTAAGGCACAAGATGTCTTCTGGCCCAAGACCACCAAAGAAGGACTCGGAAGGATCAGGCCCTTCTGGCAGTATCCAGCCAGGTCGCCGCGTCCTCCGGCGAGGTGAAAAAACGCACTGGTCCGCCATCTTGGACCCTGAGCTGCGCTGGAAGCCTCATACTGTAGTTCATGTTCTTCTCCCTCAAACAGGCCCGGATATGATCAAACGTCTTCCTCAGCCTCTGGGTCTCAACAGAGTAATCCCGGAAGACCATAAGCCTGGTATTCTCATAACGCAGATCACCAGAGATCCGGGCCTCCCGCAACACCAGGTCAGGATCACGGAAGTTCATCAGTTTAAATATGAAGGTGTGGGGAGAGGCCCCTGGAGGACCCCTAGCTGGTGGGATACGGTGGGCTCTCTCCACAGCAAAGTGAGGTGAAAAATTAACATTAGGGAGAAGTTTCTTGATCCGATTTTCAGTAAAGGTTGTGGGGTTCGCACCCTCTGCGCCCTCCGGCAGCCCCAATATGCGCAACTTATTGTGTTGATTGCGGTTTTCCGCATCCTCTACCTGAGTTTCTAGGTGATTTTCCTTGGTTTTCAGGGTATGCATGTCAAAAGCATACTCCTTCTGGACATCCTCTGATGCAGAAATCCTTTGCTCCGCCTCTGCCATGCGGCCTCTGAATCCATCCATGTCTCTGCGGATAAGCCTATTTCCAGATAGATGTAGTCTGACAGGCTGTGATTGTCTTCATCAGCACTTGCACATCCGAGGAGCTCACCGCTGTAGTCCAGTCTCCCTCAGTCTGTGTTGCCATGCTGTGGGCTGCAGTGACCGCGGGAGAGCCCTTCACTTCCGGTTGCTTCTTCTTCGTCACGGAGGCTTCAGTTGTACGAGCGGGATCAGCACTACAGCCCCTACGCATACCCACAAGCACCCAGAAGGTCAGGGAAAGATGTAGGTCTATACAGAACGTTCCTGCACCGCTGGAAGTGGAGGATAAGTGAGCCGGTGCGCAAGGCTAGTATATTAAGCGTCTGCTCCCTGCGCCATCTTGGACACAACCCCCGATAACACTTTAGTGAAACTGAATGAAACAAATGACTATAGTGGCACTCCAAAAAATATCCGTCTCGGTGCAATAAAGTGCTCTTATGATATTCACTGTGGGTTATCTGTGTATGACCACCACTTCACTTCCACCTTAGTGCTCGTGCAAACAGACGGGCTGCTTACTAGAACATAAGATCTCGCAAAGGGGCTCAAAAGCGCTTAGAAATATCCTCTTTAACCACTTGCCGACAACCCGCCATCGTTTGACCGCGACAGTATGGCTCCCCTGCCAGAATCTGTACGGTGGCCGCTTTAAGGAGTATAGGGGCACACGCCCGCCACGTCACTTAGGAGCCAATGCACATGCCCGGCAGCTGCAGTGTCCCTCCCGCACACGCAATCGCTCCTGACAGAGCCAGAATGTGGATGTGCGTGTGTAAACACACAAATCCCGGTTCTGTCAGGGGAGTAGAGATAGATTGTGTGTTCCTAGTATTTAGGAACCGCGATCTGCCTCCTCCCCCAGTCAGTCCCATCCCCCCACAGTTAGAACACACACTGAGGGAACACATTTAACCCCTTGATCGCCCCCTAGTGTTACCCCCTACCCTGCCAGTGATATTTATACAGTAAAGAAAAATAATAATAATAATAAAAATGCCATAAATACCGTATTTTTCAGACTATAAGATGCACTTTTTCCCCCCAGAAACATGGGGGAAAATGTCCCTGCGTCTTATAGTGCGAATATACATCAGGCCCCGCCCCCCGCCACCGCTGGAACCTCCCCCCACCACCGTTCGCATTGCCTCCTGCCGCCACCACCAGAAGAGAGGCAGGAGACAGACTTCCAAACCCTCTGTGGGTGCCACTCACTGGGGGGTGTCAGGCCGGCGCCCCCCCTCCTCCCCAGTAAGTGAAGCGGTTGCAGGCAATGGTCAGGCGGGCAGAGGGCAGGCGATGACTGTGACAGGATATGCGGGGTGCCCGGGCCAGGTGCGGACTGTACCGCTACCCGGGTGACACGCTGCCAGAATAACACAGTAGAAAACACTGTCTCTCTCTCCTGTAATATTTCACAGACACGGCCGCCACCCTGCTTGATCGACCCCTGCGTGCTGATGTCACACCACTAGCTCCTCCCGATGCATTTTTCGCTTAGAAGGCATCAACTGGGATTGGAGGCTAGCGTGTG
Organism: Rana muscosa; assembly: GCA_029206835.1. NCBI lineage: Eukaryota > Metazoa > Chordata > Amphibia > Anura > Ranidae > Rana > Rana muscosa. The sequence goes on along the minus strand of CM055120.1, from coordinate 211,592,160 downwards.
ACATCATCAGCAAGCCTTTTATAGTGGAAATATGCCTGAACTACTAGTATTGTCCACAGGAACCCATGCGGGTTAAAATCAAAGCACTTCTGCCCTGTCCCTCAATTCAGTGACACATGGTTCTGAATAAAGAGGCTGTAAATCATTCAGTCTATAGGACTAAAAGGGCCAAGGGCAACCACTTATACTAGTACTAACGTACTAAATATACAAATAAAAAGTTTTATTAAGAGATAGTTAAAAATCCTAATACCAAAAACATAATAATTAAATACCGTAAATATTATATATTTGACAACCGAACACTGTTTAACATTACAAAATTTACTGAAACATTAAAATAAAAAATGAAATAAAAAAATAAAAATGAAATAAATAAAAATGAATGAAAAATATGTACAGTATAACAATAAAAAAAAAAAGAATTGAAAAAATCAGAAAAAAAAATAAAAAAAAATATATATATATATATATATATATATATATATATTTATAAAGGCTTTTGTGCAGGGATACTCTCAAGTTTGGTCCAAAATATTATGTCAAAATACATACAATGCCTTGAAAAAGTATTCATACCCCTTGAAATTTTCCACATTTTGTCATGTTACAACCAAAAACGTAAATATGTATTTTATTGGGATTTTATGTGATAGACCAACACAAAGTGGCACATATTTGTGAAGTGAAAGGAACATTTTAAATGGTTTTCAACATTTTTTTACAAATAAATGTGAAAAGTGTGGCGTGCATTTGTATTCAGCCCCAGTATTCAGTCATTACTTTGTAGAACCACTTTTCACTGCAATTACAGCTGGAAGTCTTTTTTGGTATGTCTCTACCAGTTTTGCACATCTAGAGAGTGACATTTTTGGCCATTTTTCTTTGCAGCATGAGGAGCGTCTGTGAGCAGCAATTTTCAAGTCTTGCCACCGTATCTTAATTTATTTTAGGTCTGGACTTTGACTGGGCCATTCTAACACATGAATATGCTTTGTTATTAAACCATTCCAATCGAACTCTGGCTGTATGTTTAGGATCGTTGTCCTGCTGGAAGGTAAACCATCACTCCAGTCTCAAGTCATTTGCAGACTCTACCAGGTTTTCTACTAAGATTGCCCTGTATTTGGCTTCAAAAATGTTCCCATCAACTCTGACCAGCTTCCCTGTCCCTACTGAAGAAAAGCATCCCCACAATATGATGCTGCCACCACAATGTTTCACTGTGGGGAGGGTGTGTTCAGGGTGATGTGCAGTGTAATGCCGCGTACACACAGTCGGTATTTCCGAAAACAAATGATCAATGTGAGCTTGTTGTCGGAAAATCCGACCGTGTTTATGCTCCATCGGACATTTGCTGTCGGAATTTCCGACAACAAATGTTTGAGAGCTGGTTCTCAATTTTTCCAACAACAAAAGTTGTTCTCGGAAATTCCGATCGTGTGTAGCCAATTCCGACGCACAAAAATTCTACGCATGCTCGGAATCAATTTGACGCATGCTCGGAATCATTGTACTTAATTTTTCTTGGCTCATCGTAGTGTTGTACGTCACCGCGTTGTTGACGTTCGGAATTTGTGTGACCGTGTGTATGCAAGGCAAGTTTGAGCCAACATCCATCTGAAAAAAATCCACGGTTTTGTTGTCGGAATGTCCCATCGTGTGTACGCGGCATTAGTTTTCATCATGTGTCTTACACAGTGTCGTATCGCAAAAAATGGCCTGGTCATTAAGGGGGTAAATCCTTCTGGGGCTGAAATAGTTAATAACACACTGGGGTTGATTATCTAAACTTAACTATAGGTAAATAAAATGTGCACTTCACAAATGCAGTTGCACTCTGCAAGTGCCGTTGCTTCAGAGCTTTGTAAATGAGGGGAAGCTCTGCTGACTACCATCATCCAATCATGTGCAAGTAACAATGCTTTTTTTTTTCTTGCATGCGATTGGGTATTTTTTGCAAAGTGAAGCTTTACGCCATTTACTAAGCTCCCGAGCAACTGCCCTTACAGAGTGCACTTGCAAAGGGCACAGTCTATTTGCCTTTAGTAAATCAACACCTAGGTGTGAAAGGGGGCTTTTTCACAGTGTGTTATTGAAGAAGAGTGTTTACACTATTAGGGGCAATTGTGCTGGTTTTAAGGGGTGGACGCAGGCAGTGAGGAGGTGATACACTGCCTACTACATCTCTACTACTGCTAATTTTCTCAAAGAAATGCAAAACATTCTCTGATTGGATGAGGTGGCTTCACTGTCCCACTTCTCCACCTTATCCAGTCAAAAAGTAATTGCATTAATTGAGAAAATAATAATATATTCTCTGAACTGCAACCTCCTGTGTTACAAAATGCAGCAGGGCAGTTGTTCACATGAAACCTTGGATGCTAGTGGAGATCAAGGGTGTAGTGGTGCCTACTACAGTGATTTTCAGCTTTATAGAGGGATCTCACAGGCATGGTTTATGCATAGTTACATTGGTCCAAGCATGACCAATGTAACTATATAAAATGTCATATCTGGAATTATTTTTTAAAGTAAAAAATACAAATTCTTAATTCCTTTTAAGTACAATGCTTGGAGGATACAAGAACCTGCCTGTGGAGTGGTGCATCAGTAAAATGTATGCAATATACTACAGCCAAATATGCAAAGGAGAGGACTGCGTGCAAAGAAAGTTTTGTGTGCTTGAAGGGATCAAATAATAATTGTTTACTTACAGTTGGGGAGTTAAACTGCTAAATGTTCCTGCTGGACTGTCATATGTGTAACCGCTGCTCCCTGTAGCCAGAAGCAGAGCTGGATTGGCCTGAGAATATTGCTTGGCCCTAGAATATTGATTGGCCATGCAGTGGAATATGAGGTAATCTATTTAATTACATGATAATATGATATACGTTTCGTATGCTTTGTTTTACAGAGTCGATGCTTAGGCCTGGTCTCATTGTTAATATTACTTTTTTCATGGTAATGGCTTGAATAAACATATAGGATGTCATAATTTATTATAGACAAAAGGTATTCCGAATGGAATTTTGGTGGGCTTTTACTTTGCATATTTCTTTCTACATTCATTTTAGATCACATGTGTCAAATAGGGATGAGCTTCAAGTTCAAGTCGAACTCAAGTTCGACTCGAACATTGCCTGTCGACCGTTCGTCGAATGTTGAACATTATGGGCCGTTCGCGCCAAATTTGAGTAGCGCGTCACGGCCCATAATTCACTGCGGCATCGCAGTGCATTGCTGGCTCATGATTGGCCAAGCATGCACTATGACCCGCATGCTTTGGCCAATCACAGAGCGGTAAGAACGGAGAGCCATAATTGGCCAAAGCCAGGGTGGCTTTGGCCTATTATGTCTCAGGGGGTTTAGTACACGCCCCACACTAAATAAGGCCGCCTGCGTGGCATTCTTGTGTAGCGGGTATGTACTTTCCCGGGTGTAAATTTGAACTTGGCAGAGACATTGGTGATGTGTAATTCCCTGCAGCCCAGCGGGTGGCGCTGTCGCCCTGGGCTGGGGTTGAATCATTGCTGTGTGTCGTGCCTCCTTTTTGTCCTCCCTCGGCAGCGGTATGGTGGGGCGGGGAACACGCCGTGCTTGCTGGGAGAGGGTATAAAGGGGCCGGCCATCTTTGTCACGGGGTCGGAGTCCAGGGCACCTTCAGCCTGTGGACGGTGGTTCGTGTTGGTTCTCTAGGCGGGCCTAGGTCTAGAGGACAGTCGGAGGTCGTGTTCCATTCCAGGCACCTTTAGCCTGGGGTGAGGTACTCAGATGGAGGTCCGGAGCTCAGTGCCCAACACTGAGTTCCGCGAGGGAAGAAGATTCTAGGGAACCCCGGGAGTGGGTACCCGAATCCGGAAAGCGTAATGGACCGGGGGGAGCTCCTCATTCGAAGACCTGGTGCAGCAGATTGCCAGTGACGGCTGAGTCTCTCACCGGAGACCGCTTAGAAGGAAATCCCCCTCGTTCGGAGACTGCAACCCACTTTCAGGGAGGAAAGTGGAGAACACATTGTGTCTGGGCCTATTCGCATCCACACCTCCTTTTCTGTTCTGTTTCTACTAAGGGAGTTCAACTGATTGTGTTCATTCGAGAAGAATAAAGGAGTGTTGAACTTTAATGGTGTGAGGCTCATTTCCTGACAGACATTGTTCAAGGTAACTCTCGGTGGAGGCTCCAGGTGCACAGCACTGACCCGAAGGTAAAAGGAACTTTGCTTGTATCACACTGACACCTGTGATAAAGGCCTGGCGTAGTGTCCCGCTCCCTTCCCCTCTAAAAGATACCCCTAGACAAGAGACAGACGAGCTGAAGAAAGAGAGGGGAGTGAGGAGGCCGCTACACGTGGGGGCTCGGGTCCGGTATAGTGTTTGTGCACCACAGTATTGAACGTGTCTGTTGGGAGAGTTACGCGAATAGGCAGGCCTTCACTGGCCGAAGTGCATCCCTGCTCGAAGTCGTGGACATGACCCAATGAAGGGAAAGGCCCGTGCAGAAGAGTGGAAAGAGGGGGAAGTTCAGCCGTGTGAAGTACTACACGTGGGGGCTTCGATTGCACTGCGCCACCAGGCACACCCCCATCGCTTAGTTCGTGGGCGTGACTCAGACACAGAAAAGAAGAAAAGCCCGCGAACTGGAGCAAAGGGGAGGAGTCCAATACATGTGAAGGACTACACGTGGGACATTGGCGCAAAAACTCTGCAGTGTGCAATGGATCAGCAACAGGTCACCATGTTCGGACATACGTCGTGGATTCCAGTTCACCCTTCTACCACGACATTGACTGCTGCTGCTCCGGTAACAGATACGGGGATCCGGCTAAAGCCAAGGGGTCGATTCGCCCTGTATTCGTGCATGGACGTTGAGGCCCTGGGTGTGATTTGTCCCGGCTGTTCGGGACTGGTGTGCCAGCTGAAGCCATTCCGGCGATGTGAGGCCTGTGGGGAGTTCCTGTTCGAAGTGGATCCGACGGTTGAGAAGCCGAGAACCATCTACCCCGGCCGTGCTGCGGGCAACACCACTCAGAGAGGAGGAATCACTGCTGTGACAGCCATCCCTGCGCACACTGCAGCGACCGTGGATGAGGTCGTAAAAACTCAACGGGAAAAATCAGAGGATGCTGACTCGGTCACCACTGTCTTGCAGCGTCCACCACCGAAGAGAAAGACCGGCATGGTAGCCCCGACCGGCGGTTGTGGTGGACCGTCTCGCCCGCTTACGCCCGGTCAGGATGGATCCGGTCGACAAAAGCTCCGGACGTCCCGTTTCAAGTAAAGGCCGAGGTAAGCCTGGCGGAGAGATATGGTGTGTGGGAAGAGGTGAAAGCTCGGTCTCCACTACAGGATACCTGCCTGCAGAGGAGTGTGACACCTCTGACCTAGAGTCGCTCTCGGACATGGGAGACGACGTTGCTATAGACAAACTGTTTGCAGAGAAAGGCTGGGACAAAGTACCTCTCGCTTCATTCCGGAGGACCATGGATCCACCCATGTCTACAGGGGAAAGTACACCCCGGGTGGAGGCACCAGCGCCTGAAGAGAGGTCCCATCCCCAGCCTGCTTCTGCATCCCCGGTGCCATCTGTACCGAAGACCGGAGAAAAGAGACTCCGTTCTTATCATGCTGCTGAACTTTCTGGGGCCCGTTGCTTTTGTGCCTTAAAGAAATGAAGGACTGTTCCTGTTATTTTTCACTTTCCTGCAAGAGATCATAGACTCTGGGTAGATAGGGCCAAAGGAAAGAGGAAAGTTCCACGAGTGCAGTTACCGCGGTGCTGTCACCAGGTGGCAGTGTTGCGCAACATTAAAACACTTTTCATGCACTCACTCTTTGGAGAAAAGGGATTTCTTCCCGGAGAAGTTTCTTTTCCATCACACGAATACAGGTGTCAGGGTTATATGTGTTAATCCTTTATTTTCCCTCTGCAGGAGAGCATCCCATCAAGACCACTGAGGATGGGGTGGGTCTTAGTCAGGATGGGGGGGGGGGAGTCAAATGTGAATATGTGATTCAAAGTTATGAGTCAATGCTGTTGTTTCTCTTTTGTCTTTATTCCCTTTCTTTACAGGGCTCAGACACAATGTTTTAGTTGGAGAATTTTCTAAAGTTTTTTATTTTTGTACAATTGTTAGTCGGTTTCTGGATTGGATTATGTCAGCCATTGAGGGCATGATTTACTCCAGACACTGGGGACCAGTGTCACACCACCAGGGGGAGAGTGTAGCGGGTATGTACTTTCCCGGGTGTAAATTTGAACTTGACAGAGACATTGGTGATGTGTAATTGCCTGCAGCCCAGCGGGTGGCGCTGTCGCCCTGGGCTGGGGTTGAATCATTACTGTGTGTCGTGCCTCCTTTTTGTCCTCCCTCGGCAGCGGTATGGTGGGGGGGAACCCGCCGTGTTTGCTGGGAGAGGGTATAAAGGGGCCGGCCATCTTTGTCAAGGGGTCGGAGTCCAGGGCACCTTCAGCCTGTGGATGGTGGTTCGTGTTGGTTCTCTAGGCGGGCCTAGGCCTAGAGGACAGTCGGAGGTCGTGTTCCATTCCAGGCACCTTTAGCCTGGGGTGAGGTACTCAGATGGAGGTCCGGAGCTCAGTGCCCAACACTGAGTTCCGCGAGGGAAGGAGATCCTAGGGAACCCCGGGAGTGGGTACACCCGAATCCGGAAAGCGTAATGGACCGGGGGGAGCTCCTCATTCGAAGATCTGGTGCAGCAGATTGCCAGTGACGGGTGAGTCTCTCACCGGAGACCGCTTGGAAGGAAATCCCCCTCGTTCGGAGACTGCAACCCACTTTCAGGGAGGAAAGTGGAGAACACATTGTGTCTGGGCCTATTCGCATCCACACCTCCTTTTCTGTTCTGTTTCTACTAAGGGAGTTCAACTGATTGTGTTCATTCAAGAAGAATAAAGGAGTGTTGAACTTTAATGGTGTGGGGCTCATTTCCTGACAGACATTGTTCAAGGTAACTCTCGGTGGAGGCTCCAGGTGCACAGCACTGACCCGAAGGTAAAAGGAACTTTGCTTGTATCACACTGACACCTGTTATAAAGGCCTGGCGTAGTGTCCCCGCTCCCTTCCCCTCTAAAAGATACCCCTAGACAAGAGACAGACGAGCTGAAGAAAGAGAGGGGAGTGAGGAGGCCGCTACACTTGTGTAGTGTGTTGCGGCAGCGGTTAAAGAAAGACAGAGAGAGAGAGAGAGAGTGTCATCTCATTTGAGTTAGATGGAACAGGCAGGCGAGTCAGTTAGCTGCAGTTACAGTGTGTAGAGGATATATATGCATCCTAGGTGTTGTGTGTGTGTGTGTGTGTATATATATACACTGTATTCAGTTTAGCTAGACCCGTTCCTGTTATTCTCTTCATCATATACTGACAGGCAGGCAGGTGATTGTGCTAGCTGCAGTATTTTCATTTAGTGTCCTTTGCACAGTGTGCACCTAAAGCTACCTGAACACAATTGCTGGTGTTCTCATACTAATACAGGCAGTGAGCTGCAGTATTTTCATTTAGTGTACTTTGTCCTTTGCACAGTGTGCACCTAAAGCTACCTGAATACAATTGCTGGTGTTCTCATACAAATACAGGCAGGGAGCTGCAGTGTTTTCATTTAGTGTACTGTGTCATTTTCTTCTTTTTTTGTGTACCGTGTCCTTTGCACAGTGTGCACCTAAAGCTACTTGAATACAATTGCTGGTGTTCTCATACAAATACAGGCAGGAAGCTGCAGTATTTTAATTTAGTGTACTGTGTCATTTGCACAGTGTGCACCTAAAGCTACCTGAATACAATTGCTGGTGTTCTCATACCAATACAGGCAGGCAGCGGCAGTATTTTCATTTAGTGTACTGTGTCCTTTGCACAGTGTGCACCTAAAACTACCTGAATACAATTGCTGGTGTTCTCATACTAATACAGACAGGGAGCTGCAGTATTTTCATTTAGTGTACTGTGTCCTTTGCACAGTGTGCACCTTAAGCTACCTGAATACAGTTGCTGGTGTTCTCATACTAATACAGGCAGGGAGCTGCAGTATTTTCATTTAGTGTACTGTGTCCTTTGCACAGTGTGCACCTAAAGCTACTTGAATACAATTGCTGGTGTTCTCATACAGATACAGGCAGGGAGCTGCAGTGTTTTAATTTAGTGTACGGTGTCATTTGCACAGCGTGCACCTAAAGCTACCTGAATACAATTGCTGGTGTTCTCATACTAATACAGGCAGGGAGCTGCAGTATTTTCATTTAGTGTACTGTGTCCTTTGCACAGTGTGCACCTAAAGCTACCCGAATACAATTGCTGGTGTTCTCTTACTAATAATACTACAGGCAGGCAGTTGATTCTGCTAGCTGCAGTGTAATCAGTATATATATACATCCCAGATTTGTGCAGCTACATCACCCTGCAGGTCATTAGTATTTCTGGAAGGACAACAAGGAGAGGCAGACAGTCACGAGCCAATAAAAGAAGGCCGAGTTGAGCCGCAACATGCCGAAGACTTGGTAGAGTCGATGAACAAGCCGTCCTCATCCTCCTCATCCTCTCTCGCCCAGGCTCAGGGTACTTTGTCTGGCAAAGCAACTGCCAAAGCTGCCTCTTCCCATCGGCTCAATGGCATCAGTCACTCCTTCCTTAGCCCCACCATGTCCTCCTGAGGAGTCCCCCGAACTGTTTGACCACAGTGTTGGGTACGTGCCGCAGGAGGATGCGCAGCGTTTTGAAGGCTACGATGATGGTACCCAGCTAGGGGAAGATGGTAATGTGAGCTCAGAGAGAGGGTGTGCCCAAGAAGGACAGCAATCTGGCAGTCATGTTCCCCCAGCTGCAGCATACTGCCAGGTTTGCTACAGTGATGAGGAGGGAGGGGATGATGAGGTCACGGACTCTACGTGGGTGCCTGATAGGAGAGAGGAGGAGGAGGAGGAGGCACATCTCCAACGAGGCAGGATGCCCTCCTGGGGCCAGCTTAAGGGCAGCACACCGACAGCATTACACGGCAGAGCTCCGCATGTGCAGGGCGCTGCTGTCTCTACGCGTTATTCCAAAAGTTCTTTGGTGTGGGCCTTTTTTGAGACAAGTGCATCAGATCGCAGCACTGCTATTTGCAACATATGTCTCAGGCGTATCTCGCGTGGCCAAAACATCACCCGCTTGGGCACCAAACGCTTGATCAGATATATGTCGAACTGCCATGCAGTTCGTTGGCAAGCACACCTAAAAGACCCACACCAAAGAACAAAGCAGACCTCTCCTTGCTCTTCATCAGCTGGGATCTCCAACCCCACTATACCTTCAGTCCTCTCTGAAACCTGCACTGAGAGGAATGAAGGTGTAGAATTAGGTGTGTCACAGCCAAGTACTTGCAGGCAATCTGCTATCGGTACACCAACGTCAGATTGTACCAGGCAAATTTTCCTGCCACAGCTTCTGCACCGCCGAAAGAAGTTTGCTCCCAGCCATCCACATGCCCAGCAGTTGAATGCTAGCTTGGCTAAATTGTTAGCACTTCAACTGCACTCGGTACATAGCATGTCACTGATCTCTGTGCACAGGGCACCCCTGAAACTGCACCCTGTAGCATGTCCCTGAATGCATAACACACTATTTATAACTCCTTTAAGATCCTCCCACTACAATTTGACCACACCCACCATGCAGTGCGGTTCGGGGGAAAGGGGCATGGTTCAGTTCCTGCAGTTATTATTTAAGAATGCCCTGGATATATTTATATAGTCTTACAGACAGGCCCTTTGACGGCAATCATAATGCTGATGTGGCCTGCAAAGAAACTGAGTGCATTCATTTGGAATATACAGTCTATGCTGCATATGATTTGCACAATTTATATACAGTGCCTTGCAAAAGTATTCACCCCCCTTGGAATTTTTCGTGTTTTGTTGCCTCACAACCTGGCATGCCCACAACTTTGAAGATTTTTATTTATTTTTATTGTGAAACAAACAACAAATAGGTTAAAATAACAGAAAAAATCAATGTGCATAACTATTCACCCCCCTAAAGTCAATGCTACCTTTTGCGGCTATCACAGCTCCAAGTCGTTTTGGATAAGTCTCTATGAGCTTGCCACATCTTACCACTGGGATTTTTGCCCATTCCTCCTTGCAAAACTTCTCCAGCTCCTTCAAGTTGGATGGTTTCTGCTTGTGAACAGCAATCTTTGGCCTCATACACACGACCGATTTTCTCGTCGTAGAAAACACGTCGTTTTTTTCGACGAGATTCTTGTTAAGCTTGTCGATTTTCTCGTCAAGCTTTCTATGCGTACACACTGTCATTTTCCAATTTCCTCGTGGTTCTCTGCGCTCACGTCCAGCACGTACGACGGCACTATAAAGGGGAAGATCTTTTTTCTTGGCGCCACCCCTTGGGCTGCTTTTGCTGATCTCGTGTTACCGCGTGTGAAGTAAAAGTTTGGGAAGAGACGATTCGCGCTTTTCAGTCTTCGTACTTTTCAGATCGTTTTCTGCCGTTCAGTTTGTGCTTGTGGGTTCGTATCTTGACTTTCAGGGCATCTAGGCAGGTCGTATCTGTTTTACAGTGCGTTCTTGCCTGTTCGTTTCTGAATTTCAGTTCGTTATTCATAGGCCTTGCTGTTCTAAAGTGCGTTCTGTTCTGTACGTTCTGATTAGACGACCGTTTCCTAGCCATGTCGCCTGGACGTTCTCGTCATCGAGTTCGTGCTGTGCGTGCGCTTGGTGTTGGTCTGCTTGTTTTGGACCAAGACCAGTCCATGAATGGTGTGAGGAGGAGTTCATGGACCAAGAATTGGTTGCTCCAGCGGGACCAATTCTGCCACATGCCTCTGCTGCGGGAGATCGTCGAGAATAATCCTGAGGACAACAGGAATTTTCTGAGGATGTCTGACCCCGTTTTTCAGGAACTGTTGGCTTTGGTGTCCCCCTATATTACCAGGAAGGACACCGTTATGCGGGAAGCCATCAGTGCTGAGCAGAGGCTCATCGCCACGTTGCGTTACCTGGCGACAGGGAGAAGTCTTCAGGAAGTTCACCACAGGCATCTCCCCCCAGGCTCTGGGCCTCATAATCTCAGACACCTGTTCTGCCATTATACAAGTCCTGCAGGAGGACTATATTAGGGTAAGTTTTCTCCCTTAACATCACATTTTATGTATTACATGTATGCTAATGTATTGTATTTCTTTCATCCTTCCCTAATTACCATGATTGTAATATGCTGAGAATGTCCCCTTTGTCCCCATGCATGTTGGAAGCTTTAGATTGCCCCTTTTTTATCCTCCCTAAATATTTCCCCTCACTAACTTTTCCAGCAGGGGCGCCTGTTGCTCCAAATGTTGGGGGGTTCCAACCCCAATTTCGGAAATAAACTTCCTCCTTTTTTGCTCTGTTGCCTAATAAACGCCCCCAGTTGTCCCCTCCAATGCAGCCATTTTGTTCCCTCAAATGCAGCCATTTAGTCCCCTCTAATGCAGCCAGTTTCCCCCCAGCCCTGCACTTACCTTCTTGTGGTCAGCGCCATCCTTCTTCTGTCCTTGATGTCTTCTCCTTCCCTTCATGTTGCATCAGCCAATCATGTTACCATTAAACAGACTTGGTGAACATGATTGGCAGAGCAGCCTGTCAGTGTTTACACAAGGAATGCCCCCCTCCTTGCGTCCCCTATTTTTCTTTGAGGAAGCCAATTACATCCCTCAGGTTGTAATTTGCAAGACTATTTTAATACCTGTTTCTGCTCTGCAATTTTAACCCCCTAAATGCCACAATTATTCATATGTCGGTCGCTTTACAAGAGGCCATCCACCTGAATAGTGTGCGGCATAGACAATACATAGGTTCATGCAACGCATGAACCTATGTATTGTTCTGAGTGATGGGCACAGGAGAGAGGGGACAGTGCTCCAGCGCCCACTCTGGACGCACCGCCACTGCAATGCTATCCTGTGGCCAAACACATCTCCCCCCCCCCAAAATAATTTAGTAATGGCCCATAAGAGGGGGTGATGAATATGATAAATGAGCCTTCCATTATACTTTTTTTACACACCCTAATAAACGTATAATTAGATTGATGTTGGTCTCTAATTTTTTGGGATAGAATTTCCTTGTAATGTATGCCTTTGTTTTTCTAATATTATTTCATCTTGTTTCACTCCACAGCTTCCTTCCACGCCATAGGAATGGCAGACTGTGGCATCGGAGTTTGCCACGCGGTGGGACTTCCCCAACTGCGGTGGTGCCATAGACGGGAAGCACGTCCGCATCGTGCCGCCACCCCGTTCTGGGTCCTACTACTACAATTACAAGGGGTTTCATAGCATTGTGCTGATGGCGGTGGTGTCAGCACGGTATGAATTCCTCTATGTTGATGTAGGGAAGAATGGCCGGATGTCCGATGGGGGATCCTTCATCCAGACGGAGTTTGCCCTCCGTCTCCAGAGTGACGACCTTGCATTGCCACCGGATGCAGGGAATATTGAAGGACTCCCCTTTGTTTTCTTGGCTGATGAAGCCTTCGGACTCGGACGGCATCTTATGAGGCCATTTCCACAGAGGACCCTGACCCCAGAGAAGAGTGTGTTCAATTACCGGCTGGCCAGGGCCCGAAGAGTCGTTGAAAATGCCTTCGGCATAATGGCCAGCCGGTTCCGCCTTTTTATGACTTCCATCCACTTGGCGGACTACAAAATAAACTATGTAGTGTTATGCTGCTGTGTGCTACACAACTTTCTGTGCCAAAAATCTAATTCCTATATGGCCTCAGTTTTGCCAGAGGCTGTAATTTTCCCCTGCAAATCCCCTTCCGGGCCTGGAATCTGCCTATCTTGGCTTGCCCCCCCAAAATGCCCGCGTGGTTCAGGACAAATACATGGAGTATTTCACGGGTAGGGGGGCAATTCCTATGCCAGCCTATGTCTAAGTATCCCAATAAAAATCTTGTTTAAACCTTTAATTATTTGTTCTTTCCTGTCTCCTAGTTTGTCTTTGTGCATTTGTAGTGGCAAGTGTATTTTACTTTAGTAAATAACAACCAATTTCACTATGTTACCTTACAAAAGAACCAAATAAGCTTAGAGAGTATTATAAAAAGAAGCTACACGTTGTTTGTGGTCAAATATTTTACTCTCTGCACATTCTCTTTTTTAATTTTTTTTTTGTTTTACTTTGGGGTTGGCCTGGCCACAACCCGGCAAATTTTGGCTTATGAAAATACAAAAATACCACTTGCATTTCTAAAATTACAACATTGGATACCTCTGAGCAATCTGAGACATTCAGTTACACAAACTATGTCTCTATGTGCCCGTCCTAGTATGGGGTCCTGCCACCCCTTGCCCAGCCAAAAATTCAATATGCACACATTTTTACTTTTTTGCAAATAGGAAGTTTACAATCCTGATCCCTATTGTCAACATGTGCTATCTGCCATCAGGGGTGATCAATGGACGTGTTTTGGGGGTGCATCCCCTTCCTCAGTTCACCGACTTTTGATACGAGGAAGGGGTTGCACCCACAAAAGACGTACATGGATATCCCCTGATGGCAGATAGCACATGTTCACACACTGTGTGCATATTCAATTTTTGGCTGGTTTGTTACTCAAAAAATTATAAAAAAATATAAAAACAAACATGTAAAAACAAATGTGTTTGGATGGCTTATTGAATTCTCCCCAAAACATCGAGAATGTCTTTAAATGTTTGTTCCATCACATGGATTCTTTGTTTAATTAGGTCCAGTTCCGTGCTACATTCCATCACTTGCTGGATGAGGTGGAGGGCACTGTCAGCAGAGAACCGTGTGCTATCCTTCACAACATTTCCATCCCCTAAAAACCATAAAAAAAAAAAAAAAACTCTGCAGGCCTACCTCGCTTACCTTAAGCTGTGGTGTCAGATACTGACTTGTTGTGTTGACCAGATCCACAACGTCATCCACCTCTCCTTCCTGCACTTCTCCTTCCTCCACCTCAACTTCCTGCACATCTTTCGGTTGTGGATCTTTGGGAGTTTGGGGTTGCTTGGAAGTTGTGGGGTGCATGTGCTCCCTGGAGTGTCCTCCTCCCAGTCTTCTCTCCCCTATGAGAATAAAACCAAAGGTCTATTTATCACGCTGTAAAAATCTCATTGTTAAACTAAAAACAGGCTAAATTGTTTGGAAGTGGGGTACAAGTGTGTGTTTGTGCGGAATTTAAAGAAAAATGCATTATTTATGACCCCAAATATGTTTAGTATTCACATTTGGATGTAATTTTTTGGACATGGAGGCACCACAAATAAACTCTGATGCACCTGTGTGGGACACCCAAAAAAGGCGGGTCTGGTGGCCCACACTATAGTGCTCCAAAGTACAGATGTGGAAGCAGCTGCTGAGTGTCCTCTCCTTTACACTGATAAAAGTTTGCATTTCATTCTCCTTACAAACACATCATCTACACTTAAAAATTATCCACAATACTTGATCAAAAATGGCAGATGTCTAATTACTTTTGTGGCTCTTAAATAAGCCAAAACCGCGGATAGTGGCCGAACGAAGTGTCGGTAACGTAACGAACGATTACTGTGCCCAAGCTAGTTCAAAATATTACATTTTGGAAGGGAGTCCAATATGATAAAAAAAAAAAAAATGTCAGTTTCTAAAAAGATTAATAGCAGAAAGGTCGTCATTTTACTTACTTTTAGCGAGCATCCTCTTTATGATCCTCAACTGGTCTGGCTCCCTCAGTTTGAGGTCTGACCACCTCTTTCTGAGCTGCTCATTTGAGCGTTTCACCCCGAACTTCGCCCTCAGACTCTTCACAACTTTAGTGAGGATTTTGGCCTTCCTTCTATTTGGTTTGCTATACGGCCCATGCTTGGCATCATAATCAGCCTTGACCAAGATGTCCACCATCTCCGCCATCTCCGCCAAAGACATATTCGATGCCTTGAATCTCCTCCTTGATCGTGACGTGTCCTCGGTCTCCGGGCTTGTCTCCTCGCTAGTTGCGGAATTATCAGACACCTGCTGTAACTCCGCCATATCTGTCTGCGCGCCGAAAGAGAAGGGGCGGGGAAAAGATGTTAGTTAGAACGTCATGGGCGGGCGACGTGTGCGGAGCGACGTGTTCAAATTTTGACGCATGCGTGGTGTGTATATAGCAAACACACATGTGACTATAGTACGTTCGGTGTGCGGAGAGAGGAGTTCAAGTGACGGACGTGCGAACGAAGGTATGTGATTTTGTGAGACTTGTAAAAATTGTTGGCCTATACTGTCTTGAGATTGGTGGAGGATATATATGGTGACTAGGATGTGAAGGAGGTTAGACTGTTTGCCTCACATTATTTAAATATAATTTATTTTACTTGCAGATACAATATGAATGTCTTTATTAGCGACAAAGAGTTCCTAGCGGAATTTATTGACCGGGTAAGGGAGCTGCTGGCTCTGTGGGAGACCAAAAACCCCATCCATAAAAAAAAAAGGGGTGAGAAAAGCAGCGCTGGAGAAGCTGCTCCCATTTGTGCATACCAAGGTGCCCACAGCCACAGCAAAACAAGTGGACACTAAAATTGGGAGCTTGAGAGGTACCTACAGGACTGAACGCTCTAAGGTGCTGGCTTCTCAGAGGTCAGGAGCAGCAGCAGATGATGTTTATGTCCCGATTTTGTGGTACTACAGCAGGATGTCCTTCCTGGATGACCACATTGAGCCAAGGCCATCACTCTCCACTCTTCCCCCAAGACTTCCCTGCAGCCAACCTGAGCCTTCTCTGGAGCAAGAGGAGGCAGCCATCCTGGATGATCCTGATTTGTCCATCTGGAGCCAGGTATAGTATTAACTGAAAATGTAGTGGGATAAAATTAATGTTTCCCAAATATGTCAGGATGAGAAACATACATTATTTTGTATTCCACAAGTGAAATCATGATCTGTAGACATTATTCTGCACTTAATTGTGTGTTAAATAGTCAAGCTGATGTAGTGGTAAATTTAAAGCAAGGATTTATGCATTTACATTCTAATTGCTTCCATCAGGATTACAAAGTTTGATGCAAAGATTAAACCAACATATTAAACTATGTTCCTTTTTCATACACAGGATGAAATCAGCCAGGAGGAGGGTCTGGAAACTGTCAGGCAGGAGGAGGAAGGGCCCAGTGGCAGCCAGGAGGTGGCAGGGCCCAGTGGCAGCCAGGAGGTGGCAGGGCCCAGTGGCAGCCAGGAGGTGGCAGGGCCCAGTGGCAGCCAGGAGGTGGCAGGGCAAAGGAGAAGCACCAGATCCCAGGTGCCTCCCATCCGGCTTCACAAAAGAGGCAGGAGGGACAGGACCACCAGTGAGGCAGCAATGGCCCTTATTAAAGAGGCCCATGCCACCCTCAAGGAGCCCACATCCCCTGAAGAGGCCATTGCCGGCCTAGTGGAGGCTAAGTTCAAGGTGACGAGCATGGAGCAACGCCTCCTATGCGAGCCCCTGCTCATCACCTTGCTCAGCAAGGGGGTGATGGAGCAAATTACCCCCAATACCGCCATATGTGAGGTGGCCCAACTGACCCAACCTCAACCTCCACCTCCACCTTCCTCTTCTGCCCCACCCCCTTCTGCTACACCTCCACCTTCTGCCCCACCCCCTTCTGCTACACCTCCACCTTCTGCCCCACCCCCTTCTGCTACACCTCCACCTTCTGCCCCACCCCCTTCTGCTACACCTCCACCTTCTGCCCCACCCTCTTCTGCTACACCTCCACCTTCTGCCCCACCCTCTTCTGCTACACCTCCACCTTCTGCCCCACCCCCTTCTGCTACACCTCCACCTTCTTCTTCTGCCCCACCCCCTTCTGCTACACCTCCACCTTCTTCTTCTGCCCCACCCCCTTCTGCTACACCTCCACCTCCTCCTCCTGACAGGAGTACCCCTCCAGTGGGCCAGCCTCCAGCCAAACGAAGAAGGAAGGCTGCAGGAAAGGCTGCAGGAAAGGCTTCAGGAAAGGCTTCAGGAAAGGCTGCAGGGAAGAAGAGGAAGTGATGGCCTTGCTTCATTGTGGTCGGACAGAAGGCAGCCTGTTGTAGTACCACACACTTGGGACATATATCTCACCTGCTGCTGTTCCTGACCTCTGGGAGGCCAGCATCAGATTGTGTTCTGAAATGTGGGCCTTCTCAAGCTCCCAATTTTAGTGTCCACACAGGGTTGCTGTGTGCTCTGGGGTCCCTGGGATGCACAAATGGCAGCAGCTTCTCCAGCGCTGCCTTCTCTTTATTTAATTTATAAACATGAATAAATGTGTTTTTTGTTTAAGTTCATACTTGACTATGTGTATTTTTAAATAAAAAAAATCAAGCTTTGGAGTAAGCAGATACATTTGACTGACAAT
Organism: Rana muscosa; assembly: GCA_029206835.1. Taxonomy (NCBI): domain Eukaryota; kingdom Metazoa; phylum Chordata; class Amphibia; order Anura; family Ranidae; genus Rana; species Rana muscosa. The sequence goes on along the minus strand of CM055120.1, from coordinate 211,574,803 downwards.
AAAAGGCACAGATATCACCCCCCAAAAGAATAACTAAATCTGATTAGCACAAAAACATGGTGTGAAATTTTAATAATATAGATTCCAAAATTAAATGGGAGATCGCTATCAAAACATTGAGAAATTATAATTAACATCATTTTGAAAAATCTAACCATTTAAATTATTCCTAAAAACTTGCACGATATAATACACATAAATCTTATAAAGAGCAGCATGAAAAATGTTAAAAATAAGGCAGAACTCTGTGTGAATATCAGCAGCAAAAGAAGGTCACTCGTTTTGATTAATGTAACATTCTAACGAAGATTTCAATGCAGAACATTTAAACTATGAAATATTTATGAGCGTGACGAATGTGCTCTCTCCATTATGAAGGCTTGTTTTACCAGAAGATGCGCTCCCGTCTCATAGTTGCTTGTGAGCATGCGCACTTTTGGAAGAGTCGTAAAAGCATACACACGAACCATTTTCTCGTCACAAAACAGGCCGACGAGAAACACGATGAGGAAATCTGGAATCCTGACGAGAAAATAGAGAGCAGGTTCTCTATTTTCTCGTCGAGATTCTCGTCAAGTTTCTCGTCGTAAAACCATACACACGAACGTTTTTCTAGACAAAAAAACTCTCGCGGCACTTTTCTTGACTGTTTTGGACGAGAAAATCGGTTGTGTGTACGAGGCCTTTAAGTCTGACCACAGATTTTCTATTTTGGTCTCATCAGACTAGAGCACCTTCCTCCATACATTTTGGGAGTCTCCCACATGCCATTTCGCAAACTCAAAATGTGGCATTTTGTTTTTTACTGAAAGTAATGGCTTTCTTCTGGCCACGCTGCCATAAAGCCCAACTCTATGGAGCATACGGTTTATTGTCGCCCTAGGTACAGATACTCCAGTCTCTGCTGTGGAACTCTGCAGCTCATCCAGGGTTACCTTAGGTCTCTGTGCTGCCTCTCTGATTAATGCCCTCCTTGCCCGGTCTGTGAGTTTTGGTGTACGGCCGTCTCTTGGCAGGTTTGCTGTTGTGCCATGTTCTTTCCATTTAGTTATGATAGATTTGATGGTGCTCCTAGGGATCATCAAAGATTTGTTTTTTTTTCATAACCTAACCCTGACTTGTACTTCTCAACAACATTATCCCTTACTTGTTTGGAGAGTTCCTTGGTCTTCATGGCAGTGTTTGGTTAGTGGTGCCTCTTAGTTAGGTGTTGCAGCCTCTGGGACCTTTAAAAAGGTGTGTATATGTAATGACAGATCATGTGACACTTAGCTTGCACACAGGTGGACATCATTTCACTAATTATGTGACTTCTGAAGGTAATTGGTTGCACCAGAGATTTTTATGGGCTTTTTTATTTCTGAAATAGTTTTATGTATATATATTTTTCTAATTTTACTTCACCAACTTAGACTATTTCTGATCAATCACATATAATTCAGATTAAAAAAACATTGAACTAAAGGCTGTAATGTAACATAATAGGTAAAAAGCCAAGGGGGGTGAATACTTTTGCATGGCACTGTATGATGCAATTTATATTTTATGAAATGTGTATCTATTTGAACAATATATATTTGTATCATTGTAGATATTCTTACACTAGAAGCAGACTAGTGTCTTAGGCCTCCTACACACGGCCGAGATTCTCGTCGAAAAAAACATGTCGTTTTTTTCCAACGAAATTCTTGGACAAGAAAATTGTCCCGGCCGAGTGTACACACTCTCGATTCAAAGAACCCGCGGTTCTTTGAATGGAGAGTACGCGGTGACGTCATCGACTACGACGAGCATGCGCTCGTCACATTCGATGCCGTCGCCGCCATCTTGGTATACCCTATCTATGCCTAGGAAGCTACCGCGCATGCGTCAAAGTCATTTCGAGCATGCGTGGGCTTCCCGGAGAAAAGGTAAGTGTACACACACACAATTTTCTCGTCGTGAAACAGGCTGACGAGAATCTCAACGAGAAAATAGAGAGCAGGTTCTCTATTTTCTCGTCGAGATTCTTGTCGCTTTTCTTGACGAGAAACACGAACGAATTTCTCGGCAAAAAATCTCTGCCAGCAAGTTTCTTGCTGGTTTTTGCCGAGAAACTCGTTCGTGTGTACGAGGCTTGAGAAATGTGTAACAGTGCTACCAGCCTACTACTATCTAGATGTGCATGTGTATAGTAGATGGTAAATCCTTTGGTGATACCTAAACATAGGTGAACGTTTTATATGTGTAGGGCCCCCCCCCATATTTGGGGGCGCTATGTGGAAATTTAGGGGCAGTCTGAGCCGGTAGTTGGGCTCAAACCAATCAAGGGTTCGATTTTGCTTCTGCTCTGGGTGTTATACTGCCTGGCAGGCACTGTCACCGCCGTCATAGGTTAAACTACGGGGGGTATCACAGCACCTTGGGTGTCCTCTCTCGGCAGCCATGCAGTGGGCGTGTTCTGCCCGCTGTGCGTGCTGGGAGAGGGTACAAAAGGGACAGACGCCATTTGGGGGGAGGCGATTCCAGGGGGACCCCAAGGCGTGAGGGGGGACCTCTGGTCCAGTGAGTGTGCCTCGTGGCCAGCATGGCACGAGGTGTGCGAGTGTGTTTAGGCCTCGGGCACCTTCATCCCAAGGCCCTGTTGCTGCATTGTAGGGGGCCCATCTTGAGGAAAGGAGTCCAGGGGAGGATCAGTCCCAGGAGATTAGCGACGGTACTGCTGTCTCGGGGAAGAGGCCTGGAAACTCGCCTAAAGAGGGATTCATCATCTCTGATATCCGTGCTCCATCATGGCTGCTAGGACCGCTCTCATAGGGACTATCCGGGTGAGCAATACCCACTCAGGCTTGAGTGGCGACGAGTATAGATACTGGACTTTAAGTGTTGCGTGCCTGAACCTTCCCCTACTTCTTTCAACTTTCTGCTCTCACTCTTCAAGTTGACTCAAAGAGGAAAAGAAAAAGAATAAACCCTTGCTGATTAGGTTTTACTCATGTGTGGACATTGGCCTTATTCCTGGAGATTTTTATTTGCCTAGACAACGGAGATAAAGGATCCAATCCAGAGAGGTAATTGCTGCAGACCCAAAACAAAACCAGCCGGTCCCTTAAATGGGGGTAAGTGCTACATATGGTTTATATAATTCAACTTTAGAAATCATTGTAAACAAAAATAGTTTTTACCCAACCGGGTTAATGATTTTCTATAATATGTGACACCCCCTGTCCATAAGTGTGTTGGCTTTACAGATCTAATTTCTAAGTGTGGAATGCCATGTCTTAAAGCGGAGTTCCACCCAAATTTGGAACTTCCGCTTTATCCACTCCTCGCCCCCTTACATGCCACATTTGGCATGTAATTTTTTTTGGGGGGGGGGAGTGGGGGCTTCAGTAGGAGTGGGACTTCCTGTCCCACTTCCTCCTTCCGCCCTGGGCTCGCCTAGGCGTTGCGTCATATCGCCTTGTGGCGGCCCCTCCCTGTAGGCGATCACCTGGGACGTGACAGGTCCCAGGCGATCGCCTGTCCATTCAGAGAGCGCTGCGCCGTTCGCGCATGCGCAGTGAGTGCCCGGCCGTGAAGCTGAAATCTGTCACGGCCGGGTGCCCACACAATGAATGGAGGCGCCGGCGGAGAAGGGTGGGAGAGGAGCGGAGCTCCAGGCGGCGCGTCGCTGGACAGTGGAACAGGTAAGTGTATGTTTATTAAAAGCCAGCAGCTACACTTTTTGTAGCTGCTGACTTTTAATAAACATAAAAAAAGGGTGGAACTCCCCTTTAAATATTTGTTCTGGGGATGTCTTTTGTTTAAAAGTAAAAGATAAAATGTAGGGCTTCCTCCAAAGGCATCTTGTTCATCGGATGTCCAGGAAAGTCTGCTTTCTTGGATTCTGCACTGCAAAACACAGCTATCACATCTAGGGGTCAAGGATTTGGGCAGCTCAAAATTAACCCTGTCAAATCTGGGGTCCATTTGAAGAAGCCAACAGGTAAAGCTGAACTGTGAAAAAGTAGGCTCTTTATTGCAGAAGTGACATGCAAAAAAATACACATAAAAATGAGTGAGAAACCTTCTGCGCTTGTCAAAATATCCTAATATTCAGTGTCTCAAACCACAACAGTGATCAAATATTTTTTTAAGAGCACATAAATCAATAAATAGTGTTCAGTCAAAAAAAAAAAAATATATCCTATATGGAAAGGAAAGCAGCTGGCACTTAAATGCATACACCCATCTGTGCTAAATGCAAAAACATTTTATGATCTCTATATAGTGCAGTGCTACCACAAAAAATGAAAATTAAATATTAAATGTATTCCAATCCTCTATATTTTGTGCATTTTCATACATATAAATGTAGCGCTACCCCCAGTTAAGAGAGCCGCTGGATTTGTTTTCGGGCCCTGAATGCAGCACCGCCAACCCCCGGCAATTTACTCGACCCACCCTGTCACAGTTAGTCTAGGGGTTATTCTAGTATCACGGTCTAACAGTACATGCACACAATCTATCTGTATTGTAAAGGTAACCTCTTTGCATAATGATAACACTGATAGCAAGTGATGAAGTATAACGGTTTCTTTACTTTGGGTAAAAGGCACAAGGTTAACACATCACACATATATGTCTGCAGAGCCCTGCAGCAGAAATATAGTACACCCTGATAATTAGGCTTGTGCAATTCGTTTCGTAACGAATCGAAATTCGTCCGAATTTAGCAACTTTCGGACATTCGGAAGCATTCGAATTTCCGAACAAAGCAATTACGAATAAGACCGAATCCGAAATAAATTATACCGCAAATAGCGAATGCCCGAATGTCTTCGGCATAATTCGTTATGAAAAAGTTACGAATGTACGAATCCATACGAAGCACAATAACACTCACTCTGCTCTGCTCTCTGCTTCTCCCACACCGTGCTGAACTCCCTCTCAAAATGGTGTACAGGGGCGGAGGCTATAGCCGCATGTAAAAAACGAAAGTAAAATACGAGATTTCGAATCCATTCGAAGCACAATAACACTCTGCTCTGCTCTCTGCTTCTCCCTCACCGTGCTGAACCCTCTCAAAATGGTGTACAGGGGCGGAGGCTATAGCCGCATGTAAAAAACGAAAGTAAAATACGAGATTTCGAATCGTTACAAATAACCGCTATGTATTTAGAAAAGTACAAATCCATTCGAAGCACATTAGGCATAATAGGCAGCGTCGTCATGAGAGAGACACAGAAAATTACGAATCAACGAACCCAAAAAAAGTTACGAAAGTAGGAGTTGTGTCCAGAATCAACGAAAAACAATGTACTCTACCGAAAGTACGAATTATAAATCAACTAAAAATTCAACGAAAAATGTCGCTTGCGAAAATACGAATTAGTCCGAACACGAAAAATCCCGTCTAGCAAAATTACGAATGATTACGAATCAACAGGACCGAAAAGAAACGAACCGAAACTAACCAAATTTTTCCGTTGTGCACAAGCCTACTGATAATACAGGCTATTTCCCTTCTAGTGTAGCTATCTCTATCTATGCACCCTTATGGCGCAGCAGCAAAAGTTCACCCTGATAATACAGGCTATTTCCTTATGGCGCAGCAGCAAAAGTTCTAACTCCTGGTCAGGCCTGACTCAGATTTAACTCAGTCTCTAGTAGAACGATTTCTTCGCATGCAACTTGACTGGTGGTGCATAAGTCGATAGGGTGAGTACCCTGTAGCGTCACTTGTGGTGCTGTTATATGCATGCACAACTGCTGCAATGTGGTTGCTCCAATGCTGCTTCTTTTCACTGCTTAAAGTGGTTGTAAACCCACTTTTTAAACAAAGACCTACAGGTAAGCCTAGATTAAGGCTTACCTGTAGGTGCATGAAATATCTCCTTAACCTACACGGTTAAGGAGATATTTGTATGTAAATGCGGCGACGCTGACGTCACCCCATTCACAAATTCGGCTAGGTCGCAACATTCGACGACGTAGCCGAATTCGACAGCTCACGCGCGCATGCGCGGAGTCACGTCTTCGCCGCTCCGGCCAATCACAGCGCCGGAGCGGCGCTGTGATTGGCTGCAGCGGCGATACCCGGAAGTAACATTCCGGCTATCGCCACAGCGATGGATGCGGCTAGAGGAGGGACACGGACGACTTCGGGGGCCCCGATCGAAGGTAAGTGGTACATAAGGAGCTAGTATGCTAGTCATACTAGCTCATTATAGCTTTGTCTTGCAGGTTAGTAAAAAAAAAAAAAAAGATAAAGGGTTTACAACCACTTTAAGGTCCCCAGCATGTTGAGCAGGGTTCGGTTGAACCTCTCTGGCTGAGCATCACCTTGTGGATGATAGAGGGTAGTTCTTGTCTTCTTTATCCCCAAGGAATCCAGGAGCTTCCGGATCAACCGACTTTCAAAGTCCCTTCCTTGATCTGAGTGAAGCCGTTGTGGTAGCCCGTAGTGTACAAAGTATTTCTCCATAAGTACTTTGGCTACAGTGGAAGCCTTCTGGTCTTTGGTTGGAAAGGCCTGGGCATACCGACTGAAATGGTTGGTTACTACCAGAACATTTCCTAGTCCACTCTGGTCGGGTTCAAGGCAGAGAAAATCAATGCATACCAGATCAAGTGGGCCTTGACTTTGCAGATGGCCCATTGGGGCAGCTTGATGGGGTAAAGTCTTTCTCTGGATGCATCGTGCACATGAGTGTCAGTATTTTTCAACTTCAGCCCTCATGCAAGGCCAATAGAAACGGTCCCTAACGAGTTGGAAGGTCCTTTCCGCCCCTAGGTGGCCATGGTTGTGGTGTAGAGCAACCATGACAGTCTCTCTGTGTTTTCTCGGGCAGGAACAACTGCCATTTTGTCTTCCAGGTCATCAGAGGGGCCCCTTCGGTAGACCACTCCCTGATGCACCTACAACCTGTCCCACACCTTCCTCAACAGGCGAGCTTCCTTTGAAGGGTAACGTAAAAGTCTATTCGGATCCTGATTCTCCAGGGCCTCTAGAACCAATCTCCCCATCGGGTCTTCTAATTGGTCACATCTCAACTCCCTCTTTGATAGTTTTGGCAACTTATCTTCTTCCAACTGGGTTACCCCACAGTATTGTTTGGGGACTCCTACTATCGTAACCCCTATCTCTTCTGCTCTTGAGCCGCCACTGGCCTGGAGTTCAGCCCCCTGACAGAGGGCCCACACCCCGTCGGGTGCCACTTGGGTCCAGTCTTCTGTGCTGCTGGTGGGGACATGAGATCTTCTAGACAAGGCGTCTGCATCTCGATTTCCAGCCCCAGGCCTGTATTTTAGGCTGAAATTGAAGGCAGACAGTGCCGCCAGCCATCTATGTCCTGTGGCATCCAGCTTTGCTGTGGTGAACAGATAGGTGAGGGGGTTGTTGTCGGTTTTCACGGTGAACTCTGCCCCATACAGATAATCTCGGAGTTTGTCAACTACCGCCCACTTGAGGGCCAGGAACTCCAGCTTATGAGTAGGGTAGTTCTTCTCAGAGGGAGTCAAACTTCTGCTCACATATGCAACGGGTCTCAGTTGCCCTTCGTACTCCTGATAGAGCACTCCTCCCAGACCGTCATGACTGGCATCTACGTGGAGCTCATAAGGCTTCTTTGGGTCTGCATAGGCCAGGACGAGGGCAGTGGTTAGGTTTTTCTTCAACATCTGGAAGGCTCCTTCACACTTCTCGTTCCACTGGTCCTTGACTGACTCCCCATGCTTCCTGGGCCCCAGGTCATCCTCTTCCCCCTCCGTCTTGAGCAGCTCATTCAGAGGCCTGGCTACCTGAGCAAACCCCTCCACGAACCTCCTGTAATAGGAACAGAAACCCAAGAAGGATCTGAGTTCTGTCACAGTGGTGGGTCTTGGCCAGGAGGTGACTGCCTCCAATTTTTCGGGGTCTGTGGCTGCCCCATCTTCAGACACTATGTGTCCCAGATAGTTGACTGATGACTGATAGAATTGGCATTTTTCAGGTGAGAGCTTGAGTCCTTCTTCACTCAGTCTCTTCAAAACTTTCTCCAGCCTCTCTTCATGCTCTTCCGAGGTTCTTCCGAAGACAATGATGTCATCTAAGTATACAAGGACTTCGATGAGGTTCATGTCTCCTACAGTCTTCTCCATGAGATGTTGGAAGGTAGCTGGGGCTCCAGACAGACCTTGAGGCATCCGGACAAATTCAAAGAACCCCACTGGGGTTATGAAAGCTGTCTTCTCCTTGTCTTCTGGATGCATAGGGATCTGATAGTACCCGCTCTTGAGGTCCATAACGCTGAACCACTTGGCTCCAGACAAGCTCTGTAGGGCATCCTCTATCCTCGGAGTGGTGTACTGGTCGGGTATGGTTCTTCTGTTGAGGGTCCTGTAGTCTATGCACAGCCTCAACGACCCATTCTTCTTCCTGACCACCACTATCGGGGAGGCATAGGGACTTCTAGATTCTCGAATCACACCAGTTCGCTTGAGCTCGGCGAGCTGTTCCCTCAAATCTTTGAGGTCTGCTAACGGAACTCGCCTGACCCTCTCCCTGAAGGGCTTGTCTTCCTGGAGGTGGATTCGATGGGCTGGCAATTCTTGCACACCCCACATCGAATTCATCTTGGGAGAAGATCTTTTCCCACCTGGTCAACTGGGCCTTTGCTCTCTCCTTCCAAGCCCTGGGCAGATTTGGGTTCTCCATGGAAAGCTTCTCCCACACAGTCCCTTCTCCCTCTGTCTTCTCCACATCCGACAAAGCAACTGGGGTAGCAGGGCTCACCTGGCCCAGCAACATCCTGGCTGGGATCTCCATGGGGCCATCCGTAGTATTCCTGACACTCACAGGTACTTTACAATGTGCTTTCTTCAGAGCCCTCAACGGGACCACTTCTGGGACTACTTCTAGGCCCGAGTGTTCCTCCTTTGGGTCGGGTTCCAACATGACAAAGGGCCCTGGCTGCTCCCAAGTGAGTTTCACAGTGGCTTTTAGACAGGCTACTTCACCGGGTTGTAACACTATTCCTCTTCTTCCCAGCCTCCAGACCTTTCCTACCCCCTCTTCCGGGGCCTTCTGCTCCAAGATCAATCGCTGGTAGGCTGTCTTCAGCATTGGGTGGATCTTGGTGTCTGTGGGCCCTTTTCTTCTTGTTAGAGATGCCAAGAGCCTTTGGACCAGATCCGTGTTGGTCCCTATTATTAAGGAACTCTTATTAGCTCCAGGCGGTCGGGGACATACCACAGTCAAGGTATCGAACACTTCGGCCTTCCCGGCTATGGATGGGTCAAAGGTCAGTTTTATAGGCAGATAGCCATCATAAGGGAAACTCTCGGTCCCAATCCCCCATATTTCCAGCTCCTCAATCTTCTGGATGGGTAAGTGACTTAGATGCTTGTCATAAAAGTCCCTGTACAACAGGGTCACTTGTGCCCCAGTATCCAACATGGCTCTGGTGTAGACTCCTTCCACTTGGACAGGTACTATCGGGGAGGGACCCACCAGCTTCTCTGGATATCGCTCCGAAGGAGTCTCTTTCCTTGGATCTTTGCGTTTTCCTTTTGGACTTTCTTTCTTCCATTTCTCTTTGGACTTAAGTCTCTCTTGGGCCTGGTATGCATTGATCTTCCTCCTTTTAATGGGTGTAACTACCCGCTGAGGGACATTGCACTCATTCTTTGGGGTACGTTCCCACTGAGGAACCTTGTGTTTCTTCTGAGGGGTCTTCTCCACTCTTTTTATGTGCTTCTCATTCAGTTTGGAGTTCACTGGAGATGATGGGCACCTGGTTGACTCCTTCACCGGGGCCCGCTGAAGTTTTCCGGCGGCTTGCGGTTATTCATCTTTTTTTTCTTTGGACTGGCACACACTTTGGCCACATGGCCAACCCCTCCGCAGTTGAAACAAGTCATGTCCCCCCAATCTTGTAGGGATGCGGGCGCTGAGGTATTTGGAAACAGCTCCTTCCTCGGACTTTCCCTCTCCGGTACACTTAACTTCTTTTCCATCAGGGAGGTCAGCATCCCCAATACTTGGGACATCTGTGACTTCAAGGTATCCACCTCTGAGTCTCTTTCCAAGGTCATGGCCGTCCTGACCATCACCGGAGGAGGATTAACTGACTCAACTGGTTGGTTCCTCTTCTTCTCCTCCAGCATCGCTTCTTCCTCTCTGACCACTCGGATCAAGTCAGGATACTCCAGGCTCTTCCCGTCCTGTGCGTAACGCCAATGCGATGGGGTCCAGGGGCTGAGATCCTCTCATCACATGCTGAACACGGGCCTCATCCACCTTCCGCGGGTCGATCCCCTTCTTCAGGATCTTATCCAGGCGCCTCATGAACTCTGACAGTTTCTCTCCTGTCTTTTGGTAGCAGTGCTCCAGCTGATAAGTGAGCTCAGTGATTTTCTCCGTTCCACCAAACACATTCTGTAGAATGTCCAGATAATCCTGCGCATCACAGTCTGTCTTGCTCATCTTGAGGTTGCGTATGGCCTCTAGAGCAGGCCCCTTCAAGCTCTCAGCGATTCTCTGCTTCTTTCTGTGATCTGGGACTTCCCATTCTTCTAAGGCCTGGGTGGCACCGTCTAACCACTCCTCAAACCCCTCTTCACCCGAAGGTACAGGCTTCCTTCCAGAAAATATTCTAAGTTTTCTGTATCCCGACATTTGGTAGTCTGTAGGATCCTTCTTACACTGGGCTACAATTTCCCCCAGGACTGCGCATAATTCTGCGCTGAGGGTGGCAGGTGGTGATCCGGGACTCTCTTTCTTCTCCCGTTTTTCTGCTTTTGGGGACGGTGGTGGAGATAGTTTCGGTGTCTGAAACCATCCTCCTGACTTGAGCGGCAGCGCATGTATTAGGCTATAAGTCTGATCATCTATTGCTTCTATACTTGGATTCTTGAAATGCTCTGGGATTCCATTCTTCCACTCTATTAGTGCGTGGGTCAGTGAAGAATTCGACCTGACTTCCACCACCCATACCTTCTGGTGCGGGGACAGTGACCTCACTAGCTGCTTCACCGCTTCTTCTTGCCAGATCCCTGGGAGTTCTATGACTACTACCCCGGCTGAATCTGTGCCGACCGCCTTGCACCACTGTCCTACTTCTAGTGGGTCCATGCTGGTACTTTTGGCGCGTTACTTGCTGTATCAGGATCCCGGACTCGAAAGCCCCCACGTGTAGTCCTACCCCCAGTTAAGAGAGCCGCTGGATTTGTTTGTGGGCCCTGAATGAAGCACCGCCAACCCCCGGCAGTTTACTCGACCCACCCTGGCAGTTAGTCTAGGGGTTATTCTAGTATAACGGTCTAACAGTACATGCACACAATCTATCTGTATTGTAAAGGTAACCTCTTTGCATAATGATAACACACTGATAGCAAGTGATGAAGTATAACGGTTTCTTTACTTTGGGTAAAAGGCACAAGGTTAACACATCACTAGTGATGAGCCGAACACCCCCGGGTTCGGTTCGCACCAGAACCCGCGAATGGACCGAAAGTTCGCACGAACTTTAGAACCCTATTAAATACAATGGATGCGAACGTTCGAAATCTAAAGTGCTAATTATAACGACTATTATGAATGTTATTGTCCTAAAAAGGGTTTGGGAACCCGGGTTCTGCACCAGGGGACATGTATCAATCCAAAAAAAAGTTTTAAAAACGGCCGTTTTTCGGGAGCAGTCATTTTAATGATGCATAAAGTGAAAAAAAAAAGTCAAATATTCCTTTAAATATCGTACCTGGGGGGTGTCTAAAGTATGCCTGTGAAGTGCCACGTGTTTCCCGTGTTTAGAACTGTCCCTGCACAAAATTAAATTTCTAAAGGAAAAAAAGCCATTTAAAACTGCTTGCGGCTTTAATGTAATGTCTGGTCCCGGTAATATGGATGAAAATCTTTAAGAAAAATGGCATAGCTACCCCATCACAGCCCCCCCCCCCCTTACCCCAGCCCATTACCAGCCCCTTTGGGTCTTGTATGGATATTAAGGGGAACCCCGCACACAAAATAAAAAAGGCCCTATATACTCTGAACAGCCGTATACAGGCAGTGCATACAAGACAGGGACTGTAGGTTTGTTCTTATGTAGAATCTGTTTGTAATTTTGAACAGGTACATTGTTTAAGTGTAGCTCCAGCCAAAAAATCTATTTTTAAGCTTTTTGGAAAACATAGGGAAGGGTTATCACCCCTGTAACATTTGTTTTGCTGTCTGTGCAGTGTGCACCTGTTCAGAACAGTTCACCTCACTTTCCGTCCTAATGACAAATGTTTTTTGAAAATTTGGGGTTTTTATTGAAACAAGAATTGGTGATAAAGCATCAGTGGAGAGGAGACACTTTTTTTCCCATATTAACTCTTACAGGAGAGAATTTGCCTTCCTAGGGGTAGATTTCCTCTCACTTCCTGTTGTATCCTTCCGTTTGCAAGGAGGAGTCGTTTGTAAGTTGGATGTTTGAAAGTAGGGGCCTGCCGTATATACTCAGCTGAAATTTGCCCCTTACATGTTGGTGTTGCCACAACACTGTGAGCCCTCACAGTTACTCTTGGTGGGCGCATGAATGGGCCCTGCTGTGAATTATTAGATCAAGAATTGTAATTGCATGCCCCTGTTGAACAGGGGCTGAAAAATTGGGCCTTTGGTGGTGGTGGTGGTGGTGTTGACACAACACTGTAAGGCCTCACAGTTACTCTTGGTGGGCGCAGAAATGGGCCCTGCTGTGAATTATTAGATCAAGAATTGTAATTGCATGCCCCTGTTAAACAGGGGCAGAAAAATTGGGCCACAACACTGCAACCCCTCACATATACTGTACTTGGAGCACAGCAATGAGCCCTGTTGCAAAGTATTGCATCAAAAATTGTAATTACACGCCCCTGTTAAACAGGGGCTGAAAAATTGGGCCTTAGCCACTGGTGCTGGTGCCACGACACTGCAACCTCTCCCAGATACTCTAGTTGGAGTGCAGAAATGAGCCCTGCTGCAAAGCATTGCATAAAATTTTTTAATTACATGCCCCTGTTAAACAGGGGCTGAAAAATTGGGCCTTAGCCACTGGTGGCGGCACCCAGAAACAAAAATGTTCTTCCAAGCTATCATCATCAATCGGATCATTGAGGAGGAGGAGGATAGTCAGTCAACATAACAGGACATTCTCTCAGCATCAGCATCAGTCTTGAAGGGATGTGACATTTGAAAATAAATTAGTCTGTTATATCAGCTTCAGGTGTTTGGTAGCTGGTGGTGATCCAAGACTGGTTCATCTTTATGAAGGTCAGTCGATCAACAGAGTCGGTGGACAGGCGCACCCTGTGATCCGTGACAAATCCTCCAGCAGCACTGAATGTGCGTTCTGAAAGAACGCTGGATGCAGGACAGGCCAGTAGCTCAATTGCATACTGTGCAAGCTCTGGCCAGTGATCCATCCTCAAGACCCAGTAAGCCAGAGGATTTTCGGTGGGGAAGGTGTCCAAGTCTGACCTTGCCCCTAGGTATTCCTGCACCATGTATATCAGACGCTGGCGATGGTTGCTGGAACCGATCATACCTTGGGGCTGCGGACTAAAAAATTGTCTGAACGCATCGGTCAGACGGCCACCTTCCCCACCGCACCTTCTTTGACTGACCGAAGCCTCAGCAACTCGTTGTCCAGGACCTGGAGTTTGTAACCTCCCAGTCTCTGGGAACGCGTTGCACAGACCTTTCTGCAAGGCCTCCCGGAGTTGTCTCATCCTCTGCTCCCTCTGCGACGGTAAGATAAGGTCCGCAACCTTACCCTTGTACCGTGGATCAAGGAGAGTGGCCAGCCAGTAATGGTCCCTCTCCTTGATCTGAAGAATACGAGGATCCTTCCGCAGACTTTGCAGGATCAGGGAGGCCATGCAGCGTAGGTTAGCTGAGGCATTCGGTCCGGAGTCCTCTGGGTCACTAAGGACGACATGATCCGCAGCCACCTCCTCCCAGCCACGTACAAGTCCACTGGTTTCTTGGGACTGTAAATCATCCCTAAAAGACTGCTGCTGATGATGCTGAGTGCCAGGCTCCACCTCCATGCTGACACAATCCTCCTCCTCCTCCTCCTCGTCCTCCTCTTCTTCCTGTGCGATGGGTGGGACAGAAGGAACACTGTCTGGGTAAAGGGGGCCTTGAGAGGCAAGGAAGTCCTCCTCTTCCTGCCTCTGTTCTGCCTCAAGTGCCCTGTCCATTATTCCACGCAGCGTAAGTTCCAACAGGTGGACAAGAGGTACAGTGTCACTGATGCATGCACTGTCACTGCTCACCATCCTCGTGGCCTCCTCAAATGGTGCCAGGACACTGCATGCATCCCTGATCATGCCCCACTGGCGTGGTGGAAAAATCCCGAGCTCCCCTGACCCTGTCCTGGTGCCGTAGTTGCACAGGTACTCATTGATGGCCCTCTGCTGCGTGTGCAGCCGCTGCAGCATGGCCAACGTTGAGTTCCACCTGGTGGGTATGTCACATATAAGGCGGTTCTTGGGCAGGTTCAACTCCTTTTGCAGCTCAGCCAGGCGAGCACTGACATTATAAGATCTGTGGAAATGCACACAGACTTTCCTGGCCTGCCTCAGGACATCCTGTAAGCCCGGGTACCTGCCCAAGAACCGCTGCACCACCAGGTTAAGGACGTGAGCCACACAGGGCACATGGGTCAGTTTTCCCTGTCGGAGAGCGGAGAGGAGGTTGGTGCCATTGTCGCAAACTACCATTCCTGGCTTAAGCTGGCGTGGCGTCAACCACCTCTCGGCCTGCCCCTGCAGTGCAGACAGAACCTCTGCCCCAGTGTGGCTCCTGTCCCCCAAACACACCAGCGCAAGCACGGCATGGCATCTTTTTGCCTGCGTACTTGCGTAGCCCCTTGAACGCCTACGGAGCACCGCTGGTTCCGAGGACAAAGCACAGGAAGAGGCCATGGAGGAAGAAGAAGAGGAGGGGTGGAGGACAGAGGTGTGTCACAACCAGTAGTAGCATTTTGGAGGCGTGGCGGTGGAACAACCTCCAACAGTACTGCACCTTGTCCTGCATTCTTCCCAGCTGCCAAAAGAGTGACCCAATGGGCCGTGAAAGAAAGTTAACGTCCCTGTCCATGCCTGCTGGACCATGAGTCAGCGGTAATATGCACCCTACCGCTGACCGCCCTGTCCAGCGAGGCCAAGACATTGCCTTCCACATGCCGGTAGAGAGCCGGAATCGCCTTCCGTGAGAAAAAGTGGCGTTTGGGAACCTGCCACTGAGGAACCGCACATTGCACAAACTCACGGAAGGAGGCCGAGTCTACCAACTGAAAAGGCAGCAGTTGAAGCGCTAGCAATTTAGCCAAGCTAGCATTCAACCGCTGGGCATGTGGATGGCTGGGAGTGAACTTCTTTTGACGGTCCAGCAGCTGGGGCAGGGAAATTTGCCTGCTAGAATCGGACGTCGGTGTACTGCTAGCAGAGTGCCCGCAAGTACTTGGCTGTGACACACCTAATTCTACACCTTCATTCCTCTCAGAGCAGGTTTCAGAGAGGACTGAAGGTATAGTGGGGTTGGAGATCCCAGCTGATGCGGAGCAAGGAGAGGTCCGCTTTGTTCTTTGGTGTGGGTCTTTAAGGTAGGCTTGCCAACGAGCTGCATGGCAGGTC
This sequence comes from Rana muscosa, assembly GCA_029206835.1. Taxonomy (NCBI): domain Eukaryota; kingdom Metazoa; phylum Chordata; class Amphibia; order Anura; family Ranidae; genus Rana; species Rana muscosa. Next base: position 211,559,200 of record CM055120.1, on the reverse strand, counting down.
AACATATGTCTGGTCAAGCATGTGGTGCCCAAGCGGGTGATGTTTTGGCCACGCGATATACGCTTGAGACATATGTTGCAAACAGCAGCTGTGCGATATGATGCACTCGACTCAAAAAAGGCCCACACCAAAGAACTTTTTGAATAACGGGCAGAGGCAGCGCCCTGCACAGGCGGAGCTCTGCGGTGTGATTCCGTCGGTGTGCTGCCCTTACGCTGGCCCCCGAGGGCATCCTGCCTCATTGGAGATGTGCTTCCTCCTCATCCTCCTCCTTCTCCTCCTCCTCTCTCCTATTAGGCACCCACGTGGAGTCAGTGACCTCATCATCCCCTCCCTCCTCATCACTGGTGCCAATCTGGCAGTATGCTGCAGCTGCTGGAACATGACTGCCAGATTGGTGTCCTTCTTGAGCATCCCCTCTCTCTGCTCTCACGCTACTGCCTTCCTCTAGCTGGGTATCATCATCAGACCCTTCGAAACGCTGGGCATCCTCCTGGAGCATGTACCCAACACTGTGCTCAAACAGTTCGGGGGACTCCTCAGGAGGACATGGTTGGTCTAGGGAAGGAGTGACTGATGATGACATTGATACCAGGGAAGAGGACGCTTTGGCAGCTGCTTTGCCAGTACCCTGAGCCTGGGTGAGAGAGGATGAGGAGGATGAGGAGGGCTTGGTCATCCACTCTACCAAGTCTTCTGCATGATGCGGCTCAACACGTCCAGTTGCCGAAAAGAAGGACAAGCGTGTCCCATGGCCACGTGCTGATGGCGATGCACCGCGTCCACGACCAGCACTGTTGTCTCTAGACACAGAGCCTGCTTGCCCTCTTTTATTGGCTCCTGACTGTCTGCCTCTCCTTGTTTGCCTTCCAGACATTCTAATGGCCTGCAGGGAAATGGGAAAACCAGCAATAAGGCCTAGCTTCAGGAATATATTTTGCAGGAATCACACTACGCCTGCTGTAGGTGCTGCAAATGCCTGTTGGTGTAACACACCAGGAAAAAACAGCAATACAGGCTAACTTCAGGTGTAATATGATCAGGAGGCACACTCCGCCCGCTGTAAGTGCCGCAAATGCCTGTTGGTGTAACACACCAGGAAAAAGCAGCAATACAGGCTAACTTCAGGTGTAATATGATCACTCAGGAGGCACACTCTGCCCGCTGTAAGTGCCGCAAATGCCTGTTGATGTAACACACCAGGAAAAAGCAGCAATACAGGCTAACTTCAGGTGTAATATGATCAGGAGGCACACTCCGCCCACTGTAAGTGCCGCAAATGCCTGTTGGTGTAACACACCAGGAAAAAGCAGCAATAAAGGCTAACTTCAGGTGTAATATGATCAGGAGGCACACTCCGCCCGCTGTAAGTGCCGCAAATGCCTGTTGGTGTAACACACCAGGAAAAAGCAGCAATACAGGCTAACTTCAGGTGTAATATGATCAGGAGGCACACTCCACCCGCTGTAAGTGCCGCAAATGCCTGTTGGTGTAACACTAGGAAAAAGCAGCAATACAGGCTAACTTCAGGTGTAATATGATCAGGAGGCACACTCCGCTCGCTGTAAGTGCCGCAAATGCCTGTTGGTGTAACACACCAGGAAAAAGCAGCAATACAGGCTAACTTCAGGTGTAATATGATCAGGAGGCACACTCCGCCCGCTGTAAGTGCCGCAAATGCCTGTTGGTGTAACACACAAGGAAAAAGCAGCAATACAGGCTAACTTCAGGTGTAATATGATCAGGAGGCACACTCCGCCCGCTGTAAGTGCCGCAAATGCCTGTTGGTGTAACACACCAGGAAAAAGCAGCAATACGGGCTAACTTCAGGTGTAATATGATCAGGAGGCACACTCCGCCCGCTGTAAGTGCCGCAAATGCCTGTTGGTGTAACACACCAGGAAAAAGCAGCAATACGGGCTAACTTCAGGTGTAATATGATCAGGAGGCACACTCCGCCCGCTGTAAGTGCCGCAAATGCCTGTTGGTGTAACACACCAGGAAAAAGCAGCAATACAGGCTAACTTCAGGTGTAATATGATCAGGAGTCACACTCCGCCCGCTGTAAGTGCCGCAAATGCCTGTTGGTGTAACACACCAGGAAAAAGCAGCAATACAGGCTAACTTCAGGTGTATAATGTGCAGGAGGCTTAGCAACAGTGACACTGACACTGTCCCCTGCCTATCCTTCTCTCTCACTGCACACAAGGTTTATCAAAGTATATGACACTGACACTCTCCCTGCCTATCCTTCTCTCTCCCTACACACAAGGTTTAGCAAAGAATATGACACTGACACTGTCCCCTGCCTATCCTTCTCTCTCCCTGCACACAAGGTTTATCAAAGTATATGACACTAACACTCTCCCTGCCTATCCTTCTCTCTCCCTACACACAAGGTTTAGCAAAGAATATGACACTGACACTCTCCCTGCCTATGCTTCTCTGTCCCTACACGCAAGGTTTAGCAAAGAATAGATTTGACACTGTCCCTGCCTATCCTTCACTTTCCCTGCTCCGGAACACACTACACGAGGCCGCCGCGCTGGTGGCCTTTTATAGTGTGGGGCGTGTACTAAACCCCCTCAGCTATAATTGGCCACAGGCCCAAAGCGTTCGTTGTTCGCCGAACGCGGCGAACAGCCGATGTTCGAGTCGAACTCATGTTCAACTCGAACACCGAGCTCATCCCTACACATCACACATATTTGTCTGCAGAGCCCTGCAGCAGAAATATAGTACACCCTGATAATACAGGCTATTTCTTTATGGCGCAGCAGCAAAAGTTCTAACTCCTGGTCAGGCCTGACTCAGATTTAACTCAGTCTTTGGTAGAACGATTTCTTTGCATGCAACTTGACTGGTGGTGCACAACAGGAACAGTATTTGTAATCCAAAGGGGTGGACAATAAAGAACACTTCACCGGAGACTAACTCAACTCCGTTCCGCCACTAGTCTCCAGTGGAACAGTAAATAAAGGCCGATGGGCCAAGGCAGTCTCTAGGCCTAACAACAGTACAGCCTATAGGATTGAGCAAGTGCTCGCTCACCACTCCCATCCAAGTCCGGGACTTCCACCTGCTGTGTCTACACACACAGCGTCTGCAACGGTCGGGTCTCCGATCCAACTGATGTAAGTAGTCAGCGAAGTCAGGTGTCACCCAGGTTCCACAGTGGGGTGGAAGGCTCTCTGGAAGTTGTGCAAGGCCCAGGCTTCAGGCCTTGCACTGCAGCAGATCCGCACAGGAAGACCTGTTGATTGCAGCGCGGTGTCCAAAAAAGGCAGAGCTCAGCCTCGCCCTCCTCTTATATAGCCCCTCCCATCAGTCTCTGCGGTGGCTGAATGCACCCTGGGTGCCAAACGGGGTTCTGGGTAACGTAGTCCCGGGGCCTTAAAGGAGACCCTGCTACATAAAAATTAATGTAAAACTAAATAATAATAATCAAATAAAGTCCATATCAAATAATAAAATTCATGAAGTGAAACAGTTCATCACAGGATCCCATACACCAGTGAATATGCAGTCCCAGAAAGCATAAAGATTTCTTCATAAAAACGTCATTTCAGTTAATCCCCATAGTGCCCCTCACCCAACCTCATGGGTGTCCTCTCACCAGCTCAACTGGACCTCACTATGCTAAGAAGGTTAAATGCCCTTTTTAATTACCGTATTTATCGGCGTATAACACGCACAGGCGTATAACACGCACCCTAACTTTAAGAGGGAAGTTTCAGGAAAGAAACTTTCCACAGCCCCCTGCGTATAACACGCGGGCACAGTTTACCCTCTACTTTCAGGGTAAAAAGTGAGTGTTATACGCCAATAAATACAGTATTATAAGGACGCTGCTCCACTTGTTCATCAGCTTTGATCCTCAACTCCTCAGTGTTACACGATTCATATGAAAAGCAAGAAGAAAGCCCAATAGCGCAGATCGCTTTATCAAATTTTAAGTAAAGAGGCAGCATACAGTGCATCCCCAGAAAGTATTCACAAAACTTCACTTTTTCCACATTTTTGTATTTTACAGGCTTATTCCAAAATTGATTTTATTCATTATTTTCGTCAAAATTCTACAAACAATACCCCATAATAACGTGAAAGAAATTTGTTTGAAATCTGTGCAAATTTATTAAAAATAAAAAACAAAAAAAATCACATGCTTATACAGTATCTCACAAAAGTGAGTACATCAATCACATTTTTGTAACTATTTTATTATATCTTTTCATGTGACAACACTGAAGAAATGACACTTTGCTACTAGGGATGAGCCGAACACCCTCCGGTTCGGTTTGCGGGAGAACATACGAACAGGCAAAAAATTTGTTCGAACACGTGAACACCGTTAAAGTCTATGGGACACGAACATGAAAAATCAAAAGTGCTCATTTTAAAGGTATCTATCTGTGTATAACACGCACTTTTCTCCCCTGAAAATAGGGGGAAAATTACGGGTGCGTGTTATACGCCGATAGTGTACCTCGGACTCGGAGGTGTACGAGCAACGCCGAGCGCCGCCGAAATTCACAGAGCCATCATCCCCTGTTTACTCGGCTCTGACATCACACACACAGTCCCGCCTCCGCCACCAGCATTGGACCAGTGTTCTGTCAATCACAGCAGCTGGTCCAATGCCGATGGCGGGGGCGGGACTGTGTATGTGACTGTTGACATGTCTGAGAGCCGAGTGAACAGGAGATGACGGCTGCATGAGATGACGGCTACACTGCACGAGAGATGGTGAGTCTGCAAATGGGCATCAGGCTGCATTGATGAGAGACGGGCTGCAGATGGGCACATAGGCTGCATTGAGGCTGCAGATGGACACCGATCAGGCTGCAGATGGACACAGATCAGGCTGCATTGAGGCTGCAGATAGACACAGATCAGGCTGAATTGAGTCTGCAGATGGACACTGACCATTATTTTGCTTCAAAGTGGTTTATTTAAAAAAATATGTTTATTTCCTGAAACTTCTCTCTCAAATTGGGGTGTGTGTTATACGCCTGTGCGTGTTATACACCAATAAATACGGTATATATCCTATATGAAAAAGGAAGCAGCTGGCACTTAAATGCATACACCCATCTGTGCTAAATGCAAAAACATTTTATGATCTCTATATAGTGCAGTGCTACCACAAAAAATGAAAATTAAATGTTAAATGTATTCCAATCCTCTATATTTTGTGCATTTTCATACATATAAAAAGTAATGATAAACTAAAAAATAATAATCAAATAAAGTCCATATCAAATAATAAAATTCATGAAGTGAAACAATTTATCACAGGATCCCACACACCTTCCAGTGAATGTGCAGTCCCAGAAAGATTTCTTCACAAAAACGGCATTTCACTTAATCCCCATAGTGCCCTTCACCCAACCTCATGGGTGTCCTCTCACCCACTCAACTGGACCTCACTATGCTAAGGAGGTTAAATGCACTTTGTAATCATCATAAGGACACTGCTCCACTTGTTCATCAGCTTCGATCCTCAACTCCTCAGTTTTACACGATTCATATGAAAAGCAAGAAGAAAGCCCAATAGTGCAGATCGCTTTATCAAATTTTAAGTAAAGAGGCAGCATACTGTACAGTGCATCCCCAGAAAGTATTCACAACGCTTCACTTTTTCCACATTTTTGTATGTTACAGTCTTATTCCAAAATTGATTAAATTCATTATTTTCGACAAAATTCTACAAATAATACCCCATAATAATGTGAAAGAAGTTTGTTTGAAATCTTTGCAAATTTATAAAAAAATAAAAAAATAAAAAAATAACATGCTTATACAGTATCTCACAAAAGTGAGTACGGTACATCCGTCACATTTTTGTAAGTATTTTATTATATCTTTTCATGTGACAACACTGAAGAAATTACACTTTGTTACTAGGGATGAGCTGAACACCCTCTGGTTTGGTTCGCGGCAGAACATGCGAACAGGCAAAAAATTTGTTCGAACACGCGAACACCGTTAAAGTCTATGGGACACGAACATAAAAAATCAAAAGTGCTAATTTTAAAGGTTAAAATGCAAGTTATTATCATAAAAAGTGTTTGGGGACCTGGGTCCTGCCCCAGGGGACATGTATCAATCCATTTTTTTTTTTTTTTTTTAACACTGCAGTTTTTTCGGGAGCAGCGATTTTAATAATGCTTAAAGTGAAACAATAAAAGTGAATTATTCCTTTAAATTTCGTACCTGGGGGGTGTCTATAGTATGCCTGTAAAGTGGCTCATTTTTCCCGTGTTTAGAACAGTCCCTGCACAAAATTACATTTCTAAAGGAAAAAAAGTCATTTAAAACTACTCGCGGCTATAATGAATTGTCGGGTCCCGGCAATGCAGATAAAAGTCATTGAAAAAAACGGCATGGGTTCCCCCCCAGTCCATTACCAGGCCCTTTGGGTCTGGTATGAATATTAAGGGGAACCCCGAACCAAAATGTAAAAAAAAATTGCGTGGGGTCCCCCCAAATTCCATACCAGGCCCTTCAGGTCTGGAATGGATATTAAGGGGAACCCTGCCCCAATTTTTTTTTCTAAATGGTGTAGGGATCCCCCTCAAAATTCATACCAGACCCTTCAGGTCTGGCATGGATTTTAAGGGGAACCCCACGCCAAAATAAAGAAAAAAAGGTGTGGGGGTCCCCCCAAAAATCCATATTAGACCCTTATCCGAGCACGCAACCTGGCAGGCTGCAGGAAAAGAGGGGGGGACGAGAGTGCCCCCCCTCCTGAACCATACCAGGCCACATGCCTTCAACATGGGGAGGATGTCCCCATGTTGATGGGGACAAGGGCCTATGCATGGGGGTATGCATGCGGGGGGCTTATCAGAATCCGGAAGCCCCCTCTAACAAAGGGGACCCCTAGATCCCAGCCGCCCTATGTGAAATGGTAATGGGGTACATTGTACCGAGAGAAAAATTTCCTGGACTGCCGCACTCCGTAAAAGACGTTCTTTAATGAAGAATAAAATCCACAGCACAGCATACAAAACTTAAAATGAAAACAGAGACAAGGCTAACGCGTTTCACATCACAGGATGCTTACTCATAGCTTTACCCCTGTACCCCTACCATTTCCCAAAAAAGTGTAAAAAATTGTAAAAAACACAGTAGACAGCTTGGGACAAGTCCTTTATTAACCGGTTCCCAACCGGCTCCTGTACATATACATCAGCAGAATGGCACGTATATGGGCAAAGTAACGTATATTTACCGACCCCTTTACCTCCTTTCTCATTTGTGGCCCCCCTCCTTACAAAATATAAAAGTTAGCACACATAAACATAGGTTCATTACCCCCCATTTATTTTTCCATTCCTCCTTTTCATATCTTATTTAGCTCTCTGATGATCATTCTCCAGTGAACCCAAATCTTGCTCCCTTTTAGTTACATAAGGTGGTATGTTAGGTTCTGCTTCTTCTAATATAGTGCACTAAATATTTGCGAGATATAGTGCCTCTTACCATCTCTGGTGAACTGCATAACTTTTCCATTGGCATTATGCTCCTGGGCATATCAGCTGGGGTAAGGACTTTACAAAGTCCTGAATTTGTGCATATCTCCATTTATCTAAGGGTATCATGCCCCATTTCTTCTGTAAATTTTGTAGTGAACAAAAATGATTTCCCTTTATAACTTCCCTCAACTGTAGTGAATCCTTCCCTACCTATCAAGTAAAAAACAAATGATCATCATTACCTGGTCGAAAAATTACTAATGCCAATTAAGTAAATCAACAGGGAATTACACCCCCATTTAAAGTGGTTGTAAACCCACTTTGACAACTTGCACCTACAGGTAAGCCTAGATTAAGGGTTACATGCAGGTGCAAGAAATTTCTCCTTAACATACACGGTTAAGGAGATATTTGCAGAAAACTCTGCACCGATGTGCAGACAACGACGCAGGCGCACTGAGCATCCCGGCATAATGAATGGGACATGCTGGGATCGCAGGTTTTCTGAATGGGCAAATGCCGGCCCCACACGCATGCGTGTGACATCATCGCCACTCCGGCCAATCACATCGCCGGAGCGGCGATACCAGGAAGAAGCTCCGAGGGGACATGGCGGCGGAGGGGAACTAGCTCATTATGCCTTTCTCTTGCAGGGTCTTATTTTATCCAGTTTTTTCGGGGGGGGGGGGGTTTACTTCCTCTTTAAGTTGTCTATGTACTGCATGCCATCTGCCTTAATGGACTAAGGATTTTACTCATACTGTAGCTGCTGACTTTTAATATTAGAGCACTTACCTGTCTAGGAATCCAGCAGTGTGCTCACTATAGCTGATTTTGCTTGACGAAGGGAAACCAGCAGTGAAGCCTTGCATCTTCACCGTTGATTTCCTACTACGCATGCGTGAAGCACGCTGTGCTTTGTGAATGGGCTGGCTGCGGTGGGAAGGGGTGGGGGCGAACTTCCGGCGATCTGAGGGGGGGGGGGAGCGGCAAGAGACAGACAAGTGGAGCTTCCCTTTTTGGGTGAAGCTCCGCTTTAACTCCTGATTAGGGATGAACCGAACACCCCCGGTTCGGTTCGCACCAGAACGTACGAACAGACCTAAAATTTGTGCGAACACCGTTAAAGTCTATGGGCCTATAACTGATCTGAAGCACCAAGGGAACCCATCAATAGGGAGATTTACAGTTGAAAGAAGGGTTTCCTTGCCAAGGAGATGCTGAACCTGGGAAAAACAAGAGGACACGCAATACCTTTGTAGCAATACCCTCTTCAGGGCCGCTGGTAAGTTTTGGGTTTTGCACGTCACCTCTTCTGCTGCGTTGTCCGGGTAGGAAAGTCTGCAGTAATGCAATGTCCACACAGATGTAAAACCTCAAACAGTTAGGCTTTATTTTTCATATGTGGTAAACGTTGAGAAGTAGAAGGTATAGAAGAACAGGGGAAGGTTCAGGCACTCGCCACTAAAAATTGACAAAGGTAAAAGTTCAAAGTCACTCACCACTCTCAATGTTAGAGTGGATATTGGTCACCCGGATAGTCCCCTCTCACATGGCCTAGCAGCCGGGATGACACACGGATCAGTAAAAGGGCAGTCTCTGCCAGACTGCCCAAGATGAGTTGGGTCTCTGCCACAGACCTGTTCCCAGTGTACAAAGTTTCTGCCACAGACCTGTGTTAAAGTAATCAATCGGATAGTCCAGGAATCCTCAGCCACAGGATTTCAAAGTCCAAAACTTCCAGCCGTACAGTTTTAAGAACCTTCAAGCCGATCCGGCAAACTGTAGGGCTCGTAGCATAATGGATCCCTCCTTACTGATGTTGCCAGGCCTCTCCCGAGACAGCAGTATTGTGCCGGTCTCCTCCAGGGCAGATCCTCCCCTGGACTTCTTCACTAAGATTCTTCCTCCCCATTTGAATGGAAAGCTTGGGATCCCTTCTCTGGATATAGACCCCAGCCAGGCTAGCGGGGCCTACTAAGTAACGATGCAGCCTCGGGCCAACGTGGCCCCGAGACCAGGGCCACACACACACCTCGCGCCCAGAGGGCTATGGGGTGGGCGCGAACGAACCCCATTCAATGGCGTCTGCCCCTTAAGTATCCCCTCCCAGCAGGCACAGCGGGTTCGCCACTTCCACTATACCACTGCCGAGAAGGGCCACTCAATGCACCATGATCTGCCCGTGTTCCAACAGGTGCCTGAGGTGGTAATGCCACCTACAGGCAAAAAGGGAAATCACTACCAGGCAAAGCATAACTGAGACAGAGGCAAATTTGAATGTAATTATCAACCATCTGAGCCCAACTACTGGCTCAGACATCCCTCTAGATTTGAATAGCGTCCCAACCATTTGGGATGGGCGCTACACCGTAAATTTTTTAGCAAGGACAAAAAAAGAACACTTCCTAGACATATACAGCTGCACTTTATAGGCTAGTTATATGATGTTCTGAAAGTGGTCAGAGGGGGCAGAGCTGACTCGTAGTAGGCTGAAATGAAGAGGTCCAGGAAATATAGACAAATGCACACCTTTCAATTTACATATCAGTTTTGGAGGATATACAGAATACATTTTGTTTAGGTATCTCAGCCAGTAATTATTACATAGTCCATTAACTGCTGCTGAATCAGTAGTTCCTCACAGAAAGCTATATAGAAGAACACAATTGATCCTATATACACTATATAGGCCTGGAACTGATTTGAATATATTTTTGCTTTGTATTTTATTAGATTGCAGAAGAGCATGTATAATTTGGCTTTTAAAGGGTCATCATTCTCATGCTTTTTTTTTTTTTGTCATTCTAAAAGGGACATTTTTAAATGTTCCTTGCAATTTAGTAGTTTTATTAATGAGGATGAAAGGTTTCAAAGTTCAAGGATCTTTTTTGGCCTTCATGAACACCTGCCACTTTTATTATATCTCCAATTACTATAAGTACTGCATTCACTAATCAAGTGTTCACATACTGTAAAGACAATGTGATGACAGTTTAACACTGATTACCTTTGAAAAAGAGATCTTCTTGTCTTTTATATCTCTCTAAACCTTCAATTAGCCAACATATATCGTTGCACAGCTTTTTAGCAGAACGATCATCATAATTAGTGGCAAGGTTGAATTTCGTCTGGTAAATTATATCCCAGGACTCTTATGTGTCATGTAATTAGAATAAAAGATCTATTCTGGTTGTGTCCATATATATCATGACTAGGGATGAGCTTTATGTTCGAGTCGAACATGAGTTCGACTCGAACATTGGCTGTTCGCCCGTTCGGCGAACAGCGAACAATTTGGGGTGTTCGCGGCAAATTCGAAAGCCGCGGAACACCCTTTAAAAGTCTATGGGAGAAATCTAAAGTGCTAATTTTAAAGGATAATATGCTAATTATTGTCATAAAAAGTGTTTGAGGACCTGGGTCCTGCCCCAGGGGACATGTATCAATGCAAAAAAAAGTTTAAAAAAAGTTTTTTCGGGAGCAGTGATTTTAATAATACTTAAAGTGAAACAATAAAAGTGAAATATTCCTTTAAATTTTGTACCTGGGGGGTGTTTAAAGTATGCATGTAAAGCAGCACATGTTTCCCGTGTTTAGAATTGTCCCTGCACAAAATGTAATTTCTGAAGGAAAAAAAGTAATTTAAAACTACTCGCGGCTATAATGAATCCCCAGGTCCCCGGCAATACAGAGAAAAATTATTGAAAAAAACCCTGCCGGTTTTTTCAATGATTTTTATCTGTATTGCCGGACCCGACAATGCATTAATAGATGCAGTAGTTTTGAATGACTTTTCTTCCTTAAAAAATTACATTTTGCGCAGGGAACCAAAATTAAAAAAACAAGTGTGGGGTCCCCCCAAAATTCCATTACCAGGCCCTTCAGGTCTGGTATGGATATTAAGGGGAACCCCGAACCAAAAAAAAACGTGGGGGTCCCCCCAAATTCCATATTAGGCCCTTCAGGTCTGGTATGGATATTAAGGGGAACCCCGCACCAAAATGTAAAAAAAAAATGGCGTGGGGTCCCCCCCAAAAATCCATACCAGACCCTTCAGGTCTGGCATGGATTTTAAGGGGAATCCCGCACAAAAAAAAAAAAAAAAAAGGCGTGGGGTCCCCCCAAAAATCCATACCAGACCCTTATCCGAGCACGCAACCTGGCAGGCCGCAGGAAAAGGGGGGGGCGAGAGAGCGCCCCCCTCCTGAACGTACCAGGCCACATGCCCTCAACATGGGGAGGATGTCCCAATGTTGATGGGGACAAGGGCCTCATCCCCACAACCCTTGCCCGGTGGTTGTGGGGGTCTGCGGGTGGGGGGCTTATCGGAATCTGGAAGCCCCCTTTAACAAAAGGGACCCCCAAATTCCGCCGCCCTATGTGAATTGTTAACGGGTACATTGTATCCCTAGTATTTCACAAAGAAAGTGTAAAAAATTGTAAAAAAACACACAGACACAGTTGGGATAAGTCCTTTATTAAAAATAAAAAAAATAAAAACCATTCCAGTGATGTAATCCAGTCTGTCCAGCGTTGTTCTCTATGTCCCGCCGTGATCCGATGTCCAGCAATGCTGCAGTCTCCTCTCCACACGAAACCCCCATGACGTACAAGGGGGCGGGGTCACCCGTCACATCATAGGGTAAGCCCCGGCTTTCCCCGCTTGCCGAAGAATAGCCAATGAAGTAGGCGGGACCCCCCTACGTCATTGGCTATTCCCCGGCAAGCGGGGAAAGCCCTGGGGCTTACCCTATGATGTGAGGGGTGACCCTGCCCCCTCGTATGTCATGGGGGTTTCATGTGGAGTGGAGACTGGAGACTGCAGCAGTCTCCACTCCACATGAAACCCCCATAAAGTACAAGGGGGCGGGGTCACCCATCACATCATAGGGTAAGCAAGCATCTGGGCTTTCCCCGCTTTCCGGGAAATAGCCAATGATGTAGGCGTTGTCCCGCCTACGTCATTGGCTATTCCCCGGCAAGCGGGGAAAGACCCGGGGCTTACCCTATGATGTGACGGGTGACCCCGGCCCCTCGTACGTCATGGGGGTCTCATGTGAAGTAGAGACTGGAGGAGACTGCAGCATCGCTGGACATCAGATCGCCGCGGGACATAGAAAACAACGCTGGACAGACTGGATTACATCGCTGGAATGGTTTTTTTATTTTTATTTTCAATAAAGGACTTATCCCAACTGTGTCTGTGTGGTTTTTTACATTTTTTTACACTTTCTTTGTGAAATGGTAGGGGTACAATGTACCCGTTACCAATTCACATAGGGGGGATGGAATCTGGGGGTCCCCTTTGTTAAAGGGGGCTTACAGATTCCGATAAGCCCCCCACCCACAGACCCCCACAACCACCGGGCAAGGGTTGTGGGGATGAGGCCCTGGTCCCCATCAACATGGGGACATCCTCCCCATGTTGAAGGCATGTGGCCTGGTACGGTTCAGGAAGGGGGGCGCTCTCTCGCCCCCCCTCTTTTCCTGCGGCCTACTAGGTTGCGTGCTCGGATAAGGGTCTGGTATGGATTTTTGGGGGACCCCACGCCATTTTTATTTTTTTATTTTGGTTCGGGGTTCCCCTTAAAATCCATGCCAGACCTGAAGGGTCTGGTATGGGTTTTTGGGGGGGACCCCACGCCATTTTTTTTTTAATTTTGGTTCGGGGTTCCACTTAATATCCATACCAGACCTGAAGGGCCTGGTAATGGAATTTTGGAGGGACCCCTACACATTTTTTTTTTAATTTTGGTTCCCTGCACAAAATGTAATTTTTTAAGGAAGAAAAGTAATTTAAAACGACTGCATCTATTAATGAATTGACTGGGTCCGGCAATACAGATAAAAATCATTGAAAAAAATGGCAGTGGTTCCCCTTAATATTCATACCAGACCCGAAGGGTCTGGTAATGATCTGGGGGGGACCCCTGCGTTTGTTTTAATGACTTTTCTCTGTATTGCCGGGTACCCGGGGATTCATTATAAATGCGAGTAGTTTTGAATTCCTTTTTTTCCTTCAGAAATTACATTTTGTGCAGGGACAATCCTAAACACGGGAAACATGCGCTGCTTTACAGGCATACTTTAGACACCCCCCAGGTATGAAATTTAAAGAAATATTTCACTTTTATTGTTTCACTTTAAGCATTAGTAAAATCACTGCTCCCGAAAAAACTGTAGTTTTTAAAACTTTTTTTTGCATTGATACATGTCCCCTGGGGCAGGACCCGGGTCCCCAAACACTTTTTATGACAATAACTTGCATATTAACCTGTAAAATTAGCACTTTCGATTTTTCATGTTCGTGTCCCATAGCCTTTAACGGTGTTCGCGTGTTCTGGTGCAAATTTTTGCCTGTTCGCATGTTCTGGTGCGAACTGAACCGGGGGGTGTTCGGCTCATCCCTAATCATGACTTTGGAAACAATTTAAAACTTGATTACATTTCTTATAGTAGTTGAGATGCCAAACCATCTCATGAAGGACTTGCCTAAACCTCTGCTGAGACCATCTACTAGACTACTTATATCCCTTTTCAGAAAAAAACACATAAATGTACTACAGCGGAGGAGACCAGGGCACCACTCGGTGGTGGAGAGTATATAATTGTGCTGTAAGCCAGTGCATTACGCAAAGCTACATTCGCCTTCGATTTACATGCAGTTATGTAGACGGCCTACATCACTGAACTTAAATGGAATGTATTGTTTAGGTGGACCTTTAATCAAAGCAGTTGCTAGTGACATGGTAGAAACTATATAAATGTTGCACAGTCAGCTTGTAATGTGTGTGACCACATTTAGACAGTTTTTGCTTGATTGATGAAGCGCACACATTTCTCAAAAAAAATCCATACCTGACTGGAAGGGCCTGTTATGGACTGGGGGGTGGGGGGGGGACCCACGCCAATTTTGTCTCTTTGATTTTTCACCTATATTGCCGGGAGCCGGCAATACATTACAGCCGCAAGCAAGTTTAAAGGGCATTTTATTGATTTTTCATGTTCGTGTCCCATAGCCTTTTATAGGGTTCGCATGTTTGCTAGAACTTTTTGCCCGTTCGCATTTTCTGGTGTGAACTGAACTGGGGGGTGTTCAGCCCATCCCTAGTCCCCAACCATTAGGCCACTCTGGAGCTAAGCTGCGAGTGCGGCGTGCCGGCTGGCAGGCCAGTGAGCAGGCCGGCAGGTGAGCAGACGGGCAGGCCAGTGAGCAAGTGAGCAGGCCGGTGGGTGAGCAGTCAGCCCAGTGAGCCGCTCTGCGGGTGAGCGGGCAGAAAGGCCAGCGAGCCGTCCTGCGGTTGAGCGGGCGGGCAGGCCAGTAAGCGGGCTGATAGGTGAGCAGATAGACAGTCAGTCTCTCAATGAACACCCTGCATCACCTCAGTTCCGCCCTCACTGTGCAGACATGGGCAGCAGAGAAATTACATTATCTCTCATTGCCTGCCCTCATTTTGGGACACAGCCGCTGGCAAGTGACAATCCTCATCTTGTGGCAGGCGACACAGCCACTGACAAGTGACATGCTGCATCTGGTGGCAAGTGACAATCCGCATCTGGTAGCAGGTGACATGACAAGCTGCATCTGGTGCCAGGTGAACCGGCAAGTGACAATCTGCATCTGGTGGCAATTGAAAATCCACATCTGAAGGCAGGCGACGTGACAAGCTGCATCTGAAGGCAGGTGACATGGCAAGTGACAAGCTGCATCTGGTGGCAGACGATGGTGGCAAGTGACAAACTGCATCTGGCGGCAAGTGACAAGCTGCATCTGGTGGCAGGCGACAGTGGCAAGTGACACACTCAAGGCTCCCACTGATTATGCAATATGGTCAGTTGAACTACTTCATTTTATATTACAATGTAATAATGGAAATAATGCGCTTCAATCATCCTGACACTATATCAACCATGGTACTGTGATGATTGAAGTGCCAACACCAGCCATTGCCCTGACAAATTGCCCACGAAAAACTGCAGCTGGTCCCCAGTGCCAAAAAGGTTGATCTATGGGAAAGACATTTTGAAAGGTTTGCATCTTTGTTTACTAGTCCCCTTTCAGTTTCCCAGGATGTTCCAGGACCTTCTGTCCAGTCTCAGTACAAACCTATTGTCAGGGAAATGGCCAAAGAACTGGCAATCTTGCCAACACCCATCATGGTCGCATCAGGCGCGCTCCCGTGCGTATTGGTATACACAAATGCACGGCTGCACGAACAGGCATACGCAGATGAGCGACGTCGCTAACGGTCGTACACAGATGCGCTAACAGGCGTACGCAGATGAGCGATGGCGCCTCTTGGCCTATATAAACCTGCTGCTGAGACCTGTGCATTGCTGAATTATCGTTAGCTCCCCAGTGTTCCTGTGCTTCTGTATATCCTGATGTTTGACCTCACGTTACCGACCCGGCTTGCTTGACCTGTTATCCTGATCTCCTGGTTTGACCTCTGGCTTGTACTGCTGACTCTGCTCTTGTCTGCTCCACTGTGTTTGATCTTGGCTTGGCTCACCGACTCTGCTGCAACGTGTCTCACCGTGTATGACCCCGGCTTGTTCCAGTTCTGCTACCTGAATCTCACACTGACTGATTTACCATGCATGACCCCCGGCCTGGCTCCTGGTTCTGTCAAGTTCGCCTGGTACTCCACAAGTACACCTGCCCTACAGTGCATCTTGCTTGTTCCAGCAACCTTCCGGTGATCAGTGCATCAAACCACAGCAACTGGCAAAATGTGCTTCTTTGGGCACTGCACTCCCTGTACCACTTCCAGGGGTGCACTTAGCCGCAAGGGGAGCCCTCTCAGCACCTCGGCACGTGACCCCTATGTCTGCTTCCCCTAGGGCAGGGGTGTGCAACCTTTTGACCATCCTGGGCCACATTGGAAGAAATTAATTGTCTTGGGCCACACTTAAAATACACTAACAATACGGATAGCTGATGAGCAGAAAACATCTGGCACATTACAAGTTACCAATCACTGCTATAGATAAGTATCTATCTGAGTAATAAAACATAATTTTTTTTGTAATGTTTCTTATTATGAAAGGCAGTGCTCAAAAGACATTGATGCCTCTTAGGCTGTCCCGGGCGAGAGTGCAGCTTTCATATGCATACTTTTGTTGGAGTGCAGGCTGTGGTTTCACTTTCATGTTGGGGACTCTGCTGCTGATTCTGGTCGATGGGGGTCACTGAGCTATGTGGAGATCCGAGGGTGAAAGCGTTGGTTCCTCTAAGCAATACAGACAAAGCACAATTGATCTATGTTTAAGATCATTGTGGTCCAGTAAAAAGCCTCATTGTCTTACAAGCACCTTGAGCACTGGAGCACTATTTTATTGGAGTACAGAGCACTTTTATATGCACATGGATGGACTTTATACAATTATTTATTGATTTTTGACCCAGAGTGATTCATGAATTGTTTTTTAGTTACTTATTTTCATTAACTATATTCACCATTTTGCACATTTTTGATATGTTGTATTAATAGTAATTGATGATTTGTGTTTTAATTAATTAATTTTATTTATATTAATTTCAATTGCTAATTTAAACATTTTGATGAGTTTTTTTTAACTTGTTATAAAATGGTGTTTATCACATTTTTGTGTACAGCTTCATCCAAAGCCACGCTATCCACTGCTTCTTATTATTGAACTCTTTATCTGAAACCGGGGGTTTGATAATCCCCAAACTGGATTTGTGGGTGGGGAGGGGGATGGGCACTACAACCTGATACATAAGTGGTCAATATAGGAAACTTGGTGTAGAGTTATTCAGTTTAACATCATCACAAAGGACAAGCGGAAAAGAGATATAACCTTCAAATATGGAAAGGCTTCTTCACAGGAGGGGTTTTGAAATGTGAAAAATTGATTCCCTCAAGTATTCTGTCCAGCCTAGTAATTTCTTATTTTAACCACTTGCCGACCGCAATACGAACATACGTTGAGGATTGCAAGTGGTTTATTGGAATTATGGCTGAAGATATCAGCCTTAACCCTGGTACCATTTTTGAGGGACTCATGAGCCACTGGAACGGTTTCCAAAGTGGTGGGAGGGGACATCGCCCCCCTCCTGCCGCTCGCTGGTGTTTCTCTGGCTTACCGTTTGTAAGCCCGAGAAATGATTCGATGGTGCAGCCGGCTGCTCTCATAGGCGATCAAAGAGTTAACACTCTTTGATCGACTTGGAGGACCGGAGTGATGTCATGACATCACTTCCGGTCCAGGCTGGAAGAAAAAATATAGATATATTATTTAAAGTGAAAGATCAAAACATTTTTTTTTTTTGGGATCTTTTGCTTTTAACAACTTGCCACCCACCCACCCTTAAATGACGGCAGGGCTTTAGCTATGGGTGGACATCATATAATGTAATTTTTCTCCTTCACCGATGTGCGCTGATGAGACTGCCCCTCAATGCCCATCAGTGCCACTCATCAATGCCCATCAGGGCCCATCAGTGCACCTATCAGTGCCCACCAGTGCCACCCATAAGTGCCGCCTATCAGTGCTCACCAGTGCCACCTCATCAGTGCCCATAAGTGCCACCTCATCAGTGCCCATCAGTGCCCATCAGTGCAGCCTATCAGTGCCCATCAGTGCAGCCTCATCAGCACACATCAGTGAAGGAGAAAAATTACTTATTTACAAAATTTACTGACAGAAACTAAGAAAATTTAAAAACCTGCACCCAGCACCAAAAGAAAGCTCTATTTGTGTGAAGAAAATGCTAAAATTTTCATATGGGTACAGTGTAGCAACTGTCATTCAAAGTTTGACAGCGTTGAAAGCTGAAAAATGGCCTGGGCAGGAAGGAGGTGAAAGTGCCCTGTACAGTATTGAGGTGTTTAAAGGTAAAGAAGAGATTTGGTGTTTTTTTTTTTTTTTACCCCAGATCTCTTCATAAAGAGGACCTGTGCTTTTTTTTTTTCTATTACAAGGGATGTTTACATTCTTTGTAATAAGAATAATAAAAAAAGTTAAAATAAAAGAAAGGGGCAGTGTAAAAATAAGAATAAAAAGTAAAATAAATAATACAATTTTTTTTTTAAAGCGCCCCCATTTCTCCATGTTTGCACGCACAAGCAAATGCATATGTAAGTCGCACACACATGTGTGAATGGTATTCAAACCATACGTGAGGTATCACTAAAAACATCAGAGCGGGAGAAATAATTATAGCACTAGACCTCCTCTGTAACTTTAAACAAGTAACCTGTAAAGGCATTAAAGAGTTGCCTATGGAGATTTTTAAGTACCATAGTTTGTCGCCATTCCATGAGCATGCGCAATTTTAAACCATCAATTATCCATTTACTCAGCGTAACATCATCTTTAACAATATACCAAAAAAATTGGGTATTGATTGTGTTTTTTTATTATTTGTTTATTATTTTTTTTTTTAAAGAATTGCATTTGCAAAACTGCTGAGCCAATACCGTGTGACATAAAAATTGCAAAAATCGCCATTCTATTCCCTAGTGTCTCTGCTAAAAAATATATATACAATGTTTATGGGTTCTAAGTAATCTTCTAGCAAAAAATACTTATTTAAACTTGTAAATAAAAAGTGCCAGAAAAAGCCTGGTCAGCAAGTGGATAAAGGTCTGGATTCTTTCATTAATGCATAAAATATAACTGGATACTAATATGTATAGGTAATGACACCAGGGGTAGTCTATCCAGGGAATATCCAACTGCCTTCTAGGCCTAGGGCATCAGGAAGATTTTTTTTTCCCCTGCTGGAGAAAATGCAATCATGCTTTTTTTTTTTTGTTTTTGTTTTTTCCTGGATTTACTGTGGGTAAAAGATTTTGTGTATGTGGAGTTTTTCTGATTGTGTGTGCTTCTTTTTTATTTTTATTTTGGTTGCATTAGATGGGCTTGTGTCTATTTTTAACAAGACTAACTATATAACTATGTGAACATCAGTTTGATTCTTTAGGAAAGTGCAGATGAAGATTGTCTACAATATACAGGTGATACTAGAAAAATAGAATATCGTGCAAAAGTTCATTTATTTCACTAATGCAACTTAAAAGGTGAAACTAATATATGAGATAGATTTAATACATGCAAAGCAAGATAGTTCAAGCCATGATTTGTCATAATTGTGATGATAATGGCTTACAGCTCATGAAAAAACCCAAATCCACAATCTCAGAAAATTAGAATATTGTGAAAAGGTGCAATATTCTAGGCTCAAAGTGTCCCACTCTAATCAGATAATTAAGCCATAACACCTGCAAAGGGTTACTGAGCCTTTAAATGGTCTCTCAGTCTGGTTCAGTAGGAATCACAATCATGGGAAAGACTGCTGACCTGACAGTTGTGCAGAAAACCATCATTGACACTCTCCATTACCTTTCGAGGGAAAGCCTCAAAAGGTAATTGCAAAAGAAGTTGGATGTTCCCAAAGTGCTGTATCAAACAAAGCACATTATTAGAAAGTTATGTGGAAGGGAAAAGTGTGGAAGAAAAAGATGCACAAGCAGCAGGGATGACCGCAACCTGGAGAGGATTGTCAGGAAAAGGCCATTCAAAAGTTTTGGGGACTTTCACAAGGAGTGGACTGAGGCTGAAGTCAGTGCATCAAGAGCCACCACACACAGACGGATCCTGGACATGGGCTTCAAATGTTGTATTCCTCTTGTCAAGCCACTCCTGAACAACAAACAATGTCAGAAGTGTCTTGCCTTGGCTAAAGAAAAACAGACCTGGTCTGTTGCTCAGTTGTCCAAAGTCCTCTTTTCTGATGAGAGCACATTTTGCATCTCATTTGGAAACCAAGGACCCAGATAATGGAGGAAGAATGGAGAGGCACTCACTGCAAAATGCTTGAAGTCCAGTGTGAAGTTTCCACAGTCTGTGTTTAATTTGGGGAGCCATGTCATCTGCTGGTGTTGGTCCACTGCGCTTCATTATGTCCAGGCTCAACGCAGCCATCTACCAGGAGATTTTGGAGCACTTCAAGCTTCCTTCTGCAGACGAGCTCTATGGGGATGTTGACTTCATTTTTCAGCAGGACTTGGCACATCCCCACACTGCCAAAAGCACCAAAACCTGGTTCAATGACCGTGGGATTACTGTGCTTGATTGGCAAGCAAACTCTCCTGACCTGAACCCCATAGAGAATCTATGGGGCATTGCCAAGAGAAAGATGAGAGACATGAGACCGAACAATGCAGAAGAGCTGAAGGCTGCTATTGAAGCATCCTGGTCTTCCATAACACCTCAGCAGTGCCACAGGCTGATAGCTTCCATGCCACGCCGCATTGAGGCAGTAATTGCTGCAAAAGGGGCCCAAACCAAGTACTGAGTACATATGCATGCTTATACTTTTCAGAGGTCCGATATTGTTCTATGTACAATCCTTGGTTTTTTGATTGCATGTAATATTCAAATTTTCTGAGATTGTGGATTTAGGGTTTTCATGAGCTGTAGGCCATAATCATCACAATTATGACAAATCACGGCTTGAACTATCTTGCTATGCATGTAATGAGTCTATCTCATATATTAGTTTCACCTTTTAAGTTGCATTAGTGAAATAAATGAACTTTTGCACGATATTCAAATTTTTCGAGTATCACCTGTATAACATGGTAATTAGGGGCATACTTGAAAACATCTGTACCATATCCCCAGCATATTTCTATAATAAACCACTTGCAAGTTTATTCTGTGAAACTTGACCCAAAGTCTTCAATAGAAAAACCTTTTGTCATGTACCTGGGTGTATTTGAACCGGGATCCTCCTGGTCCCACAGCTGCAGCCTTACCTGTTGTGCTACGGAGGAGATCAGGGCTTTTGGAAATGTCCTCTCAGTATTAAAGTGGAAGTAAACCCTCCTATCATTTTCAACCAAGGAAGCTGCCATCTTGGCCTCTGTTTAATCTTCAACTGCCATGATGCTGCACATGTGATCAGTTATGACACCAGCCATTGGATGGTGTGACAGTTTGGTTGAGAGCACAGCCAATGTGACAGTTAGCATTTTCGGCATGCCGGGAATGTAACTGTTTTTTGAAACAATTAAATCGTTGGGTTTGCTTCCGCTTTAAGCATTACCTTGGACTCACTAGCCCCACCTGCTGCCAGCTGTGGACAATTTTCAATCAAAGCAGCCCATACAAAGGAAGTGATGCTATCTCTCAGCGCCCGTTTGTGTGGAATAGCTCCCTGGGTGTTGTGACTGCTTTTTGATCTTGATTTTCGTGTTGAACTTCTGCCTGAATGCCTGACTACTCTCTAGCCTGCTGATTTTGTACTTCACCGCCAGCTCGTGTATGACCTTTGCCTGCCTGACCACTCTCTGGATTTCGATCGTGTACCGTTTTGCCTGATCTGTTGCCAACCTAATCTGCCTGACTACGTTTTCGCCTGAATCCTCAGCACACAAGTTCCACTTCGGACACTACCTATCACAGGTACCTTACATTACAAACGGGCCACAATGACAGTGGACCCTGCTGAGATTGTTAAGGCGATTTCACGTCAGGGACAATTGATTGGAGCTCATGAACAGCATCTTTCTTCCCTGGACGCCAAGTTAGATGAACTTTGTACTATGCTTAAATCTTGTTTGCCTGCTTCCTCTGCAACGGTCCAGACACCGGATCCTACTCCTGCTACGATCCAACCCGCCTCTTTTGTACCACCCAAACTTCCCTTACCTGACAAATTTGGTGGCGATACTGAGGACTGCAGAGTTTTTTTTAAATGTTTGCCGTTTGCATTTCCGCAACAACCCTGGGACCTTTAGCACTTCGTCTGCCAAAGTGACTTTTGTAATTTCCTTGTTAAAGGGGAAGGCCCTGGCCTGGGTCTCTCCTTATCTGGAACGCAATGATCCTGTGCTGCAAGATGCTGACAAATTTCTGGCTTCTCTCCAGACTGAATTTGACAAGCCAGATAGAGCTTCTGCAGCTGAGTACTCACTCTTGGACATGCAACAAGGCACCAGGTCTGTGGCACAATATGTTATTGAGTTTCGTACCCTTGCTGCTGAGACTAATTGGGACTCAAGGGCATTATGTGCAGCCTTCGGAAAAGGTCTTGCAGATTGCATCAAAGACGAATTAGTCTATAAGGATTCCCCAGAAGACCTAGAGAAATTCATAGAGCTCTGTGCTCTTCTGGATGTCCGGTATCATGAAAGGTGCCAAGAGAGACTTAGAACTCGCAAGTTTCCTAGGCCAGTTTACCGTTTGGCCCCTAACTTCCAAGCACCACCTCAGCCAGAACCTGAAATCTCAGTTGAACCCCAGGCACCTGTGGAACCCATGGATGTAAGCCGTCTCCACCTAACTGAGTCGGAGAAACAAAGGACATATTATCTGTCTGCCCTTCCCGTCCAGTAACAGGCAGGGTCTAACCAGTGTTGGAGGAGCTGGCTTAGACCTTACAGGTATATCCTCCAAGACCAAGATTACCGTTCCTGCAATTATCCATTTACCCTCAAAACTTGTCTCCTGTGAGGCTTTTGTGGATTCTGGAGCTGCTGGCATATTCTTGGACTACACTTTTGCTAAAAAAATAATATCCCATTTGTTCCAAAATCTAGACCCCTGAACATTACCACCGTGAATGGACAACCCTTGGGAGATGGCATTGTAAAATTTGAGACTATGACAATCACCCTTCAGGTAGGCATACTCCACAAAGAGGAAGTTGTCTTGTCTTTTATTGATTCTCCACTTCTGCCCGTTATCCTTGGTTACCCATGGTTACAACAACATAACCCTTCTTTTGATTGGGAAAATGGAGAACTAACCTCTTGGGGGTCGTTCTGTCATTCAAACTGTTTGTCTCAACCCAAAAGACTTTCTGCTTGTATGTTGGCTTCTGTGGCCGTCCCACCTACCTTGCCTCATGAATACCATGCGTTTGCAGACATATTTTGCAAGCAAAAGGCAGAGGTTTTACCTCCACATCGTTCTTTTGACTGTGCAATTAAATTGATTCCTGGAGCACCTCTTCCCAAAGGAAGGACCTATCCCCTGTCTTTGCCTGAACAAAAATCCATGGAGGAATACATAAAAGACAACTTGGAAAGAGGTTTTATCCGACCCTCTTCTTCTCCAGTAGGAGCAGGTTTTTTCTTTGTTGAAAAAAAAGATGGGGGTCTTCGACCATGCATAGACTATCGAGGGTTAAATCAAATCACCGTAAAAGACTCCTACCCTTTGCCTCTCATTCTTGAACTGTTTGATGTACTTAAGAGGGCTGTTATCTTCTCCAAGCTAGACCTACGGGGGGCTTATAATATGATTCGAATTAAAGACGGAGACGAGTGGAAGACAGCATTCAACACTCGTAATGGACATTTTGAATATCTGGTTATGCCATTTGGGTTGTGTAACGCCCCTGCTGTCTTCCAACGTTTCATGAATGACATTTTTCATGATTTCAGCAACAGTTTTGTGATCATCTACTTGGATGACATTTTAATCTTTTCCAAGACTCATCTAGAGCACATCTCGCATGTAAAGCAGGTATTGCAACGACTGAGAGAAAACCATCTTTACGCGAAGATTGAGAAATGCAGTTTCCATCAAAGCCGTATTCCTTTCCTTGGATACATTATAAGTGCTGTCGGTTTCCAAATGGACCCTCAAAAACTTTCCGCTGTCTTGCAATGGCCCCAACCGACCACTTTAAGAGGGCTCCAAAGCTTTCTAGGGTTCGCAAATTACTACAGACGCTTCATCAAAGGGTTTGCCTCCATTGTGGCCCCCCTTACTGCTATGACTAAGAAAGGTACAAATTGCAAGGTATGGTCCTCAGAAGCAGAATCGGCTTTCCAGCAATTAAAAGACATGTTCAGCAAAGCTCCAATTCTTCAGCATCCAAATCACAATCTCCAGTACATAGTTGAGGTTGATGCCTCTGAGGTAGGAGCAGGTGCCGTGCTCTCCCAGAGACAGCCTAAGTCCAGGAGAATCCATCCAGTAGCATTTTTTTCTAGAAAATTTTCTCCAGCGGAGATGAATTACGATGTTGGGAATCGAGAACTACTGGCCATCAATTTAGCATTGTCTGAATGGCGACATCTTCTGGAAGGGGCTCCCAAACCTTTTTCTATCCTCACTGACCATAAAAACCTACTGTATCTTCAGACTGCAAGACATTTGAACTCACGTCAGGCTCGATGGGCTCTGTTTTTCTCCCATTTTAATTTTGTTCTTTCTTATGTTCCTGGGCATAAAAACAAGAAAGCCGATGCTCTTTCCAGACAGTTCGCTACCTCTGAAGAAAACCAACCTACCGAGCTGTATATAATCCCACCTCACAAAATTGTCGCACAGATCTCTACGGCTCTTTCCCAACAGTTACAAGAAACCCAGAATCGTGTTCCCCAAGGCTTGAAGATACCACCAGGTCGCCTGTTCGTAGCCCCTAGCCTCAGAAAACCTGTACTCCTCTGGGCACACAATGGTGTGTTATCTGGTCATCCTGGTGTCACCATCACTCTTAAGACCTTGCAGCGTCATGTCTGGTGGCCTCATATGAAAAGGGATGTTTTGTTTTTTTTTAATTCTCAATTTTTATTTTCTTAAAACAGGGTATACAGATACAGCGTTCCCTTTTAAACAAATAATATAAAGCAATATCAATAATCAATCTGTCAAATTCCTTGTTTTTCTTAATCTTATGATCTATTCTTCCTATTGTCCCTCTACTTTCCTTTCCCGCTGAATCTCCTACTTCTTTTGACCCTGCTATCCTTTCCTATTTCCCCTATTCTCCCCCCCTTCCCCTTCTCTCGACCTCCCCCTCCTCCCTTCTTTACCCCTGCTTTACGCAGGAAAATATCAAACAGATAAACAAAACAAAAAAAAAAAAAGAAATGGAAACCACGTATTCTTTAGCTGGATATGAAACTTCTCTGAAGTCCCTTACTCTTATTTCACGTCAACCTGGTTTTTATTTTTACTCTCCTAATAGTTTCTTCCCTTCCTCTGTTTTTACAAATTGCTCCCATGGTGCCCATATATCTTGTACTTGTTTTTTTCCCTCCAACGTTGTCGGTAAGTATTTCTCCATTATTCCTACCCTTCTAACTTTATTTAACCACATTGAAATCTTAGGAGCTGTAGGATCTTTCCATTTCATCGCAATACAACTTTTCGCCGCGTTTACCAAATGACACAAGACTGAATTTATATATTTTTTCAGTGGGATTTGTGTATGATGTAGCAGAAAGAAAGCTGGTTCTTCTGCAATCTGATGTTCAGTAAATATTTGAGTAATTCTCTGTACAGTTTGCCAAAATTGTCTAATTACTGGGCATGCCCAGAATATATGTATCATAGTCACTTTTTCATCACATCCTCTCCAGCACCTGTCAGTTATTTCAGGAAAAAAATTGTTCAAGGCCGATGGCGTATAATACCAGCGTGTTAATATTTTATAGTTTGATTCCTGTGTTTTCGTACACCTTGAAGATTTTAAAGACAAATCTATAATTTTCTGGCATTGTGCTGGAGAGAAAATTTGGCCTAAGTCTCTTTCCCATTTGGTAAGACAGTCCATTTTAAAATCCTCTGAAGGTGTGGTCAAGATTATGTATATTCTAGAGATTAGGTGGTATAGGGGTTCCTCTCCTTCACAGTACTCCTCAAATTTAGTTCGTGTTCGCCTATATCTTTCTGCGGGTCCCAATGTCTCCAAATAGTGTCTGACCTGTCTCACTTGCCATATAGGTATTTCATATTGCCCTCCTCGTTGTGTTAATGCACCAATTGATACCCATCCTCTGTCTCCCAGAAAATGTGAGGCTTGAAATCTTCCTTTTTCTCTCAGCTTCCTAAATATTTGTGAGTTCATGCCTGGTGGAAACTCTGGGTTTCCTAAAATCGGAAACAGAGGGGAGTTTTTGGTGGAAAATTTAGGATTCTGATTTACTTTATTTCCTATTCGTAAGGTTTCTCCTATTGTAGGGTGATTTTTTACTTGTGGTGGCAGGGTTGTATAGCACCATAGAGCTCTTTTTAGGGGAATTAAGCACATTTTCCTCAGCACACAAGTTCCACTTCGGACACTAGCTATTATTATTATTATTATTATACAGGGTTTATATAGCGCCAACAGTTTGCACAGCACTTTACAAAATAAAGGCAGACATTAGTTACATTACAATTTGGTACAAGAGGAATCAGAGGGCCCTGCTCATTAGAGCTTACAATCTAAAAAGGGAGGGTCAATTGATACAAAAGGTAATAGCTGTGGGGGATGAGCTGATGGAGGAAGTACAAGTTAGTTAGAAGCAGGATAGGCTTCTTTAAAGAGTAAAGTTTTCAGGGATCATCTAAATATGGATAGATTAGGGGACAGTCGGACAGATTGGGGTAGGGAGTTCCAAAGGATGGGAGAAGCTCTGGAGAAATCCTGGAGGCGAGCATGGGAGTAGGTGACAAGTGAGCTAGAAAGCAGAAGGTCTTGGGAGCACTGAAGAGAGCGTCTTGGTTGGTATTTTGGGACTAGGTTAGTGATGTAGCTGGGGGCCAAGTTGTGGGTGGCTTTGTAAATTTTTGTTAGTACTTTGAATTTTATTCGTTGGGTGAGTGGGAGCCAGTGGAGGGATTGGCAGAGAGGGGTGGAGGACACTGAATGGTTGGTAAGGTGTAAGTCTTGCAGCAGCATTCATGATGGACTGAATGGGGGATAGTCTATGTAAAGGTAATCCAATGAGGAGGGAGTTGCAGTAGTCAAGGCGAGAGATGACCAGGGAGTGAATTAGAAGCTTAGTGGTGTCATTAGTTAAAAAAGGGCGTATTCTGGAAATGTTGCGGAGGCCAAGGCGGCATGATTTGGACAGGGATTTAATGTGTGCGTGAAAGGACAGTTCAGAGTCTAAGGTTACCCCTAGCACCCTGGCATGTGGGGACGGACTGATAGATGTGCCATTGATCTTGATAGAGAAGTCAGGGGAAGGGGAACGTGGGGGGGGGGAAATATTAAGAGCTCAGTTTTAGATAGATTCAGTTTGAGGAAGTGGTTTGACATCCAGGCTGATATGTCTGTTAGTAAATCCATGATGCATGAGGAGATTGATGGGGTGAGCTGAGGGGCAGAGAGATAGATTTGGTTGTCGTCAGCATATAAATGGTAGTGGAAGCCATGGGAGGCTATCAGCTGACACAGGGAGGATGTATAGATTGAGAATAGCAGAGGTCCAAGGACAGAACCTTGGGGGACCCCAACGGTAAGAGGAGTTGGAGAGGAGGAAGTGGAGTTGTAAGTGACACTGAAGGTGCGGTGAGATAGGTAAGATTCGAACCAACGGAGAGTGCAGCCATAGAGACCAAGCAAATTGAGTTTTTTGAGGAGGAGGGGGTGGTCAACTGTATCAAAGGCAGCGGAAAGGTCCAAGAGTAAGAGTATGGAATAATGACCGTTGCTTTTCGCTGTTAGCAAGTCGTTTGTGAGTTTTAGGAGGGCAGTTTCTGTGGAGTGCTGTGGGCGAAATCCAGACTGAAGGGGATCAAGAAGGTTATTCTCAAGGAGGTGGTTGCTCAGTCGGTTGTAGACTAAACGTTCAAGGAGTTTGGAGGCAAAAGGAAGAAAGAGGTGGGTCTTAGGTTGTTAAGATAGGTGGGGTCTAGTGAGGGCTTTTTTGGTATGGGAGTGACTAGCGCATGTTTTAGAGGGTTGGGGAAGATGCCAGTAGCAAGTGAGAGGTTGAAGATATGAGTTAAAGAGCGTAGGATAGAGTCAGATGGTGATCGTAGTATTTGAGAAGGAACAGGGTCCAGGGGGCAGGAGGTTAGGTGGCGTTAGAAAAAAGTTTAACGACTTCCGCTATAGTAGCTGGGTTAAAAGAGGGAAGTATTGATAGTGCAGGAGGACAAGGAGTGAAGAGTAAGGGAGATATCTGTAGAGCCGAGATCTCGAGACGAATTGTCTCAATCTTATTTTTGAAATGATTAGCAATCTCCTGGGCAGTGAGTAAGTTAGTGGGTGGAGGTAATGGAGGACGAAGTAGAGTGGTAAAGGTAGAAAAGAGTTGACGGGGACTGCGTGAGAGGGTGTTAATGAGAGTGATAAAGTAGGTCTGTTTGGCAGTGTGGAGGCAGGAATGGTATTTTTGGAGGGCAGATTTATATTGGCTGAAATCTTGCTGTGCCTTAGTTTTACGCCACAGATGCCAAAGAGCACGGCTACGTTTTTTGAGGCTTCTGGTATTGTCTGTCTGCCAGGGTTGTAGCGGTCGGGGCCTGATTCTGTGTGTACTGAGGGGGGCAAAGGTATCCAGGGTGGACGACAGTGAACTGTTGTAGATAGAAGTGGCCAAGTTGGGGCAGGACAAGGATGAGATTTTGTCGTAGAGACAATCTGTTGCAGAAAAAAGAAGAGAAGGGTTAAGATGGCAAAGGTTTCTACGGGTAATAGTTTTGTAGTTGGAAGGCAAGGAGGAGGCAGACAGGGAGATAGTGAAACTAATAAGGTGGTGATCAGAAAGAGGAAAAGGAATATTGGAGAGGTTGTGCGGAGTGCATAGGTAGGAGAATATGAGGTCAAGGCAGTTGCCAACAGAGTGAGTAGAAGCATTTGTCCATTGTTTTAGGTCAAAAGAGGAGGTTAGGCTTAGCAGTTTAGAAGTAGTGGGAGTGTTACGATTAACAGGGATGTTAAAGGTAACCAAGAATGATTGTTGGAATTTCAGAAGAGAGAAAGTAGGGTAGCCAGGCAGAGAAGTCATCAAGGAAGCGTGATACTGGTCCAGGAGGCCGATAGATCACAGCAATTCTCAATGAAACTGGAGAAAATAAACGAATACAGTGAGCTTCAAATGAGGAGAGGGACAGAGAGGGGGGTGAATGAAGAACCTGAACAGTGCTTTGAGGGGATAGGAGGATTCCAACACCACCTCCTTTTCGTCCACTAAGCCTGGGAGTGTGAGTCCACAGGAGACCACCATAGGAGAGAGCAACAGGAGAAGGAAGGTCAGATTCTTGAATCCAGGTCTCAGTAATTGCAAGTAGGTTCAGGGAGTTTGTGATAAATAGGTCATGTACGGTGGTAAGTTTGTTACAAACAGAGCGGGCATTCCAAAGGGCACAGGAGAAGGGAAGGCTGGTTCTGGGCTGAAGAGGAATAGAAATGAGATTGTGTGGATTGCGGCTGCTATCAGAGGATGGAGGGTGCTGGGTATGTTGTCTGAAGGTAATTGATGGTGGTCCAGGATTTGGGCAAATATCTCCACAAGTTAGGAGAAGCAGAAGGGTGAGAGAGGTGATATGGGAGTGTGACTTATGTGGGGGGACATGTCCTAGTGTCCTGCAGGTTTTTTTGGTATATGGGTTCAGAATTAGCAGGAGCTGATACCTGCAGTAATAAGGTGAGGACAGGAGTGAGGGGGATATATACAAGCTGTGAGGTGGAGAAGATGGGCGAAGGAGAGAGAATTTAAGGAGAGAGGATGCAACTACAAGTAGGAAAAGTAGGGAGTGCATGATATAGAATGATATAGAGTGCTGAGATTGAAAGGAAGCCTGGATGAGAGATGAAAGTTTGATGGAGAATCAGGTCACCTGTAGTCTGTTTAGTGTTCTGCAGAAGTCTGTTGTGGATATTCACTTTGTGCATTCACTGAAGTGCTGAGCCGAAGTGCAATACTTAATCCAATATGAATACTTTATCCAAGATAAGTTGGCAATGCAATCCCAGCCTGTGCAAACCCCTGCCTGGGCATCCCCTAGAGCAGGCCTAAATTTATACTGAGTTGGGTGGGGTATTATTGCCAATTAATCAGTCAGGATTGCATGGGAGGGACACATGGCTGACAGAACGAACTTCTCACACCAAAAACAGACTACAAGATAGAGCAAGAGATCATCATGCCTATAAAGATAAACCAGCTTATAATTTAGGTGTGGACAATAAGAAAACAAAAACAAACATCACAGTGATATGGACAGAGGTAAAGAATTTGAAGGCAGCATAGATTACCATGTAAGCATGTTTAAAGCTATCACAGGTACCTTACACCTTTATAGTGGCAAGCAGTTCAGAACATCTGGCAGCCCACATATATGAGGAGGAAACCGCAGAGGACTAAAGCCTAAAGCCCCGTACACACGATCGGTTTGACTGATGAAAACCGTCCGATGGATGGTTTTCATCAGACAAACCGATCGTGTATGGTACCCATCGGTCTTTTTTCCATCGGTTGGAAAAAATAGAACTTGTTTTAAAATTTTCCGATGGATAAAAAAACTATGGGAATTTCCGATCGTCTATGGGCAAGTCCATTGGTTAAAATACCCACGCATGCTCAGACTGAATTAGGAGACGGGAGCGCTCGTTCTGGTAAAACTAGCGTTCCTAATGGAGAGAGCACATTCGTCATTCTGCAAGTTATTGCTTCGTTTAATGCAGCGCATGTTTTGTTGCTTTAGAACGGTCTTTAAAATGTCATTTCGGCAGCAGATCTTTCTCATGAGTTCGGAGAAACGTATGTCTTTCTTCTTTCTTGTGATCTTAGGAATAATTAGTTTAATTCTTCAAGGCCGACCTCACAAATTACACCTTTTTTTTGGTTTTTGTCTTAAAATTTGTGGTGCATTTTTTGGTGTGTCAATTTCTCCGAACAACATATTTTTTTTATTTTTTACTCATGGAGGTTGGTGTCCCTTGTTATTAATTACACATTGTATTTATGAAATCTTATTGCTACTTCAAAAAAAACAAACACATCAGGCATGTATGTTGGCTGAAATCAAATGTCCCTTTATTTCGGACAAAAAACAAACAAAAACCGAAGGGCAACTATTCAGAAATTAGCAGAGAATATGAAGTCATTAGATCCCAAATGCAGACCTGACTATGATCAATAATAAAATCAACAACAGCATGAAATCAGGAGCAGCAGCCAAAGACATACATCATCCCAAGCTGTGGTACTCCATCAACCTTCAATTTCTGGATGAGCAGCTCGAGGCCAGGGAATCACCTCCTGTTCTTCCCTGTAGCCTTCCTTCCACGCCTCTCTGCAGCGTTCTCTCCACGGCCCCGTCCACGCACCCTTGCAGGCTGGGCCACTGTGGGTGGTGATGTGGCAGGAGGAGGAAGAGAAGGAGGAGAGGGATTGACCTGCTGCGAGATATGGGTGGCCTCAGTCAGCAGCCCCCTCGCCCCCATGTGTACGGCCATATATATAAGGTGCTCACAAAGGGCCCGTTGTCCCGCCTCCATTCTGAGCAATTTATCCGCAAGATAGGTGCTAAAGCCCTCTGTAGGGTTGAGGGGGGCCCTCATAATGGCAGCAGCCTCCTGAATCATCTTTAGTGACTCCTCCTCCACTTGTGTCATCCGCCGTTGTTTTGGCGGTCTGACGTGGAGGGGAGCCACTTGGGAGACGGTGCTGCCACTAGGCCTGGGGACCTGCTGAGTCCCACTTGGCCCTGCCTCCTCCTGGCTGACACTCACCTCTGCCTCCTCCTGCCTGCCACACTCCTGACCCTCTTCCTCCTGGCTTGCCTCATCCTGTTTTTAAAATAAAAGGAAAAATTTGATTATTTGGGGAATCTATCACACACAATTTTGATCTCATTACTGGTTTGTTTTTTTTGGGGTGGGGGGGGATGATATAATTTATGGCTAATCCAAACAGTACCACAAATTATTACTTAGTGGACAATAATTATGATCAAAAATACTATACCTGGCTGAAGATGTGAAGATCTGGCTCTTCTAGCTCGGGAGGCTCCTCCTCCGCCTCTGCAGGGGTAGAGGGAAGTGTGGAAGGAACGCTGGAGGGAAGGGTGGAAGGAAGGGTTGAGGGAAGGCTGGAAATAGATTCCCTGGCCTCGATCTGGTCATCCAGAAATTGAAGATGTCTGTAGTACCATAGCTTGGGCTTTACTACATTGTCGGCTGCTGCTCCTGATCTCTTTGACTGGCGCACTTCCTTGTATTTTTTTTATACGAATTACGCAGGTTGTTGATTTTATTATTGATCATAGTGTAGTCTGCATCTGGGATCCATGGCTTGATATCCTCTGCTAATTTGGTAATAGTTGCCCGACGTACATCACTTTTGTGGTACGCTGGGTGTTTCAGTTCCCACAGGTTGCGCTGTTCCTTATATTTTTCAATAAAAATCATCATCACCTCCGGCTCTCGTAGTTTATGCATCTTTTTGGATCATCAAGTAAAAAAAAATGTAAAAAAAAGAAAAGGATCAGAATTGATTCTCCTCAACTTATCACAATATTGCCCTTTACAATCATGAACCATTATAGGCCACTGCAGGCCCGAGTTCCCTTCTTACCTTAGTTCACTTCGTTGCTTCACTTCCGGTCGTCCTTACTCCGCGCATCCCTAATAACTTCTTTCCCCTTTTTATACCCTGCGCATGCGTGTAACTCCGCCCTCTTCGCCCGCCCATGACGGACTTTTTCAGCATTTCCCCGCCCCTTAACGATCGGCGCACAGTGTGAGACGGCGACATGTCGCAGACACAGGTGGCTTCTTTAGTTGAAATTACCGACGAGGAAAGCCCGGAGGCGGAAACGTCCCGATCCAGTAAAAAAAGATACAAGGCGACTAATATGTCTTTTTCTGAGATGGCGGAGATGGTGGACATTCTGCGGAGGAAGGATTACGACGGCAAGCATGGCCCATACGACACCCCTAATCTCCGGAAGTCACAAATTATGGACAAAGTTGCGAAGACTCTCTATAAAAAATATGGGGTCAGGAGATCCAAGGAACAACTCCGTAAAAGGTGGTCAGACCTGAAGCTCAGGGAGCCGGAGCAGTATAGGAAGCTTATAAAAAGCATTGAAAAAAGTAAGTTTATTTTACTGTGTTCTTTCACATTGTAATATGTATTCTTCCATGTTTTGCACCATGTGCTTGGCTTGACTGGTTTCACATTTTAAAATGTCAACTTTTATGTTAAGTGGAGAGTCCACTTATTTGCTAAATGTTTTGAAAAAAAAATTGCTGCTCTTCCCCCAAACATGTTTGGCACATATCCACGTAAACTACATGTGGGCATGCCTCATTTTACTTCAACAATGTTTATCTACACATTGTTGGCTAGATGATGTGTTGTAAGGAAATTTAGAATGTGAATGAAAGAAGAAACTGTATTCTGGGTAAAGGAGATGACACTCCAGCAGTTGTGTACTCTTTTTTGTTCTTCAGCAAGATACTATACTCTGGGCCACATGACCCAATTTCTTAAATGGTGTCACACACAGGTGGTCCAGTGGATACCTTGGTGGTTATCCAAGTGTATTTGTGAGTGTCCTCCAAAATAACATGTTGCTTTGTTGAGTTTGCAAGATCTCATATGTTCATCTTGAAACTCAGGGTCAAATATCATTTGGACCCCACTTTAAAACATTGAGAATCCATTTTCAGGCCTAAAAAGTTTGTGTGCTAAAGGTTCCTTTTTTTTTGCTATTTCCATAGGGGAGAGGAGAGTGGGAGGACACCATGCTCATGAGACGAGGAACCCAACACCACAGAAACTCCCCGAAGATCCCAAAGCAGACCAAGTTCAGCAGGTTCAGGAAGCGGAGGGGGAGAAAGTGGAGGTGGAGGAAGGGGAGGTGGAGGAAGGAGAGGTGGAGCTTATCAGCACAACAGGTCAGTGTCTGTCACCACAACTTTAAGTTAAATACAGATGTAGGCCTGCATAGTTTTTAAATATTTGTTTCTTTTTAGGGACTGAACGTGGGGGTGTGTCAGGAAGTCCAAATCCTCCATTCTCGAGGGCCAGCGCCAAAATAATCATTCAGGAAATCATGGAATGCAGTAGCGAAATGGACATTATGAGAAAGAGAATGATTGTGATTGAGCAAAAATATAAAAACATGATAGATATTTTGGGGAGAATAGTGTGACCCCCCCCTTTTGTGTGTTTTGTTATGTGTCGGAATTTTTCTATGGGATTTCCACCAGCCCAAATGTGAGGATGCACACACTGAAGACTCAACATGTGCTATCTGCTGTCACAGGATATCTATGTCCCTGTTTTGGTGGTGCAACCTCTTCCTCCCTCCTCAAGTAGGGGAGAGGAAGGGTTTTCACCCCCAAAGCAGGTCCATTAATCACCCATGATGTCAGATAGCACATGTTTACACTAGCCATGGGATCATGTTGAAGATACCCATTTGAGCCCCAAAAAGAAAGTGTGTTTCTTCACATTTGGGATGGATCAGGGGTAACATCACCCCATCTCCTGTTTGTATTTTTCACTGTGTTATTTTATTACTTTTTCAGAAAAAAAAATGTGGCTTTTGACCCATGCATGTTTCTGCTCAAAAAGCCGCACAAAAACCCAAAAAAAAATATTTCGAAAAAAAAACAAAACTGTGTTGCAATCAATAAAAACATTTGGGAAGTCGAAAAAAGGTGTGCCTTGTTCTTTCTATGCTCAATAGCAGTTCTGAAGATGAAAAATTTGTGTTTTTACCTCTGAGATTGGAGGCTATTTACTAAGGAGAAATACACTTGGCACTACTAGAACCTGGGAGACACATAAACCACAAATAAAAGAATGACAACACAAGTTTGTAGTAAATCAAATATTTTTGTTTATTTAAAAAAGGTAAAAACAAAGGTCAGATGTGGTCTGGCATTGCGATGGCCCCCCTACCTGTGAAGTACTCTACGTATTTCTGACGTACTTCACGGGCACTTTGGGGGGCCAAGCCAGTACGGGCAGTGCTGAGGCCGGTCAGATTTATCAGTTCAGAGGGACCGGCCTCAGACCCAACTGATGACACATAATTTGTGGAGAATTTCCTTAAAAAATTGTGCAACAAGCAGCAGCAGTACACAATGTTGTTGAGTTTATAATCCGCCAAATTTATAGCTGTCTGGAACAGGCGGAACCGGCTGGCCATTATCCCGAAGGCATTCTCCACAACTCTCCGGGCTCTGGCCAGCCGGTAATTAAAAACCCTCCTCTCCGGGGTGAGGGTGCGTTGGGGAAACGGCCGCATGAGGTGTGGTCCAAGTCCAAAAGCTTCATCCGCGATGAAAACGAACGGTAGCCCTTCCACGTTCTCTGCATCTGGAGGCAGTGCAAGACCCCCAGCCTGCAGACAGTGAGCGAACTCCGTCTCAGCGAATACTCCACCATCGGACATCCGGCCGTTCTTCCCCACGTCCACATACAGGAACTTGTACCGTGCCGACACCACCGCCATTAACACTATGCTATTAAAACCTTTATAGTTAAAATAGTATGACCCCGAACGGGGTGGCGGCACTATGTGGACGTGCTTCCCATCAATTGCCCCTCCGCAGTTGGGGAAATCCCACCGCTGGGCAAATTGGGAGGCCACAGTCAGCCATTCCTGTGGTGTGCTAGGGAACTGTGGAGTCAAACAAAAAGAAGACATTAGTACGGTTTATGTTTACAGTGCAAGCAGATTACACGCAAAAACATTGTTGACCAACATCATTCTAACATTATTATTTAGGGGAGTATTTAATACCAATAAACAAAGGCACACTTAGCAGATGCCTCACCCCCGCTGAGTGGACATTCTAAAATAAACTAAGGGGGGGGGCCTAAGGTGATTGTGGGGGATCCAAAAAAAGGCTCGACCACTCTGCTGAGCTTGATTGAGAACTAAAAAATTATTTACATCTTTAGGGGGGGGGAGGGAGGGTTGTCAAACTACGCGGGCAATGACCCCAAAAAAAGGAAAAGGAAAATAGAAGGCTAGCTGGGTTTGCGCCCACGATAGCATGCTGGAGAGGTTAGTGAAGGGAAATAGGCATGTAGGGCCCAAAAAGGCCTTTACAGGTACAAAAATGCATGGGGAAAATGGGGACATTACCAGGATATTACAAAAAGGCAAATTTGCGTTAGGAGGGGAAAAAGAAGATGATTCTAAAACAATCAAAACATATAATGTGAGGTTAAAGGAGCAAAATTACCTTCATATAGTCCTTTTGCAGGACCTGAATGATGGCCGAACACGTCTCAGGGATAATGATCCCGAGAGCCTGGGGGGAGATGCCTGTTGAGAACTTGAGGTCCTGCAAGCTTCTCCCAGTCACCAGGTATCTCAACGTGGCAATAAGCCTCTGCTCGGCAGTGATGGCCTGGCGCATCACAGTGTCCTGCCTCGTGATATAGGGGGACAGCAAATCCAACAGACGGTGAAATACGGGGTCCGTCATCCTGAGATAATTCCTAAAATCATCAGGGTTATTCTCATGGATTTCCCGCAGCAGAGGCATATGAGAGAATTGGTCCGGCTGGAGCAACCAATTCTTAGTCCATGAACTCCTCCTCACCCTGTTCACAGACTGAACTCGGGTTACAGTGTTAACTGCAACACCAAGCCCAAAGCCAGCACGAGCTTGAGAACGAGAACGCACTTCAAACATGGTTTTAAACCGGTCGGCTGGTCAGAACGCACTCAAACAGAACGCACCGTGGAACAGCAAGGCCTGAGAAAAACGACCTGAAAAACAGTAAACGAACGGCCAAGAAGGCACTGCAAGGCAGTAACGACCTGACTGCACGCACTGAATCACAAATACAAACCCACAAGCACAAACTGAACACCAGGAAACGATCTGCAAAGCACGGAGACTGAAAAGCACGAATCGGCTCTCACCAAACTTTTACTAACACGCGGTAACACAAAATCAGCAAAAGCAGCCCAAGGGGTGGTGCCATTAGATTTGTTCGGCCCTTTTATAGCGCGTCGTACGTTTTGTACGTGCCGTCGTTTTCTTGCCGTCGATTTTTAAACTGATGGTGTGTGGCCAAGACTGATGAAAAACAGTTTCATCGGATTTCCGATGGTCAAATCCATCAGACGAAAATCCATAGGTTATCCGATCGTGTGTACAGGGCTTAACACTCCATTCGCCAAATTCGCCATTATTACAAAAAACTAACAGAATACATATTTGAAGTCAGTAATCCTATCTACTTTAACAACTATTTACTGTTACTAGTTGATAGTTCAGACAGAACTTAAAAATATATATGCTATATACAAGTCCTACTTATCACTCCTTAGGTATAAGTTGCACTATAATATATAATAATTAGGGATGAGCCGAACACCCCCCAGTTCGGTTCGCATCAGAAAATGCGAACAGGCAATAAATTTGTTCGAACATCCGAACACCATTAAAGTCTATGGGATTCGATCATGAAAAATCTAACGTGCTAATTTTAAAGGCTTATATGCAAGTTATTGTCATAAAAAGTGTTTGGGGACTTGATACATGTCCCCTGGGGCAGGACCCGGGTCCCCAAACACTTTTTATGACAATAACTTGCATATAAGCCTTTAAAATTAGCACTTTAGATTTCTCCCATAGACTTTTACAGGGTGTTTTGCGGCTTTTCGAATTTGCCGCGAACACCCTTAATTGTTAACTGTTCGGCGAACAGGCAATGTTCGAGTCGAACATGAGTTCGACTCGAACTCGAAGCTCATCCCTAATAATAATAATATAGGGCAGGGATATACAATTAGTGGACCTCCAGCTGTTGCAAAACTACAAGTCCCATGAGGCATAGCGAGACTCTGACAGCCATAACCATGACACCCAGAGGCAGTGGCATGATGGGACTTGTAGTTTTGCAACAGCTGGAGGTCCGCTAATTGCATATCCCTGATATAGGGGGTCCAGAAAACTCCAATCCATAACAGTGTGGAATTAGTACTCAACAGATAGTCCTCCCAAATTCCAACTGAAATTTTTTTAATCTAGTGGGGACATAATTGTCAGCTAAATCCAAATCTCTTCCTTACATTTGTTGCGGGTTATGTTGCTTTGGATGTCAGTATAGGCACAGTCTTCACCCAGTGATCTCTTTCCTCTAATCAGTGCCATCCATGTGCCTATTTTTCCTGGAAAAATTCTAGTGTGGAACTCTACTACAACATTGCAAATTGTGAACTCTTAACCATCAAATACGCTTTGGAGGAATGGCAACATATGTTGGAGGGGGCTTGTCATCTATTTCTTGTCTATACCGATCACAAAAAATAAACAGTCAACACCTTCTGACAAGCTTGCTGTCCCTCTCTTCATCATTCATTTTGACTTTGCTTTTACTTATTGTCCAGGCTCCAAAAATTCCAGTGCAAATGCTCTATCTCTGTACCAGGATTTCCTTTAGAAATCCACAGCATTCTGCCTCCTGCTCAGATCTTGGCTATTTCCCCCCACTCTATCTCCATATTCAAAGCACAGTCTGATGCCTTAACCTACTTGCCTTTGAAAAATATACTTGCTCCACTTCACCTCAAACTAAAAGGTCAAATCAGAAGCAATGATGCCAAGATGGGCAGACATCTAAGTATTGCCAAGACACTTTCTTTGGTTTCTGATAACCTTTGGTGACCTACCCTCTGCAAGGACATTGGACTCCTATGTTTGAGCCTGTGAGATCTGTACCCATTGCAAGTCCTCTAGGTTAGGGCCTTTTAGTTTTCTCCATACCTGACCCTCATCTGGCTATGAACTTTATCGTGGATCTTTCTTTCTCAAATTGACACACAAGTAAACTGCTTCAATGGCTCACTTCCTTCCACTGGCTGAACTTCCTTCTTTAAGTTGCTGGTATCCTTGTTCCTTTGGGAGATGGTGTTCCCTGAAACATGGTCTTGGACAGAGGTACATACGGTAGTTTGTGTCTACTTT
The DNA here is from genome assembly GCA_029206835.1 of Rana muscosa. Classification (NCBI taxonomy): domain Eukaryota; kingdom Metazoa; phylum Chordata; class Amphibia; order Anura; family Ranidae; genus Rana; species Rana muscosa. The sequence continues at coordinate 211,520,053 of CM055120.1, read as the reverse complement.
TGGGAAAGTTACTCTTCTTTGCACCAGGCTATCCTTCTATTCCGCTTGCTCTTGAGTTAGCACAGATACATCAGCAACATTTTTGTTTTGAAGATCAAGTACCAGTGAAGTATTACAACGTTTTTTGAGCTTTCTAGATTTGAACTTGTGTAATCTATTTTTTTACTGAACCAAAGGATACCATTAGGAACAGACTATTAATGAAATTGACCTCCGGAAATAGTATTTTTTACATCCACACTTTTTTTTAATCTGCAACAGTTTATACAAAGTATTTAAATTGGACAGTACTTGCATCTGAAGCAAAGCAAAGGTAAGTAAGCAAAGTTACTTTGAGTTGGAGACAAAGAAATTACAAAAAAGATCATTGGTAAGAGGATACAGTAGTAAATCCCTCAAGAAAACCTATAAATTAGCAAAACTTAGCCCAGATCTCTATTTTTTAAAAGACACACATTACAACTCAGGTTAGCAAGCAGAGTTCAGTTTTCTGAGTGTTTCTTATTTTTTCATGTAGTAATTATTACATCAGCAAAAATAAATGCCCCCTATGAAGGCAGATTTATGACCAAGTCATTATAAATGGCAATTTACAAATGCCTATAGGGTGACATTAAGATTTTATCACAAATTAAAAACCAATTTCCTCAGGTTTGTTGGCCTTAATAGAATCCATACACACAAGCGGGTGACTGTAATGAGCAGACCTTACAAAGAGAAACAAAATGGATTTATGAATTTAAGACTAATATACCCCCTGACCATAATGAACAGGAAATCTGTACCCCATTGTTATATTCATATATGGAAAGACATAAGGTCCCCCTATCAATATTTTATTGCAAATGGAATATACAATAGTTACTTTGTAAGCATGTTATAGTAACTGATAGCTATGGATTCGTTTACCCAAGTTCCACAAATATAATTGAGATATAATGTGCCACAGTGTTGCTTTTCATTATAGAAATTTGTATATATCTCCCTATTTCTGTGTATTGTGAATGGAGGGGAAGGTGAATACCAGAATCCTCTCCCCCATTTACAGACAGTGTTACATTAATTCAAATAAAAAATAATAATTTTGTCAGTAAAATATAGTGGAGGATGGGCAGGCCATTGGTGAGAGATGCATTGTAGTGTTAGACCCAAAGCTATTAAATCCCACAGCACTAGAAGTTCAGAGTTGGGCATCAGGGAACAGGAGACCTCTTCAGATTTCTTCAGAAACCATTAGCCTGCACGATGTGGGAATTTCCTTTTAACAGCAGTAGGAAAAAAAAACAAAAGAAACCCTAAACTTCAGTATTAATCATTTTGGTCAAGCTATTGTTTCACTATAAAACTGTGTACTATAATAGCAGCACATTAATGCATGCAAAATCATGCAATTTTGTGCAAAAACGATCACACTTGTGGTGCCATATATTGTTAGTGCACCCCAATGTGCATTTTTTGTTAAAAGAAGGTGCACGTCAAATGCAGAAAAATGCATGGTTTAAAAATCTGCAAAGCTCAAAGAAGTGCATGAGCTATATCATCACACAAATTATCAGTAATTTGTATTAGGTTTGTTTGTAGGCACTGCTTTGTCACAAAATTCAGAGCCTACCTTCTGAACTACAGAGGTGCTAAGAGGAGGCAGGAGGCAGAATCCGTACAAGAATCACTGTTTGCAGGTGGAAAAGTAACAGGATTTGTAGTCCTTAGAAATTGAAAGTACACAGCAGAGGATTAGCTGTACAGCATGCAGGGGATCCAGGAAGTTGTGGAAAGAGATGTCCAGCAGACAGGCAGCACTCACAACATAAAAGGAGATTTTTCAGGTAAGTCTAAATTGGATTGCCAAAAATAACTACTGTTTTTTGTTTTGTTATTACAATGCTGATGTTGGAAAATGAACGTGCATGTTGTGAATATAGAACTCCTTTAGTTAATTTAACATTAATTATTATTATTTTAATGAATTTAACTTGTGTGTTTTTGTTTTTTTTCTTACTACTACCAATAGACATTAGACCGTGCCTATATATCTATATATATATATATCTCTATATATATATATATATATATATATATATATATATATAGATATACTGTATATATCTATCTATCTATATATATATTTATATATATCTATATATATATATATATAGATAGATAGATATATAGATATATACTGTAGTGACAGAAAAAAAAAATTCAAAAGGACTAATACGACACTGCAAGGTAATATAAGTCTGAAAAAGCAAGTATGTAATGTATACAACTATTTATATATCCCAAGATGGATAAACAGAAGTGGAAAAAACTATGAAAATGGGCATGGATGTGGTTAGGTTTATTTATAAATCCTAGGTGAACCAGCTGTTCATTATTCATTTTCCTGGCTATGCTCACTTTCAGATAGACAGGCTAAATTGAAAAGGTGACGGTGCTCAGACCATACGCCGCACACTGCATCAAATTGGTCTGCATGGCTGTCATTCCAGAATGAAGCCTCTTCTAAAGATGATGCACAAGAAAGCCCCCAAACAGTTTGCTGAAGACAAGCAGAATAAGGACATGGATTACTGGAACCATGTCCTGTAGTCTGATGAGACCAAGATAAACTTCTTTGGTTCAGATGGTGTCAAGCATGTGTGGCGGCAACCAGGTGAAGAGTACAAAGATAAGTGTGTCTTGTCTACAGTCAAGCATGGTGGTAGGAGTGTCATGGTCTGGGGCTGCATAAGTGCTGTCGGCACTGGGGAGCTACAGTTCATTGAGGGAGCCATGAATGCCAACATGTACTTTGTTTATATATGTACTGTGACATACTAAAGCAGGCCCCCCCACCCCAAAGCACCTACCCTCAAATGTTTAGGGCATGTGGTCCGATATGATTCAGGAGGTAGGGGGGCGCTCGCTCGTCCCCCCTTTCTTGGCCTGCCAGGCTGTGTGCTTGGATAAGAGTCTGGTATGGATTTTGGTTGAACCCCACGCAGTTATTGTTTTTTATTTTTCTATTACCAGCATTTTTTTCTCCTTTCAGCTGACAGCTGATGGCACATTCGTTAATGCTCTTAACAACATATTGACTGTGCGCTCGGTGGGCGAACCTCCCACCTAATGCACAGAAAATTCAGATGTTTGCAAACACTCAAATGGGAGATGTTCAGACCGTTTGGGTTTGGACCACTTGTGTTAGGGTCCCAACACTGAATATTTGGGTGTACCACTAATAACCTTAGACTATTTAAAGTATAAATCATTAACCTCTTTTCCAGATTAGGGGAATATATAGATATGTATTTGAAACCGCTGGCTAGTAAAAGCCCCTCTTATCGTAAGGATAGTAGAGATCTTATTAATAAATTAAATAGACCAAAAGTGGAAGCACCATGTTTTCTTTTATGACGATAGATGTAGAATCTAGCATGAGTTAGAATTCACTATGGATAAAAAAAAAAATCTGGAAAGACCAACAATTTTACAATCAAGTGAAAGGTGTAGTCATGGGCGCGAAATATGCCCCCCAGTGTGGCAAATATTTTTCTTAACAAATGGGGACATGAGGAGGTACATGGCAAAGAATGGCCCAAATTACAACTGTATAGGAGGTATATAGATGATATGATCACTTGGAAAATAAGTAAAGGGGGTGCATGCGTGGACTCTGACAGAAACGGTCATGCACTGTTAGAGCTCCGCTCTGTGTCAGGAGAAAAGCTACAGAATAACCGGAGCCCGCAGGTTCTAGTCACACAGAAACACACCGGACACCTCCTGGAATACGGAGGTACAGTTTTGGGCAAAATTATGGTGCTGGGAGGCACCCGCACCAAAACCAAAAATCCCTCCATTAAGGAACCCAAAGCGCGGGCTGCAGCTAAAGTAGCGCCGGGGCCTTCCTCCTCAAAAGCCTCAGCGCTCTCACAGAAACACCAACCTATACATACAGACTCCCCTGGCGAGTCAGACTCAGAAACAAATGACATACAGTGTATTTCACAAGACTCTCCAGCCTCTCCAGCTTTATTAAGACAGTTTGAAAAAATGATTAACAAAGCTCTGAGGCAAACCTCAGAACATATCACAAAGAGCCTCACAAAAGAGATAAGGGAGCTGGGTAGCCGCACAGAAGCGCTGGACACCAGAATGGATGAGATAGAAAATTCAGCACAGGACTACATTGCTGAACTGGAAAATCTTAAGGAGAAAAATTTAACTTTACAATCTAAACTTCAAGATTTTGAGAATAGGGCCAGACGCTCCAACATTCGCATCAGAGGTATACCAGAGTCAGTGACAGACCTACAAGGTACCATTACTGCCTTTTTTCAGGAACTTCTGCCTACACTGCCAGCAGAACGTTTACAAATGGATAGAATTCATCGCACTCTTGCACCCAAAAAAACAGAGGGTCCGCCACGCGATATACCATATATACTCAAGTATAAGCCGACCCGAGTATAAGCCGAGGTACCTAATGTTACCACAAAAAACTGGGAAAACTTACTGACTCGAGCAGGGCCGGTCCTAGACGGGGTGCGAGGGGTGCAGTTCACCCAGGCGCCACAGAGGTGGGGGCGCTCAAGCACCAGAGTGTTCCCCTTTCTCCTCCTCCTCCTTATTGGTATACAGAGCGAGGCCGCTCTCAGTCTCCGCCGCTCACTGCCGCCGATAATCGCCGCTGCGGCGCTGCTGTTTCCTGCTCCCCTGCTCCCCCCTCCAGGCAGAGGAGATCAGAGATTGGAGCGGCTGGGAGAGAGAACCGCGGTGACGTAGTGGGGGGCGGGGCGGTCCGGTCCGTGCAGTGCAGTGCAACAGCGTGACATTTGTTCGACTGTCACGATCCTCTCCACCTGGGCGGCGCGGCTGCACACTGTCCTCTCCAGCTGCCGCCCGGGTAGGGTTTGCATTTGTCCAGGGGGGTTTGTAGACTGTACTAATGAAGGGGGGATAATTTGTGGGGGGTATGTACTTATGGAGGGGGTCTGGTGTGTGGGGGCCAGGGGGGGTCTGTACTAATGGAAGGGGGTGGTTTGTGGGCACCAGGGGGGTCTGTACTAATGGAGGGGGGGTGGTGTGTGGGGGCCAGGGGGGGTCTGTACTAATGGAGGGGGGATGGTTTGTGGGGGCCAGGGGGTCTGGTGTGTGGGGGCGGTTTGTGGGGGCCAGGGGGGGGTCTGTACTAATGAAGGGGCGATGGTTTGTGGGGGTCTGTACTAATGGAGGGGGGATTGTTTGTGGGGGCCAGGGGAGATCTGTACTAATGGAGAGGGGATGGTTTGTGGGGGCCAGGGGGATCTGTACTAATGGAGGGGGGATGGTTTGTAGGGGGTCTGTACTAACGGAAGGGGGTGGTTTGTGGGGGGTCTGTACTATTGGAGGGGGGATGGTTTGTGGGGGGTCTGTACTAATGGAGGGGGGATGGTTTGTGGGGGCCAGGAGGGGGTCTGTACTAATGGAGGGGGGCTGGTTTGTGGGGGTCTGTACTAATGGAGGGGGGATGGTTTGTGGGGGGTCTGTACTAATGGGCGGGTGGTTTGTGGGGGGGTCTCTACTAATGGAGGGGGGTGGTCTGTACTAATGGGGGGTGGTTTGTGGGGGGTCTGTACTAATGGGGGTCTGTACTAATTGAGGGGGGTGGTTTGTGGGGGTCTCTACTAATGGAGGGGTCTCTACTAATGGAGGGGGGTGGTCTGTCCTAATGGGGAGGGGTGGTTTGTGGGAGGGTCTGTACTAATGGGGGGGGTGGTTTGTGGGGGGGTCTGTACTAATGGGGGGTGGTTTGTGGGGGGTCTGTACTAATGGCAGGTGGTTTGTAGGGGGGTCTCTACTAATGGAGGGGGGTGGTCTGTACTAATGGGGGGTGGTTTGTGGAGGAGTCTGTACTAATAGGGGGGGGTGCTTTGTCCCGAGGGGGGGTCTGTACTAATTGAGGGTGGGGGTGGTTTGTGGGGGTCTCTACTAATAGAAGAGGGTGTTCTGTACTAATGGGAGGTGGTCTGTACTAATGGGGGGGTTTGTGGGGGGATCTCTACTAATGGAGGGGGGTGGTCTGTCCTAATGGGGGGTGGTTTGTGGGGGGGTCTGTACTAATGGGGGGGTTTGTGGGAGGGTCTGTACTAATGGGGGGTGGTTTGTGGGGGGGTCTGTACTAATGGAGGGGGGTGGTTTGTCCTGAGGGGGGTCTGTACTAATGGAGGGGGGGTGGTTTGTGGGGGGTCTCTACTAATGGAGGGGGGTGGTTTGTCCTGAGGGGGGTCTGTACTAATGGAGGGAGGATGGTTTGTGGGGTGGTCTTTACTAATGGAGGGGGGTGGTTTGTGGGGGGTCTGTACTAATGGGGGGGTGGTTTGTGGGGGGTCTCTACTAATGGAGGGGGGGTGGTCTGTACTAATGGGGGGGTGGTTTGTGGGGGGTCTGTACTAACAGAGGGGGGTGGTTTGTCCTGGGGGGTCTGTACTAATGGAGGGGGGGTTTGTCCTGGGGGGTCTGTACTAATGGAGGGGGGTCTGTATTGAGGGAGGGGTTTATACTTAGTAGGGAGTCTATAGGGGAGTAGGGAGTCTATACTTAATACAGATCTGGACTCGGTGGAGTCACTACGGGCAATTCAGAGTGAGCTGACTCCTGATCAGAGGAACCGTTGTTGCTGTATCGCTGGGTCAGGTGAGAGCCATTATCTCCTATATTATGTCTGCAGTCTCTGACCATCTCCTGTATTATATCTGCAGTCTCTGACCGTCTCCTGTAATATGTCTGCACTCTCTGATCATCTCCTGTATTATGTCTGCAGTCTCTGATAATTTCCTGTTTTATATCTGCAGTCTCTGACCATCTCCTGTATTATGTCTGCACTCTCTGTCTCCTGTACTATGTCTGCACTCTCTGACCATCTCCTGTAATATGTCTGCAGTCTCTGACAGTCTCTTGTGTCATGTCTGCACTCTCTGACAGTCACCTGTAATATGTCTGCACTCTCTGACCATCTCTTGTACTATGTCTGGGGGCTCTTCCTAACAGACTCTCTAACAGAAGCCCTCTCTGTGTGCATCAGAGAGACTCCTCTCCAGGTCTCATTAGTGTACGCTCTTCCTGTATTTTCTTTATTGTTAAAGGATCGTGGGAGGATCCTAGAGTAACGACTTCTTAGGGGAGCATCTCTGTGTTTGAATTGTTGCCATAGAAACATGTGTAAAGGGGAGGAGTTTGTAGGATGACCACGCCCACGTGGGGGCGCCAGAAATATTTCTTCACCCAGGCATCTGTGACCCTAGGATCGGCCCTGGACTCGAGTATAAGCCGAGGGTCAACAATGGTTCACTGTTCCCATCCTTACTGTGCCCATCCTCACAGTTCCTCACTGTTCCTCACTGTTCCCATCCTCACTGTTCCTATCCCCACTGTTCCTATCCTCACTGTTCCTATCCTCACTGTTCCCTAGCTCACTGTTTAAATTTAACATTGTAAATAGTACCTGAAAAAAAGTTGAGAGGCTGCGGCATCCATCGTTTAAATCCCGCGGTCTCTTCCTGGTCCCTTCCGTGATAGGCGATTCTCAGGAGACACTCTCCGCCTATCACGAACGTTCTCTCATCCTCACCCATCCCAGCAGACACTGTGTTCGGTGTTCCGCCAATCACAGACGTCTGCTGGGAAACTGAGGAGGAGAGAACATTCGTGATAGGCGGAGAGTGTCTGCTGAGAATCGCCTATCACGGAAGGGACCAGGAAGAGACCGCGGGATTTAAACGATGGACGCCGCAGCCTCTCAACTTTTTTTCAGGTACTATTTACAATGTTAAATTTAAACAGTGAGCTAGGGAACAGTGAGGATAGGAACAGTGAGGATAGGAACAGTGGGGATAGGAACAGTGAGGATGGGAACAGTGAGGAACTGACTCGAGTATAAGCCGAGGGGGGGAATTTCAGCTTATACTCGAGTATATACGGTAATCTAATACAATTTAATTTTTAACCGCACAAAGGAGAACATGCCTGAAGGGTCTGGTATGGATATTTGGGGGGAACCCCACGTCATTTTTTTAAAAAAAATTGACGCAGGGTTCCACTTAATATCCATACCAGACCTGAAGGGTCTGGTAATTGAATTTGGGCGGACCCCCATGCATTTTTTTTTTTTTAATCAATGACTTTCAATGACTGTTCTCTGTATTGCCGGGAGTCAACAATTCATTATAGCCGCGAGCGCTTTAAATGACTTTTTTTCCTTCAGAAATGACACTTTGTGCAGGGACAGTTCTAAGCATGGGAAACATGCGCTACTTTACAGGCATACTATACACACCCTAGGTACGAAATTGAAAGGAATATTTCACTTTTATTGTTTCACTTTAAGCATTATTAAAATCACTGCTCCGGAAAAAACGTCCGTTTTTAAAAAAAAATTTTGCATGGATACATGTCCCCTGGGGCACGAACCGGGTCCCCAAACACTTTTTATGACAATAACTTGCATATAAGCCTTTAAATTTAACACTTTAGATTTCTCCCATAGACTTTTGCAGGGTGTTCCGCGGCTTTTCGAATTTTCCGTGATTACCCCAAATTGTTCCCTGTTCGGCGAACGGGGCGAACAGGCAATGTTCGAGTTGAACATGAGTTCGACTCGAACTCGAAGCTCATCCCTATTGAACTAAGTACCGCCCATCTACTTTCCACCTTTTCACCTAACGCTTACTTTGAAACCCAGATGATGTCTCATTTGATTCCCTAAACTTATAGCACAATATTGAAACACCTACCGGTAATCCAAATCCAAATACCAGTATGATAGAGAGCATACTTGTTTATTTAGGTGTATATATACAATTATATGTTGTGGTATGAATGTGAATATATATGTAAGCATACGTACAGTATGAACGTGAATGTTTTGTATATATGAGCTTCGAGTTTGAGTCGAACTCATGTTCGACTCGAACATTGCCTGTTCGCCCCGTTCGCCGAACAGCGAACAATTTGGGGTGTTCGCGGCAAATTTGAAAAGTCTATGGGAGAAATCTAAAGTGCTAATTTTAAAGGCTTATATGCAAGTCATTGTCATAAAAAGTGTTTGGGGACCCGGGTCCTGCCCCAGGGGACATGTGTTAATGCAAAAAAAAGTTTTAAAAACGGCAGTTTTTTCGGGAGCAGTGATTTTAATAATGCTTAAAGTGAAACAATAAAAGTGAAATATTCCTTTAAATTTCGTACCTAGGGTGTGTGTATAGTATGCCTGTGAAGCGGCACTTGTTTCAGTGCTTAGAACTGTCCCTGCACAAAATGTCATTTCTGAAGGAAAAAAAGTCATTTAAAACTCACTCGCGGCTATAATGAATTGTCGGCTCCCGGCAATACAAAGAAAAGTCATTGATGAAAAAAAAAGAAAAATGCGTGGGGGTTCCCCCAAATTCAATTACAAGGCCCTTCAGGTCTGGTATGGATATTAAGGGGAACCCTGCCGCAAATTTAAAAAAAAAATGCGTGCGGTTCCCCCCAAATATTCATACCAGGCCCTTCAGGTCTGGTATGGATTTTAAGGGGAACTCCACCTCAAATTTAAAAAAAAATGGCGTGGAGTTCCCCCAAAAATTCAGACCAGAGGGAACTTCATCCACAGTGTAATACATGAATAGATCGCCCCTTCTCACGTTCCGCATCAGGTCCTCAGCCTTACACCTATGTCATTGGCTGAGCGGACCTGATGGGGAACTTTAGAAGGGGCGGGTGTATTCATTTATTAGTAATAATGAATACACCCGCCCCTTCTAAAGTTCCCCATCAGGTCCGCTCAGCCAATGACGTAGTGTAAGGCTGAGGACCTGATGCGGAACGTGAGAAGGGGCGGGTCTATTCATGTATTACACTGTGGAGGAAGTTCCCCATCAGGTCCGCCCCCTCATATGTCAGACCCCGCCTACGTCATTGGATGAGCGGACCTGATGGGGAACTTCCTCCACAGTATAATAAATGAATAGCCCCCCCCCTTCTCACGTTCCGCATCAGGTCCTCAGCCTTACACCTACGTCATTGGCTGAGCGGACCTGATGTGGAACTTTAGAAGGGGTGGGTCTATTCATATATTACACTACAGAGGAAGTTCCCCATCAGGTCTGCTCAGGCTCAGCCAATGACGTTTCGTGTGGACAGCGCTGGACATCGGATCCCGTGGGACACTGGATTTCATCGCTGGAATGTTTTTTTTATGTTTTTTTTTAATAAAGGACTTTCCCAACGGTGTCTGTGTATTTTTTTTTAATTTTTTTACACTTTCTTTGTGAAATGGTAGGGGTACAATGTACCGGGATCTGGGGGTCCCCTTTGTTAAAGGGGTCTTCCAGATTCAGATAAGCTCCCTGCCCGCAGACCCCCACAACCAAAGGGCAAGGGTTGTGGGGATGAGGTCCTTGTCCCCATCAACATGGGGACATCCTCCCCATGTTAAGGGCATGTGGCCTGGTACAGTTCAGGAGGGGGGGGCACTCTCTCATCCCCCCCCTCTTTTCCTGCGGCCTACCAGGTTGCGTGCTCGGATAAAGGGTCTGGTCTGGATTTTTGGGGGAACTCCACGCCATTTTTTTTTAAATTTGGGGTGGAGTTCCCCTTAAAATCCATACCAGACCTGAAGGGCCTGGTATGGATATTTGGGGGGAACCGGACGCATTTTTTTTAAATTTGCGGCAGGGTTCCCCTTAATATTTTTTTTTTTAATCAATGACTTTTCTATGTATTTTCTATGTATTGCCGGGAGCCGACAATTCATTAATAGCCGCGAGTGAGTTTTAACCACTTAAGCCCCGGACCATTTCGGGCCATTAGGACCAAGCCTGTTTTTGGGATTCGGCACTGCGCTGCTTTAACTGTAAATTGTGCGGACATGCAATGTTGTACCCAAATGAAATTTGCGTCCTTTTCTTCCCACAAATAGAGCTTTCTTTTAATGGTATTTGATTGCCTCTGCGATTTTTATTTTTTGCGATATAAATGGAAAAAGAACGAAATTTTTTTAAAAAAAAGATCTTTTCTACTTTTTGTTATAAGAAAAATCGAATAAACTCAATTTTAGTCATACATTTAGGCCAAAATGTATTCAGCCACATGTCTTTAGTAAAAAAAATGTCAATAAGCGTATATTTATTGGTTTGCGCAAAAGTTATAGCGTTTACAAACTAGGGTACATTTTCTGAAATTTACACAGCTTTAAATTTATGACTGCCTATCTCATTTCTTGAGGTGCTAAAATGGCAGGGCAGTACAAAACCCCCCCAAATGACCCCATTTTGGAAAGTAGACACCCCAAGGAAATTGCTGAGAGGCATGTTGAGCCCATTGAATATTTTTTTTTTTGTCCCAAGTGATTGAATAATGACAAAAATAAAAAAATAAAAAAAAATTACAAAAAGTTGTCACTAAATGATATATTGCTCACACATGCCATGGTTATATGTGGAATTGCACCCCAAAATACATTCTGCTGCTTCTCCTGAGTACGGGGATACCACATGTGTGGGACTTTTTAGGAGCCTAGCCACGTACGGGACCCCGGAAACCAAGCACCGCCTTCAGGATTTCTAAGGGCGCAAATTTTTGATTTCACTCCTCACTACCTATCACAGTTTCGAAGGCCATAAAATGCCAAAATAGCACAAAACCCCCCCCAAATGACCCCATTTTGGAAAGTAGACACCCCAAGCTATTTACTGAGAGGCATGTTCAGTCCATGGAATATTTTATATTTTGCCACAAGTTGCGGGAATATGACAAACTTTTTTTTTTTTGCACAAAGTTGTCACTAAATGATATATTGCTCACACATGCCATGGGCATATGTGAAATTACACCCCAAAATACATTCTGCTGCTTCTCCTGAGTACGGGGATACCACATGTGTGGGACTTTTTGGGAGCCTAGCCGCGTACGGGACCCCAAAAACCAAGAACCGCCTTCAAGGTTTCTAAGGGCATAAATTTTTGATTTCACTCCTCACTACCTATCACAGTTTTGAAGGCCATAAAATGCCAAGATGGCACAAAACCCCCCCAAATGACCCCATTTTGGAAAGTAGACACCCCAAGCTATTTGCTGAGAGGCATGTTGACCCCATTGAATATTTTTTTTTTGTCCCAAATGATTGAATAATGACAAAAAGAAAAAAAAAATGTACAAAAAGTTGTCACTAAATGATATATTGCTCACACATGCCATGGTTATATGTGGAATTGCACCCCAAAATACATTCTGCTGCTTTTCCTGAGTACGGGGATACCACATGTGTGGGACTTTTTGGGAGCCTAGCCGCGTACAGGGCCCCAAAAACCAAGCACTGCGAACGCTGCAGTTATGTGTGTTGTGTTTGGTAAGTGACAGTGATCGATCGATACTGCACTTGGGTGGGCTGGGCTGGGCTGGGCTGGGCGGAGGGGCTAAATGCAGGCGCTAGCAGGTATCTGGGCTGATCCCGCTAACACTGCGTTTTTGGGAACCCTAAACCGCTGGGGATGCTAGTATAGATCTGATCAGATCTGATCAGATACTATACCACTAAGGGGGGTGTATGCTTTGCGCGTGGGTGTTAGTGTTACTGTCACTAACCTAACACTGCCTGGGGCGACGCAGACCCTCTCTGGCGCTAAAACCTAATTGATCTCACCCGCCGGGCGATCAGGGGGGTTAAACCTTTATTGGGTTATATACGGCGGGTGCCCTGATGCTATAAAAAGCAAACTAATCAACCAGCGTCACCCGTAACCTTTATATGGTGATCACTGGTGAAAGGGTTAACTAGGGGCAATCAGGGGGTTAAAACCTTCATTAGGTTAAATATGGGGGTACCTGACACTATATAAAAACCTGACGGGTAACCTAAATAACTAAATAACTTACTGGCTAACCAGTGACACCAGTGACGCTTATACGGCGATCACTGGTGAAAGGGTTAACTCTAGGGGCAATCAGGGGGTTAAAATAATATATGGGGGTACCTGACACTAATAAAAACCTGCGGCGAACCTAAAAAAAAATAACTGCCTATCTAAAACACCAGCGACACGAATACAGCGATCGGAAAAACAATCGCTTAGTGACGCTGAAGTTAGGGGGTGAAAGGGTTACCTGGGGGGTGATCAAGGGGTTAAACCTTTATTAGGGGGGGTTAGGGGGCTACCCTGGACCTAAAGGGGCCTAATCCTAACTGCCCTGCAACTTTTTACAATCACAGATGACACTAAATGCAGTGATCAGTAAAATAAATGATCACTGCAATCAGTGACACTGTGATTGGGGGCTTTGGGGTGACCTGGGGGGTGATCTGGGGGTGACTGGGGGGTGATTTGTGTGCCTATGTGTACCTAAGTGTCAGTGGACTGTTGGTGCACTAACCTGCTTCTTCTCTGCTCGGCGCCGGGAACGGAAAGACCGCGGCGAGGGAGATGACATCACTTCCTCCAGCCTTGTTTACATCACATGGCGGAGGAAGCATTTTCATTGGCCGGGAGCGATCGCGAGGGGGGGGCGGAATCGAGTGCCCCCCCCTCATGCCTGATCGCTCCTGAACACTTAACGGCCGCTCACTGCAGTGAAGGGGGGTCCGGATGGACCCCCCAACTGCACAAAGGCGATCACGTAGATCTACGTGATTCTGCCTGTCCGTGCCATTCTGCCGACGTAAATCGGCGGTGGGCGGTCGTTAAGTGGTTAAATGACTTTTTTCCTTCAGAAATGACATTTTGTGCAGGGACAGTTCTAAGCACGGGAAACAAGCGCCACTTCACATGCATATTATACACACCCCCTAGGTACGAAATTTAAAGGAAAATTTCACTTTTATTTTTTCATTTTAAGCATTATTAAAATCACTACTCCCGTAAAAACGTAAATTTTTAAAACTTTTTTTTGCATTGATACATGTCCCCTGGGGCAGAACCTGGGTCCCCAAACACTATTTAGGACAATAACTTGCATATTAGCCTTTCTAATTAGGACTTTAGATTTCAAATGTTCGAGTCCATTGTATTTAATAGGGTTCTAAAGTTCACACGAACATTCTGTCTGTTCGCAGGTTCTGGTGCGAACCGAACAGGAGGGTGTTTGGCTCATCCCTATATATGTTTGTATGTCTAAATTTATGTTTTTATATACTTAGCTCCCCTTCCCCTCTCCCCCCCCTTTTTTCCCTTTTTTTTTGACTAAAATTACCAAGACAAAGTGAAAGGTCTTATTTTATTTAATTCTATTTTATTTATTTTTTTATAAAAGTTATCAAGGTTGGTAGCCAGTCTTCTCATAATACAAAGTTATTAATGAGATTTAATAAGAAATTTACGTTCTGTTCTGGTCTAATTTAACCTAATTTCTATCTGATGGTTACCATAACTGATTTTTTTTTATATATTTTTTCATGTGCCCCAGGATTAATAATCTAATACCAAGTGGGTTTTACTTGTATTAGTTTTACTTCTAATTATTCTTCATTTTTTTCTTCAATAATATTATTAGGGCTTTTTCTTCCTCACACAGATGTTCAGCGTGCCCCACTTTGCCCTCCTCGTTTGCCCATCTATAATATGTGGGCAAACGATGCAGGCTGCACTCCCGTGATGGTGGTCCATTCCCCCCATCATGGGAAAACTTTACTCTTCAATATATGACATTTTGCATTTTATCTAACTTTATCCTTTTTTATTTTCAGTTCTCTCCGCTTCTCTATACTTCTGACAGTACTGGTCCCTCCTCTTTCTCTTTCCTCTTATGGGTCCACATGGGTCGATTCATCCAATCGGACATTACCAGACACTGGTGAGTGCTACCTTTTAGATCATATATCATGGCACCCTTAAACATTTTTTCCCTGAATGTGATTCAACATACCACAGAAAAGAACCAAAGCATTTTGTTCCTTTCAAGCTAAGAAGGCCCATATAATATGCCTACAGGAAACTCACTTTGCAGTAAATTCTACTCCAAAGTATATGAGCCATTTCTATCCACAAGTCTTTACAGCCTCGGCCAGCGCCAAAAGGAGAGGAACCCTTATAGCCTTTCACAGATCTACCCCGTTCCTAATCCAGTCAGAAATTAAAGACCTGAGGGGCGATATCTAATACTCACTGGTCATATCATGGATAATGCGGTAACGATAGTATCATACTACACCCCTAACTAACAACCAACCTCATTTCTATCACACTTATTACAAGTGGTAAATGCCCATAAAATGGGCACAGTCATCATATGTGGTGACTCCAACCAAGTCCTTCTCCCATTTCTCAACAAGTCGTCCTATATTCCTTCTCGTAACTCAAGCAACCAATCATTTTGTAAACTACTCTCTCGATATAATTTAGTAGACTCTTGGAGAGAATGTAATTCATCCAAAAGATGCTTTACCTACTATTTACACCCACATAAGATATCCACCCGTATAGACCACATTTTTCTAACTACAGCTATGATACCTGAAGTACTTGCATCTAGCAAAATCCCCATCCTCTGGTCGGACCACAACACAGTTTTCACCACTTTATCCTCTACCATCCCTAAAGCTCATGACTCAACGTGGTATCTCCCTGACATCATACTCAAGAACCCCTCCTATAGCCAAATAATAGAACAAGGTATAAAGGACTATCTAGAATATAACACTAATCCTGACATTTCTCCGCTTACATTATGGGAAGCGCACAAGCCTGTGATGCGTGGAATGATCCAAAGACAAATGGCACTGATCAAAATAAACGTAATATTCTAGCACGTAAATTAGAAACCAATTTTAATAATGGCTTTACCTCTTTCCAAGGCAATCCCACCCCTACATCAAAAGCACAATTGGAAAAAAACTGATTGGAATATGATTTATTCCTAACAGAATCAGCAGATAAGACACTGCGCAGATCAAAACACATGTTTTACATGAAATCAAATAAACCTAATACCCTCCTGGCACGAGCACTGAAATCCATTGACAGACAATCCAACCCAATACAACTTAAACAACACTTACACGTGTAACCCTCTTAAAATCGTTCAAAAATTCCATAAATATTTAACATCATTGTATTCAGAATAAAAAGAATTTAATCAGACTGATGCTGATAACTTCTTCTCTAAAATAAATCTTACTAAACTAACACGCACAAAAAATCTTGCTTGAAGAACACATAACAACAGTGGAAGTCTTGAAAACCATAAAAGAACTGAAAATAAACAAGAGGCCTGGCCCAGACGGCTTCTCAGCTCTATACTACAGAACATTTTCTGAAACCCTTTCTCCTATTTTAGTGGATGCATTCAATACCCTAATAGATGGCTATTCCTTTAGACGCAAATCATTACTATCAATTATTTGCATGATCCCCAAACCCCAATCAGATAACACATCCTGCATGAATCTCCCTCTTAAATCAGGACATTAAAATCTTAGCAAAAATTATAGCTACCCGCCTCAACAAGATAATTTGCAAAATTATACACAATGACCAAGTTGAATTTATGCCAAAGAGGCCGGCAAGCGATAATGTACATCGAGCTACCCTTTTGGCATACATAGCCAAAAAAAGACGCATTCCTACATGCTTCCTGTCTCTAGACATTAGAAAAGCCTTTGATTCAGTAACCTGGCCATACTTGCACTACACTCTCCAGAAATGGGGATTCGGTCCCCACTTCACTAGTTGGATATCAGCTCTCTATAACAAACCCCAAGCTTATGTAAAATACGCAGGCAATAAATCAGAATATTTTAATATAGAGAGAGGCACACGTCAGGGCTGCCCACTTTCCCCCTTACTATTTGCCCTTTTAAGAGAACCCTTAGCCCAATACTTTAGATTAGATCCAACCAGTGGCGGCTGGGGAAGTTTTAGGATGGGGGGCGCAAGACCCCGCCCCTCCACGGTTGGCCCATCCCACTTCTCATAAGCCACACCCCTTATAGAATCCACCCACTCCGTCCCCTGTATTCCACTTGCTTCCACTTATAGTGTCAGCATTATACACCAGGCTCTGCACATCATATACCAGGCTGCACATTATACACAGGGCTCTGCACATCATATACCAGGCTGCACATTATACACAGGGCTCTGCACATTATATACCAGGCTGCACATTATACACAGGGCTCTGCACATCATATACCAGGCTGCACATTATACACCGGGCTCTGCACATCATATACCAGGCTGCAGATTATACACCAGGCTCTGCACATCATATACCAGGCTGCACATTATACACAGGGCTCTGCACATCATATACCAGGCTGCACATTATACACAGGGCTCTGCACATTATACACAGGGCTCTGCACATTATACACAGGGCTCTGCACATCATATACCAGGCTGTACATTATACACAGGGCTCTACACATCATATACCAGGCTGCACATTATACACAGGGCTCTGCACATCATATACCAGGCTGCACATTATACACCGGGCTCTGCACATCATATACCAGGCTTCACATTATACACAGGGCTCTGCACATCATACACAGGGCTCTGCACATCATTAAGGATGAGCTCTGGCGTGTTCGCATACTCCACATGCAGAGCCCGCCAGGAAGTCGGCACGGCACTGCTCTAATCACAGGCAGGGAGACATTTCCCGATCTCTGCAGCCGAGCATCGGGACAATGTCTCCCTGCCTGTGATTAGCGCAGCGCCGTGCCGACTTCCTGGCGGGCTTTGCACGTGGAGTTTGCGAACACGCCAGAGCTCATCCCTACACATCATATACCAGGCTGCACATTATACACAGGGCTCTGCACATCATATACCAGGCTGCACATTATACACCGACGAAGCTTCAATTTGTTTTAAAACCCAGACGGTATCTGGAGATCACAGACTAGGAAATGCTTTAAACTTGCATTTTAAGTTCTGACTTTATTAACCCATTGCATAGCCTCTCTACAACATTAAACGTTAGTTAGATGACAGGGGTTGCATTTAAAAGGTAATTTAGCTTTTGATAAGAAAAAAATGTAAGTACTACACTACATTTTGTGTTTTTACAATTACAATTACCTATGTAGTTTCATCTGGAGCCCGCTATGACTCATAAAACTGGCAAATGTTTAAACATGGTGTACATGTAGGGTGGTGTTTTGTACACGGTCAATGTACAGAACACCAACTGTGTTATGTAAGTTTCAATACAAGCAATAACAAGTAGGGATCTGCAATGACATTTGCCAACTTACAACCTGGAAATATGCTTTGTTTTAGGTCCAAATGCAGGCAAAAATTCGGGCCCGATTCATCCCTGAAATGGAGAACAGGGACACACCGGACCCCTGCTGTGAGCCTCTCTGCACAACAGTGTGAATCTAGCCTGAACGGGGCCTTAAACTAAGGCCTCGTACACACGACCATTTTTCTCGGCAAGAACCAGACAGAAAATTGCTGGCAGAGCTTTCTTGCCGAGTAAACCATGCGTGTGTACGAGGCTTTCAGGTTTCTCGTCAAGAAAACTGGCCAGAATCTCAAAGAGAAAAATAGAGAACCTTCTCTCTATTTTCTCGTCGGGATTCTCAACGGCCTGTTTCCCGACGAGAAACCCGAGAGTGTGTACGCTTAGCTGTCGCCGTGGAAACCCGTGCATGCTCGAAATGACTTTGACGCATGCGCGGTAGCTTCCTAGGTGTAGGTAGGGTGTAGCAAGATGGTGGCGACGGCATCGAATGTGACGAGCGCATGCTCGTCGTAGTCGATAACGTCGCTGCGTTCGTTACATTCAAAAGAACAGCGGTTCTTTTGAATCGAGCGTGTGTACACTCGGCCAGGACAAGATTCTTGTCAAGAATCTCGTCAGGGAAAAACGACGGGTTTTTTCCTGACGAGATTCTCGGTCGTGTGTACTAGGCTTTACTCTGAAGCATGAATCGGACTGATGGTATATCAAGCACAGAAAAAGACTTGTGATGATCGCTTAGGAATATGGCTACATGAGATTACAAAGGGCTCAGATTAAAGCTTAAAAAATACTGACATTTGACATTTTTTTTCTCAGCCTGTAAAAGCACCTGTATGTTAGCTTATGTGTCCATGTGCACACAGGCGTTTACAGACATATTAGAAGCAGAGCAATTACAGTCTGAAAAAACCCCCCATGGAAAGCACGTTTAGGAGAGGAGGTGAAGCGCAGAAAAAAGCTAAACACACTGAAACACTAGACGCATTTAGGCGCATTTGAGCGGTAATGCATTTAAATGGCCAGAACAAATAAATATTTTGGCCAATAGGATACATTTACGATAAAACGCATGACGCGCCTGCAGTGGGCTTTTCTCCTGCCAGGAGTTCTGATGTTTAGAGGAGCAAAGCGAACACCCTGTGTGCATGAGGTCTATTGGGTAGATTATGAAATTTTATGGACATTAGACTATTATTAAAGAAGTAGGGAATCCACGCTCAGGAAAACACCAGACAGAGGTTGCAGCCCCCCTAAAAACTCCCTAGGAGAATAGGATATAATATAAAAGAATCGGGTGTTGGCACTACCTCCCACTATAGAGACCCACCGGGTCTAAGTGATCTCAAGTAAATGTATAAGGACAGGCTGTACTGAGTTCCCGGGTCTGTACACCTACGGTGCCCATTATGAGGGGTTCCCACCATCCCTGTACTGCGTTCCTGGGTCTGTACACCTACTGTGCCCAATATGCAGGGTTCCCACAATCCCTGTGCAGAGTTCCTGGGTCTGTACACCTGAGGTGCCCATTATGAGGAGTTCCCACCATCCCTGTACTGAGTTCCCAGGTCTGTACACCCGCTGTGCCCATTATGCGGGTTTTTCCCACCATCCCTGTACACCCGCTGTGCCCATTATGAGGGGTACCCACCATCCCTGTACTGAGTTCCTGGGTCTGTACACCTACTGTGCCCATTATGAGGGGTTCCCACCATCCCTGTAATGAGTTCTTGGGTCTGTACACCTGCTGTGCCCATTATGAGGGGTTCCCACCATCCCTGTAACGAGTTCCTGAGTCTGTACACCTGCTGTGCCCATTTTGAGGGGTTCCCACAATCCCGGTAACGAGTTCCTGGGTCTGTACACCTGCTGTGCCCATTATGAGGGGTTCCCACCATCCCTGTGCTGAGTTCCTGGGTCTTTACACCTGTTGTGCCCATTATGAGGGGTTCCCACCATCCCTTTACTGAGTTCCCAGGTATGTACACCCGCTGTGCCCATTATGAGGGTTCCTCCCACCATCCCTGTACACCTACTGTGCCTATTATGAGGGGTTCCTACCATCCCTGTACTGTGTTCCTGGGTCTGTACACCTACTGTGCCCATTATGAGGAGTTCCCACCATCCCTGTAATGAGTTCCTGGGTCTGTACACCTGCTGTGCCCATTATGAGGGGTTCCCATCATCCCAGTGTTGAGTTCCTGGGTCTGTACCACCGCTGTGCCCATTAAGAGGGATTCCCACCATCCCTGTGGCAAGTTCCTGGGTCTGTAACCTGATGTGCCCATTATGGGGGTTCCCACCATACCTGTAACGAGTTCCCGGGTCTGTAAGCTGATGTGCCTATTATGAGGTGTTCCCACCATCCCTGTGCCAAGTTCTTCTTTACAAGTGTGGTCTCAGATCTGGGCATTCCTCTTTAGGGGTCCAACAATCACTAACGGACACCCTCTCCATTACACATTACTTTTTATCTCTTCCAAACTGTTGAGCAGATCAGTACATTCTGCACTCATAGAATAGAGGATTCCTTTTTAATTTCATTCCTACAGCCACCTAAATAATTGCACTGCAGAGAATGTTCTGATCTGCTAAACAGTTTAAAAGAGATAAAAAGTAATGTGGAAATGAAAGGGTGTGAGGCAGTGGTTGGAATAGTCAGATCTGAGATCAGGAGGCTGCAGGATGTATGCAGTGAATATCTAATCTATGCAAACGGAGATAGTGAAGGGGGGGAGGGGGATCAGTGTGATAGGGAAGGTGTACAGAAGCACATTACATGGAGAGAGGTAAAGTTGGAGATTAAAATGCTGCTGTACAGTCACTCAGGACACAGTGATAATAGCCCCTTCTGCCCCCTCCCCCCTCCACTCCCGGCATGTAGTGTATGTACCTGGAGATTTCTGTGTGCACTGCTGGATGCTGAGTCTGTGTCACAGGGAGATGAATAGCAGCTGCCTCTGCACATCGCTCCCTGTCTGCCCTGAGCAGTTCTTCTGCTGGTGATTTCCCCCTCACTTACTGAAGGAGACAGGCAGCCTGTGAGCCAATGACGCTGCAGGTCTGATTAAAGCCCCACCCTATGGACCCAATCAATTACAAGCACTGGAAACCTAATGCTAGAGGTGGAGTTTTTGTGGCTACAAGCTTTGCGCCCCGAACACACTCTAAACTATGCCAATAGAGCTTCTGAGCCCCAATCACGTGTTTACACACGGGTCATGCCTCCAATAGCACCCCGTGTCCGGCGCCCTTAACACACATTTTTTTAATAAGTAGCTTTGGGGGAGGGGGGGGCGGCGCCCCTGCACCCCCTATTGACGGGCCGCCACTGGATCCAACTATCACTGGAATAGAACTAGGTGGAGTCCAACATAAACTGAGCTTATTTGCAGACGATATCTTATTATTCCTATCATGCCCCCAAGTCTCAGGCCCAAATCTAATACCCATTCTTAACAAATTTGCTACCATATCAGGATTAGAGATAAACCACAAAAAATGTATTGCATTAAACATATCGCTTTCAACAATAGAATTAACATCAGCTAAAATAGCACTACCCTTCACATGTGCCGTAGACTCAATACCGTTTTTAGGGATTCAACTTACAGCCTCTATCAGACCTATACTCAGCTAACTACCCTAACAATCTAAAACACATCATAAAGCTAATGGATAACTGGTCCCACCTATCTATTTATTGGATGGGGAAAATAAATGTTGTTAAAATGACAATACTACCCAAACTGCTATACCTATTTAGAGTATTACCGATAACAGTCCCCGCCCACTACTTACGTATTATCCAGAAAAGAACATCTAAATTTATATGGGGATCTTCAAAACCGCGTATACCTCTAAAAACACTATACTTACCTAAAAACTTAGGATGTCTAGGAGTACCTAATTTTGCCACTTACTATAGAGCAGCTCACATAGCTAGTTTAGCCAAATATCATGCCACTCAGGAAATACCTTTATGGGTATCGATAGAGGCTTGCGAATGTGACCCTTTATCGATTTCCAATATGTTATGGCTTCATTCCAAAAATCGCCTTGGCCTAACTAATCCTATAACTAAACATTACCTATCCATCTGGGATAGATATAAATTTAAACACAATTTGCAATCTCCACACAACCCTCTCCTCTCCTTCCTCAAAAACCCAACCTTTTACCCGGATTGGATATATCCTTTATCTTTTAAAGCATGGTCTTCCTTGGATTTACTAAAATTTCACAATTTTGTTAACTCATCATCCTTTATCCCTTTCCCGTCTCTCTGTGAAACATATGGTATCCCACAATCGGAAATGTTCCGATACTTACAAATTAAAAATTTCTTTACACCTAATACCACTTCAGACACGCCTCTGAACCATTTCACTAGTTTTGATTCCACTTGCAAAAACGACCCACACGCTAAAGGACTAATTTCCTCCCAGGACTTGGAATATGCCCTAAATGAGGCAGAATGGTTAAATTAAGTTTAATTAATTAAGTCTTCCTCCCCTAATGTAATAGCTATGGAAACCAATTATAAAGTGCTAACTAGATGGTACTTAGTACCAGCCAAAATTGCTAAATTTACCCCTGACTATCCTGGTCATTGTTTCCGCGGCTGCACAGAAGAAGGTACATACAAACACATTTGGTGGTCCTGTCCGACAGTGCAAACATTTTGGAAAGAAAAATATACATATGCCTCCAAAATGTTTAACGTAACCCTCCAACCCAATCCTACTACGACATTACTTAATCTCAAACCAGATAGTCTGACTCATGCCCAATTTAAACTTTTTATATTTTTGCTCACAGCAGCAAAACAAACTGTGGCGAGAGCTTGGAAAACTCCATCTTTGGCGTTAGCCGAGACAAAACAAAGAATGAACATCGTTATGCTACACGCCAAAATGGCGGCTATTGAACAAAACCAAATTGCAAAATTATGGCAACCTTGGATAGAACATTTCTTACCGACAACATTTAATTGCCATGGTAGATGATTTGAAGTTATACTGATCATACAGGTCTGACTGTGACTTCTGGATCGACCTGGTGGACCCCTCCCTACTACTTCTTCTTTACTCTTTACTTTTCTTTTCTACTCTGTCTCTCCTTATACCTTACGATTTTGAAGTTCCATAGGTTACGAAAATAGTATCAGTTTTGAAAGGCAATCCATTAACCCAAGTTTGCTCAGGAAATCTTTATTCAGTTACTCATAGCTATTAGAACTATTTACTGTTTGGATATCTACATCTCCTTAGATTGAACACATAATTGTTAATTAATTGCTTTAACTTTTCACACTTCCTTATATCCTAATCAACACTATGTTTGTAACCACATATGAATACTATATAATAATTCTGAATTGTATAATGTACAGTACTTATTTTATTGTATTTAACTTATTGTATTTAATAAAATAATAAAATATTTTTGACAAGGAAAAGAAGTAAAGAGGAACTGGATATATTTGTTGCCCAATGCCCATATTAAAAATAACCAGTACGGTATCAGATTCACAGTAAATATACATGAAGATACTATTAGCTTTCTTGATCGGTTTTTTATTTTTTAACA
This sequence comes from Rana muscosa, assembly GCA_029206835.1. Taxonomy (NCBI): domain Eukaryota; kingdom Metazoa; phylum Chordata; class Amphibia; order Anura; family Ranidae; genus Rana; species Rana muscosa. Next base: position 211,496,272 of record CM055120.1, on the reverse strand, counting down.
ATGGTAATAAGTTCTGTAAAAAAACTTTTTTTAAGGCTACTGACAGGATTGGCTACATTGTGAGTGTTCTTAAACCTTCATATGTCTATAATAAATTCTGCTGCTGCACTTAGAGGGGCTTTCTTTTGTCTTTTTCCTTATATACTTGACTTACCTTGGACCTTGAGGCTTGGAGTGGAGCCACGGGGCCAGTGCAAGCTGAAGCAAGATGTCGGAAGCTCAACACTTGTACAAAAGTGTTTTTGACCCAAAATCTTAGGGCCATATGGTGTTGGTGAGTGCATGGTGTGAAGGGGGTGTGTGACACAGGCACATTTTTGAGCCCTTTATTTGTAAAGGTCCATAGGCACAAACATGCCTATGAAGATTTGATTTAATCATCACTGCAAGAGATTTTCATGAAAAAATTTAATGACTATATACTTGTGTTTGAACTTTGGACTCATCTAATCACATGAAATACTTATTTTAAGAGTCATGTAGACATTTTTTGGTGTTGATTTGAACGGTCATATGTTATGTTTGCATTTTTTATTCATGTGAGCCTTTTAAGTAAGTAATTTAAGCAAGCCTTTCACAGTGCTCATTAGTTTTTTTCCATAACGCTGTTCTTTGCACTTTTTTTTATTATTCAGCTGTTATGGTTCATGCTAGAACCAAAGAGAGAAAATATGGAAAGCGGAGGACCTATAAAAAATAATTATAGAATCAAACAGTATGCTCATGGGGTAGGCCTTCCTCAGGTTCAATTATTGGTTATTTTGTCTGTACAATGCTTAACACATGAAAGACAGCAGTATCTAAGAAGGCAAAATACAAGGTTTCCCAAATACTAGATTGCTTTTTTGATGGGGTACAGCCTACAGTGCTTTGAAAAAGTATTCATACCCCTTGAAATTTTCCGCATTTTGTCATGTTGCAACCAAAGACGTAAATGTATTATTGGAATTTTATGTGATAGACCAACACAAAGTGGCACATGATTGTGAAGTAGAAGGAAGATGATAAGTGGTTTTCATTTTTTTTTACAAATAAATATGTGAAAAGTGTGGCGTGCATTTGTAATAAGCCCCCTTTACTCTGATGCCCTTAATAAAATCTAGTGGAACCAATTGCCTTCAGAAGTCACCTAATTAGTAAATGGGGTCCACCTGTGTTTAATTTAATCTCAGTATAAATACAGCTGTTCTGTGAAGCCCTCAGAGGTTTGTTAGATAACCTTAGTAAACAAAGTGTATCATGAAGGCCAAGTAACACACCAGACAGGTCAGGGATAAAGTTGTGGAGAATTTTAAAGCAGGGTTAGGTTATAAAAAAAATATCCCAAGCTTTGAACATCTCATGGGGCACTGTTTAATCCATCATCTGAAAATAGAAAGAGTATGGCACAACTGCAAACCTACCAAGACATGCCCATGGCCATGAAATCCACAGCTCAGGTGGGAGAATCTGTCCACAGGACAACTATAGTGTGCACTCCACAAATCTGGCCTTTATAGAACAGTGGCGAGAAGAAAGACATTATTGAAAGAAAGCCATAAGCAGTCCTGTTTGCAGTTTGCGAAAAGCCATGTGGGGGACACAGCAAACATGTGGAAGAATGTGCTTTAGTCCGATGAGACAAAAATTTAACTTTTTGGCCTAAAAGCAAAACGCTACGTATTGCGGAAAACTAACGCTGCACATTACCCTGAACACACCATCCCCACCGTGAAACATGGTGGTGGCAGCATCATATTGTGGAGATGCTTTTCTTCAGCAGGGACAGGGAAGCTGGTCAGAGTTGATGGGAAGATGGATGGATACCAAATACAGGGCAATCTTAGAAGAGTCTGAAAAGACTTGAGACTGGGGCAGAGGTTCACCTTCCAGCAGGACAATGACCCTAAACATACAACCAGAGCTACAATGGAATGGTTCAGATCAAAGCATATTCCTGTGTTAGAATGGCTGAGTCAAAGTCCAGACCTAAATTCAATTGAGAATCTGTGGCAAGACTTGAAATTGCTGTTCACAGACACTCTCCTTCCAATCTGTCAGAGCTTGGGCTATTTTGCAAAGAAGAATGGGAAAAAATGTGTCTCTAGATGTGCAAAGCTGATAGAGACGTACCCAAAAAGACTTGCAGCTGTAATTGCAGCAAAAGGTGGTTCTTCAAAGTATTGACCCAGGGGGGCGGAATACAAATGCACACCACTTTTCAGATATTTATTTGTAAAAGAAATTGAAAAACATTTATAATTTTCCTTCTACTTCACAATTATGTGCCACTTTGTGTTGGTCTATCACATAAAATCCCAATAAAATACATTTACGTTTTTGCTTGTAACATGACAAAATGTGGAAAATTTCAGGGGGTATGAACACTTTTTCAAGGCACTGTATATGTCAGGGAGGGTTTGCTTTTCAATGCAAGTGGTTCCACTTTGTTGGGAAGGAAATTCATGGGATGGTTGGTAAAATATTTAATTGAAATACTTTTTTATTGTTTCTCAAGTAGCAAAAAGGAGATACAACATTGTGAAACATTATACGATGTTTTACAATACATACGTAAAACAATTATTGCTTTACCATCCCTCCCAACCCACACCCACCTCCCCTTCCCCCACACTAGGGATGAGCCGAACACCCCCCTGTTTGGTTCGCACCAGAACCTGCGAACAGACCTAACGTTCGCGTGAACTTTAGAACCCTATTAAATACAAATATGGACTCGAACGTTCGAAATCTAAAGTGCTAATTATAAAGGCTAATATGCAAGTTATTGTCCTAAAAAGGGTTTGGGAACCCGGGTCCTGCCCCAGGGGACATGTATCAATGCAAAAAAACGTTTTAAAAACAGTCTTTTTTTGGGAGCAGTGATTTTAATAGTGCATATAGTGAAACAACAAAAAGTGAAATATTCCTTTAAATTTCGCACCTGGGGGGTGTATAGTATGCCTGTAAAGCAGCGCTTGTTTCCCTTGCTTAGAACTGTCCCTGCACAAAATGTCATTTCTGAAGGAAAATAAGCCATTTAAAACCATTAGTGGCTATAATGTATTGTCGGCTCCCGGCAATACAGAGAAAAGTCATTGATAAAAAATAAATAAAAAATGTGTGGGGGTCCCCCCAAATTTAATTACCAGGCCCTTCAGGTCTGGTATGGATATTAAGGGGAACCCTGCATCAAATAATATAAAAAAAAATTACATGGGGTTCCCCCCAAATATCCATACTAGACCCTTCAGGTCTGGTATGGATTTTAAGGGGAACTCCACCCCAAATTAAAAAAAAAATGGCGTGGAGTTCCCCCAAAAATCCAGACCAGACCCTTTATCTGAGCACGTAACCTGGCAGGCCGCAGGAAAAGAGGAGGGACGAGAGAGCGCCCCCCCCTCCTGAACCGTACCAGGCCACATGCCCTCAACATGGGGAGGATGTCCCCATGTTGATGGGAACAAGGGCCTCATCCACACAACCCTTGCCCGGTGGTTGTGGGGGTCTGCGGGCAGGATGCTTATCGTAATCTGGAAGACCCCTTTTTAAAATTTGCGGCAGGGTTCCCCTTAATATCCATACCAGACCTGAAGGGCCTGGTAACTGAATTTGGGGGGAACCCCATGCATTTTTTTTTTTTTTAATCAATGACTTTTCTATGTATTGCCGGAAGTCGACAATTCATTATAGCTGCGAGTGAGTTTTAAATTACTTTTTTTCCTTCAGAAATTACACTTTGTGCAGGGACAGTTCTAAGCACGGGAAACAAGCACGACTTTACAGGCATACTATACACACACCCCAGGTACGAAATTTAAAGGAATATTTCACTTTAATTGTTTCACATTAAGCATTATTAAAATCACTGCTCCCGAAAAAACTGCAGTTTTTACAACTTTTTTTTGCATTGATACATGTCCCCTGGGGCAGGACCTGGGTCCCCAAACACTTTTTATGACAATAACTTGCATATAAGCATTTAAAATTAGCACTTTAGATTTCTCCTATAGACTTTTACAGGGTGTTCCGCGGCTTTTCGAATTTGCCGCGAACACCTCAAATTGTTCGCTGTTCGGCGAACATGCGAACAGGCAATGTTCGAGTCGAACATGAGTTTGACTCGAACTCGAAGCTCATCCCTACCCCACACCACTGCAATCATTAAATATACATTTACTTCCATTTATTGCAAAATTTCAGAGGAGAAAAAGAGAAAGAACACTCCTAGGGGCAAAGGGCGGTACAAAAAGAAAAAGCGTCCAAGGTCCCATAAAGAAGAGGAGTAGGAGCGGAGGGATGGCGGGGGCGGAGGAGAGAATCTTGTCTGCTCACCACCATCCCCTCATAGTGGCTACCCCATCTCGTCCAGCCAAGGCTTCCACATCCTCACAAACTTCCCGTAATTACCACGCCTAATAAATGTCACTCTCTGACTCCAGACTATTGAGTTGATGGTCTCAACCCAATTTCTCACTGTCGGGGGGGACTGTGCCTGCTATTTCTGTGCAATTAATTTCCTCGCCTGGAATAGGCACCTCAGCACCACCTCAGTAGTGCCGGCCGGGACTTTACATTCTTCCATACTCCCTAACAGACATGTCTTGGCCACCGGTTCTAGTGTGGTCCTGAAGATTTTATTTATCCTGTCTGTTATCTCCACCCAATATCTAAATAACTTCGGGCACTTCCACACCATGTGAATAAAATCTCCTGTCGCCTTGAGCCTGGGGCACTCATCATCCTGTCTCCACCCAAGTTAAAACATTTTTTTAGGGGTATAATAGACTCTATTGCCCCATACACACGATCGTTTTTCATGCCGTTTAAAAATGCCATTTTTAAAAATGGGCATTAAAACCGATTGTGTGTATGCTCCAGAGCATTTTTAACGACGTGAAAAACGGCCATTAAAAATTTCGAACATGCTCTATTTTTTCACATCGTTTTTCATGTCGTTTTTTTTAACGACGTGAAAAACGATAGTGTGTATGCTTTTACGAGGTGAAAAAAAAACGCACATGCTCAGAATCAAGTATGAGACGGGAGCGCTCGTTCTGGTAAAACTAGCGTTCATAATGAAGATAGCACATTCGTCACGCTGTAACGGACTGAAAAGCACGAGGCTGAAAAGCGCGAATCGTCGCTCAACAAACTTTACTAACATGAAGGGTGGCACCATCCGAACGGAACTTCCCCTTTATAATGCTGTCGTACGTGTTGTACGTCACTGCGCTTTGCTTGAACGTTTTTTTAAATGATCGTGTGTACGCAAGACAGGCTTGAGAGGAAACATGAAAAAAAACGTTGAGAAAAACGTTGGTTTAAAAAATGGCATGAAAAACTATCGTGTGTACGCCGCATGAGTATCAGGAACAAGAGAGATACTTTCTGTGAAATGGAAATCAAAACCAATGCCCCTCGTTCTAAAATCTTGTCCCACTCTTCCGTGGTCATTGCCCCTATGTCTCTCTCCCATCCTGTTTTACTCTTGGAAGGTACTATTCCACTTATTATTCTAGCTCCCAATCTGGCATATAGCTCAGAAATTTGTCCTTTGGATGTATCTGACTTAATTATTTTTAGGAGGGTGGGGATCTGGGTCCATTCAAGTATTTGTGACCTAAACTGTGCTTCAATGGCGTGCCTAATCTGAGGATTTTTATAAAAGGAGTTATTTGATATATTTAATTCCCGCCTTAAATCTAAGAATGTTTTCATTAGGTTGCCCTCGTATAGTTGGATTAGTCGGTTAATGCCCTGCCTCTACCACTCCCTGGGCTTCTCTATACCCTTGACTTCCACCAGGTTTTTATTGTTCCATAGATGAGTATATTCTGTAACCCCATTATACCCCATTAGTGTCTTCGTTGCTTGCCATACTTTGCAAACTAGTTTTACAGTCGGGCATCCATGGATGAATGAATCTGCCTCCAATGCCTCCACTAGTGTGCTATGTGGGGCCCCCATTAGCATCATTCTGCCGCTAGAGTTCCCACCTCCTGCGGCTCCACAGCCCGCTAGATGTTGCAGCTGGGATGCCAGGAAATATGATCTCGGGTGCGGGGCCGCCATGCCCCCTTCTTTAGTCGGTAATTGCATAGTTTGTAAACCAAATTCTTCCAAATGAATTCCCTGAAAAGGGGTTCTATTTTTTTAAACCACTTTTGGCCTATCCAAATCAGGGAATTACGGAGCAGATACAATATCTGCGGTAACCATATCATCTTTATTAAATTGCAGAACCCTGCTACAGATAAAGGGAGTCGACTCCAGATATCTATTTTTTGCTTTAATTTAAGTAATAGTGGAGCTAGATTGTTATTAACATACTGTTTTATGTCGCTCGTGATCCAAACGCCCAGATATTTCAACTTTGCAACTATTAGGTGGGGAGTTCCAGATGGCTACCAAGTGGGTCAACCAGCAACAAGGCCGACTTCTCCCAATTGATAACCACTGCGTTTAAGGAAGTTTCAACATCTCCAAGGAAAAACAGGACATCGTCCACGAACAGTGCTATCCTGTCCTCTTCTGCCTGTCTTCGGAACCCCTGTATGCCTGGCATTGATCTAGTCATAATTGCTAGTGGCTCCATTGCAAGGGCGAACAATAAGGGGGGCAAAGGACAGCCCTGTCTTGTTCCTCTCTCCAACTGGAACAGCTCTGAGTGTTCGTTGTTGATTTTTATTTTCGCTCTAGGTTCGGTATAGAGTATTTTCACCCATCTAATAAAAGAGAGGCCAAACCCAAATCTCTCTAGCACTCTCCATAAGTAGCCCCATTCCAGGCTATCAAAGGCCTTGGCGGCGTCCAAGGATAATATCGCTCTAGAGCCTACATTGTCTGTTGGAATCTGCATATTTAGGAAGACTCTTCTGATGTTGATGCTAGTTGACTTATTGGGAATAAAGCCCGACTGATAAGGATGTATAAGATTTTGAATACATCTATTCAGACGGGTTGCTAACACTTTGGCCAGAATTTTTACATCAGTACATAGCAGTGAGATTAGGCAATAAGAGGATACATCTAGTTGATCCTTCCCCTCCTTGTGTATTACTGTAATGGTGGCTTCTGACATTGAGGTGGGAAGTCTCCCATTGGTTAATGCCCAACTTAGTGTCTTCAGCAATTCTGGGAGCAATACCTCACCATAGCACTTGTATATTTCTATAGGGAGCCCGTCCGGGCCTGGTGACTTTTGGCTGGACATCCCAGCCACTGCTCGCTGCAATTCATCTAAGGTCACCGACGCCTCTATATCCTTTTTATCCTTCTCTGTCAGGGTCGGGATTGTCATTCCCTGGAGAAAACCATCCATCCTTTCATGTGTGCAGTATATCTCTCGGATCAGTAGAGATCTCTCCACTTGATGTCCTAACTGCCGAAACAGTGGAGGGGGGTATTATATCTAATCAAGAGGGACAGGATACGGCCCACTCTCTCCTTCCCCAAAATGACACTGTCTCTGAAATAATTGCCTATTCTCTTTTCTCCTCGTAATGGCCATTTTATAAACTTGTTGCTTATTCCCTTTGTTTATCTGGAGTTGGGTCTTCGACATATCGACATGTCGCCTTTGTGCCTGCATCGCCTCATTCCTAATATCCCTTTCCCATTCCCTGGATTTCCCCTTAATTCTTGCCACCTGCTTGATAAAGAGGCCTCTAAGATAGGCTTTCAAGGAGTCCCAAACCACTCCGGCAGGCGATGTGCCTGCATTAATTTGCACAAATTCATTCAATCCAGACACCATTTCTCCAGCCAACAAGGGCTGATTTTCCATTCTCTTGGATGGGCTTTACCCCCAATATTTATTGTCAACACCAGGGATGAGCCGAACACCCCCCTGTTCGGTTCGCACCAGAACCTGCGAACAGACAAAATGTTTGTGTAAACTTTAGAACCCTATTAAATACAATGGACTCGAACGTTCGAAATCTAAAGTGTTAATTATAAAGGCTAATATGCAAGTTATTGTCCTAAAAAGTGCTTGGGGACCTGGGTCCTGCCCCAGGGGACATGTATCAATGCAAAAAAAAGTTTTAAAAACGGCCGTTTTTTCGGGAGCAGTGATTTTAATAATGCTTAAAATGAAAAAATAAAAGTGAAATATTCCTTTAAATTTCGTACCTGGGGGGTGTGTATGATATGCATGTGAAGTGGCGCATGTTTCCCGTGCTTAGAACTGTCCCTGCAAAAAATGTCATTTTTGAAAGAAAAAAATGCATTTAAAACTGACTTGCGGCTATTAATGAATTGTCGGCTCCCGGCAATACATACAAAAGTCATTGATAAAAAAAAAAAAAAGCGTGGGGGTTCCCCAGAATTCAATTACCAGGCCCTTCAGGTCTGGAATGGATATTAAGGGGAACCCCGCCGCAAATTAAAAAAAATTGACGTGGGGTTCCCCCAAATATCCATTCCAGGCCCTTCAGATCTGGCATGGATTTTAAGGGGAACTCCACCCCAAATTTAAAAAAAAAATGGCGTGGAGTCCCCCTAAAAATCCATACCAGACCCCTTATCCGAGCACGCAACCTGGCCGGCCGCAGGGGAAAAGGGGGGGACGAGAGAGCGGCCCCCCCTCCCTCCTGAACCGTACCAGGCCACATGCCCTCAACATGGGGAGGATGTCCCCATGTTGATGGGGACAAGGGCCTCATCCCCACAACCCTTGCCCGGTGGTTGTGGGGGTCTGCGGGCGGGGGGCTTATCGGAATCTGGAAGACCCCTTTAACAAAGGGGACCCCCAGATCCCGGCCCCCCCTATGTGAATTGGTAAGGGGTACATTGTACCCCTACCATTTCACGAAGAAAGCGTAAAAAATGTTTAAAAAAACACACAAACACCTTGAAAAAGTCCTTTATTTAAAAAAAAAACCAAAACATTCCAGCGGTGAAATCCAGTGTCCCGCGGCGATCCCGATGTCCAGCGCTGTCCTTCATTGGTTGTGCCTGAGCGGACCTGATGGGGAACTCCCTCTCAGTATTTTAAATGTATAGACCCGCCCCTTCTAAAGTTCCCCATCAGGTCCGCTCAGCGGACCAGATGCGGAACATGAGAAGGGGCGGGTCTATACATGTATTGCCAAAGTGAGAGCAGTTCCCCATCAGGTCCGCCTACTCGGTATGTCGGACCCGCCTACGTCATTGGCTTGAGCGGGGAACTTCCTTCACTATGTAAATTTAAATTACACAGTGAAGGAAGTTCCCCGCTCAAGCCAATGACGTAGGCGGGTCCGACATACCGAGGGGGCGGACCTGATGGGGGACTGCTCTCACTTTGGTAATACATGTATAGACCCGCCCCTTCTCATGTTCCGCATCTCGTCCGCTGAGCGGACCTGATAGGGAACTTTAGAAGGGGCGGGTCTATACATTTAAAATACTGAGAGGGAGTTCCCCATCAGGTCCGCTCAGGCACAACCAATGAAGGACAGCGCTGGACATCGGGATCGCCGCTGGACACTGGATTTCACCGCTGGAATGTTTTTTTTTTTTAAATAAAGGACTTTTTCAAGGTGTTTGTGTGTTTTTTTAAACATTTTTTTACGCTTTCTTCGTGAAATGGTAGGGGTACAATGTACCCCTTACCAATTCACATAGAGGGGGCCGGGATCTGGGGGTCCCCTTTGTTAAAGGGGTCTTCCAGATTCCGATAAGCCCCCCGCCCGCAGACCCCCACAACCACCGGGCAAGGGTTATGGGGATGAGGCCCTTGTCCCCATCAACATGGGGACATCCTCCCCATGTTGAGGGCATGTGGCTTGGTACGGTTCAGGAGGGAGGGGGGGCCGCTCTCTCGTCCCCCCCTTTTCCCCTGCGGCCGGCCAGGTTGCGTGCTCGGATAAGGGGTCTGGTATGGATTTTTAGGGGGACTCCACGCCATTTTTTTTTAAATTTGGGGTGGAGTTCCCCTTAAAATCCATGCCAGATCTGAAGGGCCTGGAATGGATATTTGAGGGAACCCCACGTCAATTTTTTTTTAAATTTGCGGCGGGGTTCCCCTTAATATCCATTCCAGACCTGAAGGGCCTGGTAATTGAATTCTGGGGAACCCCCACGCTTTTTTTTTTTTTTTTTATCAATGACTTTTGTATGTATTGCCGGGAGCCGACAATTCATTAATAGCCGCGAGTCAGTTTTAAATGCATTTTTTTCTTTCAAAAATGACATTTTTTGCAGGGACAGTTCTAAGCACAGGAAACATGCGCCACTTTACATGCATATCATACACACCCCCCAGGTACGAAATTTAAAGGAATATTTCACTTTTATTTTTTCATTTTAAGCATTATTAAAATCACTGCTCCCGAAAAAACGGCCGTTTTTAAAACTTTTTTTTGCATTGATACATGTCCCCTGGGGCAGGACCCAGGTCCCCAAGCACTTTTTAGGACAATAACTTGCATATAAGCCTTTATAATTAGCACTTTAGATTTCTCCCATAGATTTTTCGAATTTGCCGCGAACACCCCAATTTGTTCGCTGTTCGGCGAACGGGCGAACAGGCAATGTTTGAGTCAAACATGAGTTCGACTCGAACTCGAAGCTCATCCCTAGTCAACACAAGCAGGGAGTGGTCCGAGACTCCTCTTGGGCCATACTATATGTTCCTCACTAGCAATGTTGCTTCCATATTGCCCAGTGCCATATCTATTCTGAAGAGAGTGAGGTAAGAGCTTGAAAAACAGGAGAATTGTCGTTCCTGTGGATTGCACGTTCGCCATATATCGCTCAACCCCATTTCCTCCATGAATCAAGATAGCCGACCCTCTCCTATTATATTGGGCCAATTCCCCAGTGGGAATCTATCTAGGGTTCTGTCTAGGACTACGTTGAAGTCTCCTACCACTATCACTGGAATTCCCACTTCCTACTATGTTGGTAAAATATTTAATCTAGGTTTAAAGGAAGAAAAATATGTTTGAAATAATGAAATAGATAATTCAGATAGGGAAAAAACACTGCTGGGTGGTGAAATGAGACTGGATGAGAAAATTATTATTAATAAAAATGTAGGCATACAGTTTAAATTGTACAGCAAAAAGTATGTTGTAAATCTAGTTACAAAGTGTAATGGTGGTTTGAACTGTATTTTCACAAACGTCAGAAGTTTAGCAAGTGAAACAAGAGAGCTTAAAGCAGAGTTCAAGGCTAAAATGAAACTAGGTTTTGAGCAATAGAACACCCCCCCCCCCCTAATTTTTGGATGTCATGTTTACTTTTTTATTTTTTTTGTAGTTTTTTACCTTTTTTGTTGTTCTCCAGCTGGACTTCCGTTCTACCTCGACAACTGCCCTCTAGTACCTGTGTGTGTCTCAAAGGACCACGGGACTGTTTAAAAAGCGCAGGGCTACTTGCGTATGTGCAGTAGAAACCTGGCTGTGAAGCCTGAAGGCGTTACTGCTGGTTTCCCTGAGTTGCAATGCCGACGCTTGCACCTGAGCCGATGGATGAATCGGCTTCGGGGGGTGACATTGTGGGATCCCTGGACAGGTAAGTGTCCTCATACAGCTACATTGTACATTTTTTTAGAGGCTGGAACTCTGTTTTGGCTATTCTGTTTTTAACACGGCAGGATAGATAAAAAAAGGTGGTGGCATCAATCTATACGTGAGAACAGATCTAAAAGAGTAAAGGGTGCTTTTGTAGACAATGCTATTAGTTAGAAATTAGAATGTTGCAGTTCCCCAATATTGGTGAGAAGGTAGAGACTTATCTGATTCCCAAGCAGGGAAGAAGCATATTGGTACAGTGGTAATGTAAAAATAAATTAATAATAATAATAGTAATAATAAAAAATGTAATTACCCTGAAATTACTTTGGGCACTGCTGGTATAGCAAAAGGATGGAAACAAATTAATTGAACATTGCATTATAGTAAAACATACAAAACATTAGACTTGTGCACAACGGAAAAATTCGTTCCGTTTCGGTTCGTTTCTTTCCGGTCCTGTTGATTCGTAATCATTCGTAATTTTGCTAGACGGGATTTTTCGTGTTCGCACTCATTCGTATTTTTGCAAGCGACATTTTTCGTTGAATTTTTTGTTGCTTTATAATTCGTACTTTCGGTAGAGTACGTTGTTTTTCGTTGATTCTGGACACAACTCCTACTTTCGTAACTTTTTTTGGGTTCGTTGATTCGTAATTTTCCGTGTCTCTCTCACAACGACGCTGCCTATTATGCCTAATGTGCTTCGAATGGATTTGTACTTTTCTAAATACATAGCGGTTATTTGTAACGATTCGAAATCTCGTATTTTACTTTCGTTTTTTACATGCGGCTATAGGCTCCGCCCCTGTACACCATTTTGAGAGGGTTCAGCACGGTGAGGGAGAAGCAGAGAGCAGAGCAGAGTGAGTGTTATTGTGCTTCGAATGGATTCGAAATCTCGTATTTTACTTTTGTTTTTTACATGCGGCTATAACCTCCGCCCCTGTACACCATTTTGAGAGGGAGTTCAGCACGGTGTGGGAGAAGCAGAGAGCAGAGCAGAGTGAGTGTTATTGTGCTTCGTATGGATTCGTACATTCGTAACTTTTTCATAACGAATTATGCCGAAGACATTCGGGCATTCGCTATTTGCGGTATAATTTATTTCGGATTCGGTCTTATTCGTAATTGCTTTGTTCGGAAATTCGAATGCTTCCGAATGTCCGAAAGTTGCTAAATTCGGACGAATTTCAATTCGTTACGAAACGAATTGCACAAGCCTACAAAACATGCTATGCTTACCTACTCTGTGCAATGGGATTGCACAGAGTGGTCCTAAACCTCTTCTTCTGTGGACCCCTGACAGTCATCTGGGCTCCTCCTCTTCTGTGTCTGCCCCATATCCAGCTGCTTGCTATTAGGGAAGACATGTGGACTTGATCCTGAGCCAGGCTGTGTGCATTTATAGACAGTGTGTGTCGCCTCCACACCCACTCCCTTTCTCAAAGGTTTTGACTGACTGCAGCAGAAGCCAATGTCTCCCACTGCTGCTGAGTCTCCTGTGAGAAGAGAGGGATGGAAAGCTGGTGCAGATGGATCAAGATTGGGCTCAGGTAAGTACCTGTACGTCCCTGCCTCCCAGCGGGTAGGGGGTTCGATCAAACCCCCTCGGTGCCCACGGCGGTCGCAATCCCTCCAGGAGCGATCCGTGATGAGGGGGCAGCCATCGATTCATGGCCACCCCCTCACAATCGCTCCTGGCGAATGAGAAGCTTCCTCTGTCTGTGAATTGTAAACACAGAGGAAGTGATGTCATCTCACCTCGTGGCGGTCTTTTGGTCCAGAGCCCGAGGAGAGAAGATCACAAGTGAGTGCACCAACAGTACACTGTACACTGTACACTGACACCAGTACAAGTAGGCACACTTTTCACCCCCTGATCACCCCCCAGAGCACCCCCTGCACCCCCAGTCACAGTGTCACTGATTGCAGTGGTCATTTATTTACTGATCACTGCATGCAGTGTCATTTGTGACTGTAAAAAGTGTCAGGGCAGTTAGTGGTGGGCCCCTTTAGGTGTAGGGTACCCCCCTAACCCCCCCTAATAAAGGTTTAACCTCTTGATCGCCCTCCAGGTAACCCTTTCACCCCCTGTCGCCAGTGTTACTAAGCAATCTTTTTTCTGATCGCCGTATTAGTGTCGCGGGTGACGCTAGGTAGCCAGTTAGTTATTTAGGTTCACGTCAGGTTTTTATAGCGTCGGGTACCCCCAAATATTACCTAATAACGGTTTTAACCCCCTGATTTCCCCCTAGTTAACCCTTTCACCAGTGATCACCGTATAAGTGTAACTGGTGACGCTAGTTAGCCAGTTAGCTATTTAGGTTCACTGCCAGGTTTTTATATCGTGTCAGGTACGGGTGACGCTGGTTAGTTCGTTTGCTTTTTATAGTGTGAGGGCACCCGCCGTATATAACCCAATAAAGGTTTAACCCCCTGATCACCCGGAGGGTGATATCAGTTAGGTTTAGTGTCAGGGTCTGCGCCGACCCAGGCAGCATCAGATTAGGGCCAGTAGCGCTAACATCCACACACACAGCATACACCTCCCTTAGTGGTATAGTATCTGAACAGATCAATATCTGATCTGATCAGATCTATACTAGCGTCCCCAGCAGTTTAGGGTTCGCAAAAATGCAGTGTTGGCGGGATCAGCCCAGATACCTGCTAGCACCTGTGTTTTGCCTCTCCGCCCAGCCCACCCAAGTGCAGCATCGATCGATCACTGTCACTTACAAAACACATAACTGCAGCGTTCAGTCAGGCCTGATCCCTGCGATCGCTAACAGTTTTTTGGTAGCGTTTTATACAGTTGCTGACAGCCTAGGAGCCTCTGAATCTCACTAGTTGTACCAGTAAATTTAGAGCCCAAAATGGCAAATCGAAGCTACACTAGTAAAGAGGCCTACACGTTTCTGAGCATGAGAGATAGTTAAGAGGAGGTCACTCATCTGTCAGATTCAGGCTCAGAATACGATCCTGTAGACGACAGCAGCTCCATGACAGATAGCACTGACGACGAAGTTGAGGTATCTGCCAAGGTCAGGCGTACCCAACACCATTCTGCTGTTGTTGAGGTGCAAGAACTGCAGGGCTCTCGTATGGAGCAGAGAAGTACTAGTGCCGCTCATCCTTCTGGTGAACTGGCAAGCACCAGCTGCCTAGTACACCCTGGTCGTACATCCAGCACTGCAGTAACACTTGGTGACGTGGCGAGTCCCATAAGTGCATTTCAAGCTGGTGAGGTGGCAAGCACAAGTAGTGTCCCGCTGCCGCCAAGAAGAAGACAAAGACAGGCCCGTCGTGCCCATAGTGTCCTTCCTGCAAAATTCGCCAATCCTAATTGGGAGCCCACCACTTCTGCAGCACCTGTACTTCCCCATGCACTGGCCAACCCGGAATTCAGGTGGAAACAGTTGATTTTACGGCACTTGATTTTTATTCGCTGTTTTTCACGGAAGATCTCTATAGATCTATTGTGGACCAAAAGTAATTTGTACGCTGGTCAATACATTGCCGCTAATCCCCATTCCTCCCTTGCCAGAGAATGGAAACCAATTACAGTTTCCGAATTTAAGACCTTTCTGGACCTATCCCTCGACATGGGCATAGTTAAATTGAGTGAGCTGCGGTTATATTGGTCCATTGACCCAGTTTGTCATTTGCCCGTGTTCTCTGCCTCCATGGCCAGGGCACGATACGAGCAGATCTTGCGGTTCATGCATTTCACCACAATGAACTTTGTCGTCCTCGTGGAGACCCTGAATTCGATCGGCTCTACAAAATTCGGCCCCTCGTAAACCACTTCAACGAACGTTTTGCAGCCTTGTATACTCCCCATCAAGTTGTCTACGTTGACGAGTCCCTCATTAAATTTTCTGACCGCTTGTCTTTCAAACAGTACCTTCCCAGCAAGCGTGCCAGATATGGGGTCAAGATGTATAAGCTCTGTGACAGGGCCACAAGCTATACATATAGTTTTATGGTTTACGAGGGAAAAGACAGTCACGTAGAGCCGGAGAACTGCCCAGATTACACATGGAGCGCTGGCAAGATGGTGTGGAACTTGGTGTCACCCTTATTCGGAAAGGAATTCGGAATTTGTATGTGGACAATTATTACACGAGCGTGACACTTTTTAGTCACTTGTTTGATCATCAAATTGGCGCATGTGGCACCGTGCTTACCCCAGAGGCTTGTAGATTTCTATCTTAGGCTGGGGGAGAGAGCCTGCTCAAGGTGTAATAATTTGCTCGCTGTGAAGTGGAGGGATAATAAGAATATTTTCGTTCTTTCCTCCCTTCACGCAGACACGACAGTCCAAATTCGTACGGCGACTGATGTTGTGGAGAAACCCCTCCGTGTCCACAAATATAACCAAAATATGGGAGGGGGTGGACATCAACGACCAGTTGTTGGCGCCGTACCTAGTTGCCCGTAAGGCCAGACGCTGGTACAAAAAAGTGTCTGTATATTTATTTCAATTGGCTTTGCTGAATGCTTTTGTGCTATAGAGAGCTTCAGGACAGACTGGATCTTTCCTTAAATTCCAGGGAGATATTGTCCGAGCCCTCCTGTATCCAAGCGGTGCTGCACCTCACTATCCCCAACCAAATGCAGTAAGCCAGCTGCATGAGAGGCATTTTCTGTATGTCCTCCCTAGTACCCCTACCCAACGAGCCCCCCAAAGAAAATGTTGTGTCTGTAGAAACACGGATATAGGCGTGACACTCGTTATTAATGTCCCCGCTGTCCTGAGAATCCTGGTCTTTGCATTGGTGAATGTTTTGAATGCTACCACACCCTAGTGCAGTTTTAGCGTAGGGTACAGCATTTCACAGACTAGGACACACTTACACAGGGTCTCCCAAGATGCCATCGCATTTTGAGAGACCCAAACCTGGAACCGAACAGTTACAGTTACAGTTACAAAAAAAGTGTAAAAAAAAAAAAAGAGTAAAAAAAAAATATATATATATAAATGACAAAAAACAAAAATAGTTGTCGTTTTATTGTTCTCTCTCTCTCTATTCTCTCTCTATTGTTCTGCTCCTTTTTACTGTATTCTATTCTGCAATGTTTTATTGTTATTATGTTTTATCATGTTTGCTTTTCAGGTATGTAATTTTTTTATACTGTTTACTGTGTTTTATTGTTAACCATTTTTTTGTTTTCAGGTACGTTATTCAGCTGCAGCGTGGATTTATTCATCTTGACAGCAACAGCGTTTTCTCCCACGATACATAAAGCCGTGACTCCAGTGCTGTAGGAGGTGATTTCACCACCACAGTTAAAAAAAAGAGCATATATGCCGAAGCATGGGGGCAGCAGGGGCGGAGGAGCGATTTGCTCCTAATGCCGCGTACACACGGTCGAAATTCCGACCGTATGTACGCGGCATAACTTTTGCGAGAGGATGCCCCCATGCTTCGGCATATATATATTTTAGGCACAGGTTGCGTTAAAAATGGTTTATTTTTTACTATGTTTTTTTGTATTTGCTTTGCAGGTATGGTATAGTAAGGTCTTGCTGTTATACTGTAATGTTATTTTGTTTTAATGTTAACCATCATTTGCTTAGCAGGTACGCCATTCAGTTGCAGTGCGGATTTTTTTATCTTGACAGCAACAGCGTTTGCTCCCACAATACATAAAGCCGTGACTCCAACGCTGTAGGAGGTGATTTCACCACCACAGTTAAAAAAAAGAGCATATATGCCGAAGCATGGGGGCAGCGATTTGCTCCAAACTTTTGCGGGAGGATGCCCCCATGCTTTGGCATATATAAATGGTGCATGTATGCCCATAATAAGAAGTGGCTGGATGAAGGGAGGTATTCTAATGGTGGACATACCCACCGATCAATCTCTTTTTTTTTTTCGTTCAGCCAACAGGCTGCATGAAAAAAAGATTACAATATATGCCCAACAAGGACCAGCAACGTACTGGTATGTTGCTGGAATTTGAATGTTTATACCAGAATGATGCCTGAGGGTTTAGGTATCATCTTGGTATCATTCTTTTCAGCCAGCGGTCGGCTTTCATGTAAATGCAATCCTAGCGGCTAATTAACCTCTAAACTGCTTTTACAAGCAGTGGGAGGGAATGTCCCCCCTCCCACCGTCTTCCATTGTTTTCTCTGGCTCTCCTGTCCCAACAGGGAAACTGAGAATGCAGTTGGTGGTTCCGCCAGCTGACCATAGATCGGATAAGAGACCAGAAAGGCTCCAATCATCTCTATGGCCTAAGAAACCAGAAGCTACGAGCATTTAATGACTTGAAATGTGAAAAGCATTTTATCACACCAATCTTGGTGTGGTAAGATGCTTTGAGGGCAGAGGAGAGATCTAGGGTCTAATAGACCCCATTTTTTTCAAAAAAGAGTACCTGTCACTACCTATTGCTATCATAGGGGATATTTACATGAGATAACAATAAAAATGATAAAAAAAAATGGAAGGAACAGTTTAAAAATAATAAAAAAAGCAAAATAAGAAATAAATAAAAAAAAAAAGCACCCCTGTCCCCCCCCTGCTCTCGCACAAAGGCGAACGCAAGCGTCAGTCTGGCGTCATATGTAAAAAGCAATTGCACCATGCAAGTGAGATATCACCAACAATGGTCAGATCGAGGGCAGTAATTTTAGCAGTAGACCTCCTCTGTAAATCTAAAGTGGTAAACTGTAAAGGCTTTTAACCACATCAATACTGGCCACTTCCTTCCCAGACCAATTTTCAGCTTTCAGCGCTCTCGCATTTTCAATGACAATTGCGCGGTCATGCTACACTTTACCCAAATTAAATTTTTATAATTTTGTTCACACAAATAGAGCTTTCTTTTGGTGGTATTTATTCACGACTATGTTTTTTATTTTTTGCTATATAAGCGAAAAAAGAGCGGAAATTAAAAAAAATATATATATATTTTCGTCTTTCTATTTTAAAAAAAATCCAATAAAATCAAATTTTGTCATAAATTTAAGCCAAAATGTATTCTACTACGTGTTCTTGGTAAAAAAAAATCAGTTAAGTGTATAATAATTGGTTCGTGTGATCACGGACATATGTACGCAAATGATCATGTACAGATGAGCGCAGGTGATCACGGACATATGTGTGCAAATGATCATTGGGACATATGATTTTACTGTCACTTATGTGGGGGACAGGTGTTTTTACTATGTGGGGACATGTGTGTGTGGGGACATGTGTGTGTGGGGACATGTATTTTGGGGACATGTATTTTGGGGACATGTTTGTTTACTTGTATGTGTTTACACTGTGTGGGGACACTAGGCTGGTGATCAGTGAGAAAAAAGCTGAAAAAAACAGCTCATACTCACTGATCACCAGCCAGCTGCAGTGATCCGCTCTCCTCTCCTCACCGACGACTTCTGTGTGAGGAGAGGAGAGCTGATTGCCTAGCAACTGGCTCTCTGTTTACATCACATGACGGCTGTGATTGGACACGGCCGTCATGTGATCAGGAGGGCCAATCACAGAGCCCTCCTGCCGAATCGAGATGCGCTGTGTCCGGGTGACACGCGTGCATCGGGATCGCGCCGCTGTGCGGGAACGCGCGCGCGCGATCCACCTCCTTCTGAGGGACGTTCCTGAACGCCCACTCAGAAGGAGAGAACGCCCACCCGGCCATATATGTACAGTGGCAGGGTGGGAAGTAGTTAAAGGCTTTTAAACATGTATGTAGTTTGTCACCACTGCGCGTTTGTGCGCAATTTTAAAGCATGTCGTGTTTGGTATCCATGTACTCGGCCTAAGATCATCTTTTTTATTTCATCAAACATTTGGACAATATAGTGTGTTTTAGTGCATTAAAATAAAATAAAAAATGCGTTTGAAAAATCGCTGCGCAAATACTGTGAAAAAAAAAATACAACACTCACCATTTTAATCTGTAGGGCCTTTGCTTTAAAGAAATATATAGTGTTTGGGGGTTCAACGTAATTTTCTTGCAAAAAAATAAAAAAAATCATGTAAACAAAAAGTGTCAGAAAGGGCTTTGTCTTCAAGTGGTTAGAAGAGTGGATTATGTGTGACATAAGCTTCTAAATGTTGTGCATAAAATGCCAGGACAGTTCAAAAACCCCCAAAATTACCCCATTTTGGAAAGTAGACACTTCAAGCTATTTGCTGAGAGTCCATGGAATATTTTATATTTTGACACAAGTTGCGGGAAAAATATATATATTTTTTTGCACAAAGTTGTCACTAAATGATATATTGCTCAAATATGCCATGGGCATATGTGTAATTACACCCCAAAATACATTCTGTTGCTTCTCCTGAGTACGGGGATACCACATGTGTGAGACTTTTTGGGAGCCTAACCGCGTACGGGACCCCAAACACCAAGCACCGCCTTCAGGCTTTCTAAGGGTGTAAATTTTTGATTTCACTCCTCACTGCCTATCACGGTTTCGGAGGCCGTAGAATGCCCAGATGGCACAAACCCCCCCCAAATGACCCCATTTTGGAAAGTAGACACCCCAAGCTATTTTCTTTTGAGAGGTATGGTGAGTATTTTTCAGATCTCGCTTTTTGTCACAAAGTTTTGAAAATAAAAAAAAATAAAAAAAATAACATTTTGCTTTACTTTCTTAATTTCCAAAAACAAATGAGAGCTGCAAAATACTCACCATGCCTCTCAGCAAATAGCTTGGGGTGTCTACTTTCCAAAATGGGGTTATTTGGGGGGGTTTTGTGCTATCTTGGCATTTTATGGCCTTCAAAACTGTGATAGGTAGTGAGGAGTGAAATCAAAAATGTATGCCCTTAGAAATCTTGAAGGTGGTGCTTGGTTTCGGGGTCCTGTATGTGGCTAGGCTTCCAAAAAGTCCCACACATGTGGTATCCCCGTACTCAGGAGAAGCAGTAGAATGCATTTTGGGGTGTAATTTCACATATGCCCATGGCATGTGTGAACAATATATCATTTAGTGACAACTTTGTGCAAAAAAAAAAAGTTTGTAATTTTCCCGCAACTTGTGGCAAAATATAAAATATTCCATGGACTCAATATGCTTCTCAGCAAATAGCTTGGGGTGTCTACTTTCCAAAATGGGGTCACTTGGGGGGGGGGGTGTGCTATTTTGGCATTTTATGGCCTTCAAAACTGTGATAGGTAGTGAGGAGTGAAATCAAAAATTTGCGCCCTTAGAAATCCTGAAGGCGGTGCTTAGATTTCGGGGCCCCGTACGTAGCTAGGCTCCCAAAAAGTCCCACCCATGTGGTATCCCCATACTCAAGAGGAGCAGAAAAATGTATTTTGGGGTGCAATTCCACATATAACCATGGCATGTGTGAGCAATATATCATTTAGTGACAACTTTTTGTAAAATAACTTTTTTGTCAATATTCAATCACTTGGGACAAAAAAAATAATAATATTCAATAGGCCTTAACATGCCTCTCAGCAATTTTCTTGGGGTGTCTACTTTCCAAAATGGTGTCATTTGGAGGGTGTTTGTACTGCCCTGCCATTTTAGCACCTCAAGAAATGAGATAGGCATTCATAAACTAAAAGCTGTGTAAATTCCAGAAAATGTACCCTAGTTTGTAGACGCTATAACTTTTGCGCAAACCAATAAATATACGCTTATTGACATTCATGTGGATGAATACATTTTGGCCTAAATGTATAACTAAAATTGAGTTTATTCGATTTTCCTTATAACAAAAATTAGAAAATATATATTTGCCGTTTGGTCTTTTTCCGTTTATATTGCAAAAAATTAAAATTGCAGAGACAATCAAATACCATCAAAAAGAAAGCTCTATTTGTGGGAAAAAAAGGATGCAAATTTCGTTTGGGTACAACATTGCATGACCGCGCAATAACCAGTTAAAGCAGCGCAGTGCCAAATTGTAAAAAGTCCTCTGGTCTTTAAGCTGACAAATGGTCCGGGGCTGAAGTGGTTAAGGGTGGGGGCACAGACACATGAAGGTTTTTTACTTTAATGTGGAGAATGCATTGAGGTAAAACATATTTTTGCCTTTAGAACCGCTTTTATAGAAAATAGAACAAAATCTGCAAAAAGTCAGCAAATCAAAATGATTGTCCGGTTACTAAGGAGAGTAAGACAAACCCCTTAAAATATTTAAGTATATTAAAGGAACACTAAAGGCAATTTTTTTTATTTTTTTTAAAATAACAAACATGTTATACTTACCTCCACTGTGCAGCTCGTTTTGCACAGAGTGGTCCCGAACCTGGTCTTCTGGGGTCCCTCGGCGGCTGTCTCGGCTCCTCCCCACAAGAACTATCCACCTTCATGCGAGCTCTCTCGCATGGTGGATAGTTCTTTTGGGCACGCTCCCGTGATACAGCCGACGGCTATAGCCGCTCACTGTATCACTCTGCTCCGTCCCCAGCGAGCCGCGTCATTGGATGTGATTGACAGCAGCGCGAGCCAATAGCTGCGTTGCTTTCAATCAACCAATGAATAAGCCGAGAAGCCCGACCGAGAAGCCAGCACGTTTACGGCGCGGGACTTTCGACAGGTCAGGCAAGTAAACGGGGGCTCGAGGGAGCCGCTAATCCTCGGATGTTTTTTCACCTTAAAGCGGAGCTCCGCCGAAAAAAATATATTAAAAGCCAGCAGCTACACATACTGCAGCTGCTGACTTTTAATATTAGGACACTTACCTGTCCTGGAGTCCAGCGAAGTCGGCAGCAGAAGATGAGCAATCGCTCGTCACTCTGCTGCCCCCACCGCCATCCTCGGTGAGGGAACCAGGAAGTGAAGCCTTGCAGCTTCACTGTCCGGTTCCCTACGGCGCATGCGCGAGAAGCGCTGCGCCGTTCTCACTGGTCCCCGTTGTGTTCTGGGAGCCAAGGTATTCTGCGGGAAGTGACTTACTACCCGCAGAATACCCGCAGAGAGGACACCCAGAAGTGGTTGCAAATACCTGTCTTAGACAGGTATCTGCACCCTCTGAAAGGTGCCAAATGTGACACCGGAGGGGGGGATGGTTCCGATGAGAATGCATTAAGGTGAAAAAACTTGTACTTTTACAACCCCTTTAATCAATAACCTGCATAGATTTGAAAATAAAAGAAGTCTTCAAACAAATCAGCATCTATTTTGTGAGGGAAAATGCAAAATGTAAACAAAAATTTGGCTGTTAATGTAATATATTGTAAGCTGTACAAAGGCAATTCTCAGGGTTCACATAGACAGCAAATGTATCGTATACCTTTATTTACATATATCACATGTATGTGCTAGCACTTTAAGTAAACTCACTGCTGGGTAATCTGTCACAAAATCTCAGAAGCAGTGATAAAGTATTCCGTTTGTCTAATAAAAACAAAAAGCTCCACAGCTAGTACTCTCTCTATTATTAATGTAATGTCTCGGCAGCAGAGTCAGCGGCCTCAAAGTTTTCAATGTGACAAGTTGTTACCATATTCATAAGTCAAATTGGTGGACACACATTTGCACTGCAGCAATATATTTCTTACCAACTGGCATTTAGTTATTTTTTTTTATCAATTACATCTGACAAAACTGCTACATCCTACCTCTGTTCAGGCAGTGCAAGCAACATGTCCTTTTGACTGTTCTAAACACAATGATACCTCCAGGCAGAGAAGTCTCCAGGTTCCCCGACTTATAAAAGGCAATCTACATGGGTACAAAACTGTCTTAAAGACTGCATTCTAAATGAGGTGATTAATTATTCAGTCATTTAATAATCTATGCTTTTAACAAGTGTATTCAAAGTTATAGTCTGGGGCCATGGCATCTGCTCCATAGGGCAAGGGGGGGGCGATTGCCCCCCCTGGAATCTAGCAGGGACAGATTGCGGGTGAGTGCCGTGGATGGAGAGAGCGCTCAGCGGGTGGGTGAGAGCGAGCGGGCCGGGCTGCGGGCAGCTTGGCGGGCTGGTGAGGGAGCGGGCGGCTCGGTGGGCAGGTGACATAGCATGCGGCTACGCCAGCTAAAAGAGCGGGCGGCTCCGCTGATGGGTGTCGGGTAACGGCGGCGCGGCTTGTGCAGTGTATCTCCATTCCCGCACGCGGCCCGTGAGCTCCACTTCACTGTCCATTCCACTGCCCGACATAATACTCTCTCCAGCTGCCTGAGACACACACAAGAAACAGTGCAGTGAGTGCACTGCGGAACGGAGCGAACTAAACCCGCCCCTCCTCCTCCTGTGCTGTAATGTTTTCACGTGCACAGAGATCAGAGGAGGAGGAGGGAAGGAGGCACACGCCGTGACCACCTGTACCGAGAGGCGAGTGCGCTGGTCTGAGTAATCTAAAAGTTAAGCCCTGTACACACGATCGGATATCTAATCCGATGGATTTTTCCATCGGAAATCTGATGAAACTGTTTTCCATCAGTCTTGCCCACACACCATCAGTCAAAAAACCAAACGCACCAAAACCATGTGACGTACACCACGTACAATTGCACTATAAAGGAGAAGTTCAAATCTAATGGCGCCACCCTTTGGGCTGCTTTTGCTGATTTCGTGTTACCGCGTGTTAGTAAAAGTTTGGTGAGAGCCGATTCGCGCTTTTCAGTCTCCGTGCTTTTCGGTCCGTTACAGCATGACGAATGTGCTATCAACATTACGAACGCTAGTTTTACCAGAATGAGCGCTACCGTCTCATAATTCAGTCTGAGCATGCGTGGGTTTTTTACTGATGGACTTGCCCATAGACGATCGGAATTTGCTATCGTTTTTTTATCCATCGTAAAAATTTAAAACATGTTCTATTTTTTCACACCGATGGAAAAAAGACAGATGGGGCCCATACACGATCGGTTTGTTTTCATCAGTAAAACCAATCGTGTGTACAGGGCTTAAGTCTTTTACAGAGGAGGGGAGGGGGCATGAAGAAGAGGGTGAGGGACGGGACAAGCAAAGAGTTCACTTGGAGTGATTTGGGGGAGAAGATATATCCATGAAGGGGGGGTCTGTGCTTAAAGGGGGTCCATCTGTGCTGAATGGGGGGGTCTGTGCTGAATGGGGGGTCCGTCTGTGTTAAATGGGAGGTCTGCGCTGAAGGGGGGCCTGTGCTGAATGGGGGTCTGTGTTGTGGGGGCTGTAAATTGTAAAGGGGTCCAGAGGTGCAGGGTGCTGTGTAATGTAAAGGGGTCCAGTGATAAAGGGTGCTGTGTAATGTAAAGGGGTCCAGTGATGCAGGGTGCTGTGTAATGTAAAGGGGTCCAGTGGTGCAGGGTGCTGTGTAATGTAAAGAAGTCCAGTGATGCAGGGTGCTGTGTAATGTAAAGGGGTCCAGAGCTGTGGGGTGCTGTGTAATGTAAAGGGGTCCAGAGGTGCAATTGTGGAGAGGGAGTACACAGTAGGGACAAAAAGTGGGGTGTTTTTACATTTTAATGTGGGGGGTCGCTTTTAACTAGCGGTCGATGAAAGGGTAAAATGTGACTGTGTATCGCCGCTGCCAAAGCGCCCCCCCCCCCCCCCCGAAAAAATTTCAGTGGACGCCCATGTCTGGGGCCATTACTTGTTTACCTATTTATAATTGAAAAAGAGTTTGAGATTGAAAGTATGTTGAATCTTTTTTCTGTTTGTAGATGACATGTTTAAATGTAGTTGAATACAGTCCATACAAGTCATTTCTAACTTACAGGTAATAGTTTGGACAAACGCATTGGTAAAAATGGTCTAGGTATTGGTAAATGTACAGTTGTATACATGATACAATCTTAAAGTAAAACTGGACATATATGGATAAAAGTTTGGCCGAGCAAGGACCAGCTAGATTTCGATCCATATGTGGACACTGCGATTGAAGAGAAGTCGATCTTCTTAAAATCATCTTCCGTTTAACTACCCTTTCGGATAATAGAGATTCGATCAGCACAACAGGTAATAGGCTGCAACACTGATCTGTGTAATCTGACATCCGAGAAGTATCCTCACTGTTAAGCCCTGTACACACAATCGGATTTCCTATGGATTTTAACCTGATGGATTTTCCATCAGTCTTGCCTACACACAATCAGTCAAAAAAACGATCGTCCCAAACGCCGTGACGTAAAACACTCCGACGAGCCAAGAAAAATGAAGTTCTATGCTTCTGAGCATGCGTCGACTTGATTCTGAGCATGCGTGGGTTTTTTATCCGATGGATTTCCCCACAGACGATAGTAATTTGCTATCGTTTTTTTTTCCATCGGATAAATTTAAAACATGTTCTATTTTTTAACACCGATGGAAAAAAGACCGATGGGGCCCATGGGACTGTTTTCATCTGTAAAACCGATCGTATGTACAGGGCTTTAGAATACAATATGAAAGAAAATGAGGGGTGTAGTGGTGGCGCTGTTCTTACATAAACAAATCCAGTTGGTATAAGAATGAACCAAGTATTGTAGTAAAAGAATATATAAATAAATGCAGTGCATTATAGGGTGGTCTGCGGCGCTTGAATTTGTCGCGAACACCCCATAATATTCACGTTCGACACGAACATCAAGCTCATCCCTACTGAGAAGAACTGTGTGCATGCCATTCAAATAGGTCGGAACCCGAAAGGAATACCAGGTGAAGATCCAATCCCTGTCAGCGGTGACAGGGTGCTGCTGGATGGATCGTTTCACAGGTAAGTCTGTCATAATGTGCTAGTATGTGATGCATACTTGCACAATATGATATTACTCTGTGGGGGTGAGGGGTATTGCTGGATGAGGCTCTGTAGTTTGGAGATTCCATAGTGTCTTGGGTGGGACGGAATCTCCAACCCAGTGTCCAGGTTTTGTGCAGGACCAGCAAGATGCGTGCTCAGGTGCACACAGCCCTTATAATGAAGGTTTAGGAAAACCTCAGGACTCCCAGTTGCATTGGGCAGCCAGAGGATGTTTGTCTGCAAGAGACAGATAATGGTCTGAGGACTAAGGTCAGACTAAGAGCCGGTTCACACCAGGGCGGCGCGACGTGGCACGACTTGTGGGGGCGACCTCGGCAGCGCGATCTCAAGACGACTTGAGACGCCCGCCGAGGCGATTTTCATAAGACTTCTGTATAGAAGTCAATGCAGGTCGCCTTGGGTCGCCCCCAAAAGTAGTACAGGAACCTTTTTCTAAGTCAGAGCGACCTGAGTCGCTCTTACTTAGAACGGTTCCATTGAAAAGCGTAGGACGCGACTTGTCAGGCGACTGAGTCGCCTGACGAGTCGCCCTGGTGTGAACCGGCTCTAAAGCTTTATGGTCTGGGAGACTCGCATAAAAAGAGCAGGGGTACTGAAAGCTTAAGAGCCAGGTGGGCTAGCATTTTCTGTTTATTTGTATTTACTGGAAAAGAACCGCTGTGTGGGAAACTCTATATGTTATGGACTTTCCATTTAATAAAAATGGGCTGCCATGTCCAAAAACTGAAGTGCTGACTGATGTGAATCACTTAAAAATGCATCTATCACTAGAGCTAATGATCCCCCATGTTACAATATTCTTTGAATGATGTTGGGCCCCCTTTTGCCTCCTCTAGACCAGTGTTTCTCAACTCCAGTCCTCAAGGCGCCCCAACAGGTCATGTTTTCAGGATTTCCCTCAGATGAAACTGCTGTGGTAATTACTAAGGCAGTGAAACTGATCAAATCACCTGAGCAAAATAATGGAAAACCTGAAAACATGACCTGTTGGGGCGCCTTGAGGACTGGAGTTGAGAAACACTGCTCTAGACCACAGTGTCAGCCTGGTTGATTTGTCTTCATCTGGAGCATTATTTTTCTATGACATACTAGTGAATAACAATGCAAAGCTGAGCTCACCTTTATGAAGTAAAATCTCTTTCCCTCATCACCCCCCCTCTCCCAATCAAGGGGAGATACAGTTTTAGCAGATGAATTAGAGCAGAGAATGCAAGCCAGTGCCTGACCTCACAAATGTGCTTCTGGAAGAATTGTCAAACATTCTATAGACACACTCCTAAACATTTTGGACAGCCTTTTCAGAAGAGTTGAAGCTGTTATAGCTGCAAAGGGTGAGCCAACTCAATATTGAACCCTACGGACTAAGACTGGGATGCCATTAATGTTCATGTGCGTGTAATGGCAGGCATTCCAATACTTTTGGTAATATAGTGTGTGTGCGTGTGTGTTTATATATACACAATATTACTACAATTAAGGTCCATACCATGCATTGTAGTGGGTGGATATTTAGTAGCAGCCATTTTTTAACATTCTAATGTTTTTGTGTCCATATTGCTTTTTTACATTGAAATAAAGCTATTGTGAAGTAATTTTCAATTAGGAGCTGTCTTGTGTGATCCATAATGCGATTTTTGAAAGCAAAACACTAGGGACAGGTTTGAGCCCACATCCACACTTTTCTTGGGGTTTATACTGTTTGTTGATTTGTGGAGGGCTCCCCCACCTGGTTGAAATGTATAGGTACAGGCTTGGTAGGAATTTGGTGAGGGATTTTTTCTAGGAGTAACAGAATCAAAGTAGAAAAACTCTGGAGAGACCTTGATCTGTGCCTAAATGAGAGGGCGGAACGCCACTTGTGGTGGACCAACCAAAAATGTTATGCTAATGGTAACATGCCAGGCACCCTACTGGCAAACAAGTTGAAGTCCTTTTCCCCTGAGGCAGCCCACCTTCTCTATCAGAACAAGGTTTCAATCTAACCCGGTCAAATTCCTGGATGAAGTTCAGCATCACTTGTCGAAAATCTTTTTTCCCCCCAAAAGACAAACCTCTCCTTGACCTTACCGCATTCCTCGATGAAACACCCCTGCCATCTCTAAAGTAAGCCCATTGGAATGCCTTACGAGCTGATATTACAGAAAGGGAAGTATGGCAAATCTTCATGGACCTGCAATTGCGTAAAAACTGGGCCCAGACAGGTTTACAGCTCTCTTCTTTAAAAAAAAATGTCGGACACAATGGCCCGCTACCTAACCTCTCTTTTTAGCAGTCTTAAGAATGGTGAAAACTTATCTAAAACCATGCTACGGGCATCCATTGTAATGACCTCCAGAAGGCGTTTGACACCTTATCCTGGATGGCCTTGATCCACAGAAGTGTGGGCAACTCAAATGGACTAGCACCTTGTACAAAGATTCCTCGGCCACTGTGAAGCATATGGGACACAAATCGTCTTCTTTCCATATAGCCCGTGGCACCCGCCAAGGGTTCCCTCTATTTCCTCTTCTTTTTATACTTGCCCTGGAACTTTTGGCTGCACACATTCGTTTGAACCCTGAAATAGGGGCATTGAATTGGCCTGTGTTCACCACAAGCTGGTAATGTTTGCAGACTACATCTTGATGTAGATTACCTTTCAACATATTATGCTTCCCAATTTAATATCACTGTTGAATGGTTTTGCCTCCCTCTCTGGTCTTCATGTTAATCAGACTAAATCCTAGGCATCTCCTTGGCCAACGCCACTCTGCGGATAGTGCAATGGTCTGCCTCCATCCCATACCTAGGGATTAAGCTAACTCCGACGTATTCAGTTTTGTATACATCCAACTATCCCCCTCTCATCAAAACTTAGACCCGGCTAGTGAAGATGTGGAATAAGACACACATTTTCTGGCGTTATAAGAGTGATAAAGATGATTCTTCCCCTGAAGCTGCTTTCCCCTTTTAGAGTTCTGCCTGTTTTGGTCCTCCCACGTATTCTGCGCTCAATGCAGTGCCTCCTCTTTAAGTTTATATCTGGCCCAGTTAAACAGAGGACTGAGTAGACACCTACTTTATATGTCAAAGACCCAGGGAGAGCTGGGAGTACCGAACATCACCTATTATTATAAGGCAGCCCAGTTAGCTTCCCCTTGCCCAACTGTTTGTGTGTAAGGCCACACCTCTCTGCATGGGCATCAGCTGAACTTTTTTCAGGGGGGGGGGCATAATTTTAAGGTCATCCATGCTCGGTCCCTTTTTGACAATGTCATGAAGGGGAGGGGCTTAGTCAATGTCACATAAAGCGCAGGCATGCAAAGGTTTGAGAAACCTGATGCAACTATCAAGCAACTAGCAACTTTGAATAACTTTATCATAAAAAATGGAGTTCCCCCCAAGGAAATAGCAACCCCCAGGATCAGTGCCAGTTTCTGCAATAACAATCCCCAGCT
Source organism: Rana muscosa (assembly GCA_029206835.1). NCBI lineage: Eukaryota > Metazoa > Chordata > Amphibia > Anura > Ranidae > Rana > Rana muscosa. The sequence goes on along the minus strand of CM055120.1, from coordinate 211,466,703 downwards.
TTGCTGTCAGTTTCTGCAATAAAAATCGCCAGCATTGGTGTCAGTAGCAACAATAATAACCCCCCACATCGGTGCGGATTTCTAGAATAAAAACTTCAGCATCTGTACCAGACAGTGTACATAATAATGACCCTCAGCACTGGTGTCAGTTTCCGCACTAAAAACTCCCAGTATTTGGTGTCATTTTCTGCAATAATTGCCCCCAGCATAGATGGGAGGATATCAGGTTAGACACTTCCTAATGGCTCAGTCCCTAGGAACAGTAATGGATAATGGCCAACAGGCCCTCTTACCAGACCTGGTGAAACCGCAACAGTGATCCCTCTGGCTGGATGATCGCTCACTCTGGGTTTCCCGGGGTGACTCTAGTCAGTAGTGTAGCATGCCTGTACCCTGGCAGGGGCTCGGTCTTTCTCCCTCTCTGGTGGTGCGGGTACAGCGTGGCTCCCTTTCTAGTGGTGCGGGTACAGCGTGGCTCCCTCTCTGGTCGTGCGGTTACAGCGGTGCTCTCTCTCTGGTGGTGCTGTTACAGCAAGGCTCACTCTCTGGTGGTGCTGTTACAGCGGGGCTCGCTCTCTGGTGGTGCGGATACAGCGTGGCTCCCTCTCTGGTGGTGCGGGTACAGTGTGGCTCCCTCTCTGTGGTGCGGGTACAGCGTGGCTCCCTCTCTGGTGGTGCGGGTACAGCGTGGCTCCCTCTCTGGTGGCGCGGGTACAGCGGTGCTCTCTCTCTGGTGGTGCGAGTACAGCGTGGCGCCCTCTCTGGTGGTGCGGTTACAGTGTGGCGCCCTCTCTGGTGGTGCGGTTACAGCGTAGCTCCCTCTCTGGTGGTGCGGGTACAGCGTGGCTCCCTCTCTGGTGGTGCTGTTACAGCGGGGCTTGCTCTCTGGTGGTGCGGGTACAGTGTGGCTCCCTCTCTGGTGGTGTGGTTACAGCAGGGCTCTCTCTGGTGGTGCGGGTACAGCGTGGCTCCCTCTCTGGTGGTGCATGTACAGCATGGTTCCCTCTCTGGTCGCGCGGTTACAGCGTGGCTCCCTCTCTGGTCACGCGGTTACAGTGTGGCTCCCTCTCTGGTGGTGTGGGTACAGCGTGGCTCCCTCTCTGGTGGTGCGGATACAGCAGTGCTCTCTCTCTGGTGGTGCGGGTACAGCGTGGCTCCCTCTCTGGTGGTGCGGTTACAGCGTGGCTCCCTCTCTGGTGGTGCGGGTACAGCTTGGCTCCCTCTCTGGTGGTGCGGGTTCGGCGTGGCTCCCTCTCTGGTGGTGTGGGTACAGCATGGCTCTCTGGTTGGTGCGAGTAGAGAGTGGCTCTCTGATTGGAGTGGGTACAGCGTGGCTTCCTCTCTGGCTTCCCCCAGCACAGTATTCTCTTTTCTTCTCTTGTAACACCCCCCAGCAGAGTGCTTGCATTCTGGGGGCTGTAGCATGGTGTCTGTGGACACGCTGGGGCCGCCACTCTTCAGGAACTACATTTCCCATGATGCCCCCAGTCCCCAGAGTCTTCTGATTGGCCCTCTGCTGTGGCCAATCATGGGGAAGAAAACAGCGGGCAGGAAGCGGGGCAGCGGCACGGAGAATACAATTAGAGCCGCTCTCTCTCTCTTCTAGCTTCAGCTGACGGGGAGGGGGCAATTGGGGGAGATATACAGACAGCCCGCAGCTCTCCTCTCCCTGTCACAGTGCCGCTGCTCCATTTACCAGAGAACTCGGCAGCGACGCCGTGACAGGGAGAGGAGAGCTGCGGGCTGTCTGTATATCTCCCCCGATCGCCCCCTCCCCCTTTCTGTCAGCCAAAGAGAGAGAGAGCGGCTCTAATTGAATTTTCCGCGCCACCGCCTTGCTTCCTCCCCGCTGTTTTCCTTTCAGAGAATCACGGCACTGGATTCCAAGGGGGGGCAAACGCCCTCCTTTGCTCTATGGAGCGGACGCCCATGCCTCTCTGGACCATTATTGATATAGTGTACACAGACCCGGTCCCACTCTCATCGCTCTCTGGCTCCAGCTCAACTACACCCTAAACCTCCAAACCTAAGTCCTGGCCAGCACTCTAACGGTATGAGACTCTAAAATATTCAGCTCGTTTGATATCACTGCACCTCCCTTTTCTTGAAATCTTCAAATGTCTGTTATTTCCCCAGGGCTTAGAAAGCCGAGCTACCATTGGTGGCGCAGTAATGGCCTAATGACAGTCTGGTCCCTATTGTCACCTTTCAACACCTGAAGGATACATAAAATTTTCCAGTTCAGAGAAATTTCACTACCTCCAAATTCATAATTTATTAGAATAATTGACAAAAAAATCACGACTGGTTGACGACTATGACAGAATTTGAAGCTAGATGTCAGACGTCCCCCACGACCCAAGGTCTTATCTCTTTATTATACTGCTCAATAAAAAGCAACTCCACTTTGCACATTCCTTTTTACTGCTCCAACTGGGAAAGAGACTTCAGTGTCACACAAACCCTCCCAAGATTTGGAATAAAATGTGAGAGGCATTGTTCTAGTCCTCACGTAATACAATAACCCTGGGAAATTATTTTAAAGTTCTGTCCCAGTGGTACTTTACCCCAGCTAGAATTGCCAAATGCCTCCTTACCTATTCCTCTGCATGGTTTAGGAGACCTAGATGACATGAAACGCATATGGCGGACATGACCCAAAATTAAACAGCTGTATATAGGAGTTTATAATATAGTCAGTTCAGTCCTACACCTAAATCTACAAAAGAATCCCTAGAAGGCCTTGTACAAAAACCAAAATAAGGTTCTACCAAGCAAAAGCATATTCTAGTGACCCTCATATTTTCAGCTATAAAACAGATGATCACAAATACTTGTGTAGCACCATTTAGTGTGCTACTAGTGTCAGTGCAGGGTAAATTTATATTTTGACTTATGGTTTAAGCGGAGGTTCACCCAAAAGTGAACCTCCGCTTTTCGGAACCCTCCCCCCCCCTCCGGTGTCACATTTAGCACCTTTCAGGGGGGAGGGGGTGCAGATACCTGTATAAAACAGGTATTTGCACCACTTCTGGGTATAGACTCCCGCGGGAGTTCCGCCACTGTTGTGTTCTGGGAAACACTCGGCTCCCAGAACACAGTGGGGACCAGTGATGACGGCGCAGCAGCGCAAGCGCAGTAGGGAACCGGGCAGTTAAGCCGCATCACTTCACTTCCCGATTCCCTCACTGAGGATGGCGGCGGGGGAAGCCGAGAGCCGAGCGATAGCTCAGGTTCGGCTGCCGACATCGCGGGCGACTTGGACAGGTAAGTGTCCATTTTTCAAAAGTCAGAAGCTGCAGTATTTGTAGCTGCTGGCTTTTAAAAAAAAAATAATTCCGGTGAACCTCTGCTTTAACTTGTGAGTCTAAAATTGGGTCAGGGTTTACTGCAGGTCAGACTGGATGACTCACAGAGGCAGAACAGAAAGGAAAGGTCTGATGTCACCGGTAACACACCTCCATCCCTGAATTATGCAACAGAAAGAGGAATCTCGCCCTGGGACTTTAAGATAAGGTGAGCACCGCTATGCCAATAACAGTAACAGTGATAAATATAGTATATATTTATTTCAAAAAAGTAATACATGCATAGTTATCATCAATAAAAGCCAATTCATACAAAAACACATCAATAAATAAAATTGAAGGGTGGTACATAAGTAGCAAAGTAGTCATATAGCATACAGGCATCATGTTTATCCGACGCGTTTCGCGAGGTTCAGCTCGCTCTTCAGGGGTAGATGCATATAATATGTACCTGGGTGAAGAGAATACATATTAAATGTATGTTAAGATGGTGGTATTTTAGGTAAAGGGTGAGAGGGGCCTAATGAATGAGGGCCCCATACTCACCACTGCATATAGCCAAACCCCACGGATGTACAGCTTCTAGGCAATGGCGGCAGGCGTCTCACCAGGGAGCTGATGAGGCGGAGCAACATAGGACCCTACCCAAGGCAGATTGGAGGAGAGGCATCGCATGGAAAGAAAATGTGTTTCACTAGGTAATTTTGCTGTGTCCATGATACGTATTGGCTGTAAACACATAATTGAATGTCAGATGGTCTGGAGTAATAATATAGAGTAAACGAGTAATGACATATGTAGGGCTGTGTATGAGTACAGAGTCTGGGCCAAGAATGGCCCAGAGATGGAGACAGTAGGGAATTGTAGTGCAGGGATACCAAGAATTGGTAAGAGTGAAGGTGAAGGAGGTGAGAAAGAAGGACAAAAAAGAGGAAGATAGGAAAAAATGGGGTGAAGTGCAGATAAAAAGTAAAGTCTGTGTTAATATAAACAAGATAGAAATAGGTGCTCGAAGGGAGCCGTGTACAAAACATATGGGTGTACCTGAGTGAGATGAGTAAGTGCATCTGTGGGTGGTAAGTCCCAAGAGATGGTTTCCAAGCATGTGGGTCTCGTTGGTGAGAAGAAAAAAAGGGGAATCCATGCAGTGCCAGACCTCCAAAATATATCCCGGGGGAGCGCCGAGAGGCTGGTCACAGAGGCAGGTCTCTGGTGCCCCCCCACTGTGTCTGGGGTGGGGGGCTTTGCTTCAGGCTGGAGCTTGGATTGGCTTGGGAGGATCCTGGCAGCAGTGGGGTTTGAAAGGAATTTTGCCTAAGAAGCTGCAGGAAGCAAGGAGGACAGGGTGTGTACATCAGCACATCAAGGGAATCACAAGGGGAGAGACTGCCACATGTAGCAAGCCTTTCAGGAAGACAGCATTGTGCTTAACCTTTCCTTGCCCCAGGAGATCTTGGAAGCAGCTGGGTAGGCTGGTGAAGAATCAGCCAGGTGGGCTGGTAGTTTCTGCAGGCAGTAGTGCTAGGATCATTGTCTACAGAAGAGTTGGAGATACTCCTGTATGCAGCCTACAACACACGGTGCTACTTTCTAAGGGACTGAGAGTTCCTAGTCCTTAAAGTAGAACTTCAGTAATTTTTACAGCCCACTTCTTGTTTCTTGAATGGTAAAATGCCTAGGCTTATGACATCATGCACAGCTTTCTCTTTCACTCTTGTGAGAGTTTGCCAGGAAGAGATGGGGATGAGTCATAAGAGGGCCAATGAGAGCTGCAGAGCTGGAGGTGTGCCTCTGTGTAAATCCAGGAAGTGAACAGGCAGCAGCTTCAGCTGCCCACAGTTAAAATGGCTGCAGCCAGACTAAGTGGAGGGAGATTTCTGCAACATATCTGGCAAGTACAGAATCGCAGTATATATAAAATAATATGCAAAGTAGTTGGAGCGAAGCTTCAGAATGGCAAAGATGTTTTTATTACAAATGATGTGAGCAAACGGCAGTTCCTCTTTAAAGAGGTTGTAAACCTTGAAAAAAAGGAAAAAAAAAAACCCTGCAAGACAAAGGCATAATGAGCTAGTATATATTGCATACTAGCTCATTATGGAATACTCACCACACTCACTTACTTCTGGGAGCCGCCAGTCACGGCACGAGTCCTGAAGAAACGGTACCAGTGAGCCGTTTCTTCAGTGCGCATGTGCCGATGACATTGGCAGCAGCGCATATACTGAATATAGCCTAAATTGTGCAATTTTAGGAGATATTCACTGTACCTACAGGTAAGCCTTGTTATAGGCTTACCTGTAGGTAAAAGTGGTGTAACAGAGTTTACAACCACTTTAAGGGGCTTTTGCATTTTTTTGATGATCAGAAACTGTCAGTGTCCAGGATGGAGGACATTTCAGGGCCATGTACATAGGAAGGAAGATTTCCCTGTTTATTGTTGCAGTCAAGCTGGGCATCCCAAAATTCATATTCCCTATCCAAGGTATTACCCCTAATAAGCAACAAAATCCAATCTCAAAGACTGTTCCTTGTGTCTGTATGAAAGTGGAAAAATTCTATTTGCCTGGCTGTGCAGGAGTGGGGAAACCAGTCCTTGTGGGGGTAGTGCTACAGGTAGAAAACACAAAATCTCAGCTTTGACGAAGTAAAAAGTTGGATACATGGTACAGTATGCTGGTGAATGAAAAACTGATGGGGATACTATAAAAGGGTTGAAAAGAGTTAAAACTCTTTCAAAAATTGCGGACTTTGTGAGCATAACATGAGGCAATAAATTATAAAGTATATCTCTATTACAAAATTGTTTAAAAAACATACAATGACAAACAGACAACACCCTTTACTTGACAAGGTCAACAGATACCCAATAGAGCAAAACGTGGAGGCATGGATCCTTTGAAAGGTAGATGTGAGTCCGCGAATCGCACAGATTTTTTTAATATATATACATATATATATGTAGCGGGTGTTTGAATTTATGTGAGGACTCTGGTGGTGTGGGGTTCCTTGGGGCCTACAGGTGGCGTTGTTGACTTGGGCCGGAGCTGAACTCACACCGCAAACTGTGCCTTTTTCTCCTAGCCTGGAGCTGGTACAGCGGGGCGGGGAACCCGCTATGACGCAAAGGGAGAGGTCATAAAAGGGGCGGACGCCCTGACCTTAGGGGCAGAGAGTTGGAGGACGCAGCCGCACCCAGGCACCTTCAGCTTGGGTGCTGGCGCTCCGGTGTTCCGGGCCTAGGCGCCCTTGGCCTAGCCGGAGCCGAGATGGAGTCCATCTCAGGCACCTTTAGCCTGGGGTGAGGTACTAAGGCGGATGCCTGGGGCTCGGTACCTTCGACTGAGTTCCGCGAGGGTGGAGGAATCCAAGGGGGCCTTAGCTCCTTGGGTGCCCGTGTCTGAGTTCGTGAGGACTGGTGCGCAGTAACTTCTCCGAAGAGCCCGGCGTGGCATCGCTGGTGACGGAGAGGCCTCCATTTCTCCCTTGGACGGATTTCTCCCTCTGACAGGGGTAAAGTGAGCGAAGGTAATTCACATTCTATATTACCTAGTCAGTGGCAGTGACTATTCACCACTGGTGACAGCACAGTGGGCAGCAGCAAGAAGGGAAAGGATTGTGCCTCGATCTGTCCCCATTTTCCAAAGGAGAAAGATTGTTTTATTGCTTGGCAAGAAGAATAAAACTGAGTTGCACCTATTCACTATGTGGAACTTGGGTTACTAAAGCAAAGGAGTCAGGGACGAAGGACTGGACTTGACTCTAGGACACCTACACAAAAGCCCAATCTTCTGGCCTTCACCTCTTAGTTACGGAGGACATGGGCCGTGGTGTGTATCATCTCTCTCTCCCAGGTACCCCTAGACAACAGCCATATAACCGATAAAGAGAGGGAGAGGGGTGAGGCCGCTACACACACATATATATATATATATATATATATATATATATATATATATATGTATATATATATATATATATGTGTATGTATCAATAGATTAGGTCCATGGTCTCCTTCATGCTAGCTTGATAACGCATTTCACAACATTAATTGCTTCCTCAGGACATACTGAGTAGGTGCCGATATAGTTAAAAATATACAGAAAAAGAAAAAAAGACATACATATATAAACCACCACTACATGTATGCTTGCCTGCTTGGCCTTGAATACCAGGTATGGAGTGACACAACACAAAACAGACTGGGAGCCGATTCAATCCATCCACAGATCAAATTCAAAATATTGAAGGCAATAAATTCTCCTACAATACACCCTGAACAGGGGGAGGGAAAGAGGAATTCAACCTCTAGAGTAATCAAGTGGACTGGCAAGAATCATTAAGTAGGCATAATCAATGAGTTATCTAAAAAAAAAAAATGACTAATATCTATATAATACAATGTATCTTATCCAATGATAGTGAAATAAGGTAGATCACTATAAACTCAGTGCCAAGGGTAGATGAGTCAAATGGACAAGTTTACTTGTAGTTAACATGAGTGGTCTTAACATCATCAGACAGACAAAATTGTAAACAATTTTGTAATAAAGATATACTTTATAATTTACTGCCTCATGTTATGCCCACAAAGTCTGCAATTTTTTAAAGAGTTTTTACTCTTTTTTTACTATTTTCAACCCTTTTATATATTAATTGGATGTTGGCATGATGGGAGACTTCCCTTTCTATGATGGAAATACTAAATGACGTGCATTATAAATTCTTGCACACATGGCAACCCTGTCTGGACCACTTTTCCATCTACACAACTGCTTAGGCGTTTCCAAGAAATGTAACCTCCCACCACCTTTCCGCTCTCTCTTACTCTACAGTACTTTTCCACTTTTTTATTTCTCTTTTATGACTCTCTCTGGTTTGGGACTGTCTTTTTATCTATGCATACTAGCAATACCTATGTTTGGTCTTATGGATACCTTGCTCATTAAATCCCCAGTTGGGGAGTCTTTTGAAAAATTGTGCACTGCCGAAAAATTTGTTCGTTTTCGTTAGTTTTTTTTTCCATTCTTCGAGTCATTCGTTATGATCGCAATTCGTAAATTCGTAAATTCGAAAGAATAACTAACTATCAATAACTAACTATTAAATTATAGATATTGGAAATTTGGCTGTTAGTGAACGTAACGAATACAAATGTATCCAGAGTTATGAATTATCCAAAATAATCTAAACAAATGGAACAGAACAAATTAATGTTTGGTCTTATGTATACCTTGCTCATTAAATCCCGTTGGGGGGGTCTTTTGAAAAATGTAGACATGTGCACTGCCGAATTTTTTTAACGTTTTCGTTTCATTCGTATTTATTTATATTTTTTTGGGTCATTTGCAAGGCTCTCATGTACATCGCTGGATCGAGATGGGGCTCAGGTAAGTAATGGGGGGGGGGGACTGTTGAACACAGAAGGTTTTTTACCTTCATGAATAAAATGCATGAAAGTAAAAAATCTTGCGCCTTTACAACCACGTTAATGTTTAATATCTGCAAAGAGAATCTTTCTTTGAACATTCTCTTTGTTTTCTGTTTTTAAGTTGCCTTTTTTATGACAGCTAATGTACTTTGGTTGTTCTCTTTGTTTATGCCATTGCATAGAATCTTTGTGATATGTAAATTTCCTGACGGCTCCATGTCAGCACAGCTGGGTGAGGCCCCGCCCACTCCTATGTAATCAGGACTTAACTATAAATTTTTCACTCACCCCGGCCTCAGCGTTTTTCTCTTTTCCTCCTGCATACAGGACGTAGGTGTGCTACCTGGCTGGTCTAAAGGGCTGGCCGTCTGTCCATACATGTGGATTAAGCTGGACGCAGTCCCTGGTGTCTTGTCTAAATGACCATAATCCAGGGAGCCCCGCTGCTGGTCCTCGGGGCAGCTTTATCATGGCTAACAGCCATGTCTGTGGTCCGCAAGGTCCATAAAGTGGACAGCGGTCATTGCAGAGTGCTCCGAGTCCCCTACGCATGCGCACCCATGCTGTGCCAGTGTCGACGGTCGGATGACGGAGGTTGGGTGAGCTACATGCTTTGTATCCAAATGTATGCTGCATTACTGGGGAACTCCTTTATTGGGGGTACTCTGTATAACAGGTACACAAAGTAACACTTTGTCTGTTCACACATGGCAATAATCTGTTGGTGGCTTCTCATGTTTGCTTTACTGTCGTGCCATTATGCCAAACCCCCTCCAAAGACCAGCATTTCCAAGAGAAGGTAGAGGAGTCACCTGTGATGTCTACTGGAGTCAGCCATGGCTTGTTGAGATTTGGATATCCTTTTGTTTTTCTATGTGATCTTTGGTTTTCCTCAAAAAAAAAAAAGAGAAGAGTATGGAGATGCATATTTATGATGTCTACAATTCCCTTGGTTTGTGTACACTGCAGAAGATGATTGTAATTTTATTACAAATTCCTACCTGTTTGTTGTTCTGAACAAACTTTTCATCATGTCTTGATTCCTTCCAGGACTAGAGTTTAGCTAATTAACCTCCACCTGGTTATCAAAGCTGTAGATGGAAGCTTCTGTCTCCCTCTAGCTGTGGTTAACCCCTCAGGGTTTGTTACTAAGCAATCTATTTACTGCATTTAACCTTTTTTCCCTTGCCCAGGGTCGCACTGGATTGCGGGAATGAGGCTGTGCAATTCAGCTCTTTCTCCCGCTGGTCAGTCTTGATTCCGGTCGCAATTTTCAGAGACATCTGTGCAAGTCTATAGGTCATGACCCGAAATTGCAAAGGTAGTACGAAACTGTCTTATTGAAGTCCGTGCGGAACCGCAGATGCAGCGTTGCACCGATTGGGGCAGTACAATTGCCACCTATTTTACATGCGATTTGACTGGTCGGGTCGCATGTCAAAAATGCACCAGTGTGATCTGGGGCTATGGGTTGGTTTGCTGATTGGTGCGCAAACTCTGTGGAGAGTTTATCTATTAGTGTTTACCAATCTCACAGCGAACATGCTTCAGGTCCTTCAATAAAAAGACATGGATGAACATGAAGAAGCAGTCTCATAGCTTTCCCAAGCAAACATCCCTCCTCAGGCTCTATAAGAGGAATACACGGATGGGCATGACAGTATGTATCCCACTGGCTTAAACAGCCAGGGATGAGGGTGACACCTAAAAGGTTTAACATCCAATAAACAAATTGCCAATACACTCTAAAGGGGTGTTTTCGGCTCACCCTGTGAAAGGGTTATCTGCTCTGATAATGAGAAGCTGCCCATTTTCCAAATTTCCAGATGGGCATGACAGTATGTATCCCACTAGCTCAAGCAGCCAGGGATAAGGGTGACACCTAAAAGGTTTCACATCCAATAAACACATTGCCAATACACTCTAGATGGGTGTTTTCGGCTCACCCTGTGAAAGGGTTACCTGCTCTGACAATGAAAAGCTGCCTATCCATACCAGGTGAAGCAGCCCATTTTCCAAACTTCCGGATGGACATGACTGCATACAGTCTGCTTGGTTCAAACAACCAAGGATAAGGATGACAGCACCTAACAGGTTGTCGCATTCATGAAACATGTGGTCAATACACTCTAAAAGAGTGTTTTCACTCATCCTGTGAAGTCTCCAAGCCTTCTCAAGCAAACAACCGGCTTCAGATTCTCCAAAGAGAAATAGACAAAAATGACTGCAAAGATGTTACCTAGTTCAAGCAACCTAGGATAAAGATGATGACGACACCTAACCAGTTGTCACAATTAAGCAGATGGTCGAAACACTCAAAAGCACAGGTGTCAAACACAAGGCCCACGGGCCGAATCCGGCCCTCCAGGCCATTTCATGTGGCCCTCGCACCTCTTCTGCAGCTGCAGGAGAGCTCCAGCTCTCCTCTGGTCCTACCCCAGACTCTGTACTTTCTTCTGCTTTCAAGCAATGCATCCAGCTTCTTCCCAGCAGCAGCATAAGGAAAGGGGGGTGCACTGTGATGTAAGGGAGAGTGGGGGACTCGACTTCTGATGGTGGGGTGGCTCTTGACATCTAATGTAAAGGGGAGGGGATGCGCTGGACATCTAATCTTACAGATACAACCGGCCCTTTTGAGGGCAATCATAATGCTGATGCGGCCCACGATGAAATTGAGTTTGACACCACTGCTCTAAAGGAATGACTAAGTTCGTCTCGTGCGGGGACCATCTGTTTGGAAATGTCCAGCCTTCTTTCAGGGCCTGCTCGGGCCAATCAATTCTCTCCAGTCTCTCCAGTCTCTCCTAAACAGGAAAAAGAGGACGACCTGTGTCCAGATTGGTAAGGTTGGTCAAATACCTGTGTATAGAGGTGAAGCTTTGGGAGTATTTTAAGTACTTCCAGAAGACTGCTGGATGTGGAATGGATCAAGTGCTTGTTCGTCAAGATTGGAGGATATCGTCACAGCAGGATGTCAAAGTTATGCCCTTTTGAACAAATAGAGGTCCAGGGGTTGGGATCACCCCACTGGTCAGTACGTGTCCCTTGTGGGAGTGGCCATTTACATGACCTTACCATCAGAAGGTGTGACCCTCAAGGACAAACGCTATCACTGCATTTTTTCTTAATCGCAGAAGGGCAAGCCTAAATTTAATAGTGGCCAGTTTGGCTTCCTGCCTCAAGATGAAGGTCTACTGAGTTAAAGAAGACCGAAAACTTAAGAGTCAGTTTCCACGCCTCAAGCTCACGCCAGAGAGCTTAGATTCTGCATTTTCTGGATGGGAGACCAGGAATGACAGGGAAGCCAATGCATAAACCAAGAAGTCAGTTAAACTTCCATGTCAGGATGCTTTCTGTTATTTTGGGATTGTGCCACCCATACATGCCCTAGGGGCACTATGTGGTTCCTCTGTGGACATAGGGACTTTGGTGATGGACACGTGGTCACATAAGGAAATCTTTTTTGGGCCATATTTGGAGATCTTTCATTCTTCACGTCTTATACTGAGCCATAGAAATCGCCTCGCTCCAGCAGCTCAGATGATCTGGTGGTGCAGTCAGACACCAGCCAGTGTAGGGGAGCCCTACTTCATCACAATGAGCTCAGGGCCAATGGCCTTGTGTCAAGGATCCAAACTCTGTCCTGGAGTTGAAGGCAGCCTTTTCAGGCTCTTAGCCTTAAGTCACCTCATCCAGGGTAAGCCTGTCCTGGGAAAGTTGGACAGCACAACGACTGTAGCCTACATCTGGAAACAAGGCTCAGTCTCTCACTTCTGAAGTTTTCTCTAATTCTAGAATTCACCCAAGTCAATCCTCCCAACGATCTGTGACCTATGTGCCTGGTCGGAAGAATCATCAGGCGAACTACTTGTCCAGGACAAGTCTGGACGACAATGGATGATCCAGGCTTCTGCGAGTCTTCCGAGAACTAACAGAGCTTGGTGTTTTTTTTTCTGCCAGAGGTAGACTGCTTACATTCCCAGTCGGCACTAAGTTGCTGAAGTTACATTCCAGGGCCCAGGATCCACAAGCTCTTGGAGCGGAGGTGCTGACCGCAGAATGGATCGCCTAGACGGCTTATGCCTTTTCTGCTGCTCCCTCGGATATTCAGCTTCCAGCTAAGGCTGTGACAAAGGAAAGTGACAGTTCTGGTACCCGCTACTCATCCTTATGAGTGTCAAAGAGTGACTCCCTCTGCCTGGTAGATCAAATCTTCTCCAGTCCCATTCATCCAACATCCGATAGGCTCAGGCTGATGGCCTGGGTCTGGATCGGCAGAGGCTAATAGAGGTCGAATGTTCTGTGAAGATTTGAATAATCTTACGAGACAAGAAGGGACAGCGCTAAGCATACCTATAGTAGAACATGGCATATATGCCGAGTATATTCGCTGATTAAGATTTTACGCTGGACTCTTCAGAAGCCTGCTCCGAATGCCTACAGGCATGGCTTGACTTAGTTCTATGCGCAAGCATGCTATAGGCATGCATTTTGGCTACCTCTGTCGTCACCGGCATTCAGCGGGCTTCCAACGCTTAATTATTTCATCAGATGCCTTCAATCACCCTGTGGTACCTCTCACTGAAACTGATTTACTTGTGGCAATTACATCAGCATTGGTGTCCTTGGGGTTTTGAAGAACCCATACTCGCGTACTTTCCAGACAGGATGGTGCTCATGCCAGTGCTCGAATTTGTGCCTGAACTGACCTTCAAAGTTCATATCACACAAGAGGTTTTCCTCCTACGTTCCCTAAGGGGAGTACTCAAGAAGTTAGCCCATCGGATGTGGGCTAAGCTCTAAAATATTTAGTCAAGGCGACTCCTGCCATCAGGAAATGTGTGCATCTGTTTGTCATTTTTCAGGTGGAACACATAATGATTTTACGCCTTCCAGCAAGATTATTATCTCTTGGTTGGTAACCTCATCTCCTTGGCCTGCAGGTTGTAAGGCTGGCTGTGCCAGGAGAATCACGCCACTCTCACTAGAAGGGTCCGGACCTTGAGAGTGACAGCAGGCCAGGTGTCTCAAACTATCTGCAATGCAGGACACTAAAATATTCATATTCATGGCTTAATAACTATTGAGTTTGTCAGAGGCATCATTGCTTCTGTTACTGTTTTATTCAGAGTTGTGGAGTGTGTAGCATTATCCCTCCCCTGTTTTGGCTAGTTAATTCCCAGCTGTGCTGACATGGAGCCGTCAGTAAAACGGAAAATTGAATTCAAATACTTACCGTAATTTTCCTTTCCTGACGAGCTCCATGTCAGCACAGTACCCGCCCAGTTAAGTAGTAATAGTTACGAAACGCTGAGGCTGAGGTGAGTGAAAAATGTAAGTCCTGATTACGTAGGGGTGGGCGGGGCCTCACCCAGCTGTGCTGACATGGAGCTCGTCGGGAAAGGAAAATTACAGTAAGTATTTGAATTCAATTTTCCATTTGTTCCCCAATAAAATCTAAGTGAATGAAAAATAACAGAAGTATGGGCAGCATCACCAGGTGAAAATAAAGAAAATATTACTAAAAAAGAAGACTAATGCAGCTACCACATCTAAAAATTGGTGAGCTGCAATTTAATATATTTTTGTTTTTTGGTTTAATACCACTTTAAAAGTGTGTTATAAATTTCAGTGCAGTTAGCTGTTTATAAGTATTACTATCAGTTATTTGTTATATTGACAGAACTTGCTATTTCAAGAGTTTGGAGCATGATCCTTTTTTATGTTGATACAATTACAGTGCGTCAAAGGAATTCAATAGATTTCAAGTTGCTGGTCTCACTTTTCAAAACTAAAATTTTCGCACTAGAAAATCTGTGAATATAAAAATAGGATTTTTATAACAGCTTACCTGTAAAATCCTTTTCTTGGAGTACATCACGGGACACAGAGCGACATAGTCATTACTAATGGGTTATATAGATACCGTCAGGTGCTGGCACTGGCAACTTCCAAAACCGGAAGTACCCTCCCCTATATAAGCCCCTCCCATCCGGGAGCACCTCAGTTTTGTAGCAAAGCAATAAGTGTCCCCAAAGAGGGGCGGGAGCTCTGTGTCCCGTGATGTACTCCAAGAAAAGGATTTTACAGGTAAGCTGTTATAAAAATCCTATTTTCTTTCTCGTACATCACGGGACACAGAGCGACATAGTCATTACTAATGGGATGTCCTAAAGCAATGCCAAATGAGGGGGGGGATACACCATATATAAGCTGAGCGCTATCAGACATGAGGATCTTTTGCGGCCTGCAACACACTGCGCCCAAAGGCGACATCCTCCTGACTTCTAACGTCCACCTGGTAGAACCTAGTAAACGTGTGAACTGAAGACCATGTTGCGGCCTTACAGATTTGAGCCAGGGAGGCCTGGTGATGCACTGCCCATGAAGTTCCAACTGCTCTCGTGGAGTGCGCTCTAACTTTGAACGGAGGCGGTCTCCTTCTCAAGCCATAGGCTTGTATTATGACCTGTCGAATCCACCTGGCTAAAGTAGATTTTGACGCTGCCTGACCCTTTCTGGGGCCTTCCGGCAGAATAAACAAAGTATCCGTTCTGCGAATCTGAGCAGTGGCTTTTAGATAAGCTTTAACTGCTCTTACTACATCCAAAGAATGCAATAACTTTTCCTCTACCGAAGTAGGTTTGGGGAAAAAAGAAGGAAGAACCACATCTTGGTTCAAATGAAACCTCGATACCACCTTAGGAAGAAAGGCTGGCTGAGGACGTAATACTACTCTGTCCTTATGGATAACCAGATATGGCTCTTTACAGGACATAGCTGCTAATTCCGACACTCTTTTAGCCGAACAAATGGCTACTAGAAAAATCAATTTCCTGGTGAGAAGCACCAAGGAAATATGCTGTAATGGTTCAAATGGTTGTTTCTGTAAAACCGACAGAACCAAGTTTAGATCCCATGGACATATGGGAATATTAACTGGAGGACTAATACGCATCACTCCTTGTATAAAGGCTTTGACTAGTGAATGCGAAGCCAAGGGCCTTTGAAAAAATATTGACAAGGCCGAAATCTGACCCTTGATAGTACTCAAGGCAAGCTTCCTATCTACAGCCCATTGTAGGAAGTCCAGAATCCTACCTATTACGTATTTACGTGGATGCCATTTCTTGGCCTCACACCAGGCGATGTACGCCTTCCAGATTCTATAGTAGATCTGCCTGGATACCGGCTTCCTGGCATTGATCATGGTAGATACCACAGCATTAGAGAGCCCTCTCTTTTTTAGAATGTGGGCTTCAATAGCCAGGCCGTCAAACCTAGGGCTGGTAAGGAAGGGTGGTATATCGGTCCTTGCGAAAGCAGGTCCGGACGATGTGGGAGGGTCCAAGGACTCCCCACAGACATTTTTACAATCTCCGCGTACCATGCTCTTCGGGGCCACGCTGGAGCCACCAGAATCACTGGTTTCTTTTCTACCCTGATTCTGCGGAGTAATCGAGGTAACAATTGTGGCGGTGGGAATGCATATATCAGCTTGAACTGATCCCAAGGGAACACTAGGGCATCCGAGCCGCAAGCTAGGGGATCCCTTGTCCAAGAGACAAACCTGTCCACTTTTGTGTTGAATCTGGATGCTAGCAGATCTACATCCGGTGTTCCCCACCGCTGACATATTGTCCGGAAAACCTCGGGATGAAGGGACCATTCCCCTGGGCATAATTGTTGGCGACTTAGAAAGTCCGCCTTCCAATTCTCCACTCCTGGAATGAATACCGCAGATATGGCTGGGACATATCTTTCTGCCCATCTCAGGATGTAATTTACTTCCCTTTGGGCTGCACGACTCCTGGTGCCCCCCTGACGATTGATATATGCCACTGCTGTGGCATTGTCTGATTGAATTCTGACAGGGGACCCTTGGAGTTTGGATGTCCATGCTACTAGGGCATACCGGGCTGCTCGTATCTCTAAGAGATTGATGGGCAGGGCCTTTTCCGCATCCGACCATCTGCCCTGGAGAGACCATTGCTCCAGTACTGCTCCCCAGCCTATAAGGCTGGCATCTGTAGTGACCACCTTCCAGGAAATCGGACTGAAGGATTTCCCTCTTTCCAGATTCTGGGGAACCAACCACCAGCGGAGGCTCTTGCGAACGGAAGGGGACAAGGACATTGGTAAGTCCAGAGCCTGAACTTTTTTGTTCCAGGCTGACAGTATGGCCCTTTGCAACTTCCTTGAATGGAATTGACCGTAGGGTACTGCTTCGAATGATGCCACCATTTTTCCCAGCAGCCTCATGCACAGGCGTATGGATGGCTGTCTTTTTGAACCCACTAAGTGGATCAAATCTCTCAAAGACGACCCCTTTTCTTGAGGCAAGAAAAATTTTCTCTGGTCTGAATCCAGCCTTAGCCCCAAGTATTCCAGACTTTTGACTGGTTTTAGGGCTGACTTGTCTCGGTTGATAATCCAACCGTGATATTCCAGATACTTGATTGTCTCGTGAACAACCACTTCTAGTTTTTCCACTGAGTGGTCTATCAGCAACAAGTCGTCTAGATATGCCATTATCGTTACACCTCGTGTTCTTAGATTGGCCAATAATGGGGCCAGAATTTTTGTGAACACTCTTGGTGCTGTGGCCAGACCGAAGGGTAAGGCTCTGAATTGAAAATGGCACCCTTCTACCGCAAAGCGTAGAAATTTTTGGTGGGCTGGAAAGATGGGAATGTGCAAATAAGCATCTTTGATGTCGATCGAGGCTAACCATTCCTCCCCTTGTAGGGCAGTGGCTACCGATCGGATCGACTCCATCCGGAAAGTCCTGATATGTAGGAATTTGTTTAGCCCTTTTAGATTTAATATGGGCCTCACGTCCCCGTTTGGCTTCGGGACTGTAAAGAGGTTTGAGTAAAACCCGAACCCCCATTCTTCCAGGGGAACCTCTATAATTACTGCTTGGAGCAATAATTGTTCTAGTGCCAACAGGAGGGATCCTCTCTTCTGGGGATCCCTTGGCACGTTTGACCCTATAAAGCGGGAAGGAGGGGAGTTTTTTAACTCCAATTTGTATCCCAGATTTACTGCGGAGAGCACCCATCTGTCTCGGATCGTGTCCCGCCAGGTCTCTGTGAACAACTGAAGTCTTCCCCCCACCCGATTGGGTGGGGGCAACCCTTCATGCATTTGACTTTGGGGGAGGTTTTGTACCTCTCCTGCTCCAGGGCTTCTTGTTACCCTGCAATTGTCCCTGATTTTTACCTCCGGGATTTGACCGAGGAGGCCGTCGGAACTGTTTCACAGCCGATGTCCTAGGGACTGGAGAAGCAGGCCTCTTAAAAGAGGGACCTCTAACTCTATTTTTAACCGGCAAAAGTGTACTTTTACCGCTGGAAATTCTCTGGATATATTTGTCCATGTCTTCCCCGAATAAGCGTTCACCATGAAATGGGAAGCTGACCAGCAATTTTTTACAGGGAGCTTCAGCAGACCAGTTTTTGAGCCATAGAAGCCTGCGCATATGTACTACAGACAGCGTAAGGCGGGAGGCCTGATGGATTGAATCCTTTATAGCGTCCACCGCAAAGCATAAGGCTCTAGGTAGATCAGCTAGGGCAAGAGCCTGCTGATCTGGCAAGTCCCTTAAGACCTGTTTCAACTGATCCTTCACTGCTTGGCAGACCCCAATAGCTGCCACTGCTGGTTGTGTCACCAATCCTGCTGTAGAAAAAGCAGATTTTAATAAGGACTCCAATTTTTTATCTATTGGGTCCTTGAACATTTGGACATTATCCACCGGACATGTCAGTGATTTATTCACACAAGAGATGGCTGCGTCCACTGTAGGGACCCTCCATTTTCCGATGAACTTATCCTCCATGGGATAGACCACCGGAAATCTCTTGGGGGGAGTAAATATTTTGTCAGGATGCTCCCAATCCTGGTAAATGAGCCCTTCCAGTAAAGGATGGATCGGAAAGGAACAAACAGTCTGGGGAGCTTTTAGCGACCCCAACGAGGAGACAGAAGTGGATGATGGCTCCGCAAGTGGCATTTTAAATGCTGATCGGACCATATTAGTCAGGGACTGAACCCATAACCTTTCAGCATGTGATGCTGAGAACGGCTCTTCCACTGTTGATTCCTCTACAACCGAATCGACCTCATCCTGATCCCCTTCAGGTAGGTCGATCCCTGTATGGGACTGTTGCTCTGTTAACAGGCACTCTGAGGGAGGAGACGGAGATCGGGCGCTTTTCTCCTGTGACAGGGAAGCCGCGATCAATGCTGACAATCTCTCTTCCAGCCCTCCCAGAGCTGAGGAAAAAACCTCCTCTGTTACATACACAGGAGCAGGTGAACTGAGGACAGCCACAGTACCAGGTACTCCTGAGGGTGCTCTACGGTCACTAACCTCTGATTCTTCAGGGGAGACTGGTGCAGCCAAAGCATGCCCAAGATCCTCAGAGCCCGATGGAGACCCCCTATTCCTCCTGGAATTCCTAGTCCCGGAGTTTTTAGACGGCATATTCCTAAGCCACAAAGCTGAGGTATTCCAGCCGAAATACACCAGTTACTGACAATAGTCTAGCATAAATGCTGCTATAAGAAACAGTTGGTGTCTACTAATGTGCCTTTCTAGGGGATGCCTGCATCAACCGCTTGCTGTATGCCTTCTTTAAATGTTGCCAGCTCTGTCTCTGTACTTCATAGCCAGCTCACCACACAAAATTGTGGTTTTTAACATGCTGGGACGCCCGCACATGCGCAGAAGCGCTGCGGCGCGCACAGAGCGTCATCCCCCAGGCTCCGCCCCCTTTCCCGGCTCACCTCTATATATAGAGGCGCGTGCACGCGCACGCGCGCGGCCACATGCGCCTTCGGCGCTAATTTCGAAAATGGAAACCAGGGACAAGAGCCAGGGCCCCTTTGCCGCAGGCCGGGGGATGGACGAGCATTGCAACATGGCAGAGGAAGCAGTTTCCCATAAGAGAACTCACCATCTGCCTGGACTCGCTCTGATGAGAAGAAACTAGTCCACATGACAAGAAACGTTCCACAGCGGCCTCTAGTGGACAAACACAGGTACCGCAGTCTAATATATTAAATATATATATATATAAAAAAAAAATTTTTTTTTTTTTTTTCTTGACCACCATTAAAAATTATTACATTTTTTTAGTAGTTACAGGCATGCACAGAATTTTGCGGGAATACCATTAGGTAACAGACAGAAAGACAAATTAGGCTTGGGGGTCCCCCAATAGAACCAAGTTCCTGGGGGCCCCCACTTACCTGTTCCCCGCCGCAGGACTTTGTTTGGTCCACAAAAGCCCAAACTTCACCTATCACGGCAGGCATTGTAATCAAACCTTCAGGGACCGGGTTCCCAAGGATTCCACTCCCCTGGACCTGTATAGCACCCTGCACAGAAAACATCTTGGTCGTGGGTATGACCAGAGCTCTGGATCCCAGGGTCCAGCTCTCCTAAGAGAAGCATTACAGGCAAAACCTTGCTCTTCTCTGCAAGGCCCGGGTACCGACCGTTTAGCTATGAAGCTTTTTTGGTCGGATCCGGAATAGCTTACTGAGGCCCAAAAGAACCTGTACGCAAGCTCAGTGAAAAACACATGTTTCTTCTTGGCCAACACCTTAGACACTGGCAAAAAACTGAGGTGCTCCCGGATGGGAGGGGCTTATATAGGGGAGGGTACTTCCGGTTTTGGAAGTTGCCAGTGCCAGCACCTGACGGTATCTATATAACCCATTAGTAATGACTATGTCGCTCTGTGTCCCGTGATGTACGAGAAAGAAAGTAGATTTTCATGAGCACAGAGCAAAATAATAGTGCTGGCAATTGTAAAAATTAAGAGATAAGAACTACAAACAATGGCTAGAGCATCAAACCAAGGAAGAGCAACAGGGAGATTCTGTCAGTACGGAGCAGTATATTCACATTGACAACAAAAACTGGGATGCGCTAAAATGAAATACAAAAATGTTTATCATTCAGCAAAAAGAAAGGTAAAACAGTTTGTAGAACAGCAGAGTGTCAAAATTAACGGAGAAAAAAAAAACTACTCAGTAATCTGAAATAACTACTACAATAGATGTTTAGACCGCACAGCAACAAAAAATTGAATTCATAGAGGAACTGTCTATGAAGAAACACAATTATTACCAGCTATTGTTTATACTAAGCCTCTGCTTTTTCATCAAGCAATATTAGGCTTGTTTTGATTGTAAAATAGAAAAAGATGTTCTCTGTACCTGTACTTGGTAATCTTTTGCTAGACTTTCCTGCCACTGGGTAGTTTCTATGAAAGGCTAATGCCACGTTCACACGATCGGAAATTCCGACAAGAAAACAGTGTATTTTTTTCCGACGGAATGTTGGCTCAAACTTGTGTTGCATACACACGGTCACACAAAATTCCGACGGTCAAGAATGTGGTGATGTAGAACACTACAATGAGCCGAGAAGAATTAAGTTCAATGATTCTGAGCATGCGTTAAATTGATTTAGAGCATGCGTTGTTTTTTGCGCGTCGGAATTGCATACAGACCATCGGAATTTCGGAAATTGAGAACCAGCTTCCGACAGAAAAAGTCAGATGGAGCCTACACACGGTCGGAATTTCCGCCAAAAAGCTCACATCAAACTTTTCTTGTCGGAATTTCCGATCGTATGTACGTGGCATAAGTCCGTCCTTTGGAACATGTTACACGTTCCCACTGTATTTAGGGTGGAAAATGTAACATGTTTCAGCTCCTCCCCGGGGGATCTTCTCCCTACATCCATTGTCACAATTTATAAATAGCATGGCTCCTCCTACACAGCTGCATCATTCATTTACAGAGTTCTATAAAAGAATGAACTACAAGTACCATCGACCACCGCATCCCACATTTTGTAATTCTCAATGAACTGCAAGGGTGCTGGTGAGTGCTCTCGTAGTTCATTGATCCTTCCTGCAATTCAGTAACTGCCTGCCCATATCAGAGGTACAGGCAGAGGTACAGGTGAACTACCAGGATCCTGTGGACTCTTTTTCTGTCTGAGAGTCCACAGGATCCTGGTAGTTCACCTGTGATCTGCTGATCATTGGTGCAATGCTTTACATGCTTCAGTGTAAGCATGTATCTGCAGAAAAACGTGCATTTTATTATTTATTTCTTATAAAAGGTGAACTCCTTAAGAATTAAGAGACTACAGTTGATATGTGTACATGTGTAAAAAAAAATAGTACGCTGCCACTTTATAAAATGACTTATTCCTCATAAATCAAATACACATAAAACACATGTTTTGAATACATGTACAAAATAAACACATAAACACAATCAATGAATGCTTCAGTGTCCATATGATCCATATGGATGGGCCGAACACACCCCTGTTCGGTTCGCAGCAGAACTCCCAAACAGGGGAAATGTTCTAACCCGAACAGCGAACCACATTGAAGTCTATGGGAGCTGGAAAAACAGCAAAAATCAAAAGTGCCCATTTTAAAGGTTTATATGCATTAATTGGCCATTAAAGGGGTATGGGGTTCTGGGTACTTCCCTGCGGGACATGTATTCCTATTTTTTTTTAAAACAATTGTTTTTTCAGGAGCAGTGATTTTAATGATGCTTTAAAAAAAAACCCTCATGCCCAGACCAATTTTCAGCTTTCAGCACTCTCACTTTTTGATCGACAATTGCGTGGTCATACAACACTGTACCCAAATGACATTTTTATATTTTTTTTCCCACAAATAGAGCTTTCTTTTGGTGGTATTTGATCACCTCTGCATTTTTTTTTTGTTAAAAAATTAAAAAAAATACAAAACCGTTTTATATATTTTTATAAAATTTGGCAAACAGATAATTTTTCTCCTTCATTGATGTACGCTGATGAGGCAGCACTGATGGGCACTAATAGGCGGCACTGGTGGGCACTGAGAGGTGGCACTGAAGATCATTGATAGGTGGCACTGGTGGGCACTGAGAAGTGGCACTGATAGGTGGCACTGATAGCTGGCAGTGATGGCCACATAGGTGGCAGTGTTGGGCACTGATCTGCACTGGTAGGTGGCACTGATGAGGCACTGATTGGCACCACTGGTGGGCATTGATAGGTGGCACTCGTAGGCATTGATAGGTGGCACTGTTATGTACTGGTGGGCACTGATTCATGGCACTGTGGGCAATGGCAGGTGGCACTGGCAGGCGGTACTGGTGGGCACAGATGAGGTGCTTGTGTCTCTTGCACTTCGGGACCGATGTCCCTTGCACAGAAGCCGGTGATTGGCTTTTTTTCTCCTCATGCTGTCAACGTGAGGAGAAAAAAAATGATTACCGAGCTTCTGTTTACATCACGTGACCAGCTGTCATTGGCTGACAGCTGATCACATGGTAAGGGGCCAGTCTCATTGACTTGGTGATCACAGCGCACGCCCTGCAAGGGGCGCGCAGGGAGCCTGCAAAGGGGAGGCCGTCTATTGACGGCAGGTTGGCTCTCCTGCGTGAATGGATGTTATTGTATGCCGGCTCGTGCAAGCGCAGTTGCGGACAGGTGCATGCCGCCGGTGGTAAGCTCTTGTGCCCACTACAAGCTGCGGGAGCGTGCCCACGGGTCGGGCGGACTCGATGTCTGCCGCCAACCCGCGATCGCCTAGTAGAGTCAGAATGGGGATCTGCCTTTGTAAACAAGGCAAATCCCCGTTCTAACAGGAGACATGACAGAGATCTACTGTTCCCTATGATCGGGAACAGTAATCTCTGTCATGTCTCAGGCAGCCCATCCCCCCTACAGTTATAAAACACCTAGGGAACACACTTAACCCCTTGATCACCCCCTAGTGTTAACCCCTTCCCTGCCAGTTTAATTTTTACACTGATCAGTGCATTTTTATAGCACTGATCATTGTAATAATGTCCCTGGTCCCCAAAAAGAGTAATTTGGGGTCAGATTTGTATGCTGCAATGTTACATATTCGCTAAAAATCGCTTCCATAACCAGTAGAAACAATAAAAAAAAAGTCTCTAAATCTATCCCATAGTTTGTCGATGCAATAACTTTTAAGCAAAGCAATCAATATACACCTATTGCGATTTATTAATTTTTAACCAAAAATATGTAGACGAATATGTATCAGCCTAAACTAATGAATAAATTTGTTTTTTATATTATTTTTTTTGGATATGTATTATAGCAAAAAGTAAAAAAATATGTTTTTTCTTTTTTCAAAATTGTTGCTCTTTGTTTATAGGGCAAAAAAAAAAAAAAACACAGAGGTGATGAAATACCACCAAAAGAAAGCTCTATTTGTGGGAAAAAAAGGTCTTTAATTTTGTTTGGGTACAGTGTCGCACGTTCAATTGTCAGTTAACCACTTAACGACCGCCCACTGTAAATATACGTCGGCAGAATGGCACCGACAGGCAGAATCACGTATATGTACGTGATTGCCTTTGTATAGTTGGGGGGTCCGATCGGACCCCCCTTCTTTACAGTGAGCGGTCGTTTTACCTTCGGGAGCGATCCGGCATGAGGGGACGGCCGTTCGATTCCGGCCACCCCCTCTCGATCGCTCCCGGCGAATGAGAGCTTCCCCTGCCTGTGTACTGTTTACACAGGCTGGAGGAAGTGATGTCATCTCTCCTGCGGCGCTCACATATACCGAGTGCCGTACAGGAGAAGATGCAGGTTAGTGCACACAACACTACACTGACACCAGGACACATAGGCACATAAATCGCCCCCCCCAGACACCCCCAGATCACCCCCCAGTCACAGTGTCACTGATTGCAGTGACCATTTATTTAGTGATCACTGCAATCAGTGACATTTGTGACTGTAAAAGTGTCAGTACATTCAGTTTTAGGTCCAGTGTAGCCCCCTAACCCCCCCTAATAAAGGTTTAACCCCCTGATCACCCCCCAGATAACCCTTTCACCCCCTAGCACCGCCGTCACTAAGCGATCATTTTTCTGATCGATGTCTTAGCGTCGGTGATGCTGATCGGTAGCCAGTAATTTTTTTTAGGTTCGCCGCAGGTTTTTATAGCGTTGGGTACCCCCATATATTACCTAATAAAGGTTTAACCCCCTTGATCGCCCCCCAGGTAACCCTTTCACCCCCTATCACCACTGTCACTAAGCGATGATTTTTCTGATCAATGTTTTAGCGTCCGCGATGCTGATCGGTAGCCAGTAATTTTTTTTAGGTTCGCCGCAGGTTTTTATAGCGTCGGGTACCCCCATATATTACCTAATAAAGGTTTAACCCCCTTGATCACCCCCCAGGTAACCCTTTCACCCGCTAGCACTGCCGTCACTAAGCGATCATTTTTCTGATCGATGTCTTAGCGTCGGTGATGCTGATCGGTAGCCAGTAATTTTTTTTAGGTTCGCCGCAGGTTTTTATAGCGTCGGGTACCCCCATATATTACCTAATAAAGGTTTAACCCCCTTGATCGCCCCCCAGGTAACCCTTTCACCCCCTATCACCACTGTCACTAAGCGATAATTTTTCTGATCGCTGTCTTAGCGTCGGTGATGCAGATCGGTAGGCAGTAATTTTTTTTAGGTTCGCCGCAGGTTTTTATAGCGTCAGGTACCCCAATATATTACCTAATAAAGGTTTAACCCCCTTGATCGCCCCCAGGTAACCCTTTCACCCCCTATCACCACTGTCGCTAAGCGATCATTTTTTTGATCGCTGTCTTAGCGTCGGTGATGCAGATCGGTAGCCAGTAATTTTTTTTAGGTTCGCCGCAGGTTTTTATAGCGTCAGGTACCCCCATATATTACCTAATAAAGGTTTAACCCCCTGATCGCCCCCCAGGTAACCCTTTCACCCCCTATCACCACTGTCGCTAAGCGATCGTTTTTATGATCGTTGTCTTAGTGTCGGTGATGCAGATCGGTAGCCAGTAATTTTTTTTAGGTTCGCCGTCAGGTTTTTATATAGCGTCAGGTACCCCCATATATTACCTAATAAAGGTTTTAACCCCCTAATTGTCCCTAGTTAACCCTTTCACCAGTGATCATCATATAAGTGTTACGGGTGACGCTGGTTAGTTAGTTTGCTTTTTATAGTGTCAGGGCACCCGCCGTATATATAACCCAATAAAGGTTTAACCCCCTGATCGCCCGGCGGGTGATATCAATTAGGTTTTAGCGTCAGAGAGGGTCTGCGTCACACCCCAGGCAGCGTCAGGTTAGTGCCAGTAACGCTAACACCCACGCGTGAAGCATACACCCCCCTTAGTGGTATAGTATCTGAACAGATCAATATCTGATCTGATCAGATCTATACTAGCGTCCCCAGCAGTTTAGGGTTCCCAAAAACACACTGTTAGCGGGATCAGCCCAGATACCTGCTAGCACCTGCGTTTTGCCCCTCCGTCCAGCCCAGGCCACCCAAGTGCAGTATCGATCGATCACTGTCACTTGCAAAACACAACACACAACTGCAGCGTTCGCAGAGACAGGCCTGATCCCTGCGACTCCAGTGCTGTAGGAGGTGATTTCGCCACCACAGTAAAAAAAAAAAAAGCATATATGCCGAAGCATTGGGGCAGCAGGGGCGGAGGAGCGATTTTGCTCCTAATGCCGCGTACATACGGTCGAAATTCCGATGGAGGCTTGCCCGTGGAAAAGTCTGACCATGTGTACGCGGCATAACTTTTGCGGGAAGATGCCCCCATGCTTCGGCATATATAAATGGTGCATGTATGCCCATCATTAGAAGTGGGTGGATGAAGGGCGGTATTCTAATGGTGGGCATACCCACCGATCAATCTTTTTTTTTCGTTCAGCCAACAGGCTGCATGAAAAAAAAGATTACAATACATGTCCAACAAGGACCAGCAACGTACTGGTATGTTGCTGGACTTTGAATGTTTATACCAGAATGATGCCTGCGGGTTTAGGTATCATCTTGGTATCATTCTTTTCAGCCAGCGGCCGGCTTTCATGTAAAAGCAATCCTAGTGGCTAATTAGCCTCTGGACTGCTTTTACAAGCAGTGGGAACAAATGTCCCCCCCCGGATATAAAAAGCGCCATTGGGAAATTGGGAAAGCATTTTATCACACTGATCTTGGTGTGGTCAGATGCTTTGAGGGCAGAGGAAAGATCTAGGGTCCAATAGACCCCAGTTTTTTCAAAAAAGAGTACCTGTCATTACCTATAGCTATCATAGGGGATATTTACATTCCCTGAGATAAGAATAAAAATGATAAAAAAAAAAAAAAATATGGAAGCAACAGTTTAAAAATAAAATAAAATAGCAAAATTAATAATAAAAAAATAAAATAAAAAAAAAACACCCCTGTCCTGCCCTGCTCTTGCCCAATGGCGAACGCAAGCGTCGGTCTGGCGTCATATGTAAACAGCAATTGCACCATGCATGTGAGGTATCACTGCGAAGGTCAGATCGAGGGCAGTAATTTTAGCAGTAGACCTCCTCTGTAAATCTAACGGGATAACCTGTAAAGGCTTTTAAAGGCTTTTAAAAATGTATGTAGTTTGTCGCCAATGCGCGTTTGTGCGAAATTTTAAAGCATGTCGTGTTTGGTATCTATGTACTCGGCCTAAGATCATCTTTTTTATTTCATCAAACATTTGGGCAATATAGTGTGTTTTAGTGCATTAAAATTAAAAAAAGTGTATTTTTTCCCCAAAAAATGCGTTTGAAAAATCGCTGCGCAAATACTGTGTAGAAAAAAAAAATGCAACACCCACCATTTTATTCTGTAGGGCCTTTGCTTTAAAAATATATATAATGTTTGGGGGTTCAACATAATTTTCTTGCAAAAAAAAATATGTTTTCATGTAAACAAAAAGTGTCAAAAAGGGCTTTGTCTTCAAGTGGTTAGAAGAGTGGATGTAAGCTTCCTAATGTTGTGTATAAAATGCCAGAACAGTTCAAAACCCCCCCAAATGACCCCATTTTGGAAAGTAGACACCCCAAGCTATATACTGAGAGGCATGTCGAGTCCATGGAATATTTTATATGTTGACACAAGTTGCGGAAAATATAAATTTTTTTTTTTTTTTTGCACAAAGTTGTCACTAAATGATATATTGCTCAAACATGCCATGGGCATATGTGGAATTACACCCCAAAATACATTCTGTTGCTTCTCCTGAGTACGGGGATACCACATGTGTGAGACTTTTTGGGAGCCTAGCCGCGTACGGGACCCCAAAAACCAATCACCGCCTTCAGGCTTTCTAAGGGTGTAAATTTTTGATTTCACTTCTCACTGCCTATCACAGTTTCGGAGGCCATGGAATGCCCAGATGGCACAAAACTCCCCCCAAATGACCCCATTTTGGAAAGTAGACACCCCAAGCTATTTGCTGAGAGGTATTGTGAGTATTTTGCAGATCTCGCTTTTTGTCACAAAGTTTTGAAAATTTAAAAAAAAAATGAAAAAAAAAAAAATGTTCTTTCTTCATTTTCAAAAACAAATGAGAGCTGTAAAATACTCACCATGCCTCTCAGCAAATAGCTTGGGGTGTCTACTTTCCAAAATGGGGTCATTTGGGGGGGTTTTGTGCTATTTTGGCATTTTATGGCCTTCGAAACTGTGATAGGTAGTGAGGAGTCAAATCAAAAATTTGTGCCTAGAAATCCTGAAGGCGGTGATTGGTTTTCGGGGTCCCGTACGCGGCTAGGCTCCTAAAAAGTCCCACACATGTGGTATCCCCGTACTCAGGAGAAGCAGCAAAATTTATTTTGGGGTGCAATTCCACATATAACCATGGCATGTGTGAGCAATATATCATTTAGTGACAACTTTTTGTAATTTTTTTTTTTTTTTTGTCATTATTCAATCACTTGGGACAAAAAAAAATATTCAATGGGCTCAACAGGCCTCTCAGCAATTTCCTTGGGGTGTCTACTTTCTAAAATGGGGTCATTTGGGGGGGTTTTGTGCTATTTTGGCATTTTATGGCCTTCAAAACTGTGATAGGTAGTGAGGAGTGAAATCAAAAATTTACACCCTTAGAAATCCTGAAGGCGGTGCTTGGGTTTCGGGGTCCCGTACGTGGCTAGGCTCCTAAAAAGTCCCACACATGTGGTATCCCCGTACTCAGGAGAAGCAGCAGAATGTATTTTGGGGTGCAATTCCACATATAACCATGGCATGTGTGAGCAATATATCATTTAGTGACAACTTTTTGTAATTTTTATTTTTTTTTGTCATTATTCAATCACTTGGGACAAAAAAAAAAAAATATTCAATGGGCTCAACATGCCTCTCAGCAATTTCCTTGGGGTGTCTACTTTCTAAAATGGGGTCATTTGGGGGGGTTTTTTACTGCCCTGCCATTTTAGCACCTCAAGAAATGAGATAGGCAGTCATAAATTTAAAGCTGTGTAAATTCCAGAAAATGTACCCTAGTTTGTAAACGCTATAACTTTTGCGCAAACCAATAAATATACGCTTATTGACATTTTTTTTACTAAAGACATGTGGCTGAATACATTTGGCCTAAATGTATGACTAAAATTGAGTTTATTCGATTTTTCTTATAACAAAAAGTAGAAAATATCATTTTTTTTCAAAATTTTCGGTCTTTTTCCGTTTATATCGCAAAAAATAAAAATCGCAGAGGCAATCAAATACCATTAAGAGAAAGCTATATTTGTGGGAAGAAAAGGACGCAAATTTCATTTGGGTACAACATTGCATGTCCGCAAAATTCTGAAAACACCTCTGGTCCTTTAGCTACAAAATGGTTCGGGGCTTAAGTGGTTAACCACTTCAGCCGGACCATTTGGCTGGCCAAAGACCAGAGCACTTTTTGCACATTAGAGCTTTCTTTTGGTGGTATTCGATCAGCTCTGCGGTTTTTATTTTTTGCGCTATAAACAAAAAAAGAGTGACAATTTTGAAAAAAAGCTATATTTTTTACTTTTTGCTATTTCCCCAAAAATATATAAGTGTAGCGGTACCCCCGCAGGAGCTGCTGGTTTAGTTGTGGGTCTTTGCGCCATGAGTATCAGCGCATCAGCGTGCGCAACGCAGTTTTGGTATTTACGAAACATTTGCGCCGGTAACGCAGCGCTATTCCCCATTTACTATAGTGTTCTCGGCACACGGGAGGAGGCGCTCAGTGCGCCACTATGGACCTGGCGTACGGCATCTTCAAATTAAAATATAAAGAAGCTGGAAGTGCCAATATAATGGGGTGATGTGTGGTGATGTGAGGAAGTATAGTGACAACTGCCCAAGTAACAAATATGCCCAAAATAGAATGAGAAAGTAACTTTTTCTGAACCAGCCTGCTGCGCCTGCAATTACATTTATAACTGCAAGAGTTTTTTTTGTACTCTGCGTGGCAATTTCACTCGTTCAAATGCGCTGGTTCACTGCGCCGGCAAAATCTTAGTAAATGTCAAGTCACGTAAATGCATTTACATAAGTTGAACAGGTGCTCCTCTAAACTTGCCATTGTATAGGCAGGGGTGCCCTCTCTCCCCGCTAATATTTGCTCAAGCCCTTGAGCCCTTAGCCATTGCTATATTGGGTAACCCTGACATCACTGGATATTGTAAAGGCTCTTTCTCTTATAAATTTTGCATGTATGCTGATGATGTGCTGATGTTCCTCACCAATCCCGTGATTACCTTGCCCAACCTACTTCGGACCTTATCGAGTTTTGCAGGGATCTCCGGCCTCTCTGTGAATGTCTCAAAATCTGTAGCCCTTCCGGTGGGTTTTTCGCCCTCGGAACTCCACCAGCTTAAACATTCATTCCCTTTCACTTGGGCGGGAGCCAATCTCCCATATTTGGGTATTAACCTGACCGGAGATTTTTGCAAACTCTTCGAGGCCAATTATCCTCAGATGATATCTAAATTGAAACAATTGCTCAAACTCTGGTCCACGATCCACATTTCATTCCTGGGTAGGGTTACAGCCCTCTAAATGACGATTCTACCTAAGTTACTTTACCTATTTCGCTCCCTACCAATCAGACTCTCAAAAACGTACTTGAATAATGTCCAGTCCCACTTTAACACTTTAACAGATTTATTTGGCAGAATAAACCCCCGAGGTTCGCCAGTAGTGATGAGCCGAACACCCCCGGGTTCGGTTCGCACCAGAACCCGCGAACGGACCGAAAGTTCGAACGAACATTAGAACCCTATTAAATACAATGGATGCGAACGTTCGAATTCTAAAGTGCTAATTATAAAAACTATTATGCATGTTATTGTCCTAAAAAGTGTTTGGGAACCCGGGTTCTGCACCAGGGGACATGTATCAATGCAAAAATAAGTTTTAAAAACGGTCGTTTTCCGGGAGCAGTCATTTTAATGATGCATAAAGTGAAAAAAAAAAAGTCAAATATTCCTTTAAATATCGTACCTGGGGGGTGTCTAAAGTATGCCTGTGAAGTGCCACGTGTTTCCCGTGTTTAGAACTGTCCCTGCACAAAATGACCCTTCTAAAGGAAAAAAAAGCCATTTAAAACTGCTTGCGGCTTTAATGTAATGTCTGGTCCCGGTAATATGGATGAAAATCTTTAAGAAAAATGGCATAGCTACCCCATGACCCCCCCCCCTACCCCAGCCCATTACCAGCCCCTTTGGGTCTTGTATGGATATTAAGGGGAACCCCGCACATAAAATAAAAAAGGCCCTATATACTCTGAACAGCCGTATACAGGCGGTGCATACAAGACAGGGACTGTAGGTTTGTTCTTATGTAGAATCTGTTTGTAATTTTGAACAGGTACATTGTTGAAGTGTAGCTCCAGACCAAAAATCTATTTTTAAACTTTTTGGAAAACATAGGTAAGGGTTATCACCCCTGTAACATTTGTTTTGCTGTCTGTGCCCCTGTTCAGAACATTTCACCTCACTTTCCGTCCTAATGACAACTGTTTTTGAAATGTGGTGTTTTTCTTGAAACAAGGATTGCTGATAAAGCATCAGTACAGAGGAGACACCTTTCTCCCATATTTATTCTTACAGGAGAGAATTTTCCTTCCTAGTGGTAGATTTCCTCTCACTTCCTGTTGTCTTCTTGCGTTTGCAAGTAGGAGTCGTTTGTAAGTTGGATGTTTGAAAGTAGGGACCTGCCGTATATACTCTGCAGAAATAGGCCCCTTAGTTGTTGGTGTTGGCACAACACTGTAAGCACTCACAGTTACTCATGTTTGGTGCTGGAACGCCCTGCTGTCAACTATTATATCAGGAATTTTAATTACATATAATTGTTGAACAGTGGTAGTAAAAATTGGGCCTTTGATGGTGGTGCTGGTGCCACAACACTGTAAGCCCTGACAGTTACTCTTGGTGGGTGCAGCAATGGGCCCTGCTGTGAATTATTAGATCAAGAATTGTAATTACATGCCCCTGTTGAACAGGGGCTGAAAAATTGGGCCTTAGGCACTGGTGGCACAACACTGCAACCCTTCACAGATACTGTACTTGGAGCACAGCAATGAGCCCTGTTGCAAAGTATTGCTTCAAAAATTGTAATGACACGCCCCTGTTAAACAGGGGCTGAAAAATTGGGCCTTAGGCACTGGTGGCACAACACTGCAACTCCTCACAGATACTGTACTTGGAGCACAGCAATGAGCCCTGTTGCAAAGTATTGCTTCAAAAATTGTAATTACACGCCCCTGTTAAACAGGGGCTGAAAAATTGGGCGTTAGGCACTGGTGGCGGCACCCATAAACAAAAATGATCTTCCAAGCTATCATCATCAATCGTATCATTGAGGACTCGGAGGAGGAGGATAGCCAGTCAACATAACAGCACAGGCACTCAGCATCAGCATCAGTCTTGAAGGGATGTGACATTTTAAAATCAATTAGTCTGTTATATCAGCATCAGGTGTGTGGTAGCTGGTGGTGATCCAAGACTGGTTCATCTTGATGAAAGTCAGTCGATCAACCGAGTCGGTGGACAGGCGCACCCTGTGATCCGTGACAAATCCTCCAGCAGCACTGAATGTGCGTTCCGAAAGAACGCTGGATGCAGGACAGGCCAGTAGCTCAATTGCATACTGTGCAAGCTCTGGCCAGTGATCCATCCTCAAGACCCAGTAAGCCAGAGGATTTTCGGTGGGGAAGGTGTCCAAGTCTGACCTTGCCCCTAGATATTCCTGCACCATGTTTATCAGACGCTGGCGATGGTTGCTGGAACCGATCATACTTTGGGGCTGCGGACTAAAGAATTGTCTGAACGCATCGGTCAGACGGCCACCTTCCCCACCGCTCCTTCTTTGACTGGCCGAAGCCTCAGCAACTCGTTGTCCAGGACCAGGAGTTTGCAACCTCCCAGTCTCTGGGAACGCGTTGCACAGACCTTTCTGCAAGGCCTCCCGGAGTTGTCTCATCCTCTGCTCCCTCTGCGACGGTAACATAAGGTCCGCAACCTTACCCTTGTACCGTGGATCAAGGAGAGTGGCCAGCCAGTAATGGTCCCTCTCCTTGATCCGAAGAATACGAGGATCCTTCCGCAGACTTTGCAGGATCAGGGAGGCCATGCAGCGTAGGTTTGCTGAGGCATTCGCTCCGGAGTCCTCTGGGTCACTAAGGACGACATGATCCGCAGCCACCTCCTCCCAGCCACGTACAAGTCCACTGGTTTCTTGGGACTGTAAATCATCCCTAAAAGACTGCTGCTGATGATGCTGAGTGCCAGCCTCCACCTCCATGCTGACACAATCTTCCTCCTCCTCCTCCTCCTCCTCCTCCTCCTCCTCTTCCTCTTCCTGTGCGATGGGTGGGACAGAAGGAACACTGTCTGGGTAAAGGGGGCCTTGAGAGGCAAGGAAGTCCTCCTCTTCCTGCCTCTGTTCTGCCTCAAGTGCCCTGTCCATTATTCCACGCAGCGTGTGCTCCAACAGGTGGACAAGAGGTACAGTGTCACTGATGCATGCACTGTCACTGCTCACCATCCTCGTGGCCTCCTCAAATGGTGCCAGGACAGTGCATGCATCCCTGATCATGCCCCACTGGCGTGGAGAAAAAAAACCAAGCTCCCCTGACCCTGTCCTGGTGCCGTAGTCGCACAGGTACTCATTGATGGCCCTCTGCTGCGTGTGCAGCCGCTGCAGCATGGCCAACGTTGAGTTCCACCTGGTGGGCATGTCACATATAAGGCGGTTCTTGGGCAGGTTCAACTCCTTTTGCAGCTCAGCCAGGCGAGCACTGGCATTATAAGATCTGCGGAAATGCACACAGACTTTCCTGGCCTGCCTCAGGACATCCTGTAAGCCCGGGTACCTGCCCAAGAAGCGCTGCACCACCAGGTTAAGGACGTGAGCCACACAGGGCACATGGGTCAGTTGTCCCTGTCGGAGGGCGGAGAGGAGGTTGGTGCCATTGTCGCAAACCACCATTCCTGGCTTAAGCTGGCGTGGCGTCAACCACCTCTCGGCCTGGCCCTGCAGAGCAGACAGGACCTCTGCCCCAGTGTGGCTTCTGTCCCCCAAACACACCAGCGCAAGCACGGCATGGCATCTTTTTGCCTGCGTACTTGCGTAGCCCCGTGAACGGCTACGGAGCACCGCTGGTTCATAGGACAAACCACAGGAAGAGGCCATGGAGGAAGAAGAAGAGGAGGGGGTGGAGGAGAGAGGTGTGTCACAACCAGTAGTAGCATTTTGGAGGCGTGGCGGTGGGACAACCTCCAACACTACTGCACCTTGTCCTGAATCCTTCCCAGCTGCCAAAAGAGTGACCCAATGGGCCGTGAAAGAAAGGTAACGTCCCTGTCCATGCCTGCTGGACCATGAGTCAGCGGTAATATGCACCTTACCGCTGACCGCCCTGTCCAGCGAGGCCAAGACATTGCCTTCCACATGCCGGTAGAGAGCCGGAATAGCCTTCCGTGAGAAAAAGTGGCGTTTGGGAACCTGCCACTGAGGAACCGCACATTGCACAAACTCACGGAAGGGGGCCGAGTCTACCAACTGAAAAGGCAGCAGTTGAAGCGCTAGCAATTTAGCCAAGCTAGCATTCAACCGCTGGGCATGTGGATGGCTGGGAGTGAACTTCTTTCGACGGTCCAGCAGCTGGGGCAGGGAAATTTGCCTGCTAGAATCGGACGTCGGTGTACTGCTAGCAGAGTGGGCGCAAGTACTTGGCTGTGACACACCTAATTCTACACCTTCATTCCTCTCAGTGCATGTTTCAGAGAGGACTGAAGTTATAGTGGGGTTGGAGATCCCAGCTGATGCGGTGCAAGGAGAGGTCCGCTTTGTTCTTTGGTGTGGGTCTTTGAGGTAGGCTTGCCAACGAGCTGCATGGCAGGTCAACATATGTCTGGTCAGGCATGTGGTACCCAAGCGGCTGATGTTTTGGCCACGCGATATACGCTTGAGACATATGTTGCAAACAGCAGCTGTGCGATCTGATGCACTAGCCTCAAAAAAGGCCCACACCAAAGAACTTTTTGAATGACGGGCAGAGGCAGCGCCCTGCACAGGCGGAGCTCTGCGGTGTGATTCCGTCGGTGTACTGCCCTTACGCTGGCCACCAAAGGGCATCCTGCCTCGTTGGAGATGTGCCTCCTCCTCATCCTCCTCCTCCTCCTCTCTCCTATTAGGCACCCACGTGGAGTCATTGACCTCATCATCCCCTCCCTCCTCATCACTGGAGCCAATCTGGCAGTATGCTGCAGCTGCTGGAACATGACTGCCAGATTGGTGTCCTTCTTGAGCATCCCCTCTGTCTGCTCTCACGCTACTGCCTTCCTCTAGCTGGGTTTCATCATCAGACCCTTCGAAACGCTGGGCATCCTCCTGGAGCATGTACCCAACACTGTGCTGAAACAGTTCGGGGGACTCCTCAGGAGGAGGACATGGTGGGTCTAGGGAAGGAGTGACTGATGATTTGTCTGACATTGATACCAGGGAAGACGACGCTTTGGCAGCTGCTTTTCCAGTACCCTGAGCCTGGGTGAGAGAGGATGAGGAGGAGGAGGAGGGCTTGGTCATCCACTCTACCAAGTCTTCGGCATGATGTGGCTCAACATGTCCAGCTGCCGAAAAGAAGGACAAGCGTGTCCCATGGCCATGTGCTGATGACAATGCACCGCGTCCACGACCAGCACTGTTGCCCCCAGACACAGAGCCTGCTTGCCCTCTTTTATTGCCTCCTGACTGTCTGCCTCTCCTTGTTTGCCTTCCAGACATTCTAATAGATGGCCTGCAGGGAGATGGGAAAAAAGCAATAAGGGCTACCTTCAGGTGTCCTTCTCTGTCCCTTGAAACAAGGACTTTCACAGTGAAAGAAACTGACACTGTCCCTACCTAGAGTTTTCTGTCCCTAGAATAAATGTTTTTTTTAATCACAATATAGCACAAGGACAATTCACTCAATGTCTCTCCAGGTCCCTGGAAACAAGGACTTGCAGAGTGAAAGAAAAAAAACACTCTCCCTACCTACAGTTTTCTGTCCCTAGAAAAAATGTTTTTTTTAAGCACAATATAGCACAAGTAAAATTAACTCACTGTCCTTACAGGTCCCTGGAAACAAGGACTTGCAGAGTGAAAGAAAAAAAACACTCTCCCTACCTACAGTTTTCTGTCCCTAGAAAAAATGTTTTTTTTAATCACAATATAGCACAAGGAAAATTAACTCACTGTCCTTACAGGTCCCTGGAAACAAGGACTTGCAGAGTGAAAGAAACTGACACTGTCCCTACCTAGAGTTTTCTGTCCCTAGAATAAATGTTTTTTTTAATCACAATATAGCACAAGGAAAATTAACTCACTGTCCTTACAGGTCCCTGGAAACAAGGACTTGCAGAGTGAAAGAAAAAAAACACTCTCCCTACCTACAGTTTTCTGTCCCTAGAAAAAATGTTTTTTTTAATCACAATATAGCACAAGGAAAATTAACTCACTGTCCTTACAGGTCCCTGGAAACAAGGACTTGCAGAGTGAAAGAAAAAAAACACTCTCCCTACCTACAGTTTTCTGTCCCTAGAAAAAATGTTTTTTTTAATCACAATATAGCACAAGGAAAATTAACTCACTGTCCTTACAGGTCCCTGGAAACAAGGACTTGCAGAGTGAAAGAAACTGACACTGTCCCTACCTAGAGTTTTCTGTCCCTAGAATAAATGTTTTTTTTAATCACAATATAGCACAAGGAAAAGTAACTCACTGTCCTTACAGGTCCCTGGAAACAAGGACTTGCAGAGTGAAAGAAACTGACACTGTCCCTACCTAGAGTTTTCTGTCCCTAGAATAAATGTTTTTTTTAATCACAATATAGCACAAGGAAAATTAACTCACTGTCCTTACAGGTCCCTGGAAACAAGGACTTGCAGAGTGAAAGAAACTGACACTGTCCCTACCTAGAGTTTTCTGTCCCTAGAATAAATGTTTTTTTTAATCACAATATAGCACAAGGAAAATTAACTCACTGTCCTTACAGGTCCCTGGAAACAAGGACTTGCAGAGTGAAAGAAACTGACACTGTCCCTACCTAGAGTTTTCTGTCCCTAGAATAAATGTTTTTTTTAAGCACAATATAGCACAAGGACAATTAACTCACTGTCCTTACAGGTCCCTGGAAACAAGGACTTGCAGAGTGAAAGAAAAAAAACACTCTCCCTACCTACAGTTTTCTGTCCCTAGAAAAAATGTTTTTTTTAAGCACAATATAGCACAAGTAAAATTAACTCACTGTCCTTACAGGTCCCTGGAAACAAGGACTTGCAGAGTGAAAGAAAAAAAACACTCTCCCTACCTACAGTTTTCTGTCCCTAGAAAAAATGTTTTTTTTAATCACAATATAGCACAAGGAAAATTAACTCACTGTCCTTACAGGTCCCTGGAAACAAGGACTTGCAGAGTGAAAGAAACTGACACTGTCCCTACCTAGAGTTTTCTGTCCCTAGAATAAATGTTTTTTTTAAGCACAATATAGCACAAGGACAATTAACTCACTGTCCTTACAGGTCCCTGGAAACAAGGACTTGCAGAGTGAAAGAAAAAAAACACTCTCCCTACCTACAGTTTTCTGTCCCTAGAAAAAATGTTTTTTTTAAGCACAATATAGCACAAGTAAAATTAACTCACTGTCCTTACAGGTCCCTGGAAACAAGGACTTGCAGAGTGAAAGAAAAAAAACACTCTCCCTACCTACAGTTTTCTGTCCCTAGAAAAAATGTTTTTTTTAATCACAATATAGCACAAGGAAAATTAACTCACTGTCCTTACAGGTCCCTGGAAACAAGGACTTGCAGAGTGAAAGAAACTGACACTGTCCCTACCTAGAGTTTTCTGTCCCTAGAATAAATGTTTTTTTTAATCACAATATAGCACAAGGAAAATTAACTCACTGTCCTTACAGGTCCCTGGAAACAAGGACTTGCAGAGTGAAAGAAACTGACACTGTCCCTACCTAGAGTTTTCTGTCCCTAGAATAAATGTTTTTTTTAAGCACAATATAGCACAAGGACAATTAACTCACTGTCCTTACAGGTCCCTGGAAACAAGGACTTGCAGAGTGAAAGAAAAAAAACACTCTCCCTACCTAGAGTTTTCTGTCCCTAGAAAAAATGTTTTTTTTAATCACAATATAGCACAAGGAAAATTAACTCACTGTCCTTACAGGTCCCTGGAAACAAGGACTTGCAGAGTGAAAGAAAAAAAACACTCTCCCTACCTACAGTTTTCTGTCCCTAGAAAAAATGTTTTTTTTAATCACAATATAGCACAAGGAAAATTAACTCACTGTCCTTACAGGTCCCTGGAAACAAGGACTTGCAGAGTGAAAGAAACTGACACTGTCCCTACCTAGAGTTTTCTGTCCCTAGAATAAATGTTTTTTTTAATCACAATATAGCACAAGGAAAATTAACTCACTGTCCTTACAGGTCCCTGGAAACAAGGACTTGCAGAGTGAAAGAAACTGACACTGTCCCTACCTAGAGTTTTCTGTCCCTAGAATAAATGTTTTTTTTAATCACAATATAGCACAAGGAAAATTAACTCACTGTCCTTACAGGTCCCTGGAAACAAGGACTTGCAGAGTGAAAGAAAAAAAACACTCTCCCTACCTACAGTTTTCTGTCCCTAGAAAAAATGTTTTTTTTAATCACAATATAGCACAAGGAAAATTAACTCACTGTCCTTACAGGTCCCTGGAAACAAGGACTTGCAGAGTGAAAGAAAAAAAACACTCTCCCTACCTACAGTTTTCTGTCCCTAGAAAAAATGTTTTTTTTAATCACAATATAGCACAAGGAAAATTAACTCACTGTCCTTACAGGTCCCTGGAAACAAGGACTTGCAGAGTGAAAGAAACTGACACTGTCCCTACCTAGAGTTTTCTGTCCCTAGAATAAATGTTTTTTTTAATCACAATATAGCACAAGGAAAATTAACTCACTGTCCTTACAGGTCCCTGGAAACAAGGACTTGCAGAGTGAAAGAAACTGACACTGTCCCTACCTAGAGTTTTCTGTCCCTAGAATAAATGTTTTTTTTAATCACAATATAGCACAAGGAAAATTAACTCACTGTCCTTACAGGTCCCTGGAAACAAGGACTTGCAGAGTGAAAGAAACTGACACTGTCCCTACCTAGAGTTTTCTGTCCCTAGAATAAATGTTTTTTTTAAGCACAATATAGCACAAGGACAATTAACTCACTGTCCTTACAGGTCCCTGGAAACAAGGACTTGCAGAGTGAAAGAAAAAAAACACTCTCCCTACCTAGAGTTTTCTGTCCCTAGAATAAATGTTTTTTTTTAAGCACAATATAGCACAAGGACAATTAACTCACTGTCCTTACAGGTCCCTGGAAACAAGGACTTGCAGAGTGAAAGAAAAAAAACACTCTCCCTACCTAGAGTTTTCTGTCCCTAGAAAAAATGTTTTTTTTAATCACAATATAGCACAAGGAAAATTAACTCACTGTCCTTACAGGTCCCTGGAAACAAGGACTTGCAGAGTGAAAGAAAAATAACACTCTCCCTACCTACAGTTTTCTGTCCCTAGAAAAAATGTTTTTTTTAATCACAATATAGCACAAGGAAAATTAACTCACTGTCCTTACAGGTCCCTGGAAACAAGGACTTGCAGAGTGAAAGAAACTGACACTGTCCCTACCTAGAGTTTTCTGTCCCTAGAATAAATGTTTTTTTTAATCACAATATAGCACAAGGAAAATTAACTCACTGTCCTTACAGGTCCCTGGAAACAAGGACTTGCAGAGTGAAAGAAACTGACACTGTCCCTACCTAGAGTTTTCTGTCCCTAGAATAAATGTTTTTTTTAATCACAATATAGCACAAGGAAAATTAACTCACTGTCCTTACAGGTCCCTGGAAACAAGGACTTGCAGAGTGAAAGAAACTGACACTGTCCCTACCTAGAGTTTTCTGTCCCTAGAATAAATGTTTTTTTTAATCACAATATAGCACAAGGAAAATTAACTCACTGTCCTTACAGGTCCCTGGAAACAAGGACTTGCAGAGTGAAAGAAACTGACACTGTCCCTACCTAGAGTTTTCTGTCCCTAGAATAAATGTTTTTTTTAAGCACAATATAGCACAAGGACAATTAACTCACTGTCCTTACAGGTCCCTGGAAACAAGGACTTGCAGAGTGAAAGAAACTGACACTGTCCCTACCTAGAGTTTTCTGTCCCTAGAATAAATGTTTTTTTTAAGCACACTATAGCAGAAGCACAAAACACACTGACACTCTCCCTACCTATCCTTCTCTTTCCCTAAACTAAAGGAATCCAGGTTAAGCAAGAAAGAAATAACAGTCACTGTCCCTGCCTATGCTACTCTATCCCTGCTCCGGAACACACTACACTAGGCCGCCGTGCTGGCGGCCTTTTATAGTGTGGGGCGTGTACTAAACACCCTCAGCAATAATTGGCCACAGGCATCCTGCCTGTGGCCAATCATTGCTCTCCTCGCTGCCGGCGCTGTGATTGGCCAAGCATGCGGGGTCACAGTGCATGCTTGGCCAATCACAGCGCCTGGATGACACTGCGATGGCGTAGTGCATTGTGGGCCGTTCGCGTCACTCGAATTTGGCGCGAACGGCCCAAATCGTTCGATCTTCGTCGAACGATCGAACAGCCAATGTTCGAGTCGAACGTATGTTCGACTCGAACACGAAGCTCATCCCTATTCGCCAGGGACATTCTGTACCGCTCCTCCATAAGAGGTGGCCTGGGGGTCCCCCAGATATGGCTTTACTATCTTGCAAGCAGATATACTCAACAAGCCCAATGGAATATTATTGATTCCAAGGTCCCCTGGGTTAGGTTTGAACAAGACTCTATCTTACCCCTATACCTTCTGGGACTTTTATGATCCTCTAACCCCTCTAAGTCTGGTTTGAGCTCTAAAAACTCAATAGTGGCGATTGAGGTTGTGGGATGACTATAAGGTGAAGTATAATCTTATATCGCAGACCCCCAGGGAGCCTCATTCCTTGGAGATTCTCGATTCCCCCTGGCATATGAACACCCGGCATCTTTTCAGATCTGGGTGGACTGTGACCTAACCAAGCTAGATGACTTTCTAGTAGATTCTAAATTTGTAACTTTCTCATATTTACAAAACCGTCATCAAATCCCAGCTGGGGAATTTTACCACTTTCTCCAAATCCGATTTTTTTTTAATCAGCACTATTCTTTTACAGCCTCTGATTCAAACACATTTTTTGAGGATATATGCGATTCTGCACCCAAACAAAAGGGTCTAATTTCAGGTGTTTATAAGTCGTTGGAATCAGTTCATGAGAAACCTATTTTGAAATATAGATCCCAGTGGGAGCAGGACCTTGATTTAGATGAGGAGGATTTGGATTGGGCGAAGGGTTGGCGAAACATGCGTGACTGCACCAAGTCTTTGACAGTCAGGGAAACGGCCATTCAATTATTGACTA
This sequence comes from Rana muscosa, assembly GCA_029206835.1. Taxonomy (NCBI): domain Eukaryota; kingdom Metazoa; phylum Chordata; class Amphibia; order Anura; family Ranidae; genus Rana; species Rana muscosa. The sequence goes on along the minus strand of CM055120.1, from coordinate 211,425,099 downwards.
GGTGGTATTACACGCCCCTACGCCTAAGCAGAATTTACCCACAGGCCTCCCCCTCTTGCTTTAGGGGTTGCGACAATCAAGGCTCCTTCCTGCACCTATTTTGGGAATGTGAAAAGTTTCTACCTACATGGAGGGAGACCCTGGATCTGATAGACAAATTGGCGGGTGGTCCCGTGGCTCTGACACACAAGCACTGTCTTTTATTTCAAAGTTTGCCTGATACCCCTAAACCATTTATGAAATTGATCCATTCAATCTGCATTGCCATGCAGTGGGCTATTGCATTGCATTGGAAAACGACATCGGTTCCATTCGCTCAGGTTGACCAAATGATGTTGTCAGAAAAAATATTTCATACCTTACACGACTCTATTCCCTTATTTGATGCTAAGTGGAACCCTTGGTTCTTGTTTAGACTTCAAGACTGACTGAATTTATGTTTGTTTTTGTTCTTTCTCTCTTATTTCTCTTTTTACTTTTATTATTTCCATTTTATATGGCTTTGTTAATGATTTACCTGCATGATCTGCTCATATTGTCACCTAATGTTTACCAAAGGCTGAGATCTTATATACCTCCGAATGTTCTGCTTTGATCCTTGGAAACTTTTTGTCTCCCCTTTGTCATCTTTAATTGATAATGGTTGAATTGACCCGTATCATAAGTCCATGTATATGGTAAATCTTTGTTTTTATTTTGCATAATAAAAATCTTTTGAAAACAAAAAACTTGCCATTGTATAACAGTCCCTGCACAAAATTACATTTCTAAAGGAAAAAAAATGCATTTAAAAGTACTCGTGGCTGTAATGAATTGTCGGCTCCCGTCAATACAGAGAAAAGTCATTGAAAGTCTTTGGAAAAAAAAAATGCGTGGGGGTCCCCCCAAATTCCATTACCAGGCCCTTCAGGTCTGGTATGGATATTAAGAGGAACTCCGCGCCAAATAAAAAAAAAAATGGTGTGGGGGTTACCATCAAAATCTGTACCAGGCCCTTCAGGTCTGGTATGGATTTTAAGGGGACCCCTGCGCCAAACTTAAAAAAAAATGGTGTGGGGTCCCCCTAAAAATCCACACCAGACCCTTATCCGAGCACGCAACCTGGCAGGCCGCAGGAAAAGAGGGGGGCCGAGAGTGCCCCCCTCCTGAACCGTACCAGGCCACATGCCCTCAACATTGGGGGGATGCTTTGGGGGTCTGTGACCCCTCAAAGCACCATGTTGATGGGGACAACCCGTGGTTGTGGGGGTCTGCGGGTGGGGGGCTTATCGGAATCTGGAAGACCCCTTTAACAAAGGGGACCCCCAGATCCCGCACCGCCCTGTGTGAAATGGTAATGGGGTACCATTTCACAAAAAAAAGTGTCAAAAATGTTGAAAATTACAATAGCGGGTTTTTGACAATTCCTTTATTAATGTCTTCTCCTTTCTTCCATATTCTTCTTCCATCTTCTTCTTCCATCGTCTTCTTTTCTCCATTCGGGTTTCTTCCTCCATCTTGTTTTTCATCTTCATCTTCCTTCTTCCATCGGTGTTCTCGTCCGCATCTTGCTCCGGGTTCTTGTTCCCCTCTTCTTTCTCCGGACAATCCGCTTGCATTTGAGGTTCCCGCTGTGTGACGCTTCAGTTCTTCTGTCAGTTCTCCTCTGAGTCCGCAGCCACCCGGTGACCCCGCCCCCCTCTGACACACATGGACTTCATGGGGACTTTCCCCGTGGTGTCAGAGGGGGGCGGGGCCACCGGGTGGCTGCGGACTCAGAGGAGAACTGACAGAAGAACTGAAGCGTCACACAGCGGGAACCTCGAATGCAAGCGGATCGTCCGGAGAAAGAAGAGGGGAACAAGAAGCCGGAGCAAGATGCGGACGAGAACACCGATGGAAGAAGGAAGATGAAGATGAAGAACAAGATGGAGGAAGAAACCCGAATGGAGAAAAGAAGAAGATGGAAGAAGAAGATGGAAGAAGAAGATGGAAGAAGAAGATGGAAGAAGAAGATGGAAGAAGAAGATGGAAGAAGAAGATGGAAGAAAGGAGAAGACATTAATGAAGGAATTGACAAAAAACCGCTATTGTAATTTTCAACATTTTTTACACTTTTTTTTGTGAAATGGTACGAGAACACCGAAGGAAGAAGGAAGATGAAGATGAAGATGAAGAACAAGATGGAGGAAGAAACTCGAATGGAGAAAAGAGAAAAGAAGAAGATGGAAGAAGAAGATGGAAAAAAGGAGAAGACATTAATAAAAAAATTGTCAAAAACCGGCTATTGTCATTTTTAAAAATTTTGACACTTTTTTTGTGAAATGTTAGGGGTACATTTGTACCCCATTACCATTTCACACAGGGGGGGGCTGGGATCTGGGGGTCCCCTTTGTTAAAGGGGGCTTCCAGATTCCGATAAGCCTCCCGTCCACAGACCCCCACAACAACCGGCAAGGGTTGTGGGGATGAGGCCCTTGTCCCCATCAACATGGGGACATGGTGCTTTGAGGGGACAGAGACCCCCAAAGCATCCTCCCCATGTTGAGGGCATGTGGCCTGGTATGGTTCAGGAGGGGGGGCTCCCTCTTTTCCTGTGGCCTGCTAGGTTGCGTGCTCGGATAAGGGTCTGTTGTGTATTTTTAGGGGGACCCCCACGCCATTTTTTTTTAAGTTTGGCGCGGGGGTCCCCTTAAAATCCATACCAGACCTGAAGGGCCTGATAATGGAATTTGGTGGGACCCCCACGCATTTTTTTTTTCAAAGTCTTTCAATGACTTTTATCTGTATTGACGGGAACCAGCATTTCATTACAGCCGCGAGTACTTTTAAATGACTATTATTTTACTTTAGAAATGTAATTTTGCTCTCGGACTGTTATAAACATGGAAAACATGCGCTTCTTTACAGGCATACTATAGACACCCCCCCCCCCAGGTATGATATTTAGTGCCAGTTCACACAGGATGCAGTGCAGTGCGTTTTTTTGATGCATGAAAAACGCAAAGAAAGTTTATCACATTAATGCCAATGGCATAGTTCACACCACTGCAGTCCGTTCCAGTGCATTTCAGAAAGGAAAAAAAAATGTATGCGCGTTTTTAATGCGTTCCAGTGCATTTTTGGTATGTTTTTGATGCAGTCCAGTGCTTTTTTTTCACCCAGTGCTTTTTTTTCACCCCTCTTTTTTATTAACCATAGATGAGGACAAGTGTGTTCCAGTGCGTTTTTTGGTGCATTTAGGTGTGTTCAGGTGCGTTCCAGTGCGTTTTTGATGCGTTTTGCAGCGTTCCAGTACAGTCCAGTGCAGGTAAAATGCAGCATGTTTTACTTTTTTTGTGGAACTGGAATGCACTGGAACAAACACTGCCATTTAGAACCATATAATATAACCAACCTTCCCTGCATTTTTTGATGCATAAAAAACGCAATGTACTGCATGTGGTGTGAAATGGCCCTTAAGCAATTTGGCATATTTAAAGGCACTTCTCTTTGTTTTGTTTTTGGTGTTGTCTAAATTGGTGATATGTCCCTTAGGGTGGGACCTGGGCCCCCATACCCATTTTAAGGCAATAACTAGAAGATAAGCCAGGCAAGTGGGGACTAGCAAAATTTACAAGTCAGTTCCCATAGACTGCAATGGTATTTGTTGTATAACTTTTGCCCATGTTAGGCTCTTTGTTTGCCCGGACCGGGGGGTGTTTGTTCCATCTCTAATTTTGTAGCATGCTGGATGATGTGCTTAATTTTGAACTGGGGGGGGGGGGGGGGCTTATTTTCTGCTAGCTGCATTTGTGTTGGTCTGAGCATGCTCAGGAACTTCGTTTTTTTTTGGTGCTTTTTGTGTGTAAACAGCACCTGGATATTTCTGGGCATGCTCAGAGAGTGTTTTTATGGGTTAGTAATTGAAGCACATCCTTAACAGGTGTGCCCACTTTGAAGTTCAGTCTCTACATTGGGTGAACTTGCATTTTGGGTGTTTCATGGACTGTGCATGTGTTTTCAATTGCCTCATTAGCACACAAACCTATGTTATATAAAGCTTGCAGATAGCATTCTCTCCCTTGCCCTGAAAAGAGGCAAGATTGTGTGTGTGGCGCCCACCGGCAAAATGTACATTTTGGTGTACTTATCGAGTTTGTAACACATGCATTTTATTTGTTATGTCTTTGCAAAACAGATGTTTGTTTTACTTTTGTTGATTGTTTTTTTTTTGTGTGGGGGATATGTTTCCCTGAAATATTTTTGATGTTGTTAATGTGTGTCGTTTGTTCACTTTGATTTAATTGTCTGTGCTGCATTATTTTGCTAAATCTTTCTCAAGATGTGACTAATGTTTCAAATTTACTTTCATGTCTTTTTTTTTTGCTTCCCTTTGTTTTTTCTAAGTTCTGTTTTGTTGACCAATAAAATTGGATGCAAAGTTTGATGTTTGTTTTTTGTTTTCTATGCAACAAAAATGACAGCTGGAGCTTAACTATGCTGATTGGCATGTCAAAACAAAACAGGTGTGATTTGTCTAACCTGGTGCCTTCATATGTATGTATTGTGTGCTGCCATGGATAGTCACCAGGAAATGAAAAATAGAGCGGTAAGTATTCAATTTTCCTTTTTACTGCAGTGGTTCTCAGCCTCAGTCCTCAAGTACCCCCAACAGGACATGTTTTGTGAATTTATCTTATCGAGAATTGCTGTCCAAAATCCAAAACCTGCAAACATGGCCTGTTGGGGGTACTTGAGAAGCACTGATTTAGAGCACTGCACTTAAAAATAGCTGAAGACAATACGATTCTAATTGTGGGCATTTTGAGGGAAACCAAGTAAGTGTTAAAACCCCTGCTTGTTTTTGTTTTTTTTAGGTTGGGCTTTCTGTCCCTTTTAGTAAAATTGGCTTCACTTCCTGTCACACAGCTAAACAGGAAGTTAAGGTAAAACCCTACCAATGTCTTTTCTTGGGGACACACAGATCAATCTAACGAGTGTCCCTATTAAGCAAATTGCACTCTAGCACTTTGTTGTGTGCACCCCAAATCATTAGGTAGTTTGGGGTTTAGTAAAGACAAATCCACTCTGCAGTACAAGTGTAGTTGCTGAAAATTTGAGGGGAAGCGCTGGTGATTTTAACATCCAATCATGTAGAAGCAAAGATGGTGTTTTTTTGGCTTCCTTGCATGTCCCCCTCGGATATCCAGCAAGTGCACTTGTAGTGCAAAGTGGATTTGCCTTTAGTAAATAAACCCCAAAATACCTAATAATTTGGGGTGTACCCAGCAAAATGCTGGAGTGCAATGTACATAATGGGGAAAGTATTTAGATTGACCTGTGTGTCCCCAAGGAAAGACATTGGTAAGGATTTACCCTCACTTCCTGTGTAGCTATGTGACAGGAAGCGAATTATTTGGAAGGATAAAGTGGCCAAATTTGGGAGTTGTCTCCACCCTATCAGGGGTGCAGAGATCCCCAAAAACTGTCCAGACTTCTAATCCCTCTGCACTCTATCCCTAAGCAAAAATATGAAAAGATTTCATTTAGCTTAACTTTGCAAAGACACATTCCTAAGTTCAATTGTGATGCATGTCAATGGCCCATTTAGACCCTCTTTAACCACTTGAGATCAGCGCTATAGCTGATCGACGGCCACAGCACGGTCCTCAATTGCCGGGAGTCCGTCAATAGACGTCCTCCCTTTCGCACGCTCGCTGTGGTCACTGAAACTCGGGTGATGACAAATCCGAGTAAGGGGCCGATCCCTGCCCCTTACCATGTGATCAGCTGTCAGCCAATGACAGCTGATCACGTGATGTAAACAAAAGCTTGGTAATGGTTTTTGTTTTCTCCTTGTGCTGACAGCGTGAGCATAAAAAAAGGCAATCACCGGCTTATGTGCAAGGGACATCGGGCCCGAAGAGGAAGAGGCAATTCTGCGTCATCTGTGACAATCAGTAGCCCCTGCCAGTGCCACCTATCAATGCCCACCACTGGTGCCAATCAGTGCCACCTAGCAATGCTGCCTATCAGTGCCCATCACTGCCAACTATCATTGCCACCTAGCAGTGCCACTTCTCAATGCCCACAAGTGGCAACTAGCAATGCCACCTCTCAGTGCCCACCCTTGCCACCTAATTGGTGCCCATCAGTGCAGTCTCATCAGTGTACATCAATGAAGGAGAAACATTTCCTTTTTTCAAAAATTTCGAACTAAATATTAACCACTTCCCTACCGCCCACCGTCAAATGACGTCCTTGACTTTGTGCGGTGACATCTGAATGATGCCTGTAGCTGCAGGCATCATTCAGATATTATTATTTTCAGCCGGCGATTCTGTGCACGATAAAAACGATCATAGCAGCAGTTCCACAGTTTGATCGTTCTTATAGGTGGCGGGAGGGGATGTCCGGGGAGCATAGAGATGACTGGTGACCAGATGGTCACCAGTTATCTCTATGACCGTTGGAGGCCCGGGCGCGACGTTATGGCGTCACGCCGGATTCCCGTATGTAAACAAAGCCGTGATCTCGGCTGTCAGCATTAGATCGTGATTTTTTTTTTACCGATCTCATGCTTTCCAGCCTGGAGGAGAGATGTGGGGTCTTATTGACCCCGCATCTCTCCATAAAGAGGACCTGTCACAATAGATTTCTATTACAAGGGATGTTTACATTCCTTGTAATAGGAATAAAAGTGATCAAAAAAAAAAGTAAAAAAAGTGTAAAAAAATATATAATATTTTTTTTTAAAACGCCCCTGTCCCCGGTAGCTCGCGCTCAGAAGCGAACACACAAGTAAGTCCCGCCCACATATGTAAACGCCGTTCAAACCACACATGTGAGGTATTGCTGCGTGCTTTAGAATGAGTGAAACAATTCTAGCATTAGATCTCCTCTGTAATGCGAAAATGGTAACGTGTAATTTTTTTTAAAAGCATTGCCTATGGAGATTTTTAAGTACTGAAGTTTGGTGTCATTCCATGAGTGTGCGCAATTTTAAAGCGTGACATGTTAGGTATCTATTTACTCAGCATAACATCATCTTTCACATTATAACAAAAAATTGGGCTAACTTTACTGTTTTGTTATTTTTTAATTCATGAAACCGTTTAAAAAAAAAAAAAGGTTTTTTAAAATTTATTGCGCAAATACAGTGCGAGATAAAAATTTGCAATGACCGCCATTTTATTCCCTAGGGTGTCTGCTAAAAGAAATATATACATAATGTTTGGGGGTTCTAGGAAATTTTATAGCAACAAAATTATGATTTTTACATGAAGGAGAGAATTGCCAGAATAGGCCCGGTGCTGAAGTGGTTAAAATATCCTAATTTTTTTTTTTTTTAGTCGGTCTTTTGTATTTATAGAAAAAAACAAAAAACAAACGCAGAGGTGATCAAATAGCACCAAAAGAAAGCTCTATTTGTGTGCAAAAATGTATTTTATTTTCATTAGGTTACAGTGTTGTATGAGCGTGCAATTGTCATTCAAAGTGCATCAGCGCTGAAAGTTGAAAATTGGTCTGGGCAGGAAGGGGGTTTAAGTGCCCAGTAAGCAAGTGGTTAATATAAGGCTACATGCACACGGACGTTTTTACAGCCGCTTGTTTGAGTGTTTTTTGCAGCTTAAAAACGCCTCTCCATGTTAGCCTATGACCTCATGCCCACCATGGCGTTTTTGAGCTATAAATGGCATAGCCGTTTTTAGGCCCCATGTACACGGGACGCTGGTGCAAAGTTTTCTGAACTAATGTTGAAACCGGCGTTTAGAAACGTGCGTTTTGTCGCGTTTGCATGCCGGGTTTTACTGCATTTGCGTCTATAAGCGTTTAGTTAGGAAAGATCATAAGGACCCTCCCTAAGCTCAAAAAACAATATTAACCATTTCAGCCATTTTGTGAGACCAGAGTGAGTAGCAGCAGCTGAGAGAGCAGCAGTGTACTTGTATTTAGCTGGGTCCCCCCAAATTCAATTACCAGACCGCTCTTCTGTCTTCTTTGTCCGATGTTCTGCCGCCGATGACGTCACAAGGGGGTGGGGCCTCCAGATGACGTAATCCGTTGCCACGCCCCCGCCATTATTTAAGTAATGCAGGACATCAGCGCCGACAGATCAGCGTGACACGGCATCGGAGGAGGGGAAGAAGAAGAAGATTATTAATAAAAGACTTGTCAAAAACTGTCTACTGTCATTTTTAACACTACACTACTTTTCGGGGGGGGGGGCGCTCGCTCGTCCCCTCCCTTTACTGACCTGCCGGGTTGCATGCTCGGATAAGGGTCTCGTATGGATTTGTATGGTATGGGTATTGTCCCCTCTGAATCCATACTAGACCCAAGGGCCTGGTATGGACCTGGGGGGGGGGGATCCCACGCTGTTTTTTCTCAATTTTGTTTTATAGCCGGCAATGTTTATTTTTTTATTTCCTTTAACAACCAGCTATAAACAGGTTAAAAAAAAAATTGCCGCAAAATCGCGGGACTTGCGTTTTGGATGTGGGTCCATTAAATTCTATTACATGCAAAATGCTGTTTTTTGCAGGAAAAAAAAAGTCCCCGACCCGTTGATTACCGCCACCCTTTGGTCAACTTCTGCTATTGTTGGTTGATTTTAACATTGGTTCTGGGCATGCGTATTTGTACTTCGGACAAAAGTCTGATGCATTTCTGTACACACGGTCGGACTTTGCACCATCGGACTTTTGTTGCCGAAAAGTTTGTCCGTTTGTCCGATGATAACTGAAAAAGTTTGTCCGATGGAGCGTACACACGGTCGGATGTTTTGGAAAACTTGCTAATTTTTAAGTTTGTTGGCAAAAAGTCAGACCGTGTGTACGGGCCTTTACTCTCCGGGCCCCGGCTACTAATGGGTGGGGAGCGGAAGAAGGTCACTCCGCCAGGGAAGGCAAGGAGATAAACAGGCAGGTGGCTGGCCGGGACTTGAGCCAAGGCAAAAGAGCGTGCGAGCGAAGCTGAATCGGCATGCACCCGAAAATGAAGAAATATTCCCTCCGCTCCGACCAGCACATGATCATCAGAAAGGGGCACAGATAATGGAAAAAATACACCCCCCCTAAGCTAGTTGGAGAGGCGGAGAATGGGGGGTTGTGTAATTCAGAATTATTATTTTTGAATTCTGCACTGACTGTCTCTGAAATTGCCTGCCCCAGCCCTTGTTCAAATCCAATTCGGGGACAAAACTGGGGACAGACTTGGTCCGGGGACAGTGTCCTCAATCCGGGGACTGTCCCCGGAAACTGGGAATGTCTGGTCACCCTAATTTACAGACAAATGCATTTTTGAACAGAAGTAACAACTGGCTTACAAAAAAACGCAGCAAGCACCGCAAAAAGCAAGGCAAAAACGCTCAAAAGCAACATGCATTAGTGTGAATCGAGCCTAAGATATGTTTTTACAGTCTTACAATCTTCTTTCTCAGACCATTGATGGACTGAGTCATCAAAGTAATACACATTTCCTCTAAATCCTCAAATGCTCCGTAGTGTTTAAAATTCTCTAAAGCCCTGTACACACGATCGGATTTCCTATGGATTTTAAACCGATGGATTTTTCCATTGGTAATCCGATGAAGCTGACTTCCATCAGTCTTGCCTACAGACCATCAGTCAAAAAACCGACCGTTCCAAACGCAGTGACGTAAAACACTTAGATGAGCCGAGAAATATGAAGTTCAATGCTTCTGAGCATGCGTCGACTGGATTCTGAGCATGCGTGGGTTTTTTATCCGATTGAGTTCCCCACAGACGATCGGAATTTGCCATCGGTTTTTTAACCATCGGATAAATTTAAAACATGTTCTATTTTTAAACACCAATGGAAAAAAGACCGATGGGGCCCATACACGATCGGTTTGTCCGATGAAAAAAGTCCATCGGACTGTTTTCATCGGTAAAACCTATTGTGTGTACACGGCTTTAAAGTACTTTTGTTTACGAATGTGAACTCTCCCTGCTGTTGTGTTTGCATTCTGCAGCAAAAAAAGGTCACGTGCTGTCTATATAAAATATATGCCCTTTGAATGGTCTGAATTTGCCCAGTTATTTAATTTATAATGCTGAAGCATGACCAACACTAATTAATTTCCCTTCTACTGTATATTTAGATACAGTAAAACCTTGGATTGAGAGTGTTTTGCAAGACAAGTAAAACTTTTTTATAAATTTTGACTTGATAAATGAGCGATGTCTTGATATACAAGTACCGTCATGTCACAACTGAGTATGAAAAAAAAGAGAGGCACCTCTAAGTGTAGCAATATAGTTACATTTAATGAAGGTACAACATTTAGCAACTCACATGTTTTATGATTAAAACAGGCACATCGAATTATGCAGGCATCCGGGGTAAAGCTGTTCACATAGACCATCCTCCTCACTTCCATCAACGTCATCCCTCCCACGCTGCGCTCCATGACCAGTTCAAGCCTCGCTTTTAGATCGCTCTACTCAGGGCCGGACTGGCCTACCGGGATAGCGGGAGATTTCCTGGTAGGCTGGCTGTCCTGGGGCAGCCGAGAAAAATTAAGTTCAATGCTTCTGAGCATGCGTCGACTTGATTCTGCGTGTTTTTTTTTGTCCGATGGAGTTCCCCACAGACGATCGGAATTTGCTATCGGTTTGCTATTGCTTTTTTTTCTATCGGATAAATTTAAAACAGGTTCTATTTTTTCACACCGATGGAAAATAGACCGATGGTGCCCATACACGATCGGTTTGTCCGATTAAAAATGTCCATCGGATTGTTTTCATCGGTAAAACTGATCGTGTGTACACGGCTTAAGAATTCATTGAAGTCTTTCAAATATTTTTGACTGTGATGATATGGTAAAACAAAGGAAAATGGCTTATTCAGTTATGTACAGATGCAAGCCATGAAAAATGAAAAAAAAAAAAAATTACAAAAGTTGCTAATTTTACAGAAATGAATTATTACAATAACAAAATATGTTACTCTAGATGTGTTACGAAAAGCTAGAAAAAAAAATAGTAATCAACAAACTGATCCAACTGAATTGTGGTTCATTACAGAACCTATTTCTATGGGTGGAGGAGAAACAGGGAGATAGACACAGAGAGTAATGAAAAAAACTTGAACAAGCATTGGTATCTCCTAGGAGGCTGGAAATAAACAGTTGCAGTAATATTTTTTTGTAATATTTACACTACTTTGGTAATACCTCACATCTACTTAAAATACTCACTATAACTAGTTTTCTTCCACAGGAAATAAACATTTTGATATGTCATGTTTACTGTTTATATTAGTGCAAGTCCAATTGAACACTTCGAGCTGGTTCACACAGGGGCAACACGACTCTTTGGAGGCGACCTGGAAGCGACCTGAGCCTGCACCACAGCGCGACATGGGGCGACTTACAAGTCACCTCCAGGACAGGAGGCATTCCAGTGGCCAATCAACCTTGAATCAGCTCTGTGGGAGGGAGGGGGAGGGAGGGGTTTGCCCTAAAAACTATTTTCACTTCCTGAAAAGTTGCTGCAGTAAAGACAGTGATCCGACTTCTGAGGCAACTTCCATTGAAATCAATGGGTACAAGTCGCCTAGAAGTCGGATTGAAGTCGTACAGGAACCTTTTTTGAAGTCGGAGCGACTGCAGACGTGTACATTAAGACGGCTCCATTCACTTCCATTAGTTTTAAAAACAGCGCGACTTGGGGCGAATTGGGATGACTTCAAGTCGCCTCCCGAGTCGACCATGTGTGAACCGGCACTTCCGATCTGCAGAAAGTAGTATAATGACACTGTTTAGCAGAGCCTAGTCTGAGACAGGGCCGGATCTAGGGGTAGACATAAAAGGTGATTGCTTTGGGCACTTGCTCAACACACCAAAAGAGCAGAACCTGAAACCTATGCTGCTGAAGTAATTTACAGCTCATGGGGGGGGGGGGGGGCACATTTTGGCCTTTTTGGCCTTAGGTACTAAATAGGGTTGCGACCCATCCCAAAAAATAGGGAATAATTTCAGATTCCAAGGTGACATGCTACATCATACATTGATTTAATGTGCTTTGCACTTTGTCTAGTATTTTCAGGAGATAGGGACTCATGACAGTTGCACTACCTCCCTCTGCCCCCTAAGCCTCTGGGCATTGTTATTTGTCACAGGGTGCGCTGCCCATCACTGTTAAAGATAGCACATTTGCACAAAGCATTCTGCACGATGAATACCTAGCATCAGGTCCATGTTTTCAGCTAAATGGATCTAAACCATATCTCTCCAATCTTGGTGCGGGTGCTGCTGAAACAGATTGAGTGGTGCTGTGTGGGGGTTCTGAGGCAGGGTGAAGCCTGTTGTCATATACCTTGTGGCCGAGCTTGACGGGTAGAGGGAGGCCTCTCATACAGCTCTGGCTTTGGGACCACTGATGTTGCGAGACCTTGACGAAGTATGAGTGCCTGTAAGATGTTCCATCAGCCGTGACAGGTCAGATCACTGGAACAGCAGATGGCAGCAGAGACAGATGACCCAGGACTGGGCAGACAGCAGGTGAAAGGTGCTTGACAGGCAGGTCGCAGGTAGCAGGTGCAGAAGCATATATGCTCTTTTTTTAAACTGTGGTGGTGAACCTCCTACAGTGCTAAAGTCATGGAAATGCATATCGTGAGAGAAAACCCTGTTGCTGGCAAAATAAATAAACCCGTGCTGCAGCTGAATGGCGTACCTGCAAAGCAAATAATTGTTAACAATAAAACCCAGTAACAGTACAGTATAACAGTAGAATGACATACTTGCAAAGCAAACACGATAAAACACAGTAACAATAAAACATTACAGTTAAGCATAAAATACAGTAAAACAGAGCAGAACAATAGAGAGTACAATAATGAGAGAAGGACAATAAAACTACAACAATTTTTTATTTTTTTATTTTCTTATGTTTTTTATTTTTTATTTTTTTTACACTTTTATTGTAACTATAAACGTTCCAGCTTAGGGTCTCAAAATGCGATGGCCATCTCATCTTTCGAGACCCTGTGTTAGTATGCTCTAAGACTGTGCCGTGCTTTACCCTAATACTCAACTAGTGTATGGTAGCGACGGAAACAGTCACCAATGCAGAGACCAGGTTGGTCAGGACAGGAGGGACAATATTAGCGGATGTCCGCGTTTTCTACATGCACGACATCTTCTTTGGGGTGATCTTTTGGTAAGGGTACCAGGGAGGAGATTCGGAAAATTCCTCTCATGCAGCCAGCTTACTGCATTTGCATTTGAAAGTTGGGCCACAGCACCGTCTGGAAACAGGCTGTGATGATCTCTTCCTGGAACTTTAGGAAGGGTCCAGTTCATCCTGACGCTTTGTATAGCACATAGGCGTTCAGCAGAGCCAATTGAAATAAGTATACAGACACTTTTTTATACCAGCATCTGGCCTTACAGGCAATTAAGTACAGCACCATCATCTGGTCCTTGAAGTGCACCCCTCCCATGTTAAGGTTGTATTCGTGGACACAGAGGGGCTTCTCAACAACACCAATTGCCGTTGGAATTTGAACTGTTGTATCTGCGTGAATGGAGGACAGAACGAAAACATTCTGTGTATACCTCCACTTTACTGCAAGCAATTTATTACGCTTCAAGCAGGCTTTCTCCCCCCGTTTAAGTCGGGAATCTACAAGCTATTGGGGAAAGCCCTGGTAAATAGATTGCACGTTGCCACATGCGCCAATTCCAGAATCAAAAAGGGGACTAAAAAGTAGCACGCTTGTGTAATAATTGTCCATGTACAAGTGGTACTCCATTCCAACTAATGGTGACACCAAGTCCCAAACAATCTTACCGCTGCTCACTATGTAGTCTGGGCAGTTGGGGGGGGGGGGGGGCTCCAAGCTCCTATCTTTTTCCTCACAAACCAGAAAACTATATGTATAACTTGTGACCCTGTCACAGAGCTTATACATCTTGACCCCATATCTGGAATGCTTTCTGGGGAGAAACTGTTTGAAAGCAAGGCGGCCAGAAAACGTAAACAGGGACTCATCAACGCAGACAATTTGATCAGAAATAAACAAGGCTGCAAACTGTTGGTTGAAGTGGTTTACGAGGGGCTGAATTTTGTGGAGCCGATCGTATTCAGGGTCACCCCGAGGACATCAGAGTTCATTGTCATTGAAATGCATGAACTGCAAGATTTGTTTGTATCTAGTACTGGTCATGGAAGCAGAGAACATGGGCATATGGTGAATGGGGTCAGTGGACCAATATGACCGCAACTCACACTTTTTAGTAATGCCCATGAGGAGGGATAGGCCCAGAAAGGTCTTTAATTTGGGAACCGTTATAGGTTTCCAGCCAAATTCTCTGGCAAGGGTCAAATTTGGATTTGTGGTGATACATTGACCAGCGTATAAATTGCTTTGGTCCACAAAAGATCTGTACAGATGTATTGTGAAAAACAGCTCATAAAAGTCAAGTGTACTAAAATCCGCTGTTTCCACCTGAATTCCGGGTTGGCCAGTGAATGGGGGAAGTACGGGCACTGCAGGAGTGGTGGGATGCTAATCAGGATTTGCAAACGCAGCGGGAAGGGCACTATGGGCTCTACGGGTCAGTCTTTGAATTCTTGGTGGCTGCTAAGCACTACTTGTGCTAGCCACCGCATCAGCTTGAACTGCACTTATGGGACTCGCCACATCACCAAGTGATACTGCAGTGCTGGTTTGTCTATGACCAGGGTGTACTAGTCCGCTGGTGCTTGCCAGTTTATAGGTACAGCTAGTGCGACTCGCAGGTAAAAGAGAAACTGGTGACTGCTAATGCTGCAATTTTGTGTGCTGTGTTTTGTAAGTGACAGTGATCTATTGATACTGCACTTGAGTGGGCTGGACTGAGTGAAGGGGCTAAAAGCAGGTGTTAGCAGGTGTCTGGGCTAATCCTGCTAACGCCACATTTTTGGGAACAATATACTACTGGGGATGCTAGTATAGATCTGATCAGATCAAAGATATTGATCCTTCATACACTATACTAGTAAGGGAGATGTATGGTGTGTGCATGTGTGTTAGCGCTACTGCCAATGAAAGGGTTGAAATCTGACCCTGTCTTGGATTGAAGCTAACTAGCTAACCCGTGACACTAATACAGTGATCAGAAAAAAGATCTGTACACTATACTAATGCCACAGTTACAGGGAGGGAAAGGGTTAACTGGGGTGATAAAGGGGTTAAACCTTTTTTAGGGGCTATATGGTGGGTACCCTAAGCCTATCTGGGACTACCACTAACTGCCCTAACGCTATAGTGACACCAGTATAGTGATCAGCGAAAAATCTGAAAACTGCACTTGATGACACTGTGACAGGAGTAAAAGGATTAACTAGGAGGGGGGGGGGAGGGTGATCAGGGGGTGAAAAGTGTGCCTATGTGTACTGGTGTTAGTGTAGTGCTTGGTGTACTCAGTATGAATGTCTTCTCCTCCTGAGCTGGAACCGAAAAGGGCTCCACGAGGGGAAATTACATCATTTCCTCTGCCTGTGTTTACATTACACAGGCAGAGGAGGCATTTTATTCGCCAGAACCGATCAGCAGGTCCAGACCAGAAATCATTGGCTCGGGTCTGTGGATAGATCAGTTCTGTAATGAATGCGATCACCGCAGGGACACTCCTAACTGCAGGCGTGAGTGCCGTACTGGTATGACGATACGCACAGCCAAGCCAACCTGCCGCAGTATAACTGCGGTGGCTTGTCAGAAACTGGTTAAACTTGCAGTAACGCACAGAACCATATGGCGATAAACTTGCAGTAACGCAATGAAATATAAGGCATTTAAATTGCAGTAACGCACAGAACTATGGGGTTGATTTACTAAAGGCAAATCCACTTTGCACTACAAGTGCACTGCAAGTGCACTTGGAAGTGCAGTCGGTGTAGATCCATGGGGACATGCAAGGAAAATGAAAAAACAGCATTTTTGCTTGTACATGATTGGATGATAAAATCAGCAGAGCTTCCCCTGATTTCAGATCTTCCCCTCAGATTTACAGCGACTGCACTTCCAAGTGCACTTGCGGTGCATTTGTAGTGCAGAGTGGATTTGCCTTTAGTAAATCAACCCCAATATGGCGTTAAACTTGCAGGAAGGCACAGAACTATACGGCATTATGCTTGCATTAATGCACAGAACTATATGGCGTTAAACTTACAGTAACGCAATGAAAAATACAGTGATAAACTTGCAGGAACGCACAGAACTATATGGAGTTAAACTTGCAGTAATGCACAGAACTATATGGCGTTAAACTTACAGTAATGCAATGAAATATATGATGCTAAACTTGCAGTAATGCACAGAATGACAAAGAATGACACAGAGTAGAAAATAAAAGAACAGAATTAAATAGAATAGAAATAGAATAGAATAAGAAATAGAACAGAATAAAATGAAATAAAAAAATCAATAGAATAAAATAGAATGAATATAACCATCTTCCTAAATTCTAATTTTAGAGTAGAATAAATTTGAAAAAAAAGAATAGAATATTCTTGTACCCCTACTAGGGTTGAGCAAACCCGAACTGTAAAGTACTGTAAAGTTTGGGTCCGTACCGAACATTTGAGTTTTTGGGTACCGGACCCGAACCCGAACAATTGCGTGTATGTTCGGGTTCGGGTCCGGTGTTCGGCGATGTAATGGCGCATTTAGAAAAGCTTCAGGGGGCAGCCAATCACCTTTTGTTTAACTGGTGTGCCCTTAGAAGCCATCATAGCCCTGACTACTAATGGCATGGCTGTGATTGGCCAGTGCAACATGTGACCCAGCTTCTATATAAGCTAGAGGCACACAGCACAGCACGTCACTCTGCTTTAGACAGGATAGGGAGAGGATCCTGGCTGCTGTTGCTTATTAGGGAGGGATTGAAATACTATGAGTTAGTCCTGATTTTGCAATCCGAGAGAAAAGATAGAGAGACAGTTTAGGGCAAGGTTCCTGTTGGTGCTTTCAGGGAGAGAGATTTATATAGGAGTCCAGATTCAGAGATCTAATAAGTCAGCGATCTGCATAGGTTTACCTGTTTGTGTTGCAGTCTTCTTACACTGCCATGAGCCCAGTGTCAGAGAAATTTTAACTTTTATCTGCAAGCTCAGTGCACCAGCACTGCATATGTTACGTTGAGAGATACACCCTGTACATACTGTGGGTGTATTGTGCTCTTGCAAAAAGACCCATTTAGGGCAAAAAAAAATAAAAAATTTGCAGTGTTTTCTGCATATATGCAAGTGTGAGATTTACAATTTATATATTTTTCTTGTATTGTGCTATTCCCAAATTTTTTTTTAGGGCAAAAACTTTTTTTTAAATAGCATTTTCTGTATTGCTGTAGGTGTGAGATACACCGTTTCCATACTGTGGGTGTATTGTGCTCTTGCAAAAAGACCCATTTAGGGCAAAAAAAATAAAATAAAAAAAATTTGCAGTGTTTTCTGCATATATGCAAGTGTGAGATTTACAATTTATATATTTTTCTTCTACTGTGCTATCCTAAAAAAATAATTGTAGGACAAAAACATTTTTTTTAATAGCATTTTCTGCAGTTCTGTAGCTGTGAGATACAGCATTTACGTACTGTGGGTGTGTTGTGCTCTTCCAAAAACACCCATTTAGGGCAACAAAAAATATTTTGCAGTGTTTTATGCATATCTGGAGGTGTGTGAAATAAAAAAATTATATATTTTTCTTCTACTGTGTATAATAATTGTAGGACAAAAACATTTTTTTTGAATAGCATTTTCTGCAGCTGTGAGATACAGCGTTTACGTACTGTGGGTGTGTTGTGCTCTTCCAAAAACACCCATTTAGGTCCACAAAATATATTTTGCAGTGTTTTCTGCATATCTGGAGGTGTGTGAAATAAACACAGCCACTTCCACCGCCATCTCAACCTCCTACTCCATATGGACCTCGTCCTCCTAGGTCAAGATTATAATTTTTATTACATTTTTTTGTAGCGCACAGATCCTTTCCCCCTTACCTGCCTTTATGTTGTTGGCTCCTCGCAGGAGGAAGAAAGGCGCACCGCACTACCAGCCCGTACCCTTCTGTATAAAGAGGTTGAGCGGTGTACTTGACGGGCCGTGTCCACAGCCAGAGTCAAAACTCCTCCGAAGGATGATTCTCACCTCTACTGTAGGTAGAGGCAAGTCCTTGAATTCTCAGTAAAGTCAATGTCCACACCAGCTGAAACTCCAACTCTGAGTTTATTCTCTCATGGCAAAATAAACTGTACTCAGATAGAAAAGGTTAGAGCAAAGAAACAGGACAGCTTAAGGTGTGGAGGAGGTCCAGGCACAAACGTAGCACATTCACTTCACTGCTTAGGTTTCTCAAACAGTTTTGGGTCTCTACCACAGACCGTGAGGTTGGTCTATGCCACAGACTGGGTGTACAAGGCCCCTGCCACGGACCTAGAGAACTTTGGTCTCTGCCACAGACCAGGGTGTATAAGGCCCCTGCCACGGGCCGGGTGAATAAGGCCTCCGATACAGTTAGGGTGACCTTGAGCTTCTCCTTCTAAGAACTAGCCCATATCAAGGGGAAGATATCTCTCCAGGGAGTCAACAGACCCTTCCTTCACCGTGCCTCCAGCATCGGGCCATCGGAAGGTTCCTACCTTCCCTGGAACAGGGTCCCCTACACGAGGCAGCACCCAAAGACTCCTCGACCCTTAGCGGACTCCAGACGAAGGCTCTGGACCCCAGGCTTTACTCCTGCCCCTAGGCCTCCATACCCAGGGCAGCAGGAACTCCAGGATAGTACCTCACCCCGGGCTAAAGATGCCCGAGATGGAACAGGAAAACGTGCACCCAGGCCGAAGGCACCTGGGTGCGGACCCCACTGGACATCAGCCCCCAGGCCAAAGGTGCCTGGGGCTCGGACCCCGATCAGGAGGCGTCTGCCCCTTTTATATCCTCTCCCGGCATGCACAGCAGGTTCCCCGCCCCACTGTACTACTGCCAAGAGTGGACACAAAAGGCACAGCACTGTATCGGCGGTTCAACCCTAGCCTACCATGGCAGCACCACCTGTAGGCCGCAGGGAACTGCACACCAATACTGTCCCCCGGGGACAAAATGGTCCATGAATCCTACAGAATTAGGGTGTTTGAGCCTATTTACCACTCAAACACTTCCCTTAAATTTAGCACCCCGCTACATTTTTATTTCAAAGTATTATATTTTCCCACTAGCTTATCCATTAAATTGAATAATTTTTTACAGAAAGGGCGTATTCTGGGGCATTTCCACCATATGTGTGGCATCGTGCCGTTGAGTTTCTGAGGTTCTTAATTCCTTCCTGTACCTCTTCTGCTGAAAAGGGGGCCTCCAGCATATTATAATTTATTTTTATTTTTTTTATGTTATTTTAAGTTATTTCACTATCCACATTTGTTTGCAGAGCACTTCCCATGCTCTTAACAACATTTTGCTGCCATTTTCAGCCCTCTAGCACTTTCCATGAATTTTTTAGAGCCTTTTTAGTCCTCAGAAGTTCGGGTCCCCATTGACTTCAATGGGGTTCGGGTTCGGGGTCAAGTTCGGGTCAAGTTTGGTCCCGAACTCAAACTTTTTTTCCGAAGTTCGGCCGAACCCGAACATCTAGGTGTTCGCTCAACTCTAACCCCTACCCATTCACCAAAAAAAAAAGAAGTGTAGTGTAACAAAACACAAGAGATGGTTTTCGAGAAGTTTATTAAAAATCGGTGGTTTTTCCTTCCTCCACTGTCTTCTCCCTCTGCTCTCTTCTTCCTCCGTTGTCCTCTCCCTCCAGTGGTTTCTTCTTCCTCCGCTGTCTTCTCCCTCTAGTGGTTTCTTCTTCCTCCACCCCACCCCAATACACCTTTCCCCCATGCTGATGGACTGGGGAGGACTCCACACCGTTATTTTTTCATACTTTTTAATTATCGTCTTTTTTTTTTAAGGATGCAGTGGCCGGCTTCCCGGCCCTCTCCTTAACAGCCAGCTATTTGTCAAACAGCCAGGAGGTACCCCGACCCCCAGACTGTTTTTTTGACAAATACCCCACGTGATATCGCCAGCTAATCAGCTGGTAATTTATTGTATGCTCTGGTCCGTTTGTGAATTGGACTTAAGAACTTTTAATGTGGTATTTACACATTTTTTTTCCTGGTAAATACTGCATAAACATTTTTTTTTTTTGGGTGAATTAGACTTACTTTACCGCATGCAATAATTTATGCAAATGAGTAACCTGATACCGTTATGGAATGCGGCAAAGCTTTCTGTATTGACCCCTATATCACTATGATTAACCAGTTGCTGACCGCCCTATAGCACTTTTACTGCTACAGGGCGGCAGCTGTGAACAGGATCACGTATAGATATGTATAGATACATGATAGATACATGAACCTGCGCTTCCGCCTGCAGGGAGCACAAGCACACAGCTGGCGGGCTACTTCTGCTGTGAAAAATAGATGTTTAAAGTAATATTACATTTTTTTTTGTTTTTGTTTAAAAAAACAAAAAATAAATAAACATGTTATACTTTCCTGCTCTGTGCAGTGGTTTTGCACAGAGCAGCTCAGATCCTCCTCTTCTAAGGTCCCTCCCTTCTGCCAAATGCCCCCACAGCAATCCGAGCCGTTGCTCTGTGTGTCCATTCAGACACAGAGCCGCTGCTCGGCCCCGCCCCTCTTTCTCCTCATTGGCTCACTGAATTTGATTGACAGCAGCGGGAGCCAATAGCATCCACTGCTGTGTCTCTACCAATCAGGAGGGAGACACAGCCGAGGCTCTCGTGCAACATTGCTGAATCGAGATGGGGTTCGGGTAAGTATTAGGGGTAATGCTGCACACAGCATTTTTTTTTTTTATCATAATGCATAAAATGCATTAAGATAAAAAACCATCTGCCTTTAGAACCACTTTAACCCCTTCCCAGCCAGTATCATTTGACAGTGCATATTTTTAGACCTGATCAATGTATTAATGTCACTCCTGCAAGGTGTCAACAGTGTCAGTTAGGCCCCTTTCACACTGAGGCATTGCAATAACGCGCTAAAAATTATTAGCGTTTTTACCACGTTTTTACCGCATTTTTGCGGTAAAAAGGATTATTTTGGTATCCCACAATCCTCCACTCTACTGCGGTCATGTGACCTTCCCACAGCTTCTGGGCGTTTTTACTGCCTTTTTACAGCGGTACTCATTCATTTCAATGGGGATAGGCGTTTTTACAGCGCTATTTTATGCGCCCCAAAGATGTGTCAAAAAAGCTGTTGTTTGCAGGATTTTTTCCAACGCACAGCCAGCACAACACCTCAGTGTGAAAGCCTTCAGGGCTTTCACATTGAGAATGCTGGGGCAGGATTATTTCAGGTGTTTTTACAGCGATATTTTTAGCGCTAAAATGCCTGAAAAATGCCTCAGTGTGAAAGGGACCTTATGCCCTGTACACACGATCGGATTTCTGATGGAATAAAATCCGATTGATTTTACCATCGGAATTCCGATGAAGCTGACTTTCATCAGTCTTGCCTACACACCATCAGTCAAAATTCCGACCGTCCAAAACGCCGTGACGTACAACACGTACGACGGCACTATAAAGGTGAAGTTTAAATCCAACGGCGCCACCCTTTGGGCTGCTTTTGCTGATTTCGTGTTACCGCGTGTTAGTAAAAGTTTGGTGAGAGACGATTTGCAGTTTTCAGTCTATGTGCTTTTCAGATTGTTTTCTGGTGTTCAGTTTGTGCTTGTGGGTTTGTATCTGTCTTTCAGTGCGTGTAGTCAGGTCGTATCTGTTTTTCAGTGCGTTCTTGT
Organism: Rana muscosa; assembly: GCA_029206835.1. Classification (NCBI taxonomy): domain Eukaryota; kingdom Metazoa; phylum Chordata; class Amphibia; order Anura; family Ranidae; genus Rana; species Rana muscosa. The sequence continues at coordinate 211,403,314 of CM055120.1, read as the reverse complement.
CCGCTCGTTTACTGTTTTTCAGGTCGTTCTTCATAGGACTTGCTGTTCCTCAGTGCGTTCTGTTTAAGTTCGTTCTGACCAGCCGACCGGTTTAAAGCCATGTTGGAAGTACGTTCTCATCATAGAGCTCGTGCTACATATGTGCTTGGTGTTGCGGTTAATACTTTGACCCAAGCTCAGTCCATGAACAGGGTGAGGAGGAGTTCATGGACCAAGAATTGGTTGCTCCAGCGGGATCAATTCTGTCATATGCCTCTGCTGCGGGAAATCCAGGAGAATAATCCTGATGAATACAGGAATTATCTCTGAATGACGGACCCCATTTTTCACCGTCTGTTGGATTTGGTGTCCCCCTATATCACGAGGCAGGACACTGTGATGCGCCAGGCCATCACTGCCGAGCAGAGGCTCATCGCCACCTTGAGATACCTGGCGACTGGGAGAAGCCTGCAGGACCTCAAGTTCACGACAGGCATCTCCCCCCAGGCCCTGGGGGGTCATTATCCCAGAAACCTGTTCTGCCATCATACAAGTTATGCAGAAGGACTATATTAAGGTAATCTCTCTCCTTTAACATCACATTCTATGTATATAATGCTTGCTAATGTATTGTATTTCTTTCATCCTTCCCTAATTACCCTGATTGTAATATGCTGTGAATGTCCCCTTTGTCCTCATGCACGCTGTACCCTTTTTTTGGCCTACATGCATATTTGCCTTCACTAACCTCTCCAGCATGCTATCCTGGGCCCAAACACCCCTAGCCTAGTCACTTAAAAATGTATTTTGTCAACTCCATTGTATTGCTTTACCCCTCCCCCCCCCAATGTGTCCAAATGTTTTGTTTCTCATTACAATCAGGCAGAGTGGTGTAGTGTTTTTTTTTGTAGGCCCAAACTCAGCTAGAACCCCACCCCCCCACCCCCCTAAAATGTGTACAAATGTTTTGCTTCTCATTAAAATAAGGCAGAGTGGTGTAGTGTGTTTTTTTTTTGTAGGCCCAAACTCAGCTATAACCCCCCCCCCCCCTAAAATGTGTGCAATGAGCCATCAGAGGGGGTGAGGAATGTGATAATTGTGCCTTCTATTTGTGGCTATAACTACTCCCCAAAAAACAAATGTTATACTGATGTTGAGCAAGAATGTTTTTGTGTAATCTGCTTGCAATGTTATGTGCAAAAGTCCTAATTATTTTTTTGTTTGACTCCAAAGTTTCCTTCATCGCCACAGGAATGGCAGACTGTGGCATCCCATTTTGCCGAGCGGTGGGACTTTCCTAACTGCGGAGGGGCAATCGATGGGAAACACATCCGCATAGTGCCACCACCCCGTTCGGGGTTGTACTATTACAACTAAAAGGGGTTTAATAGTATTGTGTTAATGGCAGTGGTGTCAGCACACTATGAGTTTATGTATGTGGACGTGGGGAAAAATGGACGGATGTCGCATGGGAGAGTCTTCGCACAGACAAAATTTGCCAGACGTCTCCAGAGTGGTGGCCTGGCACTGCCACATGATGAGGAGAACGTTGAGGGACTTCCGTTTGTTTTTATCACAGATGAAGCTTTCGGGCTGGGACCCTACCTGATGAGGCCATTCCCCCAGAGGACCCTCACCCCGCAGAGGAGGGTTTTTAATTACCGGCTGGCCAGAGCCTGGAGGGTTGTTGAGAATGCCTTCGGGATAATGGCCAGCCGGTTCCACCTGTTTCTTACCTCTATCCATATGGCAGAATACAAGATCAATCATATTGTTTTTACCTGCTGCATACTGCACAACTATTTATGTAGAAATGCACCCACTTACCTCACTTCTGTTGGGCCAGAGGCCGGACTTGCAGACAATGCCCTGACGGGCCTGGATACTGGCCGTATTGGCTTGGCCCCCCAAAATGCCCGTGAAGTGCGGGATAAATATGTTGATTATTTTACGGGTAGGGGGGCCATTGCTATGCCAGACAATCTCTGATTTTATAACTTTTAAAAATAAAAAAAGTAAAATCTGTAAAAAACTTGATTTCTCATTATGGCTTGTGTTTCTTGAATCTGTCTCCCAGGTTCTCCTAGTGCACTTGTAGTGCCAAGTGGCTTTGTCTTTAGTAAATAACCCCAATTGTCACGGTAAACAAGAACATATTTTTCAAAATGGTATTGAGCATAGAAAGAAGAAGCCACACATTTTTGAGTAGAAAAATATTTTTACTCTGTGCACAACTTTTTGGGGACATTCTAAACAGTGTCCCCCCCCAAAAAAGTTTTGGTTTTGCATAAACACGCATGTTAAAAAAAAATTATAAAAACAATGGAACTTACAAAGTTCAACCTTATAGAAAAACTGAAGGCAATATCAGACATTATATAGTATTTCAAAAATGTGTTGCTGTTGCCTTCATGAGATGGGGTAATGTCACCCCTGAACAAGCCAAATTTGGAAGATGCACACAAATTGTGCATCAGAATAGGGATTTTCCTCCTGATCCCATGCCAAATGTCAACATGTGCTATCTCCCATCATGGGGTATCAATTGACGTGTTTTGGGGGTGCAAAACTTTCCTCTCACCTACTTGAGTTGCGAGGAAGGGGTTGTACCCTCAAAACACTTCCATTGATTTTCCCTGATGGGAGATAGCACATGTTGACACACTGTGTGCATCTACCAAATTTGGCTTGTTAAATCACACAAAAATTTACAAACTTAGGCCAAAAAAAATTGAAATGGTGGCAAGAAAAACATCTTTATACTCTCCCCAAAACATCAATCGTGTTTTGAATTTGTTGGTCAAAACGATACAGTTTGTGCGTTATAACGTCGATTTCTCGACTCATAACCATGAGATCCTGTATTATGATTTGTGCGCTCCCACTGAAGAAAGGAGGAGATTGATCTTCCACAAGCAGCACATCACCTAAAAAAATAAAAAAATGCATGTCTTAAAAATATGCATGCGAAACGCATGCGCGGAGTCTAGCGGTGTGGTAATGCAGGGCTAGAGCTCCGTACCGTTCGGGAGGAGAGCTGATATTCAAGATAACCCGCAAGTATTTTGACATATACTAGGGGTGGAACAAGTACCAGAGACCCTGCTGACCAATTTTGGGGCAGAAATATGTCTCAGAGAGGCGGCGGTGCCAGAATAAAAAATCCTCTCATGAAAGCTTCAAAGGGGAGAGCCGCGGCTAAAATGGCGCCGCCCCCCGCTTCATTCACAGCATCTATGCACTCACATAAGCTAAGCCTGTCACAGGCTATATCCCCAGCTGATTCTGACAATGACATATTCTCCTCACAAGACTCTCCTCAGACCCCTCAAATAACCCCAGCCATGTTTAAACAATTTGAAAATATGCTTCATAGAGCATTAAAACAGACTTCAGATCAAATTACATCCAACCTCACAAGAGAAATAAGAGAAATTGGTAAACGCACAACAGCTTTAGAGATTAAAGCTGAAGACTTAGAAAATGCTACCATGGAACATGCAATGGAATTAGAAAACATCAAAGATGAAAATTTATTGCTCCACAATAAACTTGAAGACCATGAGAATAGGGACTGGAGGTCTAACTTGCGTGTCAGGGGAATTCCTGAAACAATCATTGAGCTTCAATCCACCATAACTGCACTGTTTCAGGAATTGCAACCAGCTATTCCCATTGAAAGAATGGAATTTGACAGGATTCATCGGGCACTTGCCACAAAAAAAGTTGACGGTCCCCCACGAGACGTTATAGTGAAATTACACTACTACCGTACTAAAGAGCAACTTTTGTCATCGGCCAGAGATAAAAAACAGCTGAACTTCCAAGGAACTGATTACCATTTGTTTGCAGATTTGTCCCAAACTACAATTGCTAAAAGAAGAGCATTGAAGCCCCTTCTTCAGGAACTGCAACGTCATGACATCGCATACCAATGGGGGTTTTCATTCTCTTTACGCTTTGCCTACAAAGGGAAAAGATACTCTAGCAGAGCTTATGAGGAACTTCAACAAACGCTCATAGACCTTAAATTAATGGATCCAAACCCACGAAATACCCAATTGCATAGTAGATCAACACCTCACTCATCAAAAGTGAACCACTCTCAACAAAGTCTGAGAAATGGTAATCATCCATCCCACAAGAGAGGTCGCTACACATCACCTCCATAGGAAAGAGAAGACTCCACGGACTGACAGAAGTGTCAAAATGATCATTTGGCTCATTCCTTACCCTGATACCAGTCCTTTTAAAGACTTGTGCAACAAAATGCACTTACTAACTAATTAACCACTTAACGACCGCTCACTGTATATATACGTCGGCACAATGGCACCGACAGGCACAATCACGTAGAGCATACGTGATTGCCTTTGTACAGTTGGGGGGTCCGATCGGACCCCCCTTCTGTACAGTGAGCGGTCGGAATTCGTCTGGGAGCGTTCCGAGATGGGGGGGCGGCCGTTCGATTCCGACCACCCCCCCGCGATCGCTCCCGGCGAATAGAAATGCCCCCTCTGTCTGTGTAATGTTTACACAGACCGAGAAAGCAGGAGGAAGTGATGTCATCTCCTGTGCGGCGCTCACATATACCGAGCGTCGTACAAGAGAAGACACACAGGTCAGTGCACTAACACTACACTAACACCAGCACACATAGGCACATAAATCGCCCCCCCAGGCCCCCCCAGATCACCCCCCAGCCCCCCCCCCCAGATCACCCCCCAGCCCCCAGTCACAGTGTCACTGATTGCAGTGACCATTTATTTACTGATCACTGCAATCAGTGACATTTGTGACTGTAAAAGTGTCACTACATTTAGTTTTAGGTCCAGTGTAGCCCCCTAACCCCCCCCTAATAAAGGTTTAACCCCTTGATCACCCCCCAGATAACCCTTTCACCCCCTAGCACCGCCGTCGCTTGGCGATCATTTTTCTGATCGCTGTCTTGGCGTCGGTGATGCAGATCGGTACCCAGTAATTTTTTTTAGGTTCGCCGCAGGTTTTTATAGCGTCGGGTACCCCCATAAATTATCTAATAAAGGTTTAACCCCCTTGATCGCCCCCCAGGTAACCCTTTCACCCCCTATCACCACTGTCGCTAAGCGATCATTTTTCTGATCGATGTCTTAGCGTCGGTGATGCAGATCGGTAGCCAGTATTTTTTTTTTAGGTTCGCCGCAGGTTTTTATAGCGTCAGGTACCCCCATAAATTATCTAATACAGGTTTAACCCCCTTGATCGCCCCCCAGGTAACCCTTTCACCCCCTATCACCACTGTCACTAAGCGATCATTTTTCTGATCGATGTCTTAGCATCGGTGATGCAGATCGGTAGCCAGTAATTTTTTTAGGTTCACCGCAGGTTTTTATAGCGTCGGGTACCCCCATAAAATATCTAATAAAGGTTTAACCCCCTTGATCGCCCCCCAGGTAACCCTTTCACCCCCTATCACCACTGTCGCTAAGCGATCATTTTTCTGATCGCTGTCTTAGCGTCGGTGATGCAGATCGGTAGCCAGTAATTTTTTTTAGGTTCGCCGCAGGTTTTTATAGCGTCAGGTACCCCCATATATTATCTAATAAAGGTTTTAACCCCCTAATTGCCCCTAGTTAACCCTTTCACCAGTAATCATCATATAAGTGTTACGGGTGACGCTGGTTAGTTAGTTTGCTTTTTATAGTGTCAGGGCACCCGCCGTATATAACCCAATAAAGGTTTAACCCCCTGATCGCCCGGCGGGTGATATCAATTAGGTTTTAGCGTCAGAGAGGGTCTGCGTCACACCCCAGGCAGCGTCAGGTTAGTGCCAGTAGCGCTAACACCCACGCGTGAAGCATACACCTCCCTTAGTGGTATAGTATCTGAACAGATCAATATCTGATCTGATCAGATCTATACTAGCGTCCCCAGCAGTTTAGGGTTCCCAAAAACGCAGTGTTAGCGGGATCAGCCCAGATACCTGCTGGCACCTGCGTTTTGCCCCTCCGTCCAGCCCAGGCCACCCAAGTGCAGTATCGATCGATCACTGTCACTTACAAAACACAACACACATAACTGCAGTGTTCGCAGAGACAGGCCTGATCCCTGCGACTCCAGTGCTGTAGGAGGTGATTTCACCACCACAGTTAAAAAAAAAGCATATATGCCGAAGCATTGGGGCAGCAGGGGCGGAGGAGCGATTTTGCTCCTAATGCCGCGTACATACGGTCGAAATTCCGACGGAGGCTTGCCCGTGGAAAAGTCCGACCATGTGTGTGCGGCATAACTTTTTTGCGGGAGGATGCCTCCATGCTTCGGCATATATAAATGGTGCATGTATGCCCATCATTAGAAGTGGGTGGATGAAGGGCGGTATTCTAATGGTGGGCATACCCACCGATCAATCTCTTTTTTCGTTCAGCCACCTGGCTGCATGAAAAAAAAAGATTACAATACATGTCCAACGAGGACCAGCAACGTACTGGTATGTTGTTGGACTTTGAATGGTTATACCAGATTGATGCCTGCGGGTTTAGGTATCATCTTGGTATCATTCTTTTCAGCCAGCGGCCGGCTTTAATGTAAAAGCAATCCTAGTGGCTAATTAGCCTCTGGACTGCTTTTACAAGCAGTGGGAGGGAATGTCCCCCCCCGGATATAAAAAGCGCCATTGGGAAATTGGGAAAGCATTTTATCACACCGATCTTGGTGTGGTCAGATGCTTTGAGGGCAGAGGAAAGATCTAGGGTCTAGACCCCAGTTTTTTTTTTAAAAAGAGTACCTGTCACTACCTATTACTATCATAGGGGATATTTACATTCCCTGAGATAACAATAAAAATGATAAAAAAAAAAATATGGAAGGAACAATTTAAAAATAAAATAAAAAAGCAAAATTAATAATAAAAAAAAAAAAAAAGCACCCCTGTCCTGCCCTGCTCTTGCCCAATGGCGAACGCAAGCATCGGTCTGGCGTCATATGTAAACAGCAATTGCACCATGCATGTGAGGTATCACCGCGAAGGTCAGATCGAGGGCAGTAATTTTAGCAGTAGACCTCCTATGTAAATCTAACGGGGTAACCTGTAAAGGCTTTTAAAGGCTTTTAAAAATGTATGTAGTTTGTCGCCAATGCGCGTTTGTGCGAAATTTTAAAGCATGTCGTGTTTAGTATCTATGTACTCGGCCTAAGATCATCTTTTTTATTTCATCAAACATTTGGGCAATATAGTGTGTTTTAGTGCATTAAAATAAAAAAAAGTGTATTTTTTCCCCAAAAAATGCGTTTGAAAAATCGCTGCGCAAATACTGTGTAGAAAAAAAGTGCAACACCCACCATTTTATTCTGTAGGGCCTTTGCTTTAAAAATATATATAATGTTTGGGGGTTCAACATAATTTTCCTGCAGAAAAAATATGTTTTCATGTAAACAAAAAGTGTCAGAAAGGGCTTTGTCTTCAAGTGGTTAGAAGAGTGGATGTAAGCTTCCTAATGTTGTGTATAAAATGCCAGAACAGTTCAAAACCCCCCCAAATGACCCCATTTTGGAAAGTAGACACCCCAAGCTATATACTGAGAGGCATGTCGAGTCCATGGAATATTTTATATGTTGACACAAGTTGCGGAAAAAAGAATTTTTTTTTTCTTTTTTTTTGCACAAAGTTGTCACTAAATGATATATTGCTCAAACATGCCATGGGCATATGTGGAATTACACCCCAAAATACATTCTGTTGCTTCTCCTGAGTACGGGGATACCACATGTGTGAGACTTTTTGGGAGCCTAGCCGCGTACGGGACCCCAAAAACCAATCACCGCCTTCAGGCTTTCTAAGGGTGTAAATTTTTGATTTCACTTCTCACTGCCTATCACAGTTTCGGAGGCCATGGAATGCCCAGATGGCACAAAACCCCCCCAAATGACCCCATTTTGGAAAGTAGACACCCCAAGCTATTTGCTGAGAGGTATTGTGAGTATTTTGCAGATCTCGCTTTTTGTCACAAAGTTTTGAAAATTGAAAAAAAAAAAAGAAAAAAAAAATTATTTCTTCATTTTCAAAAACAAATGAGAGCTGTAAAATACTCGCCATGCCTCTCAGCAAACAGCTTGGGGTGTCTACTTTCCAAAATGGGGTAATTTGGGGGGGTTTTGTGCTATTTTGGCATGTTATGGCCTTCGAAACTGTGATAGGTAGTGAGGAGTGAAATCAAAAATTTGTGCCTAGAAATCCTGAAGGCGGTGATTGGTTTTCGGGGTCCCGTACGCGGCTAGGCTCCTAAAAAGTCCCACACATGTGGTATCCCCGTACTCAGGAGAAGCAGCAAAATGTATTTTGGGGTGCAATTCCACATATAACCATGGCATGTGTGAGCAATATATCATTTAGTGACAACTTTTTGTAATTTTTTTTTTTTTTGTCATTATTCAATCACTTGGGACAAAAAAAAAATATTCAATGGGCTCAACAGGCCTCTCAGCAATTTCCTTGGGGTGTCTACTTTCCAAAATGGGGTCATTTGGGGGGGTTTTGTACTGCCCTGCCATTTTAGCACCTCAAGAAATGAGATAGGCAGTCATAAATTTAAAGCTGTGTAAATTCCAGAAAATGTACCCTAGTTTGTAAACGCTATAACTTTTGCGCAAACCGATAAATATACACTTATTGACGTTTTTTTTTACTAAAGACATGTGGCTGAATACATTTTGGCCTAAATGTATGACTAAAATTTAGTTTATTCGATTTTTCTTATAACAAAAAGTAGAAAATATCATTTTTTTCAAAATTTTCGGTCTTTTTCCGTTTATATCGCAAAAAATAAAAATCGCAGAGGCAATCAAATACCATTAAAAGAAAGCTCTATTTGTGGGAAGAAAAGGACGCAAATTTCGTTTGGGTACAACATTGCATGTCCGCACAATTTACAGTTAAAGCAGCGCAGTGCAAAATTCTGAATTCACCTCTGGTCCTTTAGCTACCAAATGGTCCGGGGCTTAAGTGGTTAATGCACATTACTAAGTTTTACCACATATACAGTTTTATTTCACTCGTTGCTCCCCAAAATTACATGCGCAATGTTTGCTCAAGTTTTCCTTTAGTTTAGTTTAAGTTTCAAGTTTTTCGCTATCACTATCGTAAAAGCTCTAATGCCTTTGCATAGCTTAAGGTATCAACATGGATATTGAACCCAGACTTTCTGGTCCCATATAAGAGGCATGTATATAAGTCCTACTGGTACCCATTAGATTCATTAAAGACATAGGTCTTACATCTTCTATTTCCCCCTTTCAAATGCTAAGAAACGGAAGACCCTGAAATACAAATTGGAAAATTATAAAGCAACAATATTATTCTCTTTAGGAGATTCTGGTCAGTATTTATCCCAGCCAGAACTTTAGATATACCCTCTATATTAAAAGGGGGCCCTCTAGACCCTGCTCTACCCTCATCCCTTATTACTACTCCTTAAGTTTAGGTTACATCCCCACCAGGACATCTTGGGGCAATCAGCTGTCTCATCTAACTTCACTACCTTTATAGTCCCTCCCCTGGTGTATTTATCTACAATACTAATAGTTTTAATACAAGTTACAAAGTTTACAATATTGTACATTAATGTACTGTTCTTTTCAGATGGCTCTACCCCCTTGAACGGGAGATCCGTGCGCCCCACTCAGCCTCCCTCACCCGGCCACATATAATATGTGGAAGTCTGACGGAGACACCCTTTCCACAGTGGGTGAGTTTTGCCCCCACTCGTGGGAAACACTTAAATGTGTCTTTATGTTGGTGTATATATTATTTTTTCTAATTATTAGTCTTTCATTTCTTTCTCTCACTCTAGTACTCATCTTCAATCCTTCTTTTCTCCCCCTCTTCGAGTTCACTTGGATGGCATCGAATGACCTGAATAACCTGGTAACGGGTAAGTCCCCTTTGTCCATCCGACTACCATGGCACTATTAAACATTCTGTCTCTGAATGTTCATGGACTAAACATCCCCCAGAAACGAACCAAGGCATTCCGTATATTTCATGCCAAAAAGGCTCACATAGTTTGCTTACAAGAAACCCACTTCACAAATACCTCCACACCAAAATTTATTTCCAATTTCTATCCGCAAACATATACGGCCTCGGCTGCCTCCAAGCAACGAGGTACTCTCATAGCCTTTCATCGCTCTACCCCATTTACGCTTCAATCTCAAATAAAAGATCCTGAAAGACGTTATCTAATTCTTACGGGCCACATTGTTGACCAGGCAATAACAGTAGTTTCCTACTATGCACCGAATAAACAACCAAATCCATTTATGTCACACTTATTACAAGTTGTGAATGATCATAAGATAGGAACAGTTATGCTGTGTGGTGACTCTAACCAGGTCCTCCTCCCATTTCTGGATAAATCCCCACACACACCATCCCAAATTGCATCTAAAAAATCTTTTTCACAAATTCTATCCAAATATAACTTGGTCGATTCATGGAGAGAAGTTAATCCAACTAAACGGAAATATACCTACTACTCCCACCCACATAAAACATTTTCAAGGATTGACCACATATTCCTGACCATATGTATGCTCCCTGAAATCATAGCAGCAGACATAGTCCCTATCCCATGGTCCGACCATAATGCAGTACTTACTTCCATTAAATCAACATTACCCAAAGGCCACGACCCTACTTGGAATCTCCCAGATATCCTACTCAAACACCCATCTCATCGCCAAACCATTGAACAAGCCATTAAAGAATATATAACCCTCAATTCTAGCCCAGAAATTAGTAAACTAACTCTTTGGGAAGCCCATAAACCAGCTATACGTAACACAATTCAGAAACAATCAGCCATATTTAAACGCGAACGGAAAACACTGGCTCGTAAACTGGAAAGGGAATTTAATACAGCCTTTATAGCCCATCAAGACAATCCATCAACATTAACAAAATCCTGATTAGACAAGACTCGAGTTGCATATGATCTATTTCTTACTGAAGCAGTGGAAAAAGCCTATAAACGTTCAAGACACAACTATTTAATGAAAGCCAATAAATCGGGTACCTACCTTGCAAGTACACTCAATTCTCTGAACAAACCCTTCAAACCAATTCGCCTAAAACTGGCAAAAGATGTCTACACTTGCAACCTCAACAAAATAGTTAAGAAATTTCATTCCTATCTGACCTCATTATATACTTCATCTAATACCTTTAACCCGGAAACAGCAGATGCATTTTTCTCTGATATAAATTTACCAGAACTTTCCCTTGACCAAAAGAAGTTATTGGAAGAAAATATTACACCTAATGATGTCATTGAAGCCATCAAAGATCTTAAAATTAATAAGAGGCCAGGCCCAGATGGCTACTCAACCTTATATTACAGAACCTACGCAGACATACTATCACCAATCTTAGCGGAAGCTTTCAATGTATTATTAGAAGGGAAATCTTTTAGACAAGAAACATTAACCGCCATTATTTGCATGATTCCTAAACCTCTTACTGATGATACCTTATGTACAAATTTTCGCCCTATTTCCCTTCTGAACTTAGACATTAAACTCCTAGCCAAAATACTAGCCAAAAGACTAAATAGCATAATAGGTAAGCTTATCCACAAGGATCAAGTAGGATTCATGCCAAAGCGCCAGGCGAGTGACAATGTCCGCCGGGCTGTATTGCTAGCTCACATAGCTAAAAACCGTTGTATACCCTCCTGTTTTCTATCCCTTGATATAAAAAAAGCTTTCGACTCCATATCGTGGCCTTACCTACACTACACATTGCAAAGATGGGGCTTTGGCCCTCACTTCCTAACATGGATCGCAGCGCTTTACAACAGACCAATCGCATATATTAAATATGCAGGATACAAATCTAATTCCTTTAATATAGAAAGAGGAACGCGCCAGGGCTGCCCACTTTCCCCCCTTCTATTCGCCCTCCTAATAGAACCCCTAGCCCAAAGAATCCACACAGATCCAACAATTACAGGCATAGAAACTGCTGGATACCATCATAAATTATGTCTATTTGCGAATGACATACTCCTATTTCTATCATCCCCACAAGTTTCTGGTCCTAACCTACTGCTCATTTTAGACAAATTTGCAATGATTTCGGGGCTTACAATAAATCTCAAAAAATCCAAAGCCTTAGATATATCCCTCTCCAAAGTGGAATCCGACTCGGTCAAAAATGCACTTCCTTTCATATGGACTGAGAGGTCAATCCCTTATTTAGGGATTCACCTGACAGCCTCATATTCAGATCTGTTTACAGCAAACTATCCCCCACTCCTCAAACAAATAACAACACTTTTACAACAATGGTCACATCTCCCAATTTCATGGATAGGTAAAATTAATACAATCAAAATGACAATCCTCCCAAAACTACTTTACTTATTTAGAGTCTTAACGATCCCTATCCCACCTTATTATCTTATAATTCTCCAAAGACAAACATCAACATTTGTCTGGGGCTCCAAAAAACCCTGTGTATCGCTTCATACACTACACTTACCAAAACTCAAAGGAGAATTTGGGTTTCCGAACTTCGCTAACTATTATAGAGCCGCACACATTGCTAGCCTCACTAAATATCATGCTACATATGAAATACCCCTATGGGTAATAATAGAAGCGGCAGAATGTGACCCTCTTTCTATTTCCAATCTATTATGGCTCCTACCTAAGGAACGGAAAACCCTACGTAACCCCATTACTAAATACTTTTTAACTATATGGGACAAACTTAGAGTTAAACATCAGTTACAATCTTCTCACAATCCTCTCTTGTCATTCCTGAAAAACCCTGCTTTCTACCCTGCATGGGTATCTCCTAAATCATTTAAGGTCTGAAATTCATTAAATATTACTCAGCTTAGTAACTTAACTTCTCCATCATCCTTCCATACATTTCCTATACTCTGTGACACCTACAACCTACCGAACTCTGAACTTTTCAGATACCTCCAAATTAAAAACTTTTACGCACCTTTGCTAAATACAGATGTCTCCTTAACCCAACTTACGATTTTTGAATCTGCATGCATGAAAGTTCCTCACTTAAGAGGCATTATATCTTCTATATACTCCCACATTTCCACTTATCCCGGTTTAGATAAACCACCTTATGCACGTAAATGGGAGGAGGACCTGAAGAGAACATTTGATATGAATGATTGGTCCAAAATATGGTCGGTAACAAAATCTTCTTCACCAAATATCCTGGCGGTTGAAACCAATTACAAAGTTTTGTCTCGTTGGTACCTCGTTCCCTCCAGATTGGCCAAATTCACACCAAACCAAACAGGCCAATGCTTTCGGGGCTGCCCAGATCCGGGCACCCACTTACACATTTGGTGGTCCTGCCCATTGGTGCAATTATATTGGGAACGGATATTTGAAACTGCCTCCAAGATATTTGGTTTCACTGTGCAACCAGACCCAGCCACAGCCTTGCTCAATCTAAAACCCGATCTCATTACACATAAACAATTCAAACTCCTCATTCAATTTCTTACAGCAGCAAAGCAAACAATAGCAAAGGCATGGAGGACCCCTAAATTGGAGATATCCGAGACCATAAATAGAGTAAATGACTTTATGTCTCACGCCAAAATGTTAGCTATAGAAAGAAATCAAATTCCAATCTTTAAAAAGATCTGTGATCCTTGGATTAAATTTCACCTACCTTCTATTAGTGACAACTCGATTCTCATGCCATGGTAGCCGGAGGACTCAATCGGTTAAACTAATTACTAAACCAAATTTCTGAAGCTTGGGAGCTACCCTGCTCAATATAGTGAACATTGTGTTTTGCTTAAACCCTCAAGCCGCGGACCGATTCTTTCATGCCGTTCAGGTGGACTCCTACACCCCCCCCCCTGGTTTCCTACTATTCTATCCCATCTATTTTATTTTATATTTTCTATCTAACTTTATTTTACCCTATTTTATTTTGATATCTTTACTTCTTTTTCTCTTTTCTTTTCTCTATTATTCTTACTTCATAACGCACCTTATTGAAGCTACAACAAAGTATTACTCTACATTACTTTATTTCGAAGATACAGATCAATTTATAATTAATATGTTAAATATTTCTTTCAACTACAGTCTTGAATATATTAGTACAAGGATTTATTTACTTTCTGTCTCATTTATGTCTTTATAATTTTTCATTAGGATATATGCTGTAGACCCTATTATTTGTTATTTTTCTATATTTGTAATAATTGGACAAATATCAACAATCTGTATTACATATGATCTGTATGTGACTAATATATATGTCCAATAAAATACTTTGACAAGGAAAAGATCTGGGATCCTTGGATTAAATTTCACCTACCTTCTATTAGCGACAGCTCGATTCTCATGCCATGGTAGCCGGAGGACTCAATTGGTTAAACTAATTACTAAACCAAATTTCTGAAGCTTGGGAGCTACCCTTCTCAATATAGTGAACATTGTGTTTTGCTTAAACCCTCAAGCCGCGGACCGATTCATTCATGCCGTTCAGGTGGACTCCTACACTCCCCCCCCCCTGGTTTACTACTATTCTATCCCATCTATTTTATTTTATATTATCTATCTAACTTTATTTTACCCTATTTTATTTTGATATCTTTACTTCTTTTTCTCTTTTCTTTTCTCTATTATTCTTACTTCATAACGCACCTTATTGAAGCTACAACAAAGTATTACTCTACATTACTTTATTTCGAAGATACAGATCAATTTATAATTAATATGTTAAATATTTCTTTCAACTACAGTATTTATACTATATAAATATATTTCTTTCAACTACAGGATTTATTTACTTTGTCTCATTTAAGTCTTTATAATTTTTCATTAGGATATATGCTGTAGACCCTATTATTTGTTATTTTTCTATTTTTGTAATAATTGGACAAATATCAACAACCTGTATTACATATGATCTGTATGTGACTAATATATATGTCCAATAAAATACTTTGACAAGGAAAAATATGCATGCATGCATGCATCTATTCCCTGAATCTGTGGTGTATGGCACTGACCTGTTGTGGTGACAATCTCGCACACTTCCTCCACCTCTCCTTCCTCCACCTCTCCTTCCTCCACCTCTCCTTCCTCCACATCCTGAGGTTTGGGTTCTCTCTGGTCTCCTTCTTTCTGAGGTTGGGGTTCCCTCTGTTCTTTCTGAGGTGTGGGGTTCCTGGCCTCCTCAGAGTGGTGTGCTCCAAGTCTCCGCTCCCCTATGAGAATGAAACAAAAGGTATACTTAGCACACAGATATTTGAGGTCAGAAATAGGAATATGAAACATTGCTTGGAAGTGGGGTACAATTGGCTTTTTTGGCAGAGTTACAAGCTGAAGACATGTTTTAAAATGTATTTCTAAACTGGAATCCTGACCTTTTTTGACCAAGTTACACACATGGAGACACCCCCAAAGTATCCATTCTAGCACCTGTGTGGGACACCCTAAAAAGGTTGTTCTGGTGTCCCACACAGGTGCTCCAGAGTACAGCTGTGGAAACAGCTGCTGAGTGTCCTCTCCTTTACACTGAATCAAGTTTGCATTTCACATTCTAGTTCAAAACATATCATCTAGACAACAATGTTTCTAAACGTTGTTTTAATAGAAATAGGCATGACCAAATGTGGTTTATCTGTATCTGCGCAAAATATCAAATTTTGAGGAGGATTGATGTTTACTACGAACGATTATACTTTGGCCACTACCCTGAAAGTGGCCATTTTCAAAATCCAACCAGTCAATCAAAGCATATGGAGCAAAACATGCAAGTATAATATTCAAATTATTAATAACACAGGAGAAAAACTTACTTTTTACTAGCATTCTTTTGATCTTCCTTTACTGCTCTGGCTCCCTCAGCTTCAAGTCAGACCACCTTTTACGGAGCTGCTCCTTGGATCTCCGGACCCCAAATTTATGATACAGACTCCTCACCACTTTGCCCATTATTTTGACCTTCCTGAGATTAGGGGTGTTGTATGGCCCATGCTTCCCATCATAATCTCTCCTTCCGCAAGATGTCCACCATCTCTGCGATCTCAGCAAAGGACATATTACTGGCCTTGAATCTTGTCCTGAATCAGGATGTTTCTGGCTCCGGGCTTTCCTCATCAGAAGTTAAAACAACCCGCACATGCTGTGTCACGCCATGTCGTCTCCCACTGGGTGTTGAACGAGAAGGGGCGGGGAATATCCGAGGAAGAACGTCAGGGGCGTCCGACGTGGGCGGAGTTTCACGCATGCGCAGGGAATATAATGATAACACGCATGTGTCGTAACGATGTTGTGTGTGCGGAGTAAGGAGGACCAGAAGTTCCGAACGTCACTGACGAAGGTAAAAATTAAAGTTGGGGCATCAGTGGCCTATACTGATTCATGATTTTAAAGGGCTAGATTGGGATAATATTAGGACAGTTTAGGCTGACCTAGTGTTTTTGTCTTGTGTTTTATCTTGCAGAAAATATGCAGAGTTTCAAAGATCCTGTCATATTTGGAACTTTCTTTGACAAATATAGAGAGCTCACCAATTTATGGGAGATTAAAAACCCATTATACCACAATCGTGATGTTAGGAGGGCAACAATTGAAAAACGTGTGGAATATATGAAGACATGGATCCCAGAGGCAGACTATAACATGATGAACAATAAAATAAATAATATGAGGAACAGCTACAAAAAACAATACAAAGAAGTCTGGAGATCAGGAGCAGCAGCAGACCAAGTACATGTCCCCAAGCTGTGGTATTATAAACACCTGTGATTTCTGGACGACCAGATTGAAGCCAGGGAATCACTTTCCAGCCTTCCCTCCCACCTTCCCTCCACCCTTCCCTCCAGTGTTCCCTCCACCCTTCCCTCCACCGTTCCTTCCACTCCTGCAGAGGGTGCAGAGGAGCTAGCTGACCTCGAAGAGCTGGATCTTCACATCTATAGTCAGGTATAATATTTTTCAACATATTTATTGTCCTAGAATAATTGTTGGGAACTAGATGTTATTATTCAAAAAGAAAATAAATAAACCAAAAAAAATAAAAAATATAGTGGGCAGAATTGTTTGGGACAAGAATGAAAAATGCTGGGGTCAGAATGAGAGTCTTTTCTATTTATTAACATTTAATTTGCAACAGTCATGAGCTGGAAACTGTGTGTGATTGATGAACCAAAAACTCAAACTATGTCCCTTTTTTATACACAGGATGAGGTCAGCCAGGAGGACGAGGCTCTGGAGTGTGGCACCCAGGAGGAGGCAGGGGTGAGTGGCAGCAGGAGGAGGCAGGGGTGAGTGGCAGCCAGGAGGAGGCAGGGCCAAGTGGCAGGCAGCGGGTGCCCAGGCCAAATCGAAGCACACAGTCACAGGTGCTACCCCTCCAGGTGAGACCGAAAAGGCCCAGGAGGTTGACTCGGGTGGAGGAGGAATCCCTGCAAATAATAAGGGAAGCACCAGAGATCATGAGGGCCCCCCTCAACCCAGTCGAGTCCTATGGGTGCTATGTGGCCGATAAACTCCTTAAATTGGAGGAGGGCCAACGTGCCATCTGTGAGGAGCTTATATCTACGGCCCTTCACAGAGCGGGGAGGGGCCAGCTGACAGAGGCCACACATCTTTGTGATCTGGCCCATCCTTCTCCTTCTCCTCCTCCTCCTGCCACATTCCCACCACCAGAGCCACAGCCTGCAAGGGGGCGTGGAGGGAGCCGTGGAAGGAACGCTGCAGGGAAGCGTGGAGGGAACATTGCAGGGAAGCATGGAGAGAAGGCTACAAGGAAGACCAGAAAGTGATTCCCTGGCTTCAAGCTGCTCTGCCAGAAGACGCAGATTTTTGGAGTACCACAGCTTGGGGACATGTATGACATCTGCTGCTGCTCCTGATTTCTGCGATTCGGGGACCAGATTGTGATCCCAATTCGAGGGACTCCTCATGTTATTGATTTTATTTGCCTTGATGTCTGCCTTTGGGGTCTAAAGTCTGCATATATTCCACTAATTTCTCAATTGTTGCCCTTCATCTTTATTTGTTTTCCAGAATAAATGGATATTTGATTTAATTAAAATAGTTGCCTATGTGTTTTTCGTGTGAGTAGGAAGGTACATTTCATAAATACAATGTGTAATTAACAAGGGACACGAACACCAACCTCCTTGAGGGAAAAAAAATCAGAGATAATAATGTTGTTGTGATAATTTGACCATAAATATGGACATCACTATAAAATATTAAAAGGCCAGAAAAAAAATGATTAGATCTTGTTTCAAAACAACCAAAAAAAAACATTTTTGCAATCCTGCCTTTAAAATAAAATACGAAGATTCATGAGATCTTAAAGAAATCATTTTTGTCCGAACTCTGTGTGAATATCCGCAACAATTTTTTTTGTGGGGAAAAACGTTTAGAAAGAAGAAAAGAAAGCGCTACATTTAACGATGCAGAAATTTGCAGCATGACGAATGTGCTATGTCCATTACGAACGCTAGTTTTACCAGAACGAGGGCTCCCGTCTTGTAATTTAGTCTGAGCATGCGTGGATTTTTCTCTGATGTAGTTCCCCACAGACGATCGGAATTTGCTATCGTTTTTTTTTTCCATCGGTAAAATTTAAACATGTTCTAATTTTTTATACCGATGAAAAAAAGACCAATGGGGCCCACACACGATCGGTTTGTCCGATGAAAAAAGTCCATCGGTCCTTTTTCATCAGAAAAACCGATCGTGTGTACGCGGCATAAGTGTCCGATTGTCTGCTACAATATCGCAGTCCCGCTATAAGTCGCTGATCATCTCCTTTACTAGCATAAAAAAATACAAATTTATCCCATAGTTAGTAGACGCTATAAAGTTCACATAAACCATTCAACTAAGCTTATTGGGTAGCAGAATACATTAGACGCGTGCAGAACAAAAAAAAAATAGTTTTGTTTCGTTTTGTATTTGCATAAATTCATTTAGTTAAATTAGTTTAAGTAGTTAATTCATTTTTGGAATTAGTTTTGTTTATTCAAGTTTGAATCAATTCAAATTGTATTTGAGTCAAATTCTATTTGGAATCAAATTCATCCTATTTGAATTTCATATTTTGAAGATAATGCTATTCTTTCTATTGCATTCTATTCTAATGTTTTTTTCTATTTTTTAATTTTCTTTTCTGTTCTATTCTTTTCTTTTCTATTATATTCTATTCTATTTTATTCTATTCTAATTCAAATTTATTATATTCGAATTCCAGAAAACAGTTATATTGTTATATTTTTTCTATTCTTTTCTATTGTTTGTTCTATTCTATTCTATTATTTTCTATTCTATTCAAATTTAAAATTAATTCTATTTGAAGTTCAAGTTTCAGGAAAGGTTATATTTTTTCTATTTTATTCTATTCTATTATTTTTTTTATATTCTATTCTTTTCTATTCTATTCAAATTCTAATTTATTCTATTTGAAATGTGAATTGCAGAAGATGGTTATATTCGTTCTATTTAATTTTACTTTTTATTTTATTCTGTTTTATTCCTTTATTTTCTATTCTATTTTGTTCTGTTTTACTCTATTTTTTTCTATTCAATTTTTTTCTACTCTTTTCATTTTCTATTATGTTCTCTTTTAATCTATTATATTATATTTTTTATTTTCTATTCTATTATTTTCTATTCTATTCCTTTATTTTCTATTTTAGTCTCTTCGAAAATTCGAATTTATTTCAAAAACAAATCTAATTTGAAAATGATTCAAATTCAAATTTGAAAACTATTTGAATTTCTGAATAACAAAAAATTTGTCCGTATTTCAATTCAGAACAAAATGAACCGCACATGTCTAGAATACATATTGGCCTACATTTATGAAGAAATTAGATTTTTACTTTTTTTTTACTGGATGTGTTTTATAGCAGAAAGTAAAAAATATTGTTTTTTTAAATTGTCGTCCTTTTTTTTTTGTTTATAGTGCAAAAAAAATAAAAAAATTTGCACTGGTGATCAAAAACCACCAAAAGAAAGCACTATCTATGGGGGAAAAAAAATAAATAATTCTATTTGAGTACAGTGTCGCATGACCGCACAATTGTCAGTTAAAATAATGCAGTGCCATATCACAAAAAATAGCCTGGCCATGAAGGAGGGTACATTTTCTGGAGTTCAAGTGGTTAAGAGGTCCAAATTTCTCAGACTATGAAGAAGGCAAAGTATATAAGTGGAAATGTGAAGCCACATGTGAAGTGACTGGCAGACATGGGAGATGTAAATATTCCATAGTAAGGAACACACCTATGAGTACCCCTAAGTGGGTCAGCTTCTCGGACACAGAAGACAATGCTTCTATACCAACACCCTCATCTTTCAGTAAAATGGATAGGAAATGGAAACTAAAAGTCACCTTTTCTTATGAAAATTATTCACGATATTCAAAAAAGTCAAAACTCCATAAGGGGAAGTGGAGGGGGGACAAACACCCACA
This sequence comes from Rana muscosa, assembly GCA_029206835.1. NCBI lineage: Eukaryota > Metazoa > Chordata > Amphibia > Anura > Ranidae > Rana > Rana muscosa. The sequence continues at coordinate 211,382,862 of CM055120.1, read as the reverse complement.
AAAATAAAAATAAATAGAAGAGCAAAGAAATCCCAGCGATAAAAAAAGAACAGAATCAACGCTCACTGCTCATGTTCTCAACCTATCTGATTATCCATCATCACCAGTAGGGATGAGCTTGGTGTTCGAGTCAAACGCATGTTCGACTCGAACATCGCCTGGTCGCTGAAACCAGAACTTTGTGGGCCGTTTGCGCCAAATTCGTGTGACGCGAACGGCCCACAATGCACTGTGCCATCGCAGGGCATTGCCGGCGCTGTGATTGGCCAAGCATGCACTGTGACCCCTCATGCTTGGCCACTCACAGCGCCGGCAGTGAGGAGAGACATAATTGGCCACAGGCAGGATGCCTGTGGCCAATTATAGCTCAGGTGGGTTTAGTACACGCCCCACACTATAAAAGGCCGCCAGCGCGGCGGCCTTGTGTAGTGTGTTCCGGCGTGCAGGGAAAGAGCTATATAGGCAGGGACAGTGTGTTGACTGTGTTCTTTTCTCAGGCACCTGCAGGAGTTAGTGGGTGTTGTGTGCCTCCAGTACCGTATACACCTGTATCTACACTTTATTGCTGTTCTCTAATACAGGCATCTGCAGGAGTTAGTGGGTGTTGTGTGCCTCCAGCACAGTATATACCTGTATCTACTAGACATGTGCACACTGAAATATTTCGTTTCGGAATTTCATTTTAGTTCGAAAAATAAATTTATTTAGTTACTCCCGAAATTTGTTTTTATTTATTTTGTTTTTCGTTAGAAATTGCATTCGTCCGAAAATCTGAATTAATTAAGGTCGAATCTGTCGAATGTTCAAAGAAGATTTGACAGAGCAGCGAAACTGTTCGACGCCGCAATCGTACATTTCCGGTCGAATGTTCCGCCTACAAGCTATAGTAGAATTCTAATGTTGTATGACTAGTAATAATTATATTTATTAATTATTATTACTAGTCAACCAATATTAGAATTTTTCTATAGCCTATGGGCAGAGTATTTGACTGGAAATGTACGATTGCGGCGTCGTACAGTTTATCTGTTCTGTCAAATCTTCTTAGAACTTTCAACAGACACCATAAGCCTTCAATGACAGATTCGTTGTTTGTATGTTTTTCGATGCTTTGTCGAATCTTCGTCGTTCACGTTGAATTGTCAAGTTAGTTCTAGCTATTTTACTGCTCCTCCTCTTTGGTTACAATCAGCCAATAACATTCATCATCATCATTATTTTTATTTTACTTCCCCCACCCAATTCCAGCAGCGATCTTTTCTCTCTATGTCAAATCTTTTCTCTCTATAATGTCAAATCTTTTCTCTCTATGTAGAATAATCTTGGACTAATAGAGTTAAGGTTAGGCACATTCGACCACAGGTTCGATGGACAGAGATTGTTATTGTCAGCCTCATGTCGAATCTCCTATCTATATCGAACTGTTGTTGCAACAAAAACAAAAATTAAGCATTTGTTTATGTCAGATCTTTCGGTTTTCGGATTCTGTGCTTTCGTTTTCGTTTGTTAAAACGATAACGAAAATACCTGAAATTCGGACGAAAATGCATTCGGATGAAAACGAATGCACATGTCTAGTATCTACACTTTATTGCTGTTCTCTAATACAGGCATCTGCAGGAGTTAGTGGGTGTTGTGTGCCTCCAGCACAGTATACACCTGTATCTACCCTTTATTGCTGTTCTCTAATACAGGCATCTGCAGGAGTTAGTGGGTGCTGTGTGCCTCCAGCACAGCACAGTATACACCTGTATCTACCCTTTTTTGCTGGTGTTCTCTAATAAAGGCATATGCAGTAGTTAATGGGTGTTGTGTGCCTCCAGTACAATATACACTACCCAATTGCTGGTTTTCCCATCTCCCTGCAGGCCATTACTATATCTGGAAGGCCAACAAGGAGAGGCAGACAGTCACGAGCCAATAAAAGAGGGCAAGCAGGCTCTGTGTCTAGAGACAACAGTGCTGGTCGTGGACGCGGTGCATCATCATCAGCACGTGGCCATGGGACACGCTTATCCTTATGTTCGGCAGCTGGACGTGTTGAGCCGCATCATGCCGAAGACTTGATAGAGTGGATGACCAAGCCCTCCTCATCCTCCTCATCCTCGCTCAGGGTGCTGGCAAAGCAGCTGCCAACGTGTCCTCTTCCCTCGTATCTGTCACGTACCTGGTAGGAGTCTGGTATGACGAGGTCGGCCTCTCTTGTATCTCCAGTCCAAGCCCCACTGAGGGTGGAACAGATGGTGGCAAGGCTAGGAGGAACACGAGTGCCAGTAGAGGTTGCTAGCAGAAGTTGCAGGGGCAGGTGAAACTTGGAGATCCCGATGGGTAGACAGGTTCCAGGCACTTTTATGGAAGCGCAGGTGTAAAGGGGAACTCCAACCCACATGCAGATTCTGGAACGTAGCAAACTGGAACAGAGGTCAAGGGTAGCCGGGTTCAGCAACAGGCAGGCAGCGCAGTTCAAGGAGAAAGCAGTAGCAGGGTCAAGGAAGCCGGGACCAGGAACCATAAGTCAGCAAATAATCAGAGTCCAGAGAAGCGTCAGGGCAAGCCAGAGTCAGCAACGGATATCAGGTTAATCATACGGATAGCAGGAAGTTTCACAGGACAAGCTGAAGACCAGTCAGCACTTGTAGGGAGTCAGAGCACCCTTTAAATAGGCCGTCTGGCGTTAGGGGCGCGCTCCTGGGCGTGCACGCCGTTCATTGCGCACGCGCATGCGCATTGATGCACGCATATGTGCCATACGAGAATACGTAGTTCTCTTACAGTATCAATGTCATCATCAGTCCCTCCTTCCCTAGACCCACCATGTCCTCCTGAGGAGTCCCCCGAACTGTTTGAGCACAGTGTTGGGTACATGCTCCAGGAGGATGCCCAGCGTTTTGAAGGGTCTGATGATGATACCCAGCTAGAGGAAGCCAGTAGCGTGAGCGTAATCTGGCAGTCACGTTCCAGCAGCTGATTGGCTCCAGTGATCAGGAGGGAGGGGATGATGAGGTCACTGACTCCATGTGGGTGCCTGATAGGAGAGAGGAGGAGGAGGAGGATGAGGAGGAGGCACATCTCCGAGGCAGGATGCCCTCCGGGGGCCAGCGTAAGGGCAGCACACCGACTGAATCACACCGCAGAGCTCCGCCTGTGCAGGGTGCTGCCTCGGGCCGTTATTCCAAAAGTTCTTTGGTGTGGGCCACCCATCGCACAGGAAGAGGATGAGGAGGAGGAGGAGGAGGATTGTGTCAGCATGGAGGTGGAGCCTGGCACTCAGATTCAACAGCAGCAGTCTTTTAGGGATGATTTACAGTCCCAAGAAACCCGTGGACTTCTACGTGGCTGGGAGGAGGTGGCTACGGATCATGTCGTCCTTAGTGACCCAGAGGACTCCGGACCGAATGCCTCAGCTAACCTACGCTGCATGGCCTCCCTGATCCTGCAAAGTCTGCGGAAGGATCCTCGTATTCTTCGGATCAAGGAGAGGGACCATTACTAGCTGGCCACTCTCCTTGATCCATGGTACAAGGGTAAGGTTGCGGACCTTATCTTGCCGTTGCAGAGGGAGCAGAGGATGAGACATCTCCGGGAGGCCTTGCAGAAATGCGTTCCCAGAGACTGGGAGGTTACAAACTCCTGATCCGGGACAACGAGTTGCTGAGGCTTCGGTCAGTAGCAGAAGGAGCGGTGGAGAAGGTGGCCTTCTGACCAATGTGTTCAGACAATTTTTTAGTCCGCAGCTCCAAGGTATGATTGGTTCCAGCAACCATCACCAGCATCTGATATACATGGTGCAGGAATACCTAGGGGTAAGGTCAGACTTGGACACCTTTCCCACCGAAAATCCTCTGGCTTACTGGGTCTTGAGGATGGATCACTGGCCAGAGCTTGCACAGTATGCAATTGAGCTACTGGCCTGTCCTGCATCCAGCGTTCTTTCGGAACGCACATTTAGTGCTGCTGGAGGCTTTGTCACCGATCACAGGGTGTGCCTATCCACCGACTCGGTTGATCGACTGACCTTCATAAAGATGAACCAGTCTTGGATCACCACCAGCTACCAAGCACCTGAAGCTGATGTAACAGAATAATTTATTTTGAAATGTCACATCCCTTCAAGACTGCCTATGCTGATGCTGAGTGACTGTCCTGTTATGTTGACTGACTACCCTCTTCCTCCTCAATGATCCGATTCCTGATGATAGCTTGGAAGAACATTTTTGTTTCTGGGTGCCGCCACCAGTGGCTAAGGCCCAATTTTTCAGCCCCTGTTTAACAGGGGCATGTAATTACAATTTTTTATGCATTGCTTTGCAGCAGGGCTCATTCCTGCACTCCAACTAGAGTATCTGGGAGAGGTTGCAGTGTCGTGGCACCAGCACCAGTGCCTAAGGCCCAATTTTTCAGCCCCTGTTTAACAGGGGCTTGTAATTACAATTTTTGATGCAATACTTTGCAACAGGGCTCATTGCTGTGCTCCAAGTACAGTATCTGTGAGGGGTTGCAGTGTTGTGGCACCAGTGCCTAAGGCCCAATTTGTCAGCCCCTGTTTAACAGGGTCCGTGTAATTACAATTTTTGATGCAATACTTTGCAACAGGGCTCATTGCTGTGCTCCAAGTACAGTATCTGTGAGGGGTTGTAGTGTTGTGGCACCAGTGCCTAAGGCCCAATTTTTCAGCCCCTGTGACACGGTCTGGAGTCAGGCTCAGAGGCCAGTAGCTATAGCAGCAGAGCAGGTATTCACACAGGTAACCCTGGCTGATGACATGGGTTCACCTGAGGTGCGGGGTCTAAGCACTGACCGGTATTCACCAGGGCTCCTAAAGGTGGAGATGGGCTTTGCTGCGTGTCAGTGCCAGGTCGCGGTCCTCAGATTAGCCCCACCAGGGGGTGAGCAAGCCGGGGTCCAGAAACAGATAATACAGGTAGGGATCAAGCAGAAGCGTAGTCAGGGACGAGCCAAAAGTCGGTAACAGATAGTTGCAGGTTGGGATTCAGCAGAAGCGTAGTCGGGGACGAGCCAAAAGTCGGTAGTGAGTGGTATCAAAGATGCGGTCGGCAGCAGTAGACAGGAGCAAGATATTGGCTGGTGAAGACACAATATTCTGGCAACCAGGAAGTGCAGGGACATGGCTTAAATCAGGAAGTTCCTGGGAGGAGCAAAGGGTTCAAGGTTCAAGGCAAACATGATTCAAGACAAGAAAGATCATTCAAGGAATTGTCTAATGAACTATCCATGGAGCTGTCCAGCATTCCAGGTGGCTCAGCAAGTAGAGTCACCACCAGACACACCAGAGGTCCCAGGTTCAAGCCCAGGTCCTAACAGTACTCCCCTCCTTCCAGGATGTCCCCTGGACGTCTTATTGCCAGGTTTCTGAGGAAACCTCTGGTGGAATTCCCTTGTTAATCTAGGGGCATGAACATTCTTTTCAGGCTCCCAAGAATTTTCTTCTGGCCCATATCCTTCCCATTGAACCAAATATTGCAATTTGTTCCTAGAGATCCTGGAGTCAAGAATTTTTTCCCACCACATATTCTTCTTCACCCTGTACCTCAACAGGTGGAGGAGGAGGATGAATTCTTCCAGAAAATGGATTTTCATGAAACTGCTTGAGTAGCGATATATGAAAAACAGGGTGAATCTTCATATTGTCAGGAAGTTTTAGGCGAAAAGTGATCGGGTTGATTTGAGCAGAAATCTCAAAAGGTCCCATAAACTTTTGACCCAACTTAGCACATGGAACCTGAACCTTTAAATTTTTGGTAGATAACCAAACTTTGTCACCTACCTGAAAGGTGGGAATAGACCTACGGTGGCTGTCAGTGGCCTTCTTGTAATATTCCTGCGCCTCCTTCAATGTATCAGTCAATCTCTCCTGGATCTCATGTAATGAAGTTAGTCTGTTGGTAACAGCAGGAATTGAAGTTGAGATAGGGAGATCAGGAATAAAAACTGGATGATACCCGGTGTTTAAGAAAAATGGGCTTTGGGAAGTGGAGCTATGTTTAGAGTTATTATAAGCAAACTCTGCCGTAGGAAGGTAGTCCACCAAGTCATCCTGGAGATAACTCACAAAACATCGAAGGTATTGCTCCAGAGTTTGATTGGTCCTCTCGGTCTGACCATTAGACTGTGGATGAAAAGCTGAGGACAGATTAATTCTTACACCCAAAGCTGAGCAAAAACTTCTCCAAAAATTTGAGGTAAACTGTACCCCTCTGTCAGACACCACATCATCAGGAATCCCATGAAGTTTAAAAACTTCTCTAACCATTACCTCAGCAGTATGTTCGGCGGAGGGTACCCCCTTAACTGGAATAAAATGAGCCATCTTAGTGAGACGGTCAATGACTACCAGAATGGTTGTCATCCCTTTTGAAAGAGGAAGGTCGACCACAAAGTCCATAGAAATTGACCCCCATGGCCTAGATGGAACAGGTTAGTGGTAGAAGTAACCCCGGAGGAGAAGATCGGGGTGTCTTATTGCGAGCACAGGTTAGACATGAAGCCACATATCTCTTTACATCTTTCTTGTACCCAGGCCACCAAAAGTAACGTGATAAGAGTTCTTCTGTCTTAGAAACCCCAAAATGACCAGCAAGTTTAGAGTCGTGTACCAATCTGAGGGCTTCTACCCGAACTGATTCAGGTACATAGAGGCAATGCGCTTGAGTCCAAAAACCATTATTGTACTTGAGGTTTATGTCTTTAGGAGGTTAATTAAGAAGCGGGTCATTCTCATACTCCTCCTTGAGGAGATTAAGAAATGTCTTTGAACTCGTGGCCCCTAGAAAGTTCTTTGGAGACAGGATTGTACATTCAGAGTTGCTTTCCTGGAGAGGCCCAGGCAACATCCATGATAGGGCATCAGCCTTACCATTCCTTGACCCAGGGCGGTATGAGATAACAAAATTGAACCTGGAGAAGAAAAGGGTCCAACGTGCTTGTCTAGATGACAACCTTTTAGCAGACCTAATAAATTCTAAATTTCTATGATCGGTGAGAACGGTTACAGGGTGCTTAGCCCCTTCCAGCAGATGCCTCCACTCAGAAAATTCTTCCTTAATTGCCAGCAGTTCCTTGTTTCCAATGTCATAATTCTTCTCGGCTGGAGACATCATTCGAGAGAAATAAGCGCAAGGATGGCTCCCACAGCAGAATTAGAAGCATCAACTTCTAGGATGAAAGGTAGTTCTGGATCTGGATGTACCAGTATTGGTGCAGAAATGAAGAGTGTTTTCAGTTTACTAAAGGCAGTCTGTGCCCCAGGTGACCACAAAAAGGGTATCCCTTTCTTTGTCAGCTGTGTAATTGGAGCAATTACCTTGGAGAAATTCCTTATAAATTTTCTGTAAAAGTTGGCAAATCCAACAAATCGCTGTATCTCCTTAACATTCCTAGGGACAGGCCAATCCACCACTGCTTTGATCTTATCAGGATCCATGCTTACCCCTTCAGAAGAGATTATGTATCCCAAGAACTGGATCTGAGTTTGTTCAAACTTGCATTTCTCTAGTTTGATGTAAAGTTGATTCCGCCTTAGTCTCTCGAAAACAATACAGACATGCTTGCGGTGTTCTTCCAAAGTATCAGAGAAAATGAGAATGACCATCCAAATATGCTATTACAAACTGATCAAGCAAATCTCGAAAAACATCATTAATAAAATGTTGAAAAGTTGCAGGAGCATTGCAGAGCCCAAAGGGCATGACCAAAGACTCATAATGTCCATATCTGGTTCTGAAAGCAGTTTTCCATTCATCTCCGGGACGAATGCGGACAAGGTTGTATGCCCCCCGTAAATCTAATTTAGTAAAGAGCTTGGCTGGGCGGAGTCTCTCAAGCATTTCTGGAATCAGTGGGAGTGGATAGCGATTCTTAATTGTGATCCTATTTAAATCTCTGTAGTCAATACACGGACGCAGGGTGGAGTCCTTTTTAACCACGAAGAATAAGGCTGCCCCAGCAGAAGAGGTTGAGTGTCTGATAAAACCCTTCTCTAGATTCTCATTAATCCACTCCCTGAGCACCTTTATTTCAGGTTCTGATAAAGAATAAAGGTGCCCAAATGGTATTTCTGCCCCTGGAAGCAATTCAATGGGACAATCATAAGAGCGATTAGGAGGCAGCTGATCTGCGTTCTTTTTATCACAAACGTCCTGAAACTCAAGATATTGTGGAGGTAGCTTGTCGTATGGCTTGGTAGTTGCCAAAACTGCTTGTAAATCTTGGGTTGGTGGAGGGCTTATTTGATAAGATTCTTTGCAATGTCTTTTGCAATGGTCAGATGTAAAGCTTAAAGAACGTGTTTCCCAGTTGATGGAGGGATTATGGATAGAGAACCAAGGGATGCCCAGGATAATAGGGAACTTGGGTGATGTGATCAGCTCAAAGCTGATAGTCTCCTGATGGTCAGTCTCGATTAGGAGTTTAAGAGGGATGGTCTCGTGGGTAACTGGACCTGAAGACAAAGGTGAGCCATCCACAGTTTCCATATCAATAGGGGCAAGCTTATTTCTTATTTGAAGGTTATTACTTTGGGCAAATTCGATCTCCATAAAGTTTCCCCCGGCCCCTGAGTCCAGCATAGCAGCGCAAGATATTTCATTGCTTTCCACAATAAGCCTTATTGGGATGACAAAGTGAATTGATAAAGAATTAACTTTATTTGCTTCCTGAATCAAAGGAGAGACAGACTAAGAAATTGAGTTTATTTGTTCAGATACTGTAACATCCATTGCTGCAATTGTTCTTTTAAATTTATTGGGACAATTAACTGCATAATGTCCAGAGTCTCCACAATAAAGACACAAGTTCTCTGAACGTCGTCTTTCTTTCTCCTGAGTGGTAATAGATCTTTTAATAGCATCCACCTGCATAGGTTCAGGAGTGTCAGAATCAGGAAAAACTCTTGGACCCTTAGGAGGATACTGAGTAGTAGAAAAACGCATGCCACCATTACTGCCTAGGATTCCCAGTCTCTCCTTTCTCCTTTCAGTAAGTCTCTGATCAATTTGAATACATAATTTAATAAAAGCCTCAAGGTCGTCAGGACTTTCTACTCTGGCAAGCTCATCTTTTACTTGCTCTGAGAGTCCTTGACGGAACTGACTTTTTTGTGCTGCTGGATTCCAATTGGTATCTGAGATCCAACGTCGGAATTCAGTTGTGTACTCTGCAACAGAACGTCTACCCTGCCGTAAATTGTGCAATTATGCCTCAGCAGTAGCACAGCAGTTAGGATCATCGAAAACTTGGTTCATCGCAGCCACAAAAGAATCTAAATCATCCAGGACGACATCATCTTTCTCCACATAAGGGGAGGCCTAGGCTAAAGCTTCCTCAGTCAGGAGGTTGATAATAAACAGCACCTTTTTCCTGTCAGAAGTAAATGCAGCAGGTTGCATCTGAAAGTATATACGACATTGATTAAGGAACCCTCTATAATGGCGGCGGTCTCCATTAAACTTAAGTGGTAGGGGCATTCGTGCATTAGTATCTACGACAGCGGTATCTCGGGCACGAAAATCCCGCAATTGTTTATTCAGATCAAGGATTTCCTCTTGTAGTGCTTTCACTTCAATCTGTAACTCAGAAAAATTTTCCTGCTAGTTAACACCAAATGTCTGCAACTCAGCGATTTGCACCCTGAGAGGAGCTACAGCAGCTGCTACAACGGCCTCCATGTTTTGGGCCAGAATATTCTGTCACGGTCTGGAGTCAGACTCAGAGGCCAGTAGCTATAGCAGCAGAGCAGGTATTCACACAGGTCACCCTGGCTGATGACACGGGTTCAGCTGAAGTGCAGGGTCTAAGCACTGACCGGTATTCACCAGGGCTCCTAAAGGTGGAGATGGGCTTTGCTGCATGTCAGTGCCAGGTCGCGGTCCTCAGATTATCCCCACCAGGGGGTGAGCAAGCCGGGGTCCAGAAACGGATAATACAGGTAGGGATCAAGCAGAAGCGTAGTCGGGGACGAGCCAAAAGTCAGTAGTGAGTGGTAGCAAAGATGCGGTCGGCAGTAGTAGACAGGAGCAAGATATTGGCTGGTGAAGACACAATATTCTGGCAACCAGGAAGTGCAGGGACATGGCTTAAATCAGGAAGTTCCTGGGAGGAGCAAAGGGTTCAAGGTTCAAGGCAAACAAGATTCAAGATAAGAAAGATCATTCAAGGAATTGTCTAATGAACTATCCAAGGAGCTGTCCAGCATTCCAGGTGGCTCAGCAAGTAGAGTCACCACCAGACACACCAGAGGTCCCAAGTTCAAGCCCAGGTCCTAACACCCTGTTTAACAGGGGCATGTAATTACAATTTTTTTATGCAATTCTTTGCAGCAGGGCTCATTCCTGCACTCCAACTAGAGTATCTGGGAGAGGTTGCAGTGTCGTGGCACCAGCACCAGTGCCTAAGGCCCAACGCAGGATTTTGATTTGTTCACAACTGTTATATATGTCAAAAATTTTGCACGTCTCCTCACATAAAAAAAGCACTATTTGAATGCTGGCTCTGTTACACACTCGCCTTATTTCAGAAATTTGTAGAACAAGATCTCCTCACCCTGGCCCGGGAAGTGAAGGCTTCTCCTAGACTCTTCCATTCTAATTTGAATGAGCAAAAACAAGTGAGCCTTTTTCACGGGTTTGTTATAATTTTTTATTTTTTTTCTGCAGTGGCCCTTTTCAATAACCAAAACCAAGTAAGTTCCGCGCTCCAAAGTATAATTATCAATAAACAAAAACATGTATGCGAAAATCCCAAAAATTGTGATACACTCCCAAAATATGGATGTCAAAACATGTATATGGTTTGTTGGATAATTTCTAGGGACAGATTAACACATCCACATCCCTGATAGATAAATTTGACTTTTTGTAATAGATCTTTAACTTTATAAAACCTTTTTTGTGGTTGTGCTTACCTCAGTGACAGAATAAACACACCCTTTAAAATCCCATCACCTTATGAGGGAGTGGTGCTCTCTCCAACTCTTTTAACTTGGATGTGAAAACAGTGCTTGATACGAAGTATAGTAGATATCCACCCTGTGCATCATCCAGTGATTCAATACAGCTCAATTATGCACTTACCAGAGATATATAAATAAACAGCCTAAATCTGGATACACACTATACAAATTTCTGTGGATTTTTTCATTCAGATTTACCAAAACCACATAATATGAGGTCAAACCTTTAAGCGGGATTCCACCCGTGATTTTTTTTTTTTAAAGTCAGCAACTACAAACACCGTAGCTGCTGACTTTTAATAAGGACACTTACCTGTCCTAGGCACCCGCGAAGTTGGCCCCCCAGGGGCCGATCTCTCGATCGCGGCAGGTCCCCGCACTGCCATCCTCACTAAGGGAAACAGGCAGTGAAGCTACTGCCTGTTTACTACTGCGCATGCGCAATTCGCATGGCGCTTTGTGAATAGGCCGGCTGCTCTCTGGGATACACACAGTTCCCAGAAGGCAGCGCGCCCCATTGACCAGAAGACACCGCGAGTAGGACGAGGAAGAAGACCAGCCGCGGAGGATGAAGAGGCAGATTAGGAACTTCCTCATAGCAACTGCTTTTTCTGGTAAGTAAAAACATTTAAAAAAATTGAAATTGTAGATTTTTGGTTACATTTTTTTTTTCAGGGTGGAACACCACTTTAAGAGTTTAATTTTGTTTGCAATCAGGCAGGCCCTTGCCCTAGATGGTTTTGGTAAATCTAAAGAAAATCAGACATCAAAAGTTGTATAGTGTGTATGGGGTCTTAAGCCCCGTACACACGGTCGGACTTTTGCCCAACAAACTTAGTTTTAAGCAAGTTGGACTAACAATCCGACCGTGTGTACGCTCCATCGGACAAACTTTTTTTCGTTTGGTTTTGTTTTCATCGGACAAAAGTTGGGTCTGCAAACGGACAAACTTTTGCCCAACAAAAGTCCGATGGAGCAAAGTCCTACCATGTGTACAGAAAACCATAGGACTTTTGTCCGATGGACAAAACAACTAATGTTAAAATCAACCAACAATAGCAGAAGTTGACCAAAGGGTGGCGGTATAGAGCAGAAAAGAGCAGAAAAACCATGTGATGTTGCAAAAAGTTTTAGGAAAGTTTGCAGAAAAGTCCTGTGGTGTGTATGCTATGGGTGTGCCCGGCCAACTCCGTTCGGACAAAAATCCACGGAAAAGTCCGATGGAAGTCCGACCGTGTGTACGAGGCTTTAGACTGCAATAACATTCCACCCGGTGTTGTGAAAACAAAAGCACCGTCCGTGAGCCTCCACCAGAATATACACTCACCAGAAATTAAACAGAAGTAGGCCTTAATCCATGGGGTGGGGGTCTTCCCAGCTTCTTATGTCAATTAGATGCAGGAATGTTTTGCTTTTTGTTTATCTAGCAAGGTTACTCTGTGGTATAACAAGGAAGCTGAGACTTCTGCAGTGTGTAAATGTGCTTTTACTATACAAGATGCTGTACATACAAAACTATTACAATATTAGGAATATACTACAAGACTGACAGATCTCTATAACAAGCAAAATGCCTAGCAAATAGAACAGCCTATGGTCTATAACTACAAATACATTTAAAGATTACTTAACTTGGATTACGCTTTGTTCATGATCTCCATTGGCAATGATTCTTCTTGGAGATCAGGTCCTGTTCTTCTTCATGATCTTACAGCAACATGGTGTATGTTTGTGTGTGAGCTTACTGCTTTTATGTGTGTGTCAGGCTGTTTACCATTGTTACCAAAACAGAAAACATAGATGTATTTCAACAATAGCATTGAATACAACAATGCTATCTACCTATTGTCTACTCAAAAAACGAACCTGTAATCTAAACTGTGATTTCTTTCAGTTTGAGAGCTGAAAGAAATCTCAAACAGGTAATGTTTACTGTGGCTTATAGAGACATTAGCATATTGGATACAACAATGGTATCTAACCTATTGTCTACTCAAAACGAAACCTGTAATTCTTTTCAGTTTGAGAGCTGAAAGAAATTTCAAACAGGTAATGTACTAAAATACAACAATGGTATCTAATCCCATTGTCATTTGTTTGAGAGATCTACTTAAACCAAATGCTGACAGGTAATCTGACTATTGTAAAATTGTCCCATGTATCCTATGTCTGATTAATATAATAAAAATCATATTTTTAACAAACGCAATACATTCCGCCCTATGATTTTTATTTTTTCTCTCTCAGACCACACACAGAAAATCTCTTCATTACTAAAAACTCAATATACACATGAATTTTCCTTAAATGCAACCCCTCCCATATTTCTGTCACTGGGAAGGTGTTTCAGTCTTTGGATAAAAGTTCATTAGAAAGTCCATTCTAAAGTTCTTTAGAAACAAGTCCAGGCTTGGAATACATCAAAAGGTCTTGTTCTCCACAGCTCTTGCGATCTTCCGTCATTCTTTCCATCATGTAACCACTTTTCTCTGGTCTTCCTATGGATCAAATCGGAGACAGCCTGTGGAGTGGAAAACAAAGCGGATTATCTGTTCCTTCTAATAATACATAAACAGTAGATCCTGGCCCTTCAGCTACAATCTCTCCTCCAAATGGCTTCTTGCCTGGATATCTGACCAATACTTTGCCACCTGCCTGTATGCACCTCTGACCCTCCCAAAGAACATCAATAGGGAGGAGAGGAAATATACTGATATTTCCCAGAAAATCACTGCTGTTTATTTTGGAAGGTTTGATGTTATGTAGCCTCACTTTCCACTCTTGCTGAGAAGTATCCACTAACCAGTCAGAGTCCCAGCCACTGTCTTGAAGCTCATCTGTCAATGCAAATATAACTTCAAACCTTCCTGCCAGATTCCCTCTCATTCCTAGATAAGCTTCAGCTTCAGATACGTCACTCTTGGTTTCTATGTCATGGGAAGCAGTAACATGGTATCTGTTAAACCCTGTTCTTTCGGGAACCTTACATAAATACTGAACTCTGCACTCCAGCTGTGGAATCTGTGCCTCAGCCCCTACCATCCTCTCATATGGTGTGCTTTTGGCTATTGGCCTAGAATTTAACAACATGACTGCCTGTGTGAGGACACGATCCCACCCCCTTAGTGTATGTGTGGGTGTAATTTTGCGTATCTGGTCCTTCAATAGCCCGTTGTATCTTTCAATCAAACCAGCTGCCTGTGGATGGTATGGGATGTGGCACAACCAGTACACTCCAGAATCTTTGGCCCACTGCTGTACTGTTAATCCGGTAAAGTGTGAGCCATTATCACTTTGGACTTGTTTGGGACAACCATAAGCAACGACAAGTTTCTGAAGCAGTTGAAGCGTTGCGGCTTGATCTGCACGTTTGCAAGGATGAACAAGCATAAGTCCTGAATAGGTGTCCACCGCAGTGCAACAATATCTCAGTCCATTGTTTCCCCGGGGCAGGGGACCGATGAAGTCAATCTGCCAGATCTCTGCAGGCCTCTCACCCCTCTTAATCGACCCAGTGGAGTACTTTTGCAATAGCCATTGTCGCACTTCTCCACACACTGTACAGTTCCCTATTACAGTCTTTATCATGTCCATGGATATAGGCAATCCTCTCTGCTGTGCCCATTCATATGTTGCTTTCTGCCCCAAATGTCCAGATTGCTTGTGGGCCCAGTTGGCCAAGTTCATCAAAACAGGATCAATTGGCACAACTGCCTTCACTTTTGCGATTTCATCTGCAACTCTGTTATAGTTCTCAAAGTCTGGTACTAGGGGCACATGTGCATCAACATGCCCCACTTTTATGGTGCGGGAGTGAGCTTCCTTCCAGATGTAGTCCCAGACTTCCTTGCCTCCCCACACCACCTTTCCATGAATCATCCATTCATTGGACTTCCACGTGGGCATCCAAGTTGTCAGTCCTTTAAAAACCGCCCAGCTGTCAGTGTAGATAGTGACATGGGAAGAAGGATCCTCCTGAAGAGTCATCACTACAGCTTTCAACTCTGCATACTGACTGGACCCTCCGATTCCGGACTCCTGCAGGACTGTGTCTGTACTTGGATTGTAGGCTGCTGCTGTCCATTTACGCCCAGACGAGGTGATTATGGCTGAACCATTAGTGAACCATGCTGACTCCTTCATGTCTTCTGACAGAGACTCAAAGGATGGAGCCTCTTGAATGGGGGATGACTGCAGCACAGGAATTTCTTCTTCTGGCCGGGTGCTGGTAAAAGTAACAAGCCCTGCCAACTGTTTTGAAATGTCTCTAACATCCCCAGCTGCAATACCCCCTCTTTCTTGAAGGTACCACTTCCATTTCATCAGTGTCTGGTTCTGGGCTACAGCTGCCCTAGTGGTCAGTCCATTATCTCTCACCCATCCTGCTATTGGCAATGCAGTATGGATGGTGACTGTGTCCTTTCCTGTAATGGTCTCTACATGTTGAAGTGCTGTGTAGGCCCCAAACAGGTACTTCTCTAGGGGCGTGTATTTCGTCTGTGCCCCTGTCAGTTGTTTGGACCAAAATCCAATAGGTATTGCTCTCAGTCCTTTCTTTTCATTTGGCTGCCACAGACTCCAAGATATGGTACCATTCTGCTCCACTACATCCAGCTGAAATGGTACTCCTGGTCTCACGGGTCCCAATCCCTGATGCTGCAAAATAGCTTCTTTAGCAGCCAGGAATGCAGTCCGCTGCTCTGAACCCCATGAGATCTCAGTCTTTTTTCTGGTAACATTGTATATAGGCCTCAGAATCAGTCCAAGATGTGGAATGAACGATCTCCAGAATCCCACAACTCCAATGAACTTCTGTGCCTCCTTTTTGGTAGTAGGGGGCAACAGCGCCTGGATAGTTTGCACAACTGTCTCTGGAATCTTCCTCTGTGGCCCAGTCCACATCATTCCTAGGAATTTCACCTCTGTGGCAGGTCCTTGGACTCTGTCTCTGTTGATAGCCCACCCTCTGTTCTCCAAGTGCTGTATCAGCAGGTGCAGTGCTTCAGTTACATCTTCTTTTGTCCCAGAGATCATGATGTCATCAATGTAGTGAAACACAGCGACTTTCAAATTCAGGGTACTTAAATCTCGGGCAATCAGTCCATGACAAATCGTTGGAGAATGAAGATAGCCTTGCGGAAGGACAGTGAAAGTGTACTGGCGGCCGTCCCACACCAGAGCAAACTGGTCTTGACAATCTGGGTCTATCAAAATTGAAAAGAAAGCATTAGCCAGGTCTACCACAGCATGATATTCTCCTGCATCTTTAGCAATTTTTTCAACAATTGAGATCATATCTGGTACAGCTGACTTCAATGGAGGTGCCACTTTGTTTAGACCTCTGTAATCCACAGTCATTCTATATGTCCCATCAGGTTTCTTTACTGGGAACACGGGAGACAAGAAAGGACTTACAGCAGGTCTAAGGATCCCTACTCTCAACAGTTCTTGAATAGTCTCCCCAATTTCTTTGTGGCCTCCAGGAAGTCTGTACTGCTTGAGACAGACTGGCTTCTCTGGTGGAGGAATGTAGACAGGGGTCCATTTCGCATGACCTCTGACCACAGCCTTCACAGCCCTTACCAGATACGCTTTATCAGGATACCCGAATGTGAATGTACCTCTTTCAGCCTGAATTGACTGACCTTGAAGTACATCCATCCCAAGAATATTTTCGGGTAACTCTGATATCAAAACATTTGTCATAAATCCTGATCCCTTGCCAATAGCCAATTTCACCCGTATCCTAACTGCTGGTGTAGTTTGCCCTCCCAAACCTTCTACATAAGTCAATTCTCCTTTGTGATGGGAAGGATTTCCTTGCAAAAGTGTAACTTCAGCTCCACTATCAACTAAAGCCATTACATGTGTAGGAGAAGATGACTTCCCCCGCCATACAGTGACAGGTGCATATGGGCGTCGGTCTCCTGCTGTCACTGCCCTTGCTGCTATTACAGGAGACTCACCTTCCCTTCATAAAGGATATTGAACCTCCCAATCCCCTTTTCTGATTCTCTCTAACTCCTCCCCAGGATAAAGGGATTTGGGTTTGGGTTCATGTTCACTTTTTGGAATTGGTTTGGGGCTAACAGGAGGGATCTGTTCTGTTTCCTCTAAGTCTAGGCTGATGTTATCTTCTCTAGGTGTAGTGTTTCTAACCCTGACAGATTTCCCTACTAAATGTTTCCACCTCTTCAGCATTTCTGCAGTAGGAATGCCATCTATCTCATCTCTAGGTACTCCTGCCTTTAATAGATCCACCCACATTTCTTTCCTAGAAACAACTAGCCTGGTTTTCTCTTCACCTTCTGTCTTCTCTACCCCATTCCGTTTCTTCTCTGTTCTTTTCTGCTTGTATTCTTCCTGTCTGGCCTTGACCTTATCTACTGCCCTGACAGGTTTTGTTTTAGTCTCCTCTATCTCCCCCAACTGGCTTAAAAGGGTTGTGGCTTCATGAATCTTGCTGTTTAATCCCAGGCCTCCCAACAAAGACCATAATGGAGCCCTGAGATTAAATGGCGCAGACTTCATCAGCTTAGAGCGCAGAGCAGACGTAAAGGGTTCCATATCTGGACCTATCCATTCTGGAAATGTATTTAATCCGGTTATACAGCCCATCTCACGTAACCTGGAAATACCCTCTCCTATTGATCTCCAGGAGTAGGTATTTTCCAGGTCAGTAGGACTGGCGTATACTCGGACTATTCCATCTCTCACAAGGTCTAACAGTGAAAAATTCACGCTAAACTCTCTGGCTTTTCGCATTGCCTGACGCAATTGTGGATCATGGGTTAACACTCCCATAGCCACTGCTTCCTTACCTGACAAAACAACACTGTCCGCCCCTTCATCCCATAAGCGTAGGAGCCAACCCAATAGGGGCTCCCCAGACCTTTGTTTGTATTGTTTTGTCAGCTCATGGAGTTCAGTTTGTGAAAACTCCCGTACTTCTTCAAATTCAACATCTCTGGGGTTGCGATAATGCACCTCCCCATCTGCCATATCCTCTCTATCATGTTGCCGTTTCCTATGCTTAGTAATGAGAGGTCTGGCATACTTTTTCTTTCCCACTAGCAGATCATCCTCTGAAATATCAAACTCTATCACCTCATCCTCACTATCATTTGAGGAGAACACATCCTCACAATCCCAATTTTGGGATGTGACAATGGCACGTACCCTGGCTTTACTAACAGGTTTACGCCCCTTCCTTTTCCTTAAGGCATTAATTGATTTGGTCATGTGGGCTGTACACCGCTTTTGCAAATCATCAGCCCGACTAGTGGTTGAACGTACACACTCTGAAGCAACTGCTAGCTGGTCTTTTAATACCTTAACTTCTGCCTCTGCCTTCTCCCTTCTATGTGATTCAGTATAGAGAGCATGGAGGAAGTACCAACCCACTGTGGACACTGTCCTCTTCTCTTTCTTACTTAAATCCAACCCCTTAAGGCTAAAATCTACAAAATGATCTGAGACTTTATCACCCCAAGTCTGCTTCAAGGGAAAAGCATACTTCACAAATGCATTAGCAAGAGGCTCCCACTCATTATTTCTGGCCCAGATAGGTAAGCTGCACACTTTCTTCTGGTCACCAGAACCCTCTGCAGCCTTGCTTTTCCTAAACAGCTTACGCAGCATTTTACCTAGCACAAGCTACACAACACACTACAGAAAAACAAGTCTGCTTCAATTGAATTATAGCACAAATTCCGGCCGAGCCCCCAAATGTTTTGCTTTTCGTTTATCTAGCAAGGTTACTCTGTGGTATAACAAGGAAGCTGAGACTTCTGCAGTGTGTAAATGTGCTTTTACTATACAAGATGCTGTACATACAAAACTATTACAATATTAGGAATATACTACAAGACTGACAGATCTCTATAACAAGCAAAATGCCTAGCAAATAGAACAGCCTATGGTCTATAACTACAAATACATTTAAAGGTTACTTAACTTGGATTACGCTTTGTTCATGATCTCCATTGGCAATGATTCTTCTTGGAGATCAGGTCCTGTTCTTCTTCATGATCTTACAGCAACATGGTGTATGTTTATGTGTGAGCTTACTGCTTTTATGTGTGTGTCAGGCTGTTTACCATTGTTACCAAAACAGAAAACATAGATGTATTTCAACAATAGCATTGAATACAACAATGCTATCTACCTATTGTCTACTCAAAAAACGAACCTGTAATCTAAACTGTGATTTCTTTCAGTTTGAGAGCTGAAAGAAATCTCAAACAGGTAATGTTTACTGTGGCTTATAGAGACATTAGCATATTGGATACAACAATGGTATCTAACCTATTGTCTACTCAAAACGAAACCTGTAATTCTTTTCAGTTTGAGAGCTGAAAGAAATCTCAAACAGGTAATGTACTAAAATACAACAATGGTATCTAATCCCATTGTCATTTGTTTGAGAGATCTACTTAAACCAAATGCTGACAGGTAATCTGACTATTGTAAAATTGTCCCATGTATCCTATGTCTGATTAATATAATAAAAATCATATTTTTAACAAACGCAATACAAGGAATGAATCAGAAAAGCACTTAAAGGGTAACTCCAGTTTCGTGGGGGGAAATAAAATAGCAAATAAAGAAAAAATAATATAGCGCATACAATTGCGACACAAATCATATTGTAATTGAACGTTATTAAAAAATACCTTCTTTTTTCAATCTGCAGCAATTTTCTGAAAATGCAATAAAATATGGCTACCTGGAGGTGTTCTGTACACAAAATGTGTACAGAACGCCCCCAGCAAACAGAATTTCCTGCTTGTGTGATTGGTTTACTGATTTTCCCAGAAGTCTACACTAAGATGCAAGTCAGATTACAGGTATCCCCGGCAACAAAAATAAAATTTTTGGTGAGATACTTTCAATAGGAACATGTCTAAATGGATGCAGGCCCTGCAGCTTTCCTCATTAGTGTCCTGCACAGCTAATTGATAATTATGAAACCAGTCCCATTGGCACCTTTCAGGAGGAGCGGATACCTATCTTTGACAGGTACCCTGTCTCCGCTTCCGGGAGACCGGGCCGCGGTGAATAGCGTCAGCAGCTTGGCTCCCTCCTCCTTCCCCTGCCACTGGGCCAATAGGAGAGCGCAACGGTGCGAGCATGCCCAGTAGGGACCGGGGTGTAGCCATAATGCTTGACTGCCTCATTCCCTTACCGGCAATGGCAGTGGCAGCACCCAACAGCTGATGGAAACATCAGCTGTGGTGCCGACATTGCTGGACTCCAGGACAGGTAAGTGTCCTATTATTAAAAGACAGCAGCTACAGTATGTGTGTAGCTGCTGGATTTAAATTTTTGCAGGGGTGGGCGGACCTCTGGTAAGTGTGAAGAGAGACAGCACACACAACGGGGAACTCCCTGTTCAATTTGCAAGATCCTCTGTCAGGTGCTCAGGCTCAGTGTGTCCTTACACACCACAACACAAACAAGTAAAAGGATTGAGCCGGCAACCATGTAGTCCATACAGCAATTTTAATGGTTGGTTACATGAAGCGCCAAGAAAAAATTGACGCGTTTCAGGCCTCTGCTTCAAGAGTCACACCTTATATTTATATATGAAAAAAAAATAGTAAATACTAAAAAAAAAAAATATGACACTTGCAGACTATCTATCAGGCCTGACTATTGGCTACTTAGGCACAAACCTCTGCATTGTGGAAGAAAGTGGAGAGGCTTACATATACTGCTATACCTGGACATTTCAAATATTTCACAGAGCTTCAGCTGACTAATGATGTGTCAAGGGGGCATGGGGAAAATAAGCATCTGCAAAAGAGGTGGTTAATCTATACAGTAAAGTGAATATGATTGAAAAAATGACAATTTATGTACTTTAAATGTGCAAACAACTGCAGAGTATTGTGAGTTTAAAAGTATTTGTATTGGGATTGCTTGATTAAACACAAAAGGGCTTAATTTTCTGCTCAATTACAAGTTCATTCAATCTGAATAATATCAACTTAAGATCAATGCATTTCAGTTTATTTCACTTTTTGACCACTGTTGTGAATCATGCCCTATTATTGACAAAGTAGGGTTTGAATTGACATGCACATGACTGCATATTGGAAGTAATGTTGGAATGTGCATAGTTAGTATTCCACTAAATTACACTACATGCTATGAACAAATGTTTTCATTTTGCTAAGACTACAAGAAAGCTGTGTTAATTGTGAATATTCGCAGGTTTCAAAGATTTAAAAATGTACACTTTTGTTGCACATGCCTACTAAATGATGTACAGTGGGTATAGAAAATAATCACCCTCTTTAAAATAATCACTTTTTTTTTTTGCTTTCAGCCTGAAATGAAGGCAGACAGTTTTTGTTTTATCCAGCTGTATTTACTAGTGCAACTTATAACATCCAAGTGAAATCTATAACACCAACATGTCAGAAAAAAATCAATCAATCAATCAATCAATCACTAAATTGAAAAAAAGGATCACCCCTCTTATGTCAGTATTTTGTTGGACCACATTTTGCTTTAATTACAGCCTTTAGTCTGTTGGGATATGTCTCTACTAACTTTGCATATCTAGACTTTGCAATTTTTGCCCACTCTTCTTTGCAAAACTGCTCAAGTTCAGTTAAATTTGATGGTGATCGTTTGTGGACTGCAGTCTTCAAGTCTTCAAATCATTCCACAGATTTTTAATTGGGTTTAAGTCTGGGCTCTGACTAGACCATGCAAGGACATTCACCTTTTTATCTTTCAACCGCTGTAAGGTTATGTTTGCTGTGTGCTTTGGGTAATTTGTCATGTTGGAAGGTAAACCTTCTTCCCATTGACAATTTTATGGCAGTGGGCAGCAGATTTTCCCCAATAATTTGATGGTATTTTGCCCCATCCATTTTTCCTTCTATCCTGAAAAGTACTCAAGTCCCTGCTGCAGAGAAACACCCCATAACAGGATATTACCACCTCTATGCTTTACTGTAGGAATGGTTTTATTTGGATGGGAGCTGTATTGGATTTCCGCCAAATGTATTGTTTGTTATTGAGGCCAAATAATAAAATTTTAGTCTCATCTGACATCCTTTATGTCACGCACCTGGTCGGAGGCCAAAGTGCTGAGAGGGCTTCCCTTGCGGCTAAGTGCAGAGCACCCCTGAAGATGGTAACAGGGAGTGCTAGGCTCAGAGAAGCAGGGGTTGCCAGCTGCGATAGGCTGAGGTGATGAGGCAATGACCACTGGATGGTGGCTGATGAGCAGGATGCACTGCTGGACAGTGGTCCCTCAGGAGTACCAGGTGAGACTTGGCAGCAGGGAGAGCCAGGAGCAGAGTCAGGAGCCAGGCCAGAAGTCATGCAGGGTATATCAGTCAGGAGTAAGGCAGCAAGCAGAGTCAGGAGTCAGCCGAGGTCATACACTACTAGTCCGGCAGCAGCAAAGTCAGAGGAGCAAGCCAGAGGTCATACATGGATCAGAAGGCAGGAGCAGGGTCACAGGAACAAGCCAAGGGTCAAAGGCAGGAGTGGGGACAAGACAGGTCAAAGTTAAGCTGGGTCAGTAACAGGAAATCCAATAACAGGGACAGAAACTCAGGAACACACGGGGGAGCTGGAGATCACCCGACAACTAGTGGTCAATGCTGCTGGCTTTAAATAGGCCACTGGGCGCCAGAGACTGTCACACATTGTGTGCGATTTGGCATTGCACAGTTGGCGAAGGACTCCTCAAATGCTCTGGCGCCTTTTATTGCTGACATTGTCACTATGTCATTTGCCACCAGTGTTTTTCCGTGTATTCTGAAGCAGGCGGTGGTTATACCCCTGCTAAATAAAGCTAACGTGGAGCGTACCTTGTTGAGCAACAATCGCCCTATTTCCACCCTGCCGTTTCTGGCAAAGATCATGGAGCGAGCTGCGATATGGCAATTTCAACCTCTCCTGGAGATTAACAACATTTTTAATGACTTCCAGTCAGTATTCCGACCTGGGAGAAGCCCGGAAACAGCCCTGGTAAAAGTCCAGGATGATCTACTTTGGACCTTGGATGAGAATGAAGCTTCGGCCTTGGTACTTCTGGAGCTGTCGGCATCTTTTGATACCATCGACCACTCTATACTTTTGGATAGGTTGAGGGTGATGGTGGGAATGGATGGCATAGCGCTGGCATGGGTAGCCTCGTTCCTGCGAGACAGGGTTCAGAGAGTAAAGTTGGGACCATTTTATTCCTCTGATAGTTCCCTGTCTTGCGGGGTCCCACAAGGATCGCTTTATCTCTGATCCTTTTTAATATCTATATGAGGCCGCTGCTCTGCATCATTCGCCGTCACAGCCTCCCGTTCCATGTTTATGCTGACGACACCCAGATCTACTTCAAACTATCCAAGAAAGGGGAGGATCAGGTTATGCTGGCCTCCTGCCTTGAGGAAATCCAATCCTGGATGAGTGCCAATTATCTCAAATTAAATGGCACCAAGACTGAATGTATCATCTTCAGTAACCAGGTGTATTCCAACTTGTTTCCATTCTGGCCGGAATCTTTTAAACCTTTTCCAATCCAGCCACTCAGGTCAGGGATTTGGGTGTCATCTTTGACTCTAGGTTGAACTTTCGCCCTCAGGTAATTCAGGTGGTGAGCTCATGCCACTTCCACCTAAAACTCCTGAGGTCAACTTTTCGCTATATCGCAGACTCTGATAAGATCGCCATGGTCAATGCCATTATCAGCAGTCGACTGGACTACTGCAATGCTCTGTATCTGGGCTTGCCTGCTTGTACCATCTACAAGCTCCAGTTTATTCAGAATGCCGCAGCGAGACTACTGACGGGTGTTGGTCATCGTGACCACATCACCCCATCCCTTAGAGCCCTACATTGGCTGTCCGTGAAAGAACGGATTCTGTTCAAAACTGGATGTCTTGTCCAGAAGGCATTTCATGGATGTGGCCCAGAGTACCTGAGGGAAAAATTCATCAAGTATGCGCCTACCCAATCCCTTAGATCGGCGAATCTGGCTAAATTGAAGATTCCAAAATTCAAAAAGAAAAAATGCGGCGGGAAAACGAGTGAAGTACAAGGAGCTGAATTTTGGATCTCCTTGCCTCTGAAACTGAGACTTGAGGATGACCTTTTGAAATTCCGAAAGGAATTGAAAACTGTACTTTTTGTGCAAGCTTTTGAAGTCACCTAATTTTAATGGGGTGTGCCAGACAGACCCCTAGGTTTTTTTACAATGTGTGTTATCATTTTGGTATGTTGTTTTTTAAGATCTTTTAATGTCAATGGGGCTGATTTACGAAACGTTTGCGCCATGAGTATTTGCGCATCTGCGTGTGCAACGGCAGTTTTGGTATTTATGAAACATTTGCGCCGGTAACGTAGCGCTATTCCCTATTTACTATAGTGTTCTCGGCGCATGGGGGGAGGCGCTCAGTGCGCCAATATGGACCTGGCGCATGGCATCTTCAAATTAAAATTCTGAACCAGCCTGCTGTGCCGGCAATTACGATTATAACTGCGAGGGATGCTCTACGCAGAAATTTTACTTGTTCAAATGCACCGGTTCACTGCGCAGGCAAAATCTTAGTAAATGTCAAGTCACGTAACTCAATTTGCATAAGTTGAACAGGCGCACCTCCTAAACTTGCCATTATATAACAGTCCGACAGCAAAATTACATTTCTAAAGGAAAAAAAAGGCATTTAAAAGCACTCGCGGCTGTAATGAATTGTCGGCTCCCGTCAATATAGAGAAAAGTAATTGAAAGTCTTTGAAAAAAAAAAATCCATTACCAGGCCCTTCAGGTCTGGTGTGGATATTAAGGGGAACTCCGTGCCAATTTAAAAAAAAAATGATGTGCGGGTCCCTCTCAAAATCCGTACCAGGCCCTTCAGGCCAAACTTAAAAAAAATGGCGTGGCGGTCCCCCTAAAAATCCACACCAGACCCTTATCCGAGCACGCAACCAAAGGGGACCCCCAGATCCCGCCCCCCCTATATGAAATGGTAATGGGGTACAAATATACCCCTACCATTTCACAAAGAAAGGGTCAATAATTGTAAAAATTACAATAGCCGGTTTTTGACAATTCCTTTATTAATGTCTTCTCCTTTCTTCCCTCTTCTTCCTTCTTCTTCTTCCTTCTTCTTCTTCCACCTTCTTCTTCCATCTTCTTCTTTTCCCCATTTGGGTTTCTTCCTCCATCTTGATCTTCATCTTCCTTCTTCTTTCGGTGTTCTCATCCGCATCTTGCTCCGGCTTCTTGTTCCCCTCTTCTTCCTCTGGCCGATCCACTTGAATTCGAGGTTCCCGCTGTGTGACACTTCAGTTCATCAGTTCTCCTCTGGGTCCGCTGCCACCCGGTGACCCCGCCCCCTCTGACACCACGGGGAAAGTCCCAGTGAAATCCATGTGTGTCAGAGGGGGGCGGGGTCACCGGGTGGCAGCGGACCCAGAGGAGAACTGATGAACTGAAGCGTCACACAGCGGGAACCTCGAATTCAAGCGGATCGGCCGGAGAAAGAAGAGGGGAACAAGAAGCCGGAGCAAGATGCAGACGAGAACACCGAAGGAAGAAGGAAGATGAAGAACAAGATGGAGGAAGAACCCTGAAGTTGGAAGAAGACCCCCAAAGTCAGAAGAAGACCCCCGGAGCTGCCTAATAAATTACTTTAAAAACCTGTGTTGTGTTTTTTTATTGACTTTTTTTGCCACCAGGTGAATGGCTAGGGGTACGATGTACCCCATACTCATTCACATAGGGTGGGGGGCCCGGGATCTGGGGGCCCCCTTTATTAAAGGGGGCTCCCGGATTCCGATAAGCCCCCGGCCCGTAGACCCCGACAACCAACGGCCAGGGTTGTCGGGAAGAGGCACTTGTCCCCATCAACATCAGCACCCAACCCCCCCATGTTGAGGGCATGCAGCCTGGTACGGTTCAGGAGGGGGGCACTCGCTCGCCCCCCCTTTCCTGACCTGCCGGGCTGTGTGCTCGGATAAGGGTCCGGTATGGATTTTGGGGGGACCCCCACGCGTAGGGGGGTTTCCCCTTAAAATCCATACCAGACCTAAGGGCCTGGTATGTTCCTGGAGCGGAACCCATGCCGGTTTTTTATTTAAAATTTGGCGTGGAGTTCATGATTCATACCAAACACAGGGGACAGCGAGCGCGAGGCTTGCAGTACCTTGTCGCCGAGAACATTCTCGGGCAGGTACTTCAAGTCGCCTCCAGGACACGACCTGAGCGTCTGCTTCAATTAAGGATTTATCCGGCGCACCAATTAAGGTATGAACCGGCGCAGCGCACTGTTGTTAGTATATCACCGCCAATGTCTTGTATCATGCACATCAAGGCCTTCGGGTAAGACTGCGTAGGTTAAGCACTTTAATAAATAAATAAAAATGTGCATGCGTAATGGTGCATGAATCTTCTTGCCCGTCAGTGCCTGTGCGCGCACGTGCATTAGCATTTTTTTTTATTTCTGTTTGTCAATCTGCGATTCTGCTTGGTTTTACCAGCTATGCTAGTTCTTCTGACACCCTAAACACACCTTGAAGATTTTGAGGCCACATGGAAGAAGGTATTTTGGTCAGATGAGACTAAAATTGAGACTAAAGTTAGTAGAGACATATCCCAACAGACTAAAGGCTGTTATTAAGGCAACAGGTGGTTCAACAAAATACTGACATAAGAGGGGGTGATCCTTTTTCCAACTCAGTGATTCTGTTTTTGATTTTTTTTCTGACAGATTGATGTTATATCTTGTACTTGGATGTTATAAGTTAAACTAGTGAATACAGCTGGATAAAACAAAAACTGTGTCTGTCTAAATTTCAGGCTGCAAAGCAACACTTTTTTTGGACGCCAGAATCACTCCCCACGTGTCAGCCACGTGGGGAGTGATTCTGGCGGCTGCCTGATTCTCCCCTTCCCTGCCACATCAGCGTGACGCTGGGCGGGACCCTGTGATTGCCTTGGGCGCATACCACGTTTCCCCAAAAATAAGACCTACCCGAGAATAAGACCTAGTGTTATTTTCAGGAAGGGCTGCAATATAAACCCTACCCCGAAAATAAGCCCTAGTTTAAAGTGCTGGTGACATACTAGAGTCCACTCTATTACAGTGTTATATAGTGTAGTGTAATGGATCGGTTCTGGTCCAATCCCTGAAACTATTCTCTTGTTCTGCCGCTGTTCCAAATCTGTGCTGGAGTGTATAGGCCTATTTGCTAGCTTGAAAGAAATTACGCTAGACTGTGCTTTAGCATAACTTCTTTATCACTTCCAGACCTCATTCTCGGTCTCAGCCCTTTTTAAAGACAAATTTTACACAGGCAACGTCATCACAGGCATGTACATATAATTAGTTGTGTTCATATATGGAGCTTCTTCTCCTCTGAGTCTGTTCCTCCACGTGGCAGAGTGTTCCCAGAATATTCTTGTCTCATCTCCTTTTTAGTCTTGATCGGAGGAGAATTGAAGAACGAAGACAACATCTGTTCCTTACTCAAGGACCGAATATATCTGTCTTATTTTTTAATCAAGGAAAACACTTTTTGTTTTGTTACATAAACACTAAAACACACACATATAATATTTCAAACTTGTACCCTTAGTTAGCATATATTAGCTTTCTAGTTCCCTATATGAAAATCAATAAGCTTCTCATTGTACAGAAATATCTCAACATGTATTTCTGTTCCTAACAGATGGTTCCCATAAAAGGGTGCTAATTATAGTATAGTAGATACCAGAGAGAGAAATCCTTTATATAAAAATATTCATTTTATATACTCCATCACAGTCCCCCCTTAAAATGACTATTTTATCAATACTGTCCCTATATTATATAACCTTAACTGGCCCCCCTGACATCAGGAAATTTTTTACATTTTGCATAGTACATGGCTTGCCCAGTGTCTTTACTCGACGAAACGGTCAGGAGAACAGTCAAGTACTATTCTTTCACTTATCATTTGAGAATGTTGTATGTATTAGTTACAGGTAAGGACTGTAATGGAGCATACGGTCCCTCATCCTCCTTTATTGGATCTCTAATATCACCTAGATTCAAAAAAGTAGGAGTCACCTCTTCAGCTGCCTTTCCCAACAGCTTCTTCATACAGGGCAGAATACAGCAAACCACTAGTGCAGCTAATGTAAGCAGTATCAAAATTGCTATACCTATTTGAGTACAAATGCGTTGCCACCCATTCATCCACCCAAAATACTGATCCCAGGAATCGGTCAGTCCTGAATTTCTTTTTAACTCTTTTGAGAGATCCTCTAATTTCTTAATGGCCAAGGTTACCTTACCATTGGGGCCTGTACATACAACATGTACTTGTCCCAGGCAACATTTTACACACACCCCCCTTTGCAGCTAGAATCATGTCTAAGGCCATACGATTTTGGAAAGTCATTTGTAAAGTGGCCTCTAGTTGTTCGGCTAAACCTTGGAGTGCATCCCTGGTATAGTTAACAAACCTCTGTTGGTTATAGTAAATATAATTAATCCAATCTACATTCTTATTAACAGTGATTATGGGAATCAGGGACTCAAAACCTGCAGCTACTTGGTCTCTTGCTTTAAATTCATCTGGGACCCCCCTTGGGACTCCTATGGCATCTATATATACATGAGGGTGAAAACTACCAGCTGGAGCACCTCTACGCTTCCTGCTGGATTCAGATGAATGCTCCCTTCTTACTACCAAGTCACCTCCCGAGAAGATGTGCAGGGGCATTATGACTTTAGCAAGTGCACATTCCCCTGTCCACCTGTCTGGTAATCTAGTCCTAATCTTCATGTCCCCACAAATCCAATACATGTCTCCCAAAGACTGAGTCTGACTCTGTACCAGGTCCATGGATACACTACTGTAGGAAGCACAGTATCCCATAGAGAAGTTCCCCAAGGACTTCCCTATTCCCTGGTAGTTCCCATAACATGTGTAATTACCGGGATATATAGTAATACCCTCCCCGGGCTTGGATGTCCTAGTTAGTATAGGATATTCTCTTTTCCATGTTTTGCACTGGGAGGAATCAGTGGAAGTATTAGTAAACAGGCTCAGAAAGCACTCCTCTTGAGTTGGAGGTATGTTTAATGGCACTGTTCCCAAATGGGGTCTAGCTCCACTACACACATATCAGTTGGACCTGTTATGTTTCCCTACACTATACCTCATCCATTCAAGCCACAGGTTGACATCCGAGAAACCAGTCTCTGCTGCCATCGTGTCTTCAAATGTGGGATCTACTATGGCCACCATATCTTCTAGGGTGCGCATCTGTACATGTGGTTTAAGGGGATCACTTGTTGGTTGAAGGGCCTCCCATTCAGATGAATTATACATGTCTTTAACTTGGAACTGTCCACTTGGTCCCCTATTCTCCCCATCATATCTCACTCCCATAACATATGTGCCTGCATCCGTAGGACTAGGATTTTTTATGGTCAGGGTGAGTTTCATGCCCAGTTCCCTATCATAGCTTGACCATATGCCTTTTTTTATTAAGGTCAGTCTGCTGAGTAATGACTCTCCATATTTGTCTTTCCTGTTCAGGGTACTCTGTGGCCTATATCCCCAGTCATCCCCTGTATTCCAACCCACAGATTCCCAGTGGCCACAGTCTGTTGTATCACATATATATATATATTTCCGGTGTTGATCTGCGTCCGGAAAATGTTACACTGACAGTTAACTGGAGGGGGAAAGATTATAGTACAGAGATCAAATATGAAGGTAGCTACATGTGTGTCTGATGAATTATACCAAAATTGTATTATACCATCCTTTTGTTTAATAGCCACCTCCTGTGCGTGCACAGTTGCTATAAGAAAAAAGATATATAGTTTCATTCTGGTGCGAGTGGTGCACGGTCCTCAGGAACTGGAGCCTTTTTGCAGTGGGAAGCGTGTATCCAAGTGTCTTTGCCGGCCAACTTAACTGAAGTGGCTGTTGTCAACAACACCTGGAATGGACCATCATATCTTGGCTCCAGAGAATGCTTTCGGAGGAACTTCTCAACCATTACCCAATCACCGGGAAGTAGGCTGTGAGTACCGGTATCTAGATCAGGATCTGGAATGGAAGAAAATACTCGTGCATGGATTTTGGTTAATTCTTTTGCAAGAGCGGTCACATAATCTATCAAAGTATCAGACTGTAATTGCAACTGTTGTGGGTAATAACAACCTAATCTAGGGGCTGTTCCAAACAAGATTTCAAAAGGGGATAAAGAATGATTCCCTCTTGGGGAATACCGTACACTGAATAAGGCTATTGGCAGACTTTCTGGCCAGGACATACCTGTGTCCTTGGCCATTTTTAGCATTCGGGTTTTAAGTGTCTGGTTCATTCGTTCCACTTTCCCACTACTCTGAGGGTGATAAGGTGTGTGAAATGCTAATGTGGTACCTAGGGCCGACCATATTTCTTTTGTGACTGTAGCAGTGAATGCAGGTCCTTGATCACTCTCTATCACCTCAGGTACCCCATATCTGCAAACTCCCTCCAACAGCAATTTCTTAGCCGTGGTTTTCGCTGTCTAATTTGCGACTGGATACGCCTCTGGCCAGCCTGAGAACATGTCTACCACCACCAGAGCATACTCAAATCTACCACTCTTTGGCATTTGTATGTGATCAATTTGTATCCTCTGGAAGGGGTAGAGTGGTCTAGCTGAGTGTTTTGGAGGTGTTTTTTCTAGCCTTCCGGGGTTGCATGCTAGGCAAGTGTGGCAGGACTTGCAGTATTGATTAGTCAAAGTAGTTATTCCTGGAGCTACATAATGTTTGTTTATACTGTAAGTGAGTTCATCAAAGTCTTTGAGAGATGGGTTGCTCCATGAGCCCATTGCACCACAGCTGGGTATAAAGCTCTGGGGAGACATTGGCGGGTTCCTATAGTCCAAAGATCATCCACCCGATTTGCTCCCATCTTGTTCCATGTTGTTTTCTCTTGGTCTGCAGCATCTGTTTGATTTTTTTGTAGTAGGGCTTTGTTTACCGCTTCTGGCTGTGGATGATACATTCCCACAAATTCTGTGTTTTCCGTCCCTAAGGGGGTCATGGCTGCTTGTTTCACTGTTTCATCGGCCAGGTGGTTTCCTCGGGCTTCTGGTGTAGTTATCTTCCCATGGGCTTTAATTTTGAGAATTGCTACTTGTTCTGGAAGTTGAAGTGCTGTCAGGAGCGCATCTATGGCCTTGCCATGCTTCACTGGAGTACCGGCTGTAGTCAATAAGCCTCTTGTCTTCCATATTAGTCGAAAGTCATGGGCCACACCCAGTGCATACCGAGAATCGGTGTAGATATTTACTGTCCGTCCTTCTGCAAGCTGGCAGGTTACTGTAAGGGCATGGAGCTCAGCCTCTTGAGCAGACATGAATGCTGGAAGCGAGGCGGCTTGCATAACTGTAGTCTCTGTGGTAACAGCATATCCTGTATGGAAATTGCCGGATGAATCCGAGAATCTGGAGCCAACAACATACAAGGTGAGTTGAGGGAATGGGATTGGGGCATCCAGGACAGAGGGTAGATGGGTGGTTTCTGCCTTCATGAGTTCAAAGCAATCATGTTCATCTTCATCTGAGATAAGAGCAGGTAGGTCTGGGTTCTCTTCTTCCTGTTCGTCCAGAGACATGTCATGATACTTGGACAAGAGGAAGGAGAGTAGCAGGGTTGAGTTGTTGGCAATGAAGAAGAGTCACATTGT
The DNA here is from genome assembly GCA_029206835.1 of Rana muscosa. Lineage (NCBI taxonomy): Eukaryota > Metazoa > Chordata > Amphibia > Anura > Ranidae > Rana > Rana muscosa. The sequence goes on along the minus strand of CM055120.1, from coordinate 211,351,190 downwards.
CAGGCATGAGTAAATTGCACTGCAGCCGGAGGTGGCGGGCTGAGGATAAATGCTTGGGTTGCACCTGATTCAAAATGGCAGAGATATCATGAGGAGCTAGCAGCCTGAGGGGATGGCCCAGAACAATGTCTGAAGTCTTTTCTAGCAGGGCCTGGGCAGCAAAAACGACTCGGAGACATGATGGGGGGTCCAGGCGGGTGGAATAGTAACCAATGGGGCGGTTACGGAGTCCATGACTTTGTGTCAACACCCCAGCAGCGTGGCCCTGGGTCTCCGAGATGAACAGGCTAAAGGGCTTTCCATAATCAGGGAGTCCAAGTGCAGGAGCAGTGCTAATTGCCTGTTTCAAAAGATGAAAGTCAGTGAGCGCTTCCGCGGACAGCGCAAAGGGGACACATGACAGGGAGTCATACAGGGGTTGCATGAGAAGGGAAGCCGCAGGTATCCAGGCTCTGCAGTATGAAATCAGTCCCAAAAAAGCATGTAGGGCCTTAGTATTAGCGGGGAGTGGAATGGTTTGTATGACTTCAGCTCGTTGTTGCGTAATGTGCTTAGCGCCATGAGATATGCAATGACCCAGGAAGACAACACGGGAAGAACACCACTGTAATTTGTCCTTAGAGGCCTTGCATCCTTGTTGGGCCAGAAACACCAGGAGACTTACAGTTGATTGTTCCACTGTGTCCAGAGAGGGTGCACACAAGAGCAAGTCATCCACATACTGCAAGACAACAGCAATGTCCGGGTAGGGGTTATCCTAGTTGGTGAGAATTAGGGACATGGCCTTAGTAAACTGGTTGGGCGAGTTCTGTGCCCCTTGGGGCATAACAGCCCAGGTATACTGTTTTGAAGCGTGAGTAAATGCGAACAGATACTGGCAGGAGGGGTCCAAGGGCACACTAAAGAAGGCGTTCGCTAAATCTATGACAGTGAAAAACTTTGCAGACGGGGTACCCCTGACAGAAGAGTGTGCGGATTCGGGACAAGCGGCATCTCCAAAATGGTGGCCTCGTTCACTGCTCTAAGGTCCTGTACTAGCCGGTACCTGTCCGGTTGACCCTTAGGAGTCTTTTTCTTAACCGGAAACAGAGGGGTATTGCACGGGGAAGTACAGGGTATTAAGGCACCATTTCCCAGCAAAACCTTTATCTGCTGGGTAATCGCCTGAGTTTGGACCGGTTTGAGAGGGTATTGGGCCCTTCTGGGAAGAGCAGCCCCTGGCTTTAGAAGGACGACAACCGGGGGAACTGACAATTTACTTACATCCTCAGGACCGGTGGACCAGAGGTGGGACGGTATTCGGGCAAGGAAATGTTCCGGGATAGGGGCGGGTGAAGCCTGCAGGGTCATCAGTATGGGGAGGGAACACAAAGCTGATGTAACACCCTCACTCAGGGCAGTGGAAACGGATATGGACCCATCGGCATTATATGAGATAGAGGCCTGAAGCCTGGAAAGAACATCTGCCCCCAGCAGATTGAGGGGACAGGTGTTCGAGACCACAAATCTAGATAACAATGCCGGGGTAGTACCCACATGTAGCGGTCTCATGAGGGGGCTGGACCGAGAAATACCATCCACACCCACACAAGATACATCAATGGAGGATAAGTAGGGGGGATCTGGTATTTCTGCCTCCCGTAACACGCTATGGGCAGCGCCTGTGTCCACTAGAAAATGGGTGGGGTGGCCCTCTATAGGAATCATAATGTTAGCTAGAGGACCCCCCGCCGGCCGGGTGCAAATGGCCATCATCGGTAGGGAAGTGGAGGAGGCAGCGGACACAGGTTTGCCACTCTCCTAGCCAAGGAGTTCCGGCTTATCCCCCCCTAGGAGGAGGAGGAAAAGCCCTTGCGGTCGGGTGCTGATTATACCCGAAGTCAGGATGTTGATCATACCTGTAGTTCGGGTGCTGATCATACCCGAAGTTTGGGTCACTTTGGGGGGTTTCTTCTAGGTTGTCTGGGGGCCTTACAGTTCCTCTTGTAGTGACCAGTCGACCCGCAATTAAAGCAGACAACAGGGGGTCTTTGGGGCGGGGCGGGAGTCGCAGTCACTGACGGGGTGGAAGTCACAGTGTTTGGCAGGGTGGGGGTTACAGTAACAGGTGGGATGGGGGCCACAGTAATTGGTGGGGTGGGGGCCACAGTCAGTAAGGTCATTGTCTTGTACTCAGGTCGGGCCACTAACAGCCCCTTCCGTATCGGGTCTCTCAAACCTGTCACAAAAGCACCAGCAAGCATACTATAATGCGACTTGATATGCAGATTGAATCCTAAATCAGTAAATACCCTAGTTAGTCTAATATAATATTTTTCCACCGACTCCAGCAACTCCTGCGACACATCCTGAATGCAGGCTGCTTGATCTGTCAATTTATTCTTAGCCCATTTCTGTAACTGTTCACAAAATACAACCCCTGAGTTATATGAGAACTCGCTGTCTAACCGTGCATTGTCAAAATATTTCTCCATGATGGGCCAATAGGAATCTCCTGCTTTTATCTTGCATAAACTGGCTAAATCCCTCCATGCTGACGAGTAAGTCTTTTGGATCTGAGCAATCCGACGATAGAACGGCATAGGCTGCCGCTCAGGGTCAGGGAGGGAAACCACTAAGGTAGATGCTTGTGAGGGGGTAAAGGATGCATACATGAGCGGAGCGTCCGGCAGTGGGCGGCCGGGCCCCAGGTTCCAAGTGATCAGGTCCTGCATGTCTGGACCGCTCCAAACCGTACTCGGTGGGTTGGCATAGGAAGGGTGGCTTAAAGATGGCATAGGTATGGCAGCTGCAGGAGTCACTAGTGCCCCAGCCGGGGTAGAGTGATGGGGTACTGACACTGGAGCATGTTGGGCAAAGGCTGCAGATGGTTGGGTGACTGAACCCTGTATGAGGGGCATCACTGGGGCAGCAACAGGTGGGAAGTAAAAGCTGCCATCAGCATTCAATACAGGGCACAGAGGGTAGAGTGAGTGGGATGGACGGGATGATGAGGCAGCAGGGAGGGCTGTTTGCAGGGGGGGGTTTCTAAGGAGGTCCTCCGACTCACTACCACATTCGGAGCAAAGCCCAGGGCGGTCAGGGTGTGGGAGTCCGGACCTCCCACATTCCTCACACGCCCACTTGGGGATCCCATGATAGGGAGGAGGCAGGCTCGTACCTTTGTGATAAACATACATCAATCCCACTTTATTCTGTATTTCTTGTTCCACCCACCCCTCTTTCATTAACTCCTTTGCTACCCTGAACCAGGCTTCCGCTGCCGAGACCAGATTATTATTTATCAATAACCCTTTATTTTCAATTAACACAACTCTCCAAAATTACGGCTGTAAACGATCACCAAGTTCGCACAGGCCAGCAACTTTCATTAACTTTTTCCATCCTTTCCTATGTAGTGCCCCTTCACGCTGTAGCACAAGGTCACGGGCTAAACTGCCATCAGCTGGTCTAGGGAGGGTCTGACCCATTCTAACTCCTTCCCTAAATAATGTTCCGTCTCTACTGTATGACAGGATCCACCCTCCCCACCTGGGAACTGAATCCTGTGTACAAGTTAAAAATAGCAACAAAGCAAAGGACAAAAATCAAAGACAAACATCAAATGTAAAAAACAAAAAACAAAAACAAACACCTGACCGCAGAATGAAAAAGGACAGTCAGGGTTAATAATCAGGCATAGACTAGAAGGGATGTTAAAGGGTTAAAGTCACACAGGGTAAGGCAGCAGGTCTGCATGTTAGGAGAGAAAAGAAAGGGGGGGAGATGGGCAGCGTGGTTTTGTAACAGCACGCTCACAGGAGACACAGCCCAAGGGATATGTAAGGCAGGGAGGGGGGGGGGGCTGTGTGCCTGTGAGTTAGCTCATGAGGGACAGCTGCCGTCCCAAACACAGAAAAATCAAAACAAAAACAATACACGCTATAGCAGCTCCGCTGTCTATATGGAGGAGGGAAAAAAATTCAACCCCGAACCTACCGGGCTCGGTGTGATATATATATAAACGAAACGTAAGAAGCCAGCCTCTCTTCAATTAGACCCCTAAATAACGGGGGCTTAATAAGGAATCCAGTGACTTCATACACACATATATATCTAATCTCATATAATATATATCTAAATATAAGAAGCCAGCCTCTCTTCAATTAGACCCCTAAATAATGGGGGCTTAATAAGGAATCCATTGACTTCATACACACATATATATTTGTTTTAATCTAACCTACCCTGCGCCCTCTCTTCAATCCGTATCTTACTAAAGATTTTGAATAAGGACTCCCGCGCACATAAATAATCTAACCTACCCGTCTTGAAGCAGGCCCAGCCCAGCAAGGAAATATAGTGTCTCCCCTACACACACAGACAGTTCGCCGGAATAGTCACAGTCAAGTCAACACAGAACAAAACACAACATAAATAACAGCCGGCAGAAGGAGTCAACGGGTTCTTAGTAAAACGACTTTTGGACAAGAAATTACCCATCTTATCGTGGCAAGGCGCAGCCGACGGACTGCAAGTGAAATCGAGGGTGACGAGGCAGAAAAACACAGCTAAGGAACATAACAGACTCCACTTACCGCGTATTACGAAGTTGCGCAGGCTCCGATCCGCCAAGCCCGTCTCAATTCGCTGGCAGTCACATCTAGATCGGCTGACGACAGCGCACAGTCCAAAGCGAGGCACGTTGGGTGCCAATTGTAATGGATCGCTTCTGGTCCAATCCCAGAAACTATTCTCTTGTTCTGCCGCTGTTCCAAATCTGTGCTGGAGTGTATAGGCCTATTTGATAGCTTGAAAGAAATGACTCTAGACTGTGCTTTAGCATAACTTTTTTTATCACTTCCAGACCTCATTCTCGGTCTCAGCCCTTTTTAAAGACAAATTTTACACAGGCAACGTCATCACAGGCATGTACATATAATTAGTTGTGTTCAACAAAATATTCTTGTCTCATCTCCTTTTTAGTCTTGATCGGAGGAGAATTGAAGAACGAAGACAACATCTGTTCCTTACTCAAGGACCGAATATATCTGTCTTATTTTTTAATCAAGGAAAACACTTTTTGTTTTGTTACATAAACACTAAAACACACACATATAATATTTCAAACTTGTACCCTTAGTTAGCATATATTAGCTTTCTAGTTCCCTATATGAAAATCAATAAGCTTCTCATTGTACAGAAATATCTCAACATGTATTTCTGTTCCTAACAGATGGTTCCCATAAAAGGGTGCTAATTATACTGAATTCCTGAGGTAGGTAAGAGCAGGCTATGTTAGCAGCTGAGAACAAGAAAAGAACATTTAACCCATTGCTAAACTTCTCAAACTATATTTAAGTAGATACCAGAGAGAGAAATCCTTTATATAAAAATATTCATTTTATATACTCCATCACAGACTGTGTGTGTGTGTGTTTATGCGATCTAGTTGTGCTAAATACCTTCTGTATAGCGCTGACCTCTTGCTGCTCTCAGCTGATCTCACGCTGTTCTCCTCTCCTCTCAGCTGTCAGTGGGGGATCTCGAGCCCCCCTCCCTCTGCAGTTCTCGGAGCTGGAAAGAGGCCTCCGACGGGCCAAGGAAGCGCCGAGCGGCGCTCAGCTGATGTCACGCTGCTCTTCTGCAAGCTGTCAGCAGAGGATGTCGGGCCCCCCTCCCTCTGCAGTGCTCGAAGAGGGGAAGAGAGCTCCGGTGGGTTACAGATGAGCCCAGCACTATAAGAAGGTATGTGGCACAATTGGATTGCAGAGACATACACATTCTGCAATATGTGGTGCTGTATGAGTGGATTCTAGGATTTTACAAGCACTTTACATGGTTCCACAGGGAAATTCTGAAAGGCATGGGGGAGAGAAGACAGCACATGGCATGATAAGACCTATCCCGAAAATAAGCCCTAGTGTGTTTTTGGTTGCCAAAATTAATATAGGACCCAGGCTTATTTTCGGGAAAACACGGTATAGGCAACCCCCATTTGATTTCTGGCAGCTTAACTGTCAGCACGCTACACACTATCGGCATCACCATTTATGGATCTGTGCCTCTGGCTCTATCTTAGCCACAAAGGTAATCCCTATGGAGGGCTTCTTATGCACGGCTTTCCTCTCTTTACATTTACCTATATAAAATTCTATCTATCTTAAATTTTCTCATGGTGACACTTGGTTTCTATGGACACTTCTCTATCACTGACCTACCTCTTTAGGTATCTATGGGCTTCTTTCTATTACTTCACATGGGTCTGGGATTCTATCATATTTTCTTGATGATACTATTACTATATACCATTTGGTTTTACACTCTATAATTATATATATTTTTAGAATCCAGCTCCCCACCTGATCACCAGAGAAGTCTCTTTGTGCTCTTCATTCTTTGGGGGTTGCTTTTGAGATTGTGGTTCTCCCGGGGCCCTTCCCTCAGCTCCCATGATGGAAATTCATGGTCGGCCATTTGGTCGCAGTACTGCATGGCTTTGATTCCAGGAATTCAGTGAGTATCTTTCTTGGCATGGCCAAATTTCTTTCTATCTATGTTCGCATATGGATGGTCATTTATCTCTATATATTCTCTTTAGAAACCCGATGCATTTGCTCCTCACGAAACGTGTCAAGCTCATTAGATGCATCACAGTATTCATTTTATCTCTATCAAGACCACATCTTCCATTATGCATTCTTACTGACCTCTCCATATGGGGGATGGTCATATTCCATTTACATTATTTGTGCCATGCTGCTTCCATATTTTACATACATATGGTGTTATATGCTTTTTATATACATTGTCATATGTCATGTTTTTTGCCATTCAAGTACATAAATATGTTTTTATACATCCATGTGTATTTCCTGGTCCCGCCCCACACACTTCATTTAAAGTCCCAAACCTTCCCCCTTTTTTGCAATTAATAGGGATGGAGGCTTACACCTACCTGTACGTCTCATTTAAAGTCCCAATATTTCCCCCCCTCTGCTACAGTATTCCTTGTGTGCAGTCTCTGCTTATACCATTACATGCATAGAGAGGCCATTGTGTTCATACAGTATATGATAAAAATGTTGGGGCATCTGCTTTATATGGCACCCACTGTTTGCACTTTTGTTGATCCAGACACCCGACCATACTCTGACTCCGTCTCCTGCTCTAGTTCCTGGATCTCTCACCACTGTGTGCAGATTTTATTAGAACACAACATGCAAAAAATGTATTCTGGGAACCATTTAACAACTTAAGGACCAGCCACTGTATATATATGTCGGCAGAATGGCTCGTACAGGCACAATCACGTACCTGTACGTCCCCTTTAACTGCCCGACGTCGGTGTCGCGCACGTGCCGTCCCTGCCTTCCCCGTGAGTCAGACCGTGGGTCCCGTGGACTCGATCGCCGCGGGGATCCCCGTGATCGTCTCACGGAGGCATGGAGCGGGGAGATGTTAGTGTAAACACAACATCTCTCCGCTCCCCTACTGACAATGTCACCGATCTCCGCTCTGTGTAATCAGAGCGGAGATCGGTCAAGTGTCACTCGTAGCCACGCCCCCACACAGTAGTAATCACTCCCCTAGGCTCACGTAACCCCTTCAGCGCCCCTAGTGGTTAACCCCTTCACTGCCAGTGTCATTTTTACAGTAACCAGTGCATTTTTATTGCACTGATCGCTGTAAAAATTACAATGGTCCCAAAAATGTGTCAAAAGTGTCCGCTGTGTCCGCCATAATGTCGCAGTCATGAAAAAAATCGCTGATCGCCACCATTACTAGTAAAAAATTTTTTTTTATAAAAATGCCATAAAACTACCCCCTATTTTGTAAACGCTATAACTTTTGCGCAAACCAATAAATAAACGCTGATTGCGATTTTTTTTTACCAAAAATATGTAGAAGAATACGTATCGGCCTAAACTGAAGAAAAAAAAATTCTATATATTTTTGGGGGATATTTATTATAGCAAAAAGTAAAAAATATTGAATTTTTTTCCAAATTGTCGCTCTATTTTTGTTTATAGCACAAAAAATAAAAACCGCAGAGGTGATCAAATACCACCAAAAGAAAGCTCTATTTCTGGGAAAAAAGGACGTAAATTTTGTTTGAGAGTCACATCGCACGACCGCGCAATTGTCAGTTAAAGCGACGCAGTGCCGAAATGCAAAAAGGGGCCTGGTCTTTATGCTGCGTATAGGTCCGGGGCTTAAGTGGTTAAAAAGAGTAGAGCAACTAATCCCTGGGTTTGGCCAGGCACGGAAATCTGGACTTGAGGAGGCCAGCCAGCCAACTGTAAAGGCAGACGGCAGAAAATTATTAAACGAATAACTGTACTTTCTCCAAAAGCACAGTTATCCTAAAATGCATCTGCATGCAAACTGGATCTAAACAATGTTGTACACAAAAGTCTCTAATTTGTGATTTAAAATTCACAGTGCAAGTGTTTCACAATTCCTCCAATGCTCCAGTCAGGGACATGCTGGTCATAGCGCAGAAGATGTGCAAAGGCAGAGGCAAATAAACATGCATAGGCACAATTCCACAAATATCCTTCCTGGCAGGCATGTCTGCGCAATCGTACGAACGCCTATGCGCATGAACTCTTGTCCTGTCTGCACTCAAAGCAAAGATGGCCCACTTCCTACCATTGAAGAATACTCCATCTGCTATGGAGATAGCCAGGGTCTTTAGTAAGGAAATTGTGGGGCTACATGGGGTTCCGGTGAACATTGTATCTGACTGGGGAGTGCAGTATACCTCCTTCTTCTGGAGAGCATTATGTGAGATCCTAAAGATTGAGCTGTCCTTGTCTTCAGCGTATTACCCCCAAACTATCGGACAAACAGAGAGGACAAATAAGACACTCAAGCAGTACATCCAATGCTTCACACCCTTCGTTCAGAACGACTGGGTGTCATTATTGCCTTTGGTGGAGTTTGCCTGTAACAATGTCAGTCACTCCACTACTTTACAATCACAGTTTTTCGCTAATTATGGGATCCATTTGTCTTTCTTGCCTAATTTTGTTTGAGTCCTCAGTTCCAGTATTGGTTAATGGCGATGCGGAGTATGAAGTAGAGGCCATTCTGACCTGCAGGAGAAGGAAGGACCAACTGCAATATCTCATTAAATGGAAGGGTTATGGTCCAGAGGACAACTCCTGGGAACCTGAGGGGGATATCCACAGAGAGAGCACCAACTGAGCATCCGGAGACTGCTCATAAGGAGGGGGTAATGTCAGGGACATGCTGGCCATAGCGCAGCAGATGTGCAAAGACAGAGGCAATTACGCGTGCATGGGTACAATTTCACACAAATACCCTTCCTGCGTGAATGTGTCCATTAGCACTAGTGCCAAAATGACATATATTAGGATGGCAGCTGCACTAGGGCCTTGCTGTCTGATCTGCAGCTTTCCCCTGTATCTGTTCCTGTGCTAGTCCTTGATCTGATTTTGACTCAACTTCCTGGCTACCCTGATTCTCTCCTATCCTGACCCCTGCCTTGACCCTGATTCACCTTCATCTGCTAGATTCTCTGTTGCCTAACCTCTGCCTGAACTTTAACCATTCTTTGCTTGATGTTTCTGATGTATCTTATCTTCCATGTGTGACCTGGCTTGTCTGACTCTGCACCAGTCTTCTCAGCCTCCTCCAGCTGCTTCGTACCTGCGTATACAGTACACGGCACCTGCAAAGTACCTGCATCTGCAGCACCACTGCATCCAAAACCTTCCTGCATCCGCAGCCAACCAGCATCCTCCAATACTGCTGTCATCTGTTTCTGCTGCTTCTCTGCTAAATGGAGAAAATTGCAGGCATTCCTACCTCACCGTTCTCAGTTGCAACTTTAGTGGTCCTTGAACCGGGGCTGTACGAGAGGCCTTCCTCTGCTCGCCAGGCTCTACTCAAAGGTACGTGACAGCTCCACTGCAACAACATTTTTCACACATGCTTCATCTTCAGCGTGACAAGTTTCTCACCTTCAAATGTGGACCTTTGAAGGATATATTTTTTTTCCACTTTAGCTGAAATTTATATAAAGATATTTTTTAAATCATTTAAAAGCCTTTTAAAATAACATTGGTGTACAAGATATTACTGACTCTTGGGTAAGAAGATGCCTATCTTTTGCACGCACCAGCAATTATATGGTAAAAACTTCATCCCCACTTCCATTACAATGGTTATCCCAGAGGATGCGCAATTGCTACAGAGTGTACAAAGTTCAGGCCAGCCAGGAAGTGTTGACCAGGAGTCAAGGACTAAAATTCAAGAAAGCGATCTAGTTTTTATGTAGATTGATTCACATCTTTCAGTCTGGGGGCAAGAACATTTTTTTTTTTTCTGTAAAAAAGTACTGCATGCTCCACTTTTTAATTTGCACTATTACTTTTTGTTTAGTACTGCTTTGTATTGAAATTGGATCCCTTGAATTTTTGTACACAATAATAAATTGCTACAGAAAATAATTAATGTGTAGTATTCTACTGTACTCGTATGTCTCAAATCTCCTTACGTATTTCTTGCCTAAATGTTCTTTTTTAATATAAATGATAAACTTCTTGCAAACAGGTGCAACAAACATTTACTATATGTCTGGGTCTGCACTTTTATTATTTAGATGCACTAGCTTTAACATAAATCCATATTACAACTCATGTATTTCTACTTTCATATGTGTTAGTCATGGTTGACTAAAGGGTCACTGTTTTTGTAGAGCAGGAAAATGTGTTACAGAAACTCTAGAATTTATCTAACAGGGAAAAGGAAAATTATTTTATTAGTGGCATGTGTATTGAATAGATACATCACCCTGGGAAAATTTCCAAGCTGACCTATTTAACAAACCATGCAGTATGAACATCTATTTGTGCCTGTGGTCATGTATGCTTTTTATGTCGTAATAATCTCATAGTCTTTTTTTAAATGGCTTTTTTGGCAATCACTGTCATTTTTATTTTTGTTGTTTATGACTATCCAAAGGATGATACAAGTTTATGCTGGTACTCACTAGTATTTTACAGCTATAAAACTATACAAAAATAAGCTTACATTCCCCTGAAAAAAATATTTATTTTTTCCTTAGCAATCACCATGGTTTAATAGGCGATTGATAATTCTTAGAGGCACAGTGATAATAAGTGACAGTGAAAAGTAGAAACAATTAGGCTGCAGTACAGTAATAAAATTAGTGAAAGTAAGAAAGGTCAAATGGATAATTTGGTCCTGTTATATTAAAGATTCAATTATGCAAAAAAAATCAACGGTGTCTGTTCAGACAGTAGCTGGTGCGCCCCATGCAATATGACTATTAATCCCAAACACATCAGTGTGGTTTTTGTAAGACTGCAGTTATTTCTATGGAGAGTCTTTACTCTGACACGAACCTTAAAGGGTAACTCCAATTTCATGGGAAAAAAATAGTAATAAAGAAAAAATATAGCTTAACCACTTAAGCCCCGTCCCATTGGTAGCTAAAGGACCAGAGGTGATTTCAGAATTTTGCACTGCGCTGCTTTAACTGTAAATTGTGCGGACATGCAATGTTGTACCCAAACGAAATTTGCGTCCTTTTCTTCCCACAAATAGAGCTTTCTTTTAATGGTATTTGATTGCCTCTGTGATTTTTATTTTTTGCGATATAAACGGAAAAAGACAGAAAATTTTGAAAAAAAATGATATTTTCTACTTTTTGTTATAAGAAAAATCGAATAAACTCAATTTTAGTCATACATTTAGGCCAAAATGTATTCAGCCACATGTCTTTAGTAAAAAAAAGTCAATAAGCGTATATTTATTGATTTGTGCAAAAGTTATAGCGTTTACAAACTAGGGTACATTTTCTGGAATTTACACAGCTTTAAATTTATGACTGCCTATCTCATTTCATGAGGTGCTAAAATGGCAGGGCAGCACAAAACCCCCCCAAATGACCCCATTTTGGAAAGTAGACACCCCAAGCTATTTACTGAGAGGCATGTTTAGTCCATGGAATATTTTATATTTTGCCACAAGTTGCGGGAATATGACAAACTTTTTTTTTTTTGCACAAAGTTGTCACTAAATGATATATTGCTCACACATGCCATGGGCATATGTGAAATTACACCCCAAAATACATTCTGCTGCTTCTCCTGAGTATGAGGATACCACATGTGTGGGACTTTTTGGGAGCCTAGCCGCGTATGGGACCCCAAAAACCAAGCACCGCCTTCAAGGTTTCTAAGGGCATACATTTTTGATTTCACTCCTCACTACCTATCACAGTTTTGAAGGCCATAAAATGCCAAGATAGCACAAAACCCCCCCAAAATGGCCCCATTTTGGAAAGTAGACACCCCAAGGAAATTGCTGAGAGGCATGTTGAGCCCATTGAATATTTTTTTTTGTCCCAAATGATTGAATAAGGACAAAAAGAAAAAAAAAAAAAGTACAAAAAGTTGTCACTAAATGATATATTGCGCACACATGCCATGGTTATATGTGGAATTGCACCCCAAAATACATTCTGATGCTTCTCCTGAGTACGGGGATACCACATGTGTGGGACTTTTTGGGAGCCTAGCCACATACGGGGCCCCAAAAACCAAGCACCGCCTTCAGGATTTCTAAGGGCGTAAATTTTGGATTTCACTCCTCACTACCTATCACAGTTTTGAAGGCCATAAAATGCCAAAATAGCACAAAACCCCCCCAAATGACCCCATTTTGGAAATTAGACACCCCAAGCTATTTACTGAGAGGCATGGTGAGTATTTTACAGCTCTCATTTGTTTTTGAAAATGAAGAAAGACATTTTTCTTTTTTTTTTTTCAATTTTTGTGACAAAAAGCGAGATCTGCAAAATACTCAACATACCTCTCAGCAAATAGCTTGGGGTGTCTACTTTCCAAAATGGGGTCATTTGGAGGGGTTTTGTGCCATCTGGGCATTCCATGGCCTCCGAAACTGTGATAGGCAGTGAGGAGTGAAATCAAAAATTTACACCCATAGAAATCCTGAAGGCGGTGCTTGGTTTTCGGGGTCCTGTACGCGGCTAGGCTCCCAAAATGTCTCACACATGTGGTATCCCCGTACTCAGGAGAAGAAACAGAATGTATTTTGGGGTGCAATTCCACATATAACCATGGCATGTTTGAGCAATATATAATTTAGTGACAACTTTTTGTACATTTTTTTTTTCTTTTTGTCATTATTCAATCACTTGAGACAAAAAAAAAATATTCAATGGGCTCAACATGCCTCTCAGCAAATAGCTTGAGGTGTCTTCTTTCCAAAATGGGGTCATTTGGGGGGGTTTTGAACTGTCCTGGCATTTTATGCACAACATTAGGAAGCTTATGTCACACATCATCCACTCTTCTAACCACTTAAAGACAAAGCCCTTTCTGACACTTTTTGTTTACATGAAAAAAAAAAAATTTCCAAGAAAATTATGTTGAACCCCCAAACATTATATATTTTTTTAAAGCAAAGGCCCTACAGATTAAAATAGTGGGTGTTGCATTTTTTTTTCCACACAGTATTTGCGCAGTGATTTTTCAAGCGCATTTTTTGGGGGAAAAACACACTTTTTTTATTTTTAATGCACTAAAAAACACTATATTGCCCAAATGTTTGATGAAATAAAAAAGATGATCTTAGGCCGAGTACATGGATACCAAACACGACATGCTTTAAAATTGCGCACAAACGCGCAGCGGCGACAAACTACATTCATTTTTAAAAGCATTTAAAAGCCTTTACAGGTTACCACGTTAGATTTACAGAGGAGGTCTACAGCTAAAATTACTGCCCTTGATCTGACCTTCGCGGTGATACCTCACATGCATGATGCAATTGCTGTTTACATATGACACTAGACCGACGCTTGCGTTCGCCTTTGCGCAAGAGCAGGGGGGACAGCAGTGCTTTTTTTATTTTTTTATTATTTCTTTTGCTTTTTTTTTTTTTTAAACTGTTCCTTCCATATATTTTTTTTTACCATTTTTATTGTTATCTCAGGGAATGTAAATATCCCATATGATAGCAATAAGTAGTGACAGGTACTCTTTTTTTGAAAAAAATTGGGGGGTTAGACCCTAGATCTTTCCTCTGCCCTCAAAGCATCTGACCACACCAAGATCGGTGTGATAAAATGCTTTCCCAATTTCCCAATGGCGCTGTTTATATCCGGGGGGGGCATTCCCTCCCACTGCTTGTAAAAGCAGTCTAGAGGCTAATTATCTGCTAGAATTGCTTTTACATGAAAGCCGGCCACTGACTGAAAAGAATGATACCAAGATGATACCTAAACCTGCAGGCATCATTCTGGTATAAACATTCAAAGCCCAGCAACATACCAGTACGTTGCTGGTCCTTGTTGGACATGTATTGTAATCTTTTTTTTCATGCAGCCTGTTGGCTTAACGAAAAAAAGAGATTTATCGGTGGGTATGCCCACCATTAGAATACCTCCCTTCATCCACCCACTTCTAATGATGGGCATACATGCACCATTTATATATGCCGAAGCATGGGGGCATCCTCCCGCAAAAAAGTTATGCCGCGTACACACGGTCGGACTTTTCCACGGGCAAGCCTTCATCGGAATTTCGACCGTATGTACGCGGCATAAAAGGTTATGCCGCGTACATACGGTCGGACTTTTCCACAGGCAAGCCTCCGTCGGAATTTCGACCGTATATACGCAGCATTAGGAGCAAAATCGCTCCTCCGCCCCTGCTGCCCCCATGCTTCGGCATATATGCTCTTTTTTTTAACTGTGGTGGTGAAATCACCTCCTACAGCGTTGGAGTCATGGCTTTATGTATCGTGGGAGCAAACGCTGTTGCTGTCAAGATAAATAGATCCGCTCTGCAACTGAATGGCGTACCTGCTAAGCAAATGATGGTTAACATTAAAACAAAGTAACATTACAGTACAACAGTAAGACCTTACCATACCATGCCTGCAAAGCAAATACCAAAACAAAACCTAGTAAAAAATAAAAAAAAATTTTAACGCAACCTGTGCCTAAAATATATATATGCTGAAGCATGGGGGCATCCTCCCGCAAAAAAGTTATGCCGCGTACACACGGTCGGACTTTTCCACGGGCAAGCCTTCGTCGGAATTTCGACCGTATGTACGCGGCATAAAAGATTATGCCGCGTACACACGGTCTGACTTTTCCACGGGCAAGCCTCCGTCGGAATTTCGACCGTATATACGCGGCATTAGGAGCAAAATCGCTCCTCCGCCCCTGCTGACCCCATGCTTCGGCATATATGCTCTTTTTTTTAACTGTGGTGGTGAAATCACCTCCTACAGCATTGGAGTCACGGCTTTATGTATCGTGGGAGCAAACGCTGTTGCTGTCAAGATAAATAGATCCACGCTGCAACTGAATGGCGTACCTGCTAAGCAAATGATGGTTAAAATTAAAACAAAGTAACATTACAGTACAACAGTAAGACCTTACCATACCATACCTGCAAAGCAAATACCAAAACAAAACCTAGTAAAAAATAAAAAAATTTTTTAACGCAACCTGTGCCTAAAATATATATATGCCGAAGCATGGGGGCATCCTCCCGCAAAAAAGTTATGCTGCGTACACACGGTCGGACTTTTCCACGGGCAAGCCTCCGTCGGAATTTCGACCGTATGTACGCGGCATTAGGAGCAAAACCGCTCCTCCGCCCCTGCTGCCCCCATGCTTCGGCATATATGCTCTTTTTTTTTAACTGTGGTGGTGAAATCACCTCCTACAGCACTGGAGTCACGGCTTTATGTATCGTGGGAGCAAACGCTGTTGCTGTCAAGATAAATAATTCCGCGCTGCAGCTGAATGGCGCACCTGAAAACAAAAAATTACATACCTGAAAAGCAAGCATGATAAAACATTGCAGAATAGAATACAGTAAAAAAGAGCAGAACAATAGAGAGAAAATAGAGAGAGAGAGAGAGAGAGAGAACAATAAAACGACAACTATTTTTGTTTTTTTTATTTTATATTTTTTTTGTGTTTTGTTTTTTACGTTTTTTTTTCTTTTTTACACTTTTTTTTGTAACTTTAACAACTGTAATGGTTCGGGTCTCTCAAAATGTAATGGCATCTTGGGAGACCCTGTGTAAGTGTGTCCTAGTCTGTGAAATGCTGTACCCTACGCTAAAACGTCACTTTTGAGTGGTAGCGTTCAAAACATTCACCAAGGCAAAGACCAGGTTTGTCAGGATAGAGTAGACAAAAAACACGGGTGTCACGCCTAAATCCGCACTTGCTACAGACACGACATCTTTTTTGGGGGGTTCGTTGGGTAGGGGTACTCGGGAGGGCATACGGATAATCCCTCTCATGCAGCCGGCTTACTGCATTTGGTAGGGGATGGTGAGGTGCAGAACCGCCTGGATACAGGAGGTCTGTGACTATCTCATTCTGGAATTTTAGAAGAGATAAAGTCCTGCCTCTGTATAGCACATGAGCATTCAGCAAAGCCAATTGGAATAAGGATAGAGACACTTTTTTGTACCAGCGTCTCGCCTTACGGTCAATTAGATACGGCGCCAACAACTGGTCGTTGAGGTCCACCTCTCCCATATTTTGGTTATATTCGTGGACACAGAGTAGTTTCTCCACAACACCAGTCGCTGTACGAATTTGGACTGTCGTGTCTGCATGAAGGGAGGTAAGAAGGAAAACATTCTTATTGTCCCTCCACTTCATAGCGAGCAAGTTATTACACTTCAAGCAGGCTCTCTCCCCCAGCCTAAGACGGGCATCTACAAGCCGCTGGGGAAAGCCCCGGCGATTAGGTCGCACAGTGCCACATGCTCCAATCTGATGATCAAACAAGTGACTAAACAGTGGCACGCTCGTGTAATAATTGTCCACATACAAGTGGTACCCCTTTCCGAATAAGGGTGACACCAAGTTCCACACTATCTTGCCAGCGCTCCCTATGTAATCCGGGCAGTTGACCGGCTCAACCTGACTGTCTTTTCCCTCATAAACCGTAAAGCTCCATACATAGCCTGTTGCCCTGTCACAGAACTTATAGAGCTTGACCCCGTATCTGGCACGCTTGCTGGGAAGGTACTGCTTGAAAGACAAGCGGCCAGAAAATTTAATCAGGGACTCATCAACGCAGACAACTTGATCGGGAATAAACAAGGCTGCAAAACGTTCGTTGAAGTGGTTTATGAGGGGCCGAATTTTATAGAGCCGGTCGTATTCAGGGTCTCCACGTGGACGACAAAGTCCATTGTCGTTGAAGTGCATTAACCGCAAAATCTGCTTGTATCGTGTCCTGGGCATGGAGGCAGAGAACACGGGCATGTGGTCAATTGGGTGCGTGGAGAAATAAGCACGCAATGACGGGAATTTATGTGTGCCCATGTTGAGGGAAAGGCCCAGAAAGGTCTTAAATTCAGAAACCGTAATTGGTTTCCAATCTTTGGCAATGGAAGGCAACTGGGGGTTAGCGGCGATGAATTGACCAGCATATAAATTACTCTGGTCCACAATAGATCTATAGAGATCTTCTGTGAAAAACAGCGAATTAAAATCAATTGGCATAAAATCAGCTGTTTCCACCTGAATACCGGGTTGGGCAGTGAATGGGGGAAGTACGGGTTCTGCAGAAGTGGTGGGGACCCAATTAGGATAGGCGAATTCTGCAGGAAGGGCACTATGGGCACAACGGGCCTGCCTTTGTCTTCTTAGTGGCAGCGGGACACTACTTGTGCTTGCCACTAGGGATGAGCTCGGTGTTCGAGTCGAACATAGGTTCGACTCGAACATCGGCTGTTCGCGCGTTCGGTGAACAACGAACAATTTGGGCCGTTCGCGCCAAATTCGAGTGACGCGAACGGCCCACAATACACTGCGCCATCGCAGTGTAATCCCGGCGCTGTGATTGGCCAAGCATGCACTGTGACCCTGCATGCTTGGCCAATCACAGCGCCGGCAGCGAGGAGAGCAATGATTGGCCACAGGCAGGATGCCTGTGGCCAATTATAGCTGAGGGGGTTTAGTACACGCCCCACACTATAAAAGGCCACCAGCGCTGCGGCCTTGTGTAGTGTGTTCCGGAGCAGGGAAAGTGAAGGATAGGCAGGGACAGTGTCAAATCGTGTCAAATCTATTCTTTGCTAAACCTTGTGTGTAGGGACAGAGAAGGATAGGCAGGGAGAGTGTCAGTGTCATATTCTTTGCTAAACCTTGTGTGTAGGGAGAGAGAAGGATAGGCAGGGAGAGTGTCAGTGTCATATACTTTGATAAACCTTGTGTGCAGGGAGAGAGAAGGACAGGCAGGGGACAGTGTCAGTGTCATATTCTTTGCTAAACCTTGTGTGCAGGGAGAGAGAAGGATAGGCAGCGAGAGTGTCAGTGTCATATACTTTGATAAACCTTGTGTGCAGGGAGAGAGAAGGATAGGCAGGGGACAGTGTCAGTGTCATTGTTGCTAAGCCTCCTGCACATTATACACCTGAAGTTAGCCCGTATTGCTGCTTTTTCCTGGTATGTTACACCAACAGGATTTTGCGGCACTTACAGCGGGCGGAGTGTACCTCCTGACCATATTACACCTTAACTTAGCCTGTATTGCTGCTTTTTCCTGGTGTGTTACACCAACAGTATTTTGCGGCACTTACAGCGGGCGGAGTGTACCTCCTGACCAAATTACACCTTAACTTAGCCTGTATTGCTGCTTTTTCCTGGTGTGTTACACAAACAGGATTTTGCGGCACTTACAGGGGGCGGAGTGTACCTCCTGACCATATTACACCTTAACTTAGCCTGTATTGCTGCTTTTTCCTAGTGTGTTACACAAACAGGATTTTGCGGCACTTACAGTGGGCGAAGTGTGCCTCCTGACCATATTACACCTTAACTTAGCCTGTATTGCTGCTTATTCCTGGTGTGTTACAAAAGCAGGATTTTGCTGCACTTACAGCGGGCGGAGTGTACCTCCTGACCATATTACACCTTAACTTAACCTGTATTGCTGCTTTTTCCTGGTGTGTTACACAAACAGGATTTTGCAGCACTTACCGCGGGCGGAGTGTGCCTCCTGACCATATTACACCTTAACTTAGCCTGTATTGCTGCTTTTTCCTAGTGTGTTACACAAACAGGATTTTGCGGCACTTACAGGGGGCGGAGTGTGCCTCCTGACCATATTACACCTTAACTTAGCCTGTATTGCTGCTTTTTCCTGGTGTGTTACACCAACAGGATTTTGCGGCACTTACAGCGGGCGGAGTGTGCCTCCTGACCATATTACACCTTAACTTAGCCTGTATTGCTGCTTTTTCCTGGTGTGTTACACAAACAGGATTTTGCGGCACTTACAGTGGGCGGAGTGTGCCTCTTGACCATATTACACCTTAACTTAGCCTGTATTGCTGCTTTTTCCTGGTGTGTTACACCAACAGGATTTTGCGGCACTTAGAGCGGGCGGAGTGTGCCTCCTGACCATATTACACCTTAACTTAGCCTGTATTGCTGCTTTTCCCATTTCCCTGCAGGCCATTAGAATGTCTGGAAGGCAAACAAGGAGAGGCAGACAGTCAGGAGCCAAAAAAAGAGGGCAAGCAGGCTCTGTGTCTAGAGACAACAGTGCTGGTCTTGGACGCGGTGCATCGCCATCAGCACGTGGCCATGGGACACGCTTGTCCTTCTTTTCGGCAGCTGGACGTGTTGAGCCGCATCATGCCGAAGACTTGGTAGAGTGGATGACCAAGCCCTCCTCATCCTCCTCATCCTCTCTCACCCAGGCTCAGGGTACTGGGAAAGCAGCTGCCAAAGCGTCCTCTTCCCTCGTATCAATGTCATCATCAGTCACTCCTTCCCTAGACAAACCATGTCCTCCTGAGGAGTCCCCCGAACTGTTTGAGCACAGTGTTGGGTACATGCTCCAGGAGGATGCCCAGCGTTTCGAAGGGTCTGATGATGATACCCAGCTAGAGGAAGGCAGTAGCGTGAGAGCAGAGAGAGGGAATGCTCAAGAAGGACACCAATCTGGCAGTCATGTTCCAGCAGCTGCAGCATACTGCCAGATTGGCTCCAGTGATGAGGAGGGAGGGGATGATGAGGTCACTGACTCCACGTGGGTGCCTAATAGGAGAGAGGAGGAGGAGGAGGAGGAGGAGGATGAGGAGGAGGCACATCTCCAACGAGACAGGATGCCCTCGGGGGGCCAGCGTAAGGGCAGCACACCGACGGAATCACACCGCAGAGCTCCGCCTGTGCAGGGCGCTGCCTCTGCCCGTTATTCAAAAAGTTCTTTGGTGTGGGCCTTTTTTGAGTCGAGTGCATCAGATCGCACAGCTGCTGTTTGCAACATATGTCTCAAGCATATATCGCGTGGCCAAAACATCACCCGCTTGGGCACCACATGCTTGACCAGACATATGTTGACCTGCCATGCAGCTTGTTGGCAAGCCTACCTTAAAGACCCACACCAAAGAACAAAGCTGACCTCTTCTTGCACCGCATCAGCTGGGATCTCCAACCCCACTATACCTTCAGTCCTCTCTGAAACCTGCTCTGAGAGGAATGAAGGTGTAGAATTAGGTGTGTCACAGCCAAGTACTTGCGGGCACTCTGCTAGCAGTACACCAACGTCCGATTCTAGCAAGCAAATTTCCCTGCCCCAGCTGCTGGACCGTCGAAAGAAGTTCACTCCCAGCCATCCACATGCCCAGCGGTTGAATGCTAGCTTGGCTAAATTGCTAGCGCTTCAACTGCTGCCTTTTCAGTTGGTAGACTCGGCCCCCTTCCGTGAGTTTGTGCAATGTGCGGTTCCTCAGTGGCAGGTTCCCAAACGCCACTTTTTCTCACGGAAGGCGATTCCGGCTCTCTACCGGCATGTGGAAGGCAATGTCTTGGCCTCGCTGGACAGGGCGGTCAGCGGTAAGGTGCATATTACCGCTGACTCATGGTCCAGCAGGCATGGACAGGGACGTTACCTTTCTTTCACGGCCAATTGGGTCACTCTTTTGGCAGCTGGGAAGGATGCAGGACAAGGTGCAGTAGTGTTGGAGGTTGTTCCACCGCCGCACCTCTAAAATGCTACTACTGGTTGTGACACACCTCTGTCCTCCACCCCCTCCTCTTCTTCTTCCTCCGTGGCCTCTTCCTGTGCTTTGTCCTCGGAACCAGCGGTGCTCCGTAGGCGTTCAAGGGGCTACGCAAGTACGCAGGCAAAAAGATGCCATGCCGTGCTTGCGCTGGTGTGTTTGGGGGACAGGAGCCACACTGGGGCAGAGGTTCTATCTGCTCTGCAGGGGCAGGCCAAGAGGTGGTTGACGCCATGCCAGCTTAAGTCAGGAATGGTAGTTTGCGACAATGACACCAACCTCCTCTCCGCTCTCCGACAGGGACAACTGACCCATGTGCCCTGTGTGGCTCACGTCCTTAACCTGGTGGTGCAGCGGTTCTTGGGCAGGTACCCGGGCTTACAGGATGTCCTGAGGCAGGCCAGGAAAGTCTGTGTGCATTTCCGCAGATCTTATAATGCCAGTGCTCGCCTGGCTGAGCTGCAAAAGGAGTTGAACCTGCCCAAGAACCGCCTTATATGTGACATGCCCACCAGGTGGAACTCAACGTTGGCCATGCTGCAGCGGCTGCACACGCAGCAGAGGGCCATCAATGAGTACCTGTGCGACTACGGCACCAGGACAGGGTCAGGGGAGCTCAGGTTTTTTTCACCACGCCAGTGGGGCATGATCAGGGATGCATGCACTGTCCTGGCACCATTTGAGGAGGCCACGAGGATGGTGAGCAGTGACAGTGCATGCATCAGTGACACTGTACCTCTTGTCCACCTGTTGGAACATACGCTGCGTGGAATAATGGACAGGGCACTTGAGGCAGAACAGAGGCAGGAAGAGGAGGACTTCCTTGCCTCTCAAGGCCCCCTTTACCCAGACAGTGTTCCTTCTGTCCCACCCATCGCACAGGAAGAAGAGGAGGAGGAGGAGGAGGAGGATTGTGTCAGCATGGAGGTGGAGCCTGGCACTGAGCATCATCAGCAGCAGTCTTTTAGGGATGATTTACAGTCCCAAGAAACCAGTGGACTTGTACATGGCTGGGAGGAGGTGGCTGCGGATCATGTCATCCTTAGTGACCCAGAGGACTCCGGACTGAATGCCTCAGCTAACCTACGCTGCATGGTCTCCCTGATCCTGCAAAGTCTGCGGAAGGATCCTCGTATTCTTCGGATCAAGGAGAGGGACCATTACTGGCTGGCCACTCTCCTTGATCCACGGTACAAGGGTAAGGTTGCGGACCTTATCTTACTGTCGCAGAGGGAGCAGAGGATGAGACAACTCCGCGAGGCCTTGCAGAAAGGTCTGTGCAACGCGTTCCCAGAGACTGGGAGGTTACAAACTCCTGGTCCTGGACAACGAGTTGCTGAGGCTTCGGTCAGTCAAAGAAGGAGCGGTGGGGAAGGTGGCCGTCTGACCGAAGCGTTCAGACAATTCTTTAGTCCGCAGCCCCAAGGTATGATCGGTTCCAGCAACCATCGTCAGCGTCTGATATACATGGTGCAGGAATACCTAGGGGCAAGGTCAGACTTGGACACCTTCCCCACCGAAAATCCTCTGGCTTACTGGGTCTTGAGGATGGATCACTGGCCAGAGCTTGCACAGTATGCAATTGAGCTACTGGCCTGTCCTGCACCCAGCATTCTTTCAGAACGCACATTCAGTGCTGCTGGAGGATTTGTCACGGATCACAGGGTGCGCCTGTCCACCGACTCTGTTGATCGACTGACCTTCATAAAGATGAACCAGTCTTGGATCACCACCAGCTACCAAACACCTGAAGCTGATATAACAGACAAATTTATTTTCAAATGTCACATCCCTTCAAGACTGATGCTGATGCTGAGAGACTGTCCTGTTATGTTGACTGACTATCCTCCTCCTCCTCAATGATCCGATTGACGATGATAGCTTGGAAGAACATTTTTGTTTCTGGGTGCCGCCACCAGTGGCTAAGGCCCAATTTTTCAGCCCCTGTTTAACAGGGGCGTGTAATTACAATTTTTGATGCAATACTTTGCAACAGGGCTCATTGCTGTGCTCCAAGTACAGTATCTGTGAGGGGTTGCAGTGTTGTGGCACCAGTGCCTAAGGCTCAATTTTTCTGCCCCTGTTTAACAGGGGCATGTAATTACAATTCTTGATCTAATAATTCACAGCAGGGCCCATTGCTGCGCCCACCAAGACTAACTGTGAGGCCTTACAGTGTTGTGTCAACACCACCACCACCACCACCACCAAAGGACCAATTTTTCAGCCCCTGTTCAACAGGGGCATGCAATTACAATTCTTGATCTAATAATTCACAGCAGGGCCCATTCATGCGCCCACCAAGAGTAACTGTGAGGGCTCACAGTGTTGTGGCAACACCAACATGTAAGGGGCAAATTTCAGCTGAGTATATACGGCAGGCCCCTACTTTCAAACATCCAACTTACAAACGACTCCTCCTTGCAAACGGAAGGATACAACAGGAAGTGAGAGGAAATCTACCCCTAGGAAGGCAAATTCTCTCCTGTAAGAGTTAATATGGGAAAAAAAGTGTCTCCTCTCCACTGATTTTTTATCACCAATTCTTGTTTCAATAAAAAAACCAAATTTTCAAAAAACATTTGTCATTAGGACGGAAAGTGAGGTGAACTGTTCTGAACAGGTGCACACTGCACAGACAGCAAAACAAATGTTACAGGGGTGATAACCCTTCCCTATGTTTTCCAAAAAGCTTAAAAATAGATTTTTTGGCTGAAGCTACACTTAAACAATGTACCTGTTCAAAATTACAAACAGATTCTACATAAGAACAAACCTACAGTCCCTGTCTTGTATGCACCGCCTGTATACGGCTGTTCAGAGTATATAGGGCCTTTTTTATTTTGTGTGCGGGGTTCCCCTTAATATCCATACAAGACACAAAGGGGCTGGTAATGGGCTGGGGTGGGGGGGGGGGGTGTGATGGGGTAGCTATGCCATTTTTCTTAAAGATTTTCATCCATATTACCGGGACCAGACATTACATTAAAGCCGCAAGCAGTTTTAAATGGCTTTTTTTCCTTTAGAAATGTAATTTTGTGCAGGGACAGTTCTAAACACGGGAAACACGTGGCACTTCACAGGCATACTTTAGACACCCCCCAGGTACGATATTTAAAGGAATATTTGACTTTTTTTTTTCACTTTATGCATCATTAAAATGACTGCTCCAGAAAAACGGCAGTTTTTAAAACTTCTTTTTGCATTGATACATGTCCCCTGGTGCAGAACCCGGGTTCCCAAAGCCTTTTTAGGACAGTAACATGCATATTAGTCATTATAATTAGCACTTTAGATTTCGAACGTTCGCATCCATTGTATTTAATAGGGTTCTATAGTTCGTGCGAACTTTCGGTCCGTTTGCGGGTTCTGGTGCGAACCGAACCCGGGGGTGTTCGGCTCATCACTACTTGCCACCTCGCCAGCTTGAACTGCACTTATGGGACTCGCCACGTCACCACGTGATACTGCAGTGCTGGATGTACGCCCAGGCTGTACTAGGCCGCTGGTGCTTGCCAATTCACCAGAAGAAATAGCGGCGCTAGTACTACTCTGCTCCATGATACGAGAGACCTGCGGTTCTTGCTCCTCAACAACCTCAGAAGATCGGGATCGGGTACGCCTGACCTTAGCAGGGACTTCAACTTCGTCGTCAGAGCTATCTGACGAGGAGCCGCTGACTTCACTGTCTTCTACGGGAAAATATTCTGAGCCTGAATCTCACAGATACGTGACCTTCTCTTCACTATCTGTCATGCTCAGAATCTCGTAGGCCTCTTTACTAGTGTACCTTCGTCTTGCCATTTTGGGCTCTAAATTTAGGGGTACACTAGTAAGATTCACAGGTAAAAAAAGCACCTGACTGTCAGCAAATGTATCAAACTCTACCAAAAAAACTGTTAGCGATCGCAGGGATCAGAACTGTCTCTGCGAACGCTGCAGTTATGTGTGTTGTGTTTGGTAAGTGACAGTGATCGATCGATACTGCACTTGGGTGGGCTAGGCTGGGCTGGGCGGAGGGGCTAAACGCAGGTGCTAGCAGGTATCTGGGCTGATCCCGCTAACACTGCGTTTTTGGGAACCCTAAACCGCTGGGGACGCTAGTATAGATCTGTTCAGATACTATACCACTAAGGGAGGTGTATGCTTTGCGCGTGGGTGTTAGCGTTACTGGCACTAACCTGACGCTGCCTGGGGCGACGCAGACCCTCTCTGGCACTAAAATCTAATTGATATCAGCCGCCGGGCGATCAGGGGGTTAAACCTTTATTGGGTTATATACGGCGGGTGCCCTGATGCTATAAAAAGCAAACTAACCAACCAGCGTCACCCGTAAAACTTATATGGTGATCACTGGTGAAAGGGTTAACTAGGGGCAATCAGGGGGTTAAAACCTTTATTAGGTTATATATGGGGGTACCCGACGCTATATAAAAACCTGACGGGTAACCTAAATGACTAAATAACTAACCGGCTAACCAGTGTCACCAGTAAAACTTATACGGTGATCACTGGTGAAAGGGTTAACTCTAGGGGCAATCAGGGGGTTAAAATAATATATGGGGGTACCTGACGCTATAAAAACCTGCGGCGAAACTAAAAATAAATAACTGGCTATCTAGGGCACCACCGGCACTAAATACAGCGATCGGAAATACGATCGCTTAGTGACGCTGGCGTTAGGGGGTGAAAGTGTTACCTGGGGGGCGATCAAGGGGTTAAACCTTTATTAGGGGGGGTTAGGGGGCTACCCTGGACCTAAAGGGGCCTAAACCTAACTGCCCTGCAACTTTCTACTGTCACAAATGGCACTGATTGCAGTGATCAGTAAAAAAATGACCACTGCAAACGGTGCACTGTGACTGGGGGTACTGGGGGTGATCTGGGGGGTGATCTGGGGGTGACTGGGGGGTGAAAAGTGTGCCTACGTGTACTGGTGTCAGTGGGCTGTTGGTGCACTTACTGTGCGATGTCTTCACTCCTAGCGCGATCGAAAAGACCGACACAAGGAGAGATGACATCACTTCCTCTGCCTGTGTTTACATTTACACAGCAGAGGAAGCTTTTCATTCGCCGGGAGCGATTGCGAGGGGGGAGGCCGGAATCGAACAGCCGTCCCCTCATCCCGGATCGCTCCCCAATGGAAAATGACTGCTCACTATAAAGAAGGGGTCCGATAGGACCCCCCAACTATACAAAGGCAATCACGTAGATATACGTGACTTTGCCTGTCGGTGCCATTCTGCCGACGTATATTTACAGTGGGCGGTCGTTAAGTGGTTAAACAATTGCGACACAAGTGATATTGTAATTAGTGTTGAGCGGACCCGAACTGTAAAGTTCGGGTCCGTACCGAATTTTGGCATTTTCCTGACCCCGGACCCGGACCCGGATTTTGCGCTAAAGTCCGGGTTCGGGTTCGGATTCGGGAATTTAATGGCTTCAGGGGCCAGCCAATCACCATTTGATTAGCTGGTGTGCCCTTAGAAGCCATCATAGCCATGCCTACTAATGGCATGGCTGTAATTGGTCAGTGCAACATGTGACCCAGCATGTGACCAGCTTCTATATAAGAAAGAGGCACACAGCACAGATCGTCACTCTGCTTTTAGACAGTGTAGGGAAAGGATCCTGGCTGCTGTTGCTGTGAGGGAGAGAATAGGAGTTAGTCCTGATTCTGCAATCTACTGATAGAAAAGATAGGGAGACAGTGTAGTGTAGTGTAGTGTAGTGTAGGGGCAGGATCCTGTTTGTGCTTTCAGGGAGAGAGATTTAGATAGGAGTCCAGATTGAGAGATATAATAGCTCAGCGATCTGCATAGGTTTATCTGTTTGTGTTGCAAGCTCAGTGCACCAGCACTGCATTACGTTGAGTGATACACCTATTCCATACTGTGGCTGTATTGTGCTCTTGCTAAAAGACCTATTTTGGTCAGAAAAAAAAAAAAGGCACTTTATTGTGCTTTTGCTAAAAAGACCCATTTTTGGGCCCCCAAAAAAAAAAAGGCACTTTATTGTGCTGTTGCAAAAAACAAAAAGGCACTTTGTTGTGCGCAAAAAAGACCTATTTTTGGGCAAAAAAAATATTTTGCAGTGTATATCTCTAGTTGTGTGAAATAACCAATTTCTATATATTTTTCTTGTACTATGCTATACTAAAAAAAAAAAAAAAACTTTTTTTTGAATAGCATTCTCTGCAGCTGTGCGATTCAGCGGTTATATACTGTGGTTGTGTTGTGCTCTTTCAAAAAACGCCATTTAGGGCCACAGAAAATATTTTGCAGTGTGAAATACACATGTGGAGGTGTGTAAAATAAACAATTTCTATATATTGTACAGTGCTATACTAAAAAAAACAACATTTTTTTTTAATAGCATTCTCTGCACTTCTATAGCTGTGCGATTCAGTGGTTAAATACTGTGGTTGTGTTCTGCTCTTTCAAAAAACGCCATTTAGGGCCACAGAAAATATTTTGCAGTGTGAAATACACATGTGGAGGTGTGTAAAATAAACAATTTCTATATATTGTACAGTGCTATACTAAAAAAAAAACATTCTTTTTGAATAGCATTCTCTGCACTTCTATAGCTGTGCGATTCAGTGGTTAAATACTGTGGTTGTGTTGTGCTCTTTCAAAAAACGCCATTTAGGGCCACAGAAAATATTTTGCAGTGTGAAATACACATGTGGAGGTGTGTAAAATAAACAATTTCTATATATTGTACAGTGCTATACTAAAAAAAACAACATTTTTTTTGAATAGCATTCTCTGCACTTCTATAGCTGTGCGATTCAGTGGTTACATACTGTGGTTGTGTTGTGCTCTTTCAAAAAACGCCATTTAGGGCCACAGAAAATATTTTGCAGTGTGAAATACACATGTGGAGGTGTGTAAAATAAACAATTTCTATATATTGTACAGTGCTATACTAAAAAAAACAACATTTTTTTTGAATAGCATTCTCTGCACTTCTATAGCTGTGCGATTCAGTGGTTAAATACTGTGGTTGTGTTGTGCTCTTTCAAAAAACGCCATTTAGGGCCACAGAAAATATTTTGCAGTGTGAAATACACATGTGGAGGTGTGTAAAATAAACAATTTCTATATATTGTACAGTGCTATACTAAAAAAAAAAACATTTTTTTTGAATAGCATTCTCTGCACTTCTATAGCTGTGCGATTCAGTGGTTAAATACTGTGGTTGTGTTGTGCTCTTGCAAAAAACGCCATTTAGGGCCACAGAAAATAAATTGCAGTGTGAAATACACATGTGGAGGTGTGTAAAATAAACAATTTCTATATATTTTCCTTGTACTGTGCTATACTAAAAAAAACAACCTTTTTTTTTGAATAGCATTTTCTGTAGCTGTGCGATTCAGCGGTTACGTGCTGTGGGTGTGTTGTGGTCTGGCAAAAAACGCCATTTAGGGCCACAGAAAATATTTTGCAGTGTGAAATACACATCTGGAGGTGTGTGTAAAAAAACAATTTATATATATTTTCCTTGTACTGTGCTATACTAAAAAAAACAACCTTTTTTTTTTAATAGCATTTTCTGCAGTTCTGTAGCTGTGCGTTTCAGCCATTACGTACTGTGGGTGTGTTGTGGTCTTCCAAAAAACGCCATTTAGGGTAAGATCCTAAATTTGGAAAATATGAGGGGAAGGTCAAAGGGACGTGGTGGCCCCGGTCGTGGTGCTGCTGGTGGAGCTCCTGTTGCAGGGAGAGGACGTGGTGGATCTGTGCCAGCTACACGCACAAGTGAAACACCTTCCTCAGGTGCGAGTAGGCGACCGAGCCTGCGGCGGTATTTTGTCACGCCTAATGAGGCTGTACCAATGTTTAGGCCAGGACAAGTACAGGCGATAGTAGATTGGGTTGCTGACAGTGCCTCGGGTTCCTTCACATTGTCTCCCACCCACTCTTCTGCTGAAAGATCAGAGTTGGCACCTGAAGCCCATGTCCATCAGTCTTTCACCTCACCCCCTTGCAAATCAGCCAAGCAGTCTGAGCCCCAAATCATGCAGCAGTCTCTTCTGCTTTTCGATGACTCTGTTAGCAGGGTTTCCCAGGGCCATCCACCTAGCCCTGCCCCAGAAGTGGAAGAGATTGAGTGCACCGATGCCCAACCACTTATGTTTCATGATGGGTACATGGGAGGACCATCGCAGCACGTCTCGGATGATGACGAAACACAGGTGCCAACTGCTGCTGCTTTCGCAATTGTGCAGACAGACATGGAGGGCAGGGGTGAAGACTGGGTGGAAGATGATGTGGAGGACGATGAGGTCCTCGACCCCACATGGAATCAACGTTATGCAGGTGACCAGTGTAGTTCGGAGGAAGAGGCGGTGGTCGCACAGAGCCACCAGCACAGCAGAAGAGGGAGCAGGGTGCAAAAACGGAGCATTCGTCCCCTAGACAGTACATCTGCTACTGCCCAACGCAGCAAGGGACCGAGCACACCAAAGCCAGGTCCAAGGACTTCCCTAGCGTGGCAGTTCTTCACACAGTGTGTTGATGACAAGACACGAGTGGTTTGCACGCTGTGCAATCAGAGCCTGAAGCGAGGCATAAACGTTCTCAACCTGAGCACAAGCTGCATGACCAGGCATCTAAGTGCAAAGCACGAGCTGCAGTGGAGTAGACACCTCAGAAACCAAGAAAGGTCTCTGGCTCCTCCTGCTTCCTCTTCTGCTGCAGTCTCGGCCTCTTCATCCACCTCTGTAGTGACAGTGGCACCTGTCACCCCGCAAACAGAGGATCTGCCAGCAACACTACCACCTGGGTCACCGACCATCTCCACAATGTCCCATGGAAGCGTTCAGCTCTCTATCTCCCAAACATTGGAGCGGAAGAGGAAGTACCCCCCTAGCCACCCGCGATCCCTGGCCCTGAATGCCAGCATTTCAAAATTCCTGGCCTTTGAAATGCTGTCATTCCGTCTGGTGGACACGCAGAGTTTTAAAAGCCTGATGGCATTGGCTGTCCCGCAGTACGTCGTGCCCAGCCGCCACTACTTTTCCAGGCGAGCCATCCCTTCCCTGCACAACCAGGTGGGGGACAAAATCAGGTGTGCACTGCGCAACGCCATCTGTGGCAAGGTCCACCTAACTACGGATGCGTGGACCAGTAAGCACGGTCAGGGACGTTATATCTCCCTAACAGCACACTGGGTAAATGCAGTGGCTGCTGGGCCTGAGGCAGATAGCGGTTTGGCGCATGTCCTTCCACCACCGAGGATTGCAGGGTGCTTCAGTTTGCCTCCTGTTGCTAACTCCTCCTTCTCCGCTTCCTCATCCTCTACCGCCTCCTCATCCATTCAGCGTAACACCTTCACCACCAACTTCAGCACAGCCAGGGGTAAACGACAGCAGGCAGTTTTAAAACTTTCCTGTTTGGGGGAAAATCCCCACACCGCGCAGGAGATGTGGAGGGACATGGAACAACAGACCGATGAGTGGTTACTGTCAGTGAGCCTCAAGCCCGGCCTGGTGGTGTGCGATAATGGGCGAAATCTCGTAGCAGCTCTGGGTCTAGCCGGTTTGACGCACATCCCTTGCCTGGCGCATGTGCTGAACTTGGTGGTCCAGAGGTTCCTTAAAAATTACCCCAATATGC
This sequence comes from Rana muscosa, assembly GCA_029206835.1. Classification (NCBI taxonomy): domain Eukaryota; kingdom Metazoa; phylum Chordata; class Amphibia; order Anura; family Ranidae; genus Rana; species Rana muscosa. The sequence goes on along the minus strand of CM055120.1, from coordinate 211,320,507 downwards.
CAGAGCTGCTGCAGAAAGTGTGGGCTGTGTGTGCGCACTTTCGGCGTTCTCACCCTGCTGCTGCTCGCCTGTCAGCGCTGCAGCGTAACTTCGGCCTTCCAGCTCACCGCCTCATATGTGACGTGCCCACAAGGTGGAACTCCACCTTGCACATGCTGGCCAGACTGTGCGAGCAGCAGCAGGCAATAGTGGAGTTTCAGCTGCAGCAATCACGCGTGAGTCGCTCTGCGGAACAGCACCACTTCACCACCAATAACTGGGCCTCCATGCGAGACCTGTGTGCCTTGTTGCGCTGTTTCGAGTACTCCACCAACATGGCCAGTGCCAATGACGCCGTTCTCAGCGTTACTATCCCAGTTCTATGCCTCCTTGAAAAAACGCTTCGTGCGATGATGGAAGAGGATGTGGCACAGGAGGATGAGGAGGAGGAGGAGGAAGCGGGATCATTTCAAAGGCTTTCAGGGCAGTCTTTCACAAGTGGCTACGAGGGTGGGTTCCTGCACCAACAAACGCCAGGTACACAATTGTCCGGCAGAAAGGGCACAGTTCTGGAGGATGACGAGGTGGAGGAGGAGATGGAGGAGGAGGAGGAGGAGGAGGAGGAGCCATGTTCACAGCAGGGTGGCACTCAGACCAGCTCGTGGCCATTTCTGGTGCGTGGCTGGGGGGATACAGAGGACACAGACGATACACCTCCCACAGAGGACAGCTTTTCTTTGCCTCTGGGCAGCCTGGCACACATGAGCGATTACATGCTGCAGTGTTTCCGCAACGACAGCCGAGTTGCCCACATTTTAACTGGTGCTGATTACTGGGTGGCCACCCTGCTGGATCCCCGTTACAAGGACAACGTACCGTCCTTAATTCCCTCACTGGAGCGGGATCGTAAGATGCGCGAGTACAAGCGCACGCTGGTAGACGCGCTGCTGGTGGCATTCCCACCTGACAGCGGGCGTACGGTGGAAGCACAAGGCGAAGGCAGAGGAGGAGGAAGAGGTCGCCAACGCAGCCGGGGCACCGGCAGCACCTCAGAAGGCAGGGTTAGCATGGCCGAAATGTGGAAAAGCTTTGTCAGCACGCCACAACAACCAGCACCACCAGCTGAGATGGAACGTCTTAGCAGGAGGCAGCATTTCACCAACATGGTTGAGCAGTATGTGTCCACAGGCCTACACGTACTGGATGACGGGTCTGCCCCCTTTAACTTCTGGGTCTCCAAATTGGGCACATGGCCTGAGCTTGCCGTTTATGCCTTGGAGGTGCTGGCCTGCCCTGCAGCCAGTGTATTATCTGAACGTGTATTTAGCACGGCAGGGGGCGTTATCACAGACAAGCGCAGCCGCCTGTCCAGAGCCAATGTGGACAAGCTCACGTTCATTAAAATGAACCAGGCATGGATCCCACAGGACTTGTCCGTACCTTGTGCAGAATAGACATGTATACCGGTGTTGTGACAAAAACTGTCCGGCCATCGGATTGTGCCCGGCCCGTACTGCGCAGGCGCAGCGCTTGCGCAGTACAGAGGACAAGGAGATTCACAAAATCTCCGAAGATGAACGGCGCCTGCGCTGTGAGTGCAGGTTCAAGCCCCACCATCCAAGAGGACATACGGTAGCACATAGTAACAGGGCCCCTCACGGGCTCGCTTCGATCGCGGCCTTGCTTGGCTCGGCTTGAACCACGGATGGTGTGGCCTTCACCTGAACTCAACACGCAGGCGCCGTTAGTCTTGGGAGATTTTTGAAATCCCCTTGTCCTACATACTCAGCAAGCGCAGTACAGGGCGGACACTATTCGACAGGGGACAGAATTCGACACATCACCGGCCTTACCCAGCCATTGTTGTATTTTTGAACCAGTGTTGGCTACCTCGTCCTCCTCCACCGCCGCTTCCACCTACACAGCCACATCCACCGCCACCTCAACCTCCTACTCCATATGGACCTCGTCCTGCTAGGCCAAGATTAAAATTTTTATTTTATTTTTTTGTAGCGCACAGATCCTTTCCCCCTTACCTGCCTTTATGTTGTTGGCTCTTCGCAGGAGGGAGAAAGGCACACCGCACTACCAGCCCGTATCATCCTATATAAAGAGGTTGAGCGGTGTACTTGACGGGCCGTGTCCACAGCCGGAGTCAAAACTCCTCCAGAGGATGATTCTCACCTCTACTGTAGGTAGAGGCAAGTCCTTTAATTGCCAGTAAAGTCAATGTCCACACCAGCTGAAACTCCAACTCTTATTCTCTCATGGCAAAATAAACTGTACTCAGATAGAAAAGGTTAGAGCAAAGAAACAGGACAGCTTAAGGTGTGGAGGAGGTCCAGGCACAAACGTAGCACATTCACTTCACTGCTTAGGTTTCTCAAACAGTTTTTGGCGCACGGTCTCTGCCACAGACATTGAGGTTGGTCTCTGCCACAGACCGGGTGTACAAGGCCCCTGCCACGGGCCTGGAGAACTTTGGTCTCAGCCACAGACCAGGGTGTATAAGGCCCCTGCCACGGGCCGGTTGAATAAGGCCTCTGATACAGTCAAGGTGACCTTGAGCTTCTCCTTCTACGAACCTAGCCCATATCAAGGGGAAGACATCTCTCCAGGGAGTCAACAGACCATTCCTTCACCGTGACTCCCGCATCGGTCCATCAGAATGATCCTCCCTTCCCTGGAACAGGGTCCCCTACACGAGGCGGCTCTGGACTCCAGGCTTTACTCCCGCCCCTAGGCCTCCATACCCAGGGCAGCAAGAACTCCAGGATAGTACCTCACCCCGGGCTAAAGGTGCCCGAGATGGAACAGGAACACATGCACCCAGGCCGAAGGCACCTGGGCGCGGACCCCACTGGACATCAGCCCCCAGGCCAAAGGTCTGCCCCTTTTATATGCTCTCCCGGCATGCACAGCAGGTTCCCCGCCCCGCTGTACTACTGCCAAGAGGGGACACAAAAGGCGCCACCTGTAGGCCGCAGGGAACTGCACACCAATACTGTCCCCCGAGGACAAAATGGTCCATGAATCCTACAGAATTAGGGTATTTGAGCCTATTTACCACTCAAACACTTTCCTTAAATTTAGCACCCCGCTACATTTTTATTTCAAAGTATTTTATTTTCCCACTAGCTTATCCATTAAATTAAATAATTTATTCCAGAAAGGGCGTATTCTGGGGCATTCCCACCATATGTGTGGCATTGTGCCGTTGAGTTTCTGAGGTTCTTAATGACTTCCTGTACCTCTTCTGCTGAAAAGGGGGCCTCCAGCATATTTTTTTATTTTTTTATTTTTGTTATGTTCTTTTAAGTTATTTCCTATCCACATTTGTTTGCAGAGCACTTGCCATGTTCTTAACAACATTTTGCTGCCATTTGCAGCCCTCTAGCCCTTTCCATTACTTTTTTAGAGCCTTTTTAGTCGTCAGAAGTCCGGGTCCCCATTGACTTCAATGGGGTCCGGGTCCGGGTCCGGGTTCGGGTTAAAGTTCGGTCCCGAATCCGAACTTTTTTCCGAAGTTCGGCCGAACCCGCCGGACCCGAATATCCAGCTACCCGCTCAACTCAAATTGTAATTGAATGTTATTAAAAATTACCTTTCCTTTTCAATCTGCAGCCACTGTAATTTTCTGAAAATGCAATGCAATATGGCTACCTGGAGTTGTTCTGTACACAGAATGTGTACTGACCACCCCCCAGAAACATAATTTACTGCTTGTGCGTGTAGCGCCCCCCCAATATTTGGGGGCGCTATGTGTAAATTTAGGGGTGGTCTGAGCCAGTAGTTGGGCTCAGACCAATCGATTGTTCTAAATTTCTTCTGCTCTGGGTGTGATACTGTCTGGTAGTAGTGTTCCCTGGTGCCTGTAGGTGGCACTTTCACCACCAGCTCTGGTTGAACCACAGGGGGTATCACAACACCTTGGGTGTCCTCTCTCGGCATTTGTGCAGTGGGCGTGGTCAACCCGCTGTGCATGCTGGGAGAGGGTACATATGGGGCAGACTCCATTGGGGTTCGTTCGTTCCAGGGGACCCTTGGTCCTGTGTGTGCGCCTTGTGGCCCGTATGGCACGAGGTGCACGTATGTGTTTGGGCCTCGGGCACCTTCAGCCCGAGGCTGCGTCACTGCTTGATAGGCCCAGCTCTGCTGGCTGGGGCCTAAACCTCAGAGAGGGATCCCAGGCTGCCCACCTGTAGAGAGCCCATCTTTAGGAAAGGAGACCAGGGGAGGATCAGTCCCAGAGGAGACTAGCGACGATACTGCTGTCTCGGGAAGAGGCCTGGAAACTCGCCTAAAGGGGGATCCACCAACTTTATTACAAGCCCTGCAATACGCCAATCTGGTGCAAAGGTTTCTCTCTTTATTGCTTGGCTGGGAGGTTCGGAACTATTGACAATCCTGTGGCAGAGGATATCCGGATCGCACCCTTTAAAGTTTAACTATTTATCCGTGCTCCATCCCGACTGCTAGGACCGCTCATAAAGGGACTATCCGGGTGAGCAATATCCACTCAGGCTTGAGTGGCGATGAAAGAGTTACACTGTGTTTTAAGTGTTGCGTGCCTGAACCTCTCTCCTCCTACTTCTCTCATTTTCCTACTCCCTATTCAAGTTATTGCAAAGATAAAGAATAAAACCTTGCTGCTTAGGTTTTACTCCTGTGTGGACATTGGCCTTATTCTGAGGAGCTTCTACCTAGACGGAGAGAAGGGATCCACTTGAGAGAGGTAATTTCTGCAAGACCCAAACAATAACACTGCTTGCCCCTCTATACAAAGGGGGATACCGGGCAAGTAGCAGGTGTGCCCAACTGTGAATGGAGGACGGCAGAAAAAGGGGTTTGTGTGCTACATGTGGGGACTCGTGTCCGGGATTTGTGGCTACCTCTGCACGAGTGGATTATTTTCTATGTGATTGGAAAGTCGGCCATTGAGGGAGTTGGACTGTGTTACTGTACTTTGAACGAGAACTTTGGATTTTTTTCAACTGCGTAGTTCGTGGGCGTGTCCAGAAAAAGAAAAGCCTGCGAGCTACGTGCAGGAAGAAAAAAAGGGGGAGGAGTTCCCACCATTTGGTAATTTGTGTGTTGCACGTGGATGCAGTTGGCGCTAAGGGACAGAGAGAGTTTGGATTGAGCAAGAAGAGCAATATGTCTGTATTTCCATGGACCTCTGCCTTACCGAAACCCTGGATGTTCTCAATGCCTACTTTCATGAACATTGCTCCACTTGAAGCCCAGCTCACGGATACAGGAATCCGGCTAAAGCCCCGGGGCCGTTTCGCACTATACACATGTCGGGATGCGGAGGCCCTGGGTATGCTTTTCTCCAAGTGTGATGGACTGGCTGTGCAGTTACGCCCGTTCAGAAGATGTTAGACTTGCGGGGAGTTCCTTTTTGAGGTGGACCAGCCCACCGAATCGCCCTGAGCATACCGGGTTAACTGAGTCACAGGCGCCATTACTTCGGAGGAGGAAGTTGCCTACACTCCTACAGCCAGGCCCACATGCATCGCTTCTCCTGTTGTGGATGTATCCAGGAGGGATGCTCCTGAGACTGCAGAGCTATCAACGGACACCGCAGCGGACTGTCAGAAACATTGACGTATCTCAGCAAAGTGCCTACAAATATGTCAGAATGTTTATACTGAAATATTAAAATATTATTGTATTTACGGAAATATGCAAATCTATGATTTGGGAGATTTACAATGCACTACAATATCAAGAAATCCAAAATTCTTTAACCGTGCTAGTTTGAAGACAAGTAATACAAATGAATATTGCTTAAAATATTATATATATTTATTAACTAAAGTACAGTGCTAAGGGTGGTTAATGTTCAGATAATATTTACATACATTTCTATGCAAGCTCTATATGACAAAGTATATTCACAGTTCAATACTTAAATGATACTTGTACATTTAAAACTTGGTAACTCTTGAAATTTTTCTGTTACGTCACGGAAGGTAAACACACTTGTTTACATTATGTTATCTCTTCTTAAAAACAAACAGATCTCCTGATTACACTTCTTAAACGTGTCCAGACCAAGTGTCATATTAGGCCCACGGCTTGACAATACAATCAAGGCTTATGTTAAATTTAGAGAGAATCTATTTTTACTCATACTTCACACCAAAACCATTGTACTACTTAGCTCTAGCTTTATAAAGACAACCAAATTAGGGCATGTGTCTTAATATTTGGAATATTGTTACTTTATACTGCAGTTAAAAATAACCATATCTTCAACACTAGGCTATATATATTTAAATGGTTTTAGTTATGTGTATGCAAAAACAATTCCATTACCAAAACAGGTAAATAATAGACTTGTGCACAACGGAAAAATTTGTTCCGTTTCGGTTCGTTTCTTTCCGGTCCTGTTGATTCGTAATCATTCGTAATTTTGCTAGACGGGATTTTTCGTGTTCGGACTCATTCGTATTTTTGCAAGCGACATTTTTCGTTGAATTTTTTGTTGCTTTATAATCCGTACTTTCGGTAGAGTACGTTGTTTTTCGTTGATTCTGGACACAACTCCTACTTTCGTAACTTTTTTTGGGTTCGTTGATTCGTAATTTTCCGTGTCTCTCTCACAACGACGCTGCCTATTATGCCTAATGTGCTTCGAATGGATTTGTACTTTTCTAAATACATAGCGGTTATTTGTAACGATTCGAAATCTCGTATTTTACTTTCGTTTTTTACATGCGGCTATAGGCTCCGCCCCTGTACACCATTTTGAGAGGGTTCAGCACGGTGAGGGAGAAGCAGAGAGCAGAGCAGAGTGAGTGTTATTGTGCTTCGAATGGATTCGAAATCTCGTATTTTACTTTCATTTTTTCATGCGGCTATAGCCTCCGCCCCCTGTACACCATTTTGAGAGGGAGTTCAGCATGGTGAGGGAGAAGCAGAGAGCAGAGTGAGTGTTATTGTGCTTCGAATGGATTCGTACATTCGTAACTTTTTTCATAACGAATTATGCCGAAGACCTTCGGGCATTCGCTATTTTGCGGTATAATTTATTTCGGATTCGGTTTTATTCATAATTGCTCTGTTCGGAAATTCGAATGCTTCCGAATGTCCGAAAGTTGCTAAATTCGGACGAATTTCGATTCGTTACGAAACGAATTGCACAAGCCTAGTAAATAAACAAAATAAATACGTTACCAGGTTAAAGTTCTGTCTGTTTGAGAAGCTTCCATTATGAGTCCTACAGGACTCCTTCCAACATTGCTACATGCTTGCGTTCAAGATCTCCCCCTTCCAGCTTCCTTCAGATGTAGACCACCGAGAGAGATCTTTTCAGAAAGTGAGTTCTCCAGACCTCTTTTCAGAGCAAGCTTTCTCAGAGATAGAGTGAGAGATCCCTTCAGCTTTTCTTTCCTCCCGAGAGATCGACTTTCTCCTCACGAAACTCTTCCTACTTTTATCTTACTCAGTGGGTGTGTATCTTATTACTAGGTAATTTATGACGTCAAGTGACGATGTGATTGGGTAAGTTGTCTTAGCAACCAAATATGCGACCATCTTGAACAATGTCATTTTTAACCTGTAGGGGCAGTGGTGTATAAGGAATAATTCCTAATGTTAGGGTCACCAAGGCCTAATAAAATTTATGACCCCTTTTGACAAAGGCTTAGAAAAACACACTTAATTGTCTAAGGGTGTCAAACACATGTCAAGTATCCCAGCCATCTCGGCGAATTGCTCAGAGTAATGTCTTGGGAAAATCTACCCACATCTCAGCTAATGGGTTGTTAACATTCCTCAAAGCTGAAGTTATTCAAAACACAACTCTTAACTTACATTTTACAAATATAGTCCTAATGTCCTTCACAGTTAGGATCTCACATTTTAAGATATTATATTTGTAACTCCCTAATATATAAACCCATTTATGCATATATATGGATTACTATTGATTACTAGAACAGATACTTTGTGAAGATACTTAAAATAAACATTATTTAAGATATACAATACCACAGTAATTGTGAATAAGCCCTATGATCTTGTTATACAGAGACAATACTACACAGTTTGTGTTAGCCCGTACCAACACCCCCCTTATCTCTAAGTGTCAAACCTTTGAATTACAACCTGGGGAGTCTGGTACAGCCAGACCCCTTAGTGAGACATAAGAACAAGGCCTATTCATGCCTATGAATCTTATTTAAACTTTTAAAGATAGTGAATTTGGGTTAACCTCTTAAAGAGAAAGTAGAAACCAAAGTATTGTTCATAGCATATCATTAGTCATGAACTTAACTTTAGAGACAAAATGGTCTCTCTCTCGTTCATAATATACAGTTGGTGCCGCCGACATTGTATATTCATCGCGATCCTATCGCTGAGATTCTCGGCGACAGGGGTGCCGACATTTCGTCGACAGGGTGGTGACACATCTCGCGCTCGCTGCAATAGCGAGGAGACGCGGCACTATATTGAACGGGGATCCGACGTGGATTCCCGCCAATACCAGGCACTGTGTTTGGTATGAATCCTGAGCGGGAACTCCACGCCAATTTTTAAAGAAAAAAACGGCATGGGTTCCCCCTCCAGGAGCATACCAGGCCCTTGGGTCTGATCTGGATTTGAAGGGGAAACCCTACGCCGAAAAAACGGCATGGGGGTCCCCCTCAAAATCCAAACCAGACCCTTATCCGAGCACGCAACCTGGCAGGCCGCAGGGGAAGAGGGGGGGACAAGAGAGCGCCCCCCCTCCCTCCTGAACCGTACCAGGCCGCATGCCCTCAACATGGGGGGTATGGTGTTCTGGGGCAGGGGGGCGACCTGCGGCCCCCCAACCCCAAAGCACCCTGCCCCCATGTTGATGAGGACAAGGCCTCTTCCCGACAACCCTGGCCGTTGGTTGTCGGGGTCTGCGGGCGGGGGGCTTATTGGAATCTGGGAGCCCCCTTTAATAAGGGGGCCCCCAGATCCCGGCCCCCCACCCTATGTGAATGAGTATGGGGTACATCGTACCCCTACCCATTTACCTGGTGGAAAAAAATGGCAATAAAAAAAACACACACAGCTTTTTAAAGTAATTTATTGCACAGCTCCAGGGGTCTTCTTCTGACTTCGGGGGTCTCCGGTGTCGTCGCCACGCTCTCCGGTTCTTTCTTCTGCCGGGTCACCGCTATCTTCTTCCAGCTCTTTTGCTAGCGGGGCCCAGTCTTCTCCGTTGCCTTCTTCCCTCTTCACTTCTCCGGTTCTTTCTTTCTTCTGCCGGGCCTCCGCTATCTTCGTCCAGCTCTTTTGCTAGCGGAGGCCCAGTCTTCCCCGTCGTCTCGTCCGGCTCTCCATTGTCCTTCTGCCGGCCCCTCCACTATCTTCTTCCAGCTCTTTTGCTAGTGGAGGGGCCGGTCTTCCCATCGTCGCCGTCTGCGTCTTCTTCCCTCTTCTCCTCCTCGATGTTGACTCGTCGCTTCCTCTCGCTGTAATGCTAAATCTTCGGGCCGCAGCGATTTATATAGGCTTCTCATGACGTCACAGTCACATGTTCCAATGACGTCACAGTCACATGATCCGGGGCCACCCGGAGCATGTGACTGTGACGTCATGAGAAGCCTATATAAATCGGTGCGGACCGAAGATTTAGCATTACTGCGAGAGGAAGCGACGAGTCAACATCGAGGAGGAGTCCCCTTCAAATCCATACCAGACCCAGGGGCCTGGTATGCTCCTGGAGGGGGAACCCATGCCGTTTTTTTCTTTAAAAATTGGCGTGGAGTTCCAGCTCAGGATTCATACCAAACACAGTGCCTGGTATTGGCGGGAATCCACGTCGGATCTCCGTCTACCGGCAATGCGTGTCGCTCATCGTGAAAGGAACATTTTTGCTTTCCCGATGACGAGACAGCTCGGCGCTGGCTCTCGCGACGGAGATCATAGGGTGTCTATCTCGGCAGCACCTACTGTACATGAATAGAAAAAAATATGAAAAATATGTAATATGCGTAATATAAAGGCCTATATGTATATTCTTTTACCCCAAATGTTCTGACAAATCCCCCCCACGTTTCTTGTATTCTGGCGAATAGCCACAGACATACTAAGAAACGGGTCAGAGGAAATATCAGTTGTTTAGAAGATATGGCCATATTATAATTTTTCTTTATACTTGAATAACGTTCCACTCTTCATCCATATGATAACGAATGTTCTTGCATGACTTGGATCTTTGTTGATGAGTTCAAGTCTTTATAAAAACAAAATTAACTGTTGCAGTGGTGGTGTCACCCCCCTTTTTCAAATGTAATGAATACAAAGCTGGTAAACCAGCAATTGAAGAAACTCTTCAGTGAACCCACTCTTGTAGTGTTACAAACTGAAAATGGGATTCAATATCCCATCTTTCAATGGATATTCTGGGATTCAAGCAAACAAGGGACTTCTGCAACAAATCTTTCTTTCCGGCAATATGAATCCTGGAGCGTCTTGCTTCATGACTCCTGATGAAGGATTCGATGTGGAGACGGGTTCCATCCGGAACTGGGCATCACGGATTAACATCATCCAAACCATCGCTGTGTCTTTTGGTGGTCAACTTCTCCTTTACCAATCAACGATCTGGTCTGGAGTGTGGTTTGGTGACAGGTTCCCTTCGGAACTGGACGCCAAGGATTAACATCATCCATAGGATCGCGGTGTCTGTTGGCAGTTCACTTCGCCTTTACCAATCAACGATCTGGTCTGGAGTGTCAATCACTTTCTATTTGACTAAATAGACAGTATGAATACATATTCTTATTAATTAATATTTAAATTTTCTAACTATGCTATATATATGATATAGCAATTGGTTAACTATATTTTAATTAACTAAAATCATCTATGATCTAATGATGATATAATTCTGCCATGATTGGCAGGATCGACATTAATGCTGAAGTATAAGATTTGAAGATCTGTAAGTTAGGAGAGAAATATCACAATGTCATTTCATTACATTTACATTCTCTTGATCCTTATAAGTCTCTTCTTATACATTACCTTCCAGCATTCTTAGTTGGAACCTAGGATGACAAGCATACAATTGAATACTTTATACCATACCCAAACATGTCCTCAAATCACTGATATTGGCAGATACTCTTGACCTACCTCATCACAGTCTCCAATCTTCTTCTTGTGGTGAGACTAAGGCCTCGTACACACGACCGATTTTCTCGTCCAAAACAGTCAAGAAAAGTGCCGCGAGAGTTTTTTTGTCTAGAAAAACGTTCGTGTGTATGGTTTTACGACGAGAAACTTGACGAGAATCTCGACGAGAAAATAGAGAACCTGCTCTCTATTTTCTCGTCAGGATTCCAGATTTCCTCGTCGTGTTTCTCGTCGGCCTGTTTTGTGACGAGAAAATGGTTCGTGTGTATGCTTTTACGACTCTTCCAAAAGCGCGCATGCTCACAAGCAACTATGAGACGGGAGCGCATCTTCTGGTAAAACAAGCCTTCATAATGGAGAGAGCACATTCGTCACGCTCATAAATATTTCATCGTTTAAATGTTCTGCATTGAATTCTTCGTTAGAATGTTACATTAATCAAAACGAGTGACCTTCTTTTGCTGCTGATATTCACACAGAGTTCTGCCTTATTTTTAACCTTTTTCATGCTGCTCTTTATAAGATTTATGTGTATTATATCGTGCAAGTTTTTAGGAATAATTTAAATGGTTAGATTTTTCAAAATGATGTTAATTATAATTTCTCAATGTTTTGATAGCGATCTCCCATTTCATTTTCGAATCTATATTTTTAAAATTTCACACCATGTTTTTGAGCTAATCAGATTTAGTTATTCTTTTGGGGGGGGGGGTGATATCTGTGCCTTTTATTGTCAGTCAAATGTATCTGCTTACTCCAAAGCTTGTTTTTTTTTATTTAAAAATACACCTAGTCAAGTATGAACTTAAACAAAAAACACATTTATTCATGTTTATAAATTAAATAAAGAGAAGGCAGCGCTGGAGAAGCTGCTGCCATTTGTGCATCCCAGGGACCCCAGAGCACACAGCAACCCTGTGTGGACACTAAAATTGGGAGCTTGAGAAGGCCCACATTTCAGAACACAATCTGATGCTGGCCTCCCAGAGGTCAGGAACAGCAGCAGGTGAGATATATGTCCCAAGTGTGTGGTACTACAACAGGCTGCCTTCTGTCCGACCACAATGAAGCAAGGCCATCACTTCCTCTTCTTCCTGGCAACCTTCCCTGCAGCCTTTCCTGAAGCCTTTCCTGAAGCCTTTCCTGCAGCCTTTCCTGCAGCCTTCCTTCTTCGTTTGGCTGGAGGCTGGCCCACTGGAGGGGTACTCCTGTCAGGAGGAGGAGGTGGAGGTGTAGCAGAAGGGGGTGGGGCAGAAGAAGAAGGTGGAGGTGTAGCAGAAGGGGGTGGGGCAGAAGAAGAAGGTGGAGGTGTAGCAGAAGGGGGTGGGGCAGAAGGTGGAGGTGTAGCAGAAGAGGGTGGGGCAGAAGGTGGAGGTGTAGCAGAAGAGGGTGGGGCAGAAGGTGGAGATGTAGCAGAAGGGGGTGGGGCAGAAGGTGGAGGTGTAGCAGAAGAGGGTGGGGCAGAAGGTGGAGGTGTAGCAGAAGGGGGTGGGGCAGAAGGTGGAGGTGTAGCAGAAGGGGGTGGGGCAGAAGAGGAAGGTGGAGGTGGAGGTTGAGGTTGGGTCAGTTGGGCCACCTCACATATGGCGGTATTGGGGGTAATTTGCTCCATCACCCCCTTGTTGAGCAAGGTGATGAGCAGAGGCTCGCATAGGAGGCGTTGCTCCATGCTCATCACCTTGAACTTAGCCTCCACTAGGCCGGCAATGGCCTCTTCAGGGGATGTGGGCTCCTTGAGGGTGGCATGGGCCTCTTTAATAAGGGCCATTGCTGCCTCACTGGTGGTCCTGTCCCTCCTGCCTCTTTTGTGAAGCCGGATGGGAGGCACCTGGGATCTGGTGCTTCTCCTTTGCCCTGCCACCTCCTGTCTGCCACTGGGCCCTGCCACCTCCTGTCTGCCACTGGGCCCTGCCACCTCCTGTCTGCCACTGGGCCCTGCCACCTCCTGGCTGCCACTGGGCCCTGCCACCTCCTGGCTGCCACTGGGCCCTGCCACCTCCTGGCTGCCACTGGGCCCTTCCTCCTCCTGCCTGACAGTTTCCAGACCCTCCTCCTGGCTGATTTCATCCTGTGTATGAAAAAGGAACATAGTTTAATATGTTGGTTTAATCTTTGCATCAAACTTTGTAATCCTGATGGAAGCAATTAGAATGTAAATGCATAAATCCTTGCTTTAAATTTACCACTACATCAGCTTGACTATTTACCACACAATTAAGTGCAGAATAATGTCTACAGATCATGATTTCACTTGTGGAATACAAAATAATGTATGTTTCTCATCCTGACATATTTGGGAAACATTAATTTTATCCCACTACATTTTCAGTTAATACTATAGCTGGCTCCAGATGGACAAATCAGGATCATCCAGGATGGCTGCCTCCTCTTGCTCCAGAGAAGGCTCAGGTTGGCTGCAGGGAAGTCTGGGGGGAAGAGTGGAGAGTGATGGCCTTGGCTCAATGTGGTCATCCAGGAAGGACATCCTGCTGTAGTACCACAAAATCGGGACATAAACATCATCTGCTGCTGCTCCTGACCTCTGAGAAGCCAGCACCTTAGAGCGTTCAGTCCTGTAGGTACCTCTCAAGCTCCCAATTTTAGTGTCCACTTGTTTTGCTGTGGCTGTGGGCACCTTGGTATGCACAAATGGGAGCAGCTTCTCCAGCGCTGCTTTTCTCACCCCTTTTTTTTATGGATGGGGTTTTTGGTCTCCCACAGAGCCGGCAGCTCCCTTACCCGGTCAATAAATTCCGCCAGGAACTCTTTGTCGCTAATAAAGACATTCATATTGTATCTGCAAGTAAAAAAAAATATATTTAAATAATGTGAGGCAAACAGTCTAACTTCCTTCACATCCTAGTCACCATATATATCCTCCACCAATCTCAAGACAGTATAGGCCAACAATTTTTACAAGTCTCACAAAATCACATACCTTCGTTCGCACGTCCGTCACTTGAACTCCTCTCTCCGCACACCGAACGTACTATAGTGTGTTTGCTATATACACACCACGCATGCGTCCAAATTCGAACACGTCGCTCCGCACACGTCGCCCGCCCATGACGTTCTAACTAACATCTTTTCCCCGCCCCTTCTCTTTCGGCGCGCAGACAGATATGGCGGAGTTACAGCAGGTGTCTGATAATTCCGCAACTAGCGAGGAGACAAGCCCGGAGACCGAGGACACGTCACGATCAAGGAGGAGATTCAAGGCATCGAATATGTCTTTGGCGGAGATGGCGGAGATGGTGGACATCTTGGTCAAGGCTGATTATGATGCCAAGCATGGGCCGTATAGCAAACCAAATAGAAGGAAGGCCAAAATCCTCACTAAAGTTGTGAAGAGTCTGAGGGCGAAGTTCGGGGTGAAACGCTCAAATGAGCAGCTCAGAAAGAGGTGGTCAGACCTCAAACTGAGGGAGCCAGACCAGTTGAGGATCATAAAGAGGATGCTCGCTAAAAGTAAGTAAAATGACGACCTTTCTGCTATTAATCTTTTTAGAAACTGACATTTTTTTTTTTTTTTATCATATTGGACTCCCTTCCAAAATGTAATATTTTGAACTAGGTTGGGCACAGTAATCGTTCGTTACGTTACCGACACTTCGTTCGGCCACTATCCGCGGTTTTGGCTTATTTAAGAGCCACAAAAGTAATTAGACATCTGCCATTTTTGATCAAGTATTGTGGATAATTTTTAAGTCTAGATGATGTGTTTGTAAGGAGAATGAAATGCAAACTTTAATCAGTGTAAAGGAGAGGACACTCAGCAGCTGCTTCCACATCTGTACTTTGGAGCACTATAGTGTGGGCCACCAGACCCGCCTTTTTTGGGTGTCCCACACAGGTGCATCAGAGTTTATTTGTGGTGCCTCCATGTCCAAAAAATTACATCCAAATGTGAATACTAAACATATTTGGGGTCATAAATAATGCATTTTTCTTTAAATTCCGCACAAACACACACTTGTACCCCACTTCCAAACAATTTAGCCTGTTTTTAGTTTAACAATGAGATTTTTACAGTGTGATAAATAGACCTTTGGTTTTATTCTCATAGGGGAGAGAAGACTGGGAGGAGGACACTCCAGGGAGCACATGCACCCCACAACTTCCAAGCAACCCCAAACTCCCAAAGATCCACAACCGAAAGATGTGCAGGAAGTTGAGGTGGAGGAAGGAGAAGTGCAGGAAGGAGAGGTGGATGACGTTGTGGATCTGGTCACCACAACAGGTCAGTATCTGACACCACAGCTTAAGGTAAGCGAGGTAGGCCTGCAGAGTTTTATTAATTTTTTTTATGGTTTTTAGGGGATGGAAATGTTGTGAAGGATAGCACACGGTTCTCTGCTGACAGTGCCCTCCGCCTCATCCAGCAAGTGATGGAATGTAGCACGGAACTGGACCTAATTAAACAAAGAATCCATGTGATGGAACAAACATTTAAAGACATTCTCGATGTTTTGGGGAGAATTCAATAAGCCATCCAAACACATTTGTTTTTACATGTTTGTTTTTATATTTTTTCTAATTTTTTGAGTAACAAAGCAGCCAAAAATTGAATATGCACACAGTGTGTGAACATGTGCTATCTGCCATCAGGGGATATCCATGTACGTCTTTTGTGGGTGCAACCCCTTTCTCGTATCAAAAGTCGGTGAACTGAGGAAGGGGATGCACCCCCAAAACACGTCCATTGATCACCCCTGATGGCAGATAGCACATGTTGACAATAGGGATCAGGATTGTAAACTTCCTATTTGCAAAAAAGTAAAAATGTGTGCATATTGAATTTTTGGCTGGGCAAGGGGTGGCAGGACCCCATATTAGGACGGGCACATAGAGACATAGTTTGTGTAACTGAATGTCTCAGATTGCTCAGAGGTATCCAATGTTGTCATTTTAGAAATGCAAGTGGTATTTTTGTATTTTCATAAGCCAAAATTTGCCGGGTTGTGGCCAGGCCAACCCCAAAGTAAAACCCAAAAAAATGTGCAGAGAGTAAAATATTTGACCACAAACAACGTGTAGCTTCTTTTTATAATACTCTCTAAGCTTATTTGGTTCTTTTGTAAGGTAACATAGTGAAATTGGTTGTTATTTACTAAAGTAAAATACACTTGCCACTACAAATGCACAAAGACAAACTAGGAGACAGGAAAGAACAAATAATTAAAGGTTTAAACAAGATTTTTATTGGGATACTTAGACATAGGCTGGCATAGGAATTGCCCCCCTACCCATGAAATACTCCATGTATTTGTCCTGAACCACACGGGCATTTTGGGGGGGCAAGCCAAGACGGGCAGATTCCAGGCCCGGAAGGGGATTTGCAGGGGAAAGTCCAGCCTCTGGCAAAACTGAGGCCATATAGGAATTAGATTTTTGGCTCAGAAAGTTGTGTAGCACACAGCAGCATAACACTACATAGTTTATTTTGTAGTCCGCCAAGTGGATGGAAGTCATAAAAAGGCGGAACCGGCTGGCCATTATGCCGAAGGCATTTTCAACGACTCTTCGGGCCCTGGCCAGCAGGTAATTGAACACACTCTTCTCTGGGGTCAGGGTCCTCTGTGGAAATGGCCTCATAAGATGCCGTCCGAGTCCGAAGGCTTCATCAGCCAAGAAAACAAAGGGGAGTCCTTCAATATTCCCTACATCCGGTGGCAATGCAAGGTCGTCACTCTGGAGACGGAGGGCAAACTCCGTCTGGATGAAGGATCCCCCATCGGACATCCGGCCATTCTTCCCTACATCAACATAGAGGAATTCATACCGTGCTGACACCACCGCCATCAGCACAATGCTATGAAACCCCTTGTAATTGTAGTAGTAGGACCCAGAACGGGGTGGCGGCACGATGCGGACGTGCTTCCCGTCTATGGCACCACCGCAGTTGGGGAAGTCCCACCGCGTGGCAAACTCCGATGCCACAGTCTGCCATTCCTGTGGCGTGGAAGGAAGCTGTGGAGTGAAACAAGATGAAATAATGTTAGAAAAACAAAGGCATACATTACAAGGAAATTCTATCCCAAAAAATTAGAGACCAACATCAATCTAATTATACGTTTATTAAGGTGTGTAAAAAAAGTATAATGGAAGGCTCATTTATCATATTCATCACCCCCTCTGATGGGCCATTACTAAATTATTTTGGGGGGGGGGGAGATGTGTTTGGCCACAGGATAGCATTGCAGTGGCGGTGCGTCCAGAGTGGGCGCTGGAGCACTGTCCCCTCTCTCCTGTGCCCATCACTCAGAACAATACATAGGTTCATGCGTTGCATGAACCTATGTATTGTCTATGCCGCACACTATTCAGGTGGATGGCCTCTTGTAAAGCGACCGACATATGAATAATTGCGGCATTTAGGGGGTTAAAATTGCAGAGCAGAAACAGGTATTAAAATAGTCTTGCAAATTACAACCTGAGGGATGTAATTGGCTTCCTCAAAGAAAAATCGGGGACGCAAGGAGGGGGGCATTCCTTGTGTAAACACTGACAGGCTGCTCTGCCAATCATGTTCACCAAGTCTGTTTAATGGTAACATGATTGGCTGATGCAACATGAAGGGAAGGAGAAGACATCAAGGACAGAAGAAGGATGGCGCTGACCACAAGAAGGTAAGTGCAGGGCTGGGGGGAAACTGGCTGCATTAGAGGGGACTAAATGGCTGCATTGGAGGGGACAACTGGGGGCATTTATTAGGCAACAGAGCAAAAAAGGAGGAAGTTTATTTCCGAAATTGGGGTTGGAACCCCCCAACATTTGGAGCAACAGGCGCCCCTGCTGGAGGAGTTAGTGAGGGGAAATATTTAGGGAGGATAAAAAAGGGGCAATCTAAAGCTTCCAACATGCATGGGGACAAAGGGGACATTCTCAGCATATTACAATCATGGTAATTAGGGAAGGATGAAAGAAATACAATACATTAGCATACATGTAATACATAAAATGTGATGTTAAGGGAGAAAACTTACCCTAATATAGTCCTCCTGCAGGACTTGTATAATAGCAGAACAGGTGTCTGGGATTATGAGGCCCAGAGCCTGGGGGGAGATGCCTGTGGTGAACTTCAAGTCCTGAAGACTTCTCCCTGTCACCAGGTAACGCAACGTGGCGATGAGCCTCTGCTCAGCACTGATGGCTTCCCGCATAACGGTGTCCTTCCTGGTAATATAGGGGGACACCAAAGCCAACAGTTCCTGAAAAACGGGGTCAGACATCCTCAGAAAATTCCTGTAGTCCTCAGGATTATTCTCGACGATCTCCCGCAGCAGAGGCATGTGGCAGAATTGGTCCCGCTGGAGCAACCAATTCTTGGTCCATGAACTCCTCCTCACACCATTCATGGACTGGTCTTGGTCCAAAACAAGCAGACCAACACCAAGCGCACGCACAGCACAAACTCGACGACGAGAACGTCCAGGCGACATGGCTAGGAAATGGTCGTCTAATCAGAACGTACAGAACAGAACGCACTTTAGAACAGCAAGGCCTATGAATAACGAACTGAAATTCAGAAACGAACAGGCAATAACGCACTGTAAAACAGATACGACCTGCCTAGACACCCTGAAAGTCAAGATACGAACCCACAAGCACAAACTGAACGGCAGAAAACGATCTGAAAAGTACGAAGACTGAAAAGCGCGAATCGTCTCTTCCCAAACTTTTACTTCACACACGGTAACACGAGATCAGCAAAAGCAGCCCAAGGGGTGGCGCCAAGATAAAAGATCTTCCCCTTTATAGTGCCGTCGTACGTGCTGGACGTGAGCGCAGAGAACCACGAGGAAATTGGAAAATTACAGTGTGTACGCATAGAAAGCTTGACGAGAAAATCGACAAGCTTAACAAGAATCTCGTTGAAAAAAACGACGTGTTTTTTACGAAGAGAAAATCGGTCGTGTGTACGAGGCCTAAGGCTGAAAAACTTAGGCCTCAGGAGATGAACCTTGGAGCGACACCATTGGTCTTCCTGAAATGAAATTTTAAACACCCGCCTCCCTCAACTGGTTAAGAACATATCTGAACACTGGGATATGCTTTTCATACATTATGCTATTCAACTAAAATATCATCCATATATGTTAAACTTTCTCTTGAAGGTATAGCAGACAATGGCCTTATGTAAAATAACAAACAAAAACAAAATCATATTCAAAACTTACATTTTTATAACCAAATAACATTCTGTTCCAGTTGTACTATTTCTTACCACCTTTAAATGCCAGCTTGTATGGGTCTTCAGGACTTACCCGAATGTTCCACCATCATTGGGCATAATTTAGTGTAGTGAAGTACATAGCGCTTTGTATTTTTTATATAAAGCATCGGTCAATATATGGCACAGCTTAGCCGTACGTATATACTTGTTTATTTAGCTGTCTTAGACCAGCATATAAACACAATGACCATTTGGTTTAAGAATATCAAGTATAGGGTTATCATAAGATCCGGTGCACTGATCCCACAACACCCCTCTAAACTCTTAATGGTCTCCACTAGCGAAACATAGCAAGCTAAGGAAAGACAGCAATGTTTGATTTAAAACATAAGGTGTGTTTTCACTTGGATCAGATTTAATCCTGGCAATGCGTATGTCTATTATACCACATCACAGGAATCTTTTAGCAAACGTATTTGAACTCCATGAAAACGTTTAATTTTCATGAGTGTGATTTACTGAAATCTTTTCTATATACATCCTGTCTGTGAAACATTTTAATGCAGCAGGGTTCTTAAAATGTTGGCCTATTTATACATGGCCGGGTAATAATAAAAATAAAAAATAATAAAAAATATGTATTAGTACCTGTATGACTAATGACCTCATGTGATACTAATATGTTTACTGCATATGGCAGTAACTAAGATTATTTAAGGTCTTTATGTTCATTTATGAAACTACTTGGGTTTTATTTTAATCTGGACCACAGTGGTATTTACCAGATCCATGTGTATAACAAATCAATGTGATAAATCGTTGCCAATGTCTACATGATATTTTGGGTCATTGATTATGAGGAATAAACTATTGACTGATTATTTATTTATCCTGATGTGTTTGAATACCTAAATATTTACTTTTAGAGCTGGTCAATTATTTTAATAATTTTCTACTAATGTGATTATATTCCTGGCATAAATATGAACCTTTTTAACATTCCCCAGGTCACTAACCTGTTAGGGAACAGAAAACATCATACAATCCCAGTAGGAATTGCGTACAATTACTAAGCTCAATGGAGTCAGTATACACTGTATGGATGTGAGCATTGAGAATATCACCTTCCAAGCATTACCTCTCAACTATATTGCAGGGGACACACATATGGTATTAACCTCCTGTCTAACCCTTTCTGGGGGAAGTGGAGTTACCTGTATGAAGGTGCCATCTAGAATTGAATTATTCCTGAGATGGATCTCAACTATACTCACTATTTGTGAGAGAACTGAGAAGGTTCATATGTATGGCCTTGTCACTTGAGATCATATAACATTTAAAATAAAATCATAATGGGATTTAATATTTTTAAGGAGATCGATACCAATACGTAATCGATCGTTGGGCATATTAACTATAAATGCAGGAATATAAATTACTTCATTCCCTTTTAAGTTGAAGTTCAACTGGGCTTTTTATTTTTATGATTTTAGGGCAGTGCCTAAAATATTTACAAAGTCAGCTTTTAAAATTAATTTTAGCTGATGTATTTTTCAGAAAATAAATTCTTAAATATATTATAAATGTTTCTGACACAAAATAATTGCTTGGATATATTTGAAATATTTCTTCTAATGGTATCCTGTTATTATAAAATACCTGTAAGGAAAACAATATAAAACAAAAATATACTTGGAATGAATGACATGTAACAGTTTTGGTTTCACTTTGTCAGCTGTGTGTGTTTGTATAAAGAGCAAGTCGCCTCCACCTTTTTACACAGACAACATTCCTGAAACCTGTCAGCTCTTTAAACAGCAGTTTGGCTGCAAAGATAAACTCAGTCTCCTGCCACTTTTGTAAAGAAGGGGCTGGAACTCATTTTTAGAGTAAAGAAAAAAAAAAGTCTTTAAACATGTTACTCATGTTTCTGTCTTGGTCAATTACAGACATTTAAATATATGAACACCTCAGCTAGATTTCACTTTTTAGTTTTTAAAACTGGGTGTAACTTTTAGTTTGGGGAATTGGAATTTTTAACAATCCTCAATTTGTCCCTGCTCCTTTTTAAGCTGAGCCTCAGCTATTATTTGAGCGGACTATTTAAATTTATTCTTGAAGCTTCTGTTCTGTAGAACAGCAAAAAGGATGGTGCTCTATTAGCCAATTCAATCCATTTTTGGGATAGTAATCCCAGGCCATAATAACTTTAATTTTATTTGGCAAAGCCTCATCAAACAGTTGGAAAAATCCATGGCTTTCAAAATCTGGGTTTTTCTTAGCCAAGTAATGGGCTTTCTTGAAAACTTTAAAAAGTTCTCTGGTACTTTGATTGGGCTTACAATCCAAAGTACACATGGTCCTTCTTGCAGTAATAACTGACTTACAGGGACCAAGTTCGGTCTTCATTTCAGATACTTCTCTGACAGAAGATATCACCTGATATTTTGCAAATTCTCCAGTTTTTCTGTGATGCATACCAATTTCATTCTCTGCATCAGCAGGACCGGCTACACTAAAAATAACTTTAGTATTTGTCATTTTTCAATATTGCAACTAACAATGGCAATAGCAAAACAAAAAAAATTATTAATTTTTAAAAATTAAAGAAAAAAAGACAATAAAATATATATAACTTTGCACAAATATATCACTTGTTTCAAACGTTGACAGATCTCAGCAGTGCCTCCATATATGTCAGAAACATTGACGTATCTCAGCAAAGTGCCTACAAATATGTCAGAATGTTTATACTGAAATATTAAAATATTATTGTATTTATGGAAATATGCAAATCTATGATTTGGGAGATTTACAATTTCCTACAGTATCAAGAAATCCAAAATTCTTGATCCGTGCTAGTTTGAAGACAAGTAATACAAATGAATATTGCTTAAAATATTATATATATTTATTAATTAAAGTACAGTGCAAATTAAAATCAGGTATAATTTGTGATAAAACAAATAAATGGATATACCCAGTACTTCTACAATTAGAGATAAATGATGGTTAATGTTCAGATAATATTTACATACATTTCTATGCAAGCTTTATATGACAAAGTATATTCACAGTTCAATACTTAAATGATACTTGTACATTTAAAACTTGGTAACTCTTGAAATGTTTCTCCGTTACTTCACGGAAGGTAAACACTCTTGTTTACATTATGTTATCTCTTTAAAAAAAAAAAACAGATCTCCTGATTACACTTCTTAAACGTGTCCAGATCAATTGTCATATTAGGCCCACAGCTTGACAATACAATCAAGGCTTATGTTAAATTTAGAGAGAATCTATTTTTACACATACTTCACACAAAAACCATTGTACTACTTAGCTCTAGCTTTATAAAGACAACCAAATTAGGGCATGTGTCTTAATATTTGGAATATAGTTACTTTATACTGCAGTTAAAAATAACCATATCTTCAACACTAGGCTATATATATTTAAATGGTTTTAGTTATGTGTATGCAAAAACAATTCCATTACCAAAACAGGTAAATAAACAAAATAAATACGTTACCAGGTTAAAGTTCTGTCTGTTTGAGAAGCTTCCATTATGAGTCCTACAGGACTCCTTCCAACATTGCTACATGTTTGCGTTCAAGATCTCCCCCTTCCAACTCCCTTCAGATGTAGACCCCCGAGAGAGATCTTTTCAGAGAGTGAGTTCCCCAGACCTCTTTTCAGAGCGAGCTTTCTCAGAGATAGAGTGAGAGATCCCTTCAGCTTTTCTTTCCTCCCGAGAGATTGACTTTCTCCTCACTAAACTCTTCCTACTTTTATCTTACTCCAAAAAGTGGGTGTGTATCTTATTACTAGGTAATTTATGACGTCAAGTGACGATGTGATTGGGTAGGTTGTCTTAGCAACCAAATATGTGGCCATCTTGAACAATGTAATTTTTAACCTGTGGGGGCAGTGGTGTATAAGGAATAATTCCTAATGTTAGGGTCACAGAGGCCTAATAAAATTTATGACCCCTTTTGACCAAGGCTTAGAAAAACACACTTAATTGTCTAAGGGTGTCAAACACATGTCAAGTATCCCAGCCATCTCGGTGAATGGCTCAGAGTAATGTCTTGGGAAAATCTACTCACATCTCAGCTAATGGGTTGTTAACATTCCTCAAAGCTGAAGTTATTCAAAGCACAACTCTTAACTTACATTTTACAAATATAGTTCTAATGTCCTTCACAGTTAGGATCTCACATTTTAAGATATTATATTTGTAACTTCCTAATATATAAACCCATTTATGCACTTTTATGGATTACTATTGATTATTAGAACAGATACTTTGTGAAGATACTTAAAATAAACATTATTTAAGATATACAATACCACAGTAATTGTGAATAAGCCCTATGATCTTGTTATACAGAGACAATACTACACAGTTTGTGTTAGCCCGTACCAACACCCCCCTTATCGCTAAGTGTCAAACCTTTGAATTACAACCTGGGGAGACTGGTACAGCCAGACCCCTTAGTGAGACATAAGAACAAGGCCTATTCATGCCTATGAATCTGATTTAAACTTTTAAAGATAGTGAATTTGGGTTAACCTCTTAAAGAGAAAGTAGAAACCAAAGTATTGTTCATAGCATATCATTAGTCATGAACTTAACTTTAGAGACAAAATGGTCTCGCTCTCGTTCATAATATACATGAATAGAAAAAAATATGAAAAATATGTAATATGCGTAATATAAAGGCCTATATGTATATTCTTTTACCCCAAATGTTCTGACAGGACGCTGCCTCCACCACTACTGAAGTTCATATCCCACCAGCGAAACGGAAGGTGGCATATGTCAAGGCCTCCCGTGGCCGCGGTCGAAGCCTGCCCCAGCGCCTTCCGGAACCGGACCTCGAGGGCGGCAGGATGCCTGAGAAGTCCACATCAGGAGACGGTAAGGAGGCTGGGAAAAATATGTCAATCTCTACCCGTGATTACCTACCTGCTGAGGAGTATGATACCTCAGACCTTGACTCATCATCCAATGTTGAGAATGATGTCGAGATTGACAAAATCTTTCTCAAAAAGGGATGGGACAATGCGAAGACTGTTGCCCCGACCTGCAGCCGGAAAGAGGGATCACCCATGAGTTCGGGGAACACTACACCCCGTGTGGAAGTCCCTGCCATAACAAAGAGAGTTGTACCTGCCCCAAGTGAGAGACTTTTACCAGGGCCTGTTATGGTTTTGGTCCGGAAGTCTCCGGATTCTTATGTGTTGCCTGGAATGGGAGATCCCACAACTCTCCCTAAACTTGCTCGCCTGCAGCGGATCCTCATGAAAAGAGTGGCTGGTGAGTATGGCTTGGAGTACCCCTACGTACCCAAGGAACTGTTATTTGAGATTGAGGCCTGTCATGAACGGTGGCACGGTGATGCCATCTGGGACTACCTCCAAGTGCCCAAGCCATACAGGCATTTTGCCCACTCAGCTGCCATGACCGACCGCTTCAAATGTTGCCGCCGGGACTGGAACAATGGTCGGCATATTCACGCCGACCGAATTGTAATTTGCTGCCCAGGGAGAGAGGATGTCACTTATTTTATAGAAACTCTGGACAAGCAATGGAAGTCAATTGCCCTTCCGGATTCCAAAGTTTTATCTTTGAGCCCTAAAGACAGGAGTTTGACTTTGTTTTGTATCCTGACCCTTCACGGATGAACTGGACCTCAGATCAAAGGAACAGTTTTCTTCTAAGTGAACTATGGGATAGTCAGTTAAGATTTTGTGGTGAAAAGACGCAGTGGTCAAAAGTGGGTTGTTCAATGTGTTATGTTACAAACCCATGCGTAACCAGTAATGGACGTTGTAATCCTGCTAACACTAGGTGGCAGTGGTCTGCAGGGAGAGAGACTTCAATGATAATACAGTACTTATGATCAGAATCGAAAAAAAATTTGGGGGTTTTTATGCTAGGCTTAGCATGTCAAAACTTTTATAGAAGGAAACTGCTTCCTCCAGGGTAAACAGTCTGCTTCTAAGTAGTATAGATACTAGTGATAGGATGTTTTTTTTTTTCCTATGCATATTTTTGTGATTTCTTGCAGGTACCAGAAGCTACTGTCAAGACCAGCGGAGAATGGGGTGGGATAGATAGTTAGTAATGGGAGGAGTGTATATTTGAAATGTCAGTATCTGGAGAATGCAATGTTATCTTGTGTGCTTTCTTTCTTTCTTCTTTCCCCAAAAATTTGGTTCAGGCACCAGTTCATTTTTTTTTTGTTTGTTTGGTAAATCAACAGCCTTCAGGACTGAAGGATTGTGAATTCCCCAGCCACTGGGGACAGTGTCTCTTCTAGGAGGGGGTGTGTGTAGCGCCCCCCCCCCATATTTGGGGTCGCTATGTGTAAATTTAGGGGTGGTCTGAGCCAGTAGTTGGGCTCAGACCAATCGATTGTTCTAAATTGCTTCTGCTCTAGGTGTGATACTGTCTGGTAGTAGTGTTCCCTGGTGCCTGTAGGTGGCACTGTCACCACCGGCTCAGGTTGAACCACAGGGGGTATCACAACACCTTGGGTGTCCTCTTTCGGCAGCCGTGCAGTGGGCGTGGTCAACCCACTGTGCATGCTGGGAGAGGGTATATTATTGGCAGACACCATTGGGGTTCGTTCGTTCCATGGGACCCTTGGTCCTGTGTGTGCGCCTGAGGGCCCGTATGGCACGGGGTGCGCATGTGTGTTTGGGCCTCAGGCACCTTCAGCCCAAGGCTGCGTCGCTGCTTGATAGGCCCAGCTCTGCTGGCTGGGGCCTACACCTCAGAGAGGGACCCCAGGCTGCCCACCTGTAGGGAGCCCACCTTTAGGAAAGGAGACCAGGGGAGGATCAGTCCCAGAGGAGACTAGCGACCATACTGCTGTCTCAAGAAGAGGCCTGGAAACTCGCCTAAAGAGGGATCCACCATCTTTATTACAAGCCCTGCAATACGCCAATCTGGTGCAAAGGTTTCTCTCTTTATTGCTTGGCTGGGAGGTTCGGAACTATTGACAATCCTGTGGCAGAGGATATCCAGATCGCACCCTTTAAAGTTTAACTATTTATCCATGCTCCATCCCGGCTGCTAGGACCGCTCATAAAGGGACTATTCGGGTGAGCAATACCCACTTAGGCTTGAGTGGCGACGAAAGAGTTACACTGTGTTTTAAATGTTGCGTGCCTGAACCTCTCTCCTCCTACTTCTCTAATTTTCCTACTATCTATTTAAGTTATTGCAAAGATAAAGAATAAAACCTTGCTGCTTAGGTTTTACTCCTGTGTGGACATTGGCCTTATTCTGAGGAACTTCTACCTAGACAACGGAGAGAAGGGATCCACTTGAGAGAGGTAATTGCTGCAAGACCCAAACAATAACACTGCTCGCCCCTCTATACAAAGGGGGGATACCGAGCAAGTAGCAGGTGTTTCCAACTGCGAATGGAGGATGGCAGAAAAAGGGGTTTGTGTGCTACATGTGATTGACTCACCAAATTTCCCAGAAATCTGCCTAAGGTACAAGTCAGATTTCAGGCATACTCTGCAACAAAAATTCAATTTTTGGTGAGAAACTCCCAATAGGAACGTGTCTAAAGGGATGCAGGCCCAGCAGCTTTTCTCATTAGTGCTCTGCAGGTGCACAGCTGACTGGTAATTATAAAACCACTCCCGTTAGACCCACTAAGGACAAAGGCACAGAGGAACAAACAGTGATTTCTTCAGAATAACAAAAAGGTAAGAATCTGCAACAAAGGTTGATATAATCCTTGCAATGTACATTGATCACCCAGAGGGGAATGTTTTTTTTCTCAACAAAAGTGGAGTTACGCTTTAATAAGTGAAATTAACATGAGTATGTACATGAAACTTAGGGATACATGGCTATGATATGCTTGCATTGAGGGCTCACATGAGCACATAAATGTAAATGTACATAGCAAATGCAGCCCTTGTACTTATCTAGAAAATGGTACACTGATGTTTAATGCATGCAGTACAGTCCTAGTTTGCTGTGTGTATTAAACATCCAACGAATGCTGCTTTTGTGCCCTCTCCTTTGATAAGATGCACAAAGGAGCACATGTTCACAAGAAAAAAAACTACATTGACCAGCTTTTTATAGAATGAACCAACCAGTGCCCGCGGCCGAGAGCGGAAGTGCCGTTATTTGTTTGAAATGTATACATGCGTTTGATGAACGATCCTTATGTAAGTGCATTGATGATTATTTATTAAATTTATTGAAATATACTACACTATGGAGCCCTTCTCTTTCCTATCTTGCCATTGAGAGCCATTTACCCTGCCTTGATGTGTTCATTGCTGCCGAGGAGCTGTCTATGCCACTGTGGGATAAAAGAGGCTTGATTGCAAGCCAACCAAAGTGAGAGGCTGGGGGAAACATGGGCACCTGGATTTGAGCACTTGCACGTTTAAGAATATCTATGGATGGTGGATTACTCTGCACTTTATTGGATACTGGAAATTGTATTACTACACAGAGATTCACTGTTGCACTTTTTATCATTGCATGAGAACTGTTTTTTTTGCACTAAGAAAACTTATATATGTCTATATCTGAATTTACTATATCTATATTTTTTTCCATTAAGTTTTTTCACAATTATTTGGAGACTGACATTGCTGGAATTTTTTGACATTTTTATTCATTGTTTTTGCCAGTGGGTTATTCACTGTTGTCACATTTTTTGCACAATTGCTACATTTTACACAATTGCTGTTTTGCACTTTGGATTTATTTATAAGTTTTATATTTTATTTATGCTATATTTTGTATCATTCACCTGTGGATTATTTATTAATTATTGTTTTTGAATTTTAGTAAGCGCCATTACATCCCCAAGTTTCTACTCCATTATGATGGATTAAAAATGGCAGTGCATATTCCATTTTTTATCACTGGAAAGCTTTTCAGAGGTGTCAGCTTATGAAATTGTGCAGGTGTTTTGACCATGGCCTCTGTGCATATATACTCCAATATCCCCAGAATAGTGTGAATGGCTGAACCCCAGCTGCAGCAGGAAATTAAACATTTACTACTTATACTAAGTGTTAAAGTTTCCCGCTAAGGGCTCTTGGTTGTTAGGGAGCCAGCACCCACCAGTGTCCTAGCAACCAGTGACTCATCCCTGTCCCAGAACATTCAGCTAAACAATTATGTCAGCTGGGAGACCCTGCCTTTTTGTTTAGTTTAGTTTAGTAATGGGAACCAGGAGATGTAACCAAGTGTGAAGGAAGTAATGGGATCATAGGTGTTGGTGGTCATCATGCTTTTTCTTTTGGCAGGTCAGCGGGTGCAGTTTAGCCTGATTGATATAGATCTGCATCACTAGAAAATGTGATCGACATTGAATTTACATCATGAGTTTTTTATTTGAAGGATTTTTTAAAACAGGGAGTATGTGTTTTTTTGCTGTTTACATTTTTTTGGGGGGGTATGAGAAGGGCTACTATGTAACCTATACACATTTACATTACATTGGCGGTGCGTCCATAAGGGGCGCTCGGGTGCCGCCCCCTCTCTCCTGGCACCGCTCTATCACCATAGATAAATTCATGCATTGCAGGGGGTGTTTTTTGGAAGCACCTGATTAGAGCCATAGGCTCTAATAGGCGCCCAAAAAGGTGAACAGCGGGAGTCATGCTGGGCGCTCGCTGTTCACTCAGCGTTGTGTTAGCAAAGAGAAGGAATTTGCTTTGCTAACACTGAACCGCCTCTCAACCAATCAGGTGCTCGGGTCTGTTACCTATCGATGCACACTGGCAGCGTTTGATGGGGCACAGTAGGGGCAATTGATGGGCACACTGCCAGCATTTGATGGGGCACAGTAGCAGCAATTGATGGGCACACTGGCAGCATTTGATGGGACACAGTAGCGGCAATTGATGGGCACACTGGCAGAAATTTATGGGCACACTGGCAGCAATTGATGGGTACAGTAGCTGCATTTGATGGCACAGTGGCTGCATTTGATGGGCACAGGGGCTGGGTTTGATGGCCACAGGGGCTGCATTTGATGGTACAGTGACTGCGTTTGATGGGCACAGTGGCTGCGTTTTATGGGCACAGTGGCTGCGTTTGATGGGCACAATGGCTGCGCTTGATGGGCACAGTGTTTGCGTTTGATGGCACAGTGACGGCAATTGATGGGCACAGTAGCTGTGTTTGATGGCACAGTAAATGTGCTTAATGGGCACAGTGGCTGCAATTGATGTGGTTTTTTTCAGTCTGTTTGAGCACCAGCCGCCACTGATTGACTACCAGAAAGTCCTATTTGAATTACAAATTTAACATTTTTCTGCCATTACTGATGTATTCAGTGATTTTAAACACAGTTGGGATGAAAACCTGATTGGATATTAACTAAATACGATGCACATTTAGAAAAAAAAAATCTGAACTGCATGACTACTAACATGAACAAGAAACTAGATTTTTTTTTAGCAATATTTAAGAGATATGTAATACAATGTCAGTATTCCCTGAATCTCTATTATATAGAAAGAAGAATATGAAACTAGCCAAGACTTTTTTTTATAAAATAATGGAACAATGGATAAATGCCATTATCTATAAAGATTTAAAAAAGGCGAACAAGGGATCAGACAGAATTTCAAACTGGCAAAGACTAGAAGTGGCAAAAACACTTTGAAATAAGACAAGGTCAAGGTTCAAATGTACTACTAAAAATGAATTAGGGTATTTTGTCATATATCTCTTCTTCATCATCTTTTGTCTTCTCCTATGCAGGTCCTAAAGAGTCATGGCCAAAAAATGGTTGAAGTCACAGTGGAGGAACAACATGACAAAAAAAACTTGAATAAAAACCTGGCTGAGACTCAACTCCCTAATTCCCATGTAATATAAACTTCTCAAATGATGGACCTTGGAAACACTCCAGCACTCTACAAAAAGTATAGCAATATTTATTCCAAATCCTAGAAAACACATGTGACATAATACAACCCAAAAAAATAAAAAATATCAACACATATAATTGGCCAATGTTTAAACTTATGAAAGACAAAACCAGAGAAAAGTTCAACTTACCAACCAATCTGCTAACCAACCAAATTACCTATTCAACAGTCTACATTAAAAACAGGGATTCAGTTAGCACGCATTTGCAAACACATGCGTAAGCTGCAAGGCCTCGGCAAGGCACCCTGTGTATAGTTTGCAGTCCTACCACTACTAAATTTATGAGTGTATCCACAGTGGGATCACATGCATTAATGCATGTAATCCCACTGTGGATACACTCATAAAGTGATGCAAGAAGAGCTGGGTCAATGTCCAGCAATGATAGCTGGTCAAGGAAATAATTTGCTGTCTGCAAGTCTATGGGGTCTTGAGCACACTGTATAAAGCAGCATGAAATTATTCAATAATCTTATTAATGCCACTGGAGGAGGAAATTATATTTCCCTGTCCATCTTTCAGAGCATGAATATGAGTGGGTTTATAGGGGCATTTACACCATCTGGCCAGCAGCTTCCCCACCTTGTTACCATATTTATGGTATTGTAGATTCATAAAAGAATAATGATGGTGTTCTTGAGTCTCTGCCCCAAGATCAAAAAGTCGCTTCTTGGCTTCATGCCAACACTTTCTATGTTCAGGGGAGTTTAGCTGGGCAAGCTGCACCTGAGCAACCCATAAACATTCACTTGCCAAGCTATACTGTCAGGAGGCATTTTTCTTATAGAAGGAAGTGAAAGCAATGATCCAACCTCTCAGGAAAGCTTTGTCAGCCTTTCTAATACAGATTGGGTTGTCTTCATGTGCAGAGTTGGTAGATTTGTATTCTATCAATGCATCTTGCAGAATACATTGGAGGTCTGAGTTGTGGGCAAGGTAGGAAGGGAATTTGCCTAGTCTGTGTATAATGCGAGGGAAGTAAAATGTATATTCTTTGTCTGCCTGGTGAGCTAACCACCAAACATCAGCTAATTGCATGGCTGTAGCAAAGTGTGTAGGAGTGGGGGGGGGGTGTATAAGGATTTGGAGGTGGAGTGGAAGGAAGAGATTTCCCAAGGGACCTATCCTTGATTGTGTGCATGACAGTATTGAAGTTGCCGCCTTTTAAAAGAGGTTTATTTAGGTAGGGTGATTGAGGGGGTGACACCTTCTGGAAGAACTGTTTAGTTGGGGAGTTTGGAGCATATACTTTGGTAATGACTAAGTCCCTAGTTGGAAAACAAAGATGTAATGAAATAATGTGACCTTCATTGTAACTAGTTTCAGATACCACGTCACACGTCAAGTTCTTGTGGAGAAGGATGAGGACACCAGCCTTCCATTTAAATAAAACGGATTCACATAACCCACCCATAATTTGCTTATCCGAGAAAAATCCTCAGAGGGCAGATGAGTCTCTTGTAATAAAGCTTTATCTGATTTTAAGCGATGCAGATGACAGAGCACTAACATACACTTTTTCGGCAAGTGTAGCCCTTTAATGTTTCATGCAACTATCTTCATACAATTACCAAATGTAGAGGCATGAACCTGTATCTGAGCTGTACCAGTAGTCTACCCTAAAAAGCCTGAACATAGTGCAGAAAAATATGGAGTCTACTACGGTGATGGAAAGGAAGAGTGTGTAGTTCCCAAAAGGAATTAAAGCAAAAAGGGTAACACACCCAACAGGGGTATAACAGAAACTCAAACAGTACACATCATTGACTTCACTTTTTCCACATATAATACATACTCTGTGGACAGCGTAACCATGGGCTTGAATACTTCCCGCAATGGGGAAATAAAAAATGGACCCTGCAAACTGTCACATCACCAGTAGAACACTTGTAGAGGCATCATTTGCTATCATGGACTTTAATGGTACTGTATAAGAACTTCACACAACAGGTAAATATATAAAAAGTAATATTTATTACAACAATTCTTAAAAAGACATATATAAGACAAATTTTGCCACAACAGGGCACTCACTTGCTCTCTATGAACTGGACACATATATATAGTGAATGCCAAAGGCCGATACTTTCAAACTTATCACATGACATATATATCCAGGTTCTTCTCGACATGTTTTGTGGATAGGATTCCGCTTCTTCAGGAGTTTTTAGGGCCACCCGGAGCCCCCACATTGCAGACACATCAAAAAAGGGTAAAAAAAACCTGGTGGCCATGTTGAAAGTGGGACTGCACAGGCCCCAAAACAAATACACAGGACGTCTTAAAGTGGTATACCAGAACAATACTAAACAATAGTAGAAAAAATTATACAGACACAAAAAACATATAATATAAGTGATATACATACAGTTATACTGAGAATTTATATAGTTATACTCAAAAAGAGGAAAAAGGAGGGGCCAAAGGACTTATTTTATAATAGAAAAAGTCCCAGATAAGAAAGTATCAGCCTTTTGGCTTTCATTATATCTGTGTGTCCATTTCATAATGAGCCCCCTTTTTTCTTCTGTAGAAATAAAAATGTTGTGCATGCTCTTTAATAACTCATGAAGAAGCAGAATCCTATCCACTAAACATGTCAAGAAGAACCTGGATATATATGGTATGTGATAAGTTTGAAAGTATCAGCCTTTGGCTTTCACTATATCTGTGTCCAGTTCGTAGAGAGCAATTGAGTGCCCTGTTGTGGCACAATTTGTCTTTTATATGTGTCTTTTTAAGAATTGTTGTAATAAATATTACTTTTTATATATTTACCTGTTGTGTGAATACAGTATCATTAACGTCCATGATAGCCTCTACAAATGGTGCCACTACAAATGAATATAGGACATAGGTACTTTTAATATAAAACACTATCCCTTATGGCACATATTTCACCAGTAGAACACTATTGATGAGTTCAGGGAGTTCCAGCAGTAGTGAGCAGCCCAGAATAAACTGAGGGAGCAGCATGATGTCAATACACAGATACAGCATCATCAATGAGTGCCACCAGACAACTATCTATAATCTTTTAAACTGAATTGCAGACCTGAGCAGTAGTTAAGCAAAGCTTAAAGTATACTAAACTCAGAACTGTAAAATCAGTGTGTATATTCAGTAAAGCATGCTTGTTATACTCACTGTGGAACCTACGGGTTTAATCTTCTGCATTGTGTAAAAAGGTGGTTTGACCCTGTACTCTCTTAAACTCCCCTTCTTTCACAGTCCCCAATCTATCTGCTGATAGAACAAAGGATATGGGACAAGCTGCACATGCTCAGTTAGGTGTGTATTTTTTTTCTTGGTAGAGTGCATGTGATTAGCACAAGACTGCTATATACTGCTGATTAAAAAATGTATTTAGCAGTTTATATTTACTAAAACTATTGAATTTTAATCTTCTGTGTACTGTGAGAGACCAGATATAGTGAATGCAGGGTCCTGGGTTTATTAACACTTTAAATAACTGACAGTCACTTAAGGTAATTCAACCTTGCTGCCCAGAGGGCTAATGAGGTTTTGGCTGGCCAGAGTTGTTGGCATACCGAGGCTATTTAGGTGGACCTAAACTCCGACTGCGTTGCTCCCTGAGGGCAGAAAGGGGTGATGTGGCGGTGGAAGCCAAATTTTGTAAAAGATTAGTAATTGAGTGAACAAAAGCTTCCTACTCCACCAGCTGTGTAAAAGATTTAGGGTCCCAGTGGGGGTATTTATACGGAGAACAGCCAGGTAGGCTAGTGTAAATTTTATTCTCTGTTGGTACAGTGCTGAGCAGACTGTCTGAAAAGCTTTACGCTTCCTCGACACCTCTAGAGAAAAGTCTGCAAAGAGTAGCAGCTTATGGCCGTCGATGTGTAGAGAGCGGGAGTTTTGAAGACTTCAGTATAGCCACTTTGTCGATGTGTAATTGAGATGGCCCCCCAGGCCAGTGATTGCATGCTATCTCATTTTAAGGGGCAACTAGGCAGTGTTCCCGCTCTATCATGCAGCTCGCTGAAATGTCCAGTGCCTCAGGGATGCAGGTAGCACAGAGATCTGGCAAAGAGCTTGCATGGTATGATTCAGGAAGACCTATTATCCTCAAGTTGTTCCCACTGGAACAATTTTCCATGTCATCTATCTTTTCAAGCAAGTGCTGCTGTGTTTGGGAGAATTGCTCGGAAGCCAACTGCGATTGATACAGCTCATCCTCCACATCTGACAAGCGCAGCTCTGCCTCAGTGAGTCTTTTGGCATGGTCACCTAGTTCCCTCCTGAGCTGCTCTATCCCATCTGAGACTGCCCTATCCACTGCTGCAGTGATAGTGGGGAAGAGCAGCACTGCCACTGCCTGTGTGATCTTACCATGGTGATCATCTGGGAGAGCAGATGACAAGTCAGCCAGCTGCACCGCGTCTCCATCAGCCATCTTAGCTTCCTGAATGGTGGGGAGTGGAGGGCCGCTCCATACAGTGAAGCCCTGGACAAGTGGCAATAAGGTAGTGGTGCAGGGAGCCTCCCCTGAAGAATATTGATGTTTTTTTATAAGAGCCCAGCAGGAGCCACTGTTGGATCCTCCTTTTACATGTGAGGCAATAATCGGTATAAATAAAGTGTGGTGATTTTAATAACCCTGGTTATTTATGATTTTCTTAAATTTTTCAAGACTCACATTTTTTCTAAGTTCCCATTCTTTGCCCGTCATCTGGTGTCTGGCCTATTTTTTGTCTTCTTTGCTTTAAGTCCTCCCACTATTCTTTGACTATGGTGTTCTGTATGTTTGGATTTTCTCCTCCTAGGTGGCAGCTGGAGTGCATTCCTTTATGGTGTGGGTGAGTTGTGGTTGGCATGTGATGCCAGCGTTCCTTTGCCACTGCATGCATGTATCCTTTTTGTTGCAAAATGTAGTTTCTGCCATTAGTGGGTGGATCCTGATGGGGGGGGGGTTTATAGGGGAGAGGGGTGTGATGGATGTCTTAGAGCTGCACTCAAGATTGGAGTGGGTATTATTGGCCCTTGGATATTCATCTGACTCAGATATTCCATGTTTACAGCTTAGTGGTGAAAACTTTTTTGGTTTCCCTATTTGCTGAAATATTTTTAAGTAGACATGTGCATGACGAAAAAATGTGTTTAGTTTTGTTTTGATCCATTAATCTAGGTATTTTGTTTAGTTCGGTTGATTCGTTCAATTCATATTCAGGGTTCATATTCGTAATTTTCAAATTTTCAATTTTTTTTCGATTCAAAATGATCAAATCAATACATTTTCAAATCGGTCGAAGCGAAAATGTTATATTGTTTTCAATTTGAATGCAGCAAAGTGAACAAACAAAAGAAAAATCTTCATCAAATGATTACAATGACTCTTTAACCACTTAAGCCCCGGACCATTTTGTAGCTAAAGGACCAGAGCTGTTTTCAGAATTTTGCACTGCGCTGCTTTAACTGGAAATTGTGCGGACATGCAATGTTGTACCGAAACGAAATTTGCGTCCTTTTCTTCCCACACATAGAGCTTTCTTTTAATGGTATTTGATTGCCTCTGCGATTTTTATTTTTTGCGATATAAACGGAAAAAGACCGAACATTTTGAAAAAAAAAGATATTTTCTACTTTTTGTTATAAGGAAAATCGAATAAACTCAATTTTAGTCATACATTTAGGCCAAAATGTATTCAGCCACATGTCTTTAGTAAAAAAAATGTCAATAAGCGTATATTTATTGGTTTGCGCAAAAGTTATAGCGTCTACAAACTAGGGTACATTTTCTGGAATTTACACAGCTTTTAATTTATGACTGCCTATCTCATTTCTTGAGGTGCTAAAATGGCAGGGCAGTACAAAACCCCCCCAAATTACCCAATTTTGGAAAGTAGACACCCCAAGGAAATTGCTGAGAGGCAAGTTGAGCCCATTGAATATTTTTTTTTTGTCGCAAGTGATTGAATAATGACAAAAAAAATAAAAAATTACAAAAAGTTGTCACTAAATGATATATTGCTCACACATGCCATGGTTATATGTGGAATTGCACCCCAAAATACATTTTGCTGCTGCTCCTGAGTACGGGGATACCACATGTGTGGGACTTTTTGGGAGCCTAGCCGCGTACGGGCCCCCGAAAACCAAGCACCGCCTTCAGGATTTCTAAGGGCGCAAATTTTTGATTTCACTCCTCACTACCTATCACAGTTTTGAAGGCCATAAAATGCCAAAATAGCACAAACCCCCCCAAATGACCCCATTTTAGAAAGTAGACACCCCAAGGAAATTGCTGAGAGGCCTGTTGAGCCCATTGAATATTTTTTTTTTGTCCCAAGTGATTGAATAATGACAAAAAAAAAAATTACAAAAAGTTGTCACTAAATGATATATTGCTCACACATGCCATGGTTATATATGGAATTACACCCCAAAATACATTTTGCTGCTTCTCCTGAGTACGGGGATACCACATGTGTGGGACTTTTTGGGAGCCTAGCCGCGTACGGGACCCCGAAATCCAAGCACCGCCTTCAGGATTTCTAGGCACAAATTTTTGATTTCACTCCTCACTACCTATCACAGTTTCGAAGGCCATAAAATGCCAAAATAGCACAAAACCCCCCCAAATGACCCCATTTTGGTAAGTAGACACCCCAAGCTATTTGCTGAGATGCATGGTGAGTATTTTACAGCTCTCATTTGTTTTTGAAAATGAAGAAAAAATAAAAAATTTTTTTTTTTTTTAATTTTCAAAACTTTGTGACAAAAAGCGAGATCTGCAAAATACTCACCATACCTCTCAGCAAATAGCTTGGGGTGTCTACTTTCCAAAATGGGGTAATTTGGGGGGGTTTTGTGCCATCTGGGCATTCCATGGCCTCCGAAACTGTGATAGGCAGTCAGAAGTGAAATCAAAAATGTACACCCTTAGAAAGCCTGAAGGCGGTGATTGGTTTTTGGGGTCCCGTACGCGGCTAGGCTCCCAAAAAGTCTCACACATGTGGTATTCCCGTACTCAGGAGAAGCAACAGAATGTATTTTGGGGTGTAATTCCACATATGCCCATGACATGTTTGAGCAATATATCATTTAGTGACAACTTTGTGCAAAAAATAAAAAATAAAAAAATAAATTGTCTATTTTCCGCAACTTGTGTCAACATATAAAATATTCCATGGACTCGACATGCCTCTCAGTATATAGCTTGGGGTGTCTACTTTCCAAAATGGGGTCATTTGGGGGGGGGTTTGAACTGTTCTGGCATTTTATACACAACATTAGGAAGCTTACATCCACTCTTCTAACCACTTGAAGGCAAAGCCCTTTTTCACACTTTTTGTTTACATGAAAACATATTTTTTTTTTGCAAGAAAATTATGTTGAACCCCCAAACATTATATATATTTTTAAAGCAAAGGCCCTACAGATTAAAATGGTGGGTTTTGCATTTTTTTTTCCTACACAGTATTTGCGCAGCGATTTTTCAAACGCATTTTTTGGGGAAAAAATACACTTTTTTTAATTTTAATGCACTAAAACACACTATATTGCCCAAATGTTTGATGAAATAAAAAAGATGATCTTAGGCTGAGTACATAGATACCAAACACGACAAGCTTTAAAATTTCGCACAAACGCGCATTGGCGACAAACTACATACATTTTTAAAAGCCTTTAAAAGCCTTTACAGGTTACGCCGTTAGATTTACAGAGGAGGTCTACTGCTAAAATTACTGCCCTCGATCTGACCTTCGCGGTGATACCTCACATGCATTGTGAAATTTCTGTTTACATATGACGCCAGACCGACGCTTGTGTTCGCCATTGGGCAAGAGCAGGGCAGGACAGGGGTGCTTTTTTTTTTTTTATTATTAATTTTGCTTTTTTATTTTATTTTTAAACTGTTGCTTCCATATTTATTTATTTTTTATCATTTTTATTGTTATCTCAGGGAATGTAAATATCCCCTATGATAGCAATAGGTAATGACAGGTACTCTTTTTTGAAAAAACTGGGGTCTATTGGACCCTAGATCTTTCCTCTGCCCTCAAAGCATCTGACCACACCAAGATCGGTGTGATAAAATGCTTTCCCAATTTCCCAATGGCGCTTTTTATATCCGGGGGGGGACATTCCCTCCCACTGCTTGTAAAAGCAGTCCAGAGGCTAATTAGCCACTAGGATTGCTTTTACATGAAAGCCGGCCGCTGGCTGAAAAGAATGATACCAAGATGATACCTAAACCCACAGGCATCATTCTGGTATAAACATTCAAAGTCCAGCAACATACCAGTACGTTGCTGGTCCTTGTTGGACATGTATTGTAATCTTTTTTTTCATGCAGCCTGTTGGCTGAACGAAAAAAAAAGATTGATCGGTGGGTATGCCCACCATTAGAATACCGCCCTTTATCCACCCACTTCTAATGATGGGCATACATGCACCATTTATATATGCCGAAGCATGGGGGCATCTTCCCGCAAAAGTTATGCCGCGTACACATGGTCAGACTTTTCCACGGGCAAGCCTCCGTCGGAATTACGACCGTATGTACGCGGCATTAGGAGCAAAATTGCTCCTCCGCCCCTGCTGCCCCAATGCTTCGGCATATATGCTTTTTTTTTTTTAACTGTGGTGGTGAAATCACCTCCTACAGCACTGGAGTCGCAGGGATCAGGCCTGTCTCTGCGAAAGCTGCAGTTATGTGTGTTGTGTTTTGCAAGTGACAGTGATCGATCGATACTGCACTTGGGTGGCCTGGGCTGGACAGAGGGGCAAAACGCAGGTGCTAGCAGGTATCTGGGCTGATCCTGCTAACACTGCATTTTTGGGAACCCTAAACTGCTGGGGACGCTAGTATAGATCTGATCAGATCAGATATTGATCTGTTCAGATACTATACCACTAAGGGGGGTGTATGCTTAACGCGTGGGTTTTAGCGCTACTGGCACTAACCTGACACTGCCTGGGGTGTGACACAGACCCTCTCTGACGCTAAAACCTAATTGATATCACCCGCCGGGTGATCAGGGGGTTAAACCTTTATTGGGTTATATACGGCGGGTGCCCTGACACTATAAAAAGCAAACTAACTAACCAGCGTCACCCGTAACACTTATATGATGATCACTGGTGAAAGGGTTAACTAGGGCAATTAGGGGGTTAAAACCTTTATTAGGTAATATATGGGGGTACCTGACGCTATATAAAAACCTGACGGCGAACCTAAAAAAAAATTACTGGCTACCTATCGGCATCACCGACACTAAGACAACGATCATAAAAATGATCGCTTAGCGACAGTGGTGATAGGGGGTGAAAGGGTTACCTGGGGGGCGATCAGGGGGTTAAACCTTTATTAGATAATATATGGGGGTACCTGACGCTATAAAAACCTGCGGCGAACCTAAAAAAAATTACTGGCTACCGATCTGCATCACTGACGCTAAGACAGCGATCAGAAAAATGATCGCTTAGCGACAGTGGTGATAGGGGGTGAAAGGGTTACCTGGGGGGCGATCAAGGGGGTTAAACCTTTATTAGGTAATATATCGGGGTACCTGACGCTATAAAAACCTGCGGCGAACCTAAAAAAAATTACTGGCTACCGATCTGCATCACCGACGCTAAGACAGCGATCAGAAAAATGATCGCTTAGCGACAGTGGTGATAGGGGGTGAAAGGGTTACCTGGGGGGCGATCAAGGGGGTTAAACCTTTATTAGGTAATATATCGGGGTACCTGACGCTATAAAAACCTGCGGCGAACCTAAAAAAAATTACTGGCTACCGACCTGCATCACCGACGCTAAGACAGCGATCAGAAAAATTATCGCTTAGTGACAGTGGTGATAGGGGGTGAAAGGGTTACCTGGGGGGCGATCAAGGGGGTTAAACCTTTATTAGGTAATATATGGGGGTACCCGACGCTATAAAAACCTGCGGCAAACCTAAAAAAAATTACTGGCTACCGATCAGCATCACCGACGCTAAGACATCGATCAGAAAAAATGATCGCTTAGCGACGGCGGTGCTAGGGGGTGACAGGGTTACCTGGGGGGTGATCAAGGGGGTTAAACCTTTATTAGGTAATATATGGGGGTACCCGACGCTATAAAAACCTGCGGCGAACCTAAAAAAAATTACTGGCTACCGATCAGCATCGCCGACGCTAAGACATCGATCAGAAAAATTATCGCTTAGTGACAGTGGTGATAGGGTGTGAAAGGGTTACCTGGGGGGCGATCAAGGGGGTTAAACCTTTATTAGGTAATATATGGGGGTACCCGACGCTATAAAAACCTGCGGCGAACCTAAAAAAAATTACTGGCTACCGATCAGCATCACCGACGCTAAGACATCGATCAGAAAAATGATCGCTTAGCGACGGCGGTGCTAGGGGGTGAAAGGGTTATCTGGGGGGTGATCAGGGGGTTAAACCTTTATTAGGGGGGGTTAGGGGGCTACACTGGACCTAAAACTAAATGTAGTGACACTTTTACAGTCACAAATGTCACTGATTGCAGTGATCACTAAATAAATGGTCACTGCAATCAGTGACACTGTGACTGGGGTCTGGGGGGTGATCTGGGGGGTGATCTGGGGGGGCCTGGGGGGGCGATTTATGTGCCTATGTGTCCTGGTGTCAGTATAGTGTTTTGTGCACTAACCTGCATCTTCTCCTGTACGGCGCTCGGTATATGTGAGCGCCGCAGGAGAGATGACATCACTTCCTCCTGCCTGTGTAAACAGTACACAGGCAGGGGAAGCTCTCTCATTCGCCGGGAGCGATCGAGAGGGGGGGGCCGGAATCGAACGGCCGTCCCCTCATGCGGGATCGCTCCCGAAGGTAAAACGACCCCCCAACTATACAAAGGCAATCACGTATGTGTACGTGATTCTGCCTGTCGGTGCCATTCTGCCGACGTATATTTACAGTGGCCGGTCGTTAAGTGGTTAAATCACCTTTGGCTTAAAAACAGCATTATTTTGAAACTATACTCTAAACTAGGGATGAACCGAACACCCCCCGAGTTCGGTTCGCACCAGAACCTGCGAACGGACAGAAAGTTTGCGCAAACTATCGAACCCCATTAAAGTCTATGGGACTCGAACGTTCGGAATCAAAAGTGCTAATTTTAAAGGCTAATATGCAAGTTATTGTTCTAAAAAGGGTTTGGGGACCCGGGTCATGCCCCAGGAGACATGTATCAGTGCAAAAAAAAGTTTTAAAGGCAGTTTTTTTGGGAGCAGTGATTTTAATGATTAAAGTGAAATATTCCTTTAAATATCGTACCTGGGGGGTGTCTATAGTATGCCTGTGAAGTGGCACGTGTTTCCCGTGTTTAGAACTGTCCCTGCACAAAATGACATTTCTAAAAGGAAAAAAAGTCATTTAAATTATGGATGAAAATCATTGAGAAAATCGGCATGGGTACCCCCCCCCAGCCCATTTGGGTCTTGTTTGGATATTAAGGGGAACCCCGCACCCAAATAAAAAAAAGGAAAGGCGTGGGCCCTATATACTCGTATACTCTGTACAGCAGTATACAGGTGGTGCAAACAAGACAGGGACTGTAGGTTTGTTCTTAAGTAGAATCTTTTTGTAATTTAGAACTGGTACATTTTTAAAGTGTAGCTCCAGCCAAAAAATCTATTTTTAAGCTTTTTGGAAAACATAGGGAAGGGTTATCACCCCTGTAACATTTGTTTTGCTGTCTGTGCACCTGTTCAGAAGATTTCACCTCAGTTTCTGTCCCAGTGAGTTAGTGAAACAAGGATTGGTGACAAAGCATAAGTGGAGAGGAGGCAC
This sequence comes from Rana muscosa, assembly GCA_029206835.1. Classification (NCBI taxonomy): domain Eukaryota; kingdom Metazoa; phylum Chordata; class Amphibia; order Anura; family Ranidae; genus Rana; species Rana muscosa. The sequence continues at coordinate 211,278,499 of CM055120.1, read as the reverse complement.
GTTTTTCCCATATTAACTCTTACAGGAGAGAATTTCCCTTCCTAGGGGTAGATTTCCTCTCACTTCCTGTTGTCTCCCTCCGTTTGCAAGTAGGAGTCGTTTGTAAGTTGGATGTTTGAAAGTAGGGGCCTGCCCTATATACTCTGCAGAAATTTGGGCCTTAGGTGTTGGTGTTGCCACAACACTGTAAGGCCTCACAGTTACTCTTGGTGGGCGCAGGAACGGGCCCTGCTGTGAAATATTAGATCAAGAACTGTAATTACATGCCCCTGTTGAACAGGGGCAGAAAATTTGGGCCTTAGGCACAAGTGCTGGTGCCACAAACCTGCAACCCCTCACAGAAACTCTAGTTGGTGCGCATGAATGAGCCCTGCTGCAAATTATTGCATCAAAAATTGTAATTACACGCCCGTTAAACAGGGGCAGAAAAATTGGGCCTTAGGCACTGGTGCCACAACACTGCAACCCCTAACAGATACTATAGTTGGAGCACAGGAATGAGCCCTGCTGCAAACTATTGCATCAAACACTGTAATTACAAGCCCCTGAAAAATTGGGCCTTAGCCACTGGTGGCGGTGCCCAGAACCAAAAATGTTCTTACAAGCTATCAGCATGAACATTTAGGAGGAGGAAGAGGATAGTCACTCAGCATAACAGGATAGTCACTCAGCATCAGCATAGGCAGTCTTGAAGGGATCTCCCATTCAAAAAAATGAATATTCGGTTACATCAGCATCAGGTGCTTGGTAGCTGGTGATCCAAGACTGATTCATTTTTATGAAGGTCAGCCGATCGACCGATTCGGTGGACAGGCGCACTCTGTGATTGGTTACAAAGCCTCCAGCAGCACTGAACGTGCATTCCGAAAGAACGCTGGATGCAGGACAGGCCAGTAGCTCAATTTCATACTGTGCAAGCTCTGGCCAGTGATTCATCCTCAAGACCCAGTAACCCAGAGGATTTTTGGTGGGAATGGTGTCCAAGTCTGATCTTGCCCCTAGGTATTCCTGCACCATGTAAAACAGCCAAAAAAATTGTCTGAACACATCGGTCAGACGGCCACCTTCTCCACCGCTCCTTCTTTGACTGACCGGAGCCTCAGCAACAAGTTGTCCAGGACCAGGATTTTGTAACCTCCCAGTCTCTGGGAAAGCGTTGCACAGACCTTTCTGCAAGGCCTCCCGAAGATGTTTCATCCTCTGCTCCCTCTGCAACGGCAAGATAAGGTCCGCAACCTTACCCTTGTAACGTGGATCAAGGAGGGTTGCCAGCCAGTAATGATCCCTCTCCTTGATCACACGAATACGAGGATTCTTCCGCAGGCTTTGCAGGATCAGGGAGGCCATGCAGAGTAGGTTTGCTGAGGCATTCAGTCCGGAGTCCTCTGGGTCACTCAGGACGACATGATCTGCAGCCACCTCCTCCCAGCCACGTACAAGTCCATGGGTTTCTTGGGACTGTAATTGATCCCTTGAAGACTGCTGCTGATGCTGAGTGCTAGGCTCCACCTCCATGCTGACACAATCCTCCTCCTCCTCATCCTCTTTCTATGTGATAGGCGGGCCAGCAGGAACACTGTCTGGATAAAGGGGGCCTTGAGAGGTAAGGAAGTCCTCCTCTTCCTCCCTCTGTTCTGCCTCAAGTGCCCTGTACATTATTCCACGCAGCGTATGTTCCAACAGGTGGACAAGGGGGACAGTGTCACTGATGCATGCACTGTCACTGCTCACCATCCTCTTGTCCTCCTCAAATGGTGCCAGGACAGTGCATGCATCCCTGATCATGACCCACTGGCGTGGCAAAAAAAACCAAGCTCCCTGTACCGGGAAGGCCCGGGGAACTCAGAATCGCTTAGAAAGTATGATATACCCTTGCTTCAGCTCCCCCAATGCCTCTTATGTGTCAACCACCCTGTGTCTCTATTAGGGGCACAGGGTGAATGAAAACCCCAATATGGTCTATGATAGCCATATTCAATGCTGCACATACATTGTATCTAGATTGGATGTGTACTGTGAGGGGGGGGGGGGGGGGTTTGTGTAATCATTGCTGTGAGGAGTTAAGGTGATTTGCATTCTATTGTCTTTTATGAATTAAGTCTGCTACTGTGACGATGTGGATAGGAGCTTGGTAGACCGTCTGGCTGCCTATTATGGGATGTTTAAGTGTCTTGCTGTGAGGAAAGGGGGGGAATCCCTCCAGCAACCCCTCCTGCTAAGACTGTTTACTGAAGGAGAAGTTTGAACACACCTGACCTGTATCACCATTGTCATTGGACAGTTTAACCCGCCCTGTTCCCCAAGGATGGGAGGGGAGGGTTTTGAAGAGAAATGTGTTACCATGTGTTTTGAAAATAAAGTCATTCCCTGTTTTGGAACTTGAATACAGAGCGTTGTCTCGTATCTGGGGGGAGAATCATTCGTATGGGGTCTTATTCGGCTGGTTGGAGTGTCTGGTGGCTGTCGTGTGGTTGGAAAGGGAATATCCTAACGGTGTTAACCCCTTTCATACTTGGGGTGCCGTTACAATTGTTGGCAAGCAGTGGGATTGATCCCCACAGCCAGAAGGACAGCTACAAGAGGACACAGGACAATGGAAGCACAGTATGAACGGCTAAAGCTCTCCACCCTCAAGGACTTACTGGAGAACCAGGGAAGACCGGCCAACAACCGTAAGAAGAGGGACATTATCAGAGAACTAGTCGAAATGGATGGAACCGAAAGGCCCAGCGTAACAGACAGGACACCCGAAGAGGCAAGTTTTGATCGGGCTGTTAAACTAAGACTGGCACAGTATGGTCCTAACCCTCCAGCAGAGATCATAGACCTAGTTATAGCGGCTGTGGACGCAAATTGGCTACATCAAAAAGGTGCTGCAGCAGCAGAAGTCACAGCAGCACCAACTGCAAGGAGAGGAGAGGTACAGATACCAGCCTCCATGGAAGAGGAAGTCAGAAGGAGGTTACAAGAAATGCAGATACAGCATAGAGGACCAGTATCAGAGGAGGTCCTGCTGGGATGGTCTGATTCGATCCGCTGCGAACTCTGGAAGAAAGTGCTAGCTCTCGAGCAGCAACACCAGGGAAAGGTTCTCCCCTCCATCAATGTAAGGTACTGGTCGTAGTATGATGTACGAATGCCGTTATTGGGGGAACAACCAAAGCAGGAGTGGACAACTGAGTTAAGCAGGCTGATCCGGGCAGAGATGCGGTTGGACGAGAGCTACAGAGCCCTCCGGTGGTATGTAGCCCAAGTGTGCCCATGGTCAGTGGATGACAGCCCCACGGAAGGCTTTGACTATGATGGCCTGGGATTGTTGTATTGGAGGCTGTCCAGTGACCCTGACTTTGGGAGTGATCGGGAGTGGCGTTTGGAGGAAATAATGGAGCACAGAGAGCAAAGACTGAATGTCTCGGAAGGGCACTGGGCACAGGAAGATTTGGAGTTTCTGGCCGTTCAGGAATGGGAGCTGGAGATCGCCTACAGACAGCTGCTAGAATATGCTCAGCACCAGGGTGGGGCTCCCTTTGCCTGGGACTATCAGGAAATACCAGTTGACAACTATGAAATCCTGGCTGAAGAATCGGCAGTGGAAAATCTGGAGATTGCCATCCCCAAAGCAGAAGTGCTGACTGACCTTGAGGATCCTGTTCCTGCTTGGGATGATCTTGGATGGAGGAATGTACCTGTCCAGCAGCATGCCAGAGAATCGGCAGTGGAAAATCTGAAGATTGCCATCCCTAAAGCTGAAGTGGATGATATGGAGTTCCAGGGAGCTAGGGCAGTTGGCTCATCTTCCCAGCTACAGATTACAGAAGGTATGGACTTAAGGGACTGTTCAGAGGATGTTATGGATTATGCATCGCCTGCCCAAGTACTGGCAGCAGGACAGAGTACTGCAGACCCCTGCTCTACACCCGTGGCAGTTTTGGAGGCCCGAGATGAGAAGGTGATGGTTCCTCTTTCCCAGGGGATTTCAGAGATGCAGGGGGGAGAAGCAGCCCTTTTCCCTCCCCAACAGTTAGCCAGAGCAGATGGGGTGGAGTCCCCAGCAGAAGTGCTGGCAACAGGGCAGAGTGCTAGCAACCTCTGCCCAGCACTGGAAACAACTGTGGAGTTTCAGGGAGGCGGGGCAGTTGGCCCATCTCTCCAGCAACAAGCTGAGGTGGTAAAGCTTTTACCCCCAGCTGAATCACTGGCAGCAGGGCAGAATGCTACTGGCCGCTGCACACAACTGCCACTTGAGATGATATCGGTGGATGGGACTACGGTCTCCACTCACAGCAACCCAGCAGAAGAGCTGGCAACAGAGCAGAGTGTCGCGGGCCTCTGCTCTCAACTAACAGAAGAGGGAGTTCCTGTGGTACTGGATGGGACTTCAGTCTCCACTTGTGTACCTCGGGGATGCTGGGCAGTCGGCCCGGATCCCCAGCGGCATGAAAGACTGAGCCCAGTCACCCTGTCTTCTCCCCAGCGGCGGGTATGTTCTCTGAGAGAGGCAGAGGTTGGCTGGGTAAGTGATGATCTGTTTGGAGCAATTTATTTGGGGTACGGTGTGGATACCGGCATTAGAAGAAGGGACCTATGGACTAACTTCGGAGTCAACCCGTCTGGGGTCCCCTCCTCTGTTAGTCTCCTGCCGAAAGGGGAGAGATGTACCGGGAAGGCCCGGGGAACTCAGAATCGCTTAGAAAGTATGATATACCCTTGCTTCAGCTCCCCCAATGCCTCTTATGTGTCAACCACCCTGTGTCTCTATTAGGGGCACAGGGTGAATGAAAACCCCAATATGGTCTATGATAGCCATATTCAATGCTGCACATACATTGTATCTAGATTGGATGTGTACTGTGAGGGGGGGGGGGTTTGTGTAATCATTGCTGTGAGGAGTTAAGGTGATTTGCATTCTATTGTCTTTTATGAATTAAGTCTGCTACTGTGACGATGTGGATTGGAGCTTGGTAGACCGTCTGGCTGCCTATTATGGGATGTTAAGTGTCTTGCTGTGAGGAAAGGGGGGGGAATCCCTCCAGCAACCCCTCCTGCTAAGACTGTTTACTGAAGGAGAAGTTTGAACACACCTGACCTGTATCACCATTGTCATTGGACAGCTTAACCCGCCCTGTTCCCCAAGGATGGGAGGGGAGGGTTTTGAAGAGAAATGTGTTACCATGTGTTTTGAAAATAAAGTCATTCCCTGTTTTGGAACTTGAATACAGAGCGTTGTCTCGTATCTGGGGGGAGAATCATTCGTATGGGGTCTTATTCGGCTGGTTGGAGTGTCTGGTGGCTGTTGTGTGGTTGGAAAGGGAATATCCTAACGGTGTTAACCCCTTTCATACTTGGGGTGCCGTTACACTCCCCTGACCCTATTGATGACCCTCATTGATGGCCCTCTGCTGCGTGTCCAGCCGCTGCAGCATGGCCAACGTTGCGTTCCACCTGGTGGGCATGTCACAGATTAGGCGGTTCTTGGGCAGGTTGTATTCCTTTTGGAGGTCAGCCATCCGAGCACTGGCATTATATGACTGGTGGAAAAGCGCACAGTTTCTTGGCCTGCCTCAGGACATCCTGTAAGCCCGGGTGCCTGCCAAAGAACCACTGCACCACCAAGTTAAGGACGTGAGCCAAACAGGGCACATGGGTCAGTTGTCCCTGTCGGAGGGCGGAGAGAAGGTTGGTGCCATTGTCGCAAACTACCATTCCTGGCTTAAGCTGGCAGCTAGGGCTGCAACTAATGATTATTTTCATAATCGATTATTTGGCCGATTATTGTTTTGATTAATCGATTATTCGGTTAATAACCTTAAAAAAAAGCAAATTTTGCTGCGATTTGCATTTTTACATTTTTTTGGCCAATTTGATGTTGGGAAGATTAAAAAACACAAATTGCCGCAAAAACGCATTACATGCTTTTCTGCAGCTTCTCCATTGAAGTATATTGAACCAAAAAAACAAAATAGCACAGTTTTGCGTTAAAAGAAGTCCTTGCCCTTTCCAAATACACAGCAGCTGAAAACACCATGTATGTGAACGTGTCCCATAGGAAACCATGTAAATGAACTGTAGTGTGTTTCTGCAAAAAGCACCAATAAACACATAGGTGTGATCCAGGCCTGAGATGTTTAGTAACATAATGGGGTTAAAAAAACTAAAATGAGTACAAAAAAGAGCAAATAATCGCTACTGTAAGGGGTTAATTTTTTACTGTGGGACAGTGAAAGTAATATTTACAGTAGCGATTTGCTCTTTTTGTACTATAAAGGGCTAATTTTAGTTTTTTTAACCCCATTATGTTACTGGCCGATTAATCGATTATAAAAATGGTAATCGATTAATTTCATAATCGATTAGTTGTCGATTAAGCGATTAGTTGTTTCGGCCCTACTGGCAGCCGTCAACCACCTCTGAGCCTGCCCCTGCAGAGCTGACAGAATCTCTGCCCCAGTGTGGCTATTGTCCCCCAAGCACACCAGCTCAAGCACCGCATGGCATCTTTTTGCCTGCGTACTTGCGTAGCCCCTTGAATGCCTACGGAGCACCGCTGATTCCGAGGACAAAGCACAGGAAGAGGCCATGGAGGAAGAAGAAGAGGAGGGGGTGGAGGAGAGAGGTGTGTCAGAATCACCAGTAGTAGCATTTGTAAGATTGGGGGTTGTTAGCTCTCGTAGTAGATGCATTTTTCAGTGATGCAAGCCAGTCAGCAACTCTGTTTAAGGGCATGGTAGCCCATTTTTATTTAAAAGCACAACAGTTCACGAACACGTCTGGGGGGGTTCCACCATTCCTGTATCTTTCATACTAACAGTAGCCTCGTAGCTTTACCTTCTAGCGATCCAGGCCTTTAGCCTAGGCCTGACAGTCTGTTCCTCAGACCCACACAGTGTCCAAGAGTTTCAGCTTTCTCCTAGCTTCTCCTGGTCAGCACCTTTGTTGCTATATCACTAACGATGTCTGCCTCCTGCAGACATGCAACGCCTTTGACTCCACTTCAGAGGAAGAGAGCCCAACTGGCTCTCATGCACACAGACTTCCTCTCTGTTGGGTGGAGCCCTGATCCGTAATCACCTCTGAACTAAATAGCCCAAGACACAGCTGTTCCATCAGCGTGTCTTTCTTTACCAAATGTGGCAATAACCAACCCTCTTGAAGGTCGAACAAAGTCACACCCTCACACATTTTGGAGGCGTGCTGGCAGAACAACCTCCAACACTACTGCACCTTGTCCTGCATCCTTCCCAGCTGCCAGCAGAGTCACCCAATGCGCCGTGAAAGATAGGTAACATCCCTGTCCATGCCTGCTGAACCATGAGTCAGCGGTAATATGCACCTTACCGCTGACCGCCCTGTCCAGCGAGGCCAAGACATTGCCTTCCACATGCCGGTAGAGAGCCAAAATCGCCTTCCGTGAGAAAAAGTGGCGTTTGGGAACCTGCCACTAAGGAACCGCACATTCCACAAACTCACGGAAGGGGGCAGAGTCTACCAACGGAAAAGCCAGCAGTTGAAGTGCTAACAATTTAGCCAAGCTAGCATTCAACCGCTGGGCATGTGGATGGCTGGGAGCGAACTTCTTTCGGCCGTGCAGCAGCTGGGGCAGGGAAACTTGCCTGGTACAATTGGACGTCGGTGTACCGATAGCAGATTGCCCGCAAGTACTTGGCTGTGACACACCTAATTCTACACCTTCATTCCTCTCGGTGCAGGTTTCAGAGAGGACTGAAGGTATAGTGGGGTTGGAGATCCCAGCTGATGATGAGCAAGTAGAGGTCCGCTTTGTTCTTTGGTGTGGATCTTTTAGGTATGCTTGCCAACAAACTGCATGGCAGGTCGACATATGTCTGATCAAGCATGTGGTGCCCAAGCGGGTGATGTTTTGGCCACACAAGATACGCCTGAGACATATGTTGCAAATAGCAGCGCTGCGATCTGATGCACTCGTCTCAAAAAAGGCCCACACCAAAGAACTTTTGTAATAACAGGCAGAGGCAGCACCCTGCACATGCGGAGCTCTGCGGTGTGATGCTGTCTGTGTGCTGCCCTTAAGCTGGCCCCTGCAGGGCATCCTGACTCGTTGGAGATGTGCCTCCTCCTCCTCTCTCCTATCAGGCACCCACATAGAGTCTGTGACCCCATCATCAGCAGCTGGGGGGACATGACTGCCAGATTGCTGTCTTTCTTGGGCACCTCCTCTCTCTGGGCTCACGTTACTGTGCCTTCCTCTAGCTGGGTACCATCATCGGAGCCTTCAAAACGCTGCGCATCCTCCTGAAGCATGTACCCAACACTGTCGTCAAACAGTTCAGGGACTCCTAGGAGGACATGGTGGGGCTAGGGAAAGAGTGACTGATGCCATTGAGCTGAGGGAAGAGGCCGCTTTGGCAGCTGCTTTGCCAGACAAAGTACCCTGAGCCTGGGTGAGAGAGGATGAGGAGGATGAGGACGGCTTGGTCATCCACTCTACCAAGTCTTCGGCATGTTGCGGCTCAACATGGCCAGCTGCCGAAAAAAAGGACAAGCGTGTCCCACGGCCACGTGCTGATGAGGATGCACCGTGTCCACGATCAGCACTGTTGCCTCTAGACACAGAGCCTGCTTGCCCTCTTTTATTGGCTTGTGACTGTCTGCCTCTCCTTGTTGTCCTACCACACATACTAATGGTCTGCAGTGAGATGTAGCTGCACAAAGCTGGGATGTATATATATATATATATATATATATATATATATATATATACTGATTATACCGAAGCTAGCAGAATCAACTGCCTGCCTGTAGTATTATTAGTGAGCGAACACCAGCTTCAGTCTTCAGTTATCTTTAGTTGCACACTGTGCAAAGGACACAGTACATTAACTGAAAATACTTGCAGCTCCCTGCCTGTGGTATTAATATGAGCACACCAGCAATTGCATTCAGGTAGCTTTAGATGCACACTGTGCAAAGGACACAGTACACTAACTTAAAATACTTGCAGCTCCCTGCCTGTGGTATTAATATGAGAACACCAGCAATTGTATTCAGGTAGCTTTAGGTGCACACTGTGCAAAGGACACAGTACACTAACTGAAAATACTGGCAGCTCCCTGCCTGTGGTATGCGTATGAGAACACCAGCAATTGTATTCAGGTAGCTTTAGGTGTAGACTGTGCAAAGGACACAGTACACTAACTGAAAATACTGCAGCTCCCTGCCTGTGGTATAAGTATGAGAGCACCATCAATTGTATTCAGGTAGCTTTAGATGCACACTGTGCAAAGGACACAGTACACTAACTGAAAATACTTGCAGCTCCCTGCCTGCGGTATTAATATGAGAACACCAGCAATTGTATCCAGGTAGCTTTAGGTGCACACTGTGCAAAGGACACAGTACACTAACTGAAAATACTGCAGCTCCCTGCCTGTGGTATGAGTATGAGAACACCAGCAATTGTATTCAGGTAGCTTTAGGTGCACACTGTGCAAAGGACACAGTACACTAACTGAAAATACTTGCAGCTCCCTGCCTGTGGTATTTGTAGTAATTGGCATGGCATAAGGACCCCCGTTATAGTGAGATGGGGTCATATATTCTAACTTGGACATACGGGTTAGGGAAATTTACTAGTGTTATAAGTTTTATAAGTATTATAAGATAGGTTGAAATCTTGTATTTTGTATGGAGCAGCAGTTTTGCAAAAGCATGCATAAACTGCAATGAGTAGCATAATTTGCGGAGTGCTGGTCTATTTTTAAGCTGGCCCTTCCTGTGCACTGTCTGGTAGGCATTGGTACAGGGAAGTGAAACCTTGTGAAGCCTTGTGACTATGAGCTATAACACTCGTGGTGATTCTCGTGATTGATTCTTAATAATAACGAAACTGTCAGCCACCTTGAGAGGGTCAGGACGAGTGTCGGCCATCTTGAGAGTGGCAAAATGTCTACTGTATAACGATAAAATGTATACCCACTGTATTAACCACAACCCTCCCTCTTCTATGATTGGGTTATGATAATGACTATATAATGTCTACCCCTGCAAAAGAATAAACAGATTTCACTCTGAGCGCAAAGCCTGTCTTGTCTCTTTTCTTGCGTTTGAAGAAATCTCTCAGTACTGATCACGTATCTTTTGGGTGTGGCAATTGGGTTATTTTAAGCTGGTCTGAGGGGGTAGAGGGACTACCTGTTCAAATTTCCCAATAGTAGTGGAGGCACTTGCTGAGATTACGGATTCGGACTGGTAAACGCGGGAGGATCTGCATCGATTACTACTGATGAGTAGACATTTTTGGCTTAATTCTGATGGATTGTTTAGTTGCCGCAGTGTTGATGGGAGACCTTAGGTTGTTTAAAAAAAGATTTGTTTAAGAGGGGAAAGCCCAGACCAGGCTGTTTAAAGAGCCTGTGGGAAGCCTGCTGTGCCTTGCTGTGGGCAAGGCCGTTTTGAAAAGTAGCTACAAGGGAACAGAGATACATTAAATAGACAGTTGCCACAGAGAACGGGGAAAAACGTTTTGCTAATCTTGCTACTTCTGTCTGTCGCATTCTGCTTATCAGTATTTAAGACAATTTGTTGTGTGGGATGCAGTCCTTTTTCCACTGTGTTTTGTTGTTCAGGAAAAGGGACAAATTAAATTAGAGTAAAGTAAATGTCCAGGTATTTGGTGAGTATTTATGCATATTCATTATAAGTTTTCTAAATGTTTCTTTGAAGAGAAAATGGTATAGTATGTGAATATGATATGATGTCTCCCCTTTGCCAGTATTTTGTTTATAGAAGTGTAATTATAATTGCTTGATTTTTGCTTGAAGAAATGTTTAAATTGGTTTGGTAATTTTGAGAGTAACAGGCAGGGGAAATTGAGAAGTTTGAAAACGAATGTGTTTAGGTGGCAGGTGGATATTAGGGATGAGCTTCGTGTTCGAGTCGGCTGTTCGATCGTTCGACGAAGATCGAACGATTTGGGCTGTTCGCGCCAAATTCGAGTGACGCGAACGGCCCACAATGCACTACGCCATCGCAGTGTCATCCAGGCGCTGTGATTGGCCAAGCATGCACTGTGACCCCGCATGCTTGGCCAATCACAGCGCCGGCCGCGAGGAGAGCAATGATTGGCCACAGGCTTGAGTTTAGGGACAGAGAAGGACACTCGTGGAAACTATCAGTGTGCTATTCTGTGCTAAATCTTGTTTGTAGGGACAGAGAAGGACAGTGAGGGAAAGTGTCAGTGTGCTATTCTGTCCTAAACCAATCTTGCTGAACCATATTTGAAATCCTTGAGTTTAGGGACAGAGAAGGACACTCGTGGAAACTATCAGTGTGCTATTCTGTGCTAATCCTTGTTTGTAGGGACAGAGAAAGACAGTGAGGGAAACTGTCAGTGTGCTATTCTGTTCTAAACCAATCTTGCTGAACCATATTTGAAATCCTTGAGTTTAGGGACAGAGAAGGACACTCGTGGAAACTATCAGTGTGCTATTCTGTGCTAAATCTTGTTTGTAGGGACAGAGAAGGACAGTGAGGGAAAGTGTCAGTGTGCTATTCTGTCCTAAACCAATCTTGCTGAACCATATTTGAAATCCTTGAGTTTAGGGACAGAGAAGGACACTCGTGGAAACTATCAGTGTGCTATTCTGTGCTAAATCTTGTTTGTAGGGACAGAAAAGGACAGTGAGGGAAAGTGTCAGTGTGCTATTCTGTTCTAAACCAATCTTGCTGAACCATATTTGAAATCCTTGAGTTTAGGGACAGAGAAGGACACTCGTGGAAACTATCAGTGTGCTATTCTGTGCTAAATCTTGTTTGTAGGGACAGAGAAGGACACTCAGGGAAACTGTCAGTGTGCTATTCTGTTCTAAACCAATCTTGCTAAACCATATTTGAAATCCTTGAGTTTAGGGACAGAGAAGGACACTCGTGGAAACTATCAGTGTGCTATTCTGTGCTAATCCTTGTTTGTAGGGACAGAGAAGGACAGTGAGGGAAAGTGTCAGTGTGCTATTCTGTCCTAAACCAATCTTGCTGAACCATATTTGAAATCCTTGAGTTTAGGGACAGAGAAGGACACTCGTGGAAACTATCAGTGTGCTATTCTGTGCTAATCCTTGATTGTAGGGACAGAGAAGGACAGTGAGGGAAACTGTCAGTGTGCTATTCTGTTCTAAACCAATCTTGCTGAACCATATTTGAAATCCTTGAGTTTAGGGACAGAGAAGGACACTCGTGGAAACTATCAGTGTGCTATTCTGTGCTAAATCTTGTTTGTAGGGACAGAGAAGGACAGTGAGGGAAACTATCAATGTGCTATTCTGTTCTAAACCAATCTTGCTGAACCATATTTGAAATCCTTGAGTTTAGGGACAGAGAAGAACACTCGTGGAAACTATCAGTGTGCTATTCTGTGCTAAATCTTGTTTGTAGGGACAGAGAAGGACAGTGAGGGAAAGTGTCAGTGTGCTATTCTGTCCTAAACCAATCTTGCTGAACCATATTTGAAATCCTTGAGTTTAGGGACAGAGAAGGACACTCGGGGAAACTGTCAGTGTCCTATTCTGTTCTAAACCAATCTTGCTGAACCATATTTGAAATCCTTGAGTTTATGGACAGAGAAGGACACTCATGGAAACTATCAGTGTGCTATTCTGTGCTAAATCTTGTTTGTAGGGACAGAAAAGGACAGTGAGGGAAAGTGTCAGTGTGCTATTCTGTTCTAAACCAATCTTGCTAAACCATATTTGAAATCCTTGAGTTTAGGGACAGAGAAGGACACTCGTGGAAACTATCAGTGTGCTATTCTGTGCTAATCCTTGTTTGTAGGGACAGAGAAGGACAGTGAGGGAAAGTGTCAGTGTGCTATTCTGTCCTAAACCAATCTTGCTGAACCATATTTGAAATCCTTGAGTTTAGGGACAGAGAAGGACACTCGTGGAAACTATCAGTGTGCTATTCTGTGCTAATCCTTGATTGTAGGGACAGAGAAGGACAGTGAGGGAAACTGTCAGTGTGCTATTCTGTTCTAAACCAATCTTGCTGAACCATATTTGAAATCCTTGAGTTTAGGGACAGAGAAGGACACTCGTGGAAACTATCAGTGTGCTATTCTGTGCTAAATCTTGTTTGTAGGGACAGAGAAGGACAGTGAGGGAAACTATCAATGTGCTATTCTGTTCTAAACCAATCTTGCTGAACCATATTTGAAATCCTTGAGTTTAGGGACAGAGAAGAACACTCGTGGAAACTATCAGTGTGCTATTCTGTGCTAAATCTTGTTTGTAGGGACAGAGAAGGACAGTGAGGGAAAGTGTCAGTGTGCTATTCTGTCCTAAACCAATCTTGCTGAACCATATTTGAAATCCTTGAGTTTAGGGACAGAGAAGGACACTCGGGGAAACTGTCAGTGTCCTATTCTGTTCTAAACCAATCTTGCTGAACCATATTTGAAATCCTTGAGTTTATGGACAGAGAAGGACACTCATGGAAACTATCAGTGTGCTATTCTGTGCTAAATCTTGTTTGTAGGGACAGAAAAGGACAGTGAGGGAAAGTGTCAGTGTGCTATTCTGTTCTAAACCAATCTTGCTGAACCATATTTGAAATCCTTGAGTTTAGGGACAGAGAAGGACACTCGTGGAAACTATCAGTGTGCTATTCTGTGCTAAATCTTGTTTGTAGGGACAGAGAAGGACACTCGGGGAAACTGTCAGTGTGCTATTCTGTTCTAAACCAATCTTGCTAAACCATATTTGAAATCCTTGAGTTTAGGGACAGAGAAGGACACTCGTGGAAACTATCAGTGTGCTATTCTGTGCTAATCCTTGTTTGTAGGGACAGAGAAGGACAGTGAGGGAAAGTGTCAGTGTGCTATTCTGTCCTAAACCAATCTTGCTGAACCATATTTGAAATCCTTGAGTTTAGGGACAGAGAAGGACACTCGTGGAAACTATCAGTGTGCTATTCTGTCCTAATCCTTGTTTGTAGGGACAGAGAAGGACAGTGAGGGAAACTATCAATGTGCTATTCTGTTCTAAACCAATCTTGCTGAACCATATTTGAAATCCTTGAGTTTAGGGACAGAGAAGGACACTCGTGGAAACTATCAGTGTGCTATTCTGTGCTAAATCTTGTTTGTAGGGACAGAGAAGGACAGTGAGGGAAACTATCAATGTGCTATTTTGTTCTAAACCAATCTTGCTGAACCATATTTGAAATCCTTGAGTTTAGGGACAGAGAAGGACACTCGTGGAAACTATCAGTGTGCTATTCTGTGCTAAATCTTGTTTGTAGGGACAGAGAAGGACAGTGAGGGAAAGTGTCAGTGTGCTATTCTGTCCTAAACCAATCTTGCTGAACCATATTTGAAATCCTTGAGTTTAGGGACAGAGAAGGACACTCGGGGAAACTGTCAGTGTGCTATTCTGTTCTAAACCAATCTTGCTGAACCATATTTGAAATCCTTGAGTTTAGGGACAGAGAAGGACACTCATGGAAACTATCAGTGTGCTATTCTGTGCTAATACTTGTTTGTAGGGACAGAGAAGGACAGTGAGGGAAACTGTCAGTGTGCTATTCTGTCCTAAACCAATCTTGCTGAACCATATTTGAAATCCTTGAGTTTAGGGACAGAGAAGGACACTCGGGGAAACTGTCAGTGTGCTATTCTGTTCTAAACCAATCTTGCTGAACCATATTTGAAATCCTTGAGTTTAGGGACAGAGAAGGACACTCGTGGAAACTATCAGTGTGCTATTCTGTGCTAAATCTTGTTTGTAGGGACAGAAAAGGACAGTGAGGGAAAGTGTCAGTGTGCTATTCTGTTCTAAACCAATCTTGCTAAACCATATTTGAAATCCTTGAGTTTAGGGACAGAGAAGGACACTCGTGGAAACTATCAGTGTGCTATTCTGTGCTAATCCTTGTTTGTAGGGACAGAGAAGGACAGTGAGGGAAACTATCAGTGTGCTATTCTGTTCTAAACCAATCTTGCTGAACCATATTTGAAATCCTTGAGTTTAGGGACAGAGAAGGACACTCGTGGAAACTATCAGTGTGCTATTCTGTGCTAAATCTTGTTTGTAGGGACAGAGAAGGACAGTGAGGGAAAGTGTCAGTGTGCTATTCTGTCCTAAACCAATCTTGCTGAACCATATTTGAAATCCTTGAGTTTAGGGACAGAGAAGGACACTCGGGGAAACTGTCAGAGTGCTATTCTGTTCTAAACCAATCTTGCTGAACCATATTTGAAATCCTTGAGTTTAGGGACAGAGAAGGACACTTGTGGAAACTATCAGTGTGCTTTTCTGTGCTAATCCTTGTTTGTAGGGACAGAGAAGGACAGTGAGGGAAACTGTCAGTGTGCTATTCTGTTCTAAACCAATCTTGCTGAACTATATTTGAAATCCTTGAGTTTAGGGACAGAGAAGGACACTCGTGGAAACTATCAGTGTGCTATTCTGTGCTAAATCTTGTTTGTAGGGACAGAGAAGGACAGTGAGGGAAACTATCAGTGTGCTATTCTGTTCTAAACCAATCTTGCTGAACCGTATTTGAAATCCTTGAGTTTAGGGACAGAGAAGGACACTCGGGGAAACTGTCAGTGTGCTATTCTGTTCTAAACCAATCTTGCTGAACCATATTTGAAATCCTTGAGTTTAGGGACAGAGAAGGACAATCGTGGAAACTATCAGTGTGCTATTCTGTGCTAAATCTTGTTTGTAGGGACAGAAAAGGACAGTGAGGGAAAGTGTCAGTGTGCTATTCTGTTCTAAACCAATCTTGCTGAACCATATTTGAAATCCTTGAGTTTAGGGACAGAGAAGGACACTCGTGGAAACTATCAGTGTGCTATTCTGTGCTAATCCTTGTTTGTAGGGACAGAGAAGGACAGTGAGGAAAACTGTCAGTGTGCTAATCTGTTCTAAACCAATCTTGCTGAACCATATTTGAAATCCTTGAGTTTAGGGACAGAGAAGGACACTCATGGAAACTATCAGTGTGCTATTCTGTGCTAAATCTTGTTTGTAGGGACAGAGAAGGACAGTGAGGGAAAGTGTCAGTGTGCTATTCTGTCCTAAACCAATCTTGCTGAACCATATTTGAAATCCTTGAGTTTAGGGACAGAGAAGGACACTCGGGGAAACTGTCAGTGTGCTATTCTGTTCTAAACCAATCTTGCTGAACCATATTTGAAATCCTTGAGTTTAGGGACAGAGAAGGACACTCATGGAAACTATCAGTGTGCTATTCTGTGCTAATACTTGTTTGTAGGGACAGAGAAGGACAGTGAGGGAAACTGTCAGTGTGCTATTCTGTCCTAAACCAATCTTGCTGAACCATATTTGAAATCCTTGAGTTTAGGGACAGAGAAGGACACTCGGGGAAACTGTCAGTGTGCTATTCTGTTCTAAACCAATCTTGCTGAACCATATTTGAAATCCTTGAGTTTAGGGACAGAGAAGGACACTCGTGGAAACTATCAGTGTGCTATTCTGTGCTAAATCTTGTTTGTAGGGGCAGAAAAGGACAGTGAGGGAAAGTGTCAGTGTGCTATTCTGTTCTAAACCAATCTTGCTAAACCATATTTGAAATCCTTGAGTTTAGGGACAGAGAAGGACACTCGTGGAAACTATCAGTGTGCTATTCTGTGCTAATCCTTGTTTGTAGGGACAGAGAAGGACAGTGAGGGAAACTATCAGTGTGCTATTCTGTTCTAAACCAATCTTGCTGAACCATATTTGAAATCCTTGAGTTTAGGGACAGAGAAGGACACTCGTGGAAACTATCAGTGTGCTATTCTGTGCTAAATCTTGTTTGTAGGGACAGAGAAGGACAGTGAGGGAAAGTGTCAGTGTGCTATTCTGTCCTAAACCAATCTTGCTGAACCATATTTGAAATCCTTGAGTTTAGGGACAGAGAAGGACACTCGTGGAAACTATCAGTGTGCTATTCTGTGCTAAATCTTGTTTGTAGGGACAGAAAAGGACAGTGAGGGAAAGTGTCAGTGTGCTATTCTGTTCTAAACCAATCTTGCTGAACCATATTTGAAATCCTTGAGTTTAGGGACAGAGAAGGACACTCGTGGAAACTATCAGTGTGCTATTCTGTGCTAAATCTTGTTTGTAGGGACAGAGAAGGACACTCGGGGAAACTGTCAGTGTGCTATTCTGTTCTAAACCAATCTTGCTAAACCATATTTGAAATCCTTGAGTTTAGGGACAGAGAAGAACACTCGTGGAAACTATCAGTGTGCTATTCTGTGCTAATCCTTGTTTGTAGGGACAGAGAAGGACAGTGAGGGAAAGTGTCAGTGTGCTATTCTGTCCTAAACCAATCTTGCTGAACCATATTTGAAATCCTTGAGTTTAGGGACAGAGAAGGACACTCGTGGAAACTATCAGTGTGCTATTCTGTGCTAATCCTTGTTTGTAGGGACAGAGAAGGACAGTGAGGGAAACTGTCAGTGTGCTATTCTGTTCTAAACCAATCTTACTGAACCATATTTGAAATCCTTGAGTTTAGGGACAGAGAAGGACACTCGTGGAAACTATCAGTGTGCTATTCTGTGCTAAATCTTGTTTGTAGGGACAGAGAAGGACAGTGAGGGAAAGTGTCAGTGTGCTATTCTGTCCTAAACCAATCTTACTGAACCATATTTGAAATCCTTGAGTTTAGGGACAGAGAAGGACACTCGGGGAAACTGTCAGTGTGCTATTCTGTTCTAAACCAATCTTGCTGAACCATATTTGAAATCCTTGAGTTTAGGGACAGAGAAGGACACTCATGGAAACTATCAGTGTGCTATTCTGTGCTAATACTTGTTTGTAGGGACAGAGAAGGACAGTGAGGGAAACTGTCAGTGTGCTATTCTGTCCTAAACCAATCTTGCTGAACCATATTTGAAATCCTTGAGTTTAGGGACAGAGAAGGACACTCGGGGAAACTGTCAGTGTGCTATTCTGTTCTAAACCAATCTTGCTGAACCATATTTGAAATCCTTGAGTTTAGGGACAGAGAAGGACACTCGTGGAAACTATCAGTGTGCTATTCTGTGCTAAATCTTGTTTGTAGGGACAGAAAAGGACAGTGAGGGAAAGTGTCAGTGTGCTATTCTGTTCTAAACCAATCTTGCTAAACCATATTTGAAATCCTTGAGTTTAGGGACAGAGAAGGACACTCGGGGAAACTGTCAGAGTGCTATTCTGTTCTAAACCAATCTTGCTGAACCATATTTGAAATCCTTGAGTTTAGGGACAGAGAAGGACACTCGTGGAAACTATCAGTGTGCTTTTCTGTGCTAATCCTTGTTTGTAGGGACAGAGAAGGACAGTGAGGGAAACTGTCAGTGTGCTATTCTGTTCTAAACCAATCTTGCTGAACCATATTTGAAATCCTTGAGTTTAGGGACAGAGAAGGACACTCGTGGAAACTATCAGTGTGCTATTCTGTGCTAAATCTTGTTTGTAGGGACAGAGAAGGACAGTGAGGGAAAGTGTCAGTGTGCTATTCTGTCCTAAACCAATCTTGCTGAACCATATTTGAAATCCTTGAGTTTAGGGACAGAGAAGGACACTCGGGGAAACTGTCAGTGTGCTATTCTGTTCTAAACCAATCTTGCTGAACCATATTTGAAATCCTTGAGTTTAGGGACAGAAAAGGACAATCGTGGAAACTATCAGTGTGCTATTCTGTGCTAAATCTTGTTTGTAGGGACAGAAAAGGACAGTGAGGGAAAGTGTCAGTGTGCTATTCTGTTCTAAACCAATCTTGCTGAACCATATTTGAAATCCTTGAGTTTAGGGACAGAGAAGGACACTCGTGGAAACTATCAGTGTGCTATTCTGTGCTAAATCTTGTTTGTAGGGACAGAGAAGGACAGTGAGGGAAACTATCAGTGTGCTGTTCTGTTCTAAACCAATCTTGCTGAACCATATTTGAAATCCTTGAGTTTAGGGACAGAGAAGGACACTCATGGAAACTATCAGTGTGCTATTCTGTGCTAAATCTTGTTTGTAGGGACAGAGAAGGACAGTGAGGGAAAGTGTCAGTGTGCTATTCTGTCCTAAACCAATCTTTCTGAACCATATTTGAAATCCTTGAGTTTAGGGACAGAGAAGGACACTCGGGGAAACTGTCAGTGTGCTATTCTGTTCTAAACCAATCTTGCTGAACCATATTTGAAATCCTTGAGTTTAGGGACAGAGAAGGACACTCGTGGAAACTATCAGTGTGCTATTCTGTGCTAAATCTTGTTTGTAGGGACAGAAAAGGACAGTGAGGGAAAGTGTCAGTGTGCTATTCTGTTCTAAACCAATCTTGCTGAACCATATTTGAAATCCATGAGTTTAGGGACAGAGAAGGACACTCGTGGAAACTATCAGTGTGCTATTCTGTGCTAAATCTTGTTTGTAGGGACAGAGAAGGACAGTGAGGGAAACTATCAGTGTGCTATTCTGTTCTAAACCAATCTTGCTGAACCATATTTGAAATCCTTGAGTTTAGGGACAGAGAAGGACACTCGTGGAAACTATCAGTGTGCTATTCTGTGCTAATCCTTGTTTGTAGGGACAGAGAAGGACAGTGAGGGAAACTGTCAGTGTGCTATTCTGTTCTAAACCAATCTTGCTGAACCATATTTGAAATCCTTGAGTTTAGGGACTGTGAGGGGGTTAGCTCGGCAGCGGGTGTGTGTGACCCCCGGGATGGGCTCCCCAGACAAAAACAGGCCCAGCAAACGGAGGTTGTGGTTTTCAAAATCAAAAAGGTGCGGTTTATTTTCTATTTACAGTGACAAAACACAGCAAAGCAAAAGAAACATAAATAAAATAAATCCTGGTCAACTTGACCTCTGACTAAACATACAGGTTTCCTAACTAACAACTGGGATCAGCCTAGTGCTGTCCTAGTCCCTAAGTCCCTGGTTTTAAATGTCCAAGCAAATAGCCACACAGGCTTTGTCTCACCGCACAGGGGTTCACTCTCCCTAGACAGTCCACACAGGTCTGGTTCCAGGCATGAGCTAACACCTAATGAATCTGGGAGTTCTTATAGAGGCCTAAATGAGCTGACAAGCTTCAGCTGGCCTCATCAACTCCCTGTCTGTACGACGCCCCACACTCTCCCTAGAGGTATGAGTCATCCATGAGCCCACTAGCCTTATACAACTCTCCACCTAGTTGTATAAGTCGGCGTAAAGCCTGAATCTGGGCGAAATATATCTACCCCCCTGGATGCAACCAGGTGACTTTACCTTCCTGCTGTCACATACCCCCCCCTCTTGTTTTAACCTCGGGGTTGGAACACCAGCAATCAGGCATTCATGTACTCGAGACAAAGCATCCACATTCCCCATTTGAACGCCAGGGCGATGCTTTACTGTGAAGTTGAATTCCTGGAGGGCCAGGAACCACCTATTCACTCTTCTATTTGTTTCCTTGTTTTGAGCCATCCACTTTAACGGAGCGTGATCCGTAACCATGTCAAAGTGCCTACCTAGCAGGTAGTACCGAAGGGAATCTAGAGCCCACTTCACCGCTAAACACTCCTTTTCAACGGTGGCGTAATTTACCTCATGGGACTTCAACTTCCTGCTGAGGTAAATGACTGGGTGCTCTTCCCCGTTCCAGACCTGGGACAATACTGCTCCTAACCCCACATCTGACGCATCACTTTGTACGACAAAGTCTTTAGAGAAGTCGGGTGAGTACAACACTGGCTGGCTACATAAGGCTTGTTTCAAGAATTGGAATGCTGCCTCAGCCTCGGGGGTCCATTTAATCATGACCGACCCTTTCCCCTTCGTCAGGTTGGTTAGGGGCACAGCCTTAGAAGCAAAGTGGGGAATGAATCGCCGATAATACCCAGCGATTCCCAGAAAGGCTCGTACCTGCTTCTTGCTGTTGGGACGTGGCCAACTCTGGATGGCCTCGACTTTGTTGAGTTGGGGTTTTATTACTCCCCTCCCAATGGTGTACCCAAGATATTTGGCCTCCTCCTGCCCAATGGTACACTTCTTGGGGTTAGCCGTAAACCCCGCTTCCCGAACAGAGTCCAGGACTGCTTGCACTTTTGGCAGATGTGAGGCCCAATCTGTGCTATGGACAATTACGTCATCCAGGTAAGCCGCAGCATACTTCCGATGGGGCCTCAGCATCTGGTCCATTTTCCGCTGGAATGTGGCCGGCGCATTCTGTAACCCGAACGGCATTCTTTTATATTGGAACGCCCCGTCTGGGGTTACAAATGCGGTTTTCTCTTTGGCCGACTTGGCCAGGGGGATTTGCCAATACCCTTTTGTGAGGTCAAGAGTCGTCATGTATCGGGCTGTTCCCAGCCGGTCGATCAACTCATCTATACGTGGCATGGGGTAGGTGTCAAATTTTGTAACTTTGTTCAACTGACGAAAATCGTTACAAAATCGCCAGCTCCCATCCGGTTTAGGCACCAACACAATGGGACTAGACCAATCACTTTGGGACTCCTCTATCACCCCTAAGTTCAGCATTTTCTGTACTTCCTCCCGTATTGCCTCCCGTCGGGCCTCTGGGATCCGATAGGGTTTTAACTTCACCCTTTCACCGGGCGGGGTAATGATGTCATGCTCTACCCCAGATGTTTGTCCCGGCAGCTCAGAGAATACCTCCTTGTTGCGAAGCACAAACTCCTTAACCTCCTGTTGTTGGGGTTGTGACAAGGTGGCTGCTATTCCAACCTCAGGAATCACGCAACCAGTTTGAGCTGGTGACCAAGTGTCTGCGACTAGGGACTCTCTATCCCTCCAGGCTTTCAACAGATTAACGTGATAGATCTGTTCGGGCTTTCGCCTTCCTGGTTGTCTGACCTTGTAATTCACTTCGCTCACTTTTTCCATTATCTCATAGGGGCCTTGCCATTTGGCAAGGAATTTACTTTCAACCGTAGGGACAAGTACCAGTATCCTATCCCCCGGGGAAAAGGTACGGGTCTTGGCTCCACGGTTGTACACTCTCTGCTGTGCTAACTGCGCTTGGGCCAAATGTTCCTTCACGATGGGCATTACCTGTGCAATTCGGTCTTGCATCAGGGCGACATGCTCAATCACACTCCTGTGGGGAGAACTCTCACTTTCCCAAGTTTCCTTGGCAATATCCAACAGCCCTCTTGGGTGTCTCCCATACAGTAACTCAAAGGGGGAGAATCCCGTAGAGGATTGGGGCACCTCCCTAATAGCAAACATCAGATAAGGAAGTAGACAGTCCCAATCCTTTCCATCTCTATCCACCACTTTCTTCAACATTTGTTTTAGGGTTTTGTTGAATCTTTCAACCAGCCCATCGGTTTGGGGGTGATACACAGATGTACGTAATTGCGTCACTTTGAACAATTTACACAGCTCCTTCATAACCCGGGACATAAAGGGTGTACCTTGGTCCGTAAGCAGTTCTTTACAAATACCCACCCGGCTAAACACAAGAGATAGCTCTTTGGCTATGGTTTTGGCCAAGGTATTTCGGAGAGGGATCGCTTCTGGATAACGGGTGGCATAGTCCATTATAACTAATATGTACTGGTGCCCCCTAGCGGACTTGATTATAGGCCCTACCAAATCCATGGCGATCCTCTCAAACGGGACCTCAATGATGGGTAGAGGGACCAGCGGGCTACGGAAATGTGGCATCGGGGCCGACCTCTGACACACAGGGCAGGAGGAACAATAATTTTCTATGTCCTTCATCACCCCCGGCCAATAGAATCTCTGTAATACCCTCTCTCGGGTTTTCTCTGTCCCCAGATGACCTCCAAGAATGTGCCCATGGGCCAACTCCAACACCAACTTCCTGTAAGGTTTGGGCACCACAAGCTGCTCAACGGTTTCTTCTGCCCTTTTTGCCACCCGATACAGTAGGTCCTTCTCTACGCTGAAGTATGGGTAAGTGCAGGTATTATCTGGGTTCACTAACTCGCCATCTATTTTCACTACATTTTCCCGTGCCTTTATTAGGGCGGGGTCTTTCAACTGTTCTGTGGCAAAGTTTTCCCTGTGAACCTCAAGATCAGAAAACTCCACAGACGGTAGGTTTTCGTCTGAGGAGGTGGGCTCCTCTCCAGTTTCTTGAGTCTCCCCTGCCAATACTGATAAGGGAAATTCCGGAGAGTCCTCACCACTCTCAGGGGAGTTCTGGCTATCACATTCCTGGTACATAGGGGCACCAGTGGGGGGCTCAGGATCATCCCACAGTTCCCAGAACTTCGGAAAATCCCTTCCCACAATGGCGTCATGCGGTAACTGAGATACTAAGCCCACTGGATGAGAGAGGGTACCTTTGGGGGTCTCGAAACACACTGTAGTCACTGGATACTCTCGGGTGTCCCCATGCACACAAATAACAGCTACCTTGCTATTCCCAGAGACCTCTGTTTTAACTAACTCAGCCTTTATCAGGGTCACAAGGCTACCTGAATCCAACAATACCACAACATTTCTACCATTAACACACATTTTGCATAAATGTTTCTCAGTTCCTCGAATGGCAGTGCATGCGACTGTCGCACACAGCGACTGACGTCTGCCCGTCAGAAAGTCACACTGCATGGGTTCCTCCACAACCGGGCAATTGGCTGCAATATGTCCCGCTTGCCGGCAGCGGTAGCAAACGATCCTTCTTGCGGCCTCTTGAGCCGCTGATTTCCCAGGCTGTTCTCGCCAAACTTGGGGTAGAGCTCCCACCCTCTCACTCTCTCCACCCTCACCCCTTGGAATCCTCTTATCCGCCCCTGGGGATGGTCTGGTCTTAGGGTGGAAAGTCCGAGTGTCTCTGGAAGAGGCCGTCAGGTTCTCTGTAGCCAAGTATTTCTCCACACGATCCACAAGACCATCGGCCGTCTCTGGGTCTCCATGGCTTACCCACTTTTGGATGGCAGTAGGAAGAGCTCTCAAAAACCGATCCATTACAACACGTTCCACAATCTTTGGTGCGGACAAAGTCTCTGGCTGTAGCCACTTTCTGCTCAGGTGAATGAGATCATACATTTGAGACCTGGGGGGTTTTCCAAGCTGGAAAGTCCAGTTATGCACACGCTGAGCCCGGACAGCCTGGGTGACACCCAGCCTTGCCAAAATTTCAGCTTTTAGCATCACATAGTCTTTTGCTTGGTTAGGCTCTAGGTCATAGTAAGCTTTCTGCGATTCACCAGTTAACAGAGGAGCCACCAGTCCAGCCCACTGCTCCTCAGGCCACTTTTCTCTTTCAGCGGTCCTTTCAAATGTGGTCAAAAATACCTCTGGATCATCCTCTCCAGTCATTTTTGTCAATAAACGACTCACCCCAAAGGACGCGGTATTAGTGGGACGGCTTTCCTCACTGGTCTGCGGACGTTGCTGCATTACTGCTTCCATTTGTTGTAGTCTCTGCTCTTGCTTCTGTAACAGGTCTATGAAGCGGGCCTCAGATTGCTGCTGGGCTTGTTGCTGAGCTTCCAGACTCTGTTGGTGAGCTTGCTGCTGGGCTGCAAGGCTCTGTTGATGAGCTTGCTGCTGGGCTGCAAGGCTCCTTTGCAAACCTGCATTTGTCTGCTGTTGATTGGCATTTGCTAGAGCCAGCTGTTTCAGTATCTCCTCCATGCTGGCTTAAAAAAAAACTGCCACTGGTTCTCCACCAACTGTGAGGGGGTTAGCTCGGCAGCGGGTGTGTGTGACCCCCGGGATGGGCTCCCCAGACAAAAACAGGCCCAGCAAACGGAGGTTGTGGTTTTCAAAATCAAAAAGGTGCGGTTTATTTTCTATTTACAGTGACAAAACACAGCAAAGCAAAAGAAACATAAATAAAATAAATCCTGGTCAACTTGACCTCTGACTAAACATACAGGTTTCCTAACTAACAACTGGGATCAGCCTAGTGCTGTCCTAGTCCCTAAGTCCCTGGTTTTAAATGTCCAAGCAAATAGCCACACAGGCTTTGTCTCACCGCACAGGGGTTCACTCTCCCTAGACAGTCCACACAGGTCTGGTTCCAGGCATGAGCTAACACCTAATGAATCTGGGAGTTCTTATAGAGGCCTAAATGAGCTGACAAGCTTCAGCTGGCCTCATCAACTCCCTGTCTGTACGACGCCCCACACTCTCCCTAGAGGTATGAGTCATCCATGAGCCCACTAGCCTTATACAACTCTCCACCTAGTTGTATAAGTCGGCGTAAAGCCTGAATCTGGGCGAAATATATCTACCCCCCTGGATGCAACCAGGTGACTTTACCTTCCTGCTGTCACAGGACAGAGAAGGACACTCGTGGAAACTATCAGTGTGCTATTCTGTGCTAAATCTTGTTTGTAGGGACAGAGAAGGACAGTGAGGGAAACTATCAGTGTGCTATTCTGTGCTAAACCAATCTTGCTGAACCATATTTCAAATCCTTGTGTTTAGGGACAGAGAAGGATAGGCAGGGGACAGTGTCAGTGTCTTTGTTGCTAAGCCTCCTGCACAGTATACACCTGAAGGTAGCCCTTATTGCTGTTTTTCCCATCTCCCTGCAGGCCATCCATTAAAATGTCTGGAAGGCAAACAAGGAGAGGCAGACAGTCAGGAGGCAAAAAAAGAGGGCAAGCAGGCTCTGTGTCTGGGGGCAACAGTGCTGGTCGTGGACGCGGTGCATTGTCATCAGCACATGGCCATGGGACACGCTTGTCCTTCTTTTCGGCAGCTGGACATGTTGAGCCACATCATGCCGAAGACTTGGTAGAGTGGATGACCAAGCCCACCTCATCCTCCTCATCCTCTCTCACCCAGGCTCAGGGTACTGGCAAAGCAGCTGCCAAAGCGTCCTCTTCTCTGGTATCAATGTCATCATTAGTCACTCCTTCCCTAGACCCACCATGTCCTCCTCCTGAGGAGTCCCCCGAACTGTTTGAGCACAGTGTTGGGTACATGCTCCAGGAGGATGCCCAGCGTTTCGAAGGATCTGATGATGATACCCAGCTAGAGGAAGGTAGTAGCGTGAGAGCTGAGAGAGGGAATGCTCAAGAAGGACACCAATCTGGCAGTCATGCTCCAGCAGCTGCAGCATACTGCCAGATTGGCTCCAGTGATGAGGAGGGAGGGGATGATGAGGTCACTGACTCCACGTGGGTGCCTAATAGGAGAGAGGAGGAGGAGGAGGATGAGGAGGAGGCACATCTCCAATGAGGCAGGATGCCCTTGGGTGGCCAGCGTATGGGCAGCACACCGATGGAATCACACCGCAGAGCTCCGCCTGTGCAGGGCGCTGCCTCTGCCCGTCATTCAAAAAGTTCTTTGGTGTGGGCCTTTTTTGAGGCGAGTGCATCAGATCGCACAGCTGCTGTTTGCAACATATGTCTCAAGCGTATATCGCGTGGCCAAAACATCAGCCGCTTGGGCACCACATGCTTGATCAGACATATGTTGACCTGCCATGCAGCTCGTTGGCAAGCCTACCTTAAAGACCCACACCAAAGAACAAAGCGGACCTCTCCTTGCACCGCATCAGCTGGGATCTCCAACCCCAGTATACCTTCAGTCCTCTCTGAAACCTGCACTGAGAGGAATGAAGGTGTAGAATTAGGTGCGTCACAGCCAAGTACTTGCGGCCACTCTGCTAGCAGTACACCGACGTCCGATTCTAGCAGGCAAATTTCCCTGCCCCAGCTGCTGGACCGTCGAAAGAAGTTCACTCCCAGCCATCCACTTGCCCAGCGGTTGAATGCTGGCTTGGCTAAATTGCTAGCGCTTCAACTGCTGCCTTTTCAGTTGGTAGACTCGGCCCCCTTCCGTGAGTTTGTGCAATGTGCGGTTCCTCAGTGGCAGGTTCCCAAATGCCACTTTTTCTCACGGAAGGCGATTCCGGCTCTCTACAGGCATGTGGAAGGCAATGTCTTGGCCTCGCTGGACAGGGCGGTCAGCGGTAAGGTGCATATTACCGCTGACTCATGGTCCAGCAGGCATGGACAGGGACGTTCCCTTTCTTTCACGGCCCATTGGGTCACTCTTTTGGCAGCTGGGAAGGATGCAGGACAAGGTGCAGTAGTGTTGGAGGTTGTTCCGCCGCCACGCCTCCAAAATGCTACTACTGGTTGTGACACACCTCTCTTCTCCACCCCCTCCTCTTCTTCCTCCATGGTCTCTTCCTGTGGTTTGTCCTCGGAACCAGCGGTGCTCCGTAGGTGTTCAAGGGGCTACACAAGTACGCAGGCAAAAAGATGCCATGCCATGCTTGCGCTGGTGTGTTTGGGGGACAGGAGCCACACTGGGGCAGAGGTCCTGTCTGCTCTGCAGGGGCAGGCCGAGAGGTGGTTGACGCCACGCCAGCTTAAGCCAGGAATGGTGGTTTGCGACAATGGCACCAACCTCCTCTCCGCCCTCCGACAGGGACAACTGACCCATGTGCCCTGTATGGCTCACGTCCTTAACCTGGTGGTGCAGCGGTTCTTGGGCAGGTACCCGGGCTTACAGGATGTCCTGAGGCAGGCCAGGAAAGTCTGTGTGCATTTCCGCAGATCTTATAATGCCAGTGCTCGCCTGGCTGAGCTGCAAAAGGAGTTGAACCTGCCCAAGAACCGCCTTATATGTGACATGCCCACCAGGTGGAACTCAACGTTGGCCATGCTGTAGCGGCTGCACACGCAGCAGAGGGCCATCAATGAGTACCTGTGCGACTACGGCACCAGGACAGGGTCAGGGGAGCTCTGTTTTTTTTCACCACGCCAGTGGGGCATGATCAGGGATGCATGCACTGTCCTGGCACCATTTGAGGAGGCCACGAGGATGGTGAGCAGTGACAGTGCATGCATCAGTGACACTGTACCTCTTGTCCACCTGTTGGAGCACACGCTGCGTGGAATAATGGACAGGGCACTTGAGGCAGAACAGAGGCAGGAAGAGGAGGACTTCCTTGCCTCTCAAGGCCCCCTTTACCCAGACAGTGTTCCTTCTGTCCCACCCATCGCACAGGAAGAGGAGGAGGAGGAGGATTGTGTCAGCATGGAGGTGGAGGCTGGCACTCAGCATCATCAGCAGCAGTCTTTTAGGGATGATTTACAGTCCCAAGAAACCAGTGGACTTGTACGTGGCTGGGAGGAGGTGGCTGCGGATCATGTCGTCCTTAGTGACCCAGAGGACTCCGGACTGAATGCCTCAGCTAACCTACGCTGCATGGCCTCCCTGATCCTGCAAAGTCTGCGGAAGGATCCTCGTATTCTTCGGATCAAGGAGAGGGACCATTACTGGCTGGCCACTCTCCTTGATCCACGGTACAAGGGTAAGGTTGCGGACCTTATGTTACCTTCGCAGAGGGAGCAGAGGATGAGACAACTCCGGGAGGCCTTGCAGAAAGGTCTGTGCAACGCGTTCCCAGAGACTGGGAGGTTACAAACTCCTGGTCCTGGACAACGAGTTGCTGAGGCTTCGGGCAGTCAAAGAAGGAGCGGTGGGGAAGGTGGCCGTCTGACCGATGCGTTCAGACAATTCTTTAGTCCGCAGCCCCAAAGTATGATCGGTTCCAGCAACCATCGCCAGCGTCTGATATACATGGTGCAGGAATACCTAGGTGCAAGGTCAGACTTGGACACCTTCCCCACCGAAAATCCTCTGGCTTACTGGGTCTTGAGGATGGATCACTGGCCAGAGCTTGCACAGTATGCAATTGAGCTACTGGCCTGTCCTGCATCCAGCGTTCTTTCAGAACGCACATTCAGTGCTGCTGGAGGATTTGTCACGGGTCACAGGGTGCGCCTGTCCACCGACTCGGTTGATCGACTGACTTTCATCAAGATGAACCAGTCTTGGATCACCACCAGCTACCACACACCTGATGCTGATATAACAGACTAATTGATTTTAAAATGTCACATCCCTTCAAGACTGATGCTGATGCTGAGTGCCTGTGCTGTTATGTTGACTGGCTATCCTCCTCCTCCTCCTCAATGATACGATTAATGATGATAGCTTGGAAGATCATTTTGGTTTATGGGTGACGCCACCAGTGGCTAAGGCCCAATTTTTCAGCCCCTGTTTAACAGGGGCGTGTAATTACAATTTTTGATGCAATACTTTGCAACAGGCCTCATTGCTGTGCTCCAAGTACAGTATCTGTGAGGGGTTGCAGTGTTGTGCCACCAGTGCCTAAGGCCCAATTTTTCAGCCCCTGTTCAACAGGGGCATGCAATTATAATTATTGATCTAATAATTCACAGCAGGGCCCATTGCTGCGCCCACCAAGAGTAACTGTCAGGCCTTACAGTGTTGTGTCAACACCACCACCACCACTACCAAAGGCCGAATTTTTCAGCCCCTGTTCAACAGGGGCATGCAATTATAATTATTGATCTAATAATTCACAGCAGGGCCCATTGCTGCACCCACCAAGAGTAACTGTCAGGCCTTACAGTGTTGTGGCACCAGCACCACCATCAAAGGCCCAATTTTTACTACCACTGTTCAACAATTATATGTTATTACAATTCCTGATATAATAGTTGACAGCAGGGCGTTCCAGCACCCACCAAGAGTAACTGTGAGTGCTTACAGTGTTGTGCCAACACCAACACCTAAGGGGCCAATTTCTGCAGAGTATATACGGCAGGTCCCTACTTTCAAACATCCAACTTACAAACGACTACTACTTGCAAACGGAAGAAGACAACAGGAAGTGAGAGGAAATCTACCCCTTAGAAGGAAAATTCTCTCCTGTAAGAATTAATATGGGAGAAAAGTGTCTCCTCTCTACTGATGCTTTATCACCAATCCTTGTTTCAATAAAAACACCACATTTCAAAAACAGTTGTCATTGGGACGCAAAGTGAGGTGAAATGTTCTGAACAGGGGCACAGACAGCAAAACAAATGTTACAGGGGTGATAACCCTTCCCTATGTTTTCCAAAAAGCTTAAAAATAGATTTTTTGGCTGGAGCTACACTTAAACAATGTACCTGTTCAAAATTACAAACAGATTCTACATAAGAACAAACCTACAGTCCCTGTCTTGTATGCACCGCCTGTATACGGCTGTTCAGAGTATATAGGGCCTTTTTTATTTTGTGTGCAGGGTTCCCCTTAATATCCATACAAGACCCAAAGGGGCTGGTAATGGGCTGGGGTAGGGGGGGGGGGGTGATGGGGTAGCTATGCCATTTTTCTTAAAGATTTTCATCCATATTACCGGTACCAGACATTACATTAAAGCCGCAAGCAGTTTTAAATGGCTTTTTTTTCCTTTAGAAATGTAATTTTGTGCAGGGACAGTTCTAAACACGGGAAACACGTGGCACTTCACAGGCATACTTTAGACACCCCCCAGGTACAATATTTAAAGGAATATTTGACTTTTTTTTTTCACTTTATGCATCATTAACCACTTAAGCCCCGGACCATTTCGGGCCATTAGGACCAGGCCTGTTTTTGGGATTCGGCACTGCGCTGCTTTAACTGTAAATTGTGCGGACATGCAATGTTGTACCCAAATGAAATTTGCGTCCTTTTCTTCCCACAAATAGAGCTTTCTTTTAATGGTATTTGATTGCCTCTGCGACTTTTATTTTTTGCGATATAAACAGAAAAAGACCGAAAATTTTGAAAAAAAATGATATTTTCTACTTTTTGTTATAAGAAAAATCGAATAAACTCAATTTTAGTCATACATTTAGGCCAAAATGTATTCAGCCACATGTCTTTAGTAAAAAAAAGTCAATAAGCGTATATTTATTGGTTTCCGCAAAAGTTATAGCGTTTACAAACTAGGGTACATTTTCTGAAATTTACACAGCTTTAAATTTATGACTGCCTATCTCATTTCTTGAGGTGCTAAAATGGCAGGGCAGTACAAAACCCCCCCAAATGACCCCATTTTGGAAAGTAGACACCCCAAGGAAATTGCTGAGAGGCATGTTGAGCCCATTGAATATTTTTTTTTTTTGTCCCAAGTGATTGAATAATGACAAAAAAAAAAAAAAATACAAAAAGTTGTCACTAAATGATATATTGCTCACACATGCCATGGTTATATGTGGAATTGCACCCCAAAATACATTCTGCTGCTTCTCCTGAGTACGGGGATACCACATGTGTGGGACTTTTTAGGAGCCTAGCCACGTACGGGACCCCGGAAACCAAGCACCGCCTTCAGGATTTCTAAGGGCGCAAATTTTTGATTTCACTCCTCACTACCTATCACAGTTTCGAAGGCCATAAAATGCCAAAATAGCACAAAACCCCCCAAATGACCCCATTTTGGAAAGTAGACACCCCAAGCTATTTACTGAGAGGCATGTTCAGTCCATGGAATATTTTATATTTTGCCACAAGTTGCGCGAATATGACAAACTTTTTTTTTTTTGCACAAAGTTGTCACTAAATGATATATTGCTCACACATGCCATGGGCATATGTGAAATTACACCCCAAAATACATTCTGCTGCTTCTCCTGAGTACGGGGATACCACATGTGTGGGACTTTTTGGGAGCCTAGCCGCGTACGGGACCCCAAAAACCAAGCACCGCCTTCAAGGTTTCTAAGGGCATAAATTTTTGATTTCACTCCTCACTACCTATCACAGTTTTGAAGGCCATAAAATGCCAAGATGGCACAAAACCCCCCCAAATGACCCCATTTTGGAAAGTAGACACCCCAAGCTATTTGCTGAGAGGCATGTTGACCCCATTGAATATTTTTTTTTGTCCCAAATGATTGAATAATGACAAAAAGAAAAAAAAATGTACAAAAAGTTGTCACTAAATGATATATTGCTCACACATGCCATGGTTATATGTGGAATTGCACCCCAAAATACATTCTGCTGCTTTTCCTGAGTACGGGGATACCACATGTGTGGGACTTTTTGGGAGCCTAGCCGCGTACAGGGCCCCAAAAACCAAGCACCGCCTTCAGGATTTCTAAGGGCGTAAATTTTTGATTTCACTCCTCACTACCTATCACAGTTTCGAAGGCCATAAAATGCCAAAATAGCACAAAACCCCCCCAAATTACCCCATTTTGGAAAGTAGACACACCAAGCTATTTGCTGAGAGGCATGTTGAGTCCATGGAATATTTTATATTTTGCCACAGGTTGCGGGAATATGACAAACTTTTTTTTTTTTGCACAAAGTTGTCACTAAATGATATATTGCTCACACATGCCATGGGCATATGTGAAATTACACCCCAAAATACATTCTGCTGCTTCTCCTGAGTACGGGGATACCACATGTGTGGGACTTTTTGGGAGCCTAGCCGCGTACGGGACCCCAAAAACCAAGCACCGCCTTCAAGGTTTCTAAGGGCATAAATTTTTGATTTCGCTCCTCACTACCTATCACAGTTTTGAAGGCCATAAAATTCCAAGATGGCACAAAACCCCCCCAAATGACCCCATTTTGGAAAGTAGACACCCCAAGCTATTAGCTGAGAGGCATGTTGAGCCTATTGAATATTTTTTTTTTTTGTCCCAAATGATTGAATAATGACAAAAAGAAAAAAAAAATGTACAAAAAGTTGTCACTAAATGATATATGTATTTTGGGGTGTAATTCCACATATGCCCATGGCATGTTTGAGCAATATATAATTTAGTGACAACTTTTTGTACATTTTTTTTTTTTTTGGTCATTATTCAATCACTTGGGACAAAAAAAAAATATTCAATGGGCTCAACATGCCTCTCAGCAAATAGCTTGAGGTGTCTACTTTACAAAATGGGGTCATTTGGGGGGGTTTTGAACTGTCCTGGCATTTTATGCACAACATTAGGAAGCTTATGTCACACATCATCCACTCTTCTAACCACTTGAAGACAAAGCCCTTTCTGACACTTTTTGTTTACATGAAATTTTTTTTTTTTTTGCAAGAAAATTATGTTGAACCCCCAAACATTATATATTTTTTTAAAGCAAAGGCCCTACAGATTAAAATAGTGGGTGTTGCATTTTTTTTTTCCACACAGTATTTGCGCAGCGATTTTTCAAACGCATTTTTTGGGGGAAAAACACACTTTTTTTATTTTTAATGCACTAAAAAACACTATATTGCCCAAATGTTTGATGAAATAAAAAAGATGATCATAGGCCGAGTACATGGATACCAAACACGACATGCTTTAAAATTGCGCACAAACGCGCAGCGGCGACAAACTACATTCATTTTTAAAAGCATTTAAAAGCCTTTACAGGTTACCACGTTAGATTTACAGAGGAGGTCTACTGCTAAAATGACTGCCCTCGATCTGACCTTCGCTGTGATACCTCACATGCATGATGCAATTGCTGTTTACATATGACGCTAGACCGACGCTTGCGTTCGCCTTTGCGCAAGAGCAGGGGGGGACAGCGGTGCTTTTTTTTTTTTTTTTTTATTATTTATTTGGCTTTTTTATTTTATTTTTAAACTGTGCCTTCCATATTTTATTTTTTTACCATTTTTATCGTTATCTCAGGGAATGTAAATATCCCCTATGATAGCAATAAGTAGTGACAGGTACTCTTTTTTTGAAAAAAATTGGGGGGTTAGACCCTAGATCTTTCCTCTGCCCTCAAAGCATCTGACCACACCAAGATCGGTGTGATAAAATGCTTTCCCAATTTCCCAATGGCGCTTTTTATATCCGGGGGGGGGACATTCCCTCCCACTGCTTGTAAAAGCAGTCTAGAGGCTAATTATCTGCTAGAATTGCTTTTACATGAAAGCCGGCTGCTGGCTGAAAAGAATGATACCAAGATGATACCTAAACCCACAGGCATCATTCTGGTATAAACATTCAAAGTCCAGCAACATACCAGTACGTTGCTGGTCCTTGTTGGACATGTATTGTAATCTTTTTTTTCATACAGCCTATTGGCTGAACGAAAAAAAGAGATTGATTGGTGGGTATGCCCACCATTAGAATACCTCCCTTCATCCACCCACTTCTAATGATGGGCATATATGCCGAAGCATGGGGGCATCCTCCCGCAAAAAAGTTATGCCGCGTACACACGGTCAAGCCTTTGTCGGAATTTCGACCGTATGTACGCGGCATAAAAGGTTATGCCGCGTACACACGGTCCGACTTTTCCACGGGCAAGCCTCCGTTGGAATTTCGACCGTATATACGCGGCATTAGGAGCAAAATCGCTCCTCCGCCCCTGCTGCCCCCATGCTTCGGCATATATGCTCTTTTTTTTAACTGTGGTGGTGAAATCACCTCCTACAGCGTTGGAGTCACGGCTTTATGTATCGTGGGAGCAAACGCTGTTGCTGTCAAGATAAATAGATCCGCGCTGCAACTGAATGGCGTACCTGCTAAGCAAATGGTGGTTAACATTAAAACGAAGTAACATTACAGTACAACAGTAAGACCTTACCATGCCATACCTGCAAAGCAAATACCAAAACAAAACCTAGTAAAAAATAAAAAAATGTTTTAACGCAACCTGTGCCTAAAATATATATATGCCGAAGCATGGGGGCATCCTCCCGCAAAAAAGTTATGCCGCGTACACACGGTCGGAATTTTCCACGGGCAGGCCTCCGTCGGAATTTCGACCGTATGTACGCGGCATTAGGAGCAAAATCGCTCCTCCGCCCCTGCTGCCCCCATGCTTCGGCATATATGCTCTTTTTTTTAACTGTGGTGGTGAAATCACCTCCTACAGCACTGGAGTCACGGCTTTATGTATCGTGGGAGCAAACGCTGTTGCTGTCAAGATAAATAATTCCGCGCTGCAGTTGAATGGCGCACCTGAAAACAAAAAATTACATACCTGAAAAGCAAGCATGATAAAACATTGCAGAATAGAATACAGTAAAAAAGAGCAGAACAATAGAGAGAAAATAGAGAGAGAGAGAACAATAAAACGACAACTATTTTTGTTTTTTTTATTTTATATTTTTTTTGTGTTTTGTTTTTTACGTTTTTTTTTTCTTTTTTACACTTTTTTTTGTAACTTTACAACTGTAATGGTTCGGGTCTCTCAAAATGTAATGGCATCTTGGGAGACCCTGTGTAAGTGTGTCCTTGTCTGTGAAATGTTGTACCCTACGCTAAAACTTCACTTTTGAGTGGTAGCGTTCAAAACATTCACCTTGGCAAAGACCAGGCTTGTCAGGACAGAGTGGACAAAAACTACGGGTGTCACGCCTAAATCCGCGCTTGCTACAGACACGACATCTTTTTTGGGGGTGGCTTTGGGTAGGGGTACTCGGGAGGACATACGAATAATGCCTCTCATGCAGCCGGCTTACTGCATTTGGTTGGGGATGGTGAGGTGCAGAACCGCCTGGATACAGGAGTTCTGTGACTATCTCATTCTGGAATTTTAGAAGAGATAACGTCCCGCCTGAAGCTCTGTATAGCACATGAGCGTTCAGCAAAGCCAATTGGAATAATGATAGAGACACTTTTTTGTACCAGCGTCTCGCCTTACGGTCAATTAGATACGGCGCCATCAACTGGTCGTTGAGGTCCACCCCTCCCATATTTTGGTTATATTCGTGGACACAGAGGGGTTTCTCCACAACACCAGTCGCCGTACGAATTTGGACTGTCGTGTCTGCATGAAGGGAGGTAAGAAGGAAAACATTCTTATTGTCCCTCCACTTCATAGCGAGCAAGTTATTACACTTCAAGCAGGCTCTCTCCCCCAGCCTAAGACGGGCATCTACAAGCCGCTGGGGAAAGCCCGGTGCCACATGCTCCAATCTGATGATCAAACAAGTGACTAAACAGTGGCACGCTCGTGTAATAATTGTCCACATACAAGTGGTACCCCTTTCCGAATAAGGGTGACACCAAGTTCCACACTATCTTGCCAGCGCTCCCTATGTAATCCGGGCAGTTGACCGACTCAATCTGACTATCTTTTCCCTCATAAACCGTAAAGTTCACTACATAGCCTGTTGCCCTGTCACAGAACTTGTAGAGCTTGACCCCGTATCTGGCACGCTTGCTGGGACGGTACTGCTTGAAAGACAAGCGGCCAGAAAATTTAATCAGGGACTCATCAACGCAGACAACTTGATCGGGAGTAAACAAGGCTGCAAAACGTTCGTTGAAGTGGTTTATGAGGGGCCGAATTTTATAGAGCCGGTCGTATTCAGGGTCCCCACGTGGACGACAAAGTTCATTGTCGTTGAAGTGCATGAACTGCAAAATCTGCTCGTATCGTGCCCTGGACATGGAGGCAGAGAACACGGGCATGTGGTCAATTGGGTGCGTGGACCAATAAGCACGCAATGACGGAAATTTATGTGTGCCCATGTTGAGGGAAAGGCCCAGAAAGGTCTTAAATTCGGAAACCGTAATTGGTTTCCAATTTCTGGCAATTTTAGGCAACTGGGGGTTAGCGGCGATAAATTGACCAGCATATAAATTACTCTGGTCCACAATAGATCTATAGAGATCTTCCGTGAAAAACAGCGAATAAAAATCAATTGGAATAAAATCAGCTGTTTCCACCTGAATACCGGGTTGGGCAGTGAATGGGGGAAGTACGGGTTCTGCAGAAGTGGTGGGGACCCAATCAGGATAGGCGAATTCTGCAGGAAGGGCAGTATGGGCACGACGGGCCTGCCTTTGTCTTCTTGGTGGCAGCGGGACACTACTTGTGCTTGCCACCTCGCCAGCTTGAACTGCACTTATGGGACTCGCCACGTCACCAAGTGTTACTGCAGTGCTGGATGAACGTCCAGGCTGTACTAGGCCGCTGGTGCTTGCCAGTTCACCAGAAGGAATAGCGGCGCTAGTACTACTCTGCTCCATGATACGAGAGACCTGCGGTTCTTGCTCCTCAACAACCTCAGAAGATCGGGATCGGGTACACCTGACCTTAGCAGGGACCTCAACTTCGTCGTCAGAGCTATCTGACGTGGGGCCGCTGACGTCACTGTCTTCTACGGGAAGATATTCTGAGCCTGAATCTGACAGATACGTGACCTCCTCTTCACTATCTGTCATGCTCAGAATCTCGTAGGCCTCTTTACTAGTGTACCTTCGTCTTGCCATTTTGGGCTCTAAATTTAGGGGTACACTAGTAAGATTCACAGGAAAAAAAGCACCTGACTGTCGTCAGCAAATATATCAAACGCTACAAACTGTTAGCGATCGCAGGGATCAGGCCTGTCTCTGCGAACGCTGCAGTTATGTGTGTTGTGTTTGGTAAGTGACAGTGATCGATCGATACTGCACTTGGGTGGGCTGGGCTGGGCTGGGCGGAGGGGCTAAACGCAGGCGCTAGCAGGTATCTGGGCTGATCCCGCTAACACTGCGTTTTTGGGAACCCTAAACCGCTGGGGATGCTAGTATTGATCTGATCAGATACTATACCACTAAGGGGGGTGTATGCTTTGCGCGTGGGTGTTAGCGTTACTGGCACTAACCTAACACTGCCTGGGGCGACGCAGACCCTCTCTGGCGCTAAAACCTAATTGATCTCACCCGCCGGGCGATCAGGGGGGTTAAACCTTTATTGGGTTATATACGGCGGGTGCCCTGATGCTATAAAAAGCAAACTAATCAACCAGCGTCACCCGTAACCTTTATATGGTGATCACTGGTGAAAGGGTTAACTAGGGGCAATCAGGGGGTTAAAACCTTTATTAGGTTAAATATGGGGGTACCCGACGCTATATAAAAACCTGACGGGTAACCTAAATAACTAAATAACTTACTGGCTAACCAGTGACACCAGTGACGCTTATACGGCGATCACTGGTGAAAGGGTTAACTCTAGGGGCAATCAGGGGGTTAAAATAATATATGGGGGTACCTGACACTAATAAAAACCTGCGGCGAACCTAAAAAAAAATAACTGCCTATCTAAAACACCAGCGACACGAATACAGCGATCGGAAAAACAATCGCTTAGTGACGCTGAAGTTAGGGGGTGAAAGGGTTACCTGGGGGGTAATCAAGGGGTTAAACCTTTATTAGGGGGGGGTTAGGGGGCTACCCTGGACCTAAAGGGGCCTAATCCTAACTGCCCTGCAACTTTTTACAATCACAGATGACACTAAATGCAGTGATCAGTAAAATAAATGATCACTGCAATCAGTGACACTGTGATTGGGGGCTTTGGGGTGACCTGGGGGGTGATCTGGGGGTGACTGGGGGGTGATTTGTGTGCCTATGTGTACCTACGTGTCAGTGGACTGTTGGAGCACTAACCTCTGTCTTCTCTCCTCGGCGCCGGGAACGAAAAGACCGCGGCGAGGGAGATGACATCACTTCCTCCAGCCTGTGTTTACATCACATGGCGGAGGAAGCATTTTCATTGGCCGGGAGCGATCGCGAGGGGGGGACGGAATCGAGCGGCCGCCCCCTCATGCCTGATCGCTCCCGAACACTTAACGGCCGCTCACTGCAGTGAAGGGGGGTCCGGATGGACCCCCCAACTGCACAAAGGTGATCACGTAGATCTACGTGATTCTGCCTGTCGGTGCCATTCTGCCGACGTAAATCGGCGGTGGGCGGTCGTTAAGTGGTTAAAATGACTGCTCCCGAAAAACGGCCGTTTTTAAAACTTCTTTTTGCATTGATACATGTCCCCTGGTGCAGAACCCGGGTTCCCAAACTCTGTTTAGGACAATAACATGGATAATAGTCGTTATAATTAGCACTTTAGAATTCGAACGTTCGCATCCATTGTATTTAATAGGATTCTAATGTTCGTGAGAACTTTCGGTCCGTTCGCGGGTTCTGGTGCGAACCGAACCCGGGGGTGTTCGGCTCATCACTAGTGGATATTATGTAAGGTAATGGAGTGTTCGGACAATGCCCCATGGTGTGATGAGAATAGTAAGTGAGAGGTAAAGGTGTTTTAAATAAAATATTCTACCTATAGTGATGTTTAGAAGGTAGAGAGAGATTTTAGTTAAAGAAGGTTTGCAAGTCTTTTTCAATGCATTTTTTGTTTTCACTGAGAAACTGACACACAAAGAAAGGAAAAAAAAGTGAAGGAAAGTACATTTAAAAAAGCGGAAGTCAGCAGCAGACAGTGAGCTGGTTTGAGAGTTAAAGGGGAACCGTCTACAGAGGCACGGCTTTACCAGGTGTGGAAAATTAGACTTTTTGATCAATCGTTTTGATTAATTTGTGTTTTTTTAATGACTTGCTGTAGCGAGTGCAAAGATATTGTCGTTGTCATTTTATTGATTTATGAGGTATCTTTGAGGAAGTTTTAAAGGAAAAGTGAGATAGGAGGTTCTGGGCAGTTAAGGAAATTAACGCAGAAAGAGTTTTTGTTTAACAAACGGAAGGTAAAGTGTCATGGGCCAGGGTTTAAAGTTTGGATTATCAGTATGTTGTTAAAATAAGTATTTTTGTGTAAACGTACCCTGTTTATTTTTTTTGTTGTTTGTTGATGTTTTTGAGGTAACAATGGGTCGGTACAGGTGGGGAGGTTAGCATCCCACCTCCTGCAAGGAATGGCCCCTGGTGCTGGGGTCTCCTGAGATTTTGCGAAATTACGGTACCAGAGATTCACAGAGATACTGAGATGTCGGTTTATTGGGTGGTGATAAAATTGTCGCTGCTGGGTACGCTAACGGGGTCAAGAAATCTTCCTCCTTCCCCCTTTAGATCCCCCCCCCAGGTTCCCTGTTAGCTCCCTGATTTTCCACCTCTGAGCTGGTGAGTCTGGGGGTATGAGTTCTGACACAGATTGCTAGTGGAGCACTGAGTTCTGAGATCGCAGCTTCATGGACTGGCCGTTTCTGTGTCGGTCATTGAGGGTTCTCAGTGTGTGGAGGTCATCGGTGGGAGAACGTGTTCAAACGCTTCTCCTCCGATTGTCTCTGTTTAGTATACTGTGATTGGTGGCGATCCTTGGGGTCGCTGCTGTGGCGTAGTTTCATAGACGGACACCTAGGTAAGGGAAAGTTATTGTTAATAGAGAGAAATTAGAGACAGTAAAAATTGCATCAAAGCAGCGCTAAAATCAGTTAATAAAAGCCGACTTATGAATAAATATATAGCAATACAAAAGTGGAAAGAACATGGATGGAGCAAAAGAACCTATGACTAAGCATAAAAAAGTCCGTAATATGTATCCAATGAGAGTCTCTAAGAGGTGGGAAAAATTAGTCAAAATCACTTTGCACACGATGAGTGGTCTTTCACCAAAGATAACTTCACACATATGTTCCACACACCCCTTAGGGGTTTAAACTCACCACAATGATGAAAAAACTGTGCCTCAACGATATCCAAAATGAACTGCTCAGTCAGTGTGTCTCAGCAAACGTCCCTCATCCAGGGACATAGGAAGGCAAAGGCTCCACATAGTATAATTCCGTTTCAAATGTATTTATTAAAATTACATAAAAGTTCCATAAATCCAGATACTGCAATAGTTCCCACAAGAGATCATATGGCTCAGTGTCAGCATAAGGTGCATATGTGTGTCACACAGCTCGCTCTTGCTGACAACCTAAAAGAACTTCATAAGCCGCTGGATGCTATCTCCGTGTTAAAAAAGCTTCCAGCGTGATCCCCTAATTATTTCCTGCTTCTCCACAGGATTTTTGGGAAAAAGAGCCTCTCTGTTAAAATGTCTGAGTGCCGTAAAATCACTCCCTAACCGGTTTTATCCTTACGATTTTGTCAAAGGGGTATGATCCCACAGTGTGGCTTCTCAATATAAATGCAAAAGTAACCACAGGTGAGGAATAGGGATGAGCTCGGTGTTCGAGTCGAACATACGTTCGACTCGAACATCGGCTGTTCGATCGTTCGCCGAACAACGAACGATTTGGGCCGTTCGTGCCTAATTCGCGGCCCACAATGCACTACGCCATCGCAGTGTCATCCAGGCGCTGTGATTGGCCAAGCATGCACTGTGACCCCGCATGCTTGGCCAATCACAGCGCCGGCAGCGAGGAGAGCAATGATTGGCCACAGGCAGGATGCCTGTGGCCAATTATTGCTGAGGGTGTTTAGTACACGCCCCACACTATAAAAGGCCGCCAGCACGGCGGCCTAGTGTAGTGTGTTCCGGAGCAGGGAAAGAGAAGCATAGGCAGGGACAGTGACATTTTTTTTCTTGCTTAACCTGGATTCCTTTAGTTTAGGGAAAGAGAAGGATAGGTAGGGAGAGTGTCAGTCTGTTTTACTGTGCTAAACCTTGTTTGTAGGGACAGGGAAGGACAGTGAGGGAAATTCTCATTGTGCTATACTGTGCTAAAGCATTCATCATCAACCATCTTTAAAAAAACATTTTTTGTAGGGACAGAAAACTATAGGTAGGGAGAGTGTCAGTGTGTTTTACTGTGCTAAACCTTGTTTGTAGGGACAGGGAAGGACAGTGAGGGAAATTCTCATTGTGCTATACTGTGCTAAAGCATTCATCATCAACCATCTTTAAAAAAAAAAAATTATAGGGACAGAAAACTTTAGGTAGGGAGAGTGTCAGTGTGTTTTACTGTGCTAAACCTTGTTTGTAGGGACAGGGAAGGACAGTGAGGGAAATTCTCATTGTGCTATACTGTGCTAAAGCATTCATCATCAACCATCTTTAAAAAATCATTTTTATAGGGACAGAAAACTATAGGTATGGAGAGTGTCAGTGTGTTTTACTGTGCTAAACCTTGTTTGTAGGGACAGGGAAGGACAGTGAGGGAAATTCTCATTGTGCTATACTGTGCTAAAGCATTCATCATCAACCATCTTTAAAAAAACATTTTTTATAGGGACAGAAAACTATAGGTAGGGAGAGTGTCAGTGTGTTTTACTGTGCTAAACCTTGTTTGTAGGGACAGGGAAGGACAGTGAGGGAAATTCTCATTGTGCTATACTGTGCTAAAGCATTCATCATCAACCATCTTTAAAAGAAAATTTTTATAGGGACAGAAAACTATAGGTAGGGAGAGTGTCAGTGTGTTTTACTGTGCTAAACCTTGTTTGTAGGGACAGGGAAGGACAGTGAGGGAAATTCTCATTGTGCTATACTGTGCTAAAGCATTCATCATCAACCATCTTTAAAAAAACATTTTTTATAGGGACAGAAAACTATAGGTAGGGAGAGTGTCAGTGTGTTTTACTGTGCTAAACCTTGTTTGTAGGGACAGGGAAGGACAGTGAGGGAAATTCTCATTGTGCTATACTGTGCTAAAGCATTCATCATCAACCATCTTTAAAAAAAAAATTTTATAGGGACAGAAAACTATAGGTAGGGAGAGTGTCAGTGTGTTTTACTGTGCTAAACCTTGTTTGTAGGGACAGGGAAGGACAGTGAGGGAAATTCTCATTGTGCTATACTGTGCTAAAGCATTCATCATCAACCATCTTTAAAAAAAAAAAATTATAGGGACAGAAAACTATAGGTAGTGTGACAGCAGGAAGGTAAAGTCACCTGGTTGCATCCAGGGGGGTAGATATATTTCGCCCAGATTCAGGCTTTACGCTGACTTATACAGCTAGGTGGAGAGTTGTATAAGCCCAGCTGAGACTAGTGGGCTCATTGATGACTCATACCTCTAGGGAGAGGGCTGGGCGTCGTGCAAACAGGGAGTTGATGAGATCAGCTGAACCTTGTCAGCTCATGTAGGCCTCTATAAAAAACTCCCAGATTCATTAGATGTTAGCTCATGCCTGGAAGCAGACCTGTGTGGACTGTCTAGGGAGAGTGAACCCCTGTGCGGTGAGAGAAAGCCTGTGTGGCTATATTTTGCTTGGACATTTAAAACCAGGGACTAGGACAGCACTAGGCTGATCCCAGTCGTTAGTTAGGAAACCTGTAAGTTTAGTCAGAGGTCAAGTTGACCAGGATTTATTTTGTTTATGTTTTTTTTGCCTTGCTGTGTTTTTGTCACTGTAAATAGAAAATAAACCGCACCTGTTTGATTTTGAAAACCACAACCTCCGTCTGCTGGGCCTGTTTTGGGTGGGGAGCCCATCCCGGGGGTCACACATACCCGCTGCCGAGCTAGCCCCCTCACAGTTGG
Organism: Rana muscosa; assembly: GCA_029206835.1. Lineage (NCBI taxonomy): Eukaryota > Metazoa > Chordata > Amphibia > Anura > Ranidae > Rana > Rana muscosa. Next base: position 211,235,627 of record CM055120.1, on the reverse strand, counting down.
TGGAGAACCAGTGGCAGTTTTTTTTAAGCCAGCATGGAGGAGATACTGAAGCAGCTGGCTCTAGCAAATGCCAATCAACAGCAGACAAATGCAGGTTTGCAAAAGAGCCTTGCAGCTCATCAACAGAGCCTTGCAGCTCAACAACAGAACTTCGCAGCCCAGCAGCAAGCTCATCAACAGAGCCTTGCAGCCCAGCAGCAAGCTCACCAACAGAGTCTGGAAGCTCAGCAACAAGCCCAGCAGCAATCTGAGGCCCGCTTCATAGACCTGTTACAGAAGCAAGAGCAGAGACTACAACAAATGGAAGCAGTAATGCAGCAACGTCCGCAGACCAGTGAGGAAAGCCGTCCCACTAATACCGCGTCCTTTGGGGTGAGTCGTTTATTGACAAAAATGACTGGAGAGGATGATCCAGAGGTATTTTTGACCACATTTGAAAGGACTGCTGAAAGAGAAAAGTGGCCTGAGGAGCAGTGGGCTGGACTGGTGGCTCCTCTGTTAACTGGTGAATCGCAGAAGGCTTACTATGACCTGGAGCCTGACCAAGCAAAAGACTATGTGATGCTAAAAGCTGAGATATTGGCAAGGCTGGGTGTCACCCAGGCTGTCCGGGCTCAGCGTGTGCATAACTGGACTTTCCAGCTTGGAAAACCCCCCAGGTCTCAAATATATGATCTCATTCACCTGAGCAGAAAGTGGCTACAGCCAGAGACTTTGTCCGCACCAAAGATTGTGGAACGTGTTGTAATGGATCGGTTTTTGAGAGCTCTTCCTACTGCCATCCAAAAGTGGGTAAGCCATGGAGACCCAGAGACGGCCGATGGTCTTGTGGATCGTGTGGAGAAATACTTGGCTACAGAGAACCTGACGGCCTCTTCCAGAGACACTCGGACTTTCCACCCTAAGACCAGACCATCCCCAGGGGCGGATAAGATGATTCCAAGGGGTAAGGGTGGAGAGAGTGAGAGGGTGGGAGCTCTACCCCAAGTTTGGCGAGAACAGCCTGGGAAATCAGCGGCTCAAGAGGCGGCAAGAAGGATCATTTGCTACCGCTGCCGGCAAGCGGGACATATTGCAGCAAATTGCCCGGTTTTGGAGGAACCCATGCAGTGTGACTTTCTGACGGGCAGACGTCAGTCGCTGTGTGCGACAGTCGCATGCACTGCCATTCGGGGAACTGAGAAACATTTATGCAAAATGTGTATTAATGGTAGAAATGTTGTGGTATTGCTGGATTCAGGTAGCCTTGTGACCCTGATAAAGGCTGAGTTAGTTAAAACAGAGGTCTCTGGGAATAGCAAGGTAGCCGTTATTTGTGTGCATGGGGACACCCGAGAGTATCCAGTGACTACGGTGTGTTTCGAGACCCCCAAAGGTACCCTCTCTCATCCAGTGGGCTTAGTATCTCAGTTACCGCATGACGCCATTGTGGGAAGGGATTTTCCGAAGTTCTGGGAACTGTGGGATGATCCTGAGCCCCCCACTGGTGCCCCTATGTACCAGGAATGTGATAGCCAGAACTCCCCTGAGAGTGGTGAGGACTCTCCGGAGTTTCCCTTGTCAGTATTGGCAGGGGAGACTCAAGAAACTGGAGAGGAGCCCACCTCCTCAGACGAAAACCTACCGTCTGTGGAGTTTTCTGATCTTGAGGTTCACAGGGAAAACTTTGCCACAGAACAGTTGAAAGACCCCGCCCTAATAAAGGCACGGGAAAACGTAGTGAAAATAGATGGCGAGTTAGTGAACCCAGATAATACTGGCACTTACCCATACTTCAGCGTAGAGAAGGACCTACTGTATCGGGTGGCAAAAAGGGCAGAAGAAACCGTTGAGCAGCTTGTGGTGCCCAAACCTTACAGGAAGTTGGTGTTGGAGTTGGCCCATGGGCACATTCTTGGAGGTCATCTGGGGACAGAGAAAACCCGAGAGAGGGTATTACAGAGATTCTATTGGCCTGGGGTGATGAAGGACATAGAAAATTATTGTTCCTCCTGCCCTGTGTGTCAGAGGTCGGCCCCGATGCCACATTTCCGTAGCCCGCTGGTCCCTCTACCCATCATTGAGGTCCCGTTTGAGAGAATCGCAATGGATTTGGTAGGTCCTATAATCAAGTCCGCTAGGGGGCACCAGTACATATTGGTTATAATGGACTATGCCACCCGTTATCCAGAAGCGATCCCTCTCAGAAATACCTCGGCCAAAACCATAGCCAAAGAGCTATCTCTTGTTTTTAGCCGGGTGGGTATTTGTAAAGAACTGCTTACGGACCAAGGTACACCCTTTATGTCCCGGGTTATGAAAGAGCTGTGTAAATTGTTCAAAGTGACGCAATTGCGTACATCTGTGTATCACCCCCAAACCGATGGGCTGGTTGAAAGATTCAACAAAACCCTAAAACAAATGTTGAAGAAAGTGGTGGATAGAGATGGAAGGGATTGGGACTGTCTACTTCCTTATTTGATGTTTGCTATTAGGGAGGTGCCCCAATCCTCTACGGGATTCTCCCCCTTTGAGTTACTGTATGGGAGACACCCAAGAGGGCTGTTGGATATTGCCAAGGAAACTTGGGAAAGTGAGAGTTCTCCCCACAGGAGTGTGATTGAGCATGTCGCCCTGATGCAAGATCGAATTGCACAGGTAATGCCCATCGTGAAGGAACATTTGGCCCAAGCGCAGTTGGCACAGCAGAGAGTGTACAACCGTGGAGCCAAGACCCGTACCTTTTCCCCGGGGGATAGGATATTGGTACTTGTCCCTACGGTTGAAAGTAAATTCCTTGCCAAATGGCAAGGCCCCTACGAGATAATGGAAAAAGTGAGCGAAGTGAATTACAAGGTCAGACAACCAGGAAGGCGAAAGCCCGAACAGATCTATCACGTTAATCTGTTGAAAGCCTGGAGGGATAGAGAGTCCCTAGTCGCAGACACTTGGTCACCAGCTCAAACTGGTTGCGTGATTCCTGAGGTTGGAATCGCAGCCACCTTGTCACAACCCCAACAACAGGAGGTTAAGGAGTTTGTACTTCGCAACAAGGAGGTATTCTCTGAGCTGCCGGGACAAACATCTGGGGTAGAGCATGACATTATTACCCCGCCCGGTGAAAGGGTGAAGTTAAAACCCTATCGGATCCCAGAGGCCCGACGGGAGGCAATACGGGAGGAAGTACAGAGAATGCTGAACTTAGGGGTGATAGAGGAGTCCCAAAGTGATTGGTCTAGTCCCATTGTGTTGGTGCCTAAACCGGATGGGAGCTGGCGATTTTGTAACGATTTTCGTCAGTTGAACAAAGTTACAAAATTTGACACCTACCCCATGCCACGTATAGATGAGTTGATCGACCGGCTGGGAACAGCCCGATACATGACGACTCTTGACCTCACAAAAGGGTATTGGCAAATCCCCCTGGCCAAGTCGGCCAAAGAGAAAACCGCATTTGTAACCCCAGACGGGGCGTTCCAATATAAAAGAATGCCGTTCGGGTTACAGAATGCGCCGGCCACATTCCAGCGGAAAATGGACCAGATGCTGAGGCCCCATCGGAAGTATGCTGCGGCTTACCTGGATGACATAATTGTCCATAGCACAGATTGGGCCTCACATCTGCCAAAAGTGCAAGCAGTCCTGGACTCTGTTCGGGAAGCAGGGTTTACGGCTAACCCCAAGAAGTGTACCATTGGGCAGGAGGAGGCCAAATATCTTGGGTACACCATTGGGAGGGGAGTAATAAAACCCCAACTCAACAAAGTCGAGGCCATCCAGAGTTGGCCACGTCCCAACAGCAAGAAGCAGGTACGAGCCTTTCTGGGAATCGCTGGGTATTATCGGCGATTCATTCCCCACTTTGCTTCTAAGGCTGTGCCCCTAACCAACCTGACGAAGGGGAAAGGGTCGGTCATGATTAAATGGACCCCCGAGGCTGAGGCAGCATTCCAATTCTTGAAACAAGCCTTATGTAGCCAGCCAGTGTTGTACTCACCCGACTTCTCTAGAGACTTTGTCGTACAAAGTGATGCGTCAGATGTGGGGTTAGGAGCAGTATTGTCCCAGGTCTGGAACGGGGAAGAGCACCCAGTCATTTACCTCAGCAGGAAGTTGAAGTCCCATGAGGTAAATTACGCCACCGTTGAAAAGGAGTGTTTAGCGGTGAAGTGGGCTCTAGATTCCCTTCGGTACTACCTGCTAGGTAGGCACTTTGACATGGTTACGGATCACGCTCCGTTAAAGTGGATGGCTCAAAACAAGGAAACAAATAGAAGAGTGAATAGGTGGTTCCTGGCCCTCCAGGAATTCAACTTCACAGTAAAGCATCGCCCTGGCGTTCAAATGGGGAATGTGGATGCTTTGTCTCGAGTACATGAATGCCTGATTGCTGGTGTTCCAACCCCGAGGTTAAAACAAGAGGGGGGGGTATGTGACAGCAGGAAGGTAAAGTCACCTGGTTGCATCCAGGGGGGTAGATATATTTCGCCCAGATTCAGGCTTTACGCTGACTTATACAGCTAGGTGGAGAGTTGTATAAGCCCAGCTGAGACTAGTGGGCTCATTGATGACTCATACCTCTAGGGAGAGGGCTGGGCGTCGTGCAAACAGGGAGTTGATGAGATCAGCTGAACCTTGTCAGCTCATGTAGGCCTCTATAAAAAACTCCCAGATTCATTAGATGTTAGCTCATGCCTGGAAGCAGACCTGTGTGGACTGTCTAGGGAGAGTGAACCCCTGTGCGGTGAGAGAAAGCCTGTGTGGCTATATTTTGCTTGGACATTTAAAACCAGGGACTAGGACAGCACTAGGCTGATCCCAGTCGTTAGTTAGGAAACCTGTAAGTTTAGTCAGAGGTCAAGTTGACCAGGATTTATTTTGTTTATGTTTTTTTTGCCTTGCTGTGTTTTTGTCACTGTAAATAGAAAATAAACCGCACCTGTTTGATTTTGAAAACCACAACCTCCGTCTGCTGGGCCTGTTTTGGGTGGGGAGCCCATCCCGGGGGTCACACATACCCGCTGCCGAGCTAGCCCCCTCACAGTAGGGAGAGTGTCAGTGTGTTTTACTGTGCTAAACCTTGTTTGTAGGGACAGGGAAGGACAGTGAGGGAAATTCTCATTGTGCTATACTGTGCTAAAGCATTCATCATCAACCATCTTTGAAATCCTTGTTTTTTGGACAGTCAGGGAAATTGTCATTGTGCTATTCTGTGCGAAAGCAATAATCCTCAACCATATTTAAAAATCCTTAAGTAAAGGGACAGAGAAGGACACCTGAAGGTAGCCCTTATTGCTTTTTTCCCATCTCCCTGCAGGCCATCCATTAGAATGTCTGGAAGGCAAACAAGGAGAGGCAGACAGTCAGGAGGCAATAAAAGAGGGCAAGCAGGCTCTGTGTCTGGGGGCAACAGTGCTGGTCGTGGACGCGGTGCATTGTCATCAGCACATGGCCATGGGACACGCTTGTCCTTCTTTTCGGCAGCTGGACATGTTGAGCCACATCATGCCGAAGACTTGGTAGAGTGGATGACCAAGCCCTCCTCCTCCTCCTCATCCTCTCTCACCCAGGCTCAGGGTACTGGCAAAGCAGCTGCCAAAGCGTCCTCTTCCCTGGTATCAATGTCAGACTCATCATCAGTCACTCCTTCCCTAGACCCACCATGTCCTCCTCCTGAGGAGTCCCCCGAACTGTTTGAGCACAGTGTTGGGTACATGCTCCAGGAGGATGCCCAGCGTTTCGAAGGGTCTGATGATGAAACCCAGCTAGAGGAAGGCAGTAGCGTGAGAGCAGACAGAGGGGATGCTCAAGAAGGACACCAATCTGGCAGTCATGTTCCAGCAGCTGCAGCATACTGCCAGATTGGCTCCAGTGATGAGGAGGGAGGGGATGATGAGGTCACTGACTCCACGTGGGTGCCTAATAGGAGAGAGGAGGAGGAGGAGGATGAGGAGGAGGCACATCTCCAACGAGGCAGGATGCCCTTTGGTGGCCAGCGTAAGGGCAGTACACCGACGGAATCACACCGCAGAGCTCCGCCTGTGCAGGGCGCTGCCTCTGCCCGTCATTCAAAAAGTTCTTTGGTGTGGGCCTTTTTTGAGGCTAGTGCATCAGATCGCACAGCTGCTGTTTGCAACATATGTCTCAAGCGTATATCGCGTGGCCAAAACATCAGCCGCTTGGGTACCACATGCCTGACCAGACATATGTTGACCTGCCATGCAGCTCGTTGGCAAGCCTACCTCAAAGACCCACACCAAAGAACAAAGCGGACCTCTCCTTGCACCGCATCAGCTGGGATCTCCAACCCCACTATAACTTCAGTCCTCTCTGAAACATGCACTGAGAGGAATGAAGGTGTAGAATTAGGTGTGTCACAGCCAAGTGCTTGCGGCCACTCTGCTAGCAGTACACCGACGTCCGATTCTAGCAGGCAAATTTCCCTGCCCCAGCTGCTGGACCGTCGAAAGAAGTTCACTCCCAGCCATCCACATGCCCAGCGGTTGAATGCTAGCTTGGCTAAATTGCTAGCGCTTCAACTGCTGCCTTTTCAGTTGGTAGACTCGGCCCCCTTCCGTGAGTTTGTGCAATGTGCGGTTCCTCAGTGGCAGGTTCCCAAACGCCACTTTTTCTCACGGAAGGCTATTCCGGCTCTCTACCGGCATGTGGAAGGCAATGTCTTGGCCTCGCTGGACAGGGCGGTCAGCGGTAAGGTGCATATTACCGCTGGCTCATGGTCCAGCAGGCATGGACAGGGACGTTACCTTTCTTTCACGGCCCATTGGGTCACTCTTTTGGCAGCTGGGAAGGATGCAGGACAAGGTGCAGTAGTGTTGGAGGTTGTTCCACCGCCACGCCTCCAAAATGCTACTACTGGTTGTGACACACCTCTCTCCTCCACCCCCTCCTCTTCTTCTTCCTCCATGGCCTCTTCCTGTGCTTTGTCCTCTGAACCAGCGGTGCTCCGTAGCCGTTCAAGGGGCTACGCAAGTACGCAGGCAAAAAGATGCCATGCCGTGCTTGCGCTGGTGTGTTTGGGGGACAGAAGCCACACTGGGGCAGAGGTCCTGTCTGCTCTGCAGGGCCAGGCCGAGAGGTGGTTGACGCCACGCCAGCTTAAGCCAGGAATGGTGGTTTGCGACAATGGCACCAACCTCCTCTCCGCCCTCCGACAGGGACAACTGACCCATGTGCCCTGTGTGGCTCACGTCCTTAACCTGGTGGTGCAGCTGTTCTTGGGCAGGTACCCGGGCTTACAGGATGTCCTGAGGCAGGCCAGGAAAGTCTGTGTGCATTTCTGCAGATCTTATAATGCCAGTGCTCGCCTGGCTGAGCTGCAAAAGGAGTTGAACCTGCCCAAGAACCGCCTTATATGTGACATGCCCACCAGGTGGAACTCAACGTTGGCCATGCTGCAGCGGCTGCACACGCAGTAGAGGGCCATCAATGAGTACCTGTGCGACTACGGCACCAGGACAGGGTCAGGGGAGCTTGTTTTTTTTTCTCCACGCCAGTGGGGCATGATCAGGGATGCATGCACTGTCCTGGCACCATTTGAGGAGGCCACGAGGATGGTGAGCAGTGACAGTGCATGCATCAGTGACACTGTACCTATTGTCCACCTGTTGGAGCACACGCTGCGTGGAATAATGGACAGGGCACTTGAGGCAGAACAGAGGCAGGAAGAGGAGGACTTCCTTGCCTCTCAAGGCCCCCTTTACCCAGACAGTGTTCCTTCTGTCCCACCCATCGCACAGGAAGAGGAGGAGGAGGAGGAGGAGGAGGATTGTGTCAGCATGGAGGTGGAGGCTGGCACTCAGCATCATCAGCAGCAGTCTTTTAGGGATGATTTACAGTCCCAAGAAACCAGTGGACTTGTACGTGGCTGGGAGGAGGTGGCTGCGGATCATGTCGTCCTTAGTGACCCAGAGGACTCCGGACCGAATGCCTCAGCTAACCTACGCTGCATGGCCTCCCTGATCCTGCAAAGTCTGCGGAAGGATCCTCGTATTCTTCGGATCAAGGAGAGGGACCATTACTGGCTGGCCACTCTCCTTGATCCACGGTACAAGGGTAAGGTTGCGGACCTTATGTTACCGTCGCAGAGGGAGCAGAGGATGAGACAACTCCGGGAGGCCTTGCAGAAAGGTCTGTGCAACGCGTTCCCAGAGACTGGGAGGTTACAAACTCCTGGTCCTGGACAACGAGTTGCTGAGGCTTCGGCCAGTCAAAGAAGGAGCGGTGGGGAAGGTGGCCGTCTGACCGATGCGTTCAGACAATTCTTTAGTCCGCAGCCCCAAAGTATGATCGGTTCCAGCAACCATCGCCAGCGTCTGATAAACATGGTGCAGGAATATCTAGGGGCAAGGTCAGACTTGGACACCTTCCCCACCGAAAATCCTCTGGCTTACTGGGTCTTGAGGATGGATCACTGGCCAGAGCTTGCACAGTATGCAATTGAGCTACTGTCCTGTCCTGCATCCAGCGTTCTTTCGGAACGCACATTCAGTGCTGCTGGAGGATTTGTCACGGATCACAGGGTGCGCCTGTCCACCGACTCGGTTGATCGACTGACTTTCATCAAGATGAACCAGTCTTGGATCACCACCAGCTACCACACACCTGATGCTGATATAACAGACTAATTGATTTCAACATGTCACATCCCTTCAAGACTGATGCTGATGCTGAGTGCCTGTGCTGTTATGTTGACTGGCTATCCTCCTCCTCCGAGTCCTCAATGATACGATTGATGATGATAGCTTGGAAGATCATTTTTGTTTATGGGTGCCACCACCAGTGCCTAACGCCCAATTTTTCAGCCCCTGTTTAACAGGGGCGTGTAATTACAATTTTTGAACCAATACTTTGCAACAGGGCTCATTGCTGTGCTCCAAGTACAGTATCTGTGAGGGGTTGCAGTGTTGTGCCACCAGTGCCTAAGGCCCAATTTTTCAGCCCCTGTTTAACAGGGGCGTGTAATTACAATTTTTGAAGCAATACTTTGCAACAGGGCTTATTGCTGTGCTCCAAGTACAGTATCTTTGAGGGGTTGCAGTGTTGTGCCACCAGTGCCTAAGGCCCAATTTTTCAGCCCCTGTTCAACAGGGGCATGTAATTACAATTCTTGATCTAATAATTCACAGCAGGGCCCATTGCTGCACCCACCAAGAGTAACTCTGAGGGCTTACAGTGTTGTGGCAACGCCACCACCACCACCACCACGAAAGGCCCAATTTTTCAGCCCCTGTTCAAAAGGGGCATGTAATTACAATTCTTGATCTAATAATTCACAGCAGGGCCCATTCCTGCACCCACCAAGAGTGCTTACAGTGTTGTGCCAACACCAACAACTAAGGGGCCTATTTCTGCAGAGTATATACGGCAGGTCCCTACTTTCAAACATCCAACTTACAAACGACTCCTACTTGCAAACGCAAGAAGACAACAGGAAGTGCTTTATCACCAATCCTTGTTTCAAGAAAAACACCACATTTCAAAAACAGTTGTCATTGGGACGGAAAGTGAGGTGAAATGTTCTGAACAGGGGCACAGACAGCAAAACAAATGTTACAGGGGTGATAACCCTTACCTATGTTTTCCAAAAAGTTTAAAAATAGATTTTTGGGCTGGAGCTACACTTAAACAATGTACCTGTTCAAAATTACAAACAGATTCTACATAAGAACAAACCTACAGTCCCTGTCTTGTATGCACCGCCTGTATACGGCTATTCAGAGTATATAGGGCCTTTTTTATTTTATGTGCGGGGTTCCCCTTAATATCCATACAAGACCCAAAGGGGCTGGTAATGGGCTGGGGTAGGGGGGGGGGGTGATGGGGTAGCTATGCCATTCTTCTTAAAGATTTTCATCCATATTACCGGGACCAGACATTACATTAAAGCCGCAAGCAGTTTTAAATGGCTTTTTTTTCCTTTAGAAGTGTCATTTTGTGCAGGGACAGTTCTAAACACGGGAAACACGTGGCACTTCACAGGCATACTTTAGACACCCCCCAGGTACGATATTTAAAGGAATATTTGACTTTTTTTTTTCACTTTATGCATCATTAAAATGACTGCTCCCGAAAAACGACCGTTTTTAAAACTTCTTTTTGCATTGATACATGTCCCCTGGTGCAGAACCCGGGTTCCCAAACCCTTTTTAGGACAATAACATGCATAATAGTCGTTATAATTAGCACTTTAGAATTCGAACATTCGCATCCATTGTATTTAATAGGGTTCTAATGTTCGTATGAACTTTCGGTCCGTTCGCGGGTTCTGGTGCGAACCGAACCCGGGGGTGTTCGGCTCATCACCAGGGATGAGCCGAACACCCCCCTGTTCGGTTCGCACCAGAACCTGCGAACAGACAAAATGTTCGTGTAAACTTTAGAACCCTTTTAAATACAATGGACTTGAACGTTCGAAATCTAAAGTGTTAATTATAAAGGCTAATATGCAAGTTATTGTCCTAAAAAGTGTTTGGGGACCGGGGTCCTGCCCCAGGGGACATGTATCAATGCAAAAAGAAGTTTTAAAAACGGCCGTTTTTTTGGGAGCAGTGATTTTAATAATGCTTAAAATGAAAAAATAAAAGTGAAATATTCCTTTAAATTTCGTACCTGGGGGGTGTGTATGATATGCATGTGAAGTCGCACATGTTTCCCGTGCTTAGAACTGTCCCTGCAAAAAATGTCATTTTTGAAAGAAAAAAATGCATTTAAAACTGACTCGCAGCTATTAATGAATTGTCGGCTCCCGGCAATACATACAAAAGTCATTGATAAAAAAAAAAAAAAAGCGTGGGTGTTCCCCAGAATTCAATTACCAGGCCCTTCAGGTCTGGAATGGATATTAAGGGGAACCCTGCCGCAAATTTTAAAAAAAAATTGACGTGGGGTTCCCCCAAATATCCATTCCAGGCCCTTCAGATCTGGCATGGATTTTAAGGGGAACTCCACCCCAAATTTAAAAAAAAAAATGGCGTGGAGTCCCCCTAAAAATCCATACCAGACCCCTTATCCGAGCACGCAACCTGGCCGGCCGCAGGGGAAAAGGGGGGGACGAGAGAGCGGCCCCCCCTCCCTCCTGAACTGTACCAGGCCACATGCCCTCAACATGCGGAGGATGTCCCCATGTTGATGGGGACAAGGGCCTCATCCCCACAACCCTTGCCCGGTGGTTGTGGGGGTCTGCGGGCGGGGGGCTTATCGGAATCTGGAAGACCCCTTTAACAAAGGGGACCCCCAGATCCCGGCCCCCCCTATGTGAATTGGTAAGGGGTACATTGTAGCCCTACCATTTCACGAAGAAAGCGTAAAAAAATGTTTAAAAAAACACACAAACACCTTGAAAAAGTCCTTTATTTAAAAAATAAAAAAAACATTCCAGCGGTGAAATCCAGTGTCCCGCGGCGATCCCGATGTCCAGCGCTGTGCTTCATTGGTTGTGCCTGAGCGGACCTGATGGGGAACTCCCTCTCAGTATTTTAAATGTATAGACCCGCCCCTTCTAAAGTTCCCCATCAGGTCCGCTCAGCGGACCAGATGCGGAACATGAGAAGGGGCGGGTCTATACATGTATTACCAAAGTGAGAGCAGTCCCCCATCAGGTCCGCCCCCTCGGTATGTCAGACCCGCCTACGTCATTGGCTTGAGCGGGGAACTTCCTTCACTATGTAAATTTAAATTACACAGTGAAGGAAGTTCCCCGCTCAAGCCAATGACGTAGGCGGGTCCGACATACCGAGGGAGCGGACCTGATGGGGAACTTTAGAAGGGGCGGGTCTATACATTTAAAATACTGAGAGGGAGTTCCCCATCAGGTCCGCTCAGGCACAACCAATGAAGGACAGCGCTGGACATCGGGATCGCCGCGGGACACTGGATTTCACCGCTGGAATGTTTTTTTTTTTTTTTTTTTTTTAATAAAGGACTTTTTCAAGGTGTTTGTGTGTTTTTTTAAACATTTTTTTACGCTTTCTTCGTGAAATGGTAGGGGTACAACGTACCCCTTACCAATTCACATAGGGGGGGGCCGGGATCTGGGGGTCCCCTTTGTTAAAGGGGTCTTCCAGATTCCGATAAGCCCCCCGCCCGCAGACCCCCACAACCACCGGGCAAGGGTTGTGGGGATGAGGCCCTTGTCCCCATCAACATGGGGACATCCTCCCCATGTTGAGGGCATGTGGCTTGGTACGGTTCAGGAGGGAGGGGGGCCGCTCTCTCGTCCCCCCCCCTTTTCCCCTGCGGCCGGCCAGGTTGCGTGCTCGGATAAGGGGTCTGGTATGGATTTTTAGGGGGACTCCACGCCATTTTTTTTTTACATTTGGGGTGGAGTTCCCCTTAAAACCCATGCCAGATCTGAAGGGCCTGGAATGGATATTTGGGGGAACCCCACGTCAATTTTTTTTTAATTTGCGGCGGGGTTCCCCTTAATATCCATTCCAGACCTGAAGGGCCTGGTAATTGAATTCTGGGGAACCCCCACGCTTTTTTTTTTTTTTTTATCAATGACTTTTGTATGTATTGCCGGGAGCCGACAATTCATTAATAGCCGCGAGTCAGTTTTAAAAGACTTTTTTTCTTTCAAAAATGACATTTTTTGCAGGGACAGTTCTAAGCACGGGAAACATGCGCCACTTCACATGCATATCATACACACCCCCCAGGTACGAAATTTAAAGGAATATTTCACTTTTATTTTTTCATTTTAAGCATTATTAAAATCACTGCTCCCGAAAAAACGGCCGTTTTTAAAACTTCTTTTTGCATTGATACATGTCCCCTGGGGCAGGACCCCGGTCCCCAAACACTTTTTAGGACAATAACTTGCATATTAGCCTTTATAATTAACACTTTAGATTTCTCCCATAGATTTTTCGAATTTGCCGCGAACACCCCAATTTGTTCGCTGTTCGGCGAACGGGCGAACAGGCACTGTTCGAGTCGAACATGAGTTCGACTCGAACTCCAAGCTCATCCCTACTCATCACTAGTGAGGAATTAACCTCATGCATGCCACTAATTACAATGGTAATATGTATACAATCCTGCGGGCTGAAGATACATAGCCTCAAGACTAATTAAAGATCATAATAGCACCCATGATTAGCTGAAACTGAACCATAGATAGCTGCAAAATCAATTAGTTAGAACACAAACAGCTAGAATCAATCCAAAGGATGAGCTGATATGGTGCTGCGCTAGATAAAATAGAATATCCAGTCTCTATATAGTCATTAGAAACAAGGAGCAGAAAAAACAAAATACATATCCATATCTCCAGATCATAACAAATCTATTGTAGCGAACTAGAATAGAGATCCAAAAAAAAGGGATATATATATATATATATATGTAGTGGGTACTTACTTTCCCGGGGTAATTTTTGAATTTTTAGGTGACACCAGTGGTGTGTTTCCGGCGGTCCACTGGGTGGCGCTGTCACCATGGGCCGACGGACGGATACCGCTGTGTGCTGAACCTAATTTTGTCCTCTCTTGGCAGCGGTATGGTGGGGCGGGGAACCTGCCGTGCTTGATGGGAGAGGGGATAAAAGGGGACGGCCATCTTGGTCATGGGGTTGTTGGTCCCTGGCACCTTTAGCCTGCGGACGGAGTTCGTGCTTGTCCTCTAGGCGGACTAGGCCTAGAGGACCACCGGGGATCGTGTTCCACCTCTGACGGCGGTCCGGAGCTCAGTGCCCAACACTGAGTTCCGCGAGGGAAGGATCCTAAGGTACTCCGGAGATGGATGCCTGAATCCAAGGTGGGCGTAATGGACCGGGAAGAGCTCCTCATCTGAAGACCCGGTGCAGCATACTGCCGGTGACGGGTGAGTCTCTTGTCGGAGACCGTCCGGAAGGTGAATTTCCCTCGTGCGGAGACCATAACCCACTCTTTGGAGGAGAGTGGAGGATCGAACTTGTGTCTGGGCCTATTCGTACACACACCTCCTTTTTCTGTTCTATAGCCAAGGGAGTCCATGTTATGTTCTAAATAAAGGAGTGTTGGACTTTAACGGTGTGTGGCTCAAGTTCCTGGCAGACGAGGTTCTCTGAGCCTCTTGGAGGGAGGATCCGATGCACAACACAGGCCCGAAGGTAAAGAAAGGCATTGCTGATACCACTTTACACCTGTGGTGGAAGCCAGGCGTAGCGCACCCTCTCCCTCCCCTATCATACCCCTAGACCAGAGACATTGCGAGCAGAACTTTAATAGAGGGGACGGCGAGAGGGGAGGAACAGCCCGCTACATATATATATATATATATATATATATATATGTATATATAACCAAAGTAGTATGACCTACATATAAAAGTAATACCATAATAAAATAAAATAAAAAAATATTTTTAGAAAATTTTAATGACACAATCTAAATGTTAAGTGTATTAAGCTAAAATAATATTAAGCTAAAATAATACTTTATGCCGGGTAGGGAAGCCAGAGATAACATCACCAAATCCCTTAACCTTATTCATCAGGCAAAATGCAAGAAGATCGAGGGCCTTCTCCTGTCTACCGATGCAGAGAAGGCCTTCGATAGGATATCATGGGACTATATGCTAGCCACATGCTCTCATGTAGGTCTTGGAGAGCACATGCTGAATTGGATTCGGACCCTATACGTCAACCCTCAGGCCAAAATCAAAATTAATAATGTTCTATCTGACCCTATTAAGATACACAATGGCACTCGCCAGGGATGCCCCCTCTCCCCCCTGCTCTTTATTCTATTACTAGAACCCCTGATTAGGACTATAAATAACTCACATGACATTAGAGGATTCACTGTACTGAAGAAGGAATACAAAGTAGCTGCATATGCAGATGATCTTCTCTTCTTTATCACGCAGCCACACTTATCTATCCCCAACCTCACAGAAATTTTAAAAAATTTTGGATTTGTTTCAAATTTCAAAATTAACCAGTCAAAATCAGAAGCCCTCAATCTGAATCTAGACCCCAAAACTTATGACCTAATCAAGAATAACCACAAATTTAAATGGGAATCGAATACCCTTAAATATCTAGGAATCAAACTGACCCCATCTATTGACAGTCTCTTTTCTGCAAATTTTGTTCCCTTACTACATTCTATCACTGTAGACCTACAAAAATGGACTCCCAAACTCTTTTCCTGGTTCGGAAGAGCGTCTATTCTAAAAATGACTATCCTCCCGAGATTGCTCTACCTTTTCAACGCCTTACCAATTAAGATACCTCCCTCCTTCTTTTCGAAGTTACAAAAAGTCCAGAGACACTTCCTTTGGGCTGGGAAAAAACCAAGAATTTGTTTGAAATCCCTCACACTTCCAAAAAATAAGGGGGGCATTGGTCTACCTGACTATAAGAAATACTATATAGCCTCCCATATTACAAGATTGATAGACTGGCATTGCCACGACACTAACAAAGACTGGGTACAGCTAGAGCGAGACCATAATAAGAAACCCATCCTTTACTTCCCCTGGTCAACCTCCTCCAAATTCACTAAGAAAATACCTAATCCCTTCGTAGCAGCCACACTTGATGTCTGGCACAAAATAGCTATACCTTATAAACTAGCCACAATCCCTGGCCCATTGACACCGATTGCGAACAACCCAGACTTCCCACCAGGTGAAATCAAGCTGAGATTTCCAACCCCCACTACCACCAGTAAATTGCTGGTTACCCATTGCTTGACTGATGACAGAGTCAAATCAACAGATGCTCTCAGAAACGAATTTGGTGAACCATCACTCGAACCTTGGCCCTATATACAGCTGAAAGACTTTTTGATTAATAGCAAACATAAAACTGCATACAGCAAGAACCTGACCCAGCTAGAGAATATCTGCCTTTCAAGATCTCAGATTTCTAAGACAACATCCCTGGCATACTCCTGGCTGGGTCACACACAAACAGACACATGTAACAAACATAAAAACAAATGGGAAACGGAACTAGGTCTTACTTTTACCGATACACAATGGGAAAAGGCCTGCATTTTTGCCCATAAATGCTCTCTAAGCACGAGATACCAGGAAATTTCATATAAGATATTGACCCAGTGGTATGTTACCCCGTTGTTATCCAAAAAATGGTCAAATACTATATCAGACATATGTTGGAGATGCAATAGAGAGCCTGGCTCCTTTCTGCACATTTGGTGGAGTTGTCCCCCTATCCTTGGCTATTGGTCACAAGTAAAGTTTTGGATAAAACACATTACAGAAACTAAAATCGATCTAAACGCAGCCGCATGCCTTCTACATATTAATCACTTTAAAATTAGCAAATATAAAAAAGCGTTAACAAGGCATCTCTTAACTGCTGCTAAAACACTCATCCCATTGCATTGGAGAACGGCTAACACACCGACGGTCAAGGATTGGTTGGACAGAGTAATGTTCATACACAGAATGGACGAAATGGTAGCAATGAAAAAAGAAACAACTGAAAGCTTCCATGCACTTTGGCAGCCCTGGGATCTATTTCTACACTCTGTTGAATTCCAAACTCTGATGAAATAAGATGTCTATAGAAATACATTTCTAGCACTTTATCTGTCGATACCCTGTTCCCCTGTAGCAGTTCCTTTTTCCCCCTTGCATAATGACATAAACATATTGTGTCCGTGACAGATTGTAACCTAGACTGATTTGCGACAATGTATTTGTATAGAGAACTCATATCCTGTATTGTCCCTACGTTTCCTGCCTCTCTGAAGTCTTTAACTCCGACAGCTTCCCCCCCCCTCCCCCTCCTTCCCCCTTTTTTTTCCTCCCTCTCCTATATCCCCCCTCCCTCTTCTTACTCTCTCCCTTATCTAAACCTGATCTCCTATAACCCCTCTATTTTCATTACTTTCCCCCCTCTACAAATAAGGATTAATTTGTCAATTGTACTACCCCAACCTCCATTGTAAGTGCTCTTTATTCCTTAAACTTTGCTTCCCTGATTGAGGGAAGTGGAACATGTATGTTGAGTACGTAATTTTCCGATGTAATGCCACTGTTAACATGTTGTATTACTCATCTTTCAATAAAACTTTGATTGTGAAAAAAAAAAAAAAATTAAAATAATAATAACCACCAAAAAACTCCTAACTAGAGAAGGCGGAGCAGATGAGCCCCAAATAAAAAACTCATAGGATAAGAATCATAAGCTTAAAATTATACAGACCCAATTGTAATAAGTCATCATTCCCACAATAAAATCAGTCTAATATTACCGTGGGGATGACCTGAGATACACAATGTGGGTTCCAGCTTAATAATCCCCAAGATTAAAAAGGAAAAAAAAAGAATGACCTTGCAATTATAAGTATAGGCTGTCAGATAGATTAAACCAAAATGAAAGGTAAATTGAACCCAACAGAACTTGGATCAAAAATCACTTATAAAGCAGTTTAGATCCAGCTCTATATTTAACCCTTTAGGTGCAAGAGTATCGGTTAAAAAAATCCACTGGGTTTCCCTCTGTGAATGCTCTCTAACTACAGTAAATTGCTTCCCCTCCAGGCTGGCTTAATGTGATCAATACCCCAAAACCTCAAGCCAGAGGGGTCCTGGTTGTGGTGCAGCTTAAAGTGGAGTGATACGTGGTGGTCTTTAAAACCTATGTGGATATTATGAACATGCTCAGCAATACGTATTCTAAGTAAACGTTTAGTTCTTCCAATATGCATTAATCCGCAAGGACATTGCAAGGCATACACTACATGAGTAGTGTTGCATGTAATGAATTGTTTAATTGGAAACTCTTTATTATTCGAGGTGGACATAAATTTCTCTACTCCCCTCATTGGTCTAGAGACCACTTTGCATGCCTTACATCGTCTACAGGCAAAAAAAACATTCCTATCCCAAAAGGATGGGTTTCTGCCTGGTGGGTCCACAACCTTCTTCACAATTTGGTCCCCAAAGCTGGGAGCTTTTCTATAAATGAACCTAGGCTTCACTGGTAATACGTTTTTAAGGGTTCTATCTAAACATAACATGTGCCAATGTGTATTAAAGATATTCTCCACTTCCCTATATTGCGAGTGGAACGAAGATATAAACCCCCATTCATGATCCATATTGTTGACATCTATAGCCCTATCTCTCAAACAGTTCTCTCTTGGTAGAACGCTAACCTCCTCTATTATACTGTCTAGATGTTGTTCCTTATATCCTTTTTCAAGGAACCTATTTTTCAGTATCAGGGATTGTTGTTCGAAGTCCACTGCCTGGGAACAGTTCCTCTTCACCCTCATCATTTGGCTTTTGGGCACATTCTTTAGCCAAAGAGGGTGATGGCCACTGTGTGTATTCAGGTAGCTATTCCTGTCAGTGGCGTCACTAGGGTTGGTGTCACCTGGTGCGGTATAACATGGTGTCACCCCCCCCCCAATAATTTTTTTCACCCTAATAACACTGCATATATTGGCAACAGTAGTGCCGTTAATAACTATCAATCAACTAGCAAATTTGAATAACAAAATCATATGAAAATAATAGAAATCAAAGCTTAAACTGTTAAAGAACTGTATTTATTTTAACTTTAAACTTTACTGAATTAATAAATAAATAACACAAAAACAGGAACAAATATGAAAGCATTTAGTTAACATCTAAATCAAAACTTTGCTTTTCTAGCCTTGACAGCTGCAAAATTGTGAACAACATCATCAAAATCAATACATTTCGCTAGTTCACTTTCAACTGATAATATTGCAAGATCAGAAAGCCTTGCCTGTCCCATCGTTGAACGCAAATAGTTTTTTATCAGCTTCAACTTTGAAAAGCTCCTCTCACATGAAGCCACAGACACACAGATTGTCAGAAATATTTTTAGACATAGTGAAAGGGTTGGAAGAGATTCAATGAAGTCCCATTCTGCTATGAAGGTCAAAACTTGTAAAGCCGACCAATCTTTGACTTCTTCTAGGTTGATCTTGGCTGCTTTGAGATGTCTCCTCAGTCTGGGTATTTCCATTAACAGCTCACTCTCAGATATTTCGTCATAAAAAGTGGTCAGTTTTGGAATGGACACCTTTAATGTTTCTTCAGTTTCATATATGAGACTCTTTGCTTGAACAGCCTCAAACATGGCTGCAACTTCCATGATGGCTCTTAATCTGATCTGGAGTTCAGAATGGAAGCGATCAATGCACTCAAGCATTGCCCTCTTGTTCTCGTCTTGTAGACTTATGCCTCCAGCATCACGTGCCTGTTCCCCTGCCATCCTCTTCTTAAACCTGGCTCTTCTCTCTACGGCAATTCCATATTCTTTAGATTTTAAATGTGCCTGCTTAATTGCATGTTCCACTAGGTGACTGCGCTCTTCAAACAGAAAAAGTCTTAGTGTACTCCTGGAGAGTGGAGAGGAGGAGGGCTGGGCACTGTGGGCAGCGACCGTCACACACAGCAGCCGCGCCGCCCGGGCGGAGAAAGTTGTGTGTGTGCTGCAGTGACGTGTCGTCACATCATCACAGTGCAGTGTGATGATGTGACAGGCTGAGTCGCTCGCTGGCTCTGTAGGGTAGGGAGGAGGATTGGAATTTAGGAATAGGAAGAATAAGGAGCCGGAGGACACACACCAGGCGCGGCCGCGGCGCTGGAGGTGTTGTTCCAGGCTTCCAGCCCAGCGGGGTGAAATTAATCAATGAATGGGTCAGCTGTAAAAAAAAAAAAAAAAAAAAAAAAAAAAAAAAGGGAGGGTGTCACCCCTCTAACGGGTGTCACCCGGGGGCGGACCGCACCCCCCGCACCCCCCTAGCAACGCCTCTGATTCCTGTCAGTGGACTTAAAGAAAACTTTTGTCTGAAGAATATCATCAACCCGGGAGATGTTAACATCCAGGAAGTTGATATCTTTTTTACTCCACTGGCTAGTAAGTTTAATATTCTGTGAGTTGTTGTTCAAATGGTCCAAGAATTCCAATAATGTGGATTCTGGTCCTGCCCATAAAAACAAAAGGTCATCAATGTAGCGTCTATAAAAAAGAAGCTCCGCCCTTCTATTCTGAAACACAACCTTATCCTCCCACTCCCCCATGAACAAGTTGGCAATACTGGGCGCAAATTTAGCGCCCATTGCAACACCTCTTCTTTGTTTATAAAAGGTATTGCCAAACCAAAAATAGTTCCGCGAAAGACAGAAGTCCAATGCTTGCCCCAAAAAATTTTTTGTGCAAATGGGAGGTCGTCTCGTGAACTAAGTGCCCAATTGAGAGCCAATAAAGCATCCTCATGTTGGATCACTGTATAAAGACTAGTCACATCCGCTGTTACTAAAAAAAGTCACTAATCCCCCCTAAAGAGATCTCCTGTATTGCTTGTAATAGGCTTTTGGTGTCCTTAAGATAGGCCTTAGTAGTAGTAACGCTTTTCTGCAAGAAAATATCCAAATAATGACCCAACCTGGAGGTTACTGAGCCTATCCCATTCACAATAGGCCTAGGGGGAGGATTTATAGGGTCTTTGTGAATTTTAGGGAGGGTATACAGTGTAGGGATACAGCAACTACTCGGGACCAAGTATCTTTTTTCTTTCACTGTAAGAACATGTGACTGATAGCCAAAGCCAATGAGCGCTTCCAGCTCTAGTTGGTATTGTAAAGTGGGGTCCCTGTCCAATTTTCCATAGGTGTCTGTGTCTGACAAGAGTAAATTTAGTTGATCATTATAATACTCTTTGGATAGGATAACGACCCCACCCCCCTTATCTGCAGGCCTTATAATAATGTTCTTCCTAGTTTCAAGGGACTTAATCCCTTCTGAAATATATCGTGGGTTGACATTCTTTTTAGGAGCCAAAAGTTCTAGGTCACGTAAAACAAGGCTTTTAAACACATCCAAATGCTGAGTGGCTACATTTGGTGGATTAAACAGAGAGCGGTTTTTAAGGCCACTATCTACTGCTACTGATGAATTACCACTCGCATTAATCGGATTAGAGTTTTTATTCAGGAATTTTTTAATGCTTAGTTTACGCATTGTGAGGGGGTTAACTCAGTAGCGGGTGTGTGTGACCCCCTGGTTGGGCTCCCCACACAAAAACAGGGCCAGCAGACGGAGGTTGTGGTTTTCAAAATCAAAAGGTGCGGTTTATTTCTCTATGTACAGTGACAAAAACACAGCAAAGCCAAAAAGAAACATAAACAAAATAAATCCTGGTCAGTTTGACCTCTGACTAAACATGCAGGTTTCCTAAACTAACAACTGGGATCAGCCTGGTGCTGTCCTAGTCCCTAAGTCCCTGGTTTAGTAAAAGTCCAAACAAATAGCCACACAGGCTTTGCCTCACCGCACAGGGGTTCACTCTCCCTAGACAGTCCACACAGGTCTGGGTCCAGGCATGAGCTAACACCTAATGAATCTGGGAGTTCTTATAGAGGCCTAAATGAGCTGACAAGCTTCAGCTGGCCTCATCAACTCCCTGTCTGTACGACGCCCCACACTCTCCCTAGAGGTATGAGTCATCCATGAGCCTACTAGCCTCAGCTGGGCTTATACAACTCTCCACCCTAGTTGTATAAGTCAGCATAAAGCCTGAATCTGGGAGAAATATATCTACCCCCCTGGATGCAACCAGGTGACTTTACCTTCCTGCTGTCACATACCCCCCCCCTCTTGTTTTAACCTTGGGGTTGGAACACCAGCAATCAGGCATTCATGTACTCGAGACAAAGCATCCACATTCCCCATTTAAACGCCAGGGCGATGCTTTACTGTGAAGTTGAATTCCTGTAGGGCCAGGAACCACCTATTCACTCTTCTATTTGTCTCCTTGTTTTGAGCCATCCACTTTAACGGAGCGTGATCCGTAACCATGTCAAAGTGCCTACCTAGCAGATAGTACCGAAGGGAATCTAGAGCCCACTTCACCGCTAAACACTCCTTTTCAACCGTGGCGTAATTTACCTCATGGGACTTCAACTTCCTGCTGAGGTAAATGACTGGGTGCTCTTCCCCGTTCCAGACCTGGGACAATACTGCTCCTAACCCCACATCTGACGCATCACTTTGTACGACAAAGTCTTTAGAGAAGTCGGGTGAGTACAACACTGGCTGGCTACATAAGGCTTGTTTCAAGAATTGGAATGCTGCCTCAGCCTCGGGGGTCCATTTAATCATGACCGACCCTTTCCCTTTCGTCAGGTTGGTTAGGGGCACAGCCTTAGAAGCAAAGTGGGGAATGAAGCGCCGATAATAACCCGCGATTCCCAGAAAGGCCCGTACCTGCTTCTTGCTGCTGGGACGTGGCCAACTCTGGATGGCCTCGACTTTGTTGAGTTGGGGTTTTATCACTCCCCTGCCAATGGTGTACCCAAGATATTTGGCCTCCTCCTGCCCAATGGTACACTTCTTGGGGTTAGCCGTAAACCCCGCTTCCCGGATAGAGTCTAGGACTGCTTGCACTTTTGGCAGATGTGAGGCCCAATCTGTGCTATGGACAATTACGTCATCCAGGTAAGCCGCAGCATACTTCCGATGGGGCCTCAGTATCTGGTCCATTTTCCGCTGGAATGTGGCCGGCGCATTCTGTAACCCGAACGGCATTCTCTTATATTGGAACGCCCCGTCTGGGGTTACAAATGCGGTTTTCTCTTTGGCCGACTTGGCCAGGGGAATTTGCCAATACCCTTTTGTGAGGTCAAGAGTCGTCATGTATCGGGCTGTTCCCAGCCGGTCGATCAACTCATCTATACGTGGCATGGGGTAGGTGTCAAATTTTGTAACTTTGTTCAACTGACGAAAATCGTTACAAAATCGCCAGCTCCCATCCGGTTTAGGCACCAACACAATGGGACTAGACCAATCACTTTGGGACTCCTCTATCACCCCTAAGTTCAGCATTTTCTGTACTTCCTCCCGTATTGCCTCCCGTCGGGCCTCTGGGATCCGATAGGGTTTTAACTTCACCCTTTCACCGGGCGGGGTAATAATATCATGCTCTACCCCAGATGTTTGTCCCGGCAGCTCAGAGAACACCTCCTTGTTGCGAAGCACAAACTCCTTAACCTCCTGTTGTTGGGGTTGTGACAAGGTGGCTGCTATTCCAACCTCCGGAATCACGCAACCAGTTTGAGCTGGTGACCAAGTTTCTGCGACTAGGGACTCTCTATCCCTCCAGGCTTTCAACAGATTAACGTGATATATCTGTTCGGGCTTTCGCCTTCCTGGTTGTCTGACCTTGTAATTCACTTCGCTCACTTTTTCCATTATCTCGTAGGGGCCTTGCCATTTGGCAAGGAATTTACTTTCAACCGTAGGGACAAGTACCAATATCCTATCCCCCGGGGAAAAGGTACGGGTCTTTGCTCCACGGTTGTACACTCTCTGCTGTGCCAACTGCGCTTGGGCCAAATGTTCCTTCACGATGGGCATTACCTGTGCAATTCGATCTTGCATCAGGGCGACATGCTCAATCACACTCCTGTGGGGAGAACTCTCACTTTCCCAAGTTTCCTTGGCAATATCCAACAGCCCTCTTGGGTGTCTCCCATACAGTAACTCAAAGGGGGAGAATCCCGTAGAGGATTGGGGCACCTCCCTAATAGCAAACATCAAATAAGGAAGTAGACAGTCCCAATCCTTTCCATCTCTATCCACCACTTTCTTCAACATTTGTTTTAGGGTTTTGTTGAATCTTTCAACCAGCCCATCGGTTTGGGGGTGATACACAGATGTACGCAATTGCGTCACTTTGAACAATTTACACAGCTCTTTCATAACCCGGGACATAAAGGGTGTACCTTGGTCCGTAAGCAGTTCTTTACAAATACCCACCCGGCTAAAAACAAGAGATAGCTCTTTGGCTATGGTTTTGGCCGAGGTATTTCTGAGAGGGAACGCTTCTGGATAACGGGTGGCATAGTCCATTATAACCAATATGTACTGGTGCCCCCTAGCAGACTTGATTATAGGACCTACCAAATCCATTGCGATTCTCTCAAACGGGACCTCAATGATGGGTAGAGGGACCAGCGGGCTACGGAAATGTGGCATCGGGGCCGACCTCTGACACACAGGGCAGGAGGAACAATAATTTTCTATGTCCTTCATCACCCCAGGCCAATAGAATCTCTGTAATACCCTCTCTCGGGTTTTCTCTGTCCCCAGATGACCTCCAAGAATGTGCCCATGGGCCAACTCCAACACCAACTTCCTGTAAGGTTTGGGCACCACAAGCTGCTCAACGGTTTCTTCTGCCCTTTTTGCCACCCGATACAGTAGGTCCTTCTCTACGCTGAAGTATGGGTAAGTGCAGGTATTATCTGGGTTCACTAACTCGCCATCTATTTCCACTACGTTTTCCCGTGCCTTTATTAGGGCGGGGTCTTTTAACTGTTCTGTGGCAAAATTTTCCCTGTGAACCTCCAGATCAGAAAACTCCACAGACGGTAGGTTTTCGTCTGAGGAGGTGGGCTCCTCTCCAGTTTCTTGAGTCTCCCCTGCCAATACTGACAAGGGAAATTCTGGAGAGTCCTCACCACTCTCAGAGGAGTTCTGGCTATCACATTCCTGGTACATAGGGGCACCAGTGGGGGGCTCAGGATCATCCCACAGTTCCCAGAACTTCGGAAAATCTCTTCCCACAATGGCATCATGCGGTAATTGAGATACTAACCCCACTGGATGAGAGAGGGTACCTTTGGGGGTCTCGAAACACACTGTAGTCACTGGATACTCTCGGGTGTCCCCATGCACACAAATAACAGCTACCTTGCTATTCCCAGAGACCTCTGTTTTAACTAATTCAGCCTTTATCAGGGTCACAAGGCTACCTGAATCCAGTAATACCACAACATTTCTACCATTAATACACATTTTGCATAAATGTTTCTCAGTTCCCCGAATGGCAGTGCATGCGACTGTCGCACACAGCGACTGACGTCTGTCCGTCAGAAAGTCACATTGCATGGGTTCCTCCACAACCGGGCAATTTGCTGCAATATGTCCCGCTTGCCGGCAGCGGTAGCAAACAATCCTTTTGGCTGCCTCTTGAGCCCCTGACTTCCCAGGCTGTTCTCGCCAAACTTTGGGTAGAGCTCCCACCCTCTCACTCTCTCCACCCTCACCCCTTGGAATCCTCTTATCCGCCCCTGGGGATGGTCTGGTCTTAGGGTGGAAAGTCCGAGAGTCTCTGGAAGAGGCCGTCAGGTTCTCTGTAGCCAAGTATTTCTCTACACGATCCACAAGACCACCGGCCGTCTCTGGGTCTCCATGGCTTACCCACTTTTGGATGGCAGTAGGAAGAGCTCTCAAAAACCGATCCATTACAACACGTTCCACAATCTCTGGTGCGGACAAAGTCTCTGGCTGTAGCCACTTCCTGCTCAGGTGAATGAGATCATACATTTGAGACCTGGGGGGTTTTCCAAGCTGGAAAGTCCAGTTATGCACACGCTGAGCCCGGACAGCCAGGGTGACACCCAGCCTTGCCAATATTTCAGCTTTTAGCATCACATAGTCTTTTGCTTGGTCAGGCTCTAGGTCATAGTAAGCCTTCTGCGATTCACCAGTTAACAGAGGAGCCACCAGTCCAGCCCACTGCTCCTCAGGCCACTTTTCTCTTTCAGCAGTCCTTTCAAATGTGGTCAAAAATACCTCTGGATCATCCTCTCCAGTCATTTTTGTCAATAAACGACTCACCCCAAAGGACGCGGTATTAGTGGGACGGCTTTCCTCACTGGTCTGCGGACGTTGCTGCATTACTGCTTCCATTTGTTGTAGTCTCTGCTCTTGCTTCTGTAACAGGTCTATGAAGCGGGCCTCAGATTGCTGCTGGGCTTGTTGATGAGCTTGCTGCTGGGCTGCAAGGCTCCTTTGCAAACCTGCATTTGTCTGCTGTTGATTGGCATTTGCTAGAGCCAGCTGTTTCAGTATCTCCTCCATGCTGGCTTAAAAAAACTGCCACTGGTTCTCCACCAACTGTGAGGGGGTTAACTCAGTAGCGGGTGTGTGTGACCCCCTGGTTGGGCTCCCCACACAAAAACAGGGCCAGCAGACGGAGGTTGTGGTTTTCAAAATCAAAAGGTGCGGTTTATTTCTCTATGTACAGTGACAAAAACACAGCAAAGCCAAAAAGAAACATAAACAAAATAAATCCTGGTCAGTTTGACCTCTGACTAAACATGCAGGTTTCCTAAACTAACAACTGGGATCAGCCTGGTGCTGTCCTAGTCCCTAAGTCCCTGGTTTAGTAAAAGTCCAAACAAATAGCCACACAGGCTTTGCCTCACCGCACAGGGGTTCACTCTCCCTAGACAGTCCACACAGGTCTGGGTCCAGGCATGAGCTAACACCTAATGAATCTGGGAGTTCTTATAGAGGCCTAAATGAGCTGACAAGCTTCAGCTGGCCTCATCAACTCCCTGTCTGTACGACGCCCCACACTCTCCCTAGAGGTATGAGTCATCCATGAGCCTACTAGCCTCAGCTGGGCTTATACAACTCTCCACCCTAGTTGTATAAGTCAGCATAAAGCCTGAATCTGGGAGAAATATATCTACCCCCCTGGATGCAACCAGGTGACTTTACCTTCCTGCTGTCACAGCATATATTTGTGGATATCCACATATGTATCAAATTTGCCCAGTGGTCTTTTCAATACGCATTTGAGCCCCTGATGTAAAATGTTGGTTTCCTTATGCGACAACGTAGCATTACTGAGGTTAAAGATACCCCCTACTCCTTTACTCTCCTTCTTTTGTTGGACCCTGAGACCTGCTCTACACCCTCTGACTCGTCTCTCCTTTGGCCTTGTGGTGGGAGTTGATTCCTCTCCCAATAGGCTTGATCCCTCCACTGGGGTTCTCTGTAAGGAGGTGTCATGGGAGGATGTTGATAAAGAGGTGGACGGCCCCTGTAAGACTGGAAGCCTCTCCCTCTCCGTTGGTTCCCTCTGCCTCTCCCTAAAAAAGGACGTGGTAAATATGCATTATAGTCCCTATTGGGATCTAGCAGAGATTCATATCTATTGGAGATGGGTACCTGATAGGATTGATCATAATAAGGGGGTGGGGGGTTTCTCACTATACCACCTCTACCTCTCATTCCATTACCTGGATTGCCATCGACCCTAACAGGGGTGCCAGATTTAGTTTGGGGTTCAGAAGTTTTCTTTTTAGTTCTGTGTTGCGGTTGGTTTCTCACTGGAGCTTGTGAATGAGGTCCAGGATTGGGTTGTTGAGATGTTTCTGATTGGGTTTGTGTTAAATCGCTATCCATTTGTTCTACCTCATCACTTATAGGGTTCTGAGAATTCTGCCAAAAGTAAATACTATTGGTCTGAAAGTCCTTGAGATCTCTATAGAACTTCTTGACTTTCTTTTTTTGGGTATCTCTATCTACCTTCTCCAGTTTTTTAGTGATCCTGTTATTAAAATCTAAAAATAATTGGGACTCTTTAATTGGGTCGAGTTGTAATTGTAATTGTCTAATTTTAGTTTTTTGACACATCACTTGGTTTACAATTTTTATTATTTTTATATGGCTGCTGTTGGATACCTAGTGTCTATTTATTTATATATTTCATTTTATTTTTATACATCAATTATTTTCACTGTTGTAGATCTTATATTGCTCCTAGCGCTGAGATAAGAGGAGTTGGGCAGTGCGATTCAGATTTTTCCTCTTTTTTACAATAGAGAGAAATGCTTACATTTTATGTGTATGTAAATGTGTGTCTTGTCTTGGAATTCCAATTTAGAGTATAAGTTGTTTTTTCTTCTGAATACATATGGATTGTTGGTTGGTTGATATGTGTCCTATGATCCCGCCAAGGAGGATTTTAAAAAGGTGGGCAGGTGAGAGGGACAGAGTAGGGTACTCATCTGTGTGTGGTGCTTTAGGAGGATGGACTCGCAGATTTGGACAAGGACAAGTTACTCCTATCCAAAGTATTGTTTAGCACAATACACAGAGGTACATTTCCGCTTGCTGTTTTGCTTCGGTTGGAAGAGGGGATCAAACCACCAACCAGGTTTTCACCTACGTTTTTGCGCAGAGCATATACTTGTATTCCATATTCAGAAAGTCAGAGAGATTTGCTGGACTGGAGATTTTAAGGAGGATTTTAATTGAGAAAAGTTATCTATATAGATTTAAAATATGTTATATATATTATAAAAACAAAAAGGAAAAAATATATAAAATGCCGCTGATACCTAATTTTCCTTATCTCAGCGCTATGGTGTTAAAGTCTGATTATAGGCAAACAAAATTATTATAGTGCAAAAATGCAATAATGATAAACACTATTTATCAAAGCACAATGAGCGTCAGCAGCCACATTTAAAATTCAAAACTTAAATTCAAAACGACAAAAGAAAAGTAACACCATATGTGTTTTAAAAAAAAAATCATATGCGGCGTTCCTGTCAATACTGAAATTGATACGACTTGTCAAATGTCCATAAGACAAAAGATGTTAAAGTACACACAGTAAATGGAAACTTTCATAAAGCAAAGTTCAAAATAAAACATGCAAGGTGATCTTAATGTTGTTTGTGGAATGTGCACCTTCCTCCAGATCACTACACAACAGTGTTTCAGACTCCCCTATAGGGATTGCACTCATCAGAAATCAGAAGATAATGAGCCTCTAACGAAATCCGGAAAGACCATACCACCTGCGGGTGTCCTTTAATCGAGATGGTTCCAGCGTAGTTCTCCAGGAATTACAGCATGAGGAGAGAGAAAAAACTCCACATAGTATAGTCCGGTTTAAAAGCTTTATTATAAAAGTATTTCTTTTTAAAACTTGTTCCCATAGAAAAAGACTATCGCATACGTCTTTGTCTTACATCAGCCTAGGTCCTTTCTGATCAGATAACTTGATGTTTCAAAAGTTGAAGTCAGTTTCTTACTGAGGAGTAGATAGTTTTTTTCCCGCAGTGTATCTGCAAAGCAAGCCGCTCATTAGCATCAAGCAACACTTCCGGTTCTCCACTCAGTAGCTTGGAACGCCATGTTATATATGTTGTTTGTAAAATGTTGCAACTATTTGTCAGTCTATTCATAAAATGTGTTGGGCACATAGGCCCATGCCCACTGCATAAGTTAATGGGAACATTAAAGGGGGAGTGTGACACGTCACAGGTAAATTACATGTATGCGCTGGTACCAAATGTGTTTTTTTTGGGGGGAAATCTGATCAGATACAAATTTTTAAGAGAAGCATCTTCAATGTATATGGGGTGTTTTTGATTGTTTCAGTTGGGCTCTGTTTTCCACTGTTGCAGTCCCAGGGTCGCGCGATTTGCAGTGCAATTTTGCGGTGCAATTTCGTGCGACCAGTGAAAACCGTGTGGGGACGGGTCGCACTGAGGTCGGAACGGTCTGGTGCAAGAGCCTTTTTCCGGAATCACTGCGAGTTGGGTCACACCGGTTGGAGTGGGGAGCCTTGAGGTCTGTTTTTAGGGACTGTTAGTTGTGTAAGTTGTTTATTCTTGTATTATTGAAATTAAAAGGTTTTAACGGTATTCAAGATGAAAGTATGGAAAATTATGGATGAATGGTATGGCTGGTGGTTGTATTATGTTTAATGAACGCACAGGGTATTATGTTGATTAGTAGAGTATTTTAAGTGTGTGTTTAGAATGTACACAACTGGTGTCTCATATTGTGTTCAGGCCCATGTTATATGTTTTTCCCTAAAAAGTTTGGGGTTAAATTAAAAATTGATAATGGGGATTTTAGTAACAGAAGGGTGAAATTTGGGAAAAATGTTTGAAGAGTTACTGAAATTAAGTAACCAGGATCTGAATACATTGCTGCATATATTGAGTCCATGAGGTACTGAAATGTGATGGGAAAGTTTGTTTGAATAACAGTCGGAATGACCATTCTGGATATTTACCTTTTGAATTTCCAGGGTGTCAGTTGTGAAGTGTTAATGATGTAATGTTGTTTATCCATAAATGTTTTGTTTGTTGCTGATGATCAGATATATTTGCAAAGGTGGGAGGCCTTTGGGTTTGGGTAAAATGTTCTGTTCTGAGTTTCTCGGGTCCATTTGAGTCCCGGGGATAGAAGAAACTAAAGGTGTTTAGGTTTTGCTGAAGTTCTGCTATAATACTGGATTTAAAAAAAGTGTTTAGTTACATATGTTGAATCTATATAATGAAGACCTTTGCTGAGAAACATTTTTATTCCTGCATGTTTTACTTATGTTTGAGTCAATGAAGAATATTATTCTTAATACCCCCAATGGTTAAGGCCCAAATTGATCGGGTAGGTTCTGTGATTGTTCATGTCGGATGAGGAGTATCCGCCCCAGCCAGCCAGCATTCACCCACAATCCCATGCACCTAAATAAATGCCCACCTCATTCATACCCTGCCCCATACCCTATCCGGATGAAGAGATGACTACAGTTTTTACATGGAAATCTTCTTTGTTCATCTTTGTTGTTCAAGCACCATGGGAGGTGCTCAGATGACTACAGGCGGACTCCTGTTGGAAAGTGTTCCTGGTAAACACACCTTGAGGGCTAGCCAGATGACGCACGCCCAAGGTCTACAAAATTCCAGTGAGCATCACAAGAGAGATCCAGATGTGCCAGCCTGAAGACCCAAGTCTAGCCCAATGCATCAGTTCCAGTTTGTCTGTGGATATCAAGTTCTGTCCCTACAAAGAGGCAGTGTCTAGGGTAGAGAATTCATGTCTGTACATATGAATGATCACAGAACCGAACAAAAGGTTTTGGGAAAGGTTGAGGAGAATGAGAATTATAATGTGGACATTTCCTTTGCATTTTCTTTTCCCTCCTTCCTACAATTTAATGGACATTCGGAAGCCATACAAGAGACTTTCTTTTTTTATGTATTTTATTGGGACTATTTTTTGTTTTTGGGCTAAAGGCTGTCATGCCCCTCCCACTTGCTTTTATGGACTGTCACGCCCCTGTCACGCCCAATTCCGTTCCCCCTTTGTATTTCATGGACAATTGCTATGCAGCTGAGATTATGTTTGTTGTTTTCTGTTTTTTCATTTTTACATGCTCAATGTGGTGATAAATGTTTAGTGTGGTGGTCCGGGTGAGGGTCGGGGGCATAGTGGGATTGTTGTTGTGGTGTGCCCAGGCCTCTGACCCCCATACTGAGATGGCGAATCTACTGTCACAGCTTGCCCTTGCAGGATTCTCTGGAGGTGCCCAGCGGGTCCTTGGGGGACAGCCACTAGCCTTGGGCAACAGCACATACATTTGTTGTGGAAGGACATGCCATCCATGAATTCCGAGTGATCCTAAGGGATGGTGTTGCTTGGCCTCACTGGTTCCAATAATGAAAATTTCGGGGACAGTCTCAGGGCTGGTGTTCGTCCTAGGTGCCCCCTCAGGCGCCGTTATGCCAGGTCATTGTTTTTGGAAAAGGACATGGCCTCAGCATGGTTCCCCTCAGGAACTGGAGGGGGTATTGATATGATGAAAAGGCTAAGTGATTGCTTGGGAACCCCCTGGGTAATGTGGGATGGTTTGGTTTCAAATGGTATTTTCTGGATCAGGGATACTGCTATGTGTATTGAAATGATGTTGCTTCTGGCATTAACCCT
This sequence comes from Rana muscosa, assembly GCA_029206835.1. Classification (NCBI taxonomy): domain Eukaryota; kingdom Metazoa; phylum Chordata; class Amphibia; order Anura; family Ranidae; genus Rana; species Rana muscosa. The sequence goes on along the minus strand of CM055120.1, from coordinate 211,204,102 downwards.
ATATGCCTGCTTCAAGTTTATTATGTGTATGATCTCCCGAGGCACTCTGGCTCCCGATCCGGCTGCTGCAAGTGGAGTGTATCTTAGCTCTTACCATGATGACTGAAAGAGGGGATTGTAGTAATTGGCATGGCTTAAGGACCCCCATTACAGTGAGATGGGGTCATATATTCTAGCTTGGACATACTGGTTAGGGAAATTTACTAGTGTTATAAGTTTTATAAGTATTATAAGATAGGTTGAAATCTTGTATTTTGTATGGAGCAGCAGTTTTGCAAAAGCATGCATAAATTGCAATGAGTAGCATAATTTGCGGAGTGCTGGTCTATTTTTAAGCTGGCCCTTCCTGTGTACTGGTGATTCTCGTGATTGATTCTTATTAATAACGAAACTGTCAGCCACCTTGAGAGGGTCAGGACGATTGTCGGCCATCTTGAGAGTGGCAAAATGTCTACTGTATAACGATAAAATGTATACCCACTGTATTAACCACACTCCTCCCTTACCCCTCCCTCTTCTATGATTGGGTTATGATAATGACTATATAATGTCTACCCCTGCAAAAGAATAAACAGATTTCACTCTGAGCGCAAAGCCTGTCTTGTCTCTTTTCTTGCGTTTGAAGAAATCTCTCAGTACTGATCCCGTATCTTTTGGGTGTGGCAATTGGATTATTTTAAGCTGGTCTGAGGGGGTAGAAGGACTACCTGTTCAAATTTCCCAACAGTATTAATATGAGAACACCAGCAATTGTATTCAGGTAGCTTTAGATGCACACTATGCAAAGGACACAGTACACTAACTGAAAATACTTGCAGCTCCCTGCCTGTGGTATTAATATGAGAACACCAGCAATTGTATTCGGGTAGCTTTAGGTGCACACTGTGCAAAGGACACAGTACACTAACTGAAAATACTGCAGCTCCCTGCCTGTGGTATTAATATGAGAACACCAGCAATTGTATACAGGTAGCTTTAGGTGCACACTTTGCAAAGGACAAAGTACACTAACTGAAAATACTGCAGCTACCACAATCACCTACCTGCCTGTCAGTATATTATGAAGAGAATAACAGGAATGGATCTAGCTAAACTGAATACAGTGTGTATATATACTGTATATATATATATATATATATATTGTGACAGCAGGAAGGTAAAGTCACCTGGTTGCATCCAGGGGGGTAGATATATTTCTCCCAGATTCAGGCTTTATGCCGACTTATACAACTAGGGAGGGAGTTGATGAAGCCCAGCTGAGGCTAGTGGGCTCATGGATGACTCATACCTCTAGGGAGAGGGCTGGGCGTCGTGCAGGCAGGGAGTTGATGAGACCAGCTGAAGCCTGTCAGTTCGTTTAAGGCCTCTATAAAAACTCCCAGATTCATTAGGTGTTTGCTCATGCCTGGAACCAGACCTGTGTGGACTGTCTGGGGAGAGTGAACCCCTGTGCGGTGAGGAAAAGCCTGTGTGGCTATTTGTTTGGACATTGACTAAACCAGGGACTTAGGGACTAGGACAGCACCAGGCTGATCCCAGTTGTTAGTTAGGAAACCTGCATGTTTAGTCAGAGGTCAAGCTGACTAGGATTTATTTTGTTTATGTTTCTTTTTGGCTTTGCTGTGTTTTTGTCACTGTACATAGAGAAATAAACCGCACCTTTTGATTTTGAAAACCACAACCTCCGTCTGCTGGCCCTGTTTTTGTGTGGGGAGCCCAACCAGGGGGTCACACACACCCGCTACCGAGTTAACCCCCTCACAGTTGGTGGAGAACCAGTGGCAGTTTTTTTAAGCCAGCATGGAGGAGATACTGAAACAGCTGGCTCTAGCAAATGCCAATCAACAGCAGACAAATGCAGGTTTGCAAAGGAGCCTTGCAGCCCAGCAGCAAGCTCATCAACAGAGCCTTGCAGCCCAGCAGCAAGCTCACCAACAGAGTCTGGAAGCTCAGCAACAAGCCCAGCAGCAATCTGAGGCCCGCTTCATAGACCTGTTACAGAAGCAAGAGCAGAGACTACAACAAATGGAAGAAGTAATGCAGCAACGTTCGCAGACCAGTGAGGAAAGCCGTCCCACTAATACCGTGTCCTTTGGGGTGAGTCGTTTATTGACAAAAATGACTGGAGAGGATGATCCAGAGGTATTTTTGACCACATTTGAAAGGACTGCTGAAAGAGAAAAGTGGCCTGAGGAGCAATGGGCTGGACTGGTGGCTCCTCTGTTAACTGGTGAATCGCAGAAGGCTTACTATGACCTAGAGCCTGACCAAGCAAAAGACTATGTGATGCTAAAAGCTGAAATATTGGCAAGGCTGGGTGTCACCCTGGCTGTCCGGGCTCAGCGTGTGCATAACTGGACTTTCCAGCTTGGAAAACCCCCCAGGTCTCAAATGTATGATCTCATTCACCTGAGCAGGAAGTGGCTACAGCCAGAGACTTTGTCCGCACCAGAGATTGTGGAACGTGTTGTAATGGATCGGTTTTTGAGAGCTCTTCCTACTGCCATCCAAAAGTGGGTAAGCCATGGAGACCCAGAGACGGCCGGTGGTCTTGTGGATCGTGTAGAGAAATACTTGGCTACAGAGAACCTGACGGCCTCTTCCAGAGACTCTCGGACTTTCCACCCTAAGACCAGATCATCCCCAGGGGCGGATAAGAGGATTCCAAGGGGTGAGGGTGGAGATAGTGAGAGGGTGGGAGCTCTACCCAAAGTTTGGCGAGAACAGCCTGGGAAGTCAGGGGCTCAAGAGGCAGCCAAATGGATTGTTTGCTACCGCTGCCGGCAAGCGGGACATATTGCAGCAAATTGCCCGGTTGTGGAGGAACCCATGCAATGTGACTTTCTGACGGACCGACGTCAGTCGCTGTGTGCGACAGTCGCATGCACTGCCATTCGGGGAACTGAGAAACATTTATGCAAAATGTGTATTAATGGTAGAAATGTTGTGGTATTACTGGATTCAGGTAGCCTTGTGACCCTGATAAAGGCTGAATTAGTTAAAACAGAGGTCTCTGGGAATAGCAAGGTAGCTGTTATTTGTGTGCATGGGGACACCCGAGAGTATCCAGTGACTACAGTGTGTTTCGAGACCCCCAAAGGTACCCTCTCTCATCCAGTGGGGTTAGTATCTCAATTACCGCATGATGCCATTGTGGGAAGGGATTTTCCGAAGTTCTGGGAACTGTGGGATGATCCTGAGCCCCCCACTGGTGCCCCTATGTACCAGGAATGTGATAGCCAGAACTCCTCTGAGAGTGGTGAGGACTCTCCAGAATTTCCCTTGTCAGTATTGGCAGGGGAGACTCAAGAAACTGGAGAGGAGCCCACCTCCTCAGACGAAAACCTACCATCTGTGGAGTTTTCTGATCTGGAGGTTCACAGGGAAAATTTTGCCACAGAACAGTTAAAAGACCCCGCCCTAATAAAGGCACGGGAAAACGTAGTGGAAATAGATGGCGAGTTAGTGAACCCAGATAATACCTGCACTTACCCATACTTCAGCGTAGAGAAGGACCTACTGTATCGGGTGGCAAAAAGGGCAGAAGAAACCGTTGAGCAGCTTGTGGTGCCCAAACCTTACAGGAAGTTGGTGTTGGAGTTGGCCCATGGGCACATTCTTGGAGGTCATCTGGGGACAGAGAAAACCCGAGAGAGGGTATTACAGAGATTCTATTGGCCTGGGGTGATGAAGGACATAGAAAATTATTGTTCCTCCTGCCCTGTGTGTCAGAGGTCGGCCCCGATGCCACATTTCCGTAGCCCGCTGGTCCCTCTACCCATCATTGAGGTCCCGTTTGAGAGAATCGCAATGGATTTGGTAGGTCCTATAATCAAGTCCGCTAGGGGGCACCAGTACATATTGGTTATAATGGACTATGCCACCCGTTATCCAGAAGCGATCCCTCTCAGAAATACCTCGGCCAAAACCATAGCCAAAGAGCTATCTCTTGTTTTTAGCCGGGTGGGTATTTGTAAAGAACTGCTTACGGACCAAGGTACACCCTTTATGTCCCGGGTTATGAAAGAGCTGTGTAAATTGTTCAAAGTGACGCAATTGCGTACATCTGTGTATCACCCCCAAACCGATGGGCTGGTTGAAAGATTCAACAAAACCCTAAAACAAATGTTGAAGAAAGTGGTGGATAGAGATGGAAGGGATTGGGACTGTCTACTTCCTTATTTGATGTTTGCTATTAGGGAGGTGCCCCAATCCTCTACGGGATTCTCCCCCTTTGAGTTACTGTATGGGAGACACCCAAGAGGGCTGTTGGATATTGCCAAGGAAACTTGGGAAAGTGAGAGTTCTCCCCACAGGAGTGTGATTGAGCATGTCGCCCTGATGCAAGATCGAATTGCACAGGTAATGCCCATCGTGAAGGAACATTTGGCCCAAGCGCAGTTGGCACAGCAGAGAGTGTACAACCGTGGAGCCAAGACCCGTACCTTTTCCCCGGGGGATAGGATATTGGTACTTGTCCCTACGGTTGAAAGTAAATTCCTTGCCAAATGGCAAGGCCACTAAGAGATAATGGAAAAAGTGAGCGAAGTGAATTACAAGGTCAGACAACCAGGAAGGCGAAAGCCCGAACAGATATATCACGTTAATCTGTTGAAAGCCTGGAGGGATAGAGAGTCCCTAGTCGCAGAAACTTGGTCACCAGCTCAAACTGGTTGCGTGATTCCGGAGGTTGGAATAGCAGCCACCTTGTCACAACCCCAACAACAGGAGGTTAAGGAGTTTGTGCTTCGCAACAAGGAGGTGTTCTCTGAGCTGCCGGGACAAACATCTGGGGTAGAGCATGATATTATTACCCCGCCCGGTGAAAGGGTAAAGTTAAAACCCTATCGGATCCCAGAGGCCCGACGGGAGGCAATACAGGAGGAAGTACAGAAAATGCTGAACTTAGGGGTGATAGAGGAGTCCCAAAGTGATTGGTCTAGTCCCATTGTGTTGGTGCCTAAACCGGATGGGAGCTGGCGATTTTGTAACGATTTTCGTCAGTTGAACAAAGTTACAAAATTTGACACCTACCCCATGCCACGTATAGATGAGTTGATCGACCGGCTGGGAACAGCCCGATACATGACGACTCTTGACCTCACAAAAGGGTATTGGCAAATTCCCCTGGCCAAGTCGGCCAAAGAGAAAACCGCATTTGTAACCCCAGATGGGGCGTTCCAATATAAGAGAATGCCGTTCGGGTTACAGAATGCGCCGGCCACATTCCAGCGGAAAATGGACCAGATACTGAGGCCCCATCGGAAGTATGCTGCGGCTTACCTGGATGACGTAATTGTCCATAGCACAGATTGGGCCTCACATCTGCCAAAAGTGCAAGCAGTCCTAGACTCTATCCGGGAAGCGGGGTTTACGGCTAACCCCAAGAAGTGTACCATTGGGCAGGAGGAGGCCAAATATCTTGGGTACACCATTGGCAGGGGAGTGATAAAACCCCAACTCAACAAAGTCGAGGCCATCCAGAGTTGGCCACGTCCCAACAGCAAGAAGCAGGTACGGGCCTTTCTGGGAATCGCGGGTTATTATCGGCGCTTCATTCCCCACTTTGCTTCTAAGGCTGTGCCCCTAACCAACCTGAGGAAAGGGAAAGGGTCGGTCATGATTAAATGGACCCCCGAGGCTGAGGCAGCATTCCAATTCTTGAAACAAGCCTTATGTAGCCAGCCAGTGTTGTACTCACCCGACTTCTCTAAAGACTTTGTCGTACAAAGTGATGCGTCAGATGTGGGGTTAGGAGCAGTATTGTCCCAGGTCTGGAACGGGGAAGAGCACCCAGTCATTTACCTCAGCAGGAAGTTGAAGTCCCATGAGGTAAATTACGCCACGGTTGAAAAGGAGTGTTTAGCGGTGAAGTGGGCTCTAGATTCCCTTCGGTACTATCTGCTAGGTAGGCACTTTGACATGGTTACGGATCACGCTCCGTTAAAGTGGATGGCTCAAAACAAGGAGACAAATAGAAGAGTGAATAGGTGGTTCCTGGCCCTACAGGAATTCAACTTCACAGTAAAGCATCGCCCTGGCGTTCAAATGGGGAATGTGGATGCTTTGTCTCGAGTACATGAATGCCTGATTGCTGGTGTTCCAACCCCAAGGTTAAAACAAGAGGGGGGGGTATGTGACAGCAGGAAGGTAAAGTCACCTGGTTGCATCCAGGGGGGTAGATATATTTCTCCCAGATTCAGGCTTTATGCCGACTTATACAACTAGGGAGGGAGTTGATGAAGCCCAGCTGAGGCTAATGGGCTCATGGATGACTCATACCTCTAGGGAGAGGGCTGGGCGTCGTGCAGGCAGGGAGTTGATGAGACCAGCTGAAGCCTGTCAGTTCGTTTAAGGCCTCTATAAAAACTCCCAGATTCATTAGGTGTTTGCTCATGCCTGGAACCAGACCTGTGTGGACTGTCTGGGGAGAGTGAACCCCTGTGCGGTGAGGAAAAGCCTGTGTGGCTATTTGTTTGGACATTGACTAAACCAGGGACTTAGGGACTAGGACAGCACCAGGCTGATCCCAGTTGTTAGTTAGGAAACCTGCATGTTTAGTCAGAGGTCAAGCTGACTAGGATTTATTTTGTTTATGTTTCTTTTTGGCTTTGCTGTGTTTTTGTCACTGTACATAGAGAAATAAACCGCACCTTTTGATTTTGAAAACCACAACCTCCGTCTGCTGGCCCTGTTTTTGTGTGGGGAGCCCAACCAGGGGGTCACACACACCCGCTACCGAGTTAACCCCCTCACAATATATATATATACACTGTATATACACAACACCTGGGATGCATACATATCCTCTACACACTGTAACTGCAGCTAACGTACTTGCCTGCCTGCTCTAACTCAAATGAAATTACACTATCTCTCTCTCTCTGTCTTTCTTTCACCCCCGCAACACACTACACAAGGCCGCCATGCAGGCGGCCTTATATAGTGTGGGGTGTGTACTAAACCCCCTGAGACATAATTGGCCAAAGCCACCCTGGCTTTGGCCAATTATGGCTCTCCGTTCTTACCGCGCTGTGATTGGCCAAAGCATGCGGGTCATAGTGAATGCCTGGCCAATCATCAGCCAGCAATGCACTGTGATGCCGCAGTGAATTATGGGCCGTGACGCGCAACTCTAATTTGGCGCGAACGGCCCATAATGTTCGAAATTCGACGAATGGTCGAACATGAGTTCGACTCGAACTCGAAGCTCATCCCTACTCTAAACACATGCAAAGTCTTTGATTTCAGCAATATGTGTAGTTATAATTCAACTGGAGTTCAATGCAAAATTCAATTTCGAATTTCAGTCTGAATTTCTGAAAATTCTGACAAATTTCGTTACGTTATTCGGAGCATTCGGTAAAATTAGTTTTTATTGTAATTTGGGTATTCCGAAATATCTGAATCTCCGAATAATGAAAGATTAGTCAGAATATTAATTAGGAACGAAACAAACCACACATGTCTATTTTCAAGAGCGTGTGTGTGTGCTCCTTTCTAACCCTTTTAACCCCCCATTAGGCATGCCACTCTTTGTGGAGGACCCACTATCACTGACCATTGAGGAGTAAATCTGTTTTCTTTCTGATGTATGTGCAAGGTCCTGGGTGGGGGTTACTGGTACATTTACACTATGAATACGCCATTTGTAAAGCCTCGTACACACGATCAGATTTCCATTGGACAAAGCCGTGGATTTTTGTCCGAATAGCGTTGGCCATGAACTTGTTCTGCATACAGACGGCAGAACTTTTTCAGCCAACATTCACGAAACTACGTGTTTTTTCTGCCTTTTAGTGCCACCCTTTGGCAACTTCTGCTAATGTTGTCTGATGGTTAGCATTGGTTCGGAGTATGCGTGTTTGTACTTTGGATTTTAGCCTGACGGACTTGTGCACACACGATCAGATAATTTGACGGAACACATATGTTGTTGGACAATTTGAGAGCATGACCATCCAACATTTGTTGTAGGAAATTCCGACAACAATTGTCCAATGGAGCATACAGACGGTCGGATTATCCGACAAAAAACGTCCATCGGAAAATTGTTGTCGGAATATCCGATGGTGTGTACGGGCCTTGAGTGATATATCAGTGTTGTTAAACAATTGATGTATAAAATACGGTGTAAAAATGCTTTTCTAACTCTATATTAATTTTACTGTGTGTGTGTGCTCGTCTAAGAATAAAGTGTGGACTTCTTAGTAACCACAACAGCACTTAACTTCAGCCTAGTCCTGAAGTAGCAGATTTCGACCATGAAATTGTCTACTTGGGTTTATAAAGACTATGTATTGATTACTGGTTTATTTAATATCTGACCATGGTCACAACCTATATATCATTTTTATATAATGCTCCAAAAGTGATTTGATGAAATACTGTGGCTTTGGTAATAACTAAAACTGAAGATTGCAAAATCAGGTGTAGCTCTGCATAGAAACCAATCAGTCTCCAAGTTTTATTGTTAAAGCTTAATTGAACAACCTGAAGTTAGAAGCTGATTGGCTACCATTGTACAGCTGCACTAGATTTTGCACTCTCCAGTTTTAGTAAGTAAACCCCTTAGAGACCTTTTTCCTTATATTTAGTATTTGAAGCATTTGAAAATTTCAACCAAGGTCTCGTTCTCCACTTTTCTGTGTGTTCGATGTGCATAATTAGTAAAATAAAGTATAAAAAACAGAAGGTGTAGACACAGGGGGTGTTAATAAAATACTTGTACTTACTTGGTAAAGACCCCGAAAAATGAAAAAAGGAAGCACTCACATTGCCACATTCGTAAATTTAGAGAGGGAATAAGAAAAAAGGGTGCTCGAAGACCGGACTTTAAAGGCATAGAAAACAATGGAGAAGTAGAAAAATATAACATTATCTATTGAAAAAAGTACATAGTATCGTCAAAAAGTGTTCAAAAATTTGATAAAAATCATGCAAAATGATACAATTTGTACAGTGAGCCCTTGTGCATCAACGCGTTTCACCGTTAGGCTTCATCAGGACACAATCAAGGTTCAAAGCGGTTCAAAGCGGTAGCAAAAAGAGAGCGAGTCTCACTGTCTGGAACAAAATATATTCAAATTTCAAATCCGATACATAACACATACAATAAAAAGCATATACAGTACTAGTCTGTCCTGAGGAAAACAACTGACACATGGGGACATAAAAAGACCAAGGAATAACTTATAGTGGACTGGGCCTTGTTTGCAAATGTCCGATTGCCGGAAGGTTTTCACCAGCAATATCCAATATATGGAATAGTTCCAAAGGACTGCAAAAGATGATCAGCAAGCAGCTAATTCTGATGGAGAGTGTAAAAAGGCAGCCAATGTAATTCCAATGCAGATGAAAAACAATATAAATAAAAGGGCAAAAAGAAGGATAAAATACTTGCTAGTAGGGATGAGCTTCGTGTTCGAGTCGAACATACGTTCGACTCGAACATTGGCTGTTCGATCGTTCGACGAAGATCGAACGATTTGGGCCGTTCGCGCCAAATTCGAGTGACGCGAACGGCCCACAATGCACTACGCCATCGCAGTGTCATCCAGGCGCTGTGATTGGCCAAGCATGCACTGTGACCCCGCATGCTTGGCCAATCACAGCGCCGGCAGCGAGGAGAGCAATGATTGGCCACAGGCAGGATGCCTGTGGCCAATTATTGCTGAGGGTGTTTAGTACACGCCCCACACTATAAAAGGCCGCCAGCACGGCGGCCTAGTGTAGTGTGTTCCGGAGCAGGGATAGAGTAGCATAGGCAGGGACAGTGACTGTTATTTCTTTCTTGCTTAACCTGGATTCCTTTAGTTTAGGGAAAGAGAAGGATAGGTAGGGAGAGTGTCAGTGTGTTTTGTGCTTCTGCTATAGTGTGCTTAAAAAAAACATTTATTCTAGGGACAGAAAACTCTAGGTAGGGACAGTGTCAGTTTCTTTCACTCTGCAAGTCCTTGTTTCCAGGGACCTGTAAGGACAGTGAGTTAATTGTCCTTGTGCTATATTGTGCTTAAAAAAAACATTTATTCTAGGGACAGAAAACTCTAGGTAGGGACAGTGTCAGTTTCTTTCACTCTGCAAGTCCTTGTTTCCAGGGACCTGTAAGGACAGTGAGTTAATTGTCCTTGTGCTATATTGTGATTAAAAAAAACATTTATTCTAGGGACAGAAAACTCTAGGTAGGGACAGTGTCAGTTTCTTTCACTCTGCAAGTCCTTGTTTCCAGGGACCTGTAAGGACAGTGAGTTAATTTTCCTTGTGCTATATTGTGATTAAAAAAAACATTTTTTCTAGGGACAGAAAACTGTAGGTAGGGAGAGTGTTTTTTTTCTTTCACTCTGCAAGTCCTTGTTTCCAGGGACCTGTAAGGACAGTGAGTTAATTGTCCTTGTGCTATATTGTGCTTAAAAAAAACATTTATTCTAGGGACAGAAAACTCTAGGTAGGGACAGTGTCAGTTTCTTTCACTCTGCAAGTCCTTGTTTCCAGGGACCTGTAAGGACAGTGAGTTAATTTTCCTTGTGCTATATTGTGATTAAAAAAAACATTTATTCTAGGGACAGAAAACTCTAGGTAGGGACAGTGTCAGTTTCTTTCACTCTGCAAGTCCTTGTTTCCAGGGACCTGTAAGGACAGTGAGTTAATTTTCCTTGTGCTATATTGTGATTAAAAAAAACATTTATTCTAGGGACAGAAAACTCTAGGTAGGGACAGTGTCAGTTTCTTTCACTCTGCAAGTCCTTGTTTCCAGGGACCTGTAAGGACAGTGAGTTAATTTTCCTTGTGCTATATTGTGATTAAAAAAAACATTTATTCTAGGGACAGAAAACTCTAGGTAGGGACAGTGTCAGTTTCTTTCACTCTGCAAGTCCTTGTTTCCAGGGACCTGTAAGGACAGTGAGTTAATTTTCCTTGTGCTATATTGTGATTAAAAAAAACATTTTTTCTAGGGACAGAAAACTGTAGGTAGGGAGAGTGTTTTTTTTCTTTCACTCTGCAAGTCCTTGTTTCCAGGGACCTGTAAGGACAGTGAGTTAATTTTCCTTGTGCTATATTGTGATTAAAAAAAACATTTTTTCTAGGGACAGAAAACTCTAGGTAGGGAGAGTGTTTTTTTTCTTTCACTCTGCAAGTCCTTGTTTCCAGGGACCTGTAAGGACAGTGAGTTAATTGTCCTTGTGCTATATTGTGCTTAAAAAAAACATTTTTTCTAGGGACAGAAAACTGTAGGTAGGGAGAGTGTTTTTTTTTTTTCACTCTGCAAGTCCTTGTTTCCAGGGACCTGTAAGGACAGTGAGTTAATTGTCCTTGTGCTATATTGTGCTTAAAAAAAACATTTATTCTAGGGACAGAAAACTCTAGGTAGGGACAGTGTCAGTTTCTTTCACTCTGCAAGTCCTTGTTTCCAGGGACCTGTAAGGACAGTGAGTTAATTTTCCTTGTGCTATATTGTGATTAAAAAAAACATTTTTTCTAGGGACAGAAAACTGTAGGTAGGGAGAGTGTTTTTTTTCTTTCACTCTGCAAGTCCTTGTTTCCAGGGACCTGTAAGGACAGTGAGTTAATTGTCCTTGTGCTATATTGTGCTTAAAAAAAACATTTATTCTAGGGACAGAAAACTCTAGGTAGGGACAGTGTCAGTTTCTTTCACTCTGCAAGTCCTTGTTTCCAGGGACCTGTAAGGACAGTGAGTTAATTTTCCTTGTGCTATATTGTGATTAAAAAAAACATTTTTTCTAGGGACAGAAAACTGTAGGTAGGGAGAGTGTTTTTTTTCTTTCACTCTGCAAGTCCTTGTTTCCAGGGACCTGTAAGGACAGTGAGTTAATTTTCCTTGTGCTATATTGTGATTAAAAAAAACATTTTTTCTAGGGACAGAAAACTGTAGGTAGGGAGAGTGTTTTTTTTCTTTCACTCTGCAAGTCCTTGTTTCCAGGGACCTGTAAGGACAGTGAGTTAATTGTCCTTGTGCTATATTGTGCTTAAAAAAAACATTTTTTCTAGGGACAGAAAACTGTAGGTAGGGAGAGTGTTTTTTTTTTTTCACTCTGCAAGTCCTTGTTTCCAGGGACCTGTAAGGACAGTGAGTTAATTGTCCTTGTGCTATATTGTGCTTAAAAAAAACATTTATTCTAGGGACAGAAAACTCTAGGTAGGGACAGTGTCAGTTTCTTTCACTCTGCAAGTCCTTGTTTCCAGGGACCTGGAGAGACATTGAGTGAATTGTCCTTGTGCTATATTGTGATTAAAAAAAACATTTATTCTAGGGACAGAAAACTCTAGGTAGGGACAGTGTCAGTTTCTTTCACTGTGAAAGTCCTTGTTTCAAGGGACAGAGAAGGACACCTGAAGGTAGCCCTTATTGCTTTTTTCCCATCTCCCTGCAGGCCATCTATTAGAATGTCTGGAAGGCAAACAAGGAGAGGCAGACAGTCAGGAGGCAATAAAAGAGGGCAAGCAGGCTCTGTGTCTGGGGGCAACAGTGCTGGTCGTGGACGCGGTGCATTGTCATCAGCACATGGCCATGGGACACGCTTGTCCTTCTTTTCGGCAGCTGGACATGTTGAGCCACATCATGCCGAAGACTTGGTAGAGTGGATGACCAAGCCCTCCTCCTCCTCCTCATCCTCTCTCACCCAGGCTCAGGGTACTGGAAAAGCAGCTGCCAAAGCGTCGTCTTCCCTGGTATCAATGTCAGACAAATCATCAGTCACTCCTTCCCTAGACCCACCATGTCCTCCTCCTGAGGAGTCCCCCGAACTGTTTCAGCACAGTGTTGGGTACATGCTCCAGGAGGATGCCCAGCGTTTCGAAGGGTCTGATGATGAAACCCAGCTAGAGGAAGGCAGTAGCGTGAGAGCAGACAGAGGGGATGCTCAAGAAGGACACCAATCTGGCAGTCATGTTCCAGCAGCTGCAGCATACTGCCAGATTGGCTCCAGTGATGAGGAGGGAGGGGATGATGAGGTCAATGACTCCACGTGGGTGCCTAATAGGAGAGAGGAGGAGGAGGAGGATGAGGAGGAGGCACATCTCCAACGAGGCAGGATGCCCTTTGGTGGCCAGCGTAAGGGCAGTACACCGACGGAATCACACCGCAGAGCTCCGCCTGTGCAGGGCGCTGCCTCTGCCCGTCATTCAAAAAGTTCTTTGGTGTGGGCCTTTTTTGAGGCTAGTGCATCAGATCGCACAGCTGCTGTTTGCAACATATGTCTCAAGCGTATATCGCGTGGCCAAAACATCAGCCGCTTGGGTACCACATGCCTGACCAGACATATGTTGACCTGCCATGCAGCTCGTTGGCAAGCCTACCTCAAAGACCCACACCAAAGAACCAAGCGGACCTCTCCTTGCACCGCATCAGCTGGGATCTCCAACCCCACTATAACTTCAGTCCTCTCTGAAACATGCACTGAGAGGAATGAAGGTGTAGAATTAGGTGTGTCACAGCCAAGTACTTGCGCCCACTCTGCTAGCAGTACACCGACGTCCGATTCTAGCAGGCAAATTTCCCTGCCCCAGCTGCTGGACCGTCGAAAGAAGTTCACTCCCAGCCATCCACATGCCCAGCGGTTGAATGCTAGCTTGGCTAAATTGCTAGCGCTTCAACTGCTGCCTTTTCAGTTGGTAGACTCGGCCCCCTTCCGTGAGTTTGTGCAATGTGCGGTTCCTCAGTGGCAGGTTCCCAAACGCCACTTTTTCTCACGGAAGGCTATTCCGGCTCTCTACCGGCATGTGGAAGGCAATGTCTTGGCCTCGCTGGACAGGGCGGTCAGCGGTAAGGTGCATATTACCGCTGACTCATGGTCCAGCAGGCATGGACAGGGACGTTACCTTTCTTTCACGGCCCATTGGGTCACTCTTTTGGCAGCTGGGAAGGATTCAGGACAAGGTGCAGTAGTGTTGGAGGTTGTCCCACTGCCACGCCTCCAAAATGCTACTACTGGTTGTGACACACCTCTCTCCTCCACCCCCTCCTCTTCTTCTTCCTCCATGGCCTCTTCCTGTGGTTTGTCCTATGAACCAGCGGTGCTCCGTAGCCGTTCACGGGGCTACGCAAGTACGCAGGCAAAAAGATGCCATGCCGTGCTTGCGCTGGTGTGTTTGGGGGACAGAAGCCACACTGGGGCAGAGGTCCTGTCTGCTCTGCAGGGCCAGGCCGAGAGGTGGTTGACGCCACGCCAGCTTAAGCCAGGAATGGTGGTTTGCGACAATGGCACCAACCTCCTCTCCGCCCTCCGACAGGGACAACTGACCCATGTGCCCTGTGTGGCTCACGTCCTTAACCTGGTGGTGCAGCGCTTCTTGGGCAGGTACCCGGGCTTACAGGATGTCCTGAGGCAGGCCAGGAAAGTCTGTGTGCATTTCCGCAGATCTTATAATGCCAGTGCTCGCCTGGCTGAGCTGCAAAAGGAGTTGAACCTGCCCAAGAACCGCCTTATATGTGACATGCCCACCAGGTGGAACTCAACGTTGGCCATGCTGCAGCGGCTGCACACGCAGCAGAGGGCCATCAATGAGTACCTGTGCGACTACGGCACCAGGACAGGGTCAGGGGAGCTTGGTTTTTTTTCTCCACGCCAGTGGGGCATGATCAGGGATGCATGCACTGTCCTGGCACCATTTGAGGAGGCCACGAGGATGGTGAGCAGTGACAGTGCATGCATCAGTGACACTGTACCTCTTGTCCACCTGTTGGAGCACACGCTGCGTGGAATAATGGACAGGGCACTTGAGGCAGAACAGAGGCAGGAAGAGGAGGACTTCCTTGCCTCTCAAGGCCCCCTTTACCCAGACAGTGTTCCTTCTGTCCCACCCATCGCACAGGAAGAGGAGGAGGAGGAGGAGGAGGAGGAGGAGGAGGAGGAGGATTGTGTCAGCATGGAGGTGGAGGCTGGCACTCAGCATCATCAGCAGCAGTCTTTTAGGGATGATTTACAGTCCCAAGAAACCAGTGGACTTGTACGTGGCTGGGAGGAGGTGGCTGCGGATCATGTCGTCCTTAGTGACCCAGAGGACTCCGGAGCGAATGCCTCAGCAAACCTACGCTGCATGGCCTCCCTGATCCTGCAAAGTCTGCGGAAGGATCCTCGTATTCTTCGGATCAAGGAGAGGGACCATTACTGGCTGGCCACTCTCCTTGATCCACGGTACAAGGGTAAGGTTGCGGACCTTATGTTACCGTCGCAGAGGGAGCAGAGGATGAGACAACTCCGGGAGGCCTTGCAGAAAGGTCTGTGCAACGCGTTCCCAGAGACTGGGAGGTTGCAAACTCCTGGTCCTGGACAACGAGTTGCTGAGGCTTCGGCCAGTCAAAGAAGGAGCGGTGGGGAAGGTGGCCGTCTGACCGATGCGTTCAGACAATTCTTTAGTCCGCAGCCCCAAAGTATGATCGGTTCCAGCAACCATCGCCAGCGTCTGATAAACATGGTGCAGGAATATCTAGGGGCAAGGTCAGACTTGGACACCTTCCCCACCGAAAATCCTCTGGCTTACTGGGTCTTGAGGATGGATCACTGGCCAGAGCTTGCACAGTATGCAATTGAGCTACTGGCCTGTCCTGCATCCAGCGTTCTTTCGGAACGCACATTCAGTGCTGCTGGAGGATTTGTCACGGATCACAGGGTGCGCCTGTCCACCGACTCGGTTGATCGACTGACTTTCATCAAGATGAACCAGTCTTGGATCACCACCAGCTACCACACACCTGATGCTGATATAACAGACTAATTGATTTTAAAATGTCACATCCCTTCAAGACTGATGCTGATGCTGAGTGCCTGTGCTGTTATGTTGACTGGCTATCCTCCTCCTCCGAGTCCTCAATGATACGATTGATGATGATAGCTTGGAAGATCATTTTTGTTTATGGGTGCCGCCACCAGTGCCTAACGCCCAATTTTTCAGCCCCTGTTTAACAGGGGCGTGTAATTACAATTTTTGAAGCAATACTTTGCAACAGGGCTCATTGCTGTGCTCCAAGTACAGTATCTGTGAGGAGTTGCAGTGTTGTGCCACCAGTGCCTAAGGCCCAATTTTTCAGCCCCTGTTTAACAGGGGCGTGTCATTACAATTTTTGAAGCAATACTTTGCAACAGGGCTCATTGCTGTGCTCCAAGTACAGTATCTGTGAAGGGTTGCAGTGTTGTGCCACCAGTGCCTAAGGCCCAATTTTTCAGCCCCTGTTCAACAGGGGCATGTAATTACAATTCTTGATCTAATAATTCACAGCAGGGCCCATTGCTGCACCCACCAAGAGTAACTGTCAGGGCTTACAGTGTTGTGGCACCAGCACCACCATCAAAGGCCCAATTTTTACTACCACTGTTCAACAATTATATGTAATTAAAATTCCTGATATAATAGTTGACAGCAGGGCGTTCCAGCACCAACCAAGAGTAACTGTGAGTGCTTACAGTGTTGTGCCAACACCAACAACTAAGGGGCCTATTTCTGCAGAGTATATACGGCAGGTCCCTACTTTCAAACATCCAACTTACAAACGACTCCTACTTGCAAACGCAAGAAGACAACAGGAAGTGAGAGGAAATCTACCACTAGGAAGGAAAATTCTCTCCTGTAAGAATAAATATGGGAGAAAGGTGTCTCCTCTGTACTGATGCTTTATCAGCAATCCTTGTTTCAAGAAAAACACCACATTTCAAAAACAGTTGTCATTAGGACGGAAAGTGAGGTGAAATGTTCTGAACAGGGGCACAGACAGCAAAACAAATGTTACAGGGGTGATAACCCTTACCTATGTTTTCCAAAAAGTTTAAAAATAGATTTTTGGTCTGGAGCTACACTTCAACAATGTACCTGTTCAAAATTACAAACAGATTCTACATAAGAACAAACCTACAGTCCCTGTCTTGTATGCACCGCCTGTATACGGCTGTTCAGAGTATATAGGGCCTTTTTTATTTTATGTGCGGGGTTCCCCTTAATATCCATACAAGACCCAAAGGGGCTGGTAATGGGCTGGGGTAGGGGGGGGGTCATGGGGTAGCTATGCCATTTTTCTTAAAGATTTTCATCCATATTACCGGGACCAGACATTACATTAAAGCCGCAAGCAGTTTTAAATGGCTTTTTTTTCCTTTAGAAGTGTCATTTTGTGCAGGGACAGTTCTAAACACGGGAAACACGTGGCACTTCACAGGCATACTTTAGACACCCCCCAGGTACGATATTTAAAGGAATATTTGACTTTTTTTTTTTTCACTTTATGCATCATTAAAATGACTGCTCCCGGAAAACGACCGTTTTTAAAACTTATTTTTGCATTGATACATGTCCCCTGGTGCAGAACCCGGGTTCCCAAACCCTTTTTAGGACAATAACATGCATAATAGTTTTTATAATTAGCACTTTAGAATTCGAACGTTCGCATCCATTGTATTTAATAGGGTTCTAATGTTCGTTCGAACTTTCGGTCCGTTCGCGGGTTCTGGTGCGAACCGAACCCGGGGGTGTTCGGCTCATCACTACTTGCTAGCACCAAAATTAGAATGTTACTGAGCAGGGGCATATAAAGGTCTCATATAGATAGCGTCAAACGGATGACCACATTGAGAGTGTCATGGATATGCATTAATGTCTGTCTGCCATCTTACCTTCCTCCTCATGTGTTCATCTAGAGACCAGACCTCCTTCACCTGGCTTCCTTTATAATCTCCTCCCAGCCTGACTCCACCCCAGGCCCTATCACTGAACACTATATTAACCTGTGCACTGCAAGCCTGCTTTGCTGATCAACGTGTTTGTTAGGCATTGTGTGTTTGGGTTCCTGCCTGCCGTGTGCTACGTCTGTCTCTCTGTTACGTTATTGGCTTGTCCCCGACCATCCCTGTCTGCTCGTGACCCTTGACCTTCGGCTCGTTCTTCGTTATCCTTGTCTGCTTGTGGCCCCTGACCTTCGGCTTGTTATTCGGTTCTCTCTATCGTGTGCTGCTGCTTCCCCTTATCCTACGGGGCGTGAGCTAGGAAACTCCAGGGGCCGCGACCTGGTCCCAGCCTGCAGCGTAACATCCTCACCACTAGAGGCCCTGGAGAAGACCAGCTGGGTCTTAGACTCCGCGCCCTGGGGAATCTTGGCTCTCGCTTCCGTTGGGATCCCGGTTGTGCTCCTCTGGTCCCGCTTTCCACAACCACCCAGTTTCCTATCCACAGAAGCCAGCCATAGGGTTCACTACCTCGCGGTGCACTCCTGTCCCCCTACGGTGTGCATCTGTCACCTGGCCACAGGTGACCCTGACAGTTTGATCAGCCATGAACCCGGCTGACATCCCGCTTCCCGCGGATGATCCATTGCAGGGCATAGTTCGCAGACTTGAGACCCAGGAATCAAATCAGACCCAGGTGATGCGATTCCTCCAGGATCTGGCTTCTCGATTCGAGCAGCTTCAGGTCTCCTTGGGAACCCCGAATCCGCAACCCCAAGTACAACCAGCGGCTGTACCTATCGCACCAGTCGCAGCCTCACACTCACTAAGATTGCCAGCTCCGTTCCGTTTCTCTGGGGACTCCAAGGCCTGCAGGGGGTTTCTCAGCCAATGCACTATTCATTTTGAGCTTCAGCCTCAAAGCTTCCTATCTGACCGGGCTAAGGTAGCCTATATCATTTCCCTCCTCTCCGGTGAAGCTTTGGCCTGGGCTGCCCCCCTGTGGGAGAGGAACGATCCGGTGGTTTCCAGTCTGTCCGAATTCTTGAAGCTCTTTCGTAATATCTTCGAAGAGCCGGCTCGGGCTTCTTCAGCGGCTAGTGCTGTCTTACGTCTTCGCCAAGAATCTAGTTCAGTGGGGCAATATGCTCTTCAGTTCCGTATCCACACAGCTGAATTGAGCTGGAATAATGAGGCCCTGGTCGCTACCTTTTTACATGGCCTCTCTGACCGAGTGAAAGACGAATTAGCGGGAAGAGCCATTCCCGTCGGTCTGGACGATGTAATTTCATTATGCAACCAGATCGACATTCGTTTTCAAGAGAGGTCCTTAGAAAAAAGACGCCAGCACTCTCTGGGTCCTAGCCAGTCTGAGCTCCCCTCCCTTCATTCCGTGGAGCATCCTCTACCTGCTGAAGAACCTATGCAGCTGGGCCGGACCAGACTAACCCCCGAAGAACGTGCTAGGCGCAGAACTCTGGGCTTGTGCCTCTATTGTGGGGGCAAGGGTCATTTTCGTGACTCCTGCTCGCTTCGTCCGGGAAACGCTCGGGTCTAATACATTTGGAAGGTGGAGTATTGGACCCAGAAACATCACCTTCTCGCCTGCTCTTGCCGATGTCCCTTCATGTAGGCACTTCTCCTCAGTCAACCCTTGCATACCTGGATTCCGGGGCTGCCGGCAATTTCATGGATTGGAGAACTGCTTCTTCTATGAAGCTTACCCTTTCACCTCTCACTACCCCATTGGTAGTCTCGGCAATTGATGGCACTGTTCTCCCAGGGGGCCCTATTCGCTTCCAGACGCTACCCATTAGGATGTCGGTAGGGATTCTCCACCAGGAGTGGATATCCTTTCTTATTCTACCCAAGGCCTCTACCCCAGTTGTATTGGGCCTCCCTTGGCTACAGCTCCACTCTCCACATGTGGACTGGGTCTCTGGGCAGATCCTGGCCTGGGGTTCCTCATGTTTCTCGTCGTGTCTTCTCAAGGTGACCCCCAAGGAGAGTCTTCCGGTTGCTGCCACTTCTGTTTCTTCTGATCTTCCCGCCGCATACAGCGATTACCGGGATGTGTTCTGTAAAAAATCAGCTGAGGTGCTTCCTCCCCACAGGTCTTTTGACTGTGCTATTGATCTTGTCCCCGGAGCAACTCTACCCAGGGGTCGTACCTACCCTCTGTCCATCCCAGAGACCCAGGCCATGTCGGAGTATGTAGCAGAGAATCTGGAGAGAGGGTTCATCCGGAAATCCTCATCGCCTGCAGGGGCAGGGTTCTTTTTTGTTGCCAAAAAGGATGGTACCTTAAGACCCTGCATCGATTATCGGGGTTTAAATGCGGTTACTATTAAAAATCGATACCCCTTACCCTTAATATCTGAGCTATTCGATAGGTTGAAGGGTGCCTCCATTTTCACCAAGTTGGATCTCAGAGGCGCGTACAATCTCATTCGAATACGGGAGGGTGACGAATGGAAGACTGCATTTAACACTAGAGACGGGCATTACGAATATCTGGTGATGCCTTTTGGTCTGTGTAATGCTCCAGCCGTGTTTCAAAACTTTGTCAATGAAATCTTCAGAGATCTGCTGTACCAGTTTGTTGTCATCTATCTGGATGACATTCTGATCTTTTCTGAAAATCTGCTCGTCCACAGAAACCATGTCCGCACTGTACTTCAACGTCTTAGAGAGAACAATCTCTATGCCAAGCTGGAGAAATGTTCCTTTGAATGTTCTGAGGTCCTGTTTTTGGGGTGCTTTGTCTCATGTTCGGGGCTTCGTATGGACCCTGGGAAGGTCTTGGCTATCACCAACTGGCCTCTTCCTGCTAGCCTCAAGGCCACACAGCGCTTTCTTGGCTTCACTAATTATTATAGGCAGTTCATAAGGAATTACTCTTCCATTGCCGCGCCTATTATCGCTTTGACCAAGAAGGGTGTGAATGCCAGAGACTGGCCTCCCGAAGCTGTCTCTGCATTTCACAACCTGAAACAGGCCTTTGTTTCTGGCCCCCTCTTGAGGAGACCAAATCCTGGGAATGCATTTTTTATTGAAGTGGACGCTTCCTCAATGGGGGTGGGAGCTGTGCTTCTTCAAATCTTTGAGAAGAGACGCCAACCATGTGCGTTCTTCTCCAAAAAATTTTCTCAGGCAGAGAGGAATTATGCCATCGGTGATCGGGAACTTCTCGCAATTAAATTGGCGTTAGAGGAGTGGCGTCATCTCTTGGAGGGTTCCCCTCACTCCATAACGATCTTTACCGATCACAAGAATTTACAGTATCTACAGAATGCTAAACGTCTGAATCCTAGACAGGCCAGGTGGAGTCTCTTCTTTGCCCGTTTTAATTTCACGATTACCTACAAACCTGGTTCCTGCAACGGTCGGGCTGATGCGCTCTCTAGGTCATTTGACACTTTGGACGAGGAGTCCGCCCCTGAACCTGAGCCGATCATTCCCACCTCATGCATTGTTGCCCACTCTACCACCCTGAAGTCTAAAATTCCGCCTGGTAAGACCTTTGTCCCCACTGAGCTAAGAGCTAAGATCCTTCGTTGGGGACATGATTCCAAGGTGGCAGGGCATTCTGGATTCCTCCGGTCCTTCCTACTCATCAGTCGTCACTACTGGTGGCCTAATCTCCGCTCAGACGTCAAAGACTACGTTAAAGCTTGTCATGTCTGTGCTCAGTCCAAATCCTCCACACAAGCTCCTGCTGGTCTCCTCATGCCCTTGCCTATTCCTAAGGAACCCTGGGCCCATATTGCCATGGATTTTATCACCGATCTCCCACTGTCTGAGAATAATACAGTCATTTGGGTGGTAATCGATCGATTCTCCAAGATGGCTCATTTTGTTCCTCTTCCTGGTCTTCCTTCTGCCCCTGCCTTGGTTCCCATTTTCATTCGAGAAATTCTCCGCCTACATGGGGTCCCTTCTCATATTGTTTCCGACAGGGGAGTCCAATTCACGTCTCGTTTTTGGAGAGCCTTTTGCAAATCCCTCAATATTGTCTTGGATTTTTCTTCTTCTTACCATCCCCAATCCAATGGACAGACTGAGAGGGTTAATCAGGAGTTAGAGGTCTTTCTTCGCACCTTTGTGTCTTCTCACCATGACGATTGGTCCTCTCTACTCCCGTGGGCAGAATTCTCCCATAACAATCATGTGAATACCAGTTCGCAGAAGACACCCTTTTTCACAGTTTATGGAAAACACCCTCAACTTCCTCTTCCTATGATCTGTTCTCCAGACATTCCAGCTTTGGCTTCGGTTCAGGAGTCTCTCAATTCCGTTTGGGGTCACGTTCATGATTCCCTCCGGGCAGCTGCTGAAAAATTCAAAGGCTTTGCCGACCGCCGCAGGCGTAAACCGCCTTCTCTTCAGCCAGGGGACAAAGTCTGGCTCTCTACCAGGAACATCAAGCTCCGAGTTCCTTCTCTGAAGTTTGCTCCACGATTCATCGGTCCATACACGGTAACTGCTAAACTGAATCCGGTTTGTTTCAAACTCCAGATTCCTAAGAGCCTTAAAATCACTAACTCCTTTCATGTTGCTCTTCTAAAGCCTTTAGTCCTCAATAAATTCTCTCGTCTTCTTCCTACCGTGGCGCCTGTCTCGGAGGATAATCAGGAGTACGAGATCAGTCAAATTCTGGACTCCCGACTCTGTAAAGGCGTTCTTCAGTACCTCGTTCATTGGAAAGGGTTTGGTCCTGAGGAGAGGTCTTGGATCACTGCATCTGAGGTCTTTGCACCTCGTCTGTTAAAGGAGTTTCATCTGAAGTTTCCCTCTAAACCTGGGCCCAGGCGGGGAAGGGGGAGGCCTCGTAAGAGGGAGGGTACTGTCATGGATATGCATTAATGTCTGTCTGCCATCTTACCTTCCTCCTCATGTGTTCATCTAGAGACCAGACCTCCTTCACCTGGCTTCCTTTATAATCTCCTCCCAGCCTGACTCCACCCCAGGCCCTATCACTGAACACTATATTAACCTGTGCACTGCAAGCCTGCTTTGCTGATCAACGTGTTTGTTAGGCATTGTGTGTTTGGGTTCCTGCCTGCCGTGTGCTACGTCTGTCTCTCTGTTACGTTATTGGCTTGTCCCCGACCATCCCTGTCTGCTCGTGACCCTTGACCTTCGGCTCGTTCTTCGTTATCCTTGTCTGCTTGTGGCCCCTGACCTTCGGCTTGTTATTCGGTTCTCTCTATCGTGTGCTGCTGCTTCCCCTTATCCTACGGGGCGTGAGCTAGGAAACTCCAGGGGCCGCGACCTGGTCCCAGCCTGCAGCGTAACATCCTCACCACTAGAGGCCCTGGAGAAGACCAGCTGGGTCTTAGACTCCGCGCCCTGGGGAATCTTGGCTCTCGCTTCCGTTGGGATCCCGGTTGTGCTCCTCTGGTCCCGCTTTCCACAACCACCCAGTTTCCTATCCACAGAAGCCAGCCATAGGGTTCACTACCTCGCGGTGCACTCCTGTCCCCCTACGGTGTGCATCTGTCACCTGGCCACAGGTGACCCTGACAGAGAGATCCGGAAACCAATAAAGGACTGCACAAGCGGAGCTCATAAATGCTGATGGGCTGTTGTATAACCCATCTGCACAACTACCCATAGGGGAATGATCTGTGATGGCAAAGAAATAAAGATGATATTTTAGGTAAAACCTAACAGGTGCCAATTAGAAAGACAGCAAAAAAGACACTGTGACAGCAGGAAGGTAAAGTCACCTGGTTGCATCCAGGGGGGTAGATATATTTCGCCCAGATTCAGGCTTTACGCCGACTTATACAACTAGGTGGAGAGTTGTATAAGCCCAGCTAAGGCTAGTGGGCTCATGGATGACTCATACCTCTAGGGAGAGTGTGGGGCGTCGTACAGACAGGGAGTTGATGAGACCAGCTGAAACTTGTCAGCTCATTTAGGCCTCTATAAGAACTCCCAGCTTCATTAGATGTTAGCTCATGCCTGGAAGCAGACCTGTGTGGACTTCCTGGAGAGAGTGAACCCTTGTCCGGTGAGACAAAGCCTGTGTGGCTATTTGCTTGGACATTTAAAACCAGGGACTTAGGGACTAGGACAGCACTAGGCTGATCCCAGTTGTTAGTTAGGAAACCTGTATGTTTAGTCAGAGGTCAAGTTGACCAGGATTTAATTTGTTTATGTTTCTTTTGGCTTTGCTGTGTTTTGTCACTGTAAATAGAAAATAAACCACACCTTTTTTTTGATTTTGAAAACCACAACCTCCGTTTGCTGGGCCTGTTTTTGTGTGGGGAGCCCATCCCGGGGGTCACACACACCCGCTGCCAAGCTAACCCCCTCACAGTTGGTGGAGAATGCGGGCAGTTTTTTTTTAAGCCAGCATGGAGGAGATACTGAAGCAGCTGGCTCTAGCAAATGCCAATCAACAGCAGACAAATGCAGGTTTGCAAAAGAGCCTTGCAGCTCAACAACAGAACTTCGCAGCCCAGCAGCAAGCTCATCAACAGAGCCTTGCAGCCCAGCAGCAAGCTCACCAACAGAGTCTGGAAGCTCAGCAACAAGCCCAGCAGCAATCTGAGGCCCGCTTCATAGACCTGTTACAGAAGCAAGAGCAGAGACTACAACAAATGGAAGCAGTAATGCAGCAACGTCCGCAGACCAGTGAGGAAAGCCGTCCCACTAATACCGCGTCCTTTGGGGTGAGTCGTTTATTGACAAAAATGACTGGAGAGGATGATCCAGAGGTATTTTTGACCACATTTGAAAGGACTGCTGAAAGAGAAAAGTGGCCTGAGGAGCAGTGGGCTGGACTGGTGGCTCCTCTGTTAACTGGTGAATCGCAGAAGGCTTACTATGACCTAGAGCCTGACCAAGCAAAAGACTATGTGATGCTAAAAGCTGAAATATTGGCAAGGCTGGGTGTCACCCAGGCTGTCCGGGCTCAGCGTGTGCATAACTGGACTTTCCAGCTTGGAAAACCCCCCAGGTCTCAAATGTATGATCTCATTCACCTGAGCAGAAAGTGGCTACAGCCAGAGACTTTGTCCGCACCAAAGATTGTGGAACGTGTTGTAATGGATCGGTTTTTGAGAGCTCTTCCTACTGCCATCCAAAAGTGGGTAAGCCATGGAGACCCAGAGACGGCCGATGGTCTTGTGGATCGTGTGGAGAAATACTTGGCTACAGAGAACCTGACGGCCTCTTCCAGAGACACTCGGACTTTCCACCCTAAGACCAGACCATCCCCAGGGGCGGATAAGAGGATTCCAAGGGGTGAGGGTGGAGAGAGTGAGAGGGTGGGAGCTCTACCCCAAGTTTGGCGAGAACAGCCTGGGAAATCAGCGGCTCAAGAGGCGGCAAGAAGGATCGTTTGCTACCGCTGCCGGCAAGCGGGACATATTGCAGCCAATTGCCCGGTTGTGGAGGAACCCATGCAGTGTGACTTTCTGATGGGCAGACGTCAGTCGCTGTGTGCGACAGTCGCATGCACTGCCATTCGAGGAACTGAGAAACATTTATGCAAAATGTGTGTTAATGGTAGAAATGTTGTGGTATTGCTGGATTCAGGTAGCCTTGTGACCCTGATAAAGGCTGAGTTAGTTAAAACAGAGGTCTCTGGGAATAGCAAGGTAGCTGTTATTTGTGTGCATGGGGACACCCGAGAGTATCCAGTGACTACAGTGTGTTTCGAGACCCCCAAAGGTACCCTCTCTCATCCAGTGGGCTTAGTATCTCAGTTACCGCATGACGCCATTGTGGGAAGGGATTTTCCGAAGTTCTGGGAACTGTGGGATGATCCTGAGCCCCCCACTGGTGCCCCTATGTACCAGGAATGGGATAGCCAGAACTCCCCTGAGAGTGGTGAGGACTCTCCGGAATTTCCCTTATCAGTATTGGCAGGGGAGACTCAAGAAACTGGAGAGGAGCCCACCTCCTCAGACGAAAACCTACCGTCTGTGGAGTTTTCTGATCTTGAGGTTCACAGGGAAAACTTTGCCACAGAACAGTTGAAAGACCCCGCCCTAATAAAGGCACGGGAAAACGTAGTGAAAATAGATGGCGAGTTAGTGAACCCAGATAATACCTGCACTTACCCATACTTCAGCGTAGAGAAGGACCTACTGTATCGGGTGGCAAAAAGGGCAGAAGAAACCGTTGAGCAGCTTGTGGTGCCCAAACCTTACAGGAAGTTGGTGTTGGAGTTGGCCCATGGGCACATTCTTGGAGGTCATCTGGGGACAGAGAAAACCCGAGAGAGGGTATTACAGAGATTCTATTGGCCGGGGGTGATAAAGGACATAGAAAATTATTGTTCCTCCTGCCCTGTGTGTCAGAGGTCGGCCCCGATGCCACATTTCCGTAGCCCGCTGGTCCCTCTACCCATCATTGAGGTCCCGTTTGAGAGGATCGCCATGGATTTGGTAGGTCCTATAATCAAGTCCGCTAGGGGGCACCAGTACATATTAGTTATAATGGACTATGCCACCCGTTATCCAGAAGCGATCCCTCTCCGAAATACCTCGGCCAAAACCATAGCCAAAGAGCTATCTCTTGTGTTTAGCCGGGTGGGTATTTGTAGAGAACTGCTTACGGACCAAGGTACACCCTTTATGTCCCGGGTTATGAAGGAGCTGTGTAAATTGTTCAAAGTGACGCAATTACGTACATCTGTGTATCACCCCCAAACCGATGGGCTGGTTGAAAGATTCAACAAAACCCTAAAGCAAATGTTGAAGAAAGTGGTGGATAGAGATGGAAAGGATTGGGACTGTCTACTTCCTTATCTGATGTTTGCTATTAGGGAGGTGCCCCAATCCTCTACGGGATTCTCCCCCTTTGAGTTACTGTATGGGAGACACCCAAGAGGGCTGTTGGATATTGCCAAGGAAACTTGGGAAAGTGAGAGTTCTCCCCACAGGAGTGTGATTGAGCATGTCGCCCTGATGCAAGACCGAATTGCACAGGTAATGCCCATCGTGAAGGAACATTTGGCCCAAGCGCAGTTAGCACAGCAGAGAGTGTACAACCGTGGAGCCAAGACCCGTACCTTTTCCCCGGGGGATAGGATACTGGTACTTGTCCCTACGGTTGAAAGTAAATTCCTTGCCAAATGGCAAGGCCCCTACGAGATAATGGAAAAAGTGAGCGAAGTGAATTACAAGGTCAGACAACCAGGAAGGCGAAAGCCCGAACAGATCTATCACGTTAATCTGTTGAAAGCCTGGAGGGATAGAGAGTCCCTAGTCGCAGACACTTGGTCACCAGCTCAAACTGGTTGCGTGATTCCTGAGGTTGGAATAGCAGCCACCTTGTCACAACCCCAACAACAGGAGGTTAAGGAGTTTGTGCTTCGCAACAAGGAGGTATTCTCTGAGCTGCCGGGACAAACATCTGGGGTAGAGCATGACATCATTACCCCGCCCGGTGAAAGGGTGAAGTTAAAACCCTATCGGATCCCAGAGGCCCGACGGGAGGCAATACGGGAGGAAGTACAGAAAATGCTGAACTTAGGGGTGATAGAGGAGTCCCAAAGTGATTGGTCTAGTCCCATTGTGTTGGTGCCTAAACCGGATGGGAGCTGGCGATTTTGTAACGATTTTCGTCAGTTGAACAAAGTTACAAAATTTGACACCTACCCCATGCCACGTATAGATGAGTTGATCGACCGGCTGGGAACAGCCCGATACATGACGACTCTTGACCTCACAAAAGGGTATTGGCAAATCCCCCTGGCCAAATTGGCCAAAGAGAAAACCGCATTTGTAACCCCAGACGGGGCGTTCCAATATAAAAGAATGCCGTTCGGGTTACAGAATGCGCCGGCCACATTCCAGCGGAAAATGGACCAGATGCTGAGGCCCCATCGGAAGTATGCTGCGGCTTACCTGGATGACGTAATTGTCCATAGCACAGATTGGGCCTCACATCTGCCAAAAGTGCAAGCAGTCCTGAACTCTGTTCGGGAAGCGGGGTTTACGGCTAACCCCAAGAAGTGTACCATTGGGCAGGAGGAGGCCAAATATCTTGGGTACACCATTGGGAGGGGAGTAATAAAACCCCAACTCAACAAAGTCGAGGCCATCCAGAGTTGGCCACGTCCCAACAGCAAGAAGCAGGTACGAGCCTTTCTGGGAATCGCTGGGTATTATCGGCGATTCATTCCCCACTTTGCCTCTAAGGCTGTGCCCCTAACCAACCTAACGAAGGGGAAAGGGTCGGTCATGATTAAATGGACCCCCGAGGCTGAGGCAGCATTCCAATTCTTGAAACAAGCCTTATGTAGCCAGCCAGTGTTGTACTCACCCGACTTCTCTAAAGACTTTGTCGTACAAAGTGATGCGTCAGATGTGGGGTTAGGAGCAGTATTGTCCCAGGTCTGGAATGGGGAAGAGCACCCAGTCATTTACCTCAGCAGGAAGTTGAAGTCCCATGAGGTAAATTACGCCACCGTTGAAAAGGAGTGTTTAGCGGTGAAGTGGGCTCTAGATTCCCTTCGGTACTACCTGCTAGGTAGGCACTTTGACATGGTTACGGATCACGCTCCGTTAAAGTGGATGGCTCAAAACAAGGAAACAAATAGAAGAGTGAATAGGTGGCCCTCCAGGAATTCAACTTCACAGTAAAGCATCGCCCTGGCGTTCAAATGGGGAATGTGGATGCTTTGTCTCGAGTACATGAATGCCTGATTGCTGGTGTTCCAACCCCGAGGTTAAAACAAGAGGGGGGGGTATGTGACAGCAGGAAGGTAAAGTCACCTGGTTGCATCCAGGGGGGTAGATATATTTCGCCCAGATTCAGGCTTTACGCCGACTTATACAACTAGGTGGAGAGTTGTATAAGCCCAGCTAAGGCTAGTGGGCTCATGGATGACTCATACCTCTAGGGAGAGTGTGGGGCGTCGTACAGACAGGGAGTTGATGAGACCAGCTGAAACTTGTCAGCTCATTTAGGCCTCTATAAGAACTCCCAGCTTCATTAGATGTTAGCTCATGCCTGGAAGCAGACCTGTGTGGACTTCCTGGAGAGAGTGAACCCTTGTCCGGTGAGACAAAGCCTGTGTGGCTATTTGCTTGGACATTTAAAACCAGGGACTTAGGGACTAGGACAGCACTAGGCTGATCCCAGTTGTTAGTTAGGAAACCTGTATGTTTAGTCAGAGGTCAAGTTGACCAGGATTTAATTTGTTTATGTTTCTTTTGGCTTTGCTGTGTTTTGTCACTGTAAATAGAAAATAAACCGCACCTTTTTTTTGATTTTGAAAACCACAACCTCCGTTTGCTGGGCCTGTTTTTGTGTGGGGAGCCCATCCCGGGGGTCACACACACCCGCTGCCAAGCTAACCCCCTCACAACACCAAGAGAAAGAAACATGGGTACTTGCGTTGGAACGAACAGATATGCCCCTGGGAGACAGCCTGTCACTGTACACAAAAGCGATGTGTGTGTACAGGCTATTTATATCCCCTTAAAGCGGTTGTATACCACTGCTTTTTTTTTTTTTTTACATAACTGAAAGGCAAAAGGCATACTAGCTCATTATGAAATACTTACCTTGGTCCACGCCGAGGGAGATGTCATCTTGCCTCAGCGTTTCTTCCGGGTATCGCCGCTCCAGCGATGTGAGTGGCTGGAGCAGCAATGTTGTCACTCCAGCGCATGCGCGCGGGAGACTTCTTTCCGGCAAGGTCCGGCGGCTGCCGGGCTTTAGCCGAGAATCCCTGCTGCGCATGCGCCGCTGCAGTCAATGGCTCATTGCGATGGGAACATCTCCTAAACCATACAGGTTTAGGAGATATTAATTTTACCTACAGGTAAGCCTTATTATAGGCTTACCTGTAAGGTAAAAATGTGAAAGCGGGGTATACAACCGCTTTAAAAACATGCTCTGACGTGGAATGGATGTGGATGGCGGCATGCCGACGATGACGTCACATGTCAGCGCCGCCAGAGAAGGAAGAAAACACTTTGCATTATTGACGTGAAGTTAAGGGAGCTGTGCGTGGCGCACGAGCAGAGCTCAGCTCGGCCCGCGCATGCGCACTTGATCGACGGGGAAAACGTTGTTTACGAAGAATGTGCTTAATGAAAGTGGCCACAGCATCCCTCCTCCAGTAGAGAAAGGAAGCCGCTCAGGTGTTAATGTCTTCCAAGTAATCACTTCTTCCCAAAAACCACGGGTGCAGGCAATGCACACTCAGGCAAAGCAAAAGAACAAAATCTTCTGGACAGCAGCACTCCGAATAAAATGCCTTTATTTGTAAAATCCAAAATCCAAAAACCACACTGCAGATCACAGCACACTGGTCAAGCTGACGCGTTTCACACTGTACTAGTGTTTAATCCTCTGGTGGTTAGACAGTACAGGTGCACCTTTGTAGAGTGGAAAAAGGGGGTAGAATAAAAAGGCTGTCATATCACTAGGTCAT
Organism: Rana muscosa; assembly: GCA_029206835.1. Taxonomy (NCBI): domain Eukaryota; kingdom Metazoa; phylum Chordata; class Amphibia; order Anura; family Ranidae; genus Rana; species Rana muscosa. The sequence continues at coordinate 211,174,027 of CM055120.1, read as the reverse complement.
AAATGTCCACATGTCCACATTGTCAGCAATAAATCCAAAGGACAGACAGCATAGGCTGGAATAAAAAAAGTGTGAACACTTGTATACCTTCCAAAATGAAAATTTGTTAATTAAAGTACATTGTTACGAGATAAGTTTGGTAGTGAACAATATAGTATTTGTCATTCATAATAGAAAAGAAGAAATATAATACATTACTGTAACCATGAAATATCTTAATAATCCTCTATGGGATCTTAAATCTTAGGTCAAAGTCACTGTAAATAAAGCGGAAGCAAAAGCTTACAATATATATAACTCACAGGATATTGGGATGGTATCCAGAGATAGGGAAGGGAAGGGGGGGGGCTTGGAACTAAAAAAGAATGAAAAAGGGAAAGGAGGAAAGGAAAAAGGAAAAAGGAAAAGGGGGAGGGGGAAGGGAAAAGCAAGAAAAGGGAAAAAAAGCTGAAAGGGAAAAAAAATAAAAATAAAGGAAAGGTAAACTGGGTATAAAAAAGGTACAAAAAAGTGGGGGTCTCAGGGGTATGAATAAGTGGCGGTGGCTACAAGAAGGGTCTAAAGCTCATCATATCGTTGAGACCCGGATAAGTAGTGGCCCGCAAGTTATACACCCGCTGGGTCTCCCTTTGGAGGACTTTTTGATTGAAATTTCCCCCTCGAGAGCTCCTCATGGATCCGATCGAGGGCAGCGAATTTAAAGACCAATGTGTCATATTTGTGCTTGAAAGCCACATGGTGGCCAATAGTGGTGTTTAAGAGGCCACTTGTGGGATAATAAACATTGTCCTTCATCCTCTTCCAAAATGGTCTGATCGTTTTGCCAATGTAGAATGCTCCACACTGGCAAAAAATAATGTACATCACTCTCCTCATACATCACTCCCCTCGTTTGACAAGATATATGATGTCATAGGAAATGGGTCTGACCATTTGGAAGAGGAATGGAGGGTCCTTCAATCACCAGATCACAGAAATCACAGGTACCTGTCACGTACCTGGTGGAAGAGTCTGATTATGCAGAGGGAGCTGGGACGGAGACTGGAATGGATCCGGAAACAGTTGACAGACTGACAACTGGAGCTCAGGCAGGTGCGGTCAGATGGGCTGGAAGCGTGGGTACACCAGTCCCAAGCAGGTAAGTACTGGAGAAGGATCAGGTATGAGCAGGTTTAGGCAGCTGGCAGGTCTCAGGTACAGGTAAGTACTGGAGCAGGATCAGGTATGAGCAGGTTTAGGCAGCTGGCAGGTCTCAGGTACAGGCAGGTTCGGCAACGGGCTGGCAACAAGGTAGCAGGGGGAGCAGGCAGGAACGTAGTCAACACAGGCCGAGTGTCAGGTGCAGGTAGATCAGCAGGAATGGTCAAACAAGCCAGGAAGGGTCAGCTGGAGCAGGATACAGGTAAGCAGGGGTCAGAGGTCTCAGGTAACGCTGTAGACCGAACAGCACAGAGCCCAGCCATCAGCCCCTTTAAATAGCCCCATCTGGCGCCAAAAACCGCCGCTGCGTGCTCCTGCGCGTGCCCGCGCGCGCACTGCTATCGCGCATGCGCGCATCAGCGTGCGCTGATGCGCCACTACCGCGCATGCGCGAAGATGCGCTGATATCGCCATTGACATTTCTGGTGTGCCCTTCCTGACATTGCCCCCTCCCAATGGGCAGCCACCGGATGCCCAATCGGGCGAGCTTCAAAGGATGGGATCTCTTGAATGCCTGAATAAGTCTTTCAGCATGGACATCATCCTCGGGTTCCCATGAATTCTCCTCTGGGCCATAACCTTTCCATTTGACGAGATACTGGATCTGATTTCTCCTTTTCCTACAGTCCAGGATTGCTTCAACTTCGAATTCCTCTGTCCCGTCAACTAATATTGGTTCGGGTGGGCCTCTATCCCGGTCAGGGAATGGATCAGGGGTTACAGGTTTTAGTAAAGCCACGTGAATGATAAGGATGTATTTTGAAGGAATCTGGCAGTTCTAGCTCGTAAGCCACGTCGTTGATCCTTCTTCTTATCGGGAAGGGTCCCATAAATTTAGGGCCCAGCTTCTTAGAGGGGCACGTTAGTTTTAGGTTTGTAATGGATAGCCAAACCCGATCACCAGGTTCCAGTATTAACTCTCCCCGCCTCTTCTTATCAAAGACCTGTTTGTTATATTCTTGAGCTTTAGTCATAGTTGTCTGTAGTAGTTTGTTGTTGGAATCAAAGAAATTTATGGTTTCAAGAACGGCAGGTACAGAACTTTCCGGAAAGGTACTGGTCAGAAATGATGGGTTGAATCCGTAATCGGCAAAGAATGGAGACTGTTTTGTGGCAGAGTGGATGGAGTTGTTATAAGCGAATTCCGCTAACGGAAGTAGTGCGGCCCAGTCATCTTGTAAATATGAGGAGAAGCACCGTAAATATTGTTCCAGAGTTTGATTGGTTCTTTCTGTTTGCCCATTCGTTTGGGGGTGGTATGCGGAAGAAAATGATAACTCGATTCCCAAGGTTTCACATAAAGACCTCCAAAACCTTGAGGTGAATTGTACCCCCCGGTCTGACACGATGTTTGCTGGAACTCCGTGAAGTCTAACAACTTCTTTCACAAAAATTTGGGCTGTTTCCGGGGCCGATGGTGTGCCTTTCATGGGTAGGAAGTGGGCCATTTTGCATAATCGGTCTACCACCACAAAGATGGTGGAGAAACCGTCAGTTGGAGGAAGTTCCACGATAAAATCGATCAAGATATTCTTCCAGGGTCTCTTCGGGACTGATAGCGGCTTCAACAAGCCCCATGCTTTGGTTTTGCTGTTCTTATTTCGTGTGCAAGTGGTACAGGACTCTACATAGCCCTTGCAGTCTTTTTCCACTTGAGGCCACCAGAATGTGCGTTGCACAAGTTCAGCAGTTTTACGGATCCCGAAGTGTCCGGCTAATTTGTGGTCATGACATAATCCCAAAACAGAGACACGTAGATTTTCTGGTATGAATATTTTGTCCTTGTGCCAAAGCAGATCATCTCTGGCCTGCAACGTTATTTCCAGAGATGAAGGGGCATTTACAGAAGCCTGTTTAACCACTTAAGCCCCGGACCATTTCGGGCCATTAGGACCAAGCCTGTTTTTGGGATTCGGCACTGCGCTGCTTTAACTGTAAATTGTGCGGACATGCAATGTTGTACCCAAATGAAATTTGCGTCCTTTTCTTCCCACAAATAGAGCTTTCTTTTAATGGTATTTGATTGCCTCTGCGATTTTTATTTTTTGCGATATAAACAGAAAAAGACCGAAAATTTTGAAAAAAAATGATATTTTCTACTTTTTGTTATAAGAAAAATCGAATAAACTCAATTTTAGTCATACATTTAGGCCAAAATGTATTCAGCCACATGTCTTTAGTAAAAAAAATGTCAATAAGCGTATATTTATTGGTTTGCGCAAAAGTTATAGCGTTTACAAACTAGGGTACATTTTCTGAAATTTACACAGCTTTAAATTTATGACTGCCTATCTCAATTCTTGAGGTGCTAAAATGGCAGGGCAGTACAAAACCCCCCCAAATGACCCCATTTTGGAAAGTAGACACCCCAAGGAAATTGCTGAGAGGCATGTTGAGCCCATTGAATATATTTTTTTTTCGTCCCAAGTGATTGAATAATGACAAAAAAAAAAAAAAAATTACAAAAAGTTGTCACTAAATGATATATTGCTCACACATGCCATGGTTATATGTGGAATTGCACCCCAAAATACATTCTGCTGCTTCTCCTGAGTACGGGGATACCACATGTGTGGGACTTTTTGGGAGCCTAGCCGCGTACGGGACCCCAAAAACCAAGCACCGCCTTCAAGGTTTCTAAGGGCATACATTTTTGATTTCACTCCTCACTACCTATCACAGTTTTGAAGGCCATAAAATGCCAAGATGGCACAAAACCCCCCCAAATGACCCCATTTTGGAAAGTAGACACCCCAAGCTATTTGCTGAGAGGCATGTTGACCCCATTGAATATTTTTTTTTTTGTCCCAAATGATTGAATAATGACAAAAAGAAAAAAAAAAATGTACAAAAAGTTGTCACTAAATGATATATTGCTCACACATGCCATGGTTATATGTGGAATTGCACCCCAAAATACATTCTGCTGCTTTTCCTGAGTACGGGGATACCACATGTGTGGGACTTTTTGGGAGCCTAGCCGCGTACAGGGCCCCAAAAACCAAGCACCGCCTTCAGGATTTCTAAGGGCGTAAATTTTTGATTTCACTCCTCACTACCTATCACAGTTTTGAAGGCCATAAAATGCCAAAATAGCACAAAACCCCCCCAAATTACCCCATTTTGGAAAGTAGACACCCCAAGCTATTTGCTGAGAGGCATGGTGAGTATTTTACAGCTCTCATTTGTTTTTGAAAATTAAGAAAGACATTTTTTTTTCTTTTTTTTTTTCTTTTTTTACATTTTCAAAACTTTGTGACAAAAAGCGAGATCTGCAAAATACTCAACATACCTCTCAGCAAATAGCTTGGGGTGTCTACTTTCCAAAATGGGGTCATTTGGGGGGGGTTTTGTGCCATCTGGGCATTCCATGGCCTCCGAAACTGTGATAGGCAGTGAGGAGTGAAATCAAAAATTTACACCCATAGAAATCCTGAAGGCGGTGCTTGGTTTTTGGGGTCCCGTACGCGACTAGGCTCCCAAAAAGTCCCACACATGTGGTATCCCCGTACTCAGGAGAAGCAACAGAATGTATTTTGGGGTGTAATTCCACATATGCCCATGGCATGTTTGAGCAATATATAATTTAGTGACAACTTTTTGTACATTTTTTTTTTTTTGGTCATTATTCAATCACTTGGGACAAAAAAAAAAAATATTCAATGGGCTCAACATGCCTCTCAGCAAATAGCTTGAGGTGTCTACTTTACAAAATGGGGTCATTTGGGGGGGTTTTGAACTGTCCTGGCATTTTATGCACAACATTAGGAAGCTTATGTCACACATCATCCACTCTTCTAATCACTTGAAGACAAAGCCCTTTCTGACACTTTTTGTTTACATGAAAGAAATTTTTTTTTTGCAAGAAAATTATGTTGAACCCCCAAACATTATATATTTTTTTAAAGCAAAGGCCCTACAGATTAAAATAGTGGGTGTTGCATTTTTTTTTTCCACACAGTATTTGCGCAGCGATTTTTCAAACGCATTTTTTGGGGGAAAAACACACTTTTTTTATTTTTAATGCACTAAAAAACACTATATTGCCCAAATGTTTGATGAAATAAAAAAGATGATCATAGGCCGAGTACATGGATACCAAACACGACATGCTTTAAAATTGCGCACAAACGCGCAGCGGCGACAAAACTACATTCATTTTTAAAAGCATTTAAAAGCCTTTACAGGTTACCACGTTAGATTTACAGAGGAGGTCTACTGCTAAAATGACTGCCCTCGATCTGACCTTCGCGGTGATACCTCACATGCATGATGCAATTGCTGTTTACATATGACGCTAGACCGACGCTTGCGTTCGCCTTTGCGCAATAGCAGGTGGGGACAGCGGTGCTTTTTTTTTATTTTTATTTTTTTAATTATTTATTTGGCTTTTTTATTTTATTTTTAAACTGTGCCTTCCATATTTTATTTTTTTACCATTTTTATCGTTATCTCAGGGAATGTAAATATCCCCTATGATAGCAATAGGTAGTGACAGGTACTCTTTTTTTGAAAAAAATTGGGGGGTTAGACCCTAGATCTTTCCTCTGCCCTCAAAGCATCTGACCACACCAAGATCGGTGTGATAAAATGCTTTCCCAATTTCCCAATGGCGCTTTTTATATCCGGGGGGGGGACATTCCCTCCCACTGCTTGTAAAAGCAGTCTAGAGGCTAATTATCTGCTAGAATTGCTTTTACATGAAAGCCGGCTGCTGGCTGAAAAGAATGATACCAAGATGATACCTAAACCCGCAGGCATCATTCTGGTATAAACATTCAAAGTCCAGCAACATACCAGTACGTTGCTGGTCCTTGTTGGACATGTATTGTAATCTTTTTTTTCATACAGCCTATTGGCTGAACGAAAAAAAGAGATTGATTGGTGGGTATGCCCACCATTAGAATACCTCCCTTCATCCACCCACTTCTAATGATGGGCATATATGCCGAAGCATGGGGGCATCCTCCCGCAAAAAAGTTATGCCGCGTACACACGGTCAAGCCTTCGTCGGAATTTCGACCGTATGTACGCGGCATAAAAGGTTATGCCGCGTACACACGGTCGGACTTTTCCACGGATAAGCCTCCGTTGGAATTTCGACCGTATATACGCGGCATTAGGAGCAAAATCGCTCCTCCGCCCCTGCTGCCCCCATGCTTCGGCATATATGCTCTTTTTTTTAACTGTGGTGGTGAAATCACCTCCTACAGCGTTGGAGTCACGGCTTTATGTATCGTGGGAGCAAACGCTGTTGCTGTCAAGATAAATAGATCCGCGCTGCAACTGAATGGCGTACCTGCTAAGCAAATGGTGGTTAACATTAAAACAAAGTAACATTACAGTACAACAGTAAGACCTTACCATGCCATACCTGCAAAGCAAATACCAAAACAAAACCTAGTAAAAAATAAAAAAATGTTTTAACGCAACCTGTGCCTAAAATATATATATGCCGAAGCATGGGGGCATCCTCCCGCAAAAAAGTTATGCCGCGTACACACGGTCGGAATTTCGACCGTATGTACGCGGCATTAGGAGCAAAATCGCTCCTCCGCCCCTGCTGCCCCCATGCTTCGGCATATATGCTCTTTTTTTTAACTGTGGTGGTGAAATCACCTCCTACAGCGTTGGAGTCACGGCTTTATGTATCGTGGGAGCAAACGCTGTTGCTGTCAAGATAAATAGATCCGCGCTGCAACTGAATGGCGTACCTGCTAAGCAAATGGTGGTTAACATTAAAACAAAGTAACATTACAGTACAACAGTAAGACCTTACCATGCCATACCTGCAAAGCAAATACCAAAACAAAACCTAGTAAAAAATAAAAAAATGTTTTAACGCAACCTGTGCCTAAAATATATATATGCCGAAGCATGGGGGCATCCTCCCGCAAAAAAGTTATGCCGCGTACACACGGTCGGAATTTCGACCGTATGTACGCGGCATTAGGAGCAAAATCGCTCCTCCGCCCCTGCTGCCCCCATGCTTCGGCATATATGCTCTTTTTTTAACTGTGGTGGTGAAATCACCTCCTACAGCACTGGAGTCACGGCTTTATGTATCGTGGGAGCAAACGCTGTTGCTGTCAAGATAAATAATTCCGCGCTGCAGTTGAATGGCGCACCTGAAAACAAAAAATTACATACCTGAAAAGCAAGCATGATAAAACATTGCAGAATAGAATACAGTAAAAAAGAGCAGAACAATAGAGAGAAAATAGAGAGAGAGAGAACAATAAAACGACAACTATTTTTGGTTTTTTTATTTTATATTTTTTTGTGTTTTGTTTTTTACGTTTTTTTTTTCTTTTTTACACTTTTTTTTGTAACTTTACAACTGTAATGGTTCGGGTCTCTCAAAATGTAATGGCATCTTGGGAGACCCTGTGTAAGTGTGTCCTAGTCTGTGAAATGCTGTACCCTACGCTAAAACTTCACTTTTGAGTGGTAGCGTTCAAAACATTCACCTTGGCAAAGACCAGGCTTGTCAGGACAGAGTGGACAAAAACTACGGGTGTCACGCCTAAATCCGCGCTTGCTACAGACACGACATCTTTTTTGGGGGTGGCTTTGGGTAGGGGTACTCGGGAGGACATACGAATAATGCCTCTCATGCAGCCGGCTTACTGCATTTGGTTGGGGATGGTGAGGTGCAGAACCGCCTGGATACAGGAGTTCTGTGACTATCTCATTCTGGAATTTTAGAAGAGATAACGTCCCGCCTGAAGCTCTGTATAGCACATGAGCGTTCAGCAAAGCCAATTGGAATAATGATAGAGACACTTTTTTGTACCAGCGTCTCGCCTTACGGTCAATTAGATACGGCGCCATCAACTGGTCGTTGAGGTCCACCCCTCCCATATTTTGGTTATATTCGTGGACACAGAGGGGTTTCTCCACAACACCAGTCGCCGTACGAATTTGGACTGTCGTGTCTGCATGAAGGTAGGTAAGAAGGAAAACATTCTTATTGTCCCTCCACTTCATAGCGAGCAAGTTATTACACTTCAAGCAGGCTCTCTCCCCCAGCCTAAGACGGGCATCTACAAGCCGCTGGGGAAAGCCCCGGCGATTAGGTCGCACGGTGCCACATGCTCCAATCTTATGATCAAACAAGTGACTAAAAAGTGGCACGCTCGTGTAATAATTGTCCACATACAAGTGGTACCCCTTTCCGAATAAGGGTGACACCAAGTTCCACACTATCTTGCCAGCGCTCCCTATGTAATCCGGGCAGTTGACCGACTCAATCTGACTTTCTTTTCCCTCATAAACCGTAAAGTTCACTACATAGCCTGTTGCCCTGTCACAGAACTTGTAGAGCTTGACCCCGTATCTGGCACGCTTGCTGGGAAGGTACTGCTTGAAAGACAAGCGGCCAGAAAATTTAATCAGGGACTCATCAAAGCAGACAACTTGATCGGGAGTAAACAAGGCTGCAAAACGTTCGTTGAAGTGGTTTATGAGGGGCCGAATTTTATAGAGCCGGTCGTATTCAGGGTCCCCACGTGGACGACAAAGTTCATTGTCGTTGAAGTGCATGAACCGCAAAATCTGCTCGTATCGTGCCCTGGACATGGAGGCAGAGAACACGGGCATGTGGTCAATTGGGTGCGTGGACCAATAAGCACGCAATGACGGAAATTTATGTGTGCCCATGTTGAGGGAAAGGCCCAGAAAGGTCTTAAATTCGGAAACCGTAATTGGTTTCCAATTTCTGGCAATTTTAGGCAACTGGGGGTTAGCGGCGATAAATTGACCAGCATATAAATTACTCTGGTCCACAATAGATCTATAGAGATCTTCCGTGAAAAACAGCGAATAAAAATCGATTGGCATAAAATCAGCTGTTTCCACCTGAATACCGGGTTGGGCAGTGAATGGGGGAAGTACGGGTTCTGCAGAAGTGGTGGGGACCCAATCAGGATAGGCGAATTCTGCAGGAAGGGCAGTATGGGCACGACGGGCCTGCCTTTGTCTTCTTGGTGGCAGCGGGACACTACTTGTGCTTGCCACCTCGCCAGCTTGAACTGCACTTATGGGACTCGCCACGTCACCAAGTGTTACTGCAGTGCTGGATGTACGTCCAGGCTGTACTAGGCCGCTGGTGCTTGCCAGTTCACCAGAAGGAATGGCGGCGCTAGTACTACTCTGCTCCATGATACGAGAGACCTGCGGTTCTTGCTCCTCAACAACCTCAGAAGATCGGGATCGGGTACGCCTGACCTTAGCAGGGACCTCAACTTCGTCGTCAGAGCTATCTGACGTGGGGCCGCTGACGTCACTGTCTTCTACGGGAAGATATTCTGAGCCTGAATCTGACAGATACGTGACCTCCTCTTCACTATCTGTCATGCTCAGAATCTCGTAGGCCTCTTTACTAGTGTACCTTCGACTTGCCATTTTGGGCTCTAAATTTAGGGGTACACTAGTAAGATTCACAGGAAAAAAAGCACCTGACTGTCGTCAGCAAATATATCAAACGCTACAAAAAAACTGTTAGCGATCGCAGGGATCAGGCCTGTCTCTGCGAACGCTGCAGTTATGTGTGTTGTGTTTGGTAAGTGACAGTGATCGATCGATACTGCACTTGGGTGGGCTGGGCTGGGCTGGGCGGAGGGGCTAAACGCAGGTACTAGCAGGTATCTGGGCTGATCCCGCTAACACTGCATTTTTGGGAACCCTAAACCGCTGGGGATGCTAGTATAGATCTGATCAGATACTATACCACTAAGGGGGGTGTATGCTTTGCGCGTGGGTGTTAGCGTTACTGGCACTAACCTAACACTGCCTGGGGCGACGCAGACCCTCTCTGGCGCTAAAACCTAATTGATCTCACCCGCCGGGCGATCAGGGGGGTTAAACCTTTATTGGGTTATATACGGCGGGTGCCCTGATGCTATAAAAAGCAAACTAATCAACCAGCGTCACCCGTAACCTTTATATGGTGATCACTGGTGAAAGGGTTAACTAGGGGCAATCAGGGGGTTAAAACCTTTATTAGGTTAAATATGGGGGTACCTGACACCAATAAAAACCTGCGGCGAACCTAAAAAAAAAATAACTGCCTATCTAAAACACCAGCGACACGAATACAGCGATCGGAAAAACAATCGCTTAGTGACGCTGAAGTTAGGGGGTGAAAGGGTTACCTGGGGGGTGATCAAGGGGTTAAACCTTTATTAGGGGGGGGTTAGGGGGCTACCCTGGACCTAAAGGGGCCTAATCCTAACTGCCTTGCAACTTTTTACAATCACAGATGACACTAAATGCAGTGATCAGTAAAATAAATGATCACTGCAATCAGTGACACTGTGATTGGGGGCTTTGGGGTGACCTGGGGGGTGATCTGGGGGTGACTGGGGGGTGATTTGTGTGCCTATGTGTACCTACGTGTCAGTGGACTGTTGGAGCACTAACCTCTGTCTTCACTCCTCGGCGCCGGGAACGAAAAGACCGCGGCGAGGGAGATGACATCACTTCCTCCAGCCTGTGTTTACATCACATGGCGGAGGAAGCAATTTCATTGGCCGGGAGCGATCGCGAGGGGGGGGGGGGCGGAATCGAGCGAGGGGGGGGTCCGGATGGACCCCCCAACTGCACAAAGGCGATCACGTAGATCTACGTGATTCTGCCTGTCCGTGCCATTCTGCCGACGTAAATCGGCGGTGGGCGGTCGTTAAGTGGTTAATTTGAGAGAGTAGGTCTCCCTGAAGTAACAGGAAGTTCTCAGAGGACAGGATAGTGTCGGGCGGTGCGGATTCCCTGGTAACACAGAACATCCGAGAGAGTGCATCAGGTTTGGTGTTTTTAGATCCTGGCCTGTACGTGAGATGAAAAGAGAACCTGGAAAAGAAGAGTGCCCATCTAGCCTGGCGTGGTTTGAGTCTCTTGGCAGTCCTCAGATATTCCAGGTTCTTATGATCTGTATAGATTAGGATCGGGTGCGCTGCTCCTTCTAAAAAGGTACCTCCACTCTTTCAGTGCATTTTTAATGGCCAGAAGTTCTCTGTCTCCGACATCATAATTCCTTTCAGAGTTAGACAGTTTGCGGGAGAAAAAGGCGACTGGGTGTAACAAAGCCTTGGGTCCCCGCCTTTGGGATAGTACTGCTCCGACTGCCGTTTCCGACGCGTCTACTTCCAATACATAGAGTAATGCTGGGTCAGGGTGCTTCAGGACCGGTGCGGAAGTGAATAGTTTCTTAAGAGACTCGAAAGCATTTTGAGCTTCAGGAGACCACTGGAAACGGATGCCTTGTTTGGTCAGTTGTGTGATCGGTGATATGATGGCTGAAAATCCCCTGATGAATTTTCGGTAGAAGTTCGAGAACCCGACAAAGCGTTGGATGCCCTTTTTGTCCACTGGGGCTGGCCAGTCTAAGATGGCAGTGACCTTTTGTGGGTCCATCTTGACACCTTCGGTGGAGAGGATTAGTCCCAAAAAAGTAATGCTTTGTCGCTCGAACTCGCACTTCTCTGGCTTGGCGTATAGCCCGTGCTGTCGTAGTCTGCTCAATACATTTTTAACATGTCTGCGGTGGTCATCAAGGGAAGCAGAGAAAATTAAGATGTCGTCCAGATACACTACAACGAACAGGTCTAGGTAATCGCGGAAGATGTCGTTGATAAAGTGCTGGAATGTTGCTGGGGCATTGCATAGGCCGAACGGCATCACCAGATATTCAAAATGTCCGAATCGGGAGCGAAAAGCCGTCTTCCACTCGTCTCCCTCCCGGATCCGTACCAGATTATACGCCCCTCGGAGATCCAGTTTTGTAAATATGGTTGCTGCTCCCAACCTCTGGAACAATTCGGGTACCAAGGGCAGGGGATAACGGTTCTTGACCGTAACTTTGTTGAGTTCACGATAATCTATACATGGACGAAGGGAATGATCCTTCTTCTCCACAAAGAAGATACCCGCTCCTGCTGGAGAAGTGGAGGGGCGGATGAAGCCCTTCTTTAGATTATCGTCTATATAATCTTTTAGGGCGACAAGCTCCAATTCTGACAGAGGAAAAATCCTTCCAAAAGAGACCTCAACACCCGGGATGAGATCAATCGGGCAGTCATATGGCCGATGTGGAGGGAGAGTTTCAGCTCCTTTCTTGCTAAAGACATCTAAAAAGTCATGGTATGCAACTGGTACAGATAAGCGTGTTTCAACATCAGAGTCCAAGCATAACAAGGATGGCAGATCAGGAGAGAATTTCGGCAAGCAGTGTTGGAGGCAGTAGAAAGAGTGAAACTTAACCTCCCCTTCGACCCAGTTGATAAGAGGGTTATGTGCTTGGAGCCATGGCATGCCAAGGATTACGGGGAACAGCGGGGATGCGATGGCATCCAGGCGTAACAATTCCTTGTGACTATCGGCAATAATGACAGGCAAGAGTATAGTCTGCTGAGTCACTTGTCCGGATTTGATAGCAGACCCGTCGGCCAGATGTACTGAAAGTCCCTGGGCCCTAGGTTGCAAAGGGATTTGATGTTTTGTGATGAAAGACAAGTCCATAAAGCAGCTACAGGCACCAGAGTCTATTATAGCGGAGACAGGAATACTTCTTCCCGGAAGCTGTAATACAATGGGGAGAGCCAGGTGGGTTGGCAGGATGGGCGTGCTGGCAGAGAAGATAATTCGACCCTTGCGGATCTTGGCTGGACATGACCTCACATAATGCCCTGGTTTCCCACAATACAGGCAGAGGTTTTCGTGTTGTCGGCGTTGACGTTCCTCAGGGGAAAGTGAGGGACGGGGCACTCCGAGTTGCCTGGGTTCAGGGACATCAGATGTGGGTGCAGCAGTGGTAGAAGATGTCAGGCTGCTGATGTTAGACGCTCGGGCTAATTTCCAGGCTGGACAGGACGACCTCATAGGTCTCTCTGACTTCTGCCCTCGTAGTCGGTGATCACCGGTGAATCTTTCAGGCGCAGGAACCCCGGTTTCTGGAGGTAACGTTGCTATTGCTGAAGTAGCTCTTTGCGGGGCCGTGATAGGTGAGGAAGGAGCCTGGATGCTTTCTTCCAGTCGGGTATATGCATTTTGTGTGATTTCAACAGTCTGGGTGAGGTCTTCGAGGTGTAAGCGGAAACCCTCCATGGAAGAGGCACCCTGCACAGACTCTGACGTGGCTGTTCGGTACTGTCACGTACCTGGTGGAAGAGTCTGATTATGCAGAGGGAGGCCTCCCTTACACCTCTCACTCGAGGCCCCTGGTAGTGAAGACAGGAGGCGCAGGAGTGCAGAGTCGCACGAGAGCCTGGTAGAGTTGCTGGTGGCGCACTGGACCGGAGCTGGGACGGAGACTGGAATGGATCCAGAAACAGTTGACAGACTGACAACTGGAGCTCAGGCAGGTGCGGTCAGATGGGCTGGAAGCGTGGGTACACCAGTCCCAAGCAGGTAAGTACTGGAGCAGGATCAGGTATGAGCAGGTTTAGGCAGCTGGCAGGTCTCAGGTACAGGTAAGTACTGGAGCAGGATCAGGTATGAGCAGGTTTAGGCAGCTGGCAGGTCTCAGGTACAGGCAGGTTCGGTAACGGGCTGGCAACAAGGTAGCAGGGGGAGCAGGCAGGAACGTAGTCAACACAGGCCGAGGGTCAGGTGCAGGTAGATCAGCAGGAATGGTCAAACAAGCGAGGAAGGGTCAGCTGGAGCAGGATACAGGTAAGCAGGGGTCAGAGGTCTCAGGTAACGCTTTAGACCGAACAGCACAGAGCCCAGCCATCAGCCCCTTTAAATAGCCCCATCTGGTGCCAAGAGCCGCCGCCGTGCGCTCCTGCGCGTGCCCGTGCAAGCAACTGCTATCGCGCATGCGCGCATCAGCGTGCGCTGATGCGCCACTACCGCGCATGCGCGAAGATGCGCCGATATCGCCATTGACATTTCTGGTGTGCCCTTTCTGACAGTACCACACCAAAATAATCCCGGTTGATCTTTCGGTCTGTCTGCAGTTTTGCAGTATTGACTGCGTACTAGATGGTCTCTGACAGATCCCGAGCGTCAAAAGGTCATTTCAGGTTTAGGTCCTAAGTACTTGGTTAGTATAGGATCTGCTGACAGAATATGCCAGTGCTTCTGGATTATCGATCGTATTTTCTGGTGTTGATCAGAATAGGTTGTTATAAACCTAACTACTTTGGAACTTTGGTCCTGAGAATAGAATAGTGCTCCTCGGTCTGTCTAAGGCTTTTATTAAAGCCATTTTGAGGCAGGTTCTGCTGTATCCTCTGGCCAGTAGCCATTCGTACAGAAGATCTGCCTCCTGTCTGAAACAGGCATCGCCGGAGCAGTTACGCCTCAGGCGCAAATACTGGCCAAAGGAGATACTTTGAATCAAAGACTGGGGGTGTGCGCTTGACGCATGTAAGATCATGTTACCCGCAGTGGGTTTACGATATAGTGCTATATTAGTCGTACCATCCCCAGCAATGTTGATAGTGATGTCAAGATATGTATGCAATAGTAGTCATACTAGATTGCATTGTGAATTTCAGGTTATAACTGTTGTGACTCAACGTTGTCATAAAATCATCCAATGCTTGTAATGGTCCCGCCCATAGCAACAAGACATCGTCTATGTAGCGGAACCACCGCAAAACATAGGACAAAAGATCAAGGTGCTCCTCATTAGAAAACAGATTGCGCTCCCACCCCCCAGGTACAAGTTTGCATATGATGGTGCACAGCACGTGCCCATAGCGACACCTTGTACCTGGAGGAAGTGGGACCCGTCAAATGAGAAAACATTCTTGGTGAGAATGTGAGATAGTAATTGTAGCACAAAGTCATTGAGGCCAAGGGACTTAGGGCCCCTTTCCCTTAAGAATTTAGCAATCACTTCCATGCCACGCTCATGTGGAATGGATGAGTACAGAGCCTCAATGTCGATGGCTATCAAATAACAACCAGGGGGTTCACTTAGACCATCAAGGTTTTTCAGGAGGTCGGGAGTGTCCTTAATATAAGAGGGAAATGTGGTAATGTGTGGACGTAAATATTCATCCACAAATTTACTCACTCTTTCAGTCTTAGATCCCATTCCAGAGACTATAGGACGTCCTGGAGTTTTTTTTTTTTGATTTTTATGTGTTTTGGGGAGCGAATAGAAGGTCGGGGTTCTGGGATAGGGAACCTGGATGCCCTCAAAAATCTCCCTGGTGATCAAGCCATCGGCAATCACCCTGCAAACGAGGCCCAGTTCACTATAAGGTATTCCTTGGTCTTTCTATGTCCCCATGTGTCAGTTGTTTTCCTCTGGACAGACTAGTATATGCTTTTTATTGTATGTGTTATGTATCAGATTTATAATTCAAATATATTTCGTTCCAGACAGAGACTCAAAATCTTTTTGCTACTGCTTTGAACCTTGATCGTGTCCTGAAGAAGCCTAACGGTGAAACGCGTTGACGCACAAGGGCTCACTGTACAAATTTTACATGATTTTTATCAATTTTTTTTTACACTTTTTGATGATGCTATGTACTTTTTCAATAAATATTGTTATATTTTTCTACTTGTCCATTGTTTTCTATGCCTTTAAAGTCTGACCTATGGTTACTCTCTAAGTACCCTTTTTTCTTGTTTCCTTGGTAAAGACCACTTTTTAAATGCAGGCACCACATTTGCCTTATGCCAATTCAGTGGGCTATGCCAGTCATTTAAGAATAAAACTTAGAAACATTGACTTTGAAACAACAGAAATCAATTATTTTAGGATTTGTGGTGTATGCCATCTGGTCTAGGTGCTTTATTCAGCTTTATTCTGTCTAAATATTTTGGACCATATAAATTTTGAGCCATTGTGGACCATTTGGGGCTGTGTCAATACCATCCTCATTATGGACATGAGCTCCCCTATGCTCCTTTGTACTGTATACACAGAGCTGAAGAAGGTACAGTATTTACTAAATGTGTCTTCTCCTTGTCCCCAGTCACCCACTCCAGGGCCTACATGCTCAGACATGATCTTTTTTTACTATTAATATATTTAAAGATTTTCTTCGGGTTTATCTTACTCCTTTTACAATCTGTTGTTCGTTTTGAATTTTTGCGGCCTTGATTTCCCTTTTACATATTCTGTTATATTCTTTGTAACATTTAAATGATGATAATGTTCCTTTATTTTTATATTTTTTAAAAGCTATTTTCTAATTATTTATAACTTTTTAAACTTTTAGCCTTTCAAATTTATTGCCCATGGTAAGGTATTTTGCAGTGTGTTCGCATAAAGTCGTTTTGAAGAATTCACATTTTTGTTCTGTGTTCATTTATGACAATATTTCCTCTCAAAGCACAAAAAATGTAAAAAACACAAGGACACAAGGGCAGCACAGTAGCTATTCCAATGATAAAAAGTACAGTGGTTGGGTTATGATAAAGTTATTTATTAGTAACGTTTATTAAGGATCAACATTCTTCCAAAATAAAAACGAGGGAAGTATAAACCTCCAACCTCAGAGCGCACACATAGACCCAATTAAAGCGGTGTTCCAGCCGCCCAATTTTTTTTTTTAAAGTCATAAGCTGCAAACACTCTAGCTGCTGACATTTAAAAAGGACACTAACCTGTCCAGGGAGCCCGCGATGTTGGCCTCCCGAGGCCGATCCTTCCATCGGATAGGGTTTCGGCGCTGCAATTTGTAAAATGGCCAGCTTGTCTTCTGGGACACACACAGGTCCCAGAAGACAACAGGGGAGCTCGCCGAAGAGGAAGGTGTGAAGTCGTGGGCTGCGGCCAGGCTGTATCGGAAGTACACTCTGTACTTCCAAAAAGGTAAGAAAAAAAAACATTTAAATATCCAAAAACAAGGTCTTGAGAGATGGTCTTTCGTTTAAGACCATCTCTCTAAAATGGGTGGAACTCCGCTTTAAGGTGTATACAAACGTTCATACCAACCAAACAAACGAAAATATATTACATGTAACACAAATTTCAAAAAGCGTCCAGATGCCAATCATTCAGCCACACAGGTTTGTATCATGGCAATATTGTTTAACCACTTAAGCCCCGGACCATTTGGTAGCTAGAGGACCAAAGGTGAATTCAGAATTTTGCACTGCGCTGCTTTAACTGTAAATCGTGCGGACATGCAATGTTGTACCCAAACAAAATTTGCGTCCTTTTCCTCCCACAAATAGAGCTTTCTTTTAATGGTATTTGATTGCCTCTGCGATTTTTATTTTTTGCGATATAAACAGAAAAAGACCGAAAATTTTGAAAAAAAATGATATTTTCTACATTTTGTTATAAGAAAAATCGAATAAACTCAATTCTAGTCATACATTTAGGCCAAAATGTATTCAGCCACATGTCTTTAGTAAAAAAAAACGTCAATAAGTGTATATTTATCGGTTTGCGCAAAAGTTATAGCGTTTACAAACTAGGGTACATTTTCTGGAATTTACACAGCTTTAAATTTATGACTGCCTATCTCATTTCTTGAGGTGCTAAAATGGCAGGGCAGTACAAAACCCCCCCAAATGACCCCATTTTGGAAAGTAGACACCCCAAGGAAATTGCTGAGAGGCATGTTGAGCCCATTGAATATTTTTTTTTTTGTCCCAAGTGATTGAATAATGACAAAAAAAAAAAAAAAAAATTACAAAAAGTTGTCACTAAATGATATATTGCTTACACATGCCATGGTTATATGTGGAATTGCACCCCAAAATACATTCTGATGCTTCTCCTGAGTACGGGAATACCACATGTGTGGGACTTTTTAGGAGCCTAGCCACATACGGGACCCCGGAAACCAAGCACCGCTTTCAGGATTTCTAAGGGCGCAAATTTTTGATTTCACTCCTCACTACCTATCACAGTTTTGAAGGCCATAAAATGCCAAAATAGCACAAAACCCCCCCAAATGACCCCATTTTAGAAAGTAGACACCCCAAGGAAATTGCTGAGAGGCCTGTTGAGCCCATTGAATATTTTTTTTTTTGTCCCAAGTGATTGAATAATGACAAAAAAAAAAAATACAAAAAGTTGTCACTAAATGATATATTGCTCACACATGCCATGGTTATATGTGGAATTGCACCCCAAAATACATTTTGCTGCTTCTCCTGAGTATGGGGATACCACATGTGTGGGACTTTTTAGGAGCCTAGCCGCGTACGGGACCCCGAAAACCAATCACCGCCTTCAGGATTTCTAGGCACAAATTTTTGATTTCACTCCTCACTACCTATCACAGTTTCGAAGGCCATAAAATGCCAAAATAGCACAAAACCCCCCCAAATGACCCCATTTTGGAAAGTAGACACCCCAAGCTGTTTGCTGAGAGGCATGGTGAGTATTTTACAGCTCTCATTTGTTTTTGAAAATGAAGAAAGAATTTTTTTTTTTTCTTTTTTTTTTTTTCAATTTTCAAAACTTTGTGACAAAAAGCGAGATCTGCAAAATACTCACAATACCTCTCAGCAAATAGCTTGGGGTGTCTACTTTCCAAAATGGGGTCATTTGGGGGGGTTTTGTGCCATCTGGGCATTCCATGGCCTCCGAAACTGTGATAGGCAGTGAGAAGTGAAATCAAAAATTTACACCCTTAGAAAGCCTGAAGGCGGTGATTGGTTTTTGGGGTCCCGTACGCGGCTAGGCTCCCAAAAAGTCTCACACATGTGGTATCCCCGTACTCAGGAGAAGCAACAGAATGTATTTTGGGGTGTAATTCCACATATGCCCATGGCATGTTTGAGCAATATATCATTTAGTGACAACTTTGTGCAAAAAAAAAAAAAAAAAATTGTCTTTTTTCCGCAACTTGTGTCAACATATAAAATATTCCATGGACTCGACATGCCTCTCAGTATATATCTTGGGGTGTCTACTTTCCAAAATGGGGTCATTTGGGGGGTTTTGAACTGTTCTGGCATTTTATACACAACATTAGGAAGCTTACATCCACTCTTCTAACCACTTGAAGACAAAGCCCTTTCTGACACTTTTTGTTTACATGAAAACATATTTTTTTTGCAGGAAAATTATGTTGAACCCCCAAACATTATATATATTTTTAAAGCAAAGGCCCTACAGAATAAAATGGTGGGTGTTGCATTTTTTTTTCTACACAGTATTTGCGCAGCGATTTTTCAAACGCATTTTTTGGGGAAAAAATACACTTTTTTTTATTTTAATGCACTAAAACACACTATATTGCCCAAATGTTTGATGAAATAAAAAAGATGATCTTAGGCCGAGTACATAGATACCAAACACGACATGCTTTAAAATTTCGCACAAACGCGCATTGGCGACAAACTACATACATTTTTAAAAGCCTTTAAAAGCCTTTACAGGTTACCCCGTTAGATTTACAGAGGAGGTCTACTGCTAAAATTACTGCCCTCGATCTTATCTTCGCGGTGATACCTCACATGCATGGTGCAATTGCTGTTTACATATGACGCCAGACCGACGCTTGCGTTCGCCATTGGGCAAGAGCAGGGCAGGACAGGGGTGCTTTTTTTTTATTTATTTTTTTATTATTAATTTTGCTTTTTTATTTTATTTTTAAATTGTTCCTTCCATGTTTTTTTTTTTTTATCATTTTTATTGTTATCTCAGGGAATGTAAATATCCCCTATGATAGTAATAGGTAGTGACAGGTACTCTTTTTTTGAAAAAACTGGGGTCTAGACCCTAGATCTTTCCTCTGCCCTCAAAGCATCTGACCACACCAAGATCGGTGTGATAAAATGCTTTCCCAATTTCCCAATGGCGCTTTTTATATCCGGGGGGGGGCATTCCCTCCCACTGCTTGTAAAAGCAGTCCAGAGGCTAATTAGCCACTAGGGTTGCTTTTACATGAAAGCCGGCCGCTGGCTGAAAAGAATGATACCAAGATGATACCTAAACCCGCAGGCATCAATCTGGTATAACCATTCAAAGTCCAGCAACATACCAGTACGTTGCTGGTCCTTGTTGGACATGTATTTTAATCTTTTTTTTTCATGCAGCCAGGTGGCTGAACGAAAAAAGAGATTGATCGGTGGGTATGCCCACCATTAGAATACCGCCCTTCATCCACCCACTTCTAATGATGGGCATACATGCACCATTTATATATGCCGAAGCATGTGGGCATCCTCCCGCAAAAAAGTTATGCCGCACACACATGGTCGGACTTTTCCACGGGCAAGCCTCCGTCGGAATTTCGACCGTATGTACGCGGCATTAGGAGCAAAATCGCTCCTCCGCCCCTGCTGCCCCAATGCTTCGGCATATTTGCTTCTTTTTTTTTTTAACTGTGGTGGTGAAATCACCTCCTACAGCACTGGAGTCGCAGGGATCAGGCCTGTCTCTGCGAACGCTGCAGTTATGTGTGTTGTGTTTTGTAAGTGACAGTGATCGATCGATACTGCACTTCGGTGGCCTGGGCTGGACGGAGGGGCAAAACGCAGGTGCTAGCAGGTATCTGGGCTGATCCCGCTAACACTGCGTTTTTGGCAACCCTAAACTGCTGGGGACGCTAGTATAGATCTGATCAGATCAGATATTGATCTGTTCAGATACTATACCACTAAGGGAGGTGTATGCTTCACGCGTGGGTGTTAGCGTTACTGGCACTAACCTGACGCTGCCTGGGGTGTGACGCAGACCCTCTCTGATGCTAAAACCTAATTGATATCACCCGCCGGGCGATCAGGGGGTTAAACCTTTATTGGGTTATATACGGCGGGTGCCCTGACACTATAAAAAGCAAACTAACTAACCAGCGTCACCCGTAACACTTATATGATGATTACTGGTGAAAGGGTTAACTAGGGGCAATTAGGGGGTTAAAACCTTTATTAGATAATATATGGGGGTACCTGACGCTATAAAAACCTGCGGCGAACCTAAAAAAAATTACTGGCTACCGATCTGCATCACCGACGCTAAGACATCGATCAGAAAAATGATCGCTTAGCGACAGTGGTGATAGGGGGTGAAAGGGTTACCTGGGGGCGATCAAGGGGGTTAAACCTTTATTAGATAATTTATGGGGGGTACCCGACGCTATAAAAACCTGCGGCGAACCTAAAAAAATTACTGGGTACCGATCTGCATCACCGACGCCAAGACAGCGATCAGAAAAACAATTGCTTAGTGACAGTGGTGATAGGGGGTGAAAGGGTTACCTGGGGGGCGATCAAGGGGGTTAAACCTTTATTAGATAATTTATGGGGGTACCCGACGCTATAAAAAACCTGCGGCGAACCTAAAAAAAAATACTGGCTACCGATCAGCATCACCGACGCTAAGACATCGATCAGAAAAACGATCGCTTAGTGACAGTGGTGATAGGGGGTGAAAGGGTTACCTGGGGGGCGATCAAGGGGGTTAAACCTTTATTAGATAATTTATGGGGGTACCCGACGCTATAAAAACCTGCGGCGAACCTAAAAAACATTACTGGGTACCGATCTGCATCACCGACGCCAAGACAGCGATCAGAAAAATGATCGCCAAGCGACGGCGGTGCTAGGGGGTGAAAGGGTTATCTGGGGGGTGATCAAGGGGTTAAGCCTTTATTAGGGGGGGGTTAGGGGGCTACACTGGACCTAAAACTAAATGTAGTGACACTTTTACAGTCACAAATGTCACTGATTGCAGTGATCAGTAAATAAATGGTCACTGCAATCAGTGACACTGTGACTGGGGGCTGGGGGGTGATCTGGGGGGGCTGGGGGGTGATCTGGGGGGGCCTGGGGGGGCGATTTATGTGCCTATGTGTGCTGGTGTTAGTGTAGTGTTAGTGCACTGACCTGTGTGTCTTCTCTTGTACGACGCTCGGTATATGTGAGCGCCGCACAGGAGATGACATCACTTCCTCCTGCTTTCTCTATCTGTGTAAACAGTACACAGACAGAGGGGGCATTTCTATTCGCCGGGAGCGATCGCGGGGGGGTGGTCGGAATCGAACGGCCGCCCCCCCATCTCGGAACGCTCCCAGATGAATTCCGACCGCTCACTGTACAGAAGGGGGGTCTGATCGGACCCTCCAACTGTACAAAGGCAATCACGTATGCTCTACGTGATTGTGCCTGTCGGTGCCATTGTGCCGACGTATATATACAGTGAGCGGTCGTTAAGTGGTTAAAAGTCAATCAAAGTCTCAATGGTAAACACCTTTTATTAGCAGACGTAGCCTAGGTTCACATTGCTGCGAGTTAGAAATCGTGCGATACAAATCGCCCCTGGAAGTCGTCAATAGTAGTACAGGAACTACTTTTGGGAATAGGTGCAGCGCTGCACTGATTCGGATGGTGCCATTGCAGGCAAAAGCCGTATATTTGGCATGCGATTTGACATGTGAAATCGCATGCCAAATTGTACCAACGTGAACCTAGACTGAAGAATGGAAAGAAAAAAATGCTATTTAAAAAGCAGCATCTGCCTCCTTTACAGTCCTTTATTCAGGGGGAGCCATCCAGGATGAAAGCAGTGTCACAGAAGCCGGTGATAGCAAGAGCACAGCCAAGGTGGATAGCAGTGTAGATATGCCTTTCTACACTGCTCTCCACTTAAAAAAGAAAGTGTGTTCTGGGCCAGATCACTGAATAAAAATAAAGGAAAAAAAATCAAAGAAAGAAAAGTAATGCAGCCACTGTATTTTAAGACGGGTAAGCTGCAATATATTATATTTTGTTTTTTTGGTTTTAGATGTTTAGATATGCTTTAAAGTGGGTCTAAAGGCTCAAAGTTTTTTACCTTCTGTGTGCAGCAGCCCCCCTAATACTCACCTGAGCCCTATTGTGATCCAGCGATGTGCACAAAAACCTTGGCTCTCCAGGGACTCTCCCTCCTTATTGGTTGAGATAGCAGCGGGAGCCTTTAAGTCCCACTGCTGTCAATCACAGCCAGTGAGACAATGAGAAGAGAGAGGGGGCATGGCCAAGCCCCGGTTCTGTGTCTGAATGGACACGCAGAGCAGTGACACTGCTCAGGTGCCCCCACAGCAAGCTGTTTGCTCTGTCGGCAGGAGGAAGGGGACAGGATCACTGGCGGGGGACCCGAGAAGAGGAGGGTCGGGGCCAGTGTTGCCAACCTACCAGATTGAAATTTACTGGCACGACACCCAAAATTTACTGACACAGCCACGTTTTTACTACCATTTCACAAAAGTTACTAAATTACATTTTTAGGTGCAAATTTCAGTATTTAGGTTACAAACAAGTACACTAGGCAAATAGCAATGTGATTTAAGGTAGATATTAAGGTAAACAAAAATATTTTAGTTATTTTCGATATAATAAGGGCAAATTATTTAGTCACATCACCCCCGGCCTCCATCCCCCTCTGCCACCAACACCCCCTGCCTTCACCCCCCTCTGCGGTGCCACAATCTCCCCCTGCCTCCAATCTCCCCCAGGCCCCCTGCCTCCATTGTCCCCTGCCTTCATCCCCCTCTGCGGTGCCACCAACAACCCCTGTCTCCATCCCCCACCCTCTGCGGTGCCACCATCCCCCTCTGTGGTGCCACCATCACCCCCTGCCTCCAATCACCTCCTGCCTCCATTGCCCCCTGCCTCCATCCCCCTCTGAGGTGCCACCATCTCCCCCTGCCTTCAATCTCCACCTGCCTCCATTTAACCCCCTGCCACCATCGTCCCCCTCTGCGGTGCCACCATCACCCCCTGCCTCCATCGGATCCCTCTCTGCCACCATCACCTGATGTCACTGTCGGCTGGGCTGTCTGTCACTCTGTCCGTCCCCCAACTCCCATGTGAACTTTGTATTGCCTGGATGCAGCAGGCTCATCCATTCCGCCACCGCCACGTGCTGCACAGCCTCCGAGCCCTGACTCCTGCTCCAGTGCTGTGCTCCTCCGCATTCCTGGTTAGTTACAGATTTAAAATTCTGGTGCGCGCGCACCTGGCGGGATGTCCTAATACATCACTCGCCGACCTGTGCGGCACAGCCTCTGTGAAATCCACCGGCCGAATACAGCATATGCTCGGCTTGGCAACCTCCGGAACTGCACATGCGCAGTTCCCAGCCGAACCAATCTTGGCTATTTTTACTGGCACATTCCCGCAACTACGGACATTTACGGACGGAGGGAAAAAATGCTAGTTTTTACGGGCTGTCCGTAAAAATACGGACGGTTGGCAACACTGGTCGGGGCTGTTTTGTGCAAAACCACTGCACAGAGCAGGTAAGCATAACATGTTTGTTACTTTTTTTTAAAGAAAACAAATTCCCTTTAATATCACTTTAAACCTGCATGTGAAGTTGTGCAACAGTACTGCTCTGTATACATTACTGAAGCAGCCGGGAACTGTCATTTAGTGATGAGAGTGTGATGGGGCAGCATTGTCATTGTAGCGGGTCCTTGGGAATTACTCATTGTGATAAACATCAGATTTTCATCACTGGATGAAGTGATTGACATTGGATTTACATCTGTTTATTTTTTTATTTTTATTTTCCCTATGATGTCTGTTTTTATTTAGACTACTTTCACACTGAGGCAGTTTTCAGGCCTTTTAGCGCTAAAAATAGCACCTGTAAAGCACCTGAAAACTGCCTCTCATGCCTCCCCAGTGTGAAAGCCCAAGTGCTTTCACACTTGGGCGGTGCACTTGCGAGACGTGAAGAAAGTCTTACACCGCCGCTGCCCATTGGAATGAATGGGCAGCGCTTCCGAAGCACCTGAAAATCGTTTCGGAAGCGCTGCAACAGGGCACTTTTAACCCCTTATTAATCACTTCTCGGGGGTTAAACGCGCCCCGCTAGCGGACGAAAAGCTATGCCTAAACAGCGTTAAAGCGATTTACTGCTAACGAACTCGCCGCCCCAGTGTGAAAGCAGCCTTATTATTTGTTTTTTTTGGTGAATGCATAACAAAGGGTACTTTACTTATTCATGGGGGGGTATATTTTTTGGGGGCCCCTTTTTCTAAACGGGCGTCCAGCTTCTCATAAGTCCTCACATGCACTGTCCAGGGATGTGGGAATGATGTCCTTTTCTATATCAATATGAGGGATAAGGTGCCTTACTGGGAAGGTTTCTTTACCACCCATGACAAGGTACCCTCCCAATGTTGAGGGCATGTGGCTAGGTATTTCAAGAAGAGATGGGCTGTCCTCTGTTTCTTGACCAGCCAGGCTGCAAACCTAGTTAAGGCTCTGGTATTGAATATGAAGTGGGACTTGTGCTGGATACAGGTCTGTTATGAATCTGTAGGGGGATTGAATGCTGTTTTTTTCTTAAAGGAACAGTACAACAATGCATAGTGTCCCTTTGAGAATAAAATGTTGTGGGGGTCCCCCTCAAAATCCATACCTGACCCTTATTCCGGCCCTCCTGAACCACACCAGGCCACATCTCCCTGACATTGGAAGGGTACCTTCCAAGGTGGGTGGCAAGGCCACCACCCCTGTCAAGGCAGTTTGTCCCCATTTTTATTAAATTCCTGATCCAAGACCTGGTGGATTAGAGGGTCTACAAGGTTGTTTAAATCATTCAGTAATGTAAATCCAGCTTCAATCACAATGAGTGACGCCCTGATGACCCACTGCCATGATGATGTTGCCCTGTCACTATTCCCACTGAAAATGAAAGTCTCTTAATTTGTCTAAAATTAAATAAACATTTTTAAAGTGGTTGTAAACCCACTTACACAACATGCACATACAGGTAAGCCTAGATTAAGGCATACCTGTAGGTGCATGAAATATCTCCCTAACCTACACGGTTAAGGAAATATATACTTTTAAAACTGGCGCTGCTGACGTCATGCACATGCGCACTAGCGGGCCGGCATAGTAGCCGGATTTCTAAATGAATTTAGCCGGCCCGAGCGAGCATTCATGTGACGTCATTGCCGCTCCGGGGCCAATCACAGCTCCGGAGCGGCGATACACAGAAGGGACATCGAGGCAAGATGACGGTGATGGCGGAGGTGTCCGAGCACCGCTGCGGGAGCTTCGATCTAAGGTTAGTAATTCATAATGAGCTAGTATGCTAGTCATACTAGCTCATTATGCCTTTTTCTTGCAGGTTTTTATTTAAAAAAAATAATGTTTTTCTAGGTTTACAACCACTTTAAGAAGAGAATAAAAGTCTCTGGTTGGCTACTGAATGTAAACAAATAGGCCATGGATGCCTGGTGACATCATTGACCAAAAATGGTCATGACCATATTTGGTCACTGACTATACCCAGGAATCCTGCTGGCTTGTTTACAATTTGAAACAAGCCAATGGGAATCTGTAATTTTGTTGCACTAGTAATACCTCCGCCGGATGAACTATGTACTTCCAGCTGCATAAGCTTATCCACCAAACTGCAAGCAAGTTGGGTTTGGGTCAAACCCACGTTCAACCCTAACAATTAGCTAATTTCTAGTAATATATAACAGTAAAAGATAAAAATGGCAACCATGAATTTAACAGATTGAATAATCTTTTTGCATTAAAATCCATCTGCCTCAGTTTGCTTATCTCTTCCCACAAGTGTAATCGCAACACTCTTGTGAATGATGAATAATAACACAGTAAACATAAATTACTGTATATTACACAATAATGGCATAAAAAAAAAGAAAAGAACTATGAGATATGAAAGGTTTTATAGTCTGGAATGTAGCTTTTCAAAGATATATACAAGCAATAGCCATCATAGAGGAGATAAGAAAATCATACAAAACAATAACACTTTCTAAAAAAATGTAAAACGTGTTTTTCAGTGTGACTGCTTTCGTTGTCATCCATGCCCTCAAATGTGTAAAAGCGTAACCCTCAATCAATTTTTCCACAAGAAGCACTTACTGAAATGCATTATCTTGACCATCTCTACAACCAGTGTCTCCAGAGCTTCACCAACCTATAGTTTTGTACTTCAAAGATATCTTTTCTCTGTTGTTAGGATATTCTGTTTTGCTTTCCCTGCTATTTACATTTAGCCTTATCTATCATTTTCTTACCACCAAATTAGGTGTTTCAACACAAAGAAAGGGGAATCAAGGAAAGGATAGTAATGCTATCATGAATCTCAAAATAGAGTTTATTATTATTATGGAAAGCCTTATTGCTAATGCACTGCTTTCATCTATACAAATTCTTAAAATACAGCCATGTCATACCAAGCACCTTAGCCTACACCATAAAATAGCATGACTGTCACTGCCAAGACATTGTTAGTGTTTATTCAATATACAATCTCTCAAATTTATAATTATTACATTTTATAATTTCAATTTATGTTAATGAGATATCTTCTGCCGAATGTATGAACTGCATTAAAGCTGAAGTGTAATCGGAAATTTACTTTGCCTACCCTTATTTCTTCTTCTCCTACTCATTCACATACTTATGAAATGATTAAATAAAACTTTTTCTACCTTCATCACATACATTGTTTTAGAACCAGTGACAGTATCACTAGGTATCTAAGCTTCTCTATTTAATGTAGGCAAATCATGGCTGTAGGGAGGGGCCAGCAGGATGCTGTTACATTGCAAAAACAGGAAGCTGTGGTAACACCCACATGGAATGCTAAGCCTCCATGATTAAAATAACTGAAATCCAATGAATGAAAGGGCAAAATGACACTGGATGTCCTTAAGCCTGGAAACAAGGCAGGCTCCATTTGTCTTGCTACAACCTCTAATGGATATTGTGAGAGGCTTACAGTGTGCAATAAAATCAGAGCAAGCAATTTCATTAAAAGAGGGAAGCCTGTACAACTGCAAGGCAGAAGGTAAGGCTGGAGTTTAGCTTTAAGTATTAAATTCAGTGTGGGACTTGCTGTCACCCTTGTGTCGTATGGGTTACCATTTGTATGTGGACAGCTTTTATGCAAGTGTGCCACTTTTTAGACATTTGTTTCTTAAAGTAGAACTATAGGCAAAACTTTTATTTTTATTATGGACAGAGCAAGAGAGGGTTATAACTGATTCCAGATTTATTTTTTATGCCATCTGTGTCCTATTGCGGAGATTTCCCAGGACGTGAGAGGAAATCCCTGCAAATGAAAGGAATTCTTTGGGAACCTCCAAGTCACCGAACTAATGTCCCAATTGAAAGATTTCCCCTCTATTATAGAAATAGAGAGGGTGACTCTTCTTTAAAGGGACACAGACAGTAGTAAAAACTGACATGTGTTCGAATCCCTCTCCATTCCATCCAAAAGCAAAAACATTTTTTGCCTTTAGTTATACTTTAACCAATTGCAGTCTGCCCCATAGCAGTTTAAGGCCTGGTTCACAACTCTGCAGTTTGCTTTTAATCTGTTTCTGCAGTGATTTTTGCGGTGTGTTTTGCATTTTTGCACACGTATTTTTGACGTGTTTTTCACACATTTCTTGATGCGTTATGTATTTTTCAAGGTTTTTTTTTTGGCTAATTTGTTGTTGGGAAGATTAAAAACCGCAAAACCCAAATTGCAGCAAAATTGCAGTAAAATGGTGGCTAATTACACACTGCATCCTTTTCTGCAGCTTCTCCGTTGAAGTCTATTGAACCAAAAAAAAAACGGTTTCTTTATCGTACATCACGGGACACATAGCAGCCATAGTAATTACTATGTGGGTTATATGCCACCAATAAGTGAACAGACACTGGTACAATCAAGACAGGAAGTCCCCCCTATATAACCCCTCCCACACAGGGAGTACCTCAGTTTTTTCACCAGTGTCTAAGGTGTTGGTCACGGTTAATGATGTGCTAAGAGAGCAATGCTAAGAAGATCCTTGACAGGATCAAGGGGCTATGCTATCGGATCCATTCAATGCGCCAAAAAAGGCCAAAGTGAATGGTACCCGAGCTTTGAGGAAGAAGAATGAGGTTGCTGCCTGTAATGCTCCTCTTTTGATGCTGGAACCTGGGATCCAGCACCTTGGTCACATATATACTATGCCAAAGGTTGCTCTGGCAGGGTGCTGTACAGGTCCAAGGGAGAGGACCCCATATAAAAAGGGACCCAGTCCTTGAAGGTCCGTCGTGACATGGCCCGCCGTGATCTGTGAAGATTGTGTCTGTCTGTGATTTACAGCAGTATCCTGCGGCGAGAATGGTAAGTTAAGAAGATCCTAAGGAACCTAGGTTCACTTTTGGACTTCTCTGTTTAAGTAGACTATGTCTTGCCTGTTGTCTCCACTAGAGGGCGCGAAAGTGCATACCTGAGAGTTAACATTACTATGCTTCTCCAGTCTTATTGCTCAGTGTCAGCTTTACAGGCAGAACAGCCTTGCTCCGATAAAGCAGCCACCAGAAGGGATATGGGGATCTCCTGCCTGCAGGCGCTTAGAGTTTCCCCTGGAAGAGCTCCCCCCCCCCAGCCGTCCCATTTGCGGGACCGCGCTTTACGTTTGGGAAATAGCCTTTTTTGTAAGGAAGAGGCAATCCTATGACGTGGGGGGCGTGGCTTAGCAGCCGACGTGCATGAGGATCGGCGCGCACATGCAGGGCTCTCTCCCTTATAAAGGTTTCTCAATGGAAACAGTCTGGTGGCTGGTGGAGGAGGACACAGAGCATATGTGGGGGCACGTAAGCTGTATGTGCATTGGACACAGGCATTTGTTTAGGCACGTCTACTCAGCATCAGGCTGAGCAATTATAGTGGCATTATTCTCATTGCTGGACTAGTGCTCAGCAGGGGATGCACTGTGTTAGTACCTCTGCTTTTGTGCTTAGGACTATGTCTTCCCGAGGTAAAAGGGGGAGTTCAGCAGGGAGGAGAGCAAGGGTGCTGCGGTCAGGGTCTGAGGATCCTAGTCACGTTTCCATAGTACCATCCTCCCCTGAGAGACCTGTGTCGACTGGTCAGTCTGAGCCGTCCAGACCCTCAGGTGTTGCAGCTGCTTCCAACATTTCAGCCTCTGCATACGTCACCAAGGAAGATTTGGCTTCAGCATTAGCTGGGTATTTTAGAAAAAAGGAAAATTCCCCAGGGGGCTTTTTAGCAGCAAATTAAGATCAAACATTTATAAAAAAAACACTGTTTTTTATTATCAAAAAGACAATTGGACATGGATCATGTACAAAAATTGAATTAAAATATGAGCTCTGGTAATTACAAGGCGAGACAATTTGGGCTAAGAAAGGGTATACATTAAACAGTAATTCCCTGTTGAGCTGGTGTTTGTACCATAACATGTTTAGACATCCTATATGTTATAATGTGAGTATTCAGTATAATTATATTTCAAAGTTTTATATACATCAACATATATTGGACTTTGTAGTCACTATATATTTACCCCTTTCTGCCAACAGAGGCTTACTTAACCAGAGACTTCATTAAAAAAGTTTCAAACGATACCCTCAGAAACTATCCCGGACCTTGCTGGTGAAACATGCACTCCCCCAACCCAACGGGGGGCAACCTCAGTCCGTGAGGCTTACAGGTGGTCACACAATTGTGGGCCCCCCAAGGGGCAAGTGACGTGTGGGCCGAAGCACCTGAAATTTATAATTGGTATGAAGCCTTCAGAGAGTACTACAGTGCATTATATGCTTCTTCTCTCCCCTCCGACTTCCGCCCGGAGACTATGACGGATCTTTTAGACTGCCTGGCTCTGGGGTGGCTGTCGGATAGGGAGAGGGAAGCATTAGTGTATCCAATCACAAGTGAAGAGATTATGGCAGTTATACACACATTTCCGGGAGAAAAGGCACCAGGCCCAGATTGAATTCCAGCGTAATTTTATAAAAAATACGGAGCTTTAATAGCACCAAGGCTAGCAGAGGTATTCACAAGTGGGTTATTGAAAGGGGCCTTGTCAAATTCAATGAGAGAAGCACATATAACGTTAATATACAAAGAAACTAAAGACCCAAAATTATGTTCCTCTTATAGGCCAATAGCATTACTAAATATAGATCTTAAAATACTGACAAAAAATATTAACATCAAGATTACAACCCCTGCTTAGAAATAATATAGATTCGGACCAGACAGGATTTATGCCACTGAGTTAATTTACGTAGGCTATATACAAATATACACACTCATCATATCCAGGATGGATCCAGGGCGGAGGCCTCTCTAGATATAGAGAAGGCTTTCGACACAGTCGAGCGTCCTTTTCTTTGGGAAATACTCAGAAGAATGGGATTCCCATTGTTGTTCATTAAGTGGATACAAATAATATATGAGAGACCCATGTCAGCGGTTAAACTGGGAGGAAAGTTGTCATCCTTTTTTCAGCTATATAGAGGTACGAGGCAGGGCTGCCCTCTTTCCCCAGCACTCTTTGCAATATCAATAGAGCCAGTGGCAGGGGCTCTTAGGACTTCCCAAAATATACAAGGACTTTGAGTGGGAGGGCTGGAGGAGAGGGTAGCCCTGTATGCCGACGATATGTTGTTATTTCTGAGAGACGCGGGCCCATCGTTGGAAGGAGTACTAGAAGTACTGTATTTATTGGCGTATAACACTCACTTTTTTAACCTGAAAATATAGGGTAAACTGTGCCTGCGTGTTATACGCAGGGGGCTGTGTAAAGTTTTTTTCCTGAAACTTCCCTCTTAAAGTTAGGGTGCGTGTTATATGCCAATAAATATGGTAATAAATACTTTTGCATCCTTCACAGGGCTTAAAGTAAATTGGGCTAAGTCTCTGTTATTCCCCATAGATCAGGGTGCACAGGGAACTGTGATCCCAGATCTACCATTGAAATGGGTAACAGAATTTAAATACCTTGGCATAATAATATCTAGACAGGCTGAGGATTTCCGAAAATTTAATTTAGACCCAGTAATACAGGAGTTTAGGAAAAAATTAAAGGCATAGGAAACACTCCCCTTGGAGTGTGAGTAGCACTCACTACTGGGACGTATCAATTTGGTGAAGATGGTTGAACCCTGATGGTTTTGACTCCGCTACAATATTGGAGGCAGCAGTGGTCCAATGGGTGGAAGCACTGCAGGGACTGCTGTATAGGGGACTAAAATCTAGAAGGGATTTAACCCCATCAATGATAACAACATTAAAAATCTGGAAAGCTGCCATAGTAAAAGAGGTACACTCCAAAATTATTGTATCCCCAAATACTCCTTTGTGGAGAAACCCTGAGTTGCCACATTTAAATTCCATTCAGGACCCAGGGGCATGGACTAAGTATGGAGTGAAAAAATAATCGCAAGTAATACGGGGAGAAAATTTCCTTTCATTGGTGGAAATGAGACAGTGTTGGAATGTGCCTGAGAGTTATACTTTTAGGCATATACAACTCGTACATGCTTTATCAGCCCAGTTCCCTGAAGGGACCCCACAATTAGAGGAACTGGGGTTGGAGCAATTGGTAAGGAAAAAAAACTTAAAGAAGGGCATCTCAATCTTGTACACCTATTTATCAAAGACTACAATGTTGGATATAAGTAAATTATATGAATATTGGAGAAGAAATGTTCCCAACTTAGTGGAGGAAAATTGTGAGGAAGTATGGAAGTTCCCATTTCAGATATTAGTATCACTTCGAGATAAATGAATACAATTTAAGATAGCTCATAGGAGTCATTATACACCATACAGGCTGTATAAGATCTCTCCATTAAATGCCCAGAACTGCTGGAGATGTGCAAACAGTCCAGGAGATTGTATTCACATATTTTGGACCTGCCCGAAGATAGTAGAATTTTGGAGGGAGGTCCTGAGAAAAATTGCTATAGTAACAACAATAGTTCTGGAACAAGAGGTAGAGATCTGCCTAATAGGGAAGAACATTACCTCTTTAGCAAAGAGAACACAGGTAGGCTTACTACAATATTATGCTAGAAAAGCGATAGTGCTAAATTGGAAGAAAGAGGAAGCTCCCTCGGCGGTACATTGGAAAAATTTGGTAAACAGCAATCTGCCACTGTATAGGGAAACATACTGTAATAGAGGATATGGAGAGAAGTGTGAGAGAGTATGGGCAAGCTGGATAGAGAACCCCATGACAGCTTCAGGATAAATAGGGTATAAAGAGAGGATAAGACACACCAGGGAATAAAGGGAGAGGAATTTATGTAAAAAAAGAAAAAAAGGTTGTTGTGTTAGTCGAAATTAATGTTAGGGGGATGGTATTTAGGAATTGTGAAGAAAGGGGATAAATGTAAATTGTGGAATGTAT
Organism: Rana muscosa; assembly: GCA_029206835.1. Lineage (NCBI taxonomy): Eukaryota > Metazoa > Chordata > Amphibia > Anura > Ranidae > Rana > Rana muscosa. The sequence goes on along the minus strand of CM055120.1, from coordinate 211,140,773 downwards.
ATGTATATGTATATTCTGTAATTGTTTTTTTTGTGTATGAGAAGGAAAAAATTGAAAATTAATAGAGATTTATAAAAAGCAAGAAATTTATAATTGGTATAATTTTGCATATTTGCCAAGAAAAGGCGGGCATTTGGGGACACTACAGGAGAGAGGGGGGCAAAGGAGAAAACCCTTTGCTGCGCTGCTGGGCACAATAAACTGCGTATCTTAATGTACGATATATGTTTTTTTTTTCTCTGCACAGGGATCAGTGGATCCATATCCGATCCCTGTACACGAGAGCATACATAATCAATTTATAAAATGCATAATTAATTATTTTTATTTTCTTATTTTGTTTATATCATTTAGATTATCGTCTTGATGTTCAACAGTAATTGATCAAGGTGCATTCTTTAGAAAAAGTGTTAGCAGATATTATGTAGGATACAAAAGGTGGGGTGCCAATCGGTGTGTCGCTCACTTTTGTGGTGACCAGGTAAGTGCAATGTATCGAACATTATGGGGCTGATTTACTAAGAACAATGCACTGCGCCGGTTCATACCTTAATTGGTGCGCCGGATAAATCATTGATTGGGCTGCGAACTGGCGCACGCAGACGCGCAACGCAATAATAAATATGTAAATGGCAACTGTTGCCAGGGTAACTGCTGTTTTCTCATTGATAATAGCGCACGCCCATCTCATTGGATGTGTCTTGTTAGGCAATTAGTAGGTGTTCTCACTTAATTAACCCTTGTGATGCTAATCTCATTCCTATTACTTCTAATATATATTTGAAATGTTTTTTTTTTCTATTTTCACACAAATCTTTCAATACATTACAAAGAACAGAAAAGTGTTTCTAAAGCCAATAAATTAATATTTTCAGATCTTGATCTTTAAATGTGACCATACACTGCAATCTTAAAAAAAATTGAAAAATGTTAAAAATTAGATTAGGCAAGAGCCTGCTTGATTTCCAAAAATTTGAATTAATTGTTCAAGTGCGTATTTCTAATACCTATATTTCCGAAAGCTCGAGTTGTACAGAGATTGGCCAATCAGATTGCATAGTGCATGACCATCTTAAGTGCCAAATTTGGAATGTAGATGTTCACAAGTGGATACAAGAACCTACATCTCTAGATACATATTTGTGCAGCACAGTGGTGTAGTGGTTATCACTTTCACCTAGCAGCAAAAACTTCCTTCATATCCTCTCATATGTTGCGTTCATGGTCTTGTGGTCTTCACCAAGGTCTGAATCACCAATTCAACAGCCAAGTTATTAAAAGAGTCTGACTGGATTGGGGTGCTGCCATTGATATTGGCATGAAAGATCTTGTTTGACCGAAAACGGGATTGGTGGTGCTGATGACATATGGGAAAGCAATAAAAACAAAGGCCACCTTGGCAGATGGAAAGCATCTGTATGGCATAAACGTGTTCTGTCCAAATTTTCTTAAGAATCTTCATAATCATAGACACTGGTAAAGTTAAACATCAATGGGAAAAAAAATAAACCTATGGGCACTGTGAATCCATCAAATACCGGAAGCTGCATGTTCAGTGGATCTTTCTGAGGACTACCGCTAAAAAGCCCCATAGAGCCAATTCTAGTTGAGGTACTTATTGTTGGAAAATAATTTGCCTAACTGATCCGTTTGTGGACACTGCTTTCCCAGTAAGTAGACTGCCTTTTACTGCCTGTAAGCGGCTCTCCGTCCTGCAAAAAATTTATGTTGCGAAACGTAACAGGAACAGGACAGACACATGGTGCCCCCTTGGTGGGCGATGTAGGCTACTGCTGTCTTGTTGTCAATCAACTTCACTCAGGCCCATTGGAAGAAGAGCCTGAAAGGCTTGCAATGCTAGAAAAACTGCCTTACATTTAAGAAAGTCAGAGCATCTGCATTCCACTAGGCTCAAATGGCCTTGCGCTTGTCTCCTCAGACTGAAGGCAGACTGGCATCCAACGTCAGAATTATTAAATTTCCTGGGCTGAGAGGCACGCCACAAAAGAGGTACACCGGTGTCCAAAACTCCAGTTCTTGCTAATTTGTGCAGACACAAAGACTTTATGATCCATAGGCAGCCCATACGATTGACTGAGGAAGGAAAATTGAAAAGCCCTTATGTGCCACCTGGCCCAAGGCAGCACTGGAATGGCCACTGTAAAATGTCCCAAAGGGGACAATGCAATCCCTCGCTGCCATAAACGCTGTCTCCATGACTCTTTGTACACAGATTTTCATTTAGCAAATTTTGCAGTTTTGGAAAACCACTTGAATTATTCGGGTGTGAAAAACTACTCCAAAATCCTTCATAGATTAAGAAGGGGTTAACTGCTTTTCCTGTTTCTTCACTAGTCAACTGAACTTGGAAAAGGATTTCTAGGACAAGGTTGTGATGCTTTGCCACCTCCTGGCTTACACCTGCGACAATCAAAACATTCTCCAAGTAGTGACAGAGCCTTATCCCCAAAGACAAATTACTGCCACTACTGCCAACAAAATATTCAAAAAGATTCTGGGTGCCGTACAAATTCTAAAAATGGCAAACACCTGAACTAAAAGTGACAGCTGGTCACTGAAAATCTCAGATGTCTCTGGTGTTACACACCGATTGGTATATGGAAGTATACATCAGGCAGGTCGATTAACTCATGCTGAACTATCGCCATGACTGCATGGACTCTATCTTGAACCTTTTGTTGTGTATGTACCCATTCGATTTCTTCAAACCCAGACAATAGGGAAAGCTCCTGATGCCTTGGGTACTAGAAAGAATGGGGAGAAACCCCCAGATTTGTTCTTTTGGTGGCAGTAGCACTATGGACTTGTTGCAGTATAATTCTTATACGTAATCTTGCAGTAATTCTTTCTTCTTGAGATCTGTTGGTCATGAATGAAAGGATTTGGTAATTGTACTCCCAGCGAACTGTCTTTGATGTTTGTCACCCAAACCCTCCAAAAAATAGGTTATCCTGGCTCCCACTGGAAGACACTGGTTGGGCCCACCTTCAAAGACTTTACAAATGTCTATTAGCCTGCTCTGTAATTGATTCTATGTAAACAGGAAGTTTGAGCCCCCTTCACTGTGACCTGGTAAATTTCAGCCTGGCCTATAAGATTTGGCCTCCTGGACCCTTCAGAGGATAGACCGACTTGAGCAAAAAGACAGCTGCTTCCTTTTATTAAACTGTGGCCACATTCTGGACATTTCTTCTGTCACTCGCTTCGTCCAGCGTTTTGCCAAACAACCTCCCATTATGGAGAATGTTACAAAGGGCTTGTGTGAAAGCTTCATCCACCCTCCAGTGGCGCAACCACAAAGCTCTCATGGCTGTCACTGAATGTGCCAGCCCTAGAACTAAGTCTATTAAAGCCTCGGCCAAAAGTCAGCAGCCGGGTTCAAGTCCTCCAGAACCATGCCCACTCCTGCAGGTTCTACTTGAATTAAAGGCCATTTCTTAATACTTTAAACATTACAGTTAATGCTGTTGCTAGTCAACAGGCAGAAAACCTGCCACAGTACAGATTTTCTGCAAGTCTGCGGCCCAGTTCACCACAATTTCTGAGTTGAAGGAGTCTTTCTGCGTGCAGATTTTTTAAATGTTCAGGTACCTTTTCAATGCGTTTTGCCATGTTACAGATGTGTTCCATACAGAAAAAATGCCACATGTTTTCCTTTAGTTGACTGTACCAGAAAACACTATACTGGTGTGATATAAGCAATTGGAATCCATGGTGAACACTGTTCATGCATTTTTGACTCAAATAAAATCACATTGGACTACTTCTGGTGTGAACCAGCCTTAAGACCACTTTTCAATCCATAGGATCCCTAAAGGTACTGAAAGGCCAAGATGCTGGCGGGCCCTGTCCACTCCTGGAAGTGCGTTGCATAAACCGGAATCAGCCAGCTTCATTGGATACAGCTTGGAGACCATCACTGTAAGTCTTATCAGATCTCTCTTATCAGATCTGCATGCTTTTGCAATGATTGGGCTTGCGTCTTGCCTGTGGCATGGATATTTGATGCATACTTTCCGCTACATTTCCTTGGTATGGAAGAGTGGTGTAAAAGGGCTGGGGTGTAGTCTGGTAAGCTGTTACCATCTGCCCTCCAAAAAACCATGCTCTTGCTATATAGATAGTTCCTTTTCCAGCTCTTTGGGATGATATTCTTGACCATCAATATACTGCTGGAATCTTCCTACCCATGAGCCCACTGGCCTTTGGAGGTATTCGTCATACATACAGGGCCAGACAGATTGGTATAACAATAATCTTTTTTTTCTTTTTCTTTTTTGTGTGCGTTTTGGATTGGGATTTATCCTATTTTGAATTTTATGTGCTTTTTCTTCCCACCCAGTTGGTTGACTTTAGTGATAACTGTTACCATTTGCCCTATGAAAAATACCTTGCTTTAGATGTTGTAATGTGAACAGTTTGGTTGTTTTAACAAATATGATTATTTTTTAATCATGATGTAAAAAAAATTATAGTTTATACTACTTAGTGTTTGGGTACCTTAAAAGTAAAATTTTTCTTGTCTTGTTGTAAATTTCCAAATATGATGGCAAAAGTGTGGTGGACTTCTGTCCAGAAGGAGATAAGAAGAAGGCAACACTACCATATGTGTAGTAGAGTACCTTCATCTCTGTTACAACATCAGCATTTGTATGGAGAGTGAAAACGTGTGTAGATGCAATGGGGTCTTGTACCAAGAAGTTTGTAAGGATGTGTAAAGCCTCGTACACACAGTACGATTGTTGGCATGGGATTTGTCCAAAATCTTACCATTAGTACGCTCCTTTTGACAATTGTTGTCCAACTTCCAGGCAACAAATGTTGACAGGCTAGTACATTTTTGGTGGACAACGACTCCACGTCTGATTTTCATATGGTCAGTACACAAATCCGTCACACAAAAGTCAAAAGTACAAACACGCACGCTCAGGATCAATGCTCACCAAACACAAAATTAGCAGAAGGGGCCCAAAGGGTGGCGTTCAAGATCTGAAATTCCTCGTAGTACGTCACTACGTTCGTGTTTGTGGCTAGACAATTGTGTACCGTTTGTATGCAAGAAAAGATCCTGGCACACGCCCATTTGACAAAAATCAGACGCTTGGTTGGCCAACAATCGTACAGTGTGTACGAGGCCTAACCACTTTACCCCCTTCCTGACCAGAACACTTTTTGCGATTCAGCACTGCATCGCTTTAACTGACAATTGCGCGGTCGTGCAACGTGGCACCCAAACAAAATTGATGTCCTTTTTTTCCCACAAATAGAGCTTTTATTTGGTGGTGTTTGATCACCTATGCGTTTTTTTTTTGCGCTATAAACAAAAAAAGAGCGACAATTTTGAAAAAAAGCTATATTTTTTACATTTCGCTATAATAAATATCCCCAAAAAATATATATAAAAAAACTAATTTCTTTCTCAGTTTATGCTGATATGTATTCTTCTACATATTTTTGGTATAAAAAAACCCCCACAAAAAGCGTATATTGATTGGTTTGCGCAAAAGTTATAGCGTCTACAAAATAGGGGATAGTTTTATAGCATTTTTATTAATATTTTTTTTTTTACTAGTAATGGCGGTGATCTACAATTTTTATTGTGACTGCGACATTATGGCGGACACATCGGACACATTTGATGCTATTTTGGGACCATTGTCATTTATACAGCGATCAGTGCTATAAAAATGCACTGATTACTGTGTAAATGACACTGGCAGGGAAGGGGTTAACCACTAGGGGGCGGGGAAGGGGTTAAGTGTGTCCTAGGGAGTGATTCTAACTGTGGGGAGGCAGGGCTACCAGTGACATGACATTGACCACTGCTCCCGATGACAGAGAGCAGTAAATCAGTGTCCTGTCACTAGGCAGAACAGGGAAATGCCTTGTTTACACAGGCATCCCCCTGTTCTGCAGCTCCGTGACACGATCGCAGGACACCGGCAGACATAGAGTCTGCGGGTTCACGGCGGGCTTTTAAAAACAACATACAGGTACGTTGCTTTGCCCACAGGAGCCATTCTGCCGATGTATAAGTGCATGAAGCGGTCGGCAAGTGGTTAAGGAGCACCACCTCTAGTAATGTAAGATCTAAATCATCTTCCTAATCCTTTCAGGTTGCTCCTGTATTGAGAGGATCAACCAAAAACATGCTCGGGTATAAAGTGGAGATTAAACATCATTGGGGAGTTTCATTTTTGAATAGTAATTCTAATTCAATGAATGTGTGTAACAATGACACATACCTAGAATGAAAAGTAAAGCGCTCTGTAAATAAATCCTCTCCCTAAATTATACAATCTAAATAAACTGATATGTATCTTAAAAATTCAAACTGTGCAAAACATGTGCAATATAACACAAAAACAGCAGAAAGCAAATAAACAATATGAATTAGTATAATATAGAAGATACATCCCAAAGAAAAAATTAGCAAATTGTCCAAAACGATAATAACAGTCTCATACATCATCCAATCTTCATGTGACAACAATCTTTAGAAAGTGCAACAAATTTCTTCCATGTACATAAGGAATTCACACCAATGTGCCCACCACCACCAAAGCGGGTGTCCACTTTTAACCACTTCAATACCAGGCACTTATGCACCTTCCCGCCCAGACCAATTTTCAGCTTTCAGCACTCTCACACTTTGAATGACAATTACTCAGTCATGCTACACTGTATCCAAACAAATTTTTTATCATTTTCTTCTCACAAATAGAGCTTTCTTTTGGAGGTATTTAATCACCACTGGGTTTTTTTTTTTGCGATATAAGCAAAAAAACAGCATATTTCTTTTAAAAAACACACTTTTTTTTAGTTTCTATTGTAAAATTTTGCAAATAAGTAATTTTTCTTCAAAAATTTGTTCCAAAATGTATACTGCTACATATCTTTGGTAAAAATAAACCAAATTAGTGTATGATATTTGGTCTTTGTGAAAGTTATAGAGTCTACAAACTATGGTGCCAATCACTGAAAATTGATCACATCTGATCACGCCTGATGTACTGAAGGCATATCTTATTTCTTGAGACACTAACAAGCCAGGAAAGTACAAATACCCCAAAATTACCTCTTTTTGGAAAGTAGACAGTCCAAGGTATTTACTAAGAGGCATGATGAGTTTTTTGAAGTTGTATTTTTTCCCCACAATTCTTGGGAAAATTTAGATTTATTTTTTTTTGTACACAAACTGGTCATATTAACATTTTTTTCTCTCACACAGCATATGCATAATTGCAACTATACCCCAAAATACATTCTGCTACTCCTCCTGAGTGTAGCGATACCACATGTGTGAGACTTTTACACAGGCTGGGCATATACAGAGGCCCAACATTGAAGTAGCACTTTCAGGCGTTCTACAAGCATAAATTGCACATATCCTTTCTCAACCACCTATTACACTTTTGAAGGTCCTGGAGCACCAGTACAATAGAATTGTCCACAAAATGACCCCATTTTGGAAAGCACACACCCCAACGTATAATCTATGAAGCATTATGAGTCTTTTGAACAGTTCATTTTTTTCCAGAAGGTTTTGGAAAATGTGGAGAAAAAATGAAAATGCATTTTTTTTACACAAAGTTGTCAATTTATAAGATATTTCTAACACATAGCATATACATAGCAAAAATTACACCCCAAAATGCATTCCGCTACTCCTCCTGAGTATAGTGATACCACATGTGTGAGACTTTTACACAGCCTGGCCATATACAGAGGCCCAACATTGAAGTAGCACTTTCAGGCGTTCTACAAGCATTTTTTTTTACACAAAGTTGTCCATTTATAAGATACAGCCTGGCCACATACAGGGGCCCAACATCCAAGTAGCACCTCCAGGCATTCTAGCAGCAATAATTGCACATATCATTTTCTGACTGCCGATCACATTTTTGAAGGCCCTTCATATATCTAACACATAGCAGGTGCATACCAAATAACAAAAGATTACCTGTGGTTTTAGACGTGCAGTGGTCCACAGAGGAGAGCATCGGTCCAGGCAGCAGGCAGGGATGAGGTCAGCGACAGCAAAAGCAATCATCCAGGCAGCAGGCAGGAATACTGTCCATAGTTCGTACCGGCAGAGATACTGTCAGCACAGCCAAAGCACAGCCAAAGCACAGCCAAAGCACAGGTCCAGGTAGCAGGTAGCAGGCAGAGGTGTCCCGGCAGAAATACTGTCCAAAGTCAGTAGAGGCAGCAGGCAGGCAGGTCAACACAGCCAAAGTATTGGTCCAAGCAGCAGGAAGAAACATGGTCCATAATGTCATGGGTCATTACAGGCAGTAATATGGTCAGCACAGCCAAAGTATTGGTCCAGGCAGCAGGAAGGACCATCAAGCTTTGGGCCAGGGGGACAGGGGTAGAGGCTTCTCCCACCCAAATCACTTTGAAGCCTCCGGGCAACCAGACCCTGTTCTTGGAGCACAAGAAAAACTGGTTTTCTCTACTCAGAACACTATTCTGAAGCCCCTCACATATGTGAGACCCCTGTGTACTAAAAGTAGATGGCCAAAAGATCAGTCCAAGTGGCAGGCAAAAACATGGTCGATTAACAGGCCAAGGTCGGTACACGTGGAAGTCAGAAACGTGATTTAAATCAGCAGGCAGAGGCATCGTCGGTAAACAGGCTGAGGTTGGTGCACGTGGAGGTCAGAATTGTGGTTTAAATCGGCAAGCAAAGACATCGTCGGTAAACAGGCCATGGTCAGTTAATTAACATGGAAGGTAGTTCGTAACATGGTAGCAGGCAAATGGGGAAATGGCAGTCTGTTAATAATAAGAGGAACTAATGGATGTATGATAATTTTTGAAGCAATTTCCGATGCACAAGCCAGGTTGGGAGGGACAATCGGGACAATAATAGGTGGTGTCTCTTCTTACTCCTCCTCTGCTGCATACACGGCATTTCTTTTGGCGTCTTCTTCCAGATTCTGTGGGGGGGATGCTAAAGGGATAGTGTCGCTCGTGAAGCCGACTCACACTATCAGAGCGAATGCTTCCTGGGGCGGGATCTTGTTGGTAAATGAGGGCATCGATGATATCTTCGATATAATGGAGGTAGGGGAGTTGTTGATTTTGAGTTGCTTTTTGGTAGCAGACAAACTAATTAAAAAGGGCCATGTGAAACAGGTGAAACGCAACTTTCTTGTGCCAATAACGGGACTTTCTGGTTGATAAGTAGGGCTGTAGCATCTGGTCGTTTAAATCCACCCCCCCATGTACAAATTGTAGTCATGGACACATTCGGGCTTTACAATGGGGCCGCGTCTTCTTTGGATCTCCACCACGGTGTCATTGTGGATTGTAGAGAGGATGTGGACATCTTTCTTGTCCCTCCACTTCATGGCCAACACCTCCTCGTTCCTCATGAATGCCGATTCTCCAGGTCGCAATTTTTTGGTCAATAAATTTTGTGGGAATCCCTTCCGTTTTTTTTTTAAGGTACCGCAGGCCGGGGTTTGATTACTGTAAGGGTGGCAAAAAAGGGGCAAGCTGGTATAGTAATTGTCAACATATAAATGGTAACCTTTTCCGAACAGGGGGTATGCCAACTCCCAGACAATTTTCCCACTGGTTCCAATATATGTGGGGCAATCACGGGGCTGGAGCTGAGAGTCTTTGCCTTCTTAGATCCTGAATGTGAAGACGTATCCAGTGGCTCAATCACATATTTTATTTAATTTTAACCCATACCTGGCTCTCTTGCTTGGTATATACTGCTTGAACTGCAGTTGGCCAGTGAAATGTATGAGGGACTCGTCCACACAAATTTTTTGGTCTGGGATGAAAACTTCTTGAAATCGCTGGGAAAAGGCATTGATTAGGGGGCGTATCTTGTACAATTTGTCGTAGTTGGGATGATCTTGGGGAGGGCACTGTGAATTGTCATTGAAGTGGAGAAAACGCATGATCATGTCGTATCTTTTCCTGGACATGACAGCGGAATATATGGGCATGTGTTGGATGGGACATTTGGACCAATATGCATGGACTTCGTTCTTTTTTGTAAGCCCCATATTGAACATAAGGCCCAAAAACAATTTAAATTCGTCCAATGTTAGACGCTGTCAGGTCACCTATGGCCAGGTGACAGATGCACACCGTAGGGGGACAGGAGTGCACCGCAAGGTAGTGAACCCTATGGCTGACTGCTGCGGATAGGAAACTGGGTGGTTGTGGAAAGCGGGACCAGAGGAGCACAACCGGGATCCTATAGGAAGCTAAAGCCAAGATTCCCCAGGGCGCGGAGTCTAAGACCCAGCAGGTCTTCTCCAGAGCCTCTAGTGGTGAGGATGTTATGCTGCAGGCTGGGTCCAGGTCGCGGCCCCTAGAGTCTCCTAGCTCACGCCCCGTAGGATAAGGGGAAAAGAGGGGAAGCAGCAGCACAAGATATAAGAGTAAAGAATAACAAGCTGAAGGTCAAGGGCCACAAGCAGACAAGGATAATGAAGGACAAGCCGAAGGTCAAGGATCACGAGCAGACAGGGATAGTCGGGGACAAGCCAAATATGTAACAGAGAGACAGACATAGCACACGGCAGGCAGGAACCCAAACACACAATGCCTAACAAACACGTTGATCAGCAAAGCAGGCTTGCAGTGCACAGGTTAATATAGTGTTCTGTGATAGGGCCTGGGGTGGAGTCAGGCTGGGAGGAGATTATAAAGGAAGCCAGGTGAAAGTGTTCTGGCCTCTAAGATGAACACATGAGGAGGAAAGGTAAGATGGCAGACAGACATTAATGCATATCCATGACAGTACCCTTCCTCTTACGAGGCCTCCCCCTTCGCCGCCTGGGCCCAGGTTTAGAGGGAAACTTCAGATGAAACTCCTTTAACAGACGAGGTGCAAAGACCTCAGATGCAGTGATCCAAGACCTCTCCTCAGGACCAAACCCTTTCCAATGAACGAGGTACTGAAGAACGCCTTTACAGAGTCGGGAGTCCAGAATTTGACCGATCTCGTACTCCTGATTATCCTCAGAGACAGGCGCCACAGTAGGGAGAGGACGAGAGAATTTATTGAGGACTAAAGGCTTTAGAAGAGCAACATGGAAGGAGTTAGTGATTTTAAGGCTTTTAGGAATCTGGAGTTTGAAACAAACCGGATTCAGTTTAGCAGTTACCGTGTATGGACCAATGAATCGTGGAGCAAACTTCAGAGAAGGAACTCGGAGCTTGATGTTCCTGGTAGAGAGCCAGACTTTGTCCCCTGGCTGAAGAGAAGGCGGTTTACGCCTGCGGGGGTCGGCAAAGCCTTTGAATTTTTCAGCAGCTGCCCGGAGGGAATCATGAACGTCACCCCAAACGGAACTGAGAGACTCCTGAACTGAAGCCAAAGCTGGAATATCTGGAGAACAGATCATGGGAAGAGGAAGTTGAGGGTGTTTTCCATAAACTGTGAAAAAGGGTGTCTTCTGCGAACTGGTATTCACATGATTGTTATGGGAGAATTCTGCCCACGGGAGTAGAGAGGACCAATCGTCATGGTGAGAAGACACAAAGGTGCGAAGAAAGACCTCTAACTCCTGATTAACCCTCTCAGTCTGTCCATTGGATTGGGGATGGTAAGAAGAAGAAAAATCCAAGACAATATTGAGGGATTTGCAAAAGGCTCTCCAAAAACTAGACGTGAATTGGACTCCCCTGTCGGAAACAATATGAGAAGGAACCCCATGAAGGCGGAGAATTTCTCGAATGAAGATGGGAACCAAGGCAGGGGCAGAAGGAAGACCAGGAAGAGGAGAAAAATGAGCCATCTTGGAGAACCGATCGATTACCACCCAAATGACTGTATTATTCTCAGACAGTGGGAGGTCGGTGATAAAATCCATGGCAATATGAGCCCAGGGCTCCTTAGGAATGGGCAAGGGCATGAGGAGACCAGCAGGAGCTTGTGTGGAGGATTTGGACTGAGCGCAGACATGACAAGCTTTAACGTAGTCTTTGACGTCTGAGCGGAGATTAGGCCACCAGTAGTGACGACTGATGAGTAGGAAGGATCGGAGGAATCCAGAATGACCTGCCACCTTGGAATCATGTCCCCAACGAAGGATCTTAGCTCTTAGCTCAGTGGGGACAAAGGTCTTACCGGGCGGAATTTTTGACTTCAGGGTGGTAGAGTGGGCAACAATGCATGAGGTTGGAATGATTGGCTCAGGTTCAGGGGCGGACTCCTCGTCCAAAGTGTCAAACGACCTAGAGAGCGCATCAGCCCGACCGTTGCAGGAACCAGGTTTGTAGGTAATCGTGAAATTAAAACGGGAAAAGAAGAGACTCCACCTGGCCTGTCTAGGATTCAGACGTTTAGCATTCTGTAGATACTGTAAATTTTTGTGATCGGTAAAGATCGTTATGGAGTGAGGCTCTAGCATGGATTGACACATATGGGGGTGAGAGAGGGCTGCACATCCCGATTTGAACACTAGGACACAAAAAGACATTTTCCCGTGGGACTTTAAAGCAGCAAAGAGGAATCAATGGTAGATAAAATGTAAATTTTATTGGAAAGATTGCAATGACGCATATAGCATAAAAAGATAAATTCATGAATCTTATGAGCTCCGGTAATTAAAAAAAAAAACGGTGGAACACAGAAATAATACAATTCACATACATATAGTGTACATTTAGGATAGTGTGACATTACAAATGTAATGCATTACGATGTACTGTAGAAGAGACCCCGATGCATTTCGACCTCTCTAGGTCTTCCTCGAGGGGATTAAATAGTTCTATAGGACATCAAAAAGAATAATAGAAGATTATATATACAAATTAATCATGTTTCCTGCGTTTTCTGTCATAAAGAGTAATTGGGTAGGCAAATTTTTCAAAGTATTAATTTATTGAGAAACGCACAGGGAAAACAGATTGCTAAATCGATCATAGTTGATGAAAAATTGCATATTTACCCTCTGTGTCGAATTGAATGGTGAAACCGGAGACTTTCGTATTAAAAGCGTAATTGCGTATTCACTCCCAGGGTTCCCAATAGGGGTCCGTATTGGCCAAGGCGCCCACCTCCCATTCCATGGCGGATCCGCTCCACAGCTCGTCCGACTCAAAAGGGGTCACACATTTCGGGAGTATCCCAATAGCGGGCAAGAAAGCAGGGGAGGAGGGTAACAGTGTACCATGTAACCAACACCTGAAGGTTATAATTTCAATCATCTTATGTTTCATATAATACTCTTAGTCATCTATTGGTCAATATAATTTTATTACATATGTACTACAGTCTCAATTATAACTTAAACAGGGTAAACGGCACTGGGCATACGTGCCCTCAACCAAGGAGGTTCAAGGAGCTTTTTAGGGGCACTAGATACTATATTTTGTTTTGTTATACCTGGTATTAAGATCAGAATGTCAGCATCGGTTCGGGTGTAGCCGATGCAGACTATTCATGGGCCCCCTAAATAGGGGGGGTGATTTATTTTAATATAACACTATTTTATATATGATATGGTATTAATAATGATAGCAATAACTGATGTATATAAGTGATAATAATAAAGAAATGTAATAAAGTGGGAAGACTTAATTTATAGACATAGGGTGCGTTTGAACATGTCAAAGAATTAATATGTATGGGTATGCAATATATCTCACATAACAATGGAGTAAGTTGAGTTGGGTGAAAAAAATAAGAATGAGAAAAAACACGTGTAAAGATAAAAATGTATCAAGAATGTATAATGGTGAGGGAGTGTGGTAGAAATCAGGGCAAATAAATGCTAAGTGTGAAGCCATGCGTATGATGAATGGTAATTAAGGATAATGCTGCTAAGCAAGCAAGTTAGAGAAAACCCCCTTGCATGGTGGTAAGGATGTCAGAAGACATGATTAGCACTCAGGTGGAAGGTTGAACGATAAAAAAGGTGCAATAAAGTGATTGTTTTTTTGATAAATAGGCAGATGGACATCAACCAAAGGATGAGTATAAAGATTTACATATACTCACGTAGTTGAGCCTGTTGATCTTTACAATGAAAAAGGCAGCATGTATACCAAGGCCTTTAAAAGGAAAATAAAGGTTTTATCAATAGTCTGATTCATTGATGCATATAAAATGCTCAGAGGGATCGATAATCGTAGCCTACTAGCTCCACACTTACCTCTCAAATGGTGAATGGCCAGTCAAGTATGCTCCCAGGAAGTCAACTGACAAGTCCTAATGGGGAGTGTGCCTAAAATACCTGTTGATAATAGCTGATTGGACATCAGATCCTGCCAGGATTAAAGTCAGGTGTTGGGTTCCTCCCCCTGCCGTCCGCATGGAATAACCCTCATGTGGCCCCCTCGTCATCCCAGTGGATGTGAATCCCGGTACCACCGCCACCGCCGATTCAAAACAACGGCGTCGGGATGGGCCCCGCGCGCATGTGCGGAGACGCGACAATGCTAACTGCGCGCCACTGACTCCCGAGCATGCACGTTAAGGCTGTCAACACGCGCCCAGCGGTGAACATGGGATGGTGCGGCACTCTTTAAACCCCAACCCCAACTGCGGGAGCGGTATGGAAAGGCTCACTAAAAGCGTTCCTCCCCCAGTGCCGGAGAGTCAGGCTGCTGCAGAGAAACTGGCCCCCACCGAGGAGAGGAGGCCCGTCATGCCTTCACGGGTTCAATCCCCCAGGAAGAAAAGATTGTAAATTTAATATATACATGTTAACATATAGATTATGACACGTCATCACCAAAACAATTTCATTTGTAGTATTATAAGACACATAACCGCGTCACAAAGAGAACCGATCGATTACCACCCAAATGACTGTATTATTCTCAGACAGTTTGAGGTCGGTGATAAAAATCCATGGCAATATGAGCCCAGGGCTCCTTAGGAATGGGCAAGGGCATGAGGAGACCAGCAGGAGCTTGTGTGGAGGATTTGGACTGAGCGCAGACATGACAAGCTTTAACGTAGTCTTTGACGTCTGAGCGGAGATTAGGCCACCAGTAGTGACGACTGATGAGTAGGAAGGATCGGAGGAATCTAGAATGACCTGCCACCTTGGAATCATGTCCCCAACGAAGTATCTTAGCTCTTAGCTCAGTGGGGACAAAGGTCTTACCAGGCGGAATTTTTGACTTCAGGGTGGTAGAGTGGGCAACAATGCATGAGGTTGGAATGATCGGCTCAGGTTCAGGGGCGGACTCCTCGTCCAAAGTGTCAAACGACCTAGAGAGCGCATCAGCCCGACCGTTGCAGGAACCAGGTTTGTAGGTAATTGTGAAATTAAAAGGGGCAAAGAAGAGACTCCACCTGGCCTGTCTAGGATTCAGACGTTTAGCATTCTGTAGATACTGTAAATTTTTGTGATCGGTAAAGATCGTTATGGAGTGAGGGGAACCCTCCAAGAGATGACGCCACTCCTCTAACGCCAATTTAATTGCGAGAAGTTCCCGATCACCGATGGCATAATTCCCCTCTGCCTGAGAATTTTTTTTGGAGAAGAACGCACATGGTTGACGTCTCTTCTCAAAGATTTGAAGAAGCACAGCTCCCACCCCCATTGAGGAAGCGTCCACTTCAATAAAAAATGCATTCCCAGGATTTGGTCTCCTCAAGAGGGGGCCAGAAACAAAGGCCTGTTTCAGGTTGTGAAATGCAGAGACAGCTTCGGGAGGCCAGTCTTTGGCATTCACACCCTTCTTGGTCAAAGCGATAATAGGCGCGGCAATGGAAGAGTAATTCCTTATGAACTGCCTATAATAATTAGTGAAGCCAAGAAAGCACTGCGTGGCCTTGAGGCTAGCAGGAAGATGCCAGTTGGTAATAGCCAAGACCTTCCCAGGATCCATACGAAGACCCGAACTTGAGACAAAGCACCCCAGAAACAGGACCTCAGAACATTCAAAGGAACATTTCTCCAGCTTGGCATAGAGATTGTTCTCTCTAAGATGCTGAAGTACAGTGCGGACATGGTTTCTGTGGACGAGCAGATTTTCGGAAAAGATCAGAATGTCATCCAGATAGATGACAACAAACTGGTAGAGCAGATCTCTGAAGACTTCATTGACAAAGTTTTGAAACACGGCTGGAGCATTACACAGACCAAAAGGCATCACCAGGTATTCGTAATGCCCGTCTCTAGTGTTGAATGCAGTCTTCCATTCGTCACCCTCCCATATTCGAATGAGATTGTACGCGCCTCTGAGATCCAACTTGGTGAAAATGGAGGCACCCTTCAACCTATCGAATAGCTCAGGTAATAAGGGTAAGGGGTATCGATTTTTAATAGTAACCGCATTTAAACCCCGATAATCGATGCAGGGTCTTAAGGTACCATCCTTTTTGGCAACAAAAAAGAACCCTGCCCCTGCAGGCGAAGAGGATTTCCGGATGAACCCTCTCTCCAGATTCTCTGCGACATACTCAGACATGGCCTGGGTCTCTGGGATGGACAGAGGGTAGGTACGACCCCTGGGTAGAGTTTCTCCAGGGACAAGATCAATAGCACAGTCAAAAGACCTGTGGGGAGGAAGCACCTCAGCTGATTTCTTACAGAATACATCCCGGTAATCGCTGTATGCAGCGGGAAGATCAGAAGAAACAGAAGTGGCAGCAACCGGAAGACTCTCCTTGGGGGTCACCTTGAGAAGACACGACGAGAAACATGAGGAACCCCAGGCCAGGATCTGCCCAGAGACCCAGTCCACATGTGGAGAGTGGAGCTGTAGCCAAGGGAGGCCCAATACAACTGGGGTAGAGGCCTTGGGTAGAATAAGAAAGGATATCCACTCCTGGTGGAGAATCCCTACCGACATCCTAATGGGTAGCGTCTGGAAGCGAATAGGGCCCCCTGGGAGAACAATGCCATCAATTGCCGAGACTACCAATGGGGTAGTGAGAGGTGAAAGTGTAAGCTTCATAGAAGAAGCAGTTCTCCAATCCATAAAATTGCCGGCAGCCCCGGAATCCAGATATGCAAGGGTTGACTGAGGAGAAGTGCCTACATGAAGGAACACCGGCAAGAGAAGGCGAGAAGGTGATGTTTCTGGGTCCAATACTCCACCTTCCAAATGTATTAGACCCAAGCGTTTCCCGGACGAAGCGAGCAGGAGTCACGAAAATGACCCTTGCCCACACAATAGAGGCACAAGCCCAGAGTTCTGCGCCTAGCACGTTCTTCGGGGGTTAGTCTGGTCCGGCCCAGCTGCATAGGTTCCTCAGCAGGTAGAGGATGCTCCACGGGACGAAGGGAGGGGAGCTCAGACTGGCTAGAACCCAGAGAGTGCTGGCGTCTTTTTTCTAAGGACCTCTCTTGAAAACGAATGTCGATCTGATTGCATAACAAAATTACATCGTCCAGACCGACGGGAATGGCTCTTCCCGCTAATTCATCTTTCACTCGGTCAGAGAGGACATGTAAAAAGGTAGCGACCAGGGCCTCATTATTCCAGCTCAATTCAGCTGTGTGGATACGGAACTGAAGAGCATATTGTCCCACTGAACTAGATTCTTGGCGAAGACGTAAGACAGCACTAGCCGCTGAAGAAGCCCGAGCTGGCTCTTCGAAGATATTACGAAAGAGCTTCAAGAAGTCGGACAGGCTGGAAACCACCAGATCATTCCTCTCCCACAGGGGGACAGCCCAGGCCAAAGCTTCACAGGAGAGGAGGGAAATGATATAGGCTACCTTAGCCCGGTCAGACAGGACGTTTTGAGGCTGAAGCTCAAAATGAATCTTGCATTGGCTGAGAAACCCCCTGCAGGCCTTGGAGTCCTGAGAGAAACGGAACGGAGCTGGCAGTGTTAGTGAGTGTGTGGCTGCGACTGGTGCGATAGGTACAGCCGCTGGTTGTACTTGAGGTTGCGGATTCGGGGTTCCCAAGGAGGCCTGAAGCTGCTCGAATCGAGAAGCCAGATCCTGGAGGAATCGCATCACCTGAGTCTGATTCGATTCCTGGGTTTCAAGTCTGCGAACTATGCCCTGCAATGGATCATCCGTGGGGAGCGGCATGTCAGCCGGGTTCATGGCTGATCAAACTGTCAGGTCACCTATGGCCAGGTGACAGATGCACACCGTAGGGGGACAGGAGTGCACCGCAAGGTAGTGAACCCTATGGCTGACTGCTACGGATAGGAAACTGGGTGGTTGTGGAAAGCGGGACCAGAGGAGCACAACCGGGATCCTATAGGAAGCTAGAGCCAAGATTCCCCAGGGCGCGGAGTCTAAAACCCAGCAGGTCTTCTCCAGAGCCTCTAGTGGTGAGGATGTTATGCTGCAGGCTGGGTCCAGGTCGCGGCCCCTAGAGTCTCCTAGCTCACGCCCGTAGGATAAGGGGAAAAGAGGGGAAGCAGCAGCACAAGATATAAGAGTAACGAATAACAAGCTGAAGGTCAAGGGCCACAAGCAGACAAGGATAACGAAGGACAAGCCGAAGGTCAAGGGTCACGAGCAGACAGGGATAGTCGGGGACAAGCCAAATATGTAACAGAGAGACAGACGTAGCACACGGCAGGCAGGAACCCAAACACACAATGCCTAACAAACACGTTGATCAGCAAAGCAGGCTTGCAGTGCACAGGTTAATATAGTGTTCTGTGATAGGGCCTGGGGTGGAGTCAGGCTGGGAGGAGATTATAAAGGAAGCCAGGTGAAAGGGTTCTGGCCTCTAAGATGAACACATGAGGAGGAAAGGTAAGATGGCAGACAGACATTAATGCATATCCATGACAGACGCCGCCACTGGAACATGCGGGCGTAGGAAGAATTGGGGTTGGCAGCAATAAATTGGGATGCATACAGATTAGTTTGATCCACTATATTCTGCAGCAAATCTTGTGGGAAAAATAAACAAAAATAATCAAATTTAGAAAAATTTGTAGTGTCGGGCTGCACACCTGGCTGTGCGGTGAAAGGGGGGATGATAGCGGATCCTGAGTTGGCAGGCAACCATAAGGGGTTTGCCAGGGCATTGGGAAGGTAGGACTGGGGCTGGATTCTTCTGGTTGGGCGTGTATTTCCATTACTTGTACTGGGCTCCTCTTCCTGGGGTATGGCGTTGCTGGTGGTGGGCAGTTCTCCTGATCTTGGTCCTGATCGCATTCTTTTGGGAGGGACGGTTTCCTCCGGGGACTCGGACTCTGAGCCACTATCCCCCACTGGCTTGTATTCCGAACCAGAATCGGATAATGGGAGCTCCCCGCTGCTCTCCTCATCCGACATGGCAAGAATGGCATATTCCTCCTCAGGTGTGTAAACCCTTTGGGACATTATGGCAGTGCTTATTGGTTGGCCTGTGTAATGGTACTGCTGGTGGTAGTGGTGGCGGTCTGTGTGGTGGTACCGATGGAGGTATTAGTGGTGGGTCTGTGTGGTGGTACCGATGGTGGTATGGGTGGTGGTGGTACCAATGGCGGTACAGGTGGTGGTGGTACTGATGGCGGTACGGGTGGTGGTGGTACTGATGGCGGTACGGGTGATGGTGGTGGCGGTACCGATGGCGGTACAGGTGGCGGTACGGGTGGTGGTGGTGGTACCGATGGCGGTACGGTTGGTGGCGGTACCGATGGTGGTACAGGTGGCGGTACGGGTGGTGGTGGTACCGATGGCGGTGGTACGGGTGGTGGTGGCGGTACCGATGGCGGTACAGGTGGCGGTGGTACCGATGGCGGTACAGCTGGTGGTGGTACCGATAGCGGTACGGGTGGTGGTGGTACCGATGGCGGTACAGGTGGTGGTACAGGTGGTGGTGGCACTACCGACGGTGGTACGGGTGGTGGTACCAATGGCGGCACTAGTGGCGATACTGGTAGCGGGCCTGGAAGTACCTGATGGCGGTACTAGTGGCGGTACTAGTAGTGGTACCGATTGCGGTACTGGTAGCCTGTGTGGTGGTACCAATGGAGGTGGGCCTGTGACAGATGGGCTGATTGATTTCTTGACAGATGGGCTGATTGATTGACAGATGGGCTGATTGACAGATGGGCTGATTGGCTTGGCTGATTGACAGATGGGCTGATTGATGTGCTGGGCTGTGTGACAGGTCCTCTTTATTGGGGGGGGCGTGTTGTGCACAGTAAACTACAGTAGACAAACTACACTGATCTCACTTACTGATCTCTGCTCTCTCCTCACAGATCGGTGTGTGAGGAGAGAGCAGGGATCAGGTAGTAACTCCTGCAGTTTGTTTACATTTGTGACCGGCTGTGATTGGACACAGCCGGTCACGTGGTAAACAGCCAATTTCACTGGCTGTTTACCGTGATCGGGGAAGCGCTGTGTCCGAGGGACACACGCGGGCGCGCGCAAGGCATTATCCTGCAGGACGTCAATAGACGTCCAGTGTGGATAATGCAACCACTTCCCGGACGTCAATCTCCTATTGACGGGGCGGGAAGTGGTTAAGTATAAATCATATCATCTGTCTCACCAATATACTGTGGATGTCATAAAAAATGAAAAGGCAACATACAGGTCCTTCTCAAAAAATTAGCATATTGTGATAAAGTTCATTATTTTCTGTAATGTACTGATAAACATTAGACTTTCATATATTTTAGATTCATTACACACAACTGAAGTAGTTCAAGCCTTTTCTTGTTTTAATATTGATGATTTTGGCATACAGCTCATGAAAACCCCAAAATCCTATCTCAAAAAATTAGCATATCATGAAAAGGTTCTCTAAACGAGCTATTAACCTAATCATCTGAATCAACTAATTAACTCTAAACACCTGCAAAAGATTCCTGAGGCTTTTAAAAACTCCCAGCCTGGTTCATTACTCAAAACTGCAATCATGGGTAAGACTGCCGACCTGACTGCTGTCCAGAAGGCCATCATTGACACCCTCAAGCAAGAGGGTAAGACACAGAAAGAAATTTCTGATTGAATAGGCTGTTCCCAGAGTGCTGTATCAAGGCACCTCAGTGGGAAGTCTGTGGGAAGGAAAAAGTGTGGCAGAAAACGCTGCACAACGAGAAGAGGTGACCGGACCCTGAAGAAGATTGTGGAGAAGGACCGATTCCAGACCTTGGAGGACCTGCGGAAGCAGTGGACTGAGTCTGGAGTAGAAACATCCAGAGCCACCGTGAACAGGTGTGTGCAGGAAATGGGCTACAGGTGCCGCATTCCCCAGGTCAAGCCACTTTTGAACCAGAAACAGCGGCAGAAGCGCCTGACCTGGGCTACAGAGAAGCAGCACTGGACTGTTGCTCAGTGGTCCAAAGTACTTTTTTCGGATGAAAGCAAATTTTGCATGTCATTCGGAAATCAAGGTGCCAGAGTCTGGAGGAAGACTGGGGAGAGGGAAATGCCAAAATGCCTGAAGTCCAGTGTCAAGTACCCACAGTCAGTGATGGTCTGGGGTGCCATGTCAGCTGCTGGTGTTGGTCCACTGTGTTTTATCAAGGGCAGGGTCAATGCAGCTAGCTATCAGGAGATTTTGGAGCACTTCATGCTTCCATCTGCTGAAAAGCTTTATGGAGATGAAGATTTCATTTTTCAGCACGACCTGGCACCTGCTCACAGTGCCAAAACCACTGGTAAATGGTTTACTGACCATGGTATTACTGTGCTCAATTGGCCTGCCAACTCTCCTGACCTGAACCCCATAGAAAATCTGTGGGATATTATGAAGAGAAAGTTGAGAGACGCAAGACCCAACACTCTGGATGAGCTTAAGGCCGCTATCGAAGCATCCTGGGCCTCCATAACACCTCAGCAGTGCCACAGGCTGGTTGCCTCCATGCCACGCCGCATTGAAGCAGTCATTTCTGCAAAAGGATTCCCGACCAAGTATTGAGTGCATAACTGAACATAATTATTTGAAGGTTGACTTTTTTTGTATTAAAAACACTTTTCTTTTATTGGTCGGATGAAATATGCTAATTTTTTGAGATAGGATTTTTGGGTTTTCATGAGCTGTATGCCAAAATCATCAATATTAAAACAAGAAAAGGCTTGAACTACTTCAGTTGTGTGTAATGAATCTAAAATATATGAAAGTCTAATGTTTATCAGTACATTACAGAAAATAATGAACTTTATCACAATATGCTAATTTTTTGAGAAGGACCTGTAGTGCAGACTGCAAACCATTAGAAAAAAAACTTGTAAAAAATACACTCACATGGCAAAAGGGTAAAAAGGCTTTTTCACTATACAAAAAAAACCTCAGCAAGATGGTGTCCTAGCTCTACCCTACATAATGACATCACTGACCACCTGGCACATATAACCCAATTGGCTTTCTCAAAGGCTCAGAGTGGTCAGCACAGTGGCTAGCACTTCTGCCTAGCAGCACTAGGGCAGTTGGTTCGCATCTCAACCATGGTGCTAGCTGCCTGATAATTGCATGTTCTCTCTGTTCCTGAATGAATTAGACATGTGCAGAATGAAAAATTGTGATTCGTTATTTACATAAATAATCCCTTTCATTCGTTTTAAGAATTTATTATGTTTAGTCGTATTCAAATCGATTTGAATTTTTTAATTCAGGTCAATTCAAAAAGTTTCCAAATCAATTTCAAGGAGAACAAAATGTTTTTGTTTGTTTTGTTTTGTTCTGTGTGTGTGAGGATGGATGAATAGAATATAGAATTCCTGAGGAAAGTTAGGGGAATATAGGAAAAAGACGAGGAAGAAAGCTGGATAAATAGTCCTTATAATGTACTTCAAGGAATTTAAATGACATATACGATATATAGGAGGATAAGCAATAGAAAATGTAATGTAATGTATATGTTTTCAACTATGTTTAAATGTAAAATATTTGTATGTACTAAAAATAAATAAAGAGAGATTGAAAACAAATCAATTTAGAATAGTTTTCGAATTCAAAAAGTTTTCCAATTTCCAAAGAGAATAAAATAGAATAGAAAATAAAGGAATAGAATAGAAAAAAAATTGAATATAACATAAAATAAAAGAATAGAATATAATAGAGTAAAACAGAACAAAATAGGATGGGAAATAAAAGAACAGAATAGAATGGAATATAATAGAATAGGAAGGAATAGAATAAAAAAATAATAGAATTAAATAGAAATATTCTATTCTATTATTTTCTATTCTATTCAAATTGATTATATTTGAATTTTGGGAAATGGTTATATTCTTTCTATTCTATTCTATTCTATTGTTAATTATAATATTTTTCTATTTGTTTATTCTATTCAATTTTATTTTATATTCTATTCTGTTCAAATGTATTCTTTTCAAAATTAGAATTTCGGAAGATGGTTATATTCTTTCTATTCTATTTTATTCTAGTCTATTCTTTTGTTTTTTACTATACCGTTCTGTTATTTTCTATTCTATTCTAATCTATTCTTTTCAATTCCATTCAAATTTGAATTTATTTTATTAGAATTTTGGAAAATGGCTATATTCTTTCTATTCTATTCTATTTTATGCTATTTTTTTATTAGATTCTTTAATAGTCTTCTATAGTCTATTTTATTCTTTTTTTTCTTTTCTATTCTATTATTTGCTTTTGTATTCAAATTTATTGTATTTGAAATTCGAATGTTATTCTATTCTATTTGTTTCTATTATATTATAGTCTATTCAGTTCTTTTATTTTCTATTTATTCTATTTTGTTCTGTTTTACTTTATTATATTCTCTTCTTTTATTTTCTGATATATTCTTTTTTATTCTATTATAATTTTTTCTATTCTATTCCTTTATTTTCTATTCTATTTTATTCTCTTTGGAAATTGGAAAACTATTCAAATTCAAAAACAATATTGTTCTATCAATAAATAAATAAAGTGCAGCGCTCCGAAATACACAAGCCCACCACATATCGAGAAAAAGAGGGGGGATTTTGGGACTTTAAATGAGGCACATATGTTGTGTGCCTCCATCGCTGGTTCAAGTAAATAAAGTGGGAAAGTTTAAATGAGGCTACTGACATTGTGGAGGTAAATTGATAAAGGTAAATATTTATTCATCATGAAAAGATGTATAAAATGCGTATCAGTAATAGAAACCACATAATAAATTATATATAATTTCATATCTATTCACACACACATATATATGTGCGCATGTAACATGGACATCAAGGGTACATAAATATATATTGACTTGGCACCATGTAGTGGTCTGGAATAATTGACTGATACATTCAATAAATTCATATATGTACATATATCATCTAGGCAGCACTTGCAGAGGAAATACAAATAATATAAAAACAGTAAAACCATGATTGATTAGTAGATGATAATCTGGATTGATGGTCTAATACAGGCATTTGTCTGCATCCCAAGTGCTCGACGCGTTTCATGTGTGAACACTCATAAGGAGTGGATGCTCAAGAGTATCTATAAAGTATAATAAAATATAATTATTCTGGTTGTAACTGATCATGTCAGGGAAAGGAAAGTTAGCCCGCCCTGAATACTTACATGGATTCAATGCGATGAGATGTGGCAGCTATAGGGCCAGGGCCAGAAGGGTTGTCTGTCCTGGGAGCTGAGGTAATATGGAGCCATGTGCCAGCAGGGCGCATACACAACACAGGTTGCTGGTGTTCATGGTGAAACAAAATGGTGAACCAGTGGTGACTGCCAAAGGGAGTCTAAAATAAAAAAAATGCATTATCGGTGTGTCACGTGATGCTAATAAGTTAAAGTGAAGGTAATATGTATCCAGTTAAAATAGTGAGGATAATAAGAATCTGTGCACATAAGATAGAATGAAAGTTTAACCACAACCAAATTACCATAGAATATATTGTGGCCCTGGCCCTATAGCTGCCACATCTCATCGCATTGACTCCACGTAAGTATTCAGGGTGAGCTAACTTGCCTTTTTCCTGACATGATCAGTTACAACCAGATTAATTATATTTTATTATACTTTATAGATATTCTTGAGCATCCGTCCCTGATGAGTGTTCACACACGAAACGCGTTGAGCACTTGGGATGCAGACATATGCCTGTACTAGACCATCGATCCAGATCATCATCTACTAATAAATCATGGTTTTACTGTTTTATAATATTCTTATTTCCTCCGCAAGTCCTGCCTAGATGATATATGTACATACAGTGGGTACGGAAAGTATTCAGACCCCCTTAAATTTTTCACTCTGTTATATTGCAGCCATTTGCTAAAATCATTTAAGTAAATTTTTTTCCTCATTAATGTACACACAGCACCCCATATTGCAGATTTATTAAAAAAGAAAAACTGAAATATCACATGGTCCTAAGTATTCAGACCCTTTGCTCAGTATTTAGTAGAAGCACCCTTTTGATCTAATACAGCCATGAGTCTTTTTGGGAAAGATGCAACAACTTTTTCACACCTGGATTTGGGGATCCTCTGCCATTCCTCCTTGCAGATCCTCTCCATTTCTGTCAGGTTGGATGGTAAACGTTGGTGGACAGCCATTTTTAGGTCTCTCCAGAGATGCTCAATTGGGTTTAAGACAGGGCTCTGGCTGGGCCATTCAAGAACAGTCACAGAGTTGTTGTGAAACCACTACTTCGTTATTTTAGCTGTGTGCTTAGGGTCATTGTCTTGTTGGAAGGTAAACCTTCGGCCCAGTCTGAGGTCCTGAGCACTCTGGAGAAGGTTTTCATCTAGTATATCCCTGTACTTGGCCGCATTCATCTTTCCCTCGATTGCAACCAGTCATCCTGTCCCTGCAGCTGAAAAACCTCCCCATAGCATGAAGCTGCCACCACCATGCTTCACTGTTGGGACTGTATTGGACAGGTGATGAGCAGTGCCTGGTTTTCTCCACACATACTGCTTAGAATTAAGGCCAAAAAGTTCTATCTTGGTCTTATCAGACCAGAGAATCTTATTTCTCACCATCTTGGAGTCCTTCAGGTGTTTTTTAGCAAACTCCATGCAGGCTTTCATGTGTCTTGCACTGAGGAGAGGCTTCCGTCGGGTCTCTCCCATCTCCCAACTGCATCTCTGGAACTCAGCCACAGTGATCTTTGGGTTCTTCTTTACCTCCCTCACCAAGGCTCTTCTCCCCTGATAGCTCAGTTTGGCCAGACGTCCAGCTCTAGGAAGGGTTCTGGTCGTCCCAAACGTCTTCCATTCAAGGATTATGGAGGCCACTGTGCTCTTAGGAACCTTAAGTGCAGCAAAAAAATTTTTGTAACCTTGGCCAGATCTGTGCCTTGCCACAATTCTGTCTCTGAGCTCTTCAGGCAGTTCCTTTGACCTCATGATTCTCATTTGCTCTGACATGCACTGTGAGCTGTAAGGTTTATATTTTTATTTAACATTGTTCTTTCATACACATACCCTTGCATCATTATTTTTCAACACCACACGATTATCACTCACACACTCCATTCAAATATTTTTACATTATTTTCCCTCACTTATTCACATGTCTCCACTACTTTATCAACAGTTCTTTTAGTTTTTTCCCTTTTTTTTTTTTATTATTTTTTTTTTTTCTCACATTTGCCTCCACTCAGCCAGCACTCACACTTGCACATTATTACTAATTAACACCACTTAATTATCCTTTAATGGATGATCAATGTTCACTGGCTATTATGGATCATGTGATGTTTGCACTATTTGTATTTATTTGAAGTATATTTTCATTATGTGTTAGCCATGACTAAGCACTAGACCCTAGTGTGAAACGCGTCGGCTGTACCCCCTTGTTTTTGCTGTGACTTGCAGTGCTTCATGTATTTTACCTATTAAAGGCAACCTCTATGGTTTTTGGTGTGCGGCTGTCCATATATCCTGCCTTCCTTTTCGTGTCTACAGCATTGCCAGCACCCGTGGTTCCTGGGAGGACACTGTTTTGCTCACCTGCACTCACCTAGAGCGGTGATCTTTTTCTCTTTCACTGTGAGCTGTAAGGTCTTATATAGACAGGTGTGTGGCTTTCCTAATCAAGTCCAATCAGTATAATCAAACACAGCTGGATTCAAATGAAGGTGTAGAACCATCTCAAGGATGATCAGAAGAAATGGACAGTACCTGAGTTAAATATACAAGTGTCACAGCAAAGGGTCTGAATACTTAGGACCATGTGATATTTCAGTTTTTCTTTTTTAATAAATCTCCAAAAATGTCAACAATTCTGTGTTTTTCTGTCAATATGGGGTGCTGTGTGTACATTAATGAGTAAAAAAAATGAACTTAAATGATTTTAGCAAATGGCTGCAATATAACAAAGAGTGAAAAATGTAAGGGGGTCGGAATACTTTCCGTACCCACTGTATATGAATTTATTGAATGTATCAATCAATAATTCCAGACCACTACGCGGTGCCAAGTCGATATATATTTATGTACCCTTGATGTCCATGTTAAATGCGCACATATAGATGTGTGTGTGAACACATATGAAATTATATATATTTTTTATATGGTTTCTAACTGATACGCATTTAATACATCTTTCCATGATCAATACATATGTACTAGTGGTGCAACAGATCGGTGACGATCCGTGATCCGAACGGGTCACCCCGTTCGGATCGGCACACACCGCGATCCGCGGCCTCGGCCTTAGGAAAGGCCGCGGCTTCGGCCTAGCTCCGGAGCCGCGGCCATCTTGGTACACCCGGGGGCGGCGGCCGCCTTGTGACGTCATCACCCCTCGCTGCTCGTGGATTTGAACTGGCCGGCGGGAGAGACTGGTAAGTGGGGGAGATGCCCATTACTGGGGGAGATTGTGGATATTACATACAGGGGGAGATTGTGGATATTACATACAGGGGGAGAGTGTGAATATTACATACAGGGGGAAGATTGTGGATATTACATACAGGGGGAGAGTGTGGATATTACATACAGGGGAAGATTGTGGATATTACATACAGGGGAAGATTGTGGATATTACATACAGGGGGAGAGTGTGGATATTACATACAGGGGGAGAGTGTGGATATTACATACAGGGGGAAGATTGTGGATATTACATACAGGGGGAAGATTGTGGATATTACATACAGGGGGAAGATTGTGGATATTACATACAGGGGGAAGATTGTGGATATTACATACAGGGGAAGATTGTGGATATTACATACTGGGGGAGATTGTGGATATTACTGGGGGAAGATTGTGGATATTACAGTGGGGGGGGGGGATGATGTGGATATTAGTAATTTTTTTTTTTTTTTTGCCGATCCGAAAATGATCCGATCCGTGGCTCTGATCTGAGGATCGATCCGATCCGTGAGTTTTTTGATCCGTTGCACCCCTAATATGTACCTTTATCAATTTACCTCCACAATGTCAGTAGCCTCATTTAAAGTCCCTAAATTCCCGCTTTATTTACAAGCCCACCACATACAACGTGTAATATAAAGTGATATACATGTTAACAAACCAATATGATTTCATCAACGGTGACCACATATATGTATAAATAATGCCACAACACCCATGTGTAAGAGATCACTAATAGTGCATAAATAAATAAAGTTCAATCAATTTGATTCAAAGGTCACTTATAACATGTATATTCAGCAGTCTGCTCTATATACAGTATCTTCATTTTATCTTCAGTGTAATTTTCCCACAACTGCATGTGTGCCACACACGGTGAAACACTTCCACTAATTATGCCTTTTGCGTATGATCTGACCTGGAACATTGGACCTCTTAAATTACTTGAGGTAACATAGGCCTTGTACCCCACAGGGGTTAATCCTCTGTCCTCTTATCCTAAGGATCTCTCTAGGCACAATTCTTAAGGTATGTAGTCAAACCAACCTTTTAAGGGTCACTCTTCCTCCTCCACAGGTTTAACAACAGCCACAGCACAGCTCCTATTAACAAAGACACATCATTGTGCTTTCTATAAATATCAGATTGTTTATAATAAAACAGGAACACTCACATTTACCTAGGCAGAGGTATTTCTTATCTATTTTCCATATGCAGATTTCTCTGTGGCAAATACAGATTGATCCTGCTTACAAATGGGAATGCCCCTAGCATGATGGCCTCACACTTGCAGCTCTACCTTATGTGTAACCATAGGTGTGCGCAGCCTATTGCATTAGGGTGTGCACGATTATATATATATATATATATATATATATATATATATATATATATATATAAATACATACATACATACATACATACATACATATAGAAGTAGGGCAGATGACGGTGTCAGTAGAGCAGAGATTGTTGTTAGTAGTTTATTTTTATAATTTTTTTATTATTACTTTTTTGCAATTAATTTTTTTAATTGTTACAATATTTCTATACATTAATTATAATTTTTTGAAAAGTTTTTGGGAGCCCCATTGGGGGACTTTGATAAAATATCAGTGGTCTAAACAGACCCCCGATGTTTCACTTTTGGGACAGAGAAAGGGACTGAGGACAGAGATTCCCCAGTCCCTTTCTCTTCAGCCAAGCAGCAGGGGAAATCTGCACAGCACAGGGTGATTAGGGTGTGCCCAGGCACACCTGGCAAACCCTGTGCGCACGCCTATGTGTGTAACATCCTTTGGACTTCATCAGAATGTGGCTGACAATGCTCTATACCTGTCTTCCAATTGTGCTTCTGCTTTGTCATCCTGTAAAATACTTTCCCAGTAAAGAGTAGACACACATATTATGCTGTCATGGTCCATTGTTGCACCATCAGGAAACCTGCCCTTAAAAATGTCATGCAGCCATCACTGGAGTCAATGCATATAGTTAGGAGATTGTAAGAGATCAGCAGCACTGAAATCCAACAGAGGATAAAAAATTGAGAACATGTATTAAAAAAAAAAAAAAATGTTTATAATATTACAATGCTTTAGCAAACTAAATGTCAAAGCACACTGACAGGGTTTGGTCACCAAAAGTCTCTATTACTCCCTCTTATAAAAGTATTACCACAGTTGTGTTTATTGAGAATTCCATATACTTATTACCGTAGATGTTTTTATATATGTTTCAGGTCTTGGCAACTTTTTGTTACTTGTGATCACCAGCTCCTTTTTGGCTGTGAAAGGGATATGTCCTTTTCTCCACAAGATAAGAAAACATTTGAGCATAT
Organism: Rana muscosa; assembly: GCA_029206835.1. Taxonomy (NCBI): domain Eukaryota; kingdom Metazoa; phylum Chordata; class Amphibia; order Anura; family Ranidae; genus Rana; species Rana muscosa. The sequence continues at coordinate 211,110,760 of CM055120.1, read as the reverse complement.
GAAAAAAGTTTAAATTTGTAGTATGTGTTCAATAATAAATCTATAACTAATTTAGGATATCACCAAGGAGGAAAGATTTACTACTTGTATCTTTGTGGCAAGTTTCACTGAAAAAGTATGCATTTCTCAGGAGGCAGCAATCTGTTAAATCTTTTATGTGCTTTTCTGATGAAAGGTTTATTAAAAGACCTACTCTGCAAGAAAAAAAAAAAAAAAAAAGGACGAAAGAAAAACCAAAATGTGAACTGTTGTTTATCTACAGAGCATCACAATTTTCTCTTGTTGTCTTGGGGACTAATAGCAAACTCTTCCTTCTTAGAAATGAGCAGGATACATAACAGTTCTGGGGATGAAATGAAACTGATGTGCAACTTTTAAATTGTGGTTGTTTTTAAAATGTATGGTAAAATATTAAAAACGTGTTTCCGCGAGATAAATGAGTTATGTTATCCTAATTTGCCGTTTTTCATGTCATGTAAATCATTGTATTGATGACCACAAAAGTATAATCTGACACTTGGCTCAGTATCTAATTATAATATAAAAATATTGCTGGAGTAAACAGAGATACAATTCATTCACATCAGTCTAGTCATGATTTGTACAGTTTTAGGAATTAAACAATAGTTTGCCAAATGAAAGACTGCAGTGAAAGGGAACAATCTTTGTTTCTCTTGTTAAAAATGATAACTGTACCCATTTTCCAGCAGCAAGTTAAAATAATCTTATTCTGCTAGTGATAATCAATGTGTGGATGAAATGCCATCCCTTATGCGCTATTTATATTTCAGATATTTCATACATATAAATATATTGTAAGGAATTATATGCTGAAACAATAGCTTGCAATCAGTAAAGTTTTAACAAATTGCAAGGACTTTATTTTTGTTTCCTTTTTGTCTCATGCAACTAAGCACGGTCAGAATCCCTTTACACACAAAAGAGTCAGAATATACTTATGTCACCCACAATAGAATATTCTCACAGTATTGACAAAGCATTGAGGCAGCCCATGGGTCTCTGACACTTGTACTCCCTATTCCACAACATTCATTCACCTACTAACAAGAGACCATCTTAGTAGTGGGAAGATGAACAGGACATTTCTAGTCCAGCATTGCAGCTCATTGTGGTATATTCTACTCTGGGTACATAGAGTGGTATATTTTTGTAGATCACATCAGCTGTCAAGCAGAAACCAACATCATTCGATTCACATTACATGATAGAGATGTTGACACATTGGGTTATAATGCTGGGCCAGAAAATAGCATGAAAGAAAATATTTATGCTGAATGTCCAGCGTTAGGCTGGCCACACATTGCATTCTGGCAATTGTTCTACAATTTTCTTTAGGCTGGGTTCACACTGTTGAGCGGAACGACTCAAAGCAGGGGTCTGAATTTTTGGCTGGATTCATTCTGGCCTGAAACAGACAAGAAGATGTACAGGACTCTTCTGCAAATCGCTCCACAGCCATCCCGGAGCTGTATGAAATGGCTCCATTGAGAGCCGGTCACAGTCTCCTGACATGCGAATTGAAAACCTGCATCCAATTCGCACTAGTGTGAGCCCAGTCTTAGATTTATCAACAACTATGTAGTACAAAAACTATTTAGAAGAACCATCCAATTTACTGTATATTATATCAGAAAGATCCTTGCACTACATACTGTAATTACTTGTAAATCAAAAATGTCAGACATGTACAATCAGATGAAATCATTTGTGGTCAGTCCTATAATCCGCACATTAAAGTGGCTCGAAAGGCTCAAGGTTTTTATAACCGTCTTGCATTCTATGCATGAAGGCAAAAAACCTCCTCTGTGCAGAAGCTCGCCCCCCCAGACCCCCCTAATACTCACCTGAGCCCCACCTCAATGCAGCATGTGCACGAGAGCCTCGGCTCTCCGGGGACGCCTCTCCTCACTGTCTGAGACAGCAGCGGGAGTCATTGGTTTGGTTCCTGCTGCTGTCTATAACAGCCAATGAGCCAATGAGGAGAGAGAGGGCGTGGGGCCCGAGCTCTGTGTGTGAATAGACGCGCAGAGCCATGGCTTGGAAATTAGTCTGCTTGGGTGCCCCCATTGCAAGCTGTTTTCTCCTGGGGCACTTAGCAGCAGGTAGGGGCCAAGAGCTCTGGCAAGGGACCTGATAAAAGGAAGATTAGGGCTGCTCTATGCTAAACCACTGCACAGAGCAGGTGAATATGACATTTAGAATAACTTTAATGTTCTAACTCATGCAATCAGTGGGGTAATTTACTAAAGGGGTAGAACTAGACTAAATTTTACTTAGATTCTAACGTGCTGCATATAAATATTTGGCCTGGATCTTTAAACTTTAAATCCATATCCAAACTAATATACAGTACACAGAATAAGTGTATGTGTATATATAGGGTTTCAATATCAGCTTAACTTTGACTTGAAGCAAGAGTACCTGTCAGTTATCTTACTCCTTTACCAAAGACATTCATAACTTGATATCAACCTTTACTACTTCTTAGACACAGACTTTTTTTCTTTAATCAAATGTGAGACTAGAAAAGGCAGAAAAACTGATTGAAGATGTCCATTATCTCCAATATATTTTAAGGGTGAGTCCACCTTTGCGTACAGGTTACGTGTTCCACCCGTTTTTAGGGTGGTACATGTAACATGTTCCCACTCCGGCTCTCCAATCTGAGCCTTCTCTGACAGCAAGCGGGAGATCTTCTCTGTCCACATAGCTGCATTATTCATTCTCAGAGTTCTATGAATGAATGTAATGTGGTGAATCCGCGCTACCTCCCTAACTGTATCGATACAATAGTGCTAACACACTGCGCCAATTTTTTTTTATAATAAATAAGTAATTGTGTATATGCTAGTCTTCAAAGAGGCTAAGTACATAAAAAATAAATGATGGTGCTGCAAATAGAAAAAAGCTGGAATATTCAGCTAATAGACATGTGTAAAAATAATAATAAATGCGCAACCTTAAGGGTAGCAAGCAAAGTGCAAAATAGGTGATGAGATCACCTGGATGCTAGTCCAGATGGAAATACAAATGTTATAAAAACAAGAGATCACAAAGAAATAAAAAATGCAAAAAAGTCCATTCACTGCTAGGTTTTACCACATAAACATAGGCAACAAAGTGTCCATTAAAAGAAACAGCCGGTGTATGACCAAAGTCACAGAAGATTGCAAATCTTCAATAGAAACTTCAATTCAGTTGATACTATCAACCACAGCATATAAGTACAAAGAGGCCGCTTACCAGAGCAGATGGGTCCCTATGACAGAGACCAAACGAGCTCAGCACACACACCAGATCCGGATGTCAGCGATGTTCAATCATGCAGTCATCTGGATACTCCACTTCATTCACCGACTGGGAACCATTGAACACCTTCAATCCTTAGGATGCAGGAGCACTCATATAGTGTGGCGAGGAGCCAGGTTTATAGAAAAAAATAATAAAAGAAGAACCTCATGGTGCAGTAGGTTTGGTAAAAAACGAGTACCCTTTATTAGCTTAAAATTGGGTAGCTGACATCCACATGAAGATAAAAAACAAAACTTTCAAAAGAGCACTAAATACCCCCCGGCGGCTCGAGCCAGTCAGCTGGGGGTGCAGTGACGTCAGGATCTTGAGCTCCGCCCTGCTCAAGATCCTGACGTCACCACGCCCCCAGCTGACTGTCTCGAGCCGCGGTGGGGTTTTTAGTGCTCTTTTGAAAGTTTTTTTTTTTTTGCTGTGGTTGATAGTATCAACTGAATTGAAGTTTCTATTGAAGATTTGCAATCTCCTGTGACTTTGGTCATACACCGACTGTTATTAATGGACACTTTGTTGCCTATGTTTATGTGGTAAAACCTAGCAGCTGAAGTGAATGGACTTTTTTACATTTTTTATTTCTTTGTGATCTCTTGTTTTTATAACATTTGTTATGAGGAGTCCTGCATTGCACCTGTGATCCACTTATCACAGGTGCAATGCTTTCCAGGTTCCTGCAAAAAAAAAAATAGTACATTTTTTACCTGCATAAAAAAAATGCACTTATTATATATATTTTTTTTAAAGTGAACTTATCCTTTAAGAGTTTGAAACAGGCTGCTATAAATAGAAGAGAGTAGAACAGCTGTCATTTGTAATGCTCTGCCAAAATATTTTTTACATTTATCCACTTCTGGGTATGTTGTCTTATTCTGCTGCATCATGTACCATGACTTAGATTTCTATAAAACATGATGTGTGAATGACCAACAACAAATTTAAAATTAACAAACCATAATAAAGCATGCATGGTTTGTTAAAATAATTGCTTTTTTTAAGTGTCTCTTTATTTTCATATGCCTTTAGCTGGGGTCAGCGACAGAGTTGCAATTATATAAAACCATTATCTGAAAATTACAATTAAATTTATTGTGTTTAATTACTGCAAATCTCAAGATTTGCTTTAATTCCCTCTTTTCCAAATATTTAATTATGTTTAGTAGATTGACTCATTTTATGTGAATTGACGCACTGGCAACTAAGAATGTATTTATTACAATTATATTTTCATGCATATCTGGCTGTTAAAAGCAAACTACAGTTTGTTACCATACCAAGGAATTTGGTTTATAACTGTAGCACACTCTAACCTTTGGCTCACTTGTAGGAAAAGGGGCACACCGTACCACATGCCCGTACCCTCCTGTGTGAAGAGGTTGAGCGGTGTAAATGTAACTGGGTCTCCACAGCTAGGTTCTCCAGAGAATGGTTCTTGTCTCCACTGCAATAAAGACAAGTCTCTATTTCCCCCAATAACTCCAAGGTCCACACCAGTTGCAACTCCAACGTAGAGTTTATTTTCTCATATGCACAGTCACTAGATAGAGAAGGGTGGATGGTGAACAGGACAGCAAAAGGTGTTGGAGTAGGTCAAGGCACAAACAAATATACGATTCACTACCTGTCTCCTCAAGTAGGCTCAGCTCAACTGGATAGTCCCATTAGAGTGGATCCTAGCAGCCGAAGTGATGCTCGAATTAGATTACACACAGTCTCTGCTCCAACTGTTACGGGTGAATTTGGGTCTCTGCCACAGACCTGGTGAACTTTGGGTCCCTGCCACAGACCTGGTGAACTTTGGGTCTCTGTCACAGACCTGGTGAACTTTGGGTCTCTGCCACAGACCTGGTGAACTTTGCTTGTGGTATTAGGCCTCTTTCAGGGAGATGACATCCCTCCAGAGAGTTACCGGGCCCCTTCCTTCACTGTGATCTCTCACCAGTCCCTTGGAACGGTCCTCCCCCGGCCTCCTCTTCCAGATACGGGTCTCCTCGCAAGGCGGCACCCTGGGATTCCTCTTTCCTCCGTGGGCCCCAGCCAAAGGCGCTGGACCCAAGGCCTTCAATTGCAGCCCCAGGGCTAAAGGTGCCTGGGACTGATCCGCTAGTGTACCGGGCCAGAAAGACCCGGTACTCTCGAACCTGGAACCCCACCCTCAGGCTAAAGGTGCCCGGGGTGGCCAACAAACAGAACACACTCCCCGGGGTAGGACCCCTGGGAAATCACACCCCACAGGCAGTGTCTGCCCCTTTTATATCCTCTCCCGGCATGCACATCAGGCCAACACGCCCACCATACCACCGCCGAGAGGGGACATCCAAGGCACAGCACTATACCAGCGGTTCAACCCTAGCCCCTGATGGCAGCGCCATCCACAGGCCACAAGGAACTATACACCAGTATCCCACCTGCGGTATAAAATGGTTTAGCAAAGCTCTATCAAATAAGGTGTTTGAGTACAACTACCACTCAAACATTCCCCTAAATTTGAAGACCCCGCTACATAACATTTTATGAATGGGTTTGCAAGGCAAACAATTAAGGTAGCACAATGTGGGAAAATTTTAGGGAACATTTCAACTGAAAAAATAAAAAAATACAGACAAGGAAGAATTTTGTTTTATAGGACAGAATGTTGTGAACATATATACATATGATTTGAATTTCAGTGCTCCTGGATTAGGAGAACAAAAGATAGCTACTGAAATGCACAGTTACACTGCCGTGGGTATGTATTTATAGAAAATTTGCAGAGCTATTCATCTGGTAAAAGTGAATTTACATTCAGATTGTTGTTGTTTTTTCTCCAGGCGGAATGTTATTTATTTGTATAGAATAGAGTGAATCAGGAAATCATTGCATTTGGTAACTAGGTGGAGCTGATGATTATATTGAATATGTACAGTATCTCACAAAAGTGAGTACACCCCTCACATTTTTGTAAATATTTTATTATATATGTTCATGTGACAACACTGAAGAAATTACATTTTGCTACAATGTAAAGTAGTGAGTGTACAACTTGTATAACAGTGTAAATTTGCTGTCCCCTCAATTAACTCAACATACAACCTTTAATATCTAAACCGCTGGCAACAAAAGTGAGTACACCCAAAAGTGAAAATGTCCACATTGGGCCCAATTAGCCATTTTTCCTTCCCAGTGTCATGTGACTCGTTAGTGTTACAAGATGTCAGGTGTGAATGGGGATCAGGTGTGTTAAATTTGGTGTTCTCGCTCTCACTCTCTCATACTGGTCACTGGAAGTTCAACATGGCACCTCATGGCAAAGAACTCTCTGAGGATCTGAAAAAAAGAATTGTTACTCTACATAAAGATGGCCTAGGCTATAAGACGATTGCCAAGACCCTGAAACTAAGCTGCAGCACGGTGGCCAAGACCATACAGCGGTTTACCAGGACAGGTTCAACTCAGAACAGGCCTCACAATGGTCAATCAAAGACGTTGTGTGCACGTGCTCAGCGTCATATCCAGAGGTTGTCTTCAGGAAATAGACGGATGAATGCTGCCAGCTGCAGAGGTTGAAGGGGTGGGAGGTCAGCCTGTCAGTGCTTAGACCATACGCCGCACACCGCATCAAATTGGTCTACATGGCTGTAATCCCAGAAGGAAGTCTCTTCTAAAGATGATGCACAAAAAAGCCTGAAAACAGTTTGCTGAAGACAAGCAGACTAAGGACATGGATTACTGGAACCCTTTTCCATGGTCTGATGAGACCAAGATAAACTTATTTGGTTCAGATGGTGTCAAGCGTGTGTGGTGGCAACCAGGTGAGGAGTACAAAGACAAGTGTGTCTTGCCTACAGTCAAGCACGGTGGTAAGAGTGTCATGGTCTGGGGCTGTGTGAGTTCAGCCGGCACTGGGGAACTACAGTTCATTGAGGGAATCATGAATGCCAACATGTACTGTGACATAATGAAACAGAGCATGATCCCCTCACTTTGGAGACTGGGCCGCAGGGCAGTATTCTAACATGATAACGACCCCAAACACACCTCCAAGACGACCGCTGCCTTGCTAAAGATGTTGAGGGTAAAAGGTGATGAACTGGCCAAGCATGTCTCCAGACCTAAACCCTATTGAGCATCTGTGGGGCATCCTCAAATGGAAGGTGGAGCGCAAGGTCTCTAACATCCACCTGCTCTGTGATTTCATCATGGAGGAGTGGAAAAGGACTCAAGTGGCAAACTGTGAAGCTCTGGTGAACTCCTTGCCCAAGGGGGTTAAGCCAGTTCTGGAAAATAATGGTGGTTACACAGAATATTGACACTTTGAGCCCATTTTGGACATTTTTCACTTAGGGGTGTACTCACTTTTTTTGCCAGCGGTTTAGACATTAATGGCTGTGTGTTGAGTTATTTTGATAGGACAGCAAATTGACACTGTTATACAAGCTTTACACCCACTACTTTACATTGTAGCAAAGTGTCATTTCTTCAGTGTTGTCACATGAAGATATAGTACAATATTTACAAGAATGTGAGGGGTGTACTCACTTTTGTGAGAAACTGTATTTATTTCCCATGATGTATTTTGCTTATTCACAGTATTCTGTATAACTGAATAACATTCACCCTGGAAAGATAATTAATAACATTGTATTTTTCCTCCATTCACACAGATCAAACAGTCATGCAATTTCACAGGATGAATAGCTTTGTGATAAATTTTTTTCATTAATACACTCCTTAGTGTATAATGTCTCAGTAAGCTAACCTAAGCTGGACAACCCTTTATGAAAATAATACTCTGCCTTGATACTGCCTTAAATGTCCTTTTCAGGCCTCTTCTGTAAAAGGGTAACAACTGTCTCCTAAATCATCTGCATTTTCACCCTATCACGTGCATCCTCAGATGAAATTTTAAGTAGCCATGCCAATAAACATTGACCTTGATGTATTAGAGGAGTAGACCATGTTATCTTTTAAAGGAAATTACCACTTTGCAAAAAAAAATGTTACTTATCTTAGTAAACAAGGTGAAACAAAGTGAAAACGTTTGCTCTCACATGAGTGGATTATTGAGGTAAGCACAGCCTCATTCACTGAGCTATGTGAAAAGTAATTTAGCTTAGTGATCATCCAATCATCTGCAAGCAAAAATTCATTATTTTATATTCCTTGCACATATATGGGTATTCTCTGTGAAGTGAATATGAACTTTATTAATCCAAAAACTCCTACGCTGCCACTAATCTATTTACCAAACTTGGGATAAGATATAAAAAGGTAAAATATATATATATAAAAAAAAAAAAACCTGGGCTGCTGCGACTACCCAGTCAACAGATTAATCATTAATGGTGTTGGACTGCTCTATCACAAAAAAAAAAAAAAAAAAAAAAACACTCACTAGTGCCTAATTATAATAGCATAAAATTGCGCTTTAAACATCTGTAAAACAAAACCACCTCCTTAATTTGTGAATCTTCTTATACATATAGTAAATGTAAACACACTACAGAGTCACTAGTGCATAATTCTAATAACATAAAACTTTGCCATAAACTGTTATAAACTGTTATAAATCAAATCTTATAACCGCCAAATTAGTATTATATATATATATATATATATATATATATATATATATATATATATAAACACACTACAGAGCCACAAACCCACAGTGTGGTAAAAAAATGCACACAGTGTGTAAGTAACTGCAAATGTGATAAAATAATATTAAGAAAAAAATGTCCAATGTGGGTGTGCTAAAATGCTCCATGTATCTCACATACAGGTATATATCCACAATCCAGTCCACAATATATCCAAATACAGTGATACCTTGGTTCACGAACAACTTGGTTCACGAATAGAAAAGTTCATAAAAATTTGCTTCGGTAAGCAAACTCCATTTCGGTTCACGAACATGAGCCATGGCCATTTTCCCTGCTCTTCCCTGCTCTGACACGTGGTTGCAACTTCCTGCAGATAGATCGCGGTCACAGAGAAGAGTACCTTGAGTGTACTGTGAGTGTACTGTAATACAACAGTATTTTGAAGCTTTTTGGTGTGCTTTTTAGCACATAATGTACTGTACACATCCCTGTGCACACTTACTTTTACAATTTTGTGTGCTTTTTAGCACATACTGCACTGTACTGTACTGGACATCCAGTAAGGCTCCAAAGAAAATTAAGAGCAAGCATGGTGGTAAGAAGAAAGTGTGGAGCAGTAATGAAGGTGACAAGAATTTGCAGAGCGGTAATGAAGGTGACAAGAATGTGCAGAGCGGTAATGAAGGTGACAAGAATAAAGTGCGGAGCAGTAATGAAGGTGAAAAGAATGTGCAGAGTGGTAATGAAGGTGACGAGAATGTGCTGAGCGGAAATGCAGTTGACAAGAATTTGCAGAGCAAGCATGGTGGTAAAAAGAAAGTGCACAAGAAAGGTAACAAGAATGTGCAGAGCAGGAATTCTAAGAATAAGGTTGTGAAGAAAATAACCATTGAGCTGAAGAAGGAAATTATAGAAAAGCATGACCGTGGTATTCGTGTGACTGATCTGGCCTCGGAGTACAAGATGGCGAAGACGACAGTCTCAACTATTTTGAAGAACAAAGCTGCCATCAAAAGAGCTGATGTGACAAAAGGAGTAACGATGTTAACCAAGCAGAGTGCTTGAAGAGGTGGAAAAACATTTGTTAGCGTGGTTGAATGAGAAACAAACAGCTGGCAGATGATAGCGTTAGTGAAACTATGATCAGTGAAAAAGCCAGGAAATTGCACAGTGATTTACTGCAAACAAGCCTCTCTACAAGTGCAGCAAGTGAAGAACTTAAAGCCAGTAGAGGGTGGTTTGAAAAATTCCGCAAGAGAAGTGGCATCCACAGTGTGACAAGACATGGTGAGAAAGAATTTGCAGAATTCATGAAGACAGAAGGATACAGCGCTCAACAAGTGTTTAACTGTGATGAAACAGGACTCTTCTGGAAAAAGATGCTGAACAGAACTTATACCACGCAGGAGGAGAAGGCACTGACGGGGCACAAGCCCATGAAGGACAGATTGACCCTTTTGCTGTGTGAAAACGCAAGCGCCCTCGTGCATTCAGGGAACAGAATGTGAACAAGGCCAGACTGCCTGTCATGTGGCGGGCCAATGTGAAAGCTTGGGTCACAAGGCAATTGTTCATGAAATAGCTGCATGAGGTGTGTGCATCCCAACACGACACCTATTCTGCAGCCCATGGACGAGCAAGTGATCTGCTACTTCAAGAAGCTGTACACAAAGGCACTCTTCACTAGGTGTTTTAATGTCACTGAAGAGACATCCTTGACTCTGAAGGAATTCTGGAAGAAACATTTCAATGTTCTCCATTGCATTAACCTAATTGACAAAGCCTGGGAAGTGGTCACTCACCAAACCTTAAACTCAGCCTGGAGGAAACTGTAGCCAGAATGTGTCACTGAACGTGACTTTGAAGGATCTGATGCAGAAGTAGTGGAGGAGATTGTGTCCATAGGCAAGAGTATGGGTCTGTACGTCGATGGTGCAGACGTAGAGAAGCTTGTTGAGGAACATAAGGAGGAGCTGACCACGGAAGAACTTTCTGAACTCCAGTGAGCAGCAGCAGGCGCTTTTTGAGGATCATTCCACTAAGGAAGAGGAAGACAGGGAGGAGGTTAGCAGTGATGCCATAAAATCCATTATGGAAAAATGGAATGAGTGCCATGATTTTTTTGCGAAGCACCACCCCAACATAACTGTAACGAACAGAGTGTTAAATCTGATGAATGATAACGTGGTCTCTGATTTCCGGAGAGTTATGCAGCGCAGGAAAAGACAAGTGACATTGGACAGATTTTTCAGCAAAACTGAGCCTGTGGCTAAGAGACAAAAGCGAGGAAACCCCTAAAGGAGATCTCCCCAATGTCCTTATGAAGGGGGACTCTCCCTCCAAACAAAAACCGCCTCCCACCCTCCTTCCTCCACCCCAGAATTCATCTCAAGCAAGGTTACTGTTTTCTCTCTTCATACTGCACTGTACTGTACTTTGTATCATATTTTTGTGGTTCAAAAACCCCAAAAAAGTTCAGAAGGAATTAAGCGGATTTACATTGAACCCTATGGAAAAACTTGCCTTGGCTCGTGACCAATTTGGTTTGCAACCAGAGTCGTTTCACGAATTAAGTTTGTGAACCGAGGTATAACTGTAATTGGAATTGTGCTCAAAAGTTTCTCAAATTTCAGTTCCACAATCTCCACCAGTGCTACAAAGATAACCATTTTTACCTCATTTTTAAGATAAGTATAATGCCGCGTACACACGATCGATTTTTTCGACGGTGAAAAAACCGTTGAGAAAATCGACGTGAAAAATGAGGAACAGCTTGTTCCCCCCACACACGGCCGTTTTAAATGACATTTTTTTTTTTGGTCGAAAAGAGCATGTTCTAATTTTTCTCTTCGTGATTAATGCCATTTTTCCCATCGAGAAAAACGACAAAAAGCCCACAGACGATCGTTTTTCTTGTCCAAAGGAAAAAATTTAATTAGGGCACACACAAAGTTAAAATTCACATTGATAGTAAACATGCTCTGCTCCTTTAGTTTTGTTGTAATATAATTCCACCTCCTTCCTTGCTCCATTAGTGATGTCGTCCCTCACATTCACTTGTACAGAATTTTTGATATACAGGCATACCCCTCCACTTTTTTACCCTCCCTATCCCTGCGATATAGGGAATACCCTTGAATCACCCTGACTGGGGATCCAAAGACTGGGGTCATATACACCGAGTAGAACACCAGCTGTTAAACTCACAACTGGACCTGGGAGCTACATGCTCAGTAAGAAAGTACTCTAGGACTTTTACCAGGTACATTCTAGGTACTTTGGTTAAACAACTGTCTTGCTTAAATGAATGTTACCCACTGTAAATTTTGTTTATGTGCATCACTCACCTTTTTGTAAAATTAACCACTTGCCGCCCGCCCTATAGCGGATTGACGTCGGCAAAGTGGTTGCAGAATCCTGACTGGACGTCATTTGAGCCGCTGCGCGCCCCCGGGGGCGCGCATCGCGGAGATCGTTGCTGCGGGGTGTCAGTCTGACACCCCGCAACACCGATCTAGGTAAAGAGTCTCCGACGGAGACTCTTTACCACGTGATCAGCCGTGTCCAATCACGGCTGATCACAGTGTAAACAGGAAAAGCCGGTCATCGGCTTTTCCTCACTCGCGTCTGTCAGACGCGAGTAGAGGAGAGCCGATCGGCTGCTCCTCTGACAGGGGGGGTTTGTGCTGATCGATTATCAGCACAGCCCCCCCGAGGATGCCCACTGGACCACCAGGGATGCCACTAGACCACCAGGGAAGCCCACAATAAGGTATGCCACCCTAGACCACCAGGGATAATGGATGCCAATCAGTGCCACAATAGATGCCAATCAGTGCCCACAATGGGCACCACTGATTGGCAGGCATTATTGTTTGGCACTGATTGGCATCCATTAGTACAGTACAGTGCCACCTATCAGTGCCCACCCATGCCACCTATCAGTGCCCACCCATGCCACTTATCAGTGCCCACCCATGCCCACCCGTGCCACCTATCAGTGCCCATCCATGCCGCCTATCCATGCCTGTGCCCACCTGTGTCGTCTATCTGTGCCCACCCATGCTGCCAATCTGTGCCCACCCGTGCCGCCGATCTGTGCCCACCCGTGCCGACGATCGTTGCCCATCTGTGCCGACGATCGTTGCCCATCCGTGCCGCCTTATCCATGCCCGTCAGTGCAGCCCCATCAGTGCCCATCAGTGAAGGAGAAAACTAACTTATTTACAAAGTTTTGTAACTGAAACCAAAAAAAAACTTTTTTTTTTCAAAATTTTCGGTCTTTTTTTATTTTTTTGCAGAAAATAAAAATCGCAGAGGTGATCAAATACCACCAAAAGAAAGCTCTATTTGTGGGAACAAAATGATAAAAATTTAGTTTGGGTACAGTGTAGCATGACCGCGCAATTGTCATTCAAAGTGCAACAGCGCAGAAAGCTGAAAATTGGTCTGGGCAGGAAGGTGTTTAAGTGCCCAGTATGGAAGTGGTTAAATATAATGTCATGTTTTTGAAGTCCAGGTGGTCTGAAATTAAAACAAGAAATATGATAGGGCCTGAGAATTCCTAAACGTAAAGGGTATGTTCACCTTTAAAGAACACTTTGTAAGGTGAACTTACACAGGTGTCCCTCCTCACCCCCCCCCCCCCCCGATCCCGCTAACCTGGACCTCTGCTATCTCTGGTTCTAAGCCCCGGGATATCCGTGCCAGGAGCCTGGGGCTTAGAAATCCTCTCTGCTGAATGTCCATGTAACGGCACCCCAAATACGAAAGGGGGTAAACGCTGTTTAGATCCCTTCCCTCTCCTGGACACAACTTCACTGTCGATCCTCCACAGCCAGAAGACCACTTCCCATAGGAATTAATCCTTCCAAAAGAACGAGACAACACGCTCTGTATCTTTCCAAAAATAGACTGCCTTTATTGCCAAAAACATTGAAACTCTTATACACATCCAATACTGCATTAACCTAAATGAACAATGGTCCAGCTCCACCCACAACATAACAAAGCCCAATACACATTATTTTGACGTCTGCTAGGAGACAACAGGTTCTAATCCCCTTTATGTTTAAATAACTATGCATGACCTTTATATTCACCAGACTGTCTGTTACTTTACAATACGCACAAGGACACACTTAATTTCCCCAATCCAGATCACCACAAACAATGAACAGGTCTTCTAGAAGCTGGAATTCATTAGCATTACACTAGGCAGACAGGTGATTGAGGCTGAACACCTCAGTATCTCTCAATTAACCCGTTGAGTTCAGAATAAGTAAATAGTCCTTTACAGATATCCTTTGGAATATGGTGGATAAATAGTACAGACCCATTTTAGGTAGTCCAAGATATATTTCTTAATGTCCATTATTTTCCTGGATCACCCTGTGTCCAACGTGACCCTCCTGTCAAACATCTCCCCTTTCGGCAGGAGACTAACACAGGAGGTGACCCCAGACGGGTTGACTCCGAAGTTAGTCCATAGGTCCATTCTTCTAATGCCGGTATTCACACAGTACCCCAAATACATTGCTCCAAACAGAGCATTACTCACCCAGCCAACCTCTGCCTCTCTCAGAGAACATACCCGCCACTGGGGAGAAGACAGGGTGACTGGGCTCAGTCCATCATGCTGTTGGGGATCTGGGCTGACTGCCCAGCATCCCTGAGGTATACAAGTGGAGACTGAAGTCCCCTCCACTTGTGGTAGGTGAAAATCCCCCAGTGCTTGCAAAGCAAGGCTGACATCCTCCTGTCTCAGTTTCACACCATTTTCTGGGGTTGTGTCAGTGAGGACCGAAGTCCCATCCAGTACCACAGGAACTCCCTCTTCTGTTAGTTGAGAGCAGAGGCCCGCGGCACTCTGCTCTGTTGCCAGCTCTTCTGCTGGGTTGCTGTGAGTGGAGACCGTAGTCCCATCCACTGATATCAGCCCAAGTTGCAGTTGTGTGCAGCGGCCAGTAGCATTCTGCCCTGCTGCCAGTGATTCAGCTGGGGGTAAAAGCTTTACCACCTCAGCTTGTTGCTGGAGAGAGGGGCCAACTGCCCCGACTCCCTGAAACTCCACAGCTGTTTCCGGTGCTGGGCAGAGGTTGGTATCACTCTGCCCTGTTGCCAGCACTTCTGCTGGGGACTCCACACCATCTGCTCTGGCTAACTGTTGGGGAGGGAAAAGAGCTGCTTCTCCCCCCTGCATCTCTGAAATCCCCTGGGAAAGAGGAACCATCACCTTCTCACCTCGGGCCTCCAAAACTGCCACGGGTGTAGAGCAGGGGTCTGCAGTACTCTGTCCTGCTGCCAGTACTTGGGCAGGCGATGCATAATCCCTAACATCCTCTCAACAGTCCCTTAAGTCCATAAGTCCTTCTGTAATCTAAGGCTGGGGAGATGAGCCAACTGCCCTAGCTCCCTGGAACTCCATATCATCCACTTCGGCTTTAGGGCTGGCAATCTTTAGATTTTCCACTGCCGATTCTTCAGCCAGGCTAGCTCCCTGGAACTCCATATCATCCACTTCGGCTTTAGGGATGGCAATCTTCAGATTTTCCACTGCCAATTCTTCAGCCAGGATTTCAGAGTTGTCCACTGGTATTTCCTGATAGTCCCAGGCAAAGGTAGCACCACCCTGCTGCTGAGCAGATTCTAGCAGCTGTCTGTAGGTGATCTCAGATTGTCGTATTACCGCCATTCTCCACTCCTGTTGCTGCTCTAGTTCTCTCTTTTGTCGCGCATCCTGCAGCTGGATGCCTCTAATGACTTCCTGTATGGCGGGCTCTGATGGGTTAGCACCATATAATGCCAACCGCTGTCGCACTCGTTGGTGAAACAAATCTTCAACTGACCAGGGTCCTGCATCACCGTCTCTCTGGTCCATCTCGGCTAGCTCCCTGATCAAGGTGGCCTTGTTCTTTGTCCCACTGGTCCCTTCACGGCTCTCAAGTAGGTCCTTCAGCGTGGCTTTCCTGCAGGCTGCATAGCTGGTCATTCACTGTGGTGGCTTGGAGTGTCCCAGGAACTGGAGGGAAAATCCCGCTGCTGCCAACCAATGTAACGGCACCCCAAATACGAAAAGGGGTAACGCCGTTTAGATCCCTTCCCTCTCCTGGACACAACTTCACTGTCGATCCTCCACAGCCAGAAGACCACTTCCCATAGGAATTAATCCTTCCAAAAGAACGAGACAACACGCTCTGTATCTTTCCAAAAATAGACTGCCTTTATTGCCAAAAACATTGAAACTCTTATACACATCCAATACTGCATTAACCTGAATGAACAATGGTACAGCTCCACCCACAACATAACAAAGCCCAATACACATTATTTTGACGTCTGCTAGGAGACAACAGGTTCTAATCCCCTTTATGTTTAAATAACTATGCATGACCTTTATATTCACCAGACTGTCTGTTACTTTACAATACACACAAGGACACACTTAATTTCCCCAATCCACATCACCACAAACAATGAACAGGTCTTCTAGAAGATGGAATTCATTAGCATTACACTAGGCAGACAGGTGATTGAGGCTGAACACCTCAGTATCTCTCAATTAACCCGTTGAGTTCAGAATAAGTAAATAGTCCTTTACAGATATCCTTGGGAATATGGTGGATAAATAGTACAGACCCATTTTAGGTAGTCCAAGATATATTTCTTAATGTCCATTATTTTCCTGGCTCACCCTGTGTCCAACGTGACCCTTCTGTCACAGTCCAAAATCTCCCTCGTCAGGAGGGACGTTTGGAGCATTCTAATTGGTCAGCGCCGTCACATGGGCAGCATCGACCAATCAGCAGCCGCATAGCCGTCCTGTCAGCTATATAGAAGACTCAAGGAAGGAGAGAGGATTTCTAAGCCCCAGGCTCCTTACACGGATATACCGGGGCTTAGAACTGGAGATAGCGGCAGCCCAGGTCAGGTGGACCGGGGGGGACCAGTGTAAGCTTACCTTACAGATTTTTCTGTAAAGGTGAACTTACACTTTAAGGAGGACAGCTGAGATGTGAAAATTTAAATAGAACATCGAGACATGAGGAGGGGGACTGAGATGTAAGCAGGATGATCAACATTTAGGGTGGATGACTAAAATATAAGGAGGACAACTGACATGGTGAGTAACACCTGACATGGGTAGAGGACAATAAAAAGACAAAGATGTGGAGGATAAAATGATCAACTAAAACTAGTGACTATTGATAATCATTTGTAAGAGTTCTCATTGACATTGTAAGGACACATAACACCTAACTCAACATTAATGGAGGATGAGGCAGTTTTATTTTAGAGGAGATATGACAGTTTTGTAGTGGAGGCAGATTATATAATGACTTCTGACTCACATTTACAGTACCATTGAAGAACATATTATTAACAAGGAGAAGAAAACAGGATTCCTAGCCACAAATTAGAGGACAAAAAATGAAACAAGAGGACGCCACTCCCAAAAAATGTGATAATACAGTATGTGACCAGTGCACCACTAGTTATACCAAAGTGCAGCTGCCCCTTTAGGTGTAAATAACACTTGAAATAGTGACATCATAGAAAAAGGTAGGTGCTACTTTTTTTTTTAAATTGTGTTTAAAAAACTATCACAAAAAATACTAGTCAATATGCCAGTGTAAAAAAAAAAACATCCACAAACCACAAATACATAACTATTGCATCAAAATAAAATCCACAACCATCTAAAATATAAATATTGTCCATCAGCATCCCAACACCATGCTCAGGAATGGTGGGCTGACATTTTTTCTTTTATTCAAAACGATGTGCCTCACCATGTGCAGTAAAAGGGCTAACTTACCAGTCCTTCTTGGCCAATAAAGGCCTATCAAGCCCTTCTTTATATCCACCAAGGCAAAGGAGAAAAAAGGATTCGCCGACCTCTATTCTCACCATGGGCTCCAGTAAATAATCTCTCTCATGATCAACAAATAATGAAAGTCTAGCTGTCACAAATAAAATTAGCATCCAATTGCCATTTCTTCAGTCCGAGCCTTCAATATTGGACCCATACAGGGACATATAGGTCTAATGCACATTATATTCTCCATTTCAGGTCACTTGTGGGGCTGGCCTCTCTAGGGTAGTTATCTGGAGGAACAGATGTAATATACATAGGACCCTTCAAAGGGTCATAGCCATTTTCCATACACCAGGATAATGCTCTTTAGTCTCCTGTCTTGAGGAAGGGGGGAGTCCTATATTTTAGGCAGCTACAGGACAGCATTCAAAAACAAGCCTAGTAAGCTTTACTGTGCCATCCATGCCATGCTGCACTCCGGTGTGTCAGAATGAGCATCCAGCTCTTGTCTGGGCAGCGGGACTGGGAAAGATGTGTGAGACAGAAGAAGCCAGGATCCAATCCACTCTCCTATTCTCCCCTGCTGGAGACTCGGGAATGCACAAGGCAAGGAGTAAGATGTTATGCCACGTACCCGCGACCGGTTTTCATGACGAGAAAACTGCCATTTTTTTAATTGGTCGAGAAAACCGGTCGTGTATATGCTCCCTAGCGATGAGAAAACTGCCCGCAAAAAAATTAGAACCTGCTCTATTTTTTCTCATCGTTTTTCCCGTCGTTCTTTTTCTTGTTGCGAAAACCGCTCGTGTGTATGCTTTTCCGAGGGGAAAAAAAAACGAGCATGCTCAGAATCAAGTATGAGACGGGAGCGCTCGTTCTGGTAAAACTAGCGTTTGAAATGGAGATAGCACATTCGTCATGCTGTAACGGACTGAAAAGCACTATACTGAAAAGCGCAAATCGTCTCTCACTAAACTTTATTAACACGAGGATCAGCAACAAAAAAAGTGTCCCAAAGGGTGGTGCCATTCGAATGGAACTTCCCCTTTATAGTGCCGTCGTACGTGTTGTACGTCACCGCGCTTTGCTCAAGCGTTTTTTTTTTCCTGAACGTGTGTATGCAAGGCAGGTTTGAGAGGAATCACGACGAATCACATCGAGAAAAACTTTTTGCATGACAGGAAAAACGGTCGTGTGTACGCGGCATTAGACTTGCTTACTGCTCACAGCCACTGAATCCTGGAAATGATAAAACTGGAAAAAAATACATACAGTATATATAGTGTATACTATATATATATATATATATATATATATATATATATATATATATATATATATAGATATATTATACAATTGAAATATAACATTTAATGTTTTAAGGCCCTTATCAAACCATCAGTCAGGGGATAGGG
Organism: Rana muscosa; assembly: GCA_029206835.1. Classification (NCBI taxonomy): domain Eukaryota; kingdom Metazoa; phylum Chordata; class Amphibia; order Anura; family Ranidae; genus Rana; species Rana muscosa. The sequence goes on along the minus strand of CM055120.1, from coordinate 211,091,618 downwards.
TGTTTTATTTATAGATCCACATAATTTTTGCATTACACTGTATAATAAATAGTTTGTATTTATTAGAATCTGAAATATGTTGGATAGAATTTATAGTTAGAACAAAAAATTATGACACATACAAAAAAAAGGTGTTGAAAGTAGGTCTCTATGTTGAGTCAAAAATATTCCTGCATTTACATCAAGTATGGCCAGCATTTTGAATCTGAGCAGTACATTCTATTACTAAATACTGTAAATTGTGTTCCACAGCCCAAATACTGTACAATATGTGATATTGGATAGGATGTGTTGACTAACCTAGAAGTTATTGAAGTACATTTGTGTGTGACAGAGAGATGGCACAGACATCTATTTTGTTGGAATTTGTAACTTTATATATTTCCACCTTTTGACTTTTTTGCCCTTTATTGTTTTATATTTATTAGGTGCAACATAGTTTGCCAGTTTTTTAAGTCTTCTGAATATTATATTTGTTTTTTGGGGAGTTTTTTTTTCAGATATGGATCTTGTTCCAGTATGTATGAAAACTTTTTAAATATAGTTTTAGTGCCCATTATAGTTGCACATTAAAATTAGTTATAAATGTAGTTCTCTCACCTTTTGCCACTGTCTCATTCAGTCTGATTGCTTTATTTGTATGTTAGACTTCAAACATTCTTCTTGTGTTATTTTCTCTTTTTATTTAATTCACCCATAACCAGTTCAGAAGGGTATTTCTTTTCATTAAGCCTGTAGAGTACAGCATAAGCAGAATGTATTCCTGATGGTTTTGAAACTTTTTGTAGGTGTTTTTCAAGCATTTTACTCAAATTTTACAGGCATTTTTGAATGTGTATCAAGCTTCAGGCATTTGTTTCCAAGGCTAGGCAAGGAGAAGAGAGCAATTTTAGAGGAGAGAAGTTCTTCAGGTGCAAAATGTACACAAAAATGCATGAAAAAATTCATGGATCATCCATTTACAGATGCTACTATTAAACTACGGGGCCAAAAATTCCTAAATACTGTATGATCAAAAAAGCTCATGTATTTTTTTCAGCGTAGGCTGGCTAAGTGTTCAAGTGTGAACAGGGTCAATTAATAATGTGATTCTGAATGTTGAGCATAGTCAGGGGTAGGGATACTATAACTTAACCACTTAAGGACCGCTGCCTGTATATATACGTCAGCAGAGCGGCAGAGACAGGCATATGCACGCACCTGTACGTGCCTACCTTCCAGCGGGTGGGGGGTCCGATCGGAACCCCTCCTTTGCCCGCGGCGGTCCGTTTCGCTTCAGGAGCGATCCGTGATGAGGGGGCGGCCATTGATTTCTGGCCACCCCCTCGCGATCGCTCCTGGCGAATGAGAAGCTTCCCCTGCCTGTGAACTGTAAACACAGGCAGGAGGAAGTGATGTCACCTCTCCTCATGGCGGTCTTTTCGTCCGGCGCTGAGGAGAGAAGACATCTCAGACTAAGTGCACAACAGTACACTGACACCAGGACACGTAGGCACACAAAACACCCCCCAGTCACCCCCCGATCACCCCCTGCACCCCCAGTCACAGTGTCACTGATTGCATTGGTCATTTATTTACTGATCACTGCATGCAGTGTCATTTGTGACTGTAAAAAGTGTCAGGGCAGTTAGCTTTAGGCCCCTTTAGGTCCTGGGTACCCACTTAACCCCCCAATAAAGGTTTGACCCCTTGATCGCCCCCCAGGTAACCCTTTCACCCCCTTTCGCCAGTGTCACTAAGCAAACTTTTTTCTGATCGCCGTATTAGTGTCGCTGGTGCCGCTAGGTAGCCAGTTATTTTTTTAGGTTCACCGTCAGGTTTTTAAAGGCGTCAGATACCCTCATATATTGCCTAATAAAGGTTTTAACCCCTGATTGCTCCTAGAGTTAACCCTTTCACCAGTGATCACTGTATAAGTGTCACTGGTGACGCTGGTTAGCCAGTTAGTTATTTAGGTTCACCGCCAGGTTTTTATATAGTGTCAGGTACCCCCATATATTACCTAATAAAGGTTTTAACCTCCTGATTTCCCCCTAGTTAACCCTTTCACCAGTGATCACTGTATAAGTGTTACGGGTGATGCTGGTTAGTTAGTTTGCTGTTTATAGCATCAGGGCACCCGCCGTATATAACCCAATAAAGGTTTAACCCCCTGATCGCCCAGTTTAGGTTTAGTGTCAGAGAGGGTCTGCATCGCCACAGGCAGCGTCAGGTTAGTGCCACCCAGCATACACCTCCCTTAGTGGTATAGTATCTGAACAGATCAATATCTGATCTGATCAGATCTATACTAGCATCCCCAGCCATTTAGGGTTCCCAAAAATGCATTGTTAGCGGGATCAGCCCAGATACCTGCTAGCACCTGCGTTTTGCCCCTCCGCCCAGTCCAGCCCAGCCCACTCAAGTGCAATATCGATCGATCACTGTCACTTACAAAACACTAAACACATAACTGCAGCGTTCGCAGAGTCAGGCCTGATCCCTGCTGTCGCCAACAGTTTTTTTGGTAGCGTTTTATACAGTTGCTGACAGTCAGGTGCTTTTTTACCTGTGAATCTTACTAGTTTACCAGTAAATGTAGAGCCCAAAATGGCAAATCGAAGGTACACTAGTAAAGAGGCCTACGAGTTTCTGAGCATGACAGATAGGGAAGAGGAGGTCACGCATCTTTCAGATTCAGGCTCAGAATATGATCCCGTAGAGGACAGCGGCTCCAGGACAGATAGCTCTGGTGACAAAAGAGAGGTCCCTGCTAAGGTCAGGCGTACCCGACCCAATTCTGCTGTTGTTGAGGTGCAAGAACCGCAGGGCTCTCGTATGGAGCAGAGAAGTACTAGTGCCGCTAATCCTTTTGGTGAACTGGCAAGCACCAGCGGCCTATTACACCCTGGTCGTACATCCAGCACTGCAGTAACACTTGGTGACGTGACGAGTCCCATAAGTGCAGTTCAAGCTGGCGAGATGGCAAGCACAAGTAGTGCCCTGCTGCCACCAAGAAGACAAAGACAGGCCCATTGTGCCCATAGTGTCCTTCCTGCAGAATTCGCCAATCCTGATTGGGTGCCCACCACTTCTGCAGAACCCGTACTTCCCCCATTCACTGGCCAACCCAGAATTCAGGTGGAAACAGCTGATTTTACGCCACTTGATTTTTATTCGCTGTTTTTCACGGAAGATCTCTATAGATCTTTTGTTGACCAAAGTAATTTGTATACTGGTCAATTCATCGCCGCTAATCCCCAGTTGCCCTCCCTTGCCAGATATTGGAAACCAATTACGGTTTTCGAATTTAAGACCTTTCTGGGCCTTTCCCTCAACATGGGCATACATAAATTGACGAAGTTGCGGACGTATTGGTCCAAATGCCCAATTCATCATATGCCCGTGTTCTCTGCCTCCATTGCCAGGGCACGATACGAGCAGATCTTGCGGTTCATGCACTTCAATGACAATGAACTTTGTCGTCCTGGTGGAGACCATGAATTCGATCGGCTCTACAAAATTCGGCCCCTTCTAAACCACTTCAACAAACGTTTTGCAGCCTTGTTTACTCCCCATCAAGTTGTCTGTGTTGACGAGTCCCTGATTAAATTTTCTGGCCGCTTGTCTTTCAAACAGTACCTTCCCAGCAAGCGTGCCAGATACGGGGTCAAGCTCTATAAGTTCTGTGACAGGGCAACAGGCTATGTATGGAGCTTTACGGTTTATGAGGGAAAAGATAGTCACGTAGAGCCGGAGAACTGAACAGATTACATAGGGAGCACTGGCAAGATTGTGTGGGACTTGGTGTCACCCTTATTCGTAAAGGGGTACCACTTGTATGTGGACAATTATTACATGAGCGTGCCAATTTTTAGTCACTTATTTGATCATCAATTTGGCGCATGTGGCACTGTGCGATCTAATCGCCGGGGCTTTCCCCAGCGGCTTGTGGATTCCCATCTTAGGCTGGGGGAGAGAGCCTGCTTGAAGTGTAATAATTTGCTCGCTGTGAAGTGGAGGGATAAAAGGAATGTTTTCGTTATTTCCTCCCTTCACGCAGACACGACAGTCCAAATTCCTACGGCGACTGGTGTTGTGGAGAAACCCCTCTGTGTCCATGAGTATAACCAAAATATGGCAGGGGTGGACCTCAACGACCAGTTGTTGGAGCCATACCTAGTTGCCCGTAAGGCCAGACGCTGGTACAAAAAAGTGTCTGTTTACTTATTTCAATTTGCTTTGCTGAACGCTCATGTGCTATACAGAGCTTCAGGATGGACTTTATCCTTCTTTGAATTCCAGGAAGAGATCGTCACAGACCTCCCGTATCCAGGCGGTGCTGCACCTCACCATTCCCAACCAAATGCAGTAAGCCGGCTGCATGAGAGGCATTTTCCGTATGTCCTCCAGAGTACCCCTACCCAACGAGCCCCCCAAAGAAGATGTTTTGTCTGTAGCAAGCGCAAATATAGGCGTGACACCCGTTATTGTCCATGCTGTCTTGACAATCCTGGTATTTGCATTGGTGAATGTTTTGAACGCTACCACACACTAGTGAAGTTTTAACATAGGGTACAGCATTTCACAGACTAGGACACACTTACACAGGGTCTCCCAAGATTAGGGATGAGCTCGGTGTTCGAGTCGAACATACGTTCGACTCGAACATCGGCTGTTCGATCGTTCGCCGAACAACGAACGATTTGGGCCGTTCGCGCCTAATTCGCGGCCCACAATGCACTACGCCATCGCAGTGTCATCCAGGCGCTGTGATTGGCCAAGCATGCACTGTGACCCCGCATGCTTGGCCAATCACAGCGCCGGCAGCGAGGAGAGCAATGATTGGCCACAGGCAGGATGCCTGTGGCCAATTATTGCTGAGGGTGTTTAGTACACGCCCCACACTATAAAAGGCCGCCAGCACGGCGGCCTAGTGTAGTGTGTTCCGGAGCAGGGAAAGAGAAGCATAGGCAGGGACAGTGACATTTTTTTTCTTGCTTAACCTGGATTCCTTTAGTTTAGGGAAAGAGAAGGATAGGTAGGGAGAGTGTCAGTGTGTTTTACTGTGCTAATCCTTGTTTCTAGGGACAGGGAAGGACAGTGAGGGAAATTCTCCTTGTGCTATACTGTGCTAAAGCATTGATCATCAACCATCTTTAAAAAAACATTTTTTCTAGGGACAGAAAACTATAGGTAGGGAGAGTGTCAGTGTGTTTTACTGTGCTAATCCTTGTTTCTAGGGACAGGGAAGGACAGTGAGGGAAATTCTCCTTGTGCTATACTGTGCTAAAGCATTGATCATCAACCATCTTTAAAAAAACATTTTTTCTAGGGACAGAAAACTATAGGTAGGGAGAGTGTCAGTGTGTTTTACTGTGCTAATCCTTGTTTCTAGGGACAGGGAAGGACAGTGAGGGAAATTCTCCTTGTGCTATACTGTGCTAAAGCATTGATCATCAACCATCTTTAAAAAAACATTTTTTCTAGGGACAGAAAACTATAGGTAGGGAGAGTGTCAGTGTGTTTTACTGTGCTAATCCTTGTTTCTAGGGACAGGGAAGGACAGTGAGGGAAATTCTCCTTGTGCTATACTGTGCTAAAGCATTGATCATCAACCATCTTTAAAAAAACATTTTTTCTAGGGACAGAAAACTATAGGTAGGGAGAGTGTCAGTGTGTTTTACTGTGCTAATCCTTGTTTCTAGGGACAGGGAAGGACAGTGAGGGAAATTCTCCTTGTGCTATACTGTGCTAAAGCATTGATCATCAACCATCTTTAAAAAAACATTTTTTCTAGGGACAGAAAACTATAGGTAGGGAGAGTGTCAGTGTGTTTTACTGTGCTAATCCTTGTTTCTAGGGACAGGGAAGGACAGTGAGGGAAATTCTCCTTGTGCTATACTGTGCTAAAGCATTGATCATCAACCATCTTTAAAAAAACATTTTTTCTAGGGACAGAAAACTATAGGTAGGGAGAGTGTCAGTGTGTTTTACTGTGCTAATCCTTGTTTCTAGGGACAGGGAAGGACAGTGAGGGAAATTCTCCTTGTGCTATACTGTGCTAAAGCATTGATCATCAACCATCTTTAAAAAAACATTTTTTCTAGGGACAGAAAACTATAGGTAGGGAGAGTGTCAGTGTGTTTTACTGTGCTAATCCTTGTTTCTAGGGACAGGGAAGGACAGTGAGGGAAATTCTCCTTGTGCTATACTGTGCTAAAGCATTGATCATCAACCATCTTTAAAAAAACATTTTTTCTAGGGACAGAAAACTATAGGTAGGGAGAGTGTCAGTGTGTTTTACTGTGCTAATCCTTGTTTCTAGGGACAGGAAAGGACAGTGAGGGAAATTCTCCTTGTGCTATACTGTGCTAAAGCATTGATCATCAACCATCTTTAAAAAAACATTTTTTCTAGGGACAGAAAACTATAGGTAGGGAGAGTGTCAGTGTGTTTTACTGTGCTAATCCTTGTTTCTAGGGACAGGGAAGGACAGTGAGGGAAATTCTCCTTGTGCTATACTGTGCTAAAGCATTGATCATCAACCATCTTTAAAAAAACATTTTTTCTAGGGACAGAAAACTATAGGTAGGGAGAGTGTCAGTGTGTTTTACTGTGCTAATCCTTGTTTCTAGGGACAGGGAAGGACAGTGAGGGAAATTCTCCTTGTGCTATGCTGTGCTAAAGCATTGATCATCAACCATCTTTAAAAAAACATTTTTTCTAGGGACAGAAAACTATAGGTAGGGAGAGTGTCAGTGTGTTTTACTGTGCTAATCCTTGTTTCTAGGGACAGGGAAGGACAGTGAGGGAAATTCTCCTTGTGCTATACTGTGCTAAAGCATTCCTCATCAACCATCTTTGAAATCCTTGTTTTTTGGACAGTCAGGGAAATTGTCATTGTGCTATTCTGTGCGAAAGCAATCATCCTCAACCATATTTAGAAATCCTTAAGTAAAGGGAAAGAGAAGGACACCTGAAGGTAGCCCTTATTGCTTTTTTCCCATCTCCCTGCAGGCCATCCATTAGAATGTCTGGAAGGCAAACAAGGAGAGGCAGACAGTCAGGAGGCAATAAAAGAGGGCAAGCAGGCTCTGTGTCTGGGGGCAACAGTGCTGGTCGTGGACGCGGTGCATTGTCATCAGCACATGGCCATGGGACACGCTTGTCCTTCTTTTCGGCAGCTGGACATGTTGAGCCACATCATGCCGAAGACTTGGTAGAGTGGATGACCAAGCCCTCCTCCTCCTCCTCATCCTCTCTCACCCAGGCTCAGGGTACTGGCAAAGCAGCTGCCAAAGCGTCCTCTTCCCTGGTATCAATGTCAGACTCATCATCAGTCACTCCTTCCCTAGACCCACCATGTCCTCCTCCTGAGGAGTCCCCCGAACTGTTTGAGCACAGTGTTGGGTACATGCTCCAGGAGGATGCCCAGCGTTTCGAAGGGTCTGATGATGAAACCCAGCTACAGGAAGGCAGTAGCGTGAGAGCAGACAGAGGGGATGCTCAAGAAGGACACCAATCTGGCAGTCATGTTCCAGCAGCTGCAGCATACTGCCAGATTGGCTCCAGTGATGAGGAGGGAGGGGATGATGAGGCCACTGACTCCACGTGGGTGCCTAATAGGAGAGAGGAGGAGGAGGAGGATGAGGAGGAGGCACATCTCCAACGAGGCAGGATGCCCTTTGGTGGCCAGCGTAAGGGCAGTACACCGACGGAATCACACCGCAGAGCTCCGCCTGTGCAGGGCGCTGCCTCTGCCCGTCATTCAAAAAGTTCTTTGGTGTGGGCCTTTTTTGAGGCTAGTGCATCAGATCGCACAGCTGCTGTTTGCAACATATGTCTCAAGCGTATATCGCGTGGCCAAAACATCAGCCGCTTGGGTACCACATGCCTGACCAGACATATGTTGACCTGCCATGCAGCTCGTTGGCAAGCCTACCTCAAAGACCCACACCAAAGAACAAAGCGGACCTCTCCTTGCACCGCATCAGCTGGGATCTCCAACCCCACTATAACTTCAGTCCTCTCTGAAACATGCACTGAGAGGAATGAAGGTGTAGAATTAGGTGTGTCACAGCCAAGTACTTGCGGCCACTCTGCTAGCAGTACACCGACGTCCGATTCTAGCAGGCAAATTTCCCTGCCCCAGCTGCTGGACCGTCGAAAGAAGTTCACTCCCAGCCATCCACATGCCCAGCGGTTGAATGCTAGCTTGGCTAAATTGCTAGCGCTTCAACTGCTGCCTTTTCAGTTGGTAGACTCGGCCCCCTTCCGTGAGTTTGTGCAATGTGCGGTTCCTCAGTGGCAGGTTCCCAAACGCCACTTTTTCTCACGGAAGGCTATTCCGGCTCTCTACCGGCATGTGGAAGGCAATGTCTTGGCCTCGCTGGACAGGGCGGTCAGCGGTAAGGTGCATATTACCGCTGACTCATGGTCCAGCAGGCATGGACAGGGACGTTACCTTTCTTTCACGGCCCATTGGGTCACTCTTTTGGCAGCTGGGAAGGATGCAGGACAAGGTGCAGTAGTGTTGGAGGTTGTTCCACCGCCACGCCTCCAAAATGCTACTACTGGTTGTGACACACCTCTCTCCTCCACCCCCTCCTCTTCTTCTTCCTCCATGGCCTCTTCCTGTGCTTTGTCCTCTGAACCAGTGGTGCTCCGTAGCCGTTCAAGGGGCTACGCAAGTACGCAGGCAAAAAGATGCCATGCCGTGCTTGCGCTGGTGTGTTTGGGGGACAGAAGCCACACTGGGGCAGAGTTCCTGTCTGCTCTGCAGGGCCAGGCCGAGAGGTGGTTGACGCCACGCCAGCTTAAGCCAGGAATGGTGGTTTGCGACAATGGCACCAACCTCCTCTCCGCCCTCCGACAGGGACAACTGACCCATGTGCCCTGTGTGGCTCACGTCCTTAACCTGGTGGTGCAGCGGTTCTTGGGCAGGTACCCGGGCTTACAGGATGTCCTGAGGCAGGCCAGGAAAGTCTGTGTGCATTTCCGCAGATCTTATAATGCCAGTGCTCGCCTGGCTGAGCTGCAAAAGGAGTTGAACCTGCCCAAGAACCGCCTTATATGTGACATGCCCACCAGGTGGAACTCAACGTTGGCCATGCTGCAGCGGCTGCACACGCAGCAGAGGGCCATCAATGAGTACCTGTGTGACTACGGCACCAGGACAGGGTCAGGGGAGCTTGTTTTTTTTTCTCCACGCCAGTGGGGCATGATCAGGGATGCATGCACTGTCCTGGCACCATTTGAGGAGGCCACGAGGATGGTGAGCAGTGACAGTGCATGCATCAGTGACACTGTACCTTTTGTCCACCTGTTGGAGCACACGCTGCGTGGAATAATGGACAGGGCACTTGAGGCAGAACAGAGGCAGGAAGAGGAGGACTTCCTTGCCTCTCAAGGCCCCCTTTACCCAGACAGTGTTCCTTCTGTCCCACCCATCGCACAGGAAGAGGAGGAGGAGGAGGAGGAGGAGGAGGATTGTGTCAGCATGGAGGTGGAGGCTGGCACTCAGCATCATCAGCAGCAGTCTTTTAGGGATGATTTACAGTCCCAAGAAACCAGTGGACTTGTACGTGGCTGGGAGGAGGTGGCTGCGGATCATGTCGTCCTTAGTGACCCAGAGGACTCCGGACCGAATGCCTCAGCTAACCTACGCTGCATGGCCTCCCTGATCCTGCAAAGTCTGCGGAAGGATCCTCGTATTCTTCGGATCAAGGAGAGGGACCATTACTGGCTGGCCACTCTCCTTGATCCACGGTACAAGGGTAAGGTTGCGGACCTTATGTTACCGTCGCAGAGGGAGCAGAGGATGAGACAACTCCGGGAGGCCTTGCAGAAAGGTCTGTGCAACGCGTTCCCAGAGACTGGGAGGTTACAAACTCCTGGTCCTGGACAACGAGTTGCTGAGGCTTCGGCCAGTCAAAGAAGGAGCGGTGGGGAAGGTGGCCGTCTGACCGATGCGTTCAGACAATTCTTTAGTCCGCAGCCCCAAAGTATGATCGGTTCCAGCAACCATCGCCAGCGTCTGATAAACATGGTGCAGGAATATCTAGGGGCAAGGTCAGACTTGGACACCTTCCCCACCGAAAATCCTCTGGCTTACTGGGTCTTGAGGATGGATCACTGGCCAGAGCTTGCACAGTATGCAATTGAGCTACTGGCCTGTCCTGCATCCAGCGTTCTTTTGGAACGCACATTCAGTGCTGCTGGAGGATTTGTCACGGATCACAGGGTGCGCCTGTCCACCGACTCGGTTGATCGACTGACTTTCATCAAGATGAACCAGTCTTGGATCACCACCAGCTACCACACACCTGATGCTGATATAACAGACTAATTGATTTTAACATGTCACATCCCTTCAAGACTGATGCTGATGCTGAGTGCCTGTGCTGTTATGTTGACTGGCTATCCTCCTCCTCCGAGTCCTCAATGATACGATTGATGATGATAGCTTGGAAGATCATTTTTGTTTATGGGTGCCGCCACCAGTGGCTAAGGCCCAATTTTTCAGCCCCTGTTTAACAGGGGCGTGTAATTACAATTTTTGAAGCAATACTTTGCAACAGGGCTCATTGCTGTGCTCCAAGTACAGTATCTGTGAGGGGTTGCAGTGTTGTGCCACCAGTGCCTAAGGCCCAATTTTTCAGCCCCTGTTCAACAGGGGCATGTAATTACAATTCTTGATCTAATAATTCACAGCAGGGCCCATTGCTGCACCCACCAAGAGTAACTCTGAGGGCTTACAGTGTTGTGGCAACGCCACCACCACCACCACCACGAAAGGCCCAATTTTTCAGCCCCTGTTCAAAAGGGGCATGTAATTACAATTCTTGATCTAATAATTCACAGCAGGGCCCATTCCTGCACCCACCAAGAGTAACTCTGAGGGCTTACAGTGTTGTGGCAACACCACCACCACCACCACCACCACGAAAGGCCCAATTTTTCAGCCCCTGTTCAACAGGGGCATGCAATTACAATTCTTGATCTAATAATTCACAGCAGGGCCCATTGCTGCACCCACCAAGAGTAACTGTCAGGGCTTACAGTGTTGTGGCACCAGCACCACCATCAAAGGCCCAATTTTTACTACCACTGTTCAACAATTATATGTAATTACAATTCCTGATATAATAGTTGACAGCAGGGCGTTCCAGCACCAACCAAGAGTAACTGTGAGTGCTTACAGTGTTGTGCCAACACCAACAACTAAGGGGCCTATTTCTGCAGAGTATATACGGCAGGTCCCTACTTTCAAACATCCAACTTACAAACGACTCCTACTTGCAAACGCAAGAAGACAACAGGAAGTGAGAGGAAATCTACCCCTAGGAAGGAAAATTCTCTCCTGTAAGAGTTAATATGGGAGAAAGGAGTCTCCTCTGTACTGATGCTTTATCACCAATCCTTGTTTCAAGAAAAACACCACATTTCAAAAACAGTTGTCATTGGGACGGAAAGTGAGGTGAAATGTTCTGAACAGGGGCACAGACAGCAAAACAAATGTTACAGGGGTGATAACCCTTACCTATGTTTTCCAAAAAGTTTAAAAATAGATTTTTGGGCTGGAGCTACACTTAAACAATGTACCTGTTCAAAATTACAAACACATTCTACATAAGAACAAACCTACAGTCCCTGTCTTGTATGCACCGCCTGTATACGGCTGTTCAGAGTATATAGGGCCTTTTTTATTTTGTGTGCGGTGTTCCCCTTAATATCCATACAAGACCCAAAGGGGCTGGTAATGGGCTGGGGTAGGGGGGGGGGTCATGGGGTAGCTATGCCATTTTTCTTAAAGATTTTCATCCATATTACCGGGACCAGACATTACATTAAAGCCGCAAGCAGTTTTAAATGGCTTTTTTTTCCTTTAGAAGTGTCATTTTGTGCAGGGACAGTTCTAAACACGGGAAACACGTGGCACTTCACAGGCATACTTTAGCCACCCCCCAGGTACGATATTTAAAGGAATATTTGACTTTTTTTTTTCACTTTATGCATCATTAAAATGACTGCTCCCGAAAAACGACCGTTTTTAAAACTTCTTTTTGCATTGATACATGTCCCCTGGTGCAGAACCCGGGTTCCCAAACCCCTTTTAGGACAATAACATGCATAATAGTCGTTATAATTAGCACTTTAGAATTCGAACGTTCGCATCCATTGTATTTAATAGGGTTCTAATGTTCGTACGAACGTTCGGTCCGTTCGCGGGTTCTGGTGCGAACCGAACCCGGGGGTGTTCGGCTCATCACTACCCAAGATGCCATCGCATTTTGAGAGACCCGAACCTGGAACCGAACCGTTACAGTTGTTACAGTTACAGTTACAAAAAAAGTGTAAAAAATTAAAAAACTTAAAAAAAAAAAAAACACACAAAAAAATATAAAATAAAAAAATAAATAAAAATATTTGTTGTTTTATTGTTCTATCTCTCTCTATTGTTCTGCTCTTTTTTACTGTATTCTATTCTGCAATGTTTTATTGTTATTATGTTTTATCATGCTTGCTTTTCAGGTATGTCATTTTTTTATACTTTACGGTTTACTGTGTTTTATTGTTAACCATTTTTTTGTTTTCAGATACGCCATTCAGCTGCAGCGCGGATTTATTTATCTTGACAGCAACAGCGTTTGCTCCCACAATACATAAAGCCGTGACTCCAGTGCTGTCGGAGGTGATTTCACCACCAGTTAAAAAAAAAAGAGCATATATGCCGAAGCATGGGGGCAGCAGGGGCGGAGGAGCGATTTTGCTCCTAATTCCGCGTACATACGGTCGAAATTCCGATGGAGGCTTGCCCGTGGAAAAGTCCGACCGTGTGTACGCGGCATAACTTTTTTGCGGGAGGATGCCCCCATGCTTCGGCATATATATATTTTAGGCACAGGTTGCGTTAAAAAATGTTTTCTTTTTTACTATGTTTTTTTTTTGGTATTTGCTTTGCAGGTATGGTATGGTAAGGTCTTACTGTTATACTGTAATTTTACTTTGTTTTAATGTTAACCATCATTTGCTTAGCAGGTACGCCATTTAGTTGCAACACAGATGTATTTATCTTGACAGCAACAGCATTTGCTCCCACGATACATAAAGCCGTGACTCCAATGCTGTAGGAGGTGATTTCACCACCACAGAAAACAAAGAGAGCCTATATGCCGAAGCATGGGGGCAGCAGGGGCGGAGGAGCGATTTTGCTCCTAATGCCGCGTACATACGGTCGAAATTCCGACGGAGGCTTGCCCGTGGAAAAGTCCGACCGTGTGTACGCTGCATAACTTTTGCGGGAGGATGCCCCCATGCTTCGGCATATATAAATGGTGCATGTATGCCCATCATTAGAAGTGGGTGGATTCTAATGGTGGGCATACCCACCGATCAATCTCTTTTTTACGTTCAGCCAACAGGCTGCATGAAAAAAAAGGTTACAATATATGTCCAACAAGGACCAGCAACGTACTGGTATGTTGCTGGATAGGGATGAGCTCGGTGTTCGAGTCGAACATACGTTCGACTCGAACATCGGCTGTTCGATCGTTCGCCGAACAACGAACGATTTGGGCCGTTCGCGCCTAATTCGCGGCCCACAATGCACTACGCCATCGCAGTGTCATCCAGGCGCTGTGATTGGCCAAGCATGCACTGTGACCCCGCATGCTTGGCCAATCACAGCGCCGGCAGCGAGGAGAGCAATGATTGGCCACAGGCAGGATGCCTGTGGCCAATTATTGCTGAGGGTGTTTAGTACACGCCCCACACTATAAAAGGCCGCCAGCACGGCGGCCTAGTGTAGTGTGTTCCGGAGCAGGGAAAGAGAAGCATAGGCAGGGACAGTGACATTTTTTTTTCTTGCTTAACCTGGATTCCTTTAGTTTAGGGAAAGAGAAGGATAGGTAGGGAGAGTGTCAGTGTGTTTTACTGTGCTAATCCTTGTTTGTAGGGACAGGGAAGGACAGTGAGGGAAATTCTCCTTGTGCTATACTGTGCTAAAGCATTGATCATCAACCATCTTTAAAAAAACATTTTTTATAGGGACAGAAAACTATAGGTAGGGAGAGTGTCAGTGTGTTTTACTGTGCTAATCCTTGTTTGTAGGGACAGGGAAGGACAGTGAGGGAAATTCTCCTTGTGCTATACTGTGCTAAAGCATTGATCATCAACCATCTTTAAAAAAAACATTTTTTATAGGGACAGAAAACTATAGGTAGGGAGAGTGTCAGTGTGTTTTACTGTGCTAATCCTTGTTTGTAGGGACAGGGAAGGACAATGAGGGAAATTCTCCTTGTGCTATACTGTGCTAAAGCATTGATCATCAACCATCTTTAAAAAAACATTTTTTATAGGGACAGAAAACTATAGGTAGGGAGAGTGTCAGTGTGTTTTACTGTGCTAATCCTTGTTTGTAGGGACAGGGAAGGACAGTGAGGGAAATTCTCCTTGTGCTGTACTGTGCTAAAGCATTGATCATCAACCATCTTTAAAAAAACACTTTTTATAGGTACAGAAAACTATAGGTAGGGAGAGTGTCAGTGTGTTTTACTGTGCTAATCCTTGTTTCTAGGGACAGGGAAGGACAGTGAGGGAAATTCTCCTTGTGCTATACTGTGCTAAAGCATTGATCATCAACCATCTTTAAAAAAACATTTTTTATAGGGACAGAAAACTATAGGTAGGGAGAGTGTCAGTGTGTTTTACTGTGCTAATCCTTGTTTGTAGGGACAGGGAAGGACAGTGAGGGAAATTCTCCTTGTGCTATACTGTGCTAAAGCATTGATCATCAACCATCTTTAAAAAAACATTTTTTATAGGCACAGAAAACTATAGGTAGGGAGAGTGTCAGTGTGTTTTACTGTGCTAATCCTTGTTTGTAGGGACAGGGAAGGACAGTGAGGGAAATTCTCATTGTGCTATACTGTGCTAAAGCATTCCTCATCAACCATCTTTGAAATCCTTGTTTTTTGGACAGTCAGGGAAATTGTCATTGTGCTATTCTGTGCGAAAGCAATCATCCTCAACCATATTTAGAAATCCTTAAGTAAAGGGACAGAGAAGGACACCTGAAGGTAGCCCTTATTGCTTTTTCCCCATCTCCCTGCAGGCCATCCATTAGAATGTCTGGAAGGCAAACAAGGAGAGGCAGACAGTCAGGAGGCAATAAAAGAGGGCAAGCAGGCAAAGTGTCTGGGGGCAACAATGCTGGTCGTGGACGCGGTGCATTGTCATCAGCACATGGCCATGGGACACACTTGTCCTTCTTTTCGGCAGCTGGACATGTTGAGCCACATCATGCCGAAGACTTGGTAGAGTGGATGACCAAGCCCTTCTCCTCCTCCTCATCCTCTCTCACCCAGGCTCAGGGTACTGGCAAAGCAGCTGCCAAAGCGTCCTCTTCCCTGGTATCAATGTCAGACTCATCATCAGTCACTCCTTCCCTAGACCCACCATGTCCTCCTCCTGAGAAGTCCCCCGAACTGTTTGAGCACAGTGTTGGGTACATGCTCCAGGAGGATGCCCAGCGTTTCGAAGGGTCTGATGATGAAACCCAGCTACAGGAAGGCAGTAGCGTGAGAGCAGACAGAGGGGATGCTCAAGAAGGACACCAATCTGGCAGTCATGTTCCAGCAGCTGCAGCATACTGCCAGATTGGCTCCAGTGATGAGGAGGGAGGGGATGATGAGGTCACTGACTCCACGTGGGTGCCTAATAGGAGAGAGGAGGAGGAGGAGGATGAGGAGGAGGCACATCTCCAACGAGGCAGGATGCCCTTTGGTGGCCAGCGTAAGGGCAGTACACCGACGGAATCACACCGCAGAGCTCCGCCTGTGCAGGGCGCTGCCTCTGCCCGTCATTCAAAAAGTTCTTTGGTGTGGGCCTTTTTTGAGGCTAGTGCATCAGATCGCACAGCTGCTGTTTGCAACATATGTCTCAAGCGTATATCGCGTGGCCAAAACATCAGCCGCTTGGGTACCACATGCCTGACCAGACATATGTTGACCTGCCATGCAGCTCATTGGCAAGCCTACCTCAAAGACCCACACCAAAGAACAAAGCGGACCTCTCCTTGCACCGCATCAGCTGGGATCTAGCAGGATTCTAGCAGGCAAATTTCCCTGCCCCAGCTGCTGGACCGTCGAAAGAAGTTCACTCCCAGCCATCCACATGCCCAGCGGTTGAATGCTAGCTTGACTAAATTGCTAGCGCTTCAACTGCTGCCTTTTCAGTTGGTAGACTCGGCCCCCTTCCGTGAGTTTGTGCAATGTGCGGTTCCTCAGTGGCAGGTTCCCAAACGCCACTTTTTCTCACGGAAGGCTATTCCGGCTCTCTACCGGCATGTGGAAGGCAATGTCTTGGCCTCGCTGGACAGGGCGGTCAGCGGTAAGGTGCATATTACCGCTGACTCATGGTCCAGCAGGCATGGACAGGGACATTACCTTTCTTTCACGGCCCATTGGGTCACTCTTTTGGCAGCTGGAAAGGATGCAGGACAAGGTGCAGTAGTGTTGGAGGTTGTTCCACCGCCACGCCTCCAAAATGCTACTACTGGTTGTGACACACCTCTCTCCTCCACCCCCTCCTCTTCTTCTTCCTCCATGGCCTCTTCCTGTGCTTTTTCCTCTGAACCAGCGGTGCTCCGTAGCCGTTCAAGGGGCTACGCAAGTACGCAGGCAAAAAGATGCCATGCCGTGCTTGCGCTGGTGTGTTTGGGGGACAGAAGCCACACTGGGGCAGAGGTCCTGTCTGCTCTGCAGGGCCAGGCCGAGAGGTGGTTGACGCCACGCCAGCTTAAGCCAGGAATGGTGGTTTGCGACAATGGCACCAACCTCCTCTCCGCCCTCCGACAGGGACAACTGACCCATGTGCCCTGTGTGGCTCACGTCCTTAACCTGGTGGTGCAGCGGTTCTTGGGCAGGTACCCGGGCTTACAGGATGTCCTGAGGCAGGCCAGGAAAGTCTGTGTGCATTTCCGCAGATCCTATAATGCCAGTGCTCGCCTGGCTGAGCTGCAAAAGGAGTTGAACCTGCCCAAGAACCGCCTTATATGTGACATGCCCACCAGGTGGAACTCAACGTTGGCCATGCTGCAGCGGCTGCACATGCAGCAGAGGGCCATCAATGAGTACCTGTGCGACTACGGCACCAGGACAGGGTCAGGGGAGCTTGGTTTTTTTTCTCCACGCCAGTGGGGCATGATCAGGGATGCATGCACTGTCCTGGCACCATTTGAGGAGGCCATGAGGATGGTGAGCAGTGACAGTGCATGCATCAGTGACACTGTACCTCTTGTCCACCTGTTGGAGCACACGCTGCGTGGAATAATGGACAGGGCACTTGAGGCAGAACAGAGGCAGGAAGAGGAGGACTTCCTTGCCTCTCAAGGCCCCCTTTACCCAGACAGTGTTCCTTCTGTCCCACCCATCGCACAGGAAGAGGACGAGGAGGAGGAGGAGGAGGAGGATTGTGTCAGCATGGAGGTGGAGGCTGGCACTCAGCATCATCAGCAGCAGTCTTTTAGGGATGATTTACAGTCCCAAGAAACCAGTGGACTTGTACGTGGCTGGGAGGAGGTGGCTGCGGATCATGTCGTCCTTAGTGACCCAGAGGACTCCGGACCGAATGCCTCAGCTAACCTACGCTGCATGGCCTCCCTGATCCTGCAAAGTCTGCGGAAGGATCCTCGTATTCTTCGGATCAAGGAGAGGGACCATTACTGGCTGGCCACTCTCCTTGATCCACGGTACAAGGGTAAGGTTGCGGACCTTATGTTACCGTCGCAGAGGGAGCAGAGGATGAGACAACTCCGGGAGGCCTTGCAGAAAGGTCTGTGCAACGCGTTCCCAGAGACTGGGAGGTTACAAACTCCTGGTCCTGGACAACGAGTTGCTGAGGCTTCGGCCAGTCAAAGAAGGAGCGGTGGGGAAGGTGGCCGTCTGACCGATGCGTTCAGACAATTCTTTAGTCCGCAGCCCCAAAGTATGATCGGTTCCAGCAACCATCGCCAGCGTCTGATAAACATGGTGCAGGAATATCTAGGGGCAAGGTCAGACTTGGACACCTTCCCCACCGAAAATCCTCTGGCTTACTGGGTCTTGAGGATGGATCACTGGCCAGAGCTTGCACAGTATGCAATTGAGCTACTGGCCTGTCCTGCATCCAGCGTTCTTTCGGAACGCACATTCAGTGCTGCTGGAGGATTTGTCACGGATCACAGGGTGCGCCTGTCCACCGACTCGGTTGATCGACTGACTTTCATCAAGATGAACCAGTCTTGGATCACCACCAGCTACCACACACCTGATGCTGATATAACAGACTAATTGATTTTAACATGTCACATCCCTTCAAGACTGATGCTGATGCTGAGTGCCTGTGCTGTTATGTTGACTGGCTATCCTCCTCCTCCGAGTCCTCAATGATACGATTGATGATGATAGCTTGGAAGATCATTTTTGTTTATGGGTGCCGCCACCAGTGGCTAAGGCCCAATTTTTCAGCCCCTGTTTAACAGGGGCGTGTAATTACAATTTTTGAAGCAATACTTTGCAACAGGGCTCATTGCTGTGCTCCAAGTACAGTATCTGTGAGGGGTTGCAGTGTTGTGCCAACAGTGCCTAAGGCCCAATTTTTCAGCCCCTGTTCAACAGGGGCATGTAATTACAATTCTTGATCTAATAATTCACACAGGGCCCATTGCTGCACCCACCAAGAGTAACTCTGAGGGCTTACAGTGTTGTGGCAACGCCACCACCACCACCACCACGAAAGGCCCAATTTTTCAGCCCCTGTTCAAAAGGGGCATGTAATTACAATTCTTGATCTAATAATTCACAGCAGGGCCCATTCCTGCACCCACCAAGAGTAACTCTGAGGGCTTACAGTGTTGTGGCAACACCACCACCACGAAAGGCCCAATTTTTCAGCCCCTGTTCAACAGGGGCATGCAATTACAATTCTTGATCTAATAATTCACAGCAGGGCCCATTGCTGCACCCACCAAGAGTAACTGTCAGGGCTTACAGTGTTCTGGCACCAGCACCACCATCAAAGGCCCAATTTTTACTACCACTGTTCAACAATTATAATAGGATTTTTATAACAGCTTACCTGTAAAATCCTTTTCTTGGAGTACATCACGGGACACAGAGCGACATAGTCATTACTAATGGGTTATATAGTTACCGTCAGGTGCTGGCACTGGCAACTTCCAAAACCGGAAGTACCCTCCCCTATATAAGCCCCTCCCATCCGGGAGCACCTCAGTTTTGTAGCAAAGCAATAAGTGTCCCCAAAGAGGGGCGGGAGCTCTGTGTCCCGTGATGTACTCCAAGAAAAGGATTTTACAGGTAAGCTGTTATAAAAATCCTATTTTCTTTCTCGTACATCACGGGACACAGAGCGACATAGTCATTACTAATGGGATGTCCTAAAGCAATGCCAAATGAGGGGGGGGATACACCATATATAAGCTGAGCGCTATCAGACATGAGGATCTTTTGCGGCCTGCAACACACTGCGCCCAAAGGCGACATCCTCCTGACTTCTAATGTCCACCTGGTAGAACCTAGTAAACGTGTGTACTGAAGACCATGTTGCGGCCTTACAGACTTGAGCCAGGGAGGCCTGGTGATGCACTGCCCATGAAGTTCCAACTGCTCTCGTGGAGTGCGCCCTAACTTTGAACGGAGGCGGTCTACTTCTCAAGCTATAGGCTTGTATTATGACCTGTCGAATCCACTTGGCTAAAGTAGATTTTGACGCTGCCTGACCCTTTCTGGGGCCTTCCGGCAGAATAAACAAAGTATCCGTTCTGCGAATCTGAGCAGTGGCTTTTAGATAAGCTTTAACTGCTCTTACTACATCCAAAGAATGCAATAACTTTTCCTCTACCGAAGTAGGCTTGGGGAAAAAAGAAGGAAGAACCACATCTTGGTTCAAATGAAAACTCGATACCACCTTAGGAAGAAAGGCTGGATGAGGACGTAACACTACTCTGTCCTTATGGATAACCAGATATGGCTCCTTACAGGACATAGCTGCTAATTCCGATACTCTTTTAGCCGAACAAATGGCTACTAGAAAAATCAATTTCCTGGTGAGAAGCACTAAGGAAATATGCTGTAATGGTTCAAATGGTTGTTTCTGTAGAACCGACAGAACCAAGTTTAGATCCCATGGACATATGGGAATATTAACCGGAGGACTAATACGCATCACTCCTTGTATAAAGGCTTTGACTAGTGAATGCGAAGCCAAGGGCCTTTGAAAAAATATTGACAAGGCCGAAATCTGACCTTTGATAGTACTCAAGGCAAGCTTCCTATCTACAGCCCATTGTAGGAAGTCCAGAATTCTACCTATTACGTATTTACGTGGATGCCATTTCCTGGCCTCACACCAGGCGATGTACGCCTTCCAGATTCTATAGTAGATCTGCCTGGATACCGGTTTCCTGGCATTGATCATGGTAGACACCACAGCATTAGAGAGCCCTCTCCTTTTTAGAATGTGGGCTTCAATAGCCAGGCCGTCAAACCTAGGGCTGGTAAGGAAGGGTGGTATATCGGTCCCTGCGAAAGCAGGTCTGGACGATGTGGGAGGGTCCAAGGACTCCCCACAGACATTTTTACAATCTCCGCGTACCATGCTCTTCGGGGCCACGCTGGAGCCACCAGAATCACTGGTTTCTTTTCTACCCTGATTCTGCGGAGTAATCGAGGTAACAATTGTGGCGGTGGGAATGCATATATCAGCTTGAACTGATCCCAAGGGAACACTAGGGCATCCGAGCCGCACGCTAGGGGATCCCTTGTCCAAGAGACAAACCTGTCCACTTTCGTGTTGAACCTGGATGCTAGCAGATCTACATCCGGTGTTCCCCACCGCTGACATATTGTCCGGAAAACCTCGGGATGAAGGGACCATTCCCCTGGGCATAATTGTTGGCGACTTAGAAAGTCCGCCTTCCAATTCTCCACCCCTGGAATGAATACCGCAGATATGGCTGGGACATATCTTTCTGCCCATCTCAGGATGTAATTTACTTCCCTTTGGGCTGCACGACTCCTGGTGCCCCCCTGACGATTGATATATGCCACTGCTGTGGCATTGTCTGACTGAACTCTGACAGGGGACCCTTGGAGTTTGGATGTCCATGCTACTAGGGCATACCGGGCTGCTCGTATCTCTAAGAGATTGATGGGCAGGGCCTTTTCCGCATCCGACCATCTGCCCTGGAGAGACCATTGCTCCAGTACTGCTCCCCAGCCTAAAAGGCTGGCATCTGTAGTGACCACCTTCCAAGAAATCGGACTGAAGGATTTCCCTCTTTCCAGATTCCGGGGAACCAACCACCAACGGAGGCTTCTGCGAACGGAAGGGGACAAGGACATTGGTACGTCCAGAGCCTGAACTTTTTTGTTACAGGCTGACAGTATGGCCCTTTGCAACTTCCTTGAATGGAATTGACCGTAGGGTACTGCTTCGAATGATGCCACCATTTTTCCCAGCAGCCTCATGCACAGGCGTATGGATGGCTGTCTTTTTGAACCCACTAAGTGGATCAAATCTCTCAAAGACGACCCCTTTTCTCGAGGCAAGAAAATTTTTCTCTGGTCTGAATCCAGCCTTAGCCCCAAGTATTCCAGACTTTTGACTGGTTTTAGGGCTGACTTGTCTCGGTTGATAATCCAACCGTGATATTCCAGATACTTGATTGTCTCGTGAACAACCACTTCTAGTTTTTCCACTGAGTGGTCTATCAGCAACAAGTCGTCTAGATATGCCATTATCGTTACACCTCGTGTTCTTAGATTGGCCAATAATGGGGCCAGAATTTTTGTGAACACTCTTGGTGCTGTGGCCAGACCGAAGGGTAAGGCTCTGAACTGAAAATGGCGCCCTTCTATCGCAAAGCGTAGAAATTTTTGGTGGGCTGGAAAGATGGGGATGTGCAAATACGCATCTTTGATGTCGATCGAGGCTAACCATTCCTCCCCTTGTAGGGCAGTGGCTACCGATCGGATCGACTCCATCCGGAAAGTCCTGATATGTAGGAATTTGTTTAGCCCTTTTAGATTTAATATGGGCCTCACGTCCCCGTTTGGCTTCGGAACTGTAAAGAGGTTTGAGTAAAACCCGAACCCCCATTCTTCCAGGGGGACCTCTATAATTACTGCTTGAAGCAATAATTGTTCCAGTGCCAACAGGAGGGATCCTCTCTTCTGGGGATCCCTTGGCACGTTCGACCTTATAAAGCGGGAAGGAGGAGGTTTTGTACCTCTCCTGCTCCAGGGCTTCTTGTTACCCTGCAACTGTCCCTGATTTTTACCTCCGGGATTTGACCGGGGAGGCCGTCGGAACTGTTTCATGCCGATGTCCTAGGGACTGGAGAAGCCGGCCTCTTAAAAGAGGGACCTCTAACTCTATTTTTGACCGGCAAGAGTGTACTTTTACCGCTGGAAATTCTCTGGATATACTTGTCCAGGTCTTCCCCGAATAAGCGCTCCCCATGAAATGGGAAGCTGACCAGCAATTTTTTACAGGGAGCTTCAGCAGACCAGTTTTTGAGCCATAGAAGCCTGCGCATATGTACTACAGACAGCGTAAGGCGGGAGGCCTGATGGATTGAATCCTTTATAGCGTCCACCGCAAAGCATAAGGCTCTAGGTAGATCAGCTAGAGCAAGAGCCTGCTGATCTGGCACGTCCCTTAAGACCTGTTTCAACTGATCCTTCACTGCTTGGCAGACCCCTATAGCTGCCACTGCTGGTTGTGTCACCAATCCTGCTGTAGAAAAAGCAGATTTCAATAAGGACTCCAATTTTTTATCTATTGGGTCCTTGAACATTTGGACATTTTCCACCGGACATGTCAGTGATTTATTCACACAAGAGATGGCTGCGTCCACTGTAGGGACCTTCCATTTTCTGACGAACTTATCCTCCATAGGATAGACCACCGGAAATCTCTTGGGGGGAGTAAATATTTTGTCAGGATGCTCCCAATCCTGGTAAATGAGCCCCTCCAGTAAAGGATGGATCGGAAAAGAACAAACAGTCTGGGGAGCTTTTAGCGACCCCAACGAGGAGACAGAAGAGGAGGATGGCTCCGCAAGTGGCATTTTAAATGCTGATCGGACCATATTAGTCAGGGACTGCACCCATAACCTCTCAGCATGTGATGCTGAGAACGGCTCCTCCACTGTTGATTCCTCTACAACTGAATCAACCTCATCCTGATCCCCCTCAGGTAGGTCGTTCTCTGTATGGGACTGTTGCTCTGTTAACAGGCACTCTGAGGGAGGAGACGGAGATCGAGCGCTTTTCTCCTGTGACAGGGAAGCAGCAATTAGTGCTGACAATCTCTCTTCCAGCCCTCCCAGAGCTGAGGAAAAAACCTCCTCTGTTACATACACAGGAGCAGGTGAACTGGGGACAGCCACAGTACCAGGTACTCCTGGGGGTGCCCTACGGTCACTAACCTCTGATTCTTCAGGGGAGACTGGTGCAGCCAAAGCATGCCCAAGATCCTCAGAGCCCGATGGAGACCCCCTATTCCTCCTGGAATTTCTAGTCCCGGAGTTTTTAGACGGCATATTCCTAAGCCACAAAGCTGAGGTATTCCAGCCGAAAATACACCAGTTACTGATAATAGTCTAGCATAAATGCTGCTATAATAAACAGTTGGTGTCTACTAATGTGCCTTTCTAGGGGATGCCTGTATCAACCGCTTGCTGTATGCCTTTAAATGTTGCCAGCTCTGTCTCTGTACTTCATAGCCAGCTTACTGCAATAATGTGGCTTTTTAAAAACCTGCTGGGACGCCCGCACATGCGCAGAAGCGCTGCGGCGCGCACAGAGCGTCATCCCCCAGGCCCCGCCCCTTTTTCCGGCCACCTCTATATATAGAGGCGCGTGCACGCGCACGCGCGCGGCCACGTGCGCCTCGGCGCTAATTTTCAAACATGGAAACCAGGGACAGGAGCCAGGGCCCCCTTTGCCGCAGGCCGGGGGATAGACGAACACTGCAACATGGCAGAGGAAACAGTTTCCTGTAGGAGAACTCACCAGCTGCCTGGACTTTGCTCTCTGAGAAGAAACTAGTCCATATGACAAGAAAAACATTCCACAGCGGCCTCTAGTGGACAAACACAGGTACCGCAGTTTAATATACTAAACATATATAAAAAAATATTCTTTTTTTTTTTTTTTTTTTTCTTGACCACCATTAAAAATTATTACATTTTTTTTAGTAGTTACAGGCATGCACAGATATTAGCGGGAATACCGTTAGGTAACAGACAGAAAGACAAATTAGGCTTGGGGGTCCCCCAATAGAACCAAGTTCCTTGGGGCCCCCACTTACCTGTTCCCCACCGCAGGACTTTGTTTGGTCCACAAAAGCCCAAACTTCACCTATCACGGCAGGCATTGTAATCAAACCTTCAGGGACCGGGTTCCCAAGGATTCCACTCCCCTGGACCTGTATAGCACCCTGCACAGAAAACATCTTGGTCGTGGGTATGACCAGAGCTCTGGATCCCAGGGTCCAGCTCTCCTAAGAGAAGCATTACAGGCAGAACCTTGCTCTTCTCTGCAAGGCCCGGGTACCGACCGTTTAGCTATGAAGCTTTTTTGGTCGGATCCGGAATAGCTTACTGAGGCCCAAAAGAACCTGTACGCAAGCTCAGTGAAAAACACATGTTTCTTCTTGGCCAACACCTTAGACACTGGCAAAAAACTGAGGTGCTCCCGGATGGGAGGGGCTTATATAGGGGAGGGTACTTCCGGTTTTGGAAGTTGCCAGTGCCAGCACCTGACGGTAACTATATAACCCATTAGTAATGACTATGTCGCTCTGTGTCCCGTGATGTACGAGAAAGAAATGTAATTACAATTCCTGATATAATAGTTGACAGCAGGGCGTTCCAGCACCAACCAAGAGTAACTGTGAGTGCTTACAGTGTTGTGCCAACACCAACAACTAAGGGGCCTATTTCTGCAGAGTATATACGGCAGGTCCCTACTTTCAAACATCCAACTTACAAACGACTCCTACTTGCAAACGCAAGAAGACAACAGGAAGTGAGAGGAAATCTACCCCTAGGAAGGAAAATTCTCTCCTGTAAGAATTAATATGGGAGAAAGGTGTCTCCTCTGTACTGATGCTTTATCACCAATCCTGGTTTCAAGAAAAACACCACATTTCAAAAACAGTTGTCATTGGGGACGGAAAGTGAGGTGAAATGTTCTGAACAGGGGCACAGACAGCAAAACAAATGTTACAGGGGTGATAACCCTTACCTATGTTTTCCAAAAAGTTTAAAAATAGATTTTTGGGCTGGAGCTACACTTAAACAATGTACCTGTTCAAAATTACAAACACATTCTACATAAGAACAAACCTACAGTCCCTGTCTTGTATGCACCGCCTGTATACGGCTGTTCAGAGTATATAGGGCCTTTTTTATTTTGTGTGCGGTGTTCCCCTTAATATCCATACAAGACCCAAAGGGGCTGGTAATGGGCTGGGGGTCATGGGGTAGCTATGCCATTTTTCTTAAAGATTTTCATCCATATTACCGGGACCAGACATTACATTAAAGCCGCAAGCAGTTTTAAATGGCTTTTTTTTCCTTTAGAAGTGTCATTTTGTGCAGGGACAGTTCTAAACACGGGAAACACGTGGCACTTCACAGGCATACTTTAGACACCCCCCAGGTACGATATTTAAAGGAATATTTGACTTTTTTTTTTCACTTTATGCATCATTAAAATGACTGCTCCCGAAAAACGACCGTTTTTAAAACTTCTTTTTGCATTGATACATGTCCCCTGGTGCAGAACCCGGGTTCCCAAACCCTTTTTAGGACAATAACATGCATAATAGTCGTTATAATTAGCACTTTAGAATTCGAACGTTCGCATTTATTGTATTTAATAGGGTTCTAATGTTCGTACGAACTTTCGGTCCGTTCGCGGGTTCTGGTGCGAACCGAACCCGGGGGTGTTCGGCTCATCACTATTGCTGGACTTTGAATGGTTATACCAGAATGATGCCTGCGGGTTTAGGTATCATCTTCATATCATTCTTTTCAGCCAGCGGTCGGCTTTCATGTAAAAGCAATCCTAGCAGCTAATTAGCCTCTAGACTGACTGCTTGTACAAGCAGAGGGAGGGAATGACCCCCCCCCCCCCCGAATAAAAACAGCGCCATTGGGAAATTGGAAAAGCATTGTATCACACCGATC
Source organism: Rana muscosa (assembly GCA_029206835.1). NCBI lineage: Eukaryota > Metazoa > Chordata > Amphibia > Anura > Ranidae > Rana > Rana muscosa. The sequence goes on along the minus strand of CM055120.1, from coordinate 211,065,373 downwards.
TTGGTGTGGTCAGATGCTTTGAGGACAGAGGAGAGATCTAGGAACTAATAGACCCCATTTTTTTTCAAAAAAGAGTACCTGTCACTACCTATTGCTATCATAGGGGATATTTACATTCCCTGAGATAACAATAAAAATGATTAAAAAAAAAAAAAATGGAAGGAACAGTTTAAAAATAAAATAAAAAAGCAAAATAAAAAAAGCAAAATAAAAATAAAAAATAAAAAAAAAGCACCCCTGTCCCCCCCTGCTCTCGCGCAAAGGCAAAAAGCAAGCGTCAGTCTGGTGTCCTATGCAATTGCACCATGCATGTGAGGTATCACCACGAAAGTCAGATCAAGGGCAGTAATTTTAGCAGTAGACCTCCTCTGTAAATCTAATGTGGTAACCTGTAAAGGCTTTTAAAAATGTATGTAGTTTGTCGCCACTGCGCGTTTGTGCGCAATTTTAAAGCATGCCGTGTTTGGTATCCATGTACTCGGCCTAAGATCATCTTTTTTATTTCATCAAACATTTGGGCAATATAGTGTGTTTTAGTGCATTAAAATTTTTAAAAAATGTATTTTTTCCCAAAATAATGCGTTTGAAAAATCGCTGCGCAAATACTGTGTGGAAAAAAAATGCAACACCCACCATTTTAATCTGTAGGGCCTTTGCTTTTTAAAAAATATATAATGTTTGGGGGTTTAACGTAATTTTCTTGCAAAAAAAAAAATGTTTTTATGTAAGCAAAAAGTGTCAGAAAGGGCTTTGTCTTCAAGTGGTTAGAAGAGTGGGTGATGTGTGACATAAGCTTCAAAATGTTGTGCATAAGATGCCAGGACAGTTCAAAGCCCCCCCAAATGATCCCATTTTGGAAAGTAGACACCTCAAGCTATTTCGATCCATAGAATATTTTATATTTTGACACAAGTTGCGTGAAAAAGACAATTTTTTTATTTTTTTTTGCACAAAGTTGTCACTAAATGATATATTGCTCAAACATGCCATGGGCATATGTGGAATTACACCCCAAAATACATTCTTTTACTTCTCCTGAGTACGGGGATACCACATGTGTAAGACATTTTGGGAGCCTAGCCGCGTACGGAACCCCAAAAACCAAGCACCGCTTTCAGGCTTTCTAAGGGTGTAAATTTTTGATTTCACTCCTCACTGCCTATCACAGTTTCGGAGGCCATGGAATGCCCAGATGGCACAAAACCCGCCCAAATGACCCCATTTTGGAAAGTAGATACCCCAACCTATTTGCTGAGAGGTATGGTGAGTATTTTGCAGATCTCGCTTTTTGTCACAAAGATTTGAAAATTTAAAAAAGAAAAAAAAAAATTCTTCTTTTCTTTCTTCATTTTCAAAAACAAATGAGCGCTGTAAAATACTTCCGAAGATGCACACGCCTCAACTTGTAAAGTCTAGTGAAAGTGTGAACGGGTGAGCAGGTCGCCGCCTTACACACCTGGTGAAACAGACGCTTGATGCTCTCAGAGCTCGGACAGCGTCCAAAAAATACAACGTCGTCTCCTAGGATTCGACGGATGAGGGCACAAGGATGGCAGAACAATGTCTTCCTTGAGATGGAAGGTCGAAACGACCTTAGGAAGAAAAGAAGGCTGCGGACGCAGCACCACCTATCCTTGTGGAAGATCAGATAAGGAGCCTTGCATGACAAGGCTGCCAGCTCAGAAACCCGTCTTAACTGACGTAACACCAAGATGCCCTGGTCAAATGCGCAGGGAAAAGGAGGTGCCTGACCCTTCATGGTGTAAGCCTGATCACGATCTGTCGGATCCACCTAGAGATGGTGGCCGACGAGACCGCTGGGCCCTACTTGGGACCAGCCACCGAAACAAACAGTGAGTCTGGACTCCGAAACGGAGCAGTACCAGACAAGCATACTCTCAGAGCTTGGACAACGTCCAAGAAATGCACCGTCGTCTCCTAAGAATTCGACGGTTGAGGACACAAGGATGGCAGTACAATGTTTTCCTTTAGATGGAAGGTCGAAACACGACCTTGGGAAGAAAAGAAGGCTGCGGACGCAGCACCACCTTTTCCTCGTGGAAGATCAGATAGGGAGGCTTGCATGACAAGGCTGCCCGCTCAGAAACCCGTCTTACTGGCATAACAGCCACCAAAGGGACCACTTTCTGAGAAAGTGTCAACAAGGGAATCTCCCTGATGTTCTCAAACGGTGGTCACTTCGAGGCCATGCCGTTAAAGCCATTGACTGCAAGCAGGATGGCATATGGGACCCTGCGACAGCAGGTCCTCTCGTAGTGGTAGACATCAAAAGGACGTCTGCTACCAAGCCCCACGGAGGTAGTGGAGGGTGGACCGGAGGGGCCGCCTGCCTAACCCACCGTACAAACGTTCTCACCAGAGAGTGAGCCACCAGGGGTCGTTGAAAAAGACAGCCTGCCCCCAAATTGTACTTAAAGTAACTTTTTTGGCCCGTTCCCTGCTGAAAAACAGCAGGACTCTGGAACCAAATAAGTACACGGATGCCACCTCATTTCCTCACAAATGGATATGTAGGTCTTCCAAGTGCAATGGTAAATCTTCCTAGGGGATGATTTCCGAGCACTCCTCATGGTAGAGATCACAGAGTCTGACAGGCCCCGGTCTCTTAGCACCTAGCTCTCAATAGCCATGCCGTTAAGCCAGTGACTGTAAAAACAGGATGGCGTATGGGCCTTGCTACAGCAGGCGTCTGCTACCAAACACACTAGATCGGCATACCAAGGACGCCAAGGCCAATCCAGAGCAATTGGGACCATTGGAATCCTCTCTGCCTCAAGTCTGCGAAGCAGCTGAGGAAGGAGCTTCAGAGGAGGAAAGGCATAGATTAGCCGGTACTGACTCCACGGTGCCATCAACGCATCTGTCGTGTTTGCCCATGGGTCTCTTGACCTGGCCACAAACCTCAATACCTTTTCGATTGTGTCGAGAAGCCAGGAGATATACGACTGGCGTGCCTCCCCCCTGGCAAAAGAGCTGAAACGCCTCTGGGTGTAGAGACCATTCTCCTTGGTCCAGCATCTGGCGACTCAAGTAGTCCGCCTGCCAGTTCCCACACCCGGAATGTATACGGCTGACAGGCCTGGTACGCTCCTTTCTGCCCACCTTAGGAGGTGAGCGACCTCCGATGCTGCAGCTGAGCTGCTTGTCCCTCCTTGTTGGTTGACATACGCCACCGCTGTGGCGTTTGTCCGACTGGATTCTGACTGGACACCCCTGTAGCCTCTGAGACCATGTGGAGAGGCAAAGCCAGATTGCCCGGTGTTGCAGAACAATGATCGGCAAGTGGTATTCCTCCAGAGTCCAGCGCCCCCGGTTGACTGAGCTTCCCAGACTCCTCTCCAACCGGAAGACAGGCGTCTACCGTGACCACCATCCAGTAAAAAGGAAGTAATGACTTCCCAGACAGAAATGCCGGTGATGGCCACCAACTAGGGAGGTCCTGTTGAGGTGGCTCACCCGGATTTTGACAATCCAGGGATGAAGGGCACTTGACCTTCTGGACAGAATTACCTTCTGTAACACTTGCGTGTGAAATAGTGCATATGGTACCGTCTCGAAGGAGACTACCATGAGGCCCAGGACTCGTCTGAAAAAATGGCGTGACAACCATCTTGGGATGTCAACTGGCGCACCGCAGCCCGAAGGGTCTGCAACTTTCCCATAGGGAGGAAAAAACCTTCACCAGAATCAACCCTAGATACAGTAGGAGTTGAGACGGTACCGATACTGACTTCTGAGTGTTCAGCACCCAACCAAGAAACGGAGGGTCTGACAGGTTATAGACACGCTCACCTCTAATTTTGAGTTTGAGGTGGCCCTCAGAAGAACGTCCAGGTTGCCCATGATAGCGATGCCACGCTGTCTTAGTAATAGGGCCAGAATCGGGGCAAACACCTGGGTGAACACCCTTTGTGCCGAGCCAGGCCAAAGGGGAGAGCCACCAGTGGTAGTGGTCCTCCCCGGCCGCTAAACGCAGACATCTCTGATGCCAGGTACATATGGGAACATGTAAGCATGCGTCCTTGATGACCAAGGATGCCGGAAAATCCCCCGGATGGAGGGCAGCGACAAAAGAGCGTCTTCAGCACTACGAACAGATTACAGTAGAACACCTGAATCCTTTCCTGTACTGAGACAGGAAGGACCACCCTGCGTATCAGCAGGTCTTGAACCGCCCCATATAGGACTTCCTGATGAGTCAGTTGAAGCTGGCGGTTTAAAGGGAAAAAATCTGTTCGGTAGGCAAGCAAGGTTGGGCTTATGAACCCAGGGACGCTGACCGCTTTATCGGCCTGGGGTCGTTTAATTGCCGCATTAGGCGGACGAAAGACCACTTGTGCGCGGTGAAGGAGAGCCTTACCCTATGGCATGGCTCCTTACTCCTTTTTGGATTGCGGGAGCAGCAAGCTCTTACCTCCTGTGGCATCCTTAACGATGTCATCCAGAGATGCTCCAAAAAGACTGTCACCGCTAAAGGGCAGGTCCATTAAGGCCTTTTTGGAAGTTTTTTGGTCAGTAGACCAGCACTTAACTAAACCAGGTGGCATAACACCACCACATAACATGTCTGATTCGCAGACAAACTTAAAGCCCTGTACCAACTGGTCGGCCAAAGCTACCTCATTCGGGGGAGCCTCCCACGCCTTTAACCCCTGGAGTAGAATCTTTGCCCACTCAGTAAGTGTCTGAGACACCAAAGCTCCAGCTAATGCCGGACGCACCGCTGAGCCCACCACAGTGTATAGGTAGCGAGCGAGTGCCTCAGCCTTCTTGACCACAGGGTCCTTGAAGACAGGAGCCCCCTTGTTAAGTCTGGACACAGGGGGTCCACTATCGGGGAAGAGGACCATTTTTTCAGGAACTCTCCTCAAAGTGGTACCGGGGCTGCAAAAAAACCTTCAGTGGGTTTTCTCACTCCTTGTATAAAAGCTTATCAAGATAAGACACACAAGGAAACACCTTAGCAGTGTGGGCCGGCTTACGGAACCCAAAGGGAACCGCGTCTCTGCTGCATTTCCAATTTCAGCGTATCCGGCACTGCAGTGATAAGGTCAGATACCAAAGCCTTTTCGCGTGTTGACCCGGAACTGGAGTCGTTCTCACTGTCAGACCAGTCACGGTCCGCAGTCTCTGATGCATCAGAATCAGGGCCATGAGCCACAGCCGGGTCTGGTTCTGCATCAGAATTATCCCCAGAAGATGGCGGGGGAAGGGGGCATTTCCTACCCCCCGTGTTCCCATGTGCCGCTTCCACCTTGGCAACAAAGCCTTCAGGATTGCCGACATAGCGCCCACAGATACATCAGGGGCATCAGCTGCCAACTCAGGTGTTTCAGGGGAAAAAAGACGTCTGTTTCTGACGTCATGCTGTCCCACGCGCCTGAAACCCAGGGACTCCAGGCAAGGTATCAATAGGCCACCCTCCTTGCTGCTACAGAGATGCAGAGGTCTCCCAGAGGACTCACCACCCTTAGAACGGTACCGCTACTGTTGCCGTCTGCTCCTGCCTGAGATGCTCTCCCACCGCTGCCTGTGTCAGTCTGATCCTCATCAGCGTGTCTCTGTATGCTTCCGCGCCTGTGGAATGCACCCTAGAGGCCGAAGACATCCACAAAATGGCCGCCGAGTGGCCGTGCAGGCAGTGTGGACCATAAGAAAATGGCCGCCGAGCATTCGACAGAGGCCAAAGCGGCCACGAACCACAAGAAAATGGCCGCCGAGCGGTGTAGATCCATACAGGTGCGAACCACAAGATAATGACCGCCGAACAGTCGACAGAGGCCAAAGCGGGCGCGGACTACAAGAAAATGGCCACCGAGCGGCGCGACCCACAAGAAAATGTCCGCAGAGTGTTAGATCGAGGCCAAAACAGGCGTGGACCACAAGAAAATGGCCGTCGACAGCATGGAGGGAGAAAACACACACAGGTAAGCATCACATTGACATATTAATTACAGTCTACAGCGCAGCCACGCTCCAGATGGAGCCCCCCAGGTGACCCCCCAGCACCCAGCAGCCAGCCTTAGCTTCAGAGCCCAGGGAGGAGGGAAGGCAGGGAGAGAGGAAAGAAACGGCAAAAAAACACTTACTTGATCTCTCCAAGAATGTCCAGCCAAGTCACCCTGCCGAAGCAGGGGAGCTACTTACCCTTCCTGCGTGGATCATGCTGGAAGACATTCCAGACAGATCATCATCCGTGCAGTTACGGAGGTGACTGTCGGCCCAGCATGCTGTGATTGTGCCATAGAGACCGATCATGTGCATGCCCTGGGGCGCGAAGCTCACCGGCCACCCGTGGAGTGACGGGCATTTTGTGGAAAACCCAGCGCGTAGCTAGGGTCAGCACACGCTCGATGGCCGAAACTGGGGAGACTACAAGGATCTGGGATCCAGCCTGTCACCCAGTCGGCAGTTGTTTGAAGATTGCAGGAACAAAAAAACTTAGAAAAAAACCCTGGACCCATGGTCCAGAAGGGAGCCATGTCCTTCTCCTTGCTAGGCAGAAAAAAAAAATGATCTGCGAGGTGTAGAGAGAGGGATTATACCCAGAGGGTCCGCCTGGGCGGCGCTGTATAGGGTGTGGTGTGTTAACACTTTATACAAGTTTTCTGCCTAGTCACTCCTAAATGAAGGATAATACCACTTGTCAATAGGAAGCTGTGTCCGTCCATGAACGAAAGAGTAACATCTTTTTTTTTCAAAATTTTCGGTCTTTTTCCGTTTATATCGCAAAATCGCAGAGGCAATCAAATACCATCAAAAGAAAGCTCTATTTGTGGGGAAAAAAAGGACGCAAATTTTGTTTGGGTACAACATTACATGACCGCGCAATTACCAGTTAAAACAGTGCAGTGCGAAATTGTAAAAAGATCTCCGGTCCTTAGGCTGACAAATGGTCTGGGGCTGAAGTGGTTAAAAGTGCTCATTTATGAATGGGGGCTAAATCTTTAGCATAACATACAGTACTAGCTTGTTTTTCATTAGGGATGAGATAGGCACATTGCTGATGTGGCAAGTGATTCCCTTAAAGCAAAGTGGCAAAGCAAAGTGACATCACTGCCTAAATATGGTCACTGGCCGTATATGGGCAAATGACATTGACTTAATATTGCAATGACCATTTTTGGTCAATGATTTAGCTACTATCCCTGCCCCTGCTCTTGTATAGCTGATTGCAGGTCTGAGAGATGTCATTCAGCAAGCAGTACCATCAGGATGGGTTGAAAGTACCCGGTCCATCTGATTTTTTATGTTGGCAAGCTGTGGGTGGTAGGTAGCATAATTGATACAAGGAGGAACCTTTTTGGGGGTTTTCAATAAATCACTTGTTAAAGGTTTGAGTATTTTTATTTCTAGGGTAAATACATTTTTGTAAATGAGTAAGAGCACTATGCACCTCTTACTCATTCACATGTGGTGTTCTGGCCACCCCCTTATTTTTAAAAGAGGCTTCCAAAAAGTCCACTGCCTGCAGACCAGTGTTTTGAGGAAGAGGCCCATGTCCTCATCAACATGGGGAAAATATGCTTTGCCAGGGGGGTTACTGCTGACAAGGAACCTCCCATGTTATGGGCATGTGACCTGGTATGGTTTAGGAGTAGGGATACTTGCTCATTCCCCTTTGGCTGCATGCTTGAATAAGGATATGGTATGGATTCTTAGGAAGACCTTGTGTTTTTTGGCGAGGATCCTCTTAAAATCTATGCCAGACCACAAGGGTCTGGTGTGGATTTTCTGTGGGACCTCACACGTTTTTTTTGTTTTTTGTTTCTTGTGTGTAAGGTACCTCCTTGAAAAAGACACCTTAAATCTGGTATGTATGTATTATTATTATTATTATTTGGGGGGGAGGGGTGGAAGCTACACTTTTTTTTATACATTGCCAGCTTCTTAAAAAAAAAAAGATGAATCTTTTGAATGTTTGAATAGATGAACTCTTGTACGAACCTACCCATACATACTCTATATACTCGAGTATAAGCCGACTCGAATATAAGCCGAGGCACCTAATCTTACCACAAAAAACTAGGAAAACTTTTTGACTCAAGTATAAGCCTAGGGTGTCCATCTGCATGCCTCACTGTGCCTCACTTTGCCTCACTGTGTCCATGTCCATGCCTCACTGTGCCCATGCCTCACTGTGCCCATGCCTTACTGTGTCCATGACTAGACTGACGTTTAACATGGGAGTCTTTGGAAGGGGTGTCCGAATTTAAAAAATCGATGCTCCCCGACCGTAGGTCCCCGAGACAAAAACCTTTGCACACTTATAGAGGAGAAATGGGGCTACATGTGTGCCAAGTTACGACCGGCCGGTACCGGGTCCCCAAAGTTACCAGAGAAATGACTGTTTAACATGGGAGTCTATGGAAGGGGTGCCCGGCTTTGAAAAATCGGTGCTCCCCGGCCGTAGGTCCCCCGGACAACAAACTTTAAACACTTGTAAAGGAAGAGGGAGGCTACATGTGTGCCAAGATTGGGGTCGAGGCCGGCCGGTTTCGGGTCCCCAAAATCCGGGAGATCAGCCGCAAAAAGGTGACCTCGAGTATAAGCCGAGGGGGGCATTTTCAGCACAAAAAAAAATGTGCTGAAAAACTCAGCTTATTCTCGAGTATATATGGTAAGTTGGCATGGTTCAGTGAAAACCATATCCTTATTGCTGGACCTTTAAAATAAAAATAAGATGTTTGTAAGAATGATCTGAATTGCGCCTAGCAGAAAGATTTGATTTGTTGTTCAGGCATGTTTTGATCTGTATCTTAATAATGTTTTACTGCTTTCTTCCCAAATTATGAGGGAAGTAAAAAAAAAAAAAAAAAAAGGCTGTAACATCTAACAATAGCCAACTATATGATTCACTCTATTTAATAGATTTATTTTGTTAATAATGTCCCTAGAGTCTTGTACTGGTATACAGGATTGAAGGTTATTTTTGTTGGTGTATGTCAATATTGAGTCAAATTGCCAGTTAGAGAGTTAGTGTCAGAGATGATGGGTCAGCATGGTGGAAAGACTTCAGCTGGCCATACATGAATCCTAATTTGGCCGTTTTGGAAGGGACCAGTGGAATTTTGATTCATGTATGGGCACTGTTGTTGAACAAAAGTTAATCTACCGATCAACTTCTGTACAACCACCCTGTCATATTTTAGCTGTTCGATCAGCACTGCAGGCAACAGCTTGTATTTTGACGGTGAGGAAGTCACTGTCAGAATGCTAGGACACAGTGGGAAGCATTCCCCCATCCACCTGGAACATGTGGATGGAGGAATCAGGTCAGCTTTTTTTTTGTTCAAACCGCAAGTCAAACAAAAAAACTGAGTCGTCTATGGTCTGATTATGGTTTTGTGAAATTTAGGTAAGTAGTAGTAGAAAATAATATTTTGATTATATACCCTAATAAAGTTGTGATCCTCTTTAGTGATCAGCCCACCTGTAGAAGCTTGCTCTAAAAAAAATTGTCAGCTGATGTAAAAATGGTCATGGTATCATCTTTTAGTGTGACATAATATTATTGATCATTTAGAATCCTCATAGCTTAAAAAATATAATCTTTTTTGTTTTTTTACAACCACTCCTCTTCCTTTATCTGTCCTCTGTGTGACAATATCAGAGATATTTTGCAAGCTATATTGATATTGCCTGAATTTTTTTATTTTGTTTTAAAGGAAGTTTTGCTTGGGGTGTCTCTGAGTTTTCTAAATTCTTTCATAACTTGAAACTGAAAGTTTCTAAAAAAGGTCCTTTATAGCGTGTAGGAATGAATGTACATTACGGCAGGCCATAGATTATGCATTTTTCCTTCCTTCCACCACGGGTGGAAGGAAAGAAAATTGCTAGATTTCACCATCAACACAATAAGTGTTGATGGGGAAATTCCTCCCAAAGCATTATTATGTTCTGCTGACGGGGAGTGCAGGAAGGCTACCCGCAGAACACAATGTTTAATGTTGCCAGCTATAGAAAGCAGGACTAATCGTCCAGGAAAAACCCAACAGGACAGTTGTACAAAAGTCGATTAATAATATTTTTGTCAGTTGTTTGTTCTTTTATAATTTATAGTGGTTTTCATATTTTTATTCCCATTGTGGTTTCTACGTATAGTCTCTTAGATTGGTCTCTATCTGTAGCTAGTGTCTTAGTTTTATTTTCAAAGGGATATTTTTTTACGTTTATTAGATGGTTCACTATCTTACGGTTTAGAATCTTAAATCAGAGATTATCCAAATAGGGGGGCAAATGTTTTCTGAAATACTTTGCATTAATAAAAAATCTCATGTCGCACTACTTCTTTTTAATGAGTTTCATTGCTTAGTTTTACTATCCCAATACTGTCTCCACTCCTTGGTGAAAATGTAAGTATTAGAGTTTCTCCAAATTGTACTCTGTTAATTAAGTAAACTATTTCTTATTGTAAAAGTTAATAGGAAAAAAAAAATCACTTGAGTAATACTTTAGAAAACCATAAAAAAAAAACCTTAACAATATAATTACAGACAGATATCAATATACAAGATAATAAAAAACATGTTCAAATTCAGTTCCCCTTTATACTAGTAACTATAAATAGGAACAAAATATGTCCAGTAACAGGGATTGCTTAAATGTTAATCTTCCAAGTCTGACTAGATTAAGATCCAGTCAAGTTCATTGCCATATATAGACAACTAATATTCAATAAAGTTGCAACAAGTCACTGACCCAGATTCTCACAGCACTTCCTCAGTTCCATGGAGACTCTTACTTAGAGCAGAAAACCCCAGTCCAAATCAACTGAAAAGGGATTTAAAAAAAATATTTAAGTAGAAAAGCTTTTCTAAGATTGATAAGAGAAAAAAACAAGGTGAATATATGTGTAAAATAGCTAATAGGCTTGTAGCATGTATTTGATTTTAAGAAAAGACATGAAAATAATTTATTATTCAAATAAATCAACACATAGTAAGTCCCATCTTTTCTGTTTCCTAAATTGTGCACCTTCTTTTAATATTACTGGGATACTGGAGCCTAATAGGGAGGTAATTTTTTAGGCTAAAAAGTTCTTTAAATTAATTATTCAGTTTATAAAAGCCTTGCAGAGCCTGATAACCTGTTAAATATATCAGAGCAGCCATGATGTTCCAGACCTGCTAAGAAATAAAATATTGATAGACCTTCCCCTGGTTTATACTGATATGTGGTATTATAGATATTATAATAATAATCCAGGAACAATTTCAAACTATTAAACTCTCTACTGCTCATACATATGTCATAGTGGGACTCTTGTTGTATGTGGATATCTTGAGATCAATCCCACATGGCAAATAAAAGGTGTAGTGGAATTGTCACATACTGTAATTGCTTCAGCATATTCATATAATTTTCTGGCACATTCTCATTCAACAATCCCTATCCCTTGAGACTAAAGGGATTTTACTCACTTTGAAATTTAATTCAAAGTGAATATACTGAAACTGACTGACTGAATTCTAGTGAATTGTGCTCTGTGCAACACCAAAAGGTGTATAAGGTCCAGACCTTGTACACTTTGACCAGGTCGAGTTTGCACCAGGTCGGGAAGCCCGTGATAACACCTCAAAAAATATCTCTTTATTTGAATATGCTCAAAAGCATAATTTGCAGGCTTGCCTTGTATCGGTGAAGGCCGAAAAGGCGTTCAACCGTGTTCACTGGGATTCCCTTCGGGCTACTCTTCACCAAATAGGACTGGGTCCAAACATTCTCCAAAAATGTTTGGCTCTGTACACTAATCTTTCTGTGAGAATACGCTCTAAAGGCATCCTCTCAGACCCAATCATAATTTGTAATGGAACTCGTCAGGGATACCCGCTTTCTCCTCTCTTATATGTTCTGACCATGGAACACCTTGCCGTTGCCCTCCACAATAACCAAGATATCAAGAGTATTGAGGTGGATTCCCATCACTACAAATGGTCTCTCTCTGCAGATGATCTTTTTTATATCTCTTCCCCGCTTACTTGTCTGCCTTTGCTAATGATGGAATTTGCAGACTTTGGACTTGTGAGAAATTTTAAAGTCAACTTCGATAAAACAGAGGCCCTTAACATCTCATTATCCTCCTTGGAGAGCTCTAGACTTTGTTATAATTTCCCTTCCCTTTTTGGCAACCTCAAGCCATTAAAAAATAAGGAGTTCATATCCCTGCTACTGTCGGATTTAAACTACACACCCTTGATTGCCGTCATTCGCACCTGCCTAAAATGTATACTATAAGCCTACTATATCTTGGTTTGGCCATATAAACGTCATTAAAATGGACATACTGCCCAAATTGCTATATATTTTTTACACAGTTCCAATAGCCCCCCCCCCCCTCCGGGTTCTTTGCTCATGTTGACATGCTTATATGTAACTATATCTGGTAGCACAAAAAATCTAGGATTCATCGCTCCACGCTCTTCCTTCCTAAATCTAGAGGTGGTGTGGCTCTACCTCACATACTCTTATACCATAAAGCATCTTGTTTTCTCAGAATCCATGATTGGTACCATAGCCGAGACTCTAAATTATGGACGGTCCTGGAAAATTACCTTCTCACTCCTGACGTCATGTCCTTACTATGGACTGACTCAAAAGACCACATACAGATGCCTTGCCCCTTCTGGTGACATCTACTCTTCGTACATTGGACTTCATACTTTGTCACACCCTGCAGAGTGATACATTGATTCCACTGTCAGACTCACAACTGTTAGGGTCCTGTCATATCCAGGCCAGAGCTTGGATGGAATACTCCCAACTCTGACATTATTTCGCCACTAATATACCTACAACTGCCCTAACTAGACCACTCACTGATTTCAAGTGCTTGCTGTCCCAATCTGCAAGGCCAGAACACCCCCTGTCTTACATATACCAAGTTTTGCTTAAGACCTCCCTACCACATGCCCCACCATTCATTTCTAAATGGGAACAGGAAATTTATATCCCAGGTGATGACTTTGACTGTGACAAAATACTGACATTTACTTATAAGACTTCCATATCTTCTAGAGCACAAAAGCCCAAATATATAAAATCTTTGCCAGGTGATGTCATTGCCCTATTACCTTGCATAAAATAGACCTGTCTATTCCAAACACCTGCTGGAGATGTTTTAAGGCGCCAGGCACCATGACTCATATTTGGAGCATTTCCCCGCTCATAACTCCTTACTTGGACAAAATACTTCACCTCTACTATAATTTAGTAGGGTACAAAAATATTAACTCTCCTCTCATTACTTTGCTATCAATGATGTCTGGATCCTATAAACAAAATGAAAAAAGTTGGCTTTGACACTACTTGAATTCTGCACGTACTGGTATCGCCAGTGCATGGCGCAAACCACAACCCATGTCCTTTTTGAAATGGCCCTGTAAAAGGGATTCTATTTGCCATCTAGAAAATTTGATCTCCTAGGAGACAGATAAAACTGACGATTATATTGGAACAACCCTGCTTCGTGTCTTGATTGCTGTTGAACCTTGAACTCCTTGCTCCTCCCATGAATTTCCTATATAAGCCTTGCCTCTGCTCTTCCTGTCGCCAGATTACTGTATTGTGGTCTGATCCTGCTTACTACTGGAGCTATTGCTGTTGGAAACTATTTTGGCTTGTGACCCCAACTACGAAACTCTCCTCCTGCATGGCCTTGGCTTGTGACCCGACTACTAAACTCTCCTCCTGCATCGACCTTGGCTTGTGACACTGACTCTGAAACTCTTCTCTTGCATTGACCTTGGCTTACCTGACCCCAACACTGATATAAGGTCTAGCTATTCATGCTTTTCAATCACTTGCAGACCTGAGAACTGAGCTTGTCTGGCATTGTGGGCCATTGGTCTCCACTCATTACAGGTATACTCCTAGCACTGTACTGTTCCCACATCAAACCATAAATATGTATTAAATAGTCCTTTGCAGCATTACTCCATTATGATACAACCAGTAACTCGGAACTGTGTATAAACAAAACATGAATACTTTAATAAACGTGAAAAATAGTTACATTATTACACCATGGGGGTTATTTACAAAAGGGAAATCTATTTTGCACTACAAGTGCAAACTTCAAGTGCAAAGTGCACTGAAAGTGCACTTGGAAGTGCAGTCACTGTAGATCTGAGGGGGACATGCAAGGAAAATAAAAAATAGCATTTTAGCTTGCATATGATTGGATAATAAAATCAGCAGATCTTCCCCTCATTCCAGATCTACCCCTCAGATTTACAGTGACTGCACTTCCAAGTGCACTTTCAGTGCAATTTCAAGTGCACTTTGCACCTGTAGATTGCACTTGTAGTGCAAAGTGTATTTGCCTTTCGTAAATAACCCCCAATATATACATGAATACAATTAATCCAATTACTGCTGTGTATTAAACACTCAAAGAAATCAATTAAAATAAATATTAGTGCATTAGTAAAAGAGTTCCACCCCCATTGGTATGTTGCAATCATAATGTACCACCAGTTTTTGCAAGTCAGCTTATTCATTTCTAATATGTATTGCCTACACTCCACGTTGTGAACACACTCCGGTGAGTACCACCACCATTCACAATACACACTCAACTTGATATATTGACCTATTAAACACCATAGGTCTCAATGCACTTTCCCTTAGTCTTAGTTGGCAGCTTCAGACATCAAGGCACATCCCATGTACTCCATTGCACCTCAGTTCCTTTGTTTTTGTGCATAGTTGTTTATCTTTGTTTTCATGTCCTATGCATGAAAACATAGAAACTGGGATGCAGAACAATGGCAGCAGGTAATCTGGGCTGATCAGTCAGAATTTGAAATATTAGGCTGCAGCAAAAGGCAGTTTGTTTGCAAAAAGCTGGGGAGTGGTACGATAACGAGTGTCTGAAGGCAACAGTGAAGCATGGTGAAGGTTCCTTGCAAGTTTGGGGCTGCAATTCTGCAAATGGGGTTGGAGATTTTATCAGGTTCAATGGTGTCCTTAATGCTGAGAGATACAGGCAGATGCAGCAGGACAACAACCCAAAAAATTCAGTGTAAAGAAGTGTGAAGAAGTTCTGGAAGTGATGGTTTGGCACCATCAGAGCCCTCATCTCAACATCATCAAAACTGTCTGGGATTACATGAAGAGAAAAGGATTTGAGGCAGCCTACATCCACAGAAGATCTGTGGTTAGTTCTCCAGGATGTTTGGAACAACCTACCTACCAAGTTCCTTCAAAAACTGTGTGCAAGTGTACCTAGAAGAATAGAAAAATGAATGCTGTTTTGAAGGCAAAGAGTGGTCACACCAAATAATGATTTGATTTGGATTTCTCTTCAGTTCAATTACTTTCCATTTTGTTAATTGATAAAAATAAACTATTATGCTGTTTTTGGAAGAATTCTTAATTTACAACATTTTTACACCTTTTTCACAGTACTGTATATGGTGTAATAATATAGTATATTATGTGTATTTAGGATTTCATGTAACTATTTTTCACATTTATTGAAGTATTCATGTTTTGATTACACACAGTTTCAAGTTATTGGTTCCATCTGTTAACTAGGTTACGTGTATATGTGCATACACTTCAATCAATGTAGGAGTATTTACATATGCATATGCACAGCTAGATCTGAGAGTTCTTTCACAAAAAAGGTAGTTCCATCTGCAATACACATTTTTGATAGGGTTACATAATATATGTAGCACTACCCCCCGTAGGAGGTGCTGGTTATATTTTTGGGTCATGCCGTTACCTGTCTGTTCCACCGTATCCGTCATAGGGGTTCCATTGAAGAGTTTTTCACAGATGTCAGCACCAACACATAGGGTCTGATTTACGAAACGTTTGCGCCATGAGTATTGGCGCATCTGCGTGCGCAACGGCAGTTTTGGTATTTACGAAAAACATTTTCGCAGGCAACGCAGCGCTATTCCCCATTTACTATAGTGTTCTCGGCGCACGGGAGGAGGCGCTCAGTGCACCACTATGGACCTGGCGTACGGCATCTTCAAATAAAAATATAAAGAAGCTGGAAGTGCCAATATGATGGGGGTGATGTGCGGTGATGTGAGGAAGTTTAGTGACAACTGCCAAAGTAACAAATATGCCCAAAATAGAATGAGAAAGTAACTTTTTCTGAACCAGCCTGCTGCGCCGGCAAGTACGTTTAGAACTGCGAGGGATCTTTTTATGCTCTGCGCGGCAATTTTACTTGTTCAAATCTTAGTAAATGTCAAGTCACGTAAATCAATTTGCATAAGTTGAACAGGCGCACCTCCTAAACTTGCCGTTATATAACAGTCCGACAGCAAAATGACATTTCTAAAGGAAAAAAAAAAAAGGCATTTAAAAGCACTCGCGGCTATAATGAATTGTCAGCTCCTGGCAATATAGAGAAAAGTAATTGAAAGTCTTTGAAAAAAAAAAAAAAATGTGTGGGGGTTCCCCCAAATTCCATTATCAGGCCCTTCAGGTCTGGTATGGATATTAAAGGGAACTCCGCGCCAATAAAAAAAAAAAAAATGACGTGCGGGTCCCCCTCAAAATCCGTACCAGGCCCTTCAGGTCTGGTATGGATTTTAAGGGGAACCCCCACGCAAGATTAAAAAAAAAAATGGCGTGGGGGTCCCCCTAAAAATACACCAGACCCTTATCCGAGCACGCAACCTGACAGGCCGCAGGAAAAGAGGGGGGACGGCCAGGGATTCTGTGCACGATAAAAACGATCATAGCGGCAGTTCCGCCTCTTGATCGTTCTTATAGGCGGCGGGAGGGGACGTCCCCCCCTCCCGCCGCCATCCGGTGCTTCTCCGGGCTCTCCCGTGCCATCGGGGGCCCAGAGAACGAATTGGCCGGCGCCGGATGGGAAGCATAGAGATGACTGGTGACCAGATGGTCACCAGTCATCTCTATGACCGTCGGAGGCCCGGGCGCGACGTTATGACGTCACGCCGGGTTCCCGTATGTAAACAAAGCCGTTATCTCGGCTATCAGCATGAGCTCGGTGATTTTTTTTTACCGATCTCATGCTTTCCAGCCTGGAGGAGAGATGTGGGGTCTTATTGACCATAAAGAGGACCTGTCACAATAGATTCCTATTACAAGGGATGTTTACATTCCTTGTAATAGGAATAAAAGTGATCAAACTAAAAAAAAAAAAAAAAAAAAAAAAAAAAAACTGTAAAAAAAAAAAAAAAAAAGTAAAAAACAAAAAAAATAATAATAATAAAATTTTTTTTAAACGCCCCTGTCCCTGGTAGCTCGCGCTCAGAAGCGAACACACACGTAAGTCCCGCCCACATATGTAAACGCCGTTGAAACCATACATGTGAGGTATTGCTGCATGCGTTAGAATGAGTGCGACAATTCTAGCACTACACCTCCTCTGTAATGCGAAAATGGTAACGTGTAAAAATCTTTAAAGCATCGCCTATGGAGATTTTTAAGTACTGAAGTTTGGTGTCATTCCATGAGTGTGTGCAATTTTAAAGCGTGACATGTTAGGTATCTATTTGCTCAGCATAACAACATCTTTCACATTATACAAATAAAAATTGGGATAACTTTACTGTTTTGTAATTTTTTTAATTCATGAAACCATTTTTTTTCCAAAAAAAAGGCGTCTTAAAATTTATTGCGCAAATACCGAGCAAGATAAAAATTTGCAATGACCGCCATTTTATTTCCTAGGGTGTCTGCTAAAAAAACATATATAATGTTTGGGGGTTCTAAGTCATTTTATAGCCATAAAATTATGATTTTTACATGAAGGAGAGAAGTGCCAGAATAGGCCCGGTGCTGAAGTGGTTGAAATATCCAAATATTTTTTTTTTTGTCGGTCTTTTGTATTTAAAGAAAAAAACAAAATGCAGAGGTGATTAAATAGCACCAAAAGAAAGCTCTATTTGTGTGCAAAAAATGATTACATTTTCATTGGGTTACAGTATTGTATGAGAGAGAGCGCAATTGTCATTCAAAGTGCATCAGCGCTGAAAGTTGAAAATTGGTCTGGGCAGGAAGGGGGTTTAAGTGGCCAGTAATTAAGTGGTTAATATAAGGCTACATGCACACGGACGTTATTCCAGCCACTTGTTTTAGTGTTTTTTGCAGCTTAAAAACACCTCCCAATGTTAGCCTATGGCCTCATGGCCACCATGGCGTTTTTGAGCTGTAAATGGCATAGCTATTTTTAGGTCCCATGTATACGGGACGCTGGTGCAAAGTCTTCAGAACTAAGGTTGAAAGCAGCGTTTCTAAACGTGCGTTTTGCCGCGTTTGCATGCTGCGTTTTACTGCATTTGCATCTATAAGTGTTTAGTTAGTTAACATTAGGGATGAGCCGAACACCCCCCTGTTCGGTTCGCACCAGAACCTCTGAACAGACAGAAAGTTTGCGCAAACTTTAGAACCCTATTATATACAATGGACTCGAACGTTCGAAATCAAAAGTGCTAATTATAAAGGCTAATATGCAAGTTATTGTCCTCAAAAGTGTTTGGCAACCCGGGTCCTGCCCCAGGGGACATGTATCAATGCAAAAATACGTTTTAAAAACATCAGTTTTTTCGGGAGCAGTGATTTTAATAATGCTTAAAGTGAAACAATAAAAGTGAAATATTCCTTTAAATTTCGTACCTACGGTCCCGGGTATCGGAGGCTGAGCGGCGGGTTGGTGATGTGGAGGACACAGTGTCAAGCCATTCAGCTGACCTCCGAGCCATGCACAACCGGATCAAAGCACTGGAATACAAGGCCGACGACGCCGAAAACTGCAACAGGAGGAACAACCTCCGGATTGTTGGACTTCCGGAGGGTGCGGAGGGTCAGTCCCCTACCTGGTTTGTGGAGAGCCTGCTGCGTGATCTTCTGCCAGAGGCTCACTTCTCCCCCTTCTATGCGGTGGAGCGAGCGCACCGGATTCCTCCGCCGCCAAATCCTGCCGGGGGTCCCACCCACACGTTTATCCTCCGGTTCCTGAATTTTCGGGATAGGGATGAGGTGCTGAGGGCTGCGGGGAGTAAGGGGGAACTTCGGTTTGAGAACATTAAAATTCAAATTTTCCCGGATTATTCGATCGAGACCCAGAAGTTGCGGAAGTCATTCGATCAGGTCAAGGCTCAGCTCCGCACCCGTGATATACGATACAATATGATGTTCCCTGCACGCCTCCGAGTACAAGATGGTGAAACTGTTCGCATCTTCACATCGCCAAGGGAGGCATTCTCCTGGATTGACACCCTGCCACCTCGTCACTGATCTGCTTTCCTCATATGTGGGTATTGTCCTATCTGCCTTTCAAACTGCTGCCCCCTTGCTTGCGGTGGTGCCCACCTTACTGCCTTCAACTCTGCCGGGACCCTACAGAGATTTGGGTTCTGCTGCCGTTTGGGGACTCCAGTGCTGTAATGGGGTATGTACTGTGTTTTTTCAATACCTCGAATATAGCCCTCCCAAGTACTGTGCCCCTGCTTGCAGGAGATGTTTTTTTGCCTGACTTACCACCTGATGTCCCTAAGGAACCACATAAATTACTGGTGGCCTACTAGATTGCTCCCCTCCTTTTTTGGCTCCTGTACTTTGCCATGGAATGCCTTGAAGATCTAATGTTGCTACCTGCATTGATATGTACTTTGATGTGGTGGCCAGCGGCTCTGGTGCTGAACCAGCACTTGGACTAGTGCGTGGTCTCCTCTGGTCCACGGCCCTCTACACTAGTGACTTGTTTTAGCAGACCTGTTGTCTGGGGTTTGGGGATATATGCTCTCCATGATTGGGATGGGGCGGCGGGGTGGGGGGGGGGTAGGGATATGTTGGGAACTGGCTGTTATACTGCTGTTGCAGTGGGATGGGAAGATTTTTGCTTTGTTTCTTTGTGACATTACATGCTTAATCACTTTCTTTTGCAGGATTATTGGTGAGGATGTTCTGGGGGTGGGGGGGGAGTCCCTGTGGTTGCTTGTGTCCGTGGGGGATGGGGATGTCTTTTTTTGTGACTCGCCCTAATGGCTCAGGTTAGAGTTGTCTCCTGGAACACTCGGGGCCTCAACTCTGCGTTCAAGAGATCTCTGGTGTTCCAGTATCTCCAGAAGGTCAATCCCCACATATGTATTCTACTGGAGACTCACTTAACGGGCTCACGTATTCTTGCTTTGCGCAGGGCCTGGGTTGGAGCGGCCTACCACTCCACCTACTCCTGCTATGCCCGGGGAGTGAGTATCCTGATTAGGAAGTCTCTGCCATTTCAGATCATAGATGTCCGCACAGACCCCGGGGGTAGATATGTGGTTCTGCATGCCCGTATTTTTGACAGGCGGATGGTCTTGGCTGGGGTGTATTTACCCCCCCTGGCCTCGGTACAACTGCTATATGATCTAATGGGGATAATTCTTGAATTTGATGCACCGGTGCTATATGTTTTTGGGGACTTTAATATGGTGCCCTCCCAGGGCATGGACAGGCTGCACTCTGTGACTCGATCCTCCTCGGACCTCCCCCGCTGGGTGGATGTATATGGACTGACGGACGTGTGGAGACACTTTCACCCTCGTACTAAGGAGTTTACGTGCCATTCTGCTACGTATAAAACCTTGTCTCGTATTGATCTAGTATATGCCTCTACTGCGGCCCTCAATTGGGTCCGGGACGCTAGTCATCTATCTAGGGGCATCTCGGATCATGCGCCCGTCTGTCTGGATCTATCGCCTGCGGACTCTGGGGGTTCGAGGCTGTGGCGCCTTTCCAGGTACTGGGCCATGGATGATAGGATACAGGAGGATATGGCGGAGTCTATTTGTAATTACTGGTCTGCTAACAGGGCCTCGGCTGGCTCTGGCGTGCAGTGGGATGCTTTTAAGGCCTGGGTTAGAGGGGAATATATCTCCCGGATATCCACATTGCAGAGGGAGGGTGAGAAGGAGCTACTAGACAGGGAGGAGGAGGCTAGAGGGTGCGAGAACTCCTATGTTGAGGCCCCTACAGATGCAGCCTACCTTACATGGCAACAGGCCCTTAGGAAGCTTTCCCTGTGCCGAATTGATCAGACCAATAAATCTATGCTACACTCTGCCCAACGGATTTTTGAGCATGGCAAAAAAAACGGGCGTTTGCTGGCATGGCTCTCCAGGGGGTTGACTCTGTCTACACATATAGTGGGGGTGCGGGACGAGGGAGGGACGGTGCTCACTTCCCCGGGCAACATTAATGCTAGATTCTCCCAATTCTTTCGGGGGGTCTACTCCTCGAGAGTTCAGTACTCGCCCTCTGACCTGCAGGCCTTTTTGGATTCTGTCCCTTTCCCCACACTTGATGAGACTGTGAGACCTTGAGAAAGACATCACCCTTGAGGAGGTTCAGGGGGCCATTGGGGGTTTGCAGGGTGGTAAGACCCCAGGGATTGACGGACTTCCAACAGAATTTTACTCACAGAATTTGGAGACCCTTGCCCCGAAACTGACAGCCCTTTTCTCAGAATACAGCGACCAGGTTGCCCTGCCGGACTCCATGGCGGAGGCGGTTATTGTGTTGGTGCCCAAGCCCGGTAAGGATCCTCTAGATTGTGCCTCCTACAGGCCCATCTCCCTACTGAATGATGGACGCTAAAGTCCTTGCCAAAATCATTGCGAACCGTCTGTCAGAGGTGCTTGCTGAGCTGATCCACATAGACCAGACTGGGTTTATGCCGGGTAAGGGCACCGACATCAATATTCGCAGACTTTTTTTGAACCTCTCTGTGACGCATGACCGTGTCGGATCCCGTGTGGTGGCCTCCCTGGATGCGGAGAAGGCCTTCGACTCGGTGGAATGGGGGTATTTGTGGGAGGTCCTGGGCAGGTTTGGTTTCGGCCCCCGTTTTATACACTGGATTCGGATGCTGTATGGGGGGCCGGTGGCGAGAGTGCATACCAATGGGTGGGTTTCAGAGCCCTTTCCACTTTTCAGGGGTACGTATCAGGGGTGCCCCCTTTCCCCCGGCCTCTTTGCCCTTGCGCTGGAGCCCCTGGCGATTGCTGTCCGGGAGTCCTGTGCGATTACCGGGCTATCGTTTGGGAGGTTGGAGGAGAGGATATCCCTCTATGCGGACGATGCCCTCCTGTACCTGAATGACGCTGGCCCCTCGCTGCTGGCCGCCCTGGAGACGTTCAACGTTTTTGGGAGGTTTTCCGGAGTTAGAATAAACTGGTCCAAGTCGGTGCTCTTTCCGTTGGATGCTCAGACCCCTCTCTAGCTAGCCCGTCCCCCCTAAAGTGGGTCACTGAGTTTAAATACTTGGGAGTAGTGGTGACAAGGTAGGCTGCCCAGTACTATACCCGTAATGTCCTCCCCCTGATGACTGTAGTAAAGGAAAGGTGTTTGGCTTGGGCCGGTCTCCCCTTGAACCTCATAGGCCGCATCAACATTCTTAAGATGGTTCTGCTACCAAAATGTAATTATATTTTTCGGAACAGCCCAGTCTGGATCCCGGCCTCCTTCTTTAGAGCTGTTAATAGGTACATTACCTCCTTCCTGTGGAATGGGAAGGTCCCCAGGCTAGCTAAGGCTACCCTTCATCTTCCCACGCGGCTGGGGGGGCTTGCTTTACCAGATCTTCTGGTTTACTTCTGGGCAGCAGTCCTAGTGACGGCGCATTGGTGGGTGGCAAGTGATAGATCAAATGCGGCAGTGTGCCTCGAGGCAGCCTGTCTGGGCTCCTTGATGGACCTGCGAAACCTGATATACAGAGGGGCGGGGGCATATTCTAAGGTTCCGGACCCCACTAAAACAACCCTTAGGGTTTGGGCGGCTGCTAGGAAGCGCTTCTCCCAGCCCAACAGGTGGACTGCCACACTTTAGATTGATCCCTGATCCGCAGGTCTGGGCCAGATTCGGGGTAAAAACACTAACAGATATTATGCCAAGTGGGGTACTTCTAACCTTTGCACAACTTAGCAGTCAGTTTCGGTTGCTGGGATGGATGCTCTTCTGATACCTCCAATTACGCCATGCAGCTAGGGCGCAGTTTCCCACTAGGCCCCTGTTGGAACTTGACCCTGTTGAGTCGCTCTTTGTCCAGGAAGACCTTAAGAAGCCGTTCTCTGTACTATATGGGACATTGCTCAAGCTAGATACCCCAAGACTGGACAGGCTTTGGGATAAGTGGAGGGCGGATGTTCCATCTCTGGGGAAAGAGGAGTGGGAGGAGGAGTTGGAGGAATGTCCCAAGTTAGTGATTTCCTCCAGAGACAAAATGACACAAATCAAACTGCTGCACAGGGTGTATTATACACCGGTTAGGCTCAATAAGATATACCCTGAGGCCCCATGCACACGAGACGCCGGTGCAAACTCTGCTGAACACACGTTTTTAAAGGCTAAAACCGGCATTTAAAAACGCCCGTTTTGCCGCGATTTTAGCGGCGTTTTACCGCGTTTTACCGCGTTTGCGTCTATAGGCGTTTAGTTAAGAAACATCATAAGACCCTCCCTAAGCTCAAAAAACATTATTTAACCATTTCAGCCATTTTAGGAGACCAGCAGCTGAGAGAGCAGCAGTGTACTTGTATTTAGCATATCACTTGCCACATCATCTGCCACAAGCTGTGGATTGTCCACTTGCCACGTCACCTGCCACAAGTTGTGAATTGTCCACTTGCCACGTCACCTGCCACGTCACCTGGCCACAAGTTGTGGATTGTCCACTTGCCACATCACCTGGCCACGTCACCTGGCCATGTCACCTGCCACGTCACCTGGCCACAAGTTGTGCATTGTCCACTTGCCACGTCACCTGGCCACGTCACCTGCCACGTCACCTGCCACAAGTTGTGAATTGTCCACTTGCCACGTCACCTGCCACGTCACCTGGCCACAAGTTGTGGATTGTCCACTTGCCACGTCACCTGGCCACGTCACCTGCCACAAGTTGTGAATTGTCCATCACCTGGCCACGTCACCTGGCCACGTCACCTGGCCATGTCACCTGCCACGTCACCTGCCACAAGTTGTGGAATGTTCACTTGCCACGTCACCTGCCACGTCACCTGGCCACGTCACCTGGCCACGTCACCTGCCACAAGTTGTGCATTGTCCACTTGCCACGTCACCTGGCCACGTCACCTGCCACGTCACCTGCCATAAGTTGTGAATTGTCCACTTGCCACGTCACCTGCCACGTCACCTGGCCACAAGTTGTGGATTGTCCACTTGCCACATCACCTGGCCACGTCACCTGGCCACGTCACCTGCCACAATTTGTGGATTGTCCACCTGCCACCTCACCTGCCATGTCACCTGGCCACGTCACCTGGCCACGTTACCTGCCACAAGTTGTGGATTGTCCACCTGCCACGTCACCTGCCATGTCACCTGGCCACGTCACCTGGCCACGTTACCTGCCACAAGTTGTGGATTGTCCACTTGCCACGTCACCTGGCCACGTCACCTGCCACAATTTGTGGATTTCCACCTGCCACGTCACCTGGCAACATCACCTGCCACAAGTTGTGGATTGTCCACTTGCCACGTCACCTGCCACAAGTTGTGGATTGTCTATAGTGCAATGCAAGCAATTACAGTTTTTTTTCATATTTTGTTGATGGTTTTTCATCATTTGCCAGCATTTTTGAGACTTCTAATGTAAAAAAATAGGTCACCTTTAAAAACGCTAATAAACGAAATCGCGGCAAAACGCCGGTACCGCGTTTTGCCGCGTTTAGCGGCGTTTAGCCGTGTTTTGCGTCCGAAACGTGGAAAACTTTTGCGTCTGAACCCATTTTTTTGCTTCTGGAAAAACGAGGTTAAACGCAACTGCCTAAAAACGGCAATAAACGAGACTGTGTGCATGGACACATAGGATAACATTGAATGGGTTCAGGAGCAGTTGAAAAAAGTGTCCAACTGCCTCTGAACACGCGTTTAACAGCAAATAACAGCGTCTCGTGTGCATGGGGCCTGACAGGGATCCCTGCTGCGCAAGATGTCGGGCCCACCCTGGTACCCTTATAATCTACTTTGGGACTGTCCTAAGATACGGGTGTTCTGGAGGGAGGTTTTTGAATTGGTTAACCTGAAACTTGACTTGGAGCTTCCCGTGTCGCCGGAGCTGGCCTTGTTTGGGGTCCCAGATGATGAGCAGAGGCCCTGCCATAGGAAACTGTTGATTGTGTATTTATTATTCTATGCCAAAAAGTCTATTATTTGCAGGTGGATATCCCCTAACCCACCATCAGTTTCCTCCTGGCTGGCCATGGTTGATGCGGCCATTCCAATGTACAGGCTGACATATATTAGCAGAGGATGCCCCTGGAAGTTCGACAAGGTGTGGTTGCCCTGGATAACACCTTGACAGACCATACAACCCCTTTCTAGATCCTTGTGCTCAGTTGAGGTCATGTGTCCTCTGGGGGGGAGCCCTGGGACGTCCTGGGGGGAATCAGGGTTCTCTGGTGGCGGCTCGTGGTCTCCTGGTAATTTCGCCGTCGGGGGAAATGTTAGCATTGGTTTGGGCTGGCGGGCCCCCCCCCCCACGCAGAAGTATTCTTTGAATTACTCCTTAAATGCCACCAATGCCTGCTGAATATACTGGTTTACATGTCACTAGTTGTAATGTCATATTCCTCGGCTATGTTGGCCGAGTTCTGTTTTTATGTTCATGAATATATAACTGCTCAATAAACACACCCTGATTGTGAAAAAAAAAAATCGTACCTAGGGTGTGTGTATAGTATGCCTGTAAAGTCGCGCTTGTTTCCCGTGCTTAGAACTGTCCCTGCACAAAGTGTAATTTCTGAAGGAAAAAAAGTCATTTAAAACTCACTTGTGGCTATAATAAATTGTCGGCTCCCGGCAATACATAGAAAAGTCATTGGTAAAAAAAAAAAAATGCTTGAGGGGTCCCCCCAAATTCAATTACCAGGCCCTTCAGGTCTGGTATGGATATTAAGGGGAACCCTGGCGCAATTTTTTTTTTAAATGCGTGGGGTTCCTCCAAATATCTATACCAGGCCCTTCAGGTCTGGTATGGATTTTAAGGGGAACTCCACCCCAAATTTAAAAAAAAAAATTGCGTGGAGTTCCCCTAAAAATCCATACCAGACCCTTTATCTGAGCACGCAACCTGGCAGGCCGCAGGAAAAGAGGGGAGATGAGAGAGTGCCCCCCTCCTGAACCGTACCAGGCCACATGCCCTCAACATGGGGAGGATGTCCCCATGTTGATGGGGACAAGGGCCTCATCCCCACAACCCTTGCTCAGTGGTTGTGGGGGTTTGCAGGCAGGGGGCTTATCGGATCTGGAAGACCCCTTTAACAGAGGGGACCCCCAGATCCCGCCCCCACCCTATGTGAATGAGTATGGGGTACATCGTACCCCTACCTATTCACCTGGTGGCAAAAAAGTCAATAAAAAAACACAACACAGGTTTTTAAAGTAATTTATTAGACAGCTCCGGGGGTCTTCTTCCGACATCGGGGGTCTTCTTCCAACTTTGGGGGTCTCTTCTTCTGCTTTCCGGTGTTGTCTCCGCGCTCTCTGGTTCTTCTCCCGCTCTTTGGTGCCTTCTCCACGATCTCCGGTTCTTTCTGCCTTCTGCCGGGCACCCCGCTATCTTCTTCCAGCTCTTTTGCTAGCGGGGTCCCGGTCTTCATCGTCGTCTTCTTCCCTCTTCTCTCCGCCGGATGTTGCCTCGTCGCTGTCTGCCGCTACAATGCTGTGTGCGCGGAGCGCAACGACTTATATTGGCATGGGGCGAGGTCACCGGGTGACCCCGCCCCGTATGACGTCACGGTCCCATCATTCCCCGGGACTGTGACGTCATACGGGTGCGGGGTCACTGGGTGGCATGCCAATATAAGTCATTGCGCTCCACGCACACAGCATTGTAGCGGCAGACAGCGACGAGGCAACATCGGGCGGAGAAAAGAGGGAAGAAGACGACGATGAAGACCGGGACCCCGCTAGCAAAAGAGCTGGAAGAAGATAGCGGGGCACCCGGCAGAAGGCTGAAAGAACCGGAGATCGTGGAGAAGGCACCGGAGAGCGGGAGAAGAACCAGAGAGCGCAGACAAGACACCGGAGAGCAGAAGAAGAGACCCCCGAAGTCAGAAGAAGACCCACGAAGTTGGAAGAAGACCCCTGAAGTCGTAAGAAGACCCCCGGAGCTGCCTAATAAATTACTTTAAAAACCTGTGTTGTGTTTTTTTTTTACTTTTTTGCCACCAGGTGAATGGGTAGGGGTACGATGTACCCCATACTCATTCACATAGGGTGGGGGGCCCCCTAATTAAAGGGGGCTCCCGGATTCTGATAAGCCCCCCGCCCACAGACCCTGATAACCAACGGCCAGGGTTGTCGCCATCAACATGGGGCAGAGTGCTTTGGGGGGGCGCAGGACGCCCCCTGCCCCAAAGCACCCAACCTCCCCATGTTGAGGGCATGCGGCTTGGTACGGTTCAGGAGGGGGGGGCACTCGCTCGCCCCCCCTTTCCTGACCTGCCGGGCTGTGTGCTCGGATAAGGGTCTGGTATGGATTTTGGGGGAACCCCCACGCCATTTTTTTGGTGTAGGGGGGGTTTCCCCTTAAAATCCATACCAGACTTAAGGGCCTGGTATGCTCCTGGAGGGGAACCCATGCCGGTTTTTTATTTAAAATTTGGCGTGGAGTTCCCCTTCATGATTCATACCAAACACAGGGGGCAGCGAGCGCGAGGCTTGCAGTACCTTGTCGCCGAGAACATTCTCGGGCAGGTACTTCAAGTCGCCTCCAGGACACGACTTGAGCGTCTGCTTCACGCTCAAGTCATGTCCAAGTTGCCTCGCAAAGTCGCGCTGCCCCT
The DNA here is from genome assembly GCA_029206835.1 of Rana muscosa. Classification (NCBI taxonomy): domain Eukaryota; kingdom Metazoa; phylum Chordata; class Amphibia; order Anura; family Ranidae; genus Rana; species Rana muscosa. The sequence goes on along the minus strand of CM055120.1, from coordinate 211,037,564 downwards.
GTGTCAACTGGCACATGAGTCGCCCCGCAAGTCGGATCGTCTTGATCCAACTTCCCGGGCGACCTCTATTCAAATCAATGGGCTCCCATAGGGAACCATTCATTTTGAATAGAGATACAAGCGCCGCTGACATTTTTATTTACTATAGCAGTGCGCCGCCGGTTCATGCGCCCAATTAAGGATTTATCCGGCGCACCAATTAAGGTATGAACCGGCGCAGCGCACTGTTGTTAGTAAATCACCCCCATAGTCTCTTTTCCAATGGTTTTATTAAAGAAATGTCAATTATAGGGATGGAGGGTTAGGGGAGATTCAGGTACCTTGCTTTGCGGATCACGGGTACTTCCTAATCCAGAGGACAAACAGTTTCCACACTGGGTATAGCAACCACGGATAGGCCTCTCTCACTGACCTAGCAGCCGGTGCGGTGCTCGGTCAAAAGTCTCTGCCACAGACTTGAAGAATACAAATAGTCTCTGCCATAGACTTGAAGAACACAACAGTCTCTGCACAATCCTCTATCACAGGATTGAATGATCCAGGACTTTTGCAAAGTTTAAGTACAGTTACACAGTACCAGTTTCTTTCAGCCGGCAGTACTGTGAGGTAGATGGGTCAGGATGCATCCTCCAATTGAGTCTCCAAGCTCTTCCTGAGATACCAGCCTTTTTCCTCGGTCTTCTCCGGGAAAAATACTCCCCTGGTTTCTCCAATTGCTGGGCTTCTCCCCGCAGGCAAGACAGCACAGGACCACCCCTGACTAGCAGGCCCCAGAACTCCTGGGCCTACTTCCAGTAACGAGGCCTCGGGCCAGCCGGCCCCGAGGCAGGATAACTGCTACGGCACACCTTAGGCCAGGAGGGTCATCAGGTCAGAGAGACCCGGAAGACGGTGTCTGTCCCTTAAGTACCCTCTCCCCGAATGCACAGCGGGGAGACCAATCCCACTGAGTGGTTTCTGGGCAAGAGGTACTCAATACATCCAGCCTGCTGCATTTCCAACCTTGACCTGTGGTGACAACGACACCCACAGTCAAGTGGAAAAATGCCAATAGAAACAAATACAAAAAAATTCCGCGCTGCTGGTGAAAGTGAGCAGCTACAAAACCAATAGACAAAAAGGTGTAAACAAAATAACAAATAAATTGTAGCGCTGGTGGATGTGAATAAACAAATAAATGAATAACACCCTGCAAAAAAGGAAAAAATTACAATCCCAATTCAAGTGTCAATAGTCCATCATAATAAAAACCAAATAAAACGTCTCTGATAAATGATGTCAAAGCAAGTTCATAATGGTTAGATGGTATTCCAATAGTACTCCAAAATAAATTCGAAATGATTGAACAGTGCCAAACAATCTTGAGTGAATGTGAGAGAAACCACAACCAGTACAAAGGAGGCTTACCGGACTCTGTGGACCCTGCTAAACATACGTCTAGAGGGTTGGCTTAGGCTTTGGATATATATCCCTGAAGGATCCGCAGCTGGTGATTCCCCCAAGGAACGTCACTCACGGCAACCCACGGTGGGAGGATGAATGAAAACAGAAAACGCGATTTCCCTCTGCTGAATTTTGGACCAATTTTTGCCAAAATTGTGAAGAAATAAATGATCTCAATTATATGCTCACACTTCATCTTTAAATTGCAAATGTTTTATGAGTCAAAATAATGTGGCACACACTGTGCCCTTTATGCTTCACATGCACAGGCACATGCTTCAATAGGAATACATTCTTGGACCCAGGCTGGTGCAGTCTTTGAAATTGAATTATTTGTCTCCAGAAACTGCTTAAAACAAAAAAAAATCATCAACTCCACAAATGCATGGAGTCAGGCCCGTCGGAACAAAACAAGCAACTGCTTGGGGCCCTGATCTGGCCTGGGGCCCCCAAGCAGGGCCCTTGCCTTGCCGTGCTGTGTCCACTAATCCTCCAGTCCGCTGGGCGTGGAACGGATGCACCATACTGTAGTAGTCCCCTATCTGCCCCCTGCCCCCTCTGTGTGTGTCGGCCCCTCTCACAGACATAGGCGGCTGATGAGAGGCTTCTGGTTGACCGGAGCTGCTACCAATCATCCTCTGCACAGTCCCAGAAATGCCCTCTGAGTCCCGCCCTCTTAGCAACTGAAGATGTCACGTTTGCCCCACCCCCTGCGACGTGCTTCTTCTTTCAGCGCGCCTGAGCTACAGGGACCTATTGAACAGGTACAGCTCTAATGATCTTGGGACAACTGCTGTGGGGGGGCTCTGATGGGGATACCACCTGATGTGGGGTGACTCTGCTGGGGACACCTGCTGTGGGGGGGCTCTGATGGGGACACCTGCTGTGTGGTGACTCTGATGGATGGGGACACCTGCTGTGGGGGGGGGGGGCGCTGATGGGGACACCACCTGCTGTGGGGTGACTCTGATGGCGACACCTGCTGTGGGGGGGCTCTGATGGGGACACCTGCTGTGGGGTGACTCTGATGGATGGGGACACCTGCTGTGGGGGGCTCTGATGGGGACACCACCTGCTGTGGGGTGACTCTGATGGCGACACCTGCTGTGGGGGGGCTCTGATGGGGACAACTGCTGTGGGGGGGCTCTGATGGGGACACCAACTGATTTGGGGTGACTCTGCTGGGGAAACCTGCTGTGGGGTGACTCTGATGGGGACACCTGCTGTGGGGGGCTCTGATGGGGACACCACCTGCTGTGGGGGGGCTCTGATGGGGACACCACCTGCTGTGGGGTGACTCTGATGAGGACACCTGCTGTGGGGTGGACTCTGATGGGGACACCTGCTGTGGGGTGGGAGGGGGGGGTAAGAAGTATGTTGGATTTAGTTATTGTGCACTTTTTTAATGTATATTAATTGATTTTATGGTACAGTGGTGTTTTTTGCAAATGTTCAATTGTTGAAAATGTTAAAATTTTATGCACATTATATGCAACAGCAGTATTTGCACTGTAAACATTTTTTATTTATATAAAGTGTGGGTGAACTTAAACTGTATTGTTATTCTGTGGTTCCTGTAGGCTTTGCGTGCGTGGGGGGCCTCCATGTCCATTTTGCTTGGGGCCCCCAAATTCCTTCAAGCGGCCCTGCATGGAGTATAATGGTGCACATCCAATGTTCCCCCTCAGGAAAGTTGATTCCAATTGTTACTCACATCTGTTGTCTCAACACTGACCAGACATGTTTTTGAGTAAAGTTTTATCGAGTTTTAAAGAGTTTAAAGAAGGTAGACTACTTAAACTGACCAGTGATTATAAGCTCTGTTTTGATTTATTACTTGATTCATTTTCTGGCTGCTCCTTCTTACCATACTATAACATTTTATATTAAAAAAAAAGGTGTGTGCCAAAGATTATTTTTGTGTTCTCTTACACTGACAATATTTATTTTGGACTAAATCTTGTAAGATCGTTATTTTTTAGCTGCATCTGGCATACTTCTATTGACCTTAATAGATTCTGTTTCTGCACAAACAGTTCTTGAAATTGACCAATTTGCCCCAAATTCTTGTAGATGCAAACTTAATGAGTCCATTAAAAATATCCTACAATTAAGCTCTTTGTATTAAAGCTTCCTTTTCAACAAATGAGCAAAAAGAATCCTCTTGGCTGACAGGTTGATAGACTCACAGTAATTACAGGCAAATTGATTAGTGGAGTGCTAGAGTTAAAAGGAACTTCCTAGTCAGACAGAATATGTCTCTTACACAGATTCAACAGCTGAAACACTTACATAATAAATACTGAGCTGCACATCATTTATAAGAACTAATTAAGCAGATTTTTTTTTTTTCGACAAAACAAAGTTCCTTTTTAAATTTAATCGCCCAACACTTTTGCAAGTGTACAACTAAGACACATGTATTGCCTGTGCCTTCCATGAATGCTACATGTCAAATTACTCCCATAAAATAGAGGATCATAAAAAGGTGCTTAATTGA